>CM060910.1:530722302-533122302 GCA_030737875.1 Allium sativum | reverse complement strand
CAGTCATTGGCTCTTTGAGCTTCTTCAAATTCAAATCCAACTTCTTGACTGCACTCTTTGCAATAAAGCTTCGTGACGCGCCAGTGTCAAACAGTACTTTAACTGGAATGTTCTTGACATTGAGCGTGCCTTCTAAAACATCAGCCCTTTCTTGACTTGCTGGGGGATCAGAAGTTTCTGCCAATTCATTTACTTGAACCACATTGGTCTTTTTTAATAGCCAGCAATTCTTCGCGATATGCCCAGGCTGGTGGCACCTGTGGCATCCTCTGCCCTCTTGAATCCTTTTATCAGTTTTAGATACTTCCTTCTTTTGCTTCTTTAAAGATTTACATTTTCCTTGCAAATGCCCCTGCTTATGACAGTTATTGCATACGGTGGTCGTTAACAGTTCTTTCCCAGATTCAGCCCTTTTTCTCTTAGCACTGGGCTTCCTACTGACCTCTAACGTTGTTATTGTCTCAGGACGCTCAGTTTCTGACTCTGTTTTATTACTAGAGCTGGCTTCCTCTCCGTACTGTAACATACCTTTCTTATCTAGATCTTCATATTGATAAGCCATATAAATCATTTCTGAAAAAGGAAGCTTCACATGCCCCAATACCTTATTCTGGTATTTCCTTTAAAGCCCGTGAATAAATCTCATATTTTTACTCTTCGGATTTTGAATTAGATGAGGAGCAAAGTGAGAAAGTTCATTGAATTTCTTATGATATTCGGGAATGGTCATGTCTCCTTGTATCAGATAAGAAAATTCATCGCATAATCTCTCGGTTGCTTCGGGAGGAGTAAATCTCTCCAAGAAAATTACTTTGAATCTGTCCCAGGTGATATCACCTTCTGGATTATTCTGTATAACCGAATCCCACCAAAACAGAGCTTCTTCTTTGAGTGCCCAAGACGCTAGTAATCTTTTCTGATCGTCTCTCAGCTTTAAACCCTCAAAGATATTCTCTGCTGAACGAATCCAAGCTTGTGTTTCCATAATGGACTCCTTGCCTAAGAATGGCGATCCACCAAGATTTCGAAATCTCTTGAATAGAACTTCTATATCGGATTCTGGCTGTGGGAGCACAACTGGCTCATTAGCTGGTCGAGCCATACGATTACTTCTTCTGTTCCTGTCACTCATTTTCTAGTACTTCTGCAAATGGCAGATCAAGTGTCAGGTCACAGAAAAGGTATTTTAAAATATAGAAACATATACTTCAAATGTAAATGTGTCTATCAAGGTGTAATTTCATTCTGCTTTACTCATACTAGGATATTACTGATCCTATCTGTATAGAGCTACCCGTCCTAGAACACTACTGGTTCTATTTCTGACGAGTTCGTTCAAATGTTATATTCCAGAACTAAGCTTAACCAAAGCTCTGATACCACGTTGAGACGACCCGATTTCCCGTTTTCACGGAAACAAGGTTATCTTTGGAATATAACACAGAAACATATAATAGCAGAACAGAATTAAATAAATACACCAGAATGAACAACGAAATATACTGGATAAAAGTAATCATCAGAGTTACACAGTATATAGGATCTTACTTAGTACAAATACAGTTCAGCTATACATAAATGTCTACAGCGGAAATAAACAAAATATGTACAATAGGAGATGAACAGCATAAAAAGAAATAAATGATAGAATCCATCTTCAGCTCCAGCTATCCAGAAAGAAACAGCTAAACCTGAATACAAGGCTGCCCGTGTAGAAAAAGGGGCACCCGAGTTTGAAAGTGAAACAAACTACGAGTCAGTCACGGGACTGGTATGAGAAATCCACTCAACACATATATAATTGGCTAATCACAGGACCACGCCACTTTCGTGGAACGGGTTTACTCCATTGGATTGCCAGTGCTTTAAAACAAATCTTTCTTTTAAACATCGCTATGCTTTTTATAAAAATGAAGCCGTTATAAGACTCAGTTCCCATCATACAATGCAACGCAAACCGGAGGATAGAGTTTTTACCTTATAACGGCCAAGATATGCTTGATACGAATAAAACAAAGGCATTTGATATTATTGCTAGTGTTTATATGCTTTGAAAACAATTTCAAATCATAACTATCAATCATAGACGGCATGGGTACCATATATCATGTCGCCATATATATATACAATCAAAACCGCACGATCACGTATTTGGAAATTGGATTTCCGTCATGAACCAAGGCAAAAGATAGTCCTTACCGAATTCGAGACAATCTAGCCCATGTCTCAGGCCCAGACTCAGGTGAGCCCTTGGATCGTCAGGGCCGGTCCACCGATGTGGATTATTATGCCTAAACACTACGTTTCTCCGCCCTTTGGGGCGTAAACGAGCCAACGAATGACTCCATCGGACCCGGATCGTCCGATCAAACCGAGGCGCCTCGCAACAGCAACAACCACATAGGTGAAAAGTATATAAATGTCAGGGCTGGTAGGTCACTGACACCACCCTAGCTAGAAAGAAACGCAGGCCCTCCCTGATGTCCTCTCCCGTTTTAGGTTCATACCGGGGTGTGAGGCTCACGAATTCACGTTATACACAAAGCTACGCCACACAGGCGGTGCTTTGATCATCACCACAAGACTTTGCTTTTCAACAGAAGCCCTGATCACTGCATCTTAGCATGCCACACAGGCAATTCACACCGTGCAACTGATGGCTATCAATCACACAGAACAAATTCCAATGTCGGACACACAGTCCATTTACAAGTCCGTTCCGGGTCTGAACGAAACCGGAGGCACTAAATACCTCGCAACCCTTCGATCAACACGTACGTCTGAACGATCACCACTCATTATCCATATTTCGGGATGCCTCCCAATCAGGACCTCGGTTACCATCCAAACGAGGTGAAGATCTCCGGTCTTCGACCATCGTCTTCATCTTCGAATTTCAATCGTCGGTCGATTATTCGAAATGAGAATTAACTCGGCCTTTTCAAATAATTCACGTATATTTAGAATTTCAAATCGATTTATTTCAATGGTTAAATTGTTCGACAACACCAATTGTGTTCTTTAATATAGTTTTCACACCAAACACATTCAACCATCAAACATCACATAAATCAAGCAAATTCAGTTCATTTCCATTCCATATCGCTTACGATATTTTATAACTATTTATCGCTATTTTTATTTATTTTAAAATAGCCATTTTATTCAAAACGACGCTTCGGGCCATAAGGCGGCCGTGGCGCTGTTTTTCTTCAGATTTGATTTACACATATCTGAAAATCTAACCGTTGGATCTTCACAAAATTTACATCATTAGAAAGGTCTTTTCAAAACGAATCCAACGGTTCCAGTTTCGGGAAAATCCGACGGTCGGATCTCCCGGTACAATCGTTTGAATTTTCGATTTCAAAATACGAACTGCCGCGTCGTTATTCGATTAAATATATAATTATATTTATATATATATATATAAATATAATCGCTTCTGGCGCTGTTTTTCTTCAGATTTGAATTAAACATTCCAGACAATCCAACCGTTGGATTTTTACAAGGTTGGTGCCGTTGGAAAGATTATTCCAAGGCGAACCCGACGGTTGAGATTTCGGGAAAATCCAATGGTCGGATTTCCCGTACTAGTCGTTTGAAATCACAGTTTCAAAATACGAACTGCACGGCTTCGTTTCGTTTTAATTTTATTTATATTTATATATTTATATAAATATAGTTCATTCAACGATTTCAATATCGTTTTTACTTCAAAAAAATTTCTAACTCCTTAAATTTTGGAAAAATTTCGCCATAACCTCCCCTGCACCGGGAGCGTCGGGAAATCGCAAATAGCGTCCCGGTCCTTCTAATCTCAAAAAGAAAAAGAAAAAGCCAAGCGGCTAGCCAACAGGCTCAAAATCATCACCCAAACAAATCAGTAAATGTGTACCTATTTGTCGGGCACAAATTTTATTCCTCTTCTCTAGCCCCTTTGCTATAACCTGTTCAATGAATATGCATGTACATATATATACAGTCCATATCATTTTTCATTTTCTATTCAACTTCATATTTGATTTCTATTTGGTTTAAAAACACCATTCATTCTAATGTTACATAAATAGGTGCAAATCATTTCATTAGCTAATTAATGAATATTTCAACTCATATATGTTTATTTTGAACAAGTGGCTATTTTTAACACTTCACATTTCAACGATTTATGCATACAATAAAAATGTGATTTTTATTGTAAAACAATTCATTTCAAAACACTATTTTTTTCTATATAGTTCATATAGTCGATAAAAGGTGATTTTTATTATCAAACAATTTATTTCAAAATATGAATACCATTCAACACATGAATTTCTAAACAGCGAATGAATATCAATTCAACACATGAATGTTTTCTATAGTTTCTATATATAGATAAAAATGTGATTTTTGTTATCGAACAATTTATTTCAAAATATGAATATCATTCAACACATGAATTGCTAAACAACGAATGAATATCAATTCAACACATGAATGTTTTCAATAGTTTCTATATATAGATAAAAATGTGATTTTTGTTATCGAACAATTTATTTCAAAATATGAATACCATTCAACACATGAATTGCTAAACAACGAATGAATATCAATTCAACACATGAATGTTTTCAATAGTTTCTATATATAGATAAAAATGTGATTTTTGTTATCGAACAATTTATTTCAAAATATGAATACCATTCAACACATGAATTGCTAAACAACGAATGAATATCAATTCAACACATGAATGTTTTCAATAGTTTTTATATATAGATAAAAATGTGATTTTTATTATCGAACAATTACTTCAAAATATGAATACCATTCAACACATGAATTTCTAAACAACGAATGAATATCAATTCAACACATGAATGTTTTCAATAGTTTTTCTATATAGATAAAAATGTGATTTTTATTATCGAACAATTTATTTCAAAATATGAATTCCATTCAACACATGAATTTCTAAACAACGAATGAATATCAATTCAACACATGAATGTTTTCAATAGTTTTTCTATATAGATAAAAATGTGATTTTTGTTATCGAACAATTTATTTCAAAATATGAATACCATTCAACACATGAATTGCTAAACAACGAATGAATATCAATTCAACACATGAATGTTTTCAATAGTTTTTATATATAGATAAAAATGTGATTTTTGTTATCGAACAATTACTTCAAAATATGAATACCATTCAACACATGAATTGCTAAACAACGAATGAATATCAATTCAACACATGAATGTTTTCTATACAATGAATAAATATAGTTTAAGCATATGAAAATAATTCAAACACACAAATATTATTCAAAATTTCGGCAGCATAACGACAGGGTAGTTACACCGGCACCGTCCCTAGTACGGCTCCTCGCTCTACCTTAAAACCTCGCGGTTTTTGACAATGGGGTTCATGCATCTAGTTCGCATGCAGGCGGCATGTATATATTTATTTCATTTCCACAAACTAATCCTATGTGGTTTCAACCAAATATTTCACAACCACCAATGGGTATTTTTCAACCACATACAACCAATATCAATCACAAACAATCCCAAACAACCATTCAATTTTCACAACAATTTCAACCAATAAATATCGTCCATGGTTTGTGGACGAGGGGCGTATATATATATATATAGATATAGATATTTATATATAGCTATTCACTTTTATTTCACACATATCTATGTAAATTTTAAATCAGAAATCTCACCAATAGCTATCTAACTGCACGACTCTTCCTTTATAGAAATCTTCGCCTTTTGTCGCTTTCGCCCGTATTCTCTACACATGTAAAAATCGAATTTTTACGATGCTATTCAATATATAAAAATATGATTTTTACTTCGACTTTCAATATTTAAAAATATGATTTTTACTTCGCTTTCAAATCTTTTTCTACTAAAAGATTAAACCTTTTTCCTATTTTAAAGTTCAAAATAAAATCAGTTTTTCTCTTTTATAAAAATGCAGTTTTTATCTTTATAAAAATTTCAGTTTTTACCTTTTTTAAAAATTGCAGTTTTAACTTTTCTTTAAAACAAATCAGTTTTACTTTATTTTAAAAACAAAAATCAGTTTTAATTTTCTTTAAAACAAATCTGTTTTTACTTTTCTTTAAAACGAATCAGTTTTAAATTTAACAAAATCAATTCGGTTTTTATACTTTAAAAAAAATCAGGCTTCATTTCCTTTTAAAATTCAGGCTTTATACTTTTAAAAAAAAAACAGTTTAAAAATCATTTTCAAAATCAGTTCTTAAATGTTTTAAAATCAGAATTTAAAACAAAAATAAACTAAATAAATAAAATGAAAGAAAACGTACTGAGGGGGGGGGGTTTCTCGCAGATCGACGGCGGCAAGGTGGCAAGGCTTCGAGGTGGTACGGCGGCCGGAAGTCTCGGGGTTTGGGGATTTGATTCGACGGTGGGGGGGGGGGTGCGCTACGTCTTCGCGAGGGGTACGAGGCTTCAAGGGTTTCGTCGGCGTCGAGGATAAGAGGGGCGGCGGCTTGATTTCTAGGGTTTCTTTTTTTTTTTTTTTTTTTTCTCTGTATAAATGAACTTCGGGGGGGGGGGGGGGCAGGAAGAAGAATAAAGGGAGGGAGGGAAATTATTTTTTTTATATATTATTTAATTATTATTTTTGCAAATAGGTTGACTGTTACACTCGACCTCGAAACGAGGCCCACCGCCTGTCGCCCATAGCGTTTCACCCCCATTCCGAACACAATGGGATATGTATCGCAAGCTGATTTGATCGTTATAGTCAGTTTCCTTTTGAATTTTCATTTAAATCACTATATTGAATTTTAAACGCACATTTCAAATTACCGGGGTCACATACTAACTAGAAAAATTCCAGAAAAATATTTTCTAGCTTCGTATCGACGATACGGTCCTAACAAAACTAGTTTCGTCGAATTCTGAGACCGTTTGAAAAATGGCCAATTTCCAGTCGATTAAAATCAACAGAAACTGGTCAATCGCGTTTTCTTTTGCCACGCTCACATATTGATTCGAAAAATTATGAAATTTGAAACCTAGCAATAACTTGACACTGCGGATCTAACAAAAGTGGTTTCGTCGAAATCCGAGGTCGTTTGCAAAATGTCCATTTTTAAGGGCCTGAATTCCATAGCGACTATTCAGAATTTTCAACTGGACATATCTTTTGATTCTCGCTATCAAATTTCGATTGGTCGAATTCGTTAGAAAGATATTATCAATTAGATTCCATTATTTTTGGTTTCACTAAATTCCGGATTGTTTTGCACCCGGTATATTCAATTGAAGTTTGAAATCGAATTATCGAACTACCGCGCCATTTTCAATTCTATATATAATTATAATTAATTATATTGGTTTTCAAATGTCGATTTCAACTCAGTTTTCATCGCCATTATTTAAAATATTTATTTTAAATATTTAAAATCCATTATTTTAGCCAATTTAAAAATTTTAAATTGGTTCAGATTTTCTGGGTCGTTACAGTTGTTTTCTGCTTACATAAAGTCTTAAATTCCGCTGCTATTTTATATATATCTTGTAATGTTTCTGTTTACCTATAACGCTTCACGAAACTTATGCATTCTCTTAAAAAGTGACATTAACGGACGTGGGGTGTCATAAGAGATGTACAAATATGCCAAAAAACTTTCAGAGTTAATCAAAAAGAAGAATCTAGAGATCCAAGGTTTGGAGATTGCACTAAAACTTGAAAAAGAGAGTGTCATGAACCGAGACAAGACGACAGGTAAAATATGGCTTTGAGCCACATCCATTTCCTCCTATTCGGGTATCACTTTTGTATGCTAACTCTCTGTTGTCGAATAAGATAATCTAAAGAAGGAACTGGAGGATACAAAACTAGTGATGGCAGTAGCTAGTACCCATTTTAATGGCGTATTAGTGTCTACATCAACTCATGCCACCAATCCGGAGAAAGAGAATAAAGCTCTAATAGAAGAGAACTGCTAGCTGTGAGAAGAGAATAAGACGGTGTAGCAGATGAGAGCAGATAACTCGGACCTAGTTGAGGAAAATGAAAGGCTCTGAAAGGAGAATGAGGAGGCCCAACACCGAAAGATAGGAGTTCAAAAAGATGCTGGATAGGAGAAATGCCAAGTACGAACTTGCCAAAAAGGATAACGAGGCCTCGAAAGCTTCGAAAAAAGTGGTGCTCAACCAGATGGATGGGATAAAAAATGAGCATGAAGTTGAGCTAGAGGAGGTGAAAAGACAAGTCCGAGAGGCCCAAGTGGAGGTAGAGAGACTTAGAGGATGCAATTTAGGGTTTCTATATCAAAAACATTAAACATTATGGGATCTTATTGGTCTGCTGCTACCCTCGAAACCCGGCACAGAATTGTGAGAGGCTTGTCGACGATGAGGCCGCCACCCCAGAAGTGGAGAGTGTGGATAGGGCCAAGCTGATGGACCAGTGCCTGACGGAGGGCGAGCGTCGAGTGTTGGCGAAAGGTTCTTGAGGATGCCGCAGAGGAGGAGACAAAAAGATGTGCTGTTGAGAAGGGGAAGGCAATTATGATCGAGAGCATCATAGTGACTCATGAGGTAATTTTCAAACAATAGCAAGAAGTTCCTTCTGCTTGGGTTGGTGGATCTTCCATACCAGGTCTAAATGCACTCTCGTCAACCACCGAAGGATCAACATCAGGGGGTGCCATACAACAGGCAACAAAAGGTGTATCCACTTACTTAGCGGAAAATAGAAAGATGATAGCATGAAGTGAAAGTGATTGATCCTTGCTTTCAACATGTATATACCTATTTAGAAGGAATGATGACTGGACTGGAAATGGCAATGGCCGTCGTGGCTAGGAGGGATGTGGATGCTCACAAGAGGAAGATGGAGGAAGAGCATGTGTTTCTCATAGGCTTTAACGTAGAAAAGGATAATTTAGGTTGTCCGACTTCGATAAAGTGCTCAATGAGAGGAAAGACCCAAAGGGTGAAGATGCTCAGGTTATTTGACAGACGGAAGTAGTTGGGAAAACCATGCACGAGCTAGTCGAGGAACAGAAAGCCCAACTGCTTATGAAGTCTTAGTAACTTGAGGCAAAGAAGAAGACATATGAGGAGGCCTGGGTCAAAACTCAGGATGAAGCGAGGAAAAAAGCCAAGGAGGAAGCCCAGTCTAAAGTGCAGGATGAAGCTCAGAAGAAAGAAGAGTTCGAGGCCTCCCAGAAGAGAGCCGAGGCGAAGCTAAAGAAGATGAAGGTCCAGGAGGTAGCGAAGCTGAAGGCGTGTCACTTGGAGGTGAAGAAGATCGAGAGGGAAGCTAGGAAAGCTCAGAAAGAGGTGGTGCTGACCATGGCTACAAGGGTCATTGTCAAAGTTTTCCCTACTCCGTTTAAGGCGGTCCTCCTTAGGGAAGGGACCACAGATATCACTGATGTTCTGAGCGAGGGAGAATGTGAAGGGTGGACCCTTCTGGTGACCCTCGTGGCGGATATGAGTTCTGGTCTTGCCCCTCCACGACTCCAGCTAAGGAGAGAAAATCTTGGAGTGCGGAGTCAAAGAAGAAGAGGAAGAAGGATGAGCCATCCGAGATTGAGTATGAAACGAAGAAAGGGAAGAAGGTTGGCTCTTCCAAGCAATTTTGCAGATAGGTCTTATTTTTGTAGGCCGATGAAATGTGCGAGTGCAGCCCTAGCTTTTTGGAGGCATGGTGTGGTTGTGATGTGCATCGTGTCATTGATAAAAACCTGTTATTTTTGGCATGTAAATAAAATTTTATTTTCCATCATCACATATTGATCTAAGTGTTCAAGCATTCTTTACATTTTCCAGTACTATACTTATGTAAATTAACTTTGTGTTACACTAAGACTTGAGTTTGTTGAAGAAGCTAAAAAACTTTAGGAACTCAAGGATGGGCCAGGGAAACACAAAAACTTATGGCGAGTGCGTGGGGATATGAATTCTTGGCTTCTTATCTTAGAGACTTAGCAAACTTTTCATGTTTCTTTGGGAGTTGATGGAAGTATAATTTTCTTCGATCATGAGTTCGAGTCTGTAAGCTTAGGTTGTTTAGGCACTGGTGGAAGGTTAATAACTTCCAGGGCCTAAATCTTTGGTTTTGGATCGCCTTCTTCGCGAGGTGGATGTGCTTTTGAAATGACTGCTCCACTGGTTGAGGTGAGGATGCTTATAACAACCTAGAATTTTGACAATATAGATTTATTATTAGAATTTCAAAAACAGGAACTTCTGCAAATGATGGAATTTAGCCACGAAAAATTAACCGATGCGTTCGTCTTGGAACTCTGGTCAACTTTCGTGTTTGGAGTTTCATGAACGGAGTCCGTATGAAAAAGTTACGAATGTAATACGAAAATGGAAGGAAAATAAATAAATCAAAATTTATAAATATAAATTACCTTATTTAACTAGCAGACTTAGGCATTTGATGTCCTAGGCGATCGACCACCGCGGTCAACCTACTTGGCGTCAGTTTTCCCACTGACGACTAGGATTGGTACGGTTTAGAATATAATATATAAAAATGAATGGATGGATATGAATTAAAATGAATCCAACGGTTCAAGGTCAATTCTAGTCCGATAAATAAAGGGGTAGGGCCTCATTCTTTTCCACACAAATCTGAGGGCAGCAGCAAAGCTTTGCTATTTTCCTCCTTCTCCAAACCTAATTTCTTAATCAAACATATATTCTTATACAACAAATCAAATCTAAATTACATAAGATTGAGAGCATCATCATATCCAATGGAAAATATTACAAATTAGTGCTCAACAATAGATTCTCCTCTCTCTTCCTATTTTCTTATATCTCTACAGATCTGGAATTTTCCCCTTTTTAGATAAATTGTAGATTTATAAGAATTTAGGGGTTGTATGCCTAAAGGGTTCAAAACTTTTGATTTGGATGCTAGCAGGTGAGTGGAAAATTTATATGTACATTTATAGTAACGTATTTTTCTCGTTTGTAATTGAACTCAATTTTTTATGCCTATTTCTATCAGATCTGTTCAATAAGTTGTTGTTATTAGATTGACACCCATCAAATATGGTTATAAAAATTGTTAAAACTTGTGAATTGTATATTATGGTTATGCATAATATTAATTGTAGGATTCTTAAATTCATTTACACATATTCCTCCAGTTATGTTGTGAAATATACTGCAATTGTTGTAAAGCACTGTAGATCTAGAAATTAGTCCCCTTAAACACCATTTAGATGTAGTTACATTCCAGATCTCTAGTTCAGCGTTGAATAATAAATTACGTGAATTTGGGTAAAAAGATACGATTGGTAAATCATGTGATTGTAATAATAAAAATACACCTATTTGTATTCAACATTGTCGGTATTTTTCTTAATTATTGTAAATATGTTGTTTTCCCCTTTTTGCATAAAAGGCATTATTTTGAAATCACAAGAGGTGTGATAAAAAGATCAATAAGGGAAAAGTGGTGCAAATGTATGTATATATATATATATATATATATATATATATATATATATATATATATTTGTGTGTAATTTACATCAACTATTCCAAATTATATATTTACATATATTTTTTGTGATTTTGAAATATGCCAATTCCACTAATTAGGCATAATTTACAATGATTATGGCTAAAGGTCTTTTAGTAAGATTGGAACCTTTTGGCAATATTGAATTCCAAAAGAATGTTTGGTTGTTTACTTAACCAAATCACTAAATTTAGAATAATAATAAAATAATAATAGCTGCGTTGACCGCACGAAAACATAAATATAAATATATACATATTATCCGTCTGAATCAGCGTAAAACTAAAATATACATTGAATGGAACATTTGAATGTTTGGATAGGATTCAATTATGGAATTATGCATAAATGTAATCCATGTTGAATCAATATATTCGTGGTGACCATTTGTAGCAATCAGTATAGTTAATTGCTATAAATAGGATCAAGAATAAATAAATAACAATTGTAATCAATGTTGATTGGGGAAAGTAAATATAATAGGATAATGGTTACAATTCCTAAAATCTATTAGGATTAGTTTTGTACACCACAAATTAGGAAATTTGAATTATAACTGCGTTTAGACACGAGGTTAAGCTCAACGGCATAAGCCTTACCGTAACTTACCGGCAAATCCAACAACCACAACTTTTTAGCTTAATATGAGGGGTCTAATGCGTAAATATAAATGTACTAAGGCACAAGGTTAAGTTCAACTTGTGGTAGAAGTCTGCCCGGAATCGAATGGTAAATCCAGCATTCACAAGTAGTCAACTTAACGTGAGAGGCCTGGGGTGTGTGTGTGTGTCTATATATATATATATATATATATATATATATATATATATATATAACAGTCAACCAATGAATAAATAAACGAATAAGAATAGTAATTGTCTGTTTGGGTAAAACAAATGAATACCTTGGGACTGATAAATAGTATCCTCAGGAAAATATGACCATTATGGTCATAAAGGGAAACAAAATAGAAATAAAAGAAAATGGGTATCAAAAAGGGGATTAATGGATATTGATTGTCGTTTAAATACTAAGTCCAAATTAGGGGAGAAATCAAATAAACATCGTAGGGAAAAGGGGATATAACCTTCCTTATTTATATTAATGAATATAGAACTTATAATTAAAATAAAGTTGGACTTAGTAAGGTTAATCATGGAAAAATATTATTAACCATAAGAACCTGTGACGATAATAAACCTTATGTATACGATATGTCCGTAAAGAGTAATTAACGGAAAAAGATGGAGTGATGTGGCCCACTTTATCCCAATAGGGAAAGGTAATAAGGCCTAATGGGGGAAGAACCTAAAAACCTTCGTGTATAGTCCGCTTCCTATGTCTTAAGTGGCTAGGGATGGAGAGCCCACCTGGGGATAGGTCCTTTAATATAGGGGTCTTAAACGGCATGTGTGTGTATTGCCTACCCAAACTTGGAAAGTAAAAACGTCATATATGGCTACCTATCCTATGGGAAGTAGTAAGCGGCAAAGGGGGTTATCCAATAAGGTCAGGTATAGAGAGCAATAAAATACCATCTCTCACCATATATGTGGTAAGGGTATATGCATGAACGATAGAAGCCTTAACTAATAGGGTCCATAACTAGTGCTCTCAAATTTAAAAGAATGTGGAATAAGTTACTGAGAGGTATTAAGCGACCAATAAGTTCGTTGACCCATACGTTTGCCTAGGGTCTTAAGTAATCGGGAGAATCCACCCTATCTATCAGTTATAGTAAGGCGGAAACGATAAAGGGGAAGTGGATCGAAAGGTACATATGTATATAAGGTCCCCGTAGATGGGAGCTCACTTCTCGGTCTAATAATTAGTTAAACCATGGCATAAAATGCTTCCTAAATATATGCGTAAACATTCTATCTCGGTATTATATCTTAGAATACCACTTTGGAAAGAGTGGTAGAGTCGTGCGTAAACATCTACAAGGTTAGGCTAGAATCACTTACCTAGATAGGCATACATCTTGGGTTGAACCAAACGGGATACATCTGTGTGTTATAATCTATGTTGTACATTTTCTGTTCACCAAAAATTTTGTTGTTTTGACCCCCTCCTCATTACAGCCATCCAGGTTTTCTAGAGAACGCCGGGTCCTCACAGGTGTTTAAGTTTGGATTTCTGTTCTCATTCTCTCTCATGCTCGGTATTGGCAAAGTGACTTACTCTGAAAAAGGTATTTACTTGAGTTAATACTAATATAACTTATTTTGTTCCCGTTGTGAGTTATCTTATCGTACTCTGATTATGCTCATGCTCAATTATTGCAGGTATCATATATAAATGCTCCATGCTTGGATGTGTTTGATTTTCGATTTTTGGTCGAAATTTGAGCACAAAAAAGTGTAGGGTGTTTTAACGCTACTAGTGCAGGAACTGGTGGGGACCCGCCTTGGGTCATACGAAGGCTATGTCGGTGCAAGAATCGATAGAGGAATGCCCTCAGGCCCACGTACTTGCCAAATTCTCCTTGGCCCTGAGTCTGGTTTAGCAAGTTTGGATCTTCATGCAATGTTGCGTGATTGGATTGGGGTTGAAGTCAAACACAACGCAGCTAATTGGTGTAACGTCCATGAAGTGAAACTGCCCATACTGACCACTTGTATATGCGCATAAGACGTGGATACATGGGAGAGTTGTCAATACCTGGGTAAGATTCTTAATCCAGTCAAATTATAATCCCAATCTGATCTGGATGTCGCGTTGATGGTCGACAATGATAGTGATCATAGTTACGGATCTAAAGGTTGTTGTAACAACCCGAATTTTGATAGACCGAATTTCAATCTATTGAAGCCTGGGTTGGCTTGTCTTGTATCTTGTAGAAAATATATAGATAATAAATATATCATAGCACAAAAAAACATATCACAATGGAATGGATAAAGTATAATAATCAAATATAGCCTTACCGGAATAATAACACTGCCTAACAAGTGTCCGAAGGCTACCAAATCTCTGCCATAAATCCAACCTGAGAGTATGTAATGAGGAGGGGGTTAGAACCCAAAGTTCTGGCGAGAGGACAAATTATACATTCTGAAATAACAATACATATAATGTTGAGTTACATTTTATTAATTATTAGGTTTTTTGGGTTAACAACACTCAAGGCTCTGCATTCACCTCGTACCCATCTACTCCCCGGTAGATTAAACCTAATATAATAGTACATGTAGCCATCCCCAACAATTTAAGGTACTCTCCATAGTATCCACCTCGTACGGTCTCCATCATTACACCACAGAAGCGTAAACAACCTCCATCCCATGCCAAACTGTGTATGGAAATCTGTATCGTTGTGCCATGTAATCGCATAGATCTACCATCGCTATGCCACGTAAGAGTACAGATCCGCACACCTGAACTCCTCGGTTGAATCACGTCTCAACATAGAGTAATGCTGTGATGTCTACAATACACCATCTAGTGTGTGTATATAGAGCCTCACACAAATGTACTACCTACTATAACCCGAGTCTCGTAATAGGATTGCACCCAATGCACGAAACTCGATCACGAGCTTTCAATACCAGTAAAGGACAGATTCATTAGTCCTACAATATAGATATTCACATATGGTCTGTCTCTGGTCACGGTGGCTATGGCCCTACCTGGCCCTTCCTCAATTAATGAAAGACTACATCAAGGGCTAATGATGTTCCCCTAATAACAAATCTAGCATTCAATTTGGCATGGCCCTCACTAATGCCTCGGTAGTGAAAAAACATTGTTTGTTGGTTTAGCTCTTAGTATTTACGCATCCTACTGATTGCTGATGACAGGTACCCAATGTTTTCTATCCTTAACTGGGTCCTTACCAACCTCCTCCAAGAGCGAGGAAAATATCTGAATCACCCAAAGAAATCCACCACATCCTTATGACTGCCACACCATAGTTGCAATCAAGGCATACTCAACAGATGGTACCATACGGACCATACCTCTGTGGGTACAGCCCTAAGCCTACCATAGAGGACCATCATAGAGTTTCCTTATGTCCCATAGAAGTTGCATACTTCCCTCCAATCCCATAGAATAATTAGTTGGACATGCTTCTACTGTGTCTCCAGACACCGCGATGATCTACCACGTTGGGTTCTTAACCTTCATATGTACGGACTAGTTCCAGCACGTCACACCATTGCACTATTAGATCCTATGTATGATCTCTTAATCATGTGCTTGCTTTATCTCATCGAATTGCTAATTAACTTGATTATCCACATATTCACTTTTTATTTAAATTACCTGGTTCATTAGCTCACAATTAGCTACTTATTTCCTTTAATCAGCCCTATGCCATCAGAGCAGACTTCTGCTTAATATTTGTTGCATTCATTGGGCTTAATACTTCTGATTATAAGTCTACTGATAATAAGCCTACTTTATTCTTTCTTACTAAATTATAGCCTTATCTTGCACTGCTACCACAACTGTTGTTGTGGGTTTTCTTATTAAGTTAGTTCCCTTAACTGAGGTTTATTAATAAGTTCTTTGTTCATCATTAATTATACCTTATGTTATAATTACACTTGTCCCAAGGACAAGCTTACCTATTATATTTCCTTCCTATTCATATAATTAATTATAATAGGTTATATTCCCCGTTCATCACAATTCTTCTTAGGTTCCTTAATATGAACCAACTTCTACTGTTGTAATCTTTCTTTAATTACCGTCTTAGACATTCTTATTATTTTAGGAAAATATTTCACGCACCTCATTAGATTGGTTAGCGAAAAGATGTAAATATCTATTTTCATAACTTACATCAATTAAGGTATGAAGTTGCAAGCTATTTCTTTTATTTTCGTCGAGGACATATATATATATATATACATATACATATATATATATATATGTATATGTATATGTGTATATATATATATATATATTATTTGATTAGTGTGCAATACGGTAAAAGTACACCTATTTCACACTAATCCTTTTTTCCTCTCTTTTCTTGCAACTAAGTTCTTAGTAATTTTATCATTATGGAAATATATCTGTTTTCCCCAAATCCAACTAACTCGGTCCTCTACTAATTTTCCTCTTTTCTCTGAGTTAGATTTTAATTCCTGATTTTCATGTACCATTTCAAATTACTGTAATTTTTTCATACAAAATTTGGCATACCAATTCTTTTTCCATTATTCCCAATTTCACTGTGATTTTGTTTACAGCATATCCAATCTGCCGTTGAATAACAACCTTAAGAACTTAGTCGTAATTATTATAAATGTCACAATCCTAGTAGTACAGTAATTCTCAATCCAAACAGAAGATTAATGGAATAGATTTGTACAACAAAAATATTCTTAACATACTTAGAAATATATTATATCGTAATTACCACAACTTTCAATTAATTTTCACATTAAGAATTATGTGGAATGTAAATGATAAATATGCCATTACCAAAAGGTAAATTTTAAATCTACTCACTCGATTGCTTTGCAATCCTTGAATATAATTTAGATCTACTACTATATGGTATTTCAATTGAATCTAACATTGAAATAACCATGTATTTACAAATCTGGTACCAAATATTCAAATTCACATAATTTTGCCTCACATAGACAAGAAATCTGAACATCTTTATTGTAGATCTATAATCTTTGTCTTCAAATTTTGAATCAAAATTCCTAAAAACTAATATTCTTGTTTCTAAAATATTTGGAGAAGAAAGAAAATGACAGAGCCTTGGCATCATCCCAGAAAACATGAGTTGGAGGCTTGTCTCTACTAGTCTATTACAGGTGTACAAGAGATTCTGGTATGTCGGATTTAACATAATAAAATCCAAACCATATATATCTAAAGTATAACGTCAAATGGCTTAAATATGGGCCAACCTGGACCCACAATGCCATAGATTGCATACAGCAACACTAGAGAAGTGATGTAGGAAGCGCTAAAAAATGTTGTTAATAAGTCAAAAACGATCCACGACAACACTTTCTTGGTGTTGCATTTTGTCGTGTTGCCTTAGAGTCAAAGGCAACATCATTGCGACCCTTAGGCAACATCGGTACAGGTGTTGCCATAGGTACTAAATTTACAAAATGTGAGCCCTACAATATGAGCCCCAACATGTGAGGCCCACTAAAATCTGTAGCCCGGGTTCATGGAATCTTGTTGTGGGGCCCACACGCATTAATCTATGGCAACACTTTTACCATACAATGGCAACTATATCATAGCTATGGCAACATTTAACATCACTTATGGCAACATTATATAATAGCTATGGCAACATTACATAACATACTACAACTTAGCAGCAATTAACATCACACACTAAAATTAACAAAGAACTTTTCATTTCAAATTAACCAGCAACACAAGTACTACTTAGTTTGCTACAAAATAACAAAACATAACCACTAAATTTTGTTTTATAGATAGTACTTACAAATACATCCAGTACTAAATTCATATCTACATCAAACTAAAACAGTTTCAGAATATAGCACGAGCCTCTAGTGCGTTCAGTGCCTCTACTGCCTCCAGTACCTCTTGTAACGACCCAGATTTCTTATCGATTTATTTTTAATATTTAATATGGATTTAAATATCGAGTGGGTAATATAAATCGATTTTTATATTGAGTGTTCGATTTAATAATCGATTTTGATTTAATATAGAATATATTACATTATCGTAATACGAAAATTAATTCAATTCGAGATTTAAAACTGAGTCAAAACAGTTTAGATAATAAATATAAATTCTATGTGAATGTAATCAATAATGATAATAATATATTATCGAGAAATTTATTTATTTATGAATTTAAATTATTTTATATCAATTTAAAATGTTTATTCTATATACGTTAAAATTAAAATATTAAAATATATTCAATTCATTTCATAATAGCATTATAATATTGGAACGACTCTCGGTATGCTAAAATAGCGGTTTACGTTTTAATTGTGAACCCCGATTTATTTGATTAGTGGATAGGATCAAAATCAAATTGAAGATCAAATCAGAATCAGTATAAAAGAAATAAAAATCTCTTTATTTCAAATCGTATTTAATAGAAATCAAATCGTATTTAAAACCATTGTACTTCACCTACCTTAACCTATCACCTAGGTTGTACCGTATGCAAACTAATGTACTTAATGTCCAAGCTTCATTACTCTATAAAACCGGACCTCTCAATTTCCATTTTCTTTTGGGCAAATCGAACTTGAAAGCTTCAAAAATAAAATGTCGATCCCTAAAAGAATTGAAATCAAACACTCCCCGTCATTTTACCCATTTAAAATGAAACAAGAAGCCTTATTTCGTTCTAATGAAGTTGCGATCTAAGTCGCGATTCTCAATGAAAAAGAAAAGGGGAGATTCACGATTCAAGAAATCATCATCGCGAGGTTAGCAATTGGTGGCGCTTGCGGTGTAGACTTTACAGGATATAGTTAAGGAGTAGTCGTGTCTTTAGTTGAAGGAATCTCGACTTCGAATAGCCGTGAGTTAGGGCATCGTGGTTCAAATCGGTCACCAGGTGCGGAGCTCGACATCGAGTTGGATGGCTTGTGTGCATAAAGGTTGTCGGCAGGGATTGTATAAGGTACGCAAACAAAGGACGTCGATTAGATGGTGGGTATTCGAAGCGTACTACGAGTTGGAGCGATGAGGGGATTTGAGTTAGAAATTGTCGCACACGATGGGATGATTGCTGTTGATCTAGGAGTTGGGCAATGAGATGTTTGGGAGTCTAGTATGTTTTTAGAGGAGTACAGGGGTCTGTGTTTGAAAAGGGGGAGAAGAACTGGCGTGTTCTCTGCTTTGAAAAGCGAGAAAGATGCAGTTGTGGTGGGGGAGTTGATGTTGTTTGTGTATGGGGTATTTGTTGTTGGCTCTTGGTCTCTTCTGTATGATGAAGGAATGATATTGTTACTGTGTTGGGGTATAGAGTTTGGGGTGCGAGGTGGAAGTGTTTATCGGGAAAGGTGGAGATTTCATGAAAAGTGAATTAAGTTGCTGCTTTGATTATGCCACGAGGAGTTCATTTTCTTGTGGACATGAGTGTGAAGAGAATTAAGATTGGATCGAAACAAAGCATCGGGCTCAGGGAGTTTGATTGGTGTAGGTAGTCTGCACAGGGTAGAAGATGTTGCGTGGATTAGAGAAACATTAAGGAAGGAGGCAGCGTTCTTTTACATGGAAGGATCGAACTCTTAACAATAAAGAAGGAGAAGACGGACTATTAAAACGAGATTAAGGTATGAACTTAAGCTTTTAAATAGTAATTAGTTTATTTTAATAACTAATATAATTTATGTCTCATTAGTACAAGGTTCGGTTGAAACAAAACAACCGACATTTAAATCAATCGTCGTTCAGATTAATTCAAGAATTAGAGAGAGCTACAGAATAAAACCCTGGTGAGTAAATATCACTCATTTTATTTAGAATTATTTTTATCAGTTAAAAATAATTGTTTGTTGGTCGTTTGGATGCTTTAAATATTTTTCTGTGGCTATTAAATATATTTGTTATTTAGGCTTGGTGGTTGCTATTATATATATATTGGTGGTTGGATTCCCGTAGTATCATTAGCGGATGCCCGCAGTACCATTAGCGGATGATTACCCCATACGCCCCACGCTCTGATAGTGGATGACCTTCTATACCGCGATATCCTGCCTTGAAGCAGGATGGGTATTATTTCTGTTGTGCAGGAAAAACAGGTTGGAGGGATCCAACTGGATTCCTCAAAAATATATTGTCTGTTTGTTGTTTGTTTGCACATATACTGTCATATATGATGTGTTAGAAAAACATTTCAATTATAATTGGTTGTTTTGATTTTTTGAAATACCACTGGGCAAGAATGTTGGTCTATAAAAATATTGATTGTTTGAATATAAAACTAGTATGGAAATTTATAAACGTTGCTTATAAATCGATAATGCGGGATTTGAAATGAATTTATAAATGTGGTTTATAAATTAATAATGCAGAGAAGTGAAATGAATTTACAAACGGTGTTTATACATTAAGTGGAAAAATTATCTTTTGATAATTTGAATATTTAAATTCAAATGTGAATTTAAAATATAGAAAGGGGAAAATCGTTTTAAAGAAATAAACGATGGAATTTATTCTGTTGTTCATAATATAAGTTGAATAAAAATAAATCAAGAAGGATTACGATTTCAATTTTATTAATTTGAATTTTATTTAAATAGAAGTCAAATTGAATATATAGAATTTGACTAGAATTTGAATATAGGACTTGAAATAGAATTTGAATTTAAAGGGATTGAAATAGAATTTGAATTCAAAGGAATTCAAATGGATTTGAATAAAGAAAGTTCAAATAGAATTTAACTATAGAATTTGAAAATAGAAGCAAAAATGGAATTTAAAAATAGGAATTCAAATAGAAGTGAAATGGAGTTTAAATATAGAATTCAAACAAAGTTGAATTGGAATTTGAGTACAGGATTCAAATAGGAATTTAAAAATAGAATTTTCAGTTAGAAATTGAATATAGAAATTTAAACGAAATGTGAGTATAGAATTTAAATAAGGGAAATTCAAATAGAATTTGAATAAGAGATTTGAAATTGAATTTGAATATAGAAATTCATATGTAATTTGAATATAGAGTTCAAATAGAATTCAAATGGAATTTGAATTTAGAAACTCGAAGTATAAATAAATATATTACTAAGTAAGGAGAAATTGACAATTATAGATGATCGAAAATATTATGTTGAATTGAAAGTTTTGATTTGATATATATTGAAAATATATTAGAATGGAGTTGAATTTATTATAAACGAAGATCAAACGTTTATATTTATAAATATAATTAAAACGAACTCGCCGCAGCGCTGTAGTCCGAAAATTGGCGTTTTGAACTTCAACTGAGTATATAGAACTCAATTGAAGTCGGAATTCTTTGAAACAAGAAATGTCAGGACCAATCTGATAATAGTTTTCTAATGGAGGAGTAAAATCTGGATTTCGTCGAATAGATTTTGAGTTATATCAAAATCAAATTTTTAGAAAAGCATTGCCATAACCTTTTAAAAACCATAACGGTTTATTTAATTTTACAAAAGGGTTTTAAGCGAACAAAATCCTAATTTCTATTTAGAAAATTTCAAATTTGAGTTGTAGATTATATGTGAACTCAAGTGGAGTAATGAATTGATTTTTGAAACAAAAATCAGTTTTTTAATTATTGAATAGAATTAACTAATTTGAATAGTAATTATTTAATGAGATTTTGAATTGATATTGGGCTTTGAATAAGCGAATTCGAATTGAAAATTTATATTCGAAATCGAAAAGGAAATTAGAATTGAAATTTGAAATTCAATTTGATTATGAGCAAGTTAAATATTTTGTTTGAACATGTTATGTTCAAACAAAGAAGTGAAATAGGCAAAATAGCTAATTAAAGAATAAATGAGCGAAACTGAATTCAAATGATTGGATTGAGTTGAACTGAATTGGAAACAGGTGAGCATGTATTAGACATGTATGGGATGAAGTATATGAAGATTTTAATTTGTGTGCCCGATAAAAAGGTACATGTTTTAAATTCATATATGAGATTTTATGCGCTGTATCGGCAAGCCGCAAGGCTTTTCTTTTTCTTTTGGATTGGTGAGGACCATGGGAGGCTATTTGAAATGTCCCGATGCTACCGGTACAAAGGAGGTTATGGCGAAATTTTCCGGAAATTTAAGGAGTTAGAATATTTTTAAGAAATTTTGATAGTTAGTAATCAATGTATCGATATATATATAGAATTCGATAAGGAAACGAAATAAAAAAATAGAATATTGTAAACATAAAGGGAAATCTATAAATTAGAAATAGAAAGCGAACCATATACATGTTTTAAAAATGAATAATTGGGTTTTATAGTGTGTTTATTCGAGGTTAGTGGTTTTGCCGTTTTGAAGTTGAGGATGTTTTCAGTCAAGGTCTGAGAGGTAATTTTACCCCAACTTGATTGACTCATTTTTAATAAATAGCAAGATCCAATCTTGAAGAGAAGTGTTGAATAATAGTTACTTGAATAAAATATTTTGGGTTGCTGTAATGATGTTTTACACAACATTCGTTTTAACCTAAGTGATGGAATGTCGGAAATATAAAAGTAAATATTTCCAGAGTATAATTAAAGTAGTCGAGAAAGAGATAAGTGATTGAAATTGTTTCAATTTCAAATAGAATATATTTTCTAAGTGTAGAAATAAAAGAAGGCGAGATATAGAAATGTTACCAAAGAACGTAAGAGATCAGGATGATAATTGAAAATATTTGTTTAACAAATATTGATAGGGAAATGAGGAAGTGACTTAATTAATGAAATATTAATTAACAGACCCAATGATTGATGGATATTATGGATGAATGTTTGTTTGTTTTTCTTCGATAGTTAAATAACCGACTATCGAAGTGTTTGCCAATATCATTGTCAATATGGAGAGACCGGTTGGATTATTATCCGTGAACCACTCTGTATTGGAAGTAGCGTTGTGAATCAGATTATATAAAGATAATCGAAGACGGTGTAAAGTGCAAGGGCTTTTTCTATTAATAGAAATTGTGCCTTCTGTTTCGTTCAATCCTAGAACGAACGTATATAGACGAATGTCTGACAGAGTATTTCCAATGATCGAATGGGTTGGTCTACATAAATATACATGGTGGCAACGGATTTATTCCCTTAGCATAACATCCAGAATATTTGTGCAAATCAATAAATGATTAACGGATCTGACAATGTGGCATTCAAAATGATTGTGCTATCAATGAATGGAAATAATCGTAGCCTCAGGCCTCAACAACCAGGAAATGAAAATAATCGGGCAGGCAGCATGGCTATGTGAGTCGCTCCGATTAGGGTGTATTATCACCAATCTAGAGATTCATTTAATTACTTATTCTATTCGATGTTGTCCAATTCGGGAAACGGTTGTTAATCCCAACCGTTGGTGATATACATTCGATACACTCAGGCGAAATGAGTGGTCAGTCATGTATGGGCTGGGTTTCAAGATGTTCTTGTTGAACCCAGTGTATTCCTCTCTAGAGATACACTATCGGAAGGTGGTTCCATACCTTGTCATGTTGGAAATCCAATCTCCAGTAAGCGCCCTGCGGTTTTTTTGATTTTATACTATGTATGTGGAGCGTGAGATGCAAGCGTTCCGCTTGATTCTATTTATTTGATTTAGACACTATCATAATATCATTGGATTTTCGTATCAAAGTATTTTGGGTTATCGTAAGGTAAAAACCATCCGTGTTTATGTGTGGACCGTATCAGTAATACGAAGCTAGAAATAATTTTTTTGGAATTTTTAGAGTCCGTATGTGACCCCAATAAATTGAAATGTGCGTTCAAAATCAATATATAGATTTATATTTCAATTTTGATGGAAACTGATCGAAACGATGGAATTGGCTTACAGGACATATCCCATTGTGTTCAGAATGGGAGTAATTAGCTAGGGGCGACAGTTGTTGGGATTCATTTGGAGCTCGTGGTGTTAAACAACTTTATGGAGAAAAATAAAATAAAATAAAAATATAATATAAATATAACTCCCCCTAGCCCTCCTTTATCTCCCCGATCAGTCAACGTGGGAAATCGATTTAAATTTAAAAAAAATCCTAGCTAAATTTCATGCCACCGGAGCACCCTCTCGCCACCGAACGCATCGCGTCGCACCTCCTCAGGCGGAGCCGCCGCATGCCCGGCTCCCTCCTCTCCTAAATTCTGTCACCCTCCAGCTTGAACGAATAGAGCCCCTCCCTGAACCGCAAGCCAAACTCGCATCGCCACCCGCGCTAATGCACCATCGTGGCTCCGCCACGCCTGCCGCAGCCTCCCACCACCACGGCAACTACCTACGCCGACCTCCCAATGCCCCATCCGACGAACAGCAGCCCCTAACACTCCCGATTCAAACTGTAAGCCTTCTTATTTTGTTAATCTTCATTTATTTATTGTTCTTAGATTATAAAACACTTGATTTTTAATATAGAAAACATAGGATTTTCAGTATAGAAAGATTTGATTGTTAATTTGAAAAGCTATGATTTTTAATAAGAAAAGACATGATTTTTAATCATAAAAAGAATATATTTTTATGTATAAAAATATATGATTTTTCTTTATGGAAAGTTATGATATTTATCGTTCAAGTAGTAAGATAAAAATATAATTTTTATTCAAGTAGTAAAATAAAAATATAATTTTTATTTAAGTAGTAAGATAAAAATATAATTTTTACATATGTAGAGAGATAAAAATATGATTTTTTATATGTAGCAAAATAAAAATCTGATTTTTATTATATATATGTTGAAATAAAAATGTTATTTTTACTATGAACAGCGTGTAAAGGATTGTGTTGACTTTCGGGCAAATCCATGCCATTCAGAAATTCAGAAATGAAATAGTGGAGTGGATACCCAAGGTGAGAACTCCTCACTTTTATTTTATTTCTAGTTTGAAATATATACTAGGATGCATATGGTGCTTAGCAGCACCCGACACCCGTCGTCCACAAACCATGGACGACTTGTATGTTTGGTTGTGTTTTGATTGATTTGTTTGTGTGAATTGGGTAAGTGATATAGAATGGAAAATATATTCATGTGTTGAAATAAATCTTCATTTGCAAATCAGACAATTTGTTTATGTACACCCATTTGACTGATATTGATTAGGACGATAAATTTTACACATCGCCTAACTACACAAATAAAAATCTGTGTTTGTTGATTTGAATCCCCACACGGGTGTTGGGATGATATTTGGCGTACACTAATCCCAAATAATTAGTTGTATGTTGATCGATGGATTGACAGACTATTATAAGCGTTAAATATTTATATTTGATGCTTATGCAGTGTAGAATGCACTCTGGATGATGGTTGATTATTTATCGTTGCTATTATATACATGTGTTGTAGGGAATCCATATAATTAACATTGTATGGTAATTGATTGGGCCTCATTCCAAGTTGGGAAATAAAGAAAATTCATGTGTTGAATAAAATATAAATTCATGTGTTAAATAAAAAGAATATTCATGTGTTGAATAAAATATATATTCATGTGTTGAATAAAATAAAATTCATGTGTTGAATAAAATATATATTCATGTGTTGAATAAAAGAAAATTCATGTGTTGAAGAAAAATTCATTTATTGAATAGAATAATGAAGTTATTTAAATATATATAGCCGTGTTGATTAGATATGCGCCATTTTGACATGAACGATATTTATATCGATTTTATTCATTTTTATAATGAATATCAGAAAGGAATTGATTTCAAAATATAATATTTTGAAAATACTATCATTTATATATCGATGATATGGAATATTCAATTTTGATTTGAAATTGAATATGAAGTTGAAATCGTTTTGAAAACGAATTTAAAACGATTTATAAAATACGTTTTAAAAGGAAATTGACGAAATACATATAATATTATATATATATATAATGGCCTGAATAGAAAGCGCTGCGCTGCGGCAGTTCACGAATTTCGACCATTGACTTCGAATGGACGTTACGGGAGATCCGACCGTCGGATTCTCCTAAAACCAGAACCATTGGGTTCGTATCGAAAAGTGCTTTCTAACGAATATTAAAGATTTGAAATCTAACTGTTGGATTTGGAATTATATCCAAATGAAATTTGGAAAAGGTCGCTGTAAGTGCAGTTCGATGGCTATTGATGGAAATCGACAATACGAGCCTTGATAAAATTAATTAAAATATCAATAATTAGTGTAAAATCATAAGAAATGATTTGGAAAGAATTGGGATGAAAAACTCCAAATTTAAAAAGATAAAAATAGATTTTTATCGAAATGAACTAGTTTTGAACAAGAATTATAATCCATTTATTTTCAAAATAAATAAATTGGATTTGAAATGGTTTTAAAAATAACCAGAATTTCCAATATATAAATTGGAATGGATTTGAATCGAAATTGTCTTCGGAATATTTCGATGTTGGATTTCGTGATTATATAGATATTGGTGGGGAAATTTGAAAGATATATTTATATCATTATTTCCAATATGATATTTGTTGGTTGTAGGATTTGATATTGAATATAAGCCGATATATTTTCTATTCAGAGCCTTGTATTTAATATCAAATGGGATTTGGGTTGTCGTGAATGGTGTCTTCATTAACAATGTTCTTAAACCCAGTTGAGAAAAAGATTAAATCTATTTATTTAAATTTAATGAAATGTGCCAATTAAATGATATTTAATTGGAATTGAATTGGAATTGAATTGGAATTGATTTTTGGGTTTATCGTGAACGGTGTTTTAAATAACATTCGTTCTTTAACCCGATAATTATTGAAATGTGAATTGGGTTTGTTGTGAACTGCGTTTTTAACGACATTCGTTCTTTAACCCGATTTGCAGTGAAATGTGATTTGGAATTTATAAATCTTCTGTTAAGATTTAAAGGAGATTTTCCAAAGTAATGTTTTCCAATTTAATAAAATAAATTGGAATGGAATGGAATTCGATTTGGTGATAATCGAAGTGAATTTCTGTGGAGGAAGACTGCTAATATATATGGAATTTAAAAGGCTTTGCTGTTATTCCATTTATATTATTAGTTAGATATGGAAGTTCATATCGATTATATACATTGATCTATTTTCCTTGAAAATTCCATTGTTAATGGAATGTGATTTTGGGTTTATCGTGAACTGTGTTTTAGATGACATTGGTTCTTTAACCCAGTTAAAGACAGGATATGATTTCCTAAGTTAAACAATCATCAATATTGATTTTTGGGAAGATTAAAACCAAGTGGAGTTTTAATGAATCTTTAATTAGATTGAAATGATCGAGAATTGAGTATCACTATTTTTGCTCCAGGCGATAGTTAAATCTTTAATTAGATTTGAACATGAAATGGTAATTGAATTTACCAATAACACCGTATGAAGTATGACCAGTTTTACTTCATGGGATGAATAGGTTGGGGTTGGGAAATTTAACAAATGATTACTTCAATAAGGTTCGTTAATCCCGACTAGTTTGGATAAACCATAATTTGGTTTGAATTTATATTCAAAAGAAGATTAAAGAGTAAATTTAAAGAATTTGTATTTAATAAAATTAATGGGAACCTTTCCCAAAGTATAAGAATATTTGAATGAAAGAATATTCTGAATTGGAATGAGGTGTATGTTGTTTTTGTGTAACACTTGTTTATTATATACGCGAGTTATTCAGAAAGACCGGGTTTATCCCATTCTGAATAACTGATTCGACGATGTGTCGAGGATGAAGACGGGGGTCGAAGACCGGTGATAGAAGACCGGAGGTCTTTACATCGTTTGGATAATTACTGATGATCTTGATTGGGTTATACACCCAAGAGGAGGGAATCAGTTGGTGATCGTCTAGACGTACTTGGAGATCGATGGATATGCGAGGTACAAGGTGCCTCCAATTTCGTTCAGACCCAGAACGGACTTGTAAATGGACTATGTGTCTGACATTGGATATTATTCTGTGTGATTAATAGATATCGGTTGCATGGAGTGGTTTGCCTATGTGGCATGCTAAGATGCAAATGATCAAGGTTTCTGTTGAAAAGCAGAGTCTTGTGGTTGATGATCAAAGCACCGCCTGTGTGGCATAGCTTTTTGTAGCGTTAATTCGTGAGCCTCACACCCCGGTGTGAACCAGAAACGGGAGAAGGACCTCAGGGAGGACATGCGTTTCCTTCTAGCTAGGGTGGTGTCAGTGACCTACCAGCCCTGACATTTATATTATTTTCACCTGTGTGGTTGTTGGATTGCGAGGCGCCTCGGATGTATCGGTGACTATGTGGAGCCGATGGAGTCATTTGACTCATTGATGACCCCAAAAGGCGGGGAAACGCAGTGTTCAGGCATTTTAATCCACATCGGTGGACCGGCCCTGATGATCCAAGGCTTGCATGCGCGCTTGCCTGAGAAATGGGCTAGAGCGTCTCGAATTCGGTGAGGACGATCCCTTGCCTCGGTTCATAGATGGAAATCCAACTTCCGATACGTGACATTTACGGTTTTGATTGTAGAGCCTAGTATAGGCAACATGATATATGGTACCCATGTCGTCTAGGATAGATACATTTATATTTGAAGTTGGTTTATACACTATGCACTTATAATAGTATCAAATGATTTGTTTTAAACGTACCAAGCGTGTTTGGCTATTATAAGGTAAAACCCTGTCCTCCGGCTTGTGTTGCATTGTGTGATGGGACCTGGGTCTTATAATAGCTTCATTGTTCTTTATTTAGCATTGTGCTGTTGTTTTATGCACTGGTATTCTTGGGAGGAAACCCATTCCGTGTTATACAGCGTGGTCCCTTGATTTACCTAACTTTAAAATAAAGACTAATAACTGTTTTAGTTCTCACACCAGTCACATGACTGACCTGGAGTTTAATGTTTTAACCTAAACTCTGGGTGCCCCTATTTTCCGCATGGGCAGCTATTAGTTTTAGTTTTGCAGATTTATATTCACAGGATCCTGGTTTACAGCTGGAACGATACTCGGAAAGCTCTATATCCGTGTATTACTTTCAGTTGTGTTTTGTATTATTTTTCCGCTGCTATGTAATGTAAATTGAATCTCTGATATTTTTCTGATGTATAATATTTATTCATACTCTGTATATTCTTGTATTCTGATAAATTGTTGTAATAAGCAATGAATGTCCTTCTGTTTGTGTCCAGATGTGGCTTGTCCTCAATTCAATCCGGGCTTTCCTTCACGGGGAAGTTCGGGTCGTTTCAGATCCAATATATTTTACTGTCAAAATCTGTTTTATTTAGATTGCTAATCACTATAACAACTATTGTTTATTTTTAATATTAACTTAGAAGAAATCTGAAAATCACAGTAATAATCACTTAAAATTGTTGTAGATAAGGGTTGGGTTACCCATTTACCATTGATGTACTATGATTTGCTTTGTTAGATTACTTAATATAACTTCAAGTTTGATTAATCATAACTTGTTCATTTCTCGTTCGATTTATGCAAACTAAAGCTCTATCTGAATCAGAATTTTGTAATGCATGCAATGGTGAAATCTATTTTGCTCAATTCTTAATATTTTTTTGATTATAATTTTTCTCAATTTATTCCTCAATTAATTAATTCATTACTTAATTATTGTTTGTTAAAAATCCGGGTTGTTACACTCCTCTTTCATTATGTATTTTTGTTTTCCATGCATCTTGATTTTAATGTATTCGAATTTGGTTTGGGTGTTTTAATAAGTATTCTAATTTTATGGGTTGACACTGAGATGTATTGACATTATAACTAGTTAAGATATTTTGAGATAATACTTTCCTAAAATGTTTTAAATTAAATTGTTAGTTTCTGTTGTGATATGATATTTTTATGTTATAGTATCTTGGTCCCCGTATGATTTAGTTATGCCTAAAAATAAATGCACTTTGATATGCCATCATTGGGGTACATTAAGGGATGTGCGTTGTCATGTTTGTTATTAAATCCTAAGCTTTCGACATTCGTAGAAAATGATTTTCTAAAGAAAAGTATTTTTCGAAAAGGTTTCCAGTGGAAAACTATTTTGAAAAATAAAATTATAAAAGGTTTATATGTCAAAAACTCATCAAGTGTGTCCCCCTTCCTTATTTGAATCTTTCCTTCCCTGTTTGAACTCATACCTTATTTTATGCAAAGAATGGCCGACACTCCTCCTGATACTATGGGAATCGACATGCACGTGTGGTTTCGTAGGTACTTATAAGTTACGACACTCACAAAGCCTTAGAATCGTGTGTAAGCCAATGTACTCGCTAGTGGATTCCTTATTCATCCACCAGGTGCAGTACCCTAGATAATGCAAGGGTTTTACTTGTAACACCCGTAATTTTATCAACACTAAAGAGAACAACTTAAATAATAATTAATTCAATATTCAGAATTAAGGGAAACAAACTGCGCCATTGCGTCCATCTCGAAATTCTTGTCAAGGACACTTGGTTTGCGTAAAACGGACATCGTATGAAGATGTTATAAAGGTTTGAAGTTTGTATACGCGCAAAAAGAATATATATATATGTGTGTGTGTGTGTGTAGGGTCCAGAAATTTAAAACTGGTTCAGAAAATTCAAAACCGAGCAGATTGGGGTGAGCGGGAAAATCCCCGCCCAGGGGTGTCGACCCCCAAAGGAGGGTCGACCCCCTTAGGGAAGACGTGGAAGATTAGGGTTTTGGGGGTGTTTGCTATAAATATAGCCTCGTTTCTCTAGTTTTCTCACACTAAAATCAATGGAGGACTCGATGTTGACGCTGCACGGATTGAATCTAACCTTTTTTTCTTCTACAATCAAGTTAGTCAAGTTTAGGGTTATTCAAGTATTGATCTGTGATTCAACATCTGCTATTCTCCTTCTATATTTTTAGATCCAAACACTGAGTTTAAGTTGCTTTTAGATTTGAATAATTAAAAAGTAAAACTTGATTTGATTATAATTTGGATCTATGCTTGTGACTTGTGAATCATATCAGATCTATTATAACCTATTTATTTAAGTTGTTTTGACATGACTATGAATTAAGTTTATGCCTCTACCTAATTATCATGTCAGATCTACCAGTTGTATATCAAGTTCACTGATTAGATCTCATTATGCTTGTTTAGGACCAAGACACAACGCCTAATCAATCTCATTACCACCAGTTCATCAGATCTGATCTTATATGTTATCATTATGCCCAATGTGGTTACCATAATTTTATGCCCATTTCTGCCATCGTATGTTAATCTTGTTATTATCATTTATGTCCTCTTCCCTCCTTCCTTTTTATTTATAGCCAGGCTACCTTCGAGCCTTGGCTTGCCGCTGAAATATGTAAATGCATTGATTTGGTAAATTGGGGGAATACGTTAATATTGGGGCATAAATTGAATTGGGAAATTTGGGTATAGTGTGAGAAAAATACACGAATAAGGATTTGGACATAACTTTAATGAAATATATGAATATGGATTTGGGGCATAAATCAACCTATGGTTGAGAACCTTAATTTTGAGATATATTGTTCATTATGAACATAACTTGGAAAAGGGGCATGAATCCTATAACAACATAAGTAAATTTGGTTAATAATGAAATGCCTTGGATTACAGTAACTAGAAACTGTAACTGTGCCTAAACACGAGGTTAGATTACACTTGTGGTGAAAGTCTACCTGGAACCGCCGGGTATATCCAACGACCACAAGTGGCGAATCTAATGTGAGGGGTCTAGGTACACAAGTACGAGACATGTTAAGACACGAGGTTAAACTCGACTTGTGGAAGAAGTCTGCCCGGAGCAGCCCGGCATAACCAGCATTCGCAAGTTGTAGGTTTAATGTGGGAGGTCTAGTACATTGTAACCATAATTGAATATGTTAATGAAGTTGAATACTTAACCTAGTTGAATCCATAGGTGTAACACCCCACCTCCGCTAGGGTCACTCACAAAGGGAATGCACTAGGTTTGGTGAAGCATTATCGAGGTAAACATGCACAGAAATATTACAAGACAGAACATATATAAAACAGCAGAAGTAAAACAAATTTCATTACCTTATAAAATAAGGTCTAAAGCCTTTTACATCAGAATACATCAAATCCTGTCTTGCAATAGTAAAGAAGCATAAAACCATTTCACAAATTATTCCCCAAGTAAAACAGTAAAGTAGCCATCACCAAGAAAAGTCCAAGCCATGCGTGATGACCTTCAAGCAGAAGAAGTCCGAACTAGATAACAGTGTTTCCTCCCTGAAAACCTTGGGGTGGGGGGGAACGGAAGACAAAGAGGCGAAACAAAACGGGGTCAGTCATAAAGACTGGTAAGTCCTATCTACTTCCAGTATAAAAACAGGTAAATGTAACATGACATGCATAAACTGAAAGTAAACATAAGGATGACTACAAGATAGATAAACTAAACCAGTATAACAGGCCGAACTACTATAGCAAGATAAACTAAGATATCATGATAAACTACGGTCTCATGATAAATCAAGGTATCACATCGTCAGGTTTCTATCAAGTATACTATCCCAAGGTATCTATCATGTATACCATCCCATGGTATCTATCATGTATACCATCCCAAGGTATTTATCATGTATATTTGCTCTACACCTCTCGTACTAGTATCCCAACCCGCGTCATGTGTTAACTATGAATGTCCCTTGCCCAATGTCATGTAATGGTCCATGTCAACCTAATATATAGCATATGTAGGTTTTCCCAACTCGTATGTTTCTTTCCATGTATAAGTTCAGTCCTTTGCCGTAGGCCATACGGGATTTCCCATGTAAATCTATACCACCTCAACGTAGTACCGTTTTATCCTTGAGGTTATTTTGGACTGCTACCCTTGATCTGGTTATGTTTCCTTACCATGAACTATCGCGTGTTCACTTAGGATTTATGCCACCTAGGACCACTAAGGATTATGCTACCTAATGAACGTTTCCGTGTCTCGGTTTGGGTTCAAGTCACCTAGGGCCACTAGTGATTATGCCACCCGTCAACCGCGCCCTTTTCCCACGTATGTATCGTGAATCGTTTTCCATGTCTAGACGCACATGTATCCCAATGTGCCATCCGAGTTCCGTGCCAGGGCAAATCAAGAAATACAGAACTCGGTCGGGAGCTTTAAGTCATCTGCCGATGCAGATATCAAGGTCTGTTTTTGTATCCGTGGCTATGGTCCCACGTGACCCCTCCCTCAACTACTGAAAGGCAATCCAAGAAAAATCATGTATGAGAACTACATCCCGGCTCCACTATGCCTCACTTTCCTATTGGCCAACCTCACCCATGACTCGATAGCAAGAACTTGGTCTGTTGGGAGTTCTCTGCCTTTCCGTACGTATACGATTGTCTAAAGATGGTAGGTAGTCGACGACGTGCTATCCAGGGAAAAAACAAGTATCGTCGACTCCACGCTAATCCATCCCAGTCTTTAGGTCGCTCGCATAACAACCAAGGCATACTCTTGGCTCTTCTACCGCAGACCTTAACCTCTGTGAGGCTGGGTTTCATGGACCACCTGCCACCTCACAGAGGGTTACCAAGAGTAACCTCACATCCCCCGAAGCTACCGCTTCGTCACCCAGTTCGCTGGAGCTTTTTATCCAAGTCAGATAAGTTGCTCCTCCTCGTATACTAAGCGATGACTTACCGTATCAGGTTACTCATCTATTTATGAACTAGTCCCATGTCCTTGGCTAAGAATTATTACTTAGTTATACTTAACTAAGGTTTACCACTTAGGTTCTCTTCCCGCTATCCTTGTTAACTACGATTTTCAACCTAGTCCCCTGAGCTAGGGTTTTGTCTAATGGGTTACGTGTTGTCATTCAAGTTCATGACTTAACCCGCTTACGAATCATGTCAAGATTGGATAAGTACTCAAGTTCAAGGCTTAGCCCTACAAGTTGGTTAAGTGTACCAAGAAGCTCATGACTTAACCCTATCAAGTCAAATTAGTTAAGTATTGTTTGCCTTAACCCTATCAGATTATCGTGTTAGATTGATTAAGCCTAAATTATCTTAATCCCATCAGATTATCGAGTCGGATTGGTTAAGTATGGGTTAGTTTAACCCCATCCACTAATCGTATTACAATGGTTAAGTATATTTAAAAGGTCTTGTGACTTAACCCGATCAGGTTCGCATATTAGATTGGTTAAGTATAGGTTACTTAACCTCATCAAATCATCATGTATAATTGGTTAAGTATAAGTTACTTAACCCCATTAAATTATCATGTTAAGTTGGTTAAGTATTGGTTACTTAACCTCATTGAGTTACCAAGTTTAGACTGTTTAAGTGTTTAACTTAACCCCATCGAATTACCGTGCTTAGGTTAGTTAAGTGTAGGTTACTTAACCCCATCTAATTATCGTGTTTAGATTAGTTAAGTTTAAGTTACTTAACCCCATCTAATTATCGTGTTTAGATTAGTTAAGTCTAAGTTACTTAACCCCATCTAATTACCAAGTCGGATTAGTTAAGTGTAAATTACTTAACTCCATCCCCTAATTGTCTTATATGGTTAAGTGTCATTAAGAAATCAAGTCTGGTTTAACTTAACCTACCCATTCGTGTCATATCGGTTAAGTGTCATTAGTCAAAATTACTTAACCTTTTCATGTGGCATTAATTAAATTATTGCACCCCAACCTCTACATTAGACTTTGTTGTTGTTACTAGTTAAGCCGGGCGGGTCCGGGTAGATTTACACCACAACCTAGTCTAACCTTGGGTTTTAAGTGCTATGTGACCAACTACTCACATTGGGTCCTATTGTTTGTAGCCACTAGTTAAGCCGAGCGGGTCCGGGTAGATTTATGCTACAAACTCAACCCAACCTCGAGTTGGCCACTTTCATGTTTGGTCTAGTGTCATACTACACTTACAACCCACACATGTCTAGTTCAAGTTCCATGTTTCCCTACGTGTCATGACCACATTTAAATGTATCATGAATGTCATGTTCTCATGTAAACCCCATGTCAAGTTTTCATGTCATACCCACGTTTTTTCCTAAGCTACCCAAACGTATTTCCAACCCAAGTGTAAGCGAGTCACACAGTAGGGTATTATGCCAACATATTGGCCACAAACATGCATAGTATCATAAGGGAATTTGGCCACAAACATGCATAGTATCATAAGGAAATTTGGCCTCAAGCATGCATAGTATCATAAGGGAGTTTGGCCACAAACATGCATAGTATCATAAGGAAATTTGGCCACAAACATGCATGATACATAAGGGGTTTGGGTTCATTTACATGCATAAGCCCCAAAGTCAAATCTTTGCCAATGTTTCACAAGTCAGGTGGTTCCCAAGGGTTCATGCTAATGTTCCATAGATAAAGTGTAACAACCCGTATTTTTCGATAACACGTTAAATCAAGAATCAAGACAGAATTAAATTATAAATTCTGAATCAAGTGAAACGGTCTGTGCCATTGCGTTCGTCTCGGAAAAATACGCGAAATAGAGTCCGAGTTTTCGAGAATCGGAGTCCGTATGACCCGTTAAAGGCCCAAAGAAGATTTTTGGGAATTTAAATTTCGGAAAACAGTTTTGGAAATCAGATCTGGGGCTAGGCGGGAAGTTTCCCCGCCTAGGCCATGTCGACAGGGCTGTCGACAGGCCTGTCGACTTGGGCCCAGACCAAGTCGACAGCCCTGTCGACTTGCCTGTCGACAGCCCTGTCGACTTGCCTGTCGACAGGGGGTGGCCGGAGCAAATAGCCTGGCGCACCTGTTTGTCTCACCTGGTCTTGTTCTTAGGCCGGGTCTGGAAGCTTCCGAGATCTGATGGTCCTAATCTATCCTAGGGTTAATCTAAGGGCCTAAAACTATCCTAATCTCTATAAAAAGACCCTAAACCTAACCTAAATCCCTAAAAAATCAAACCTAGCAACTAAGTGCTGCCAAAATTAATCTTGATCATGGCCTCCATCTCAAATCCCTAGAGCCTATGCATCCAAATCAAGTTCAAATCAAAAGGTGCAAGCTTGCTACACCAAATCAAGGCCAAATCAACATTGCTATGCGAGTTCCATGACGATTCTTCTACAAAGGAGGCACCTTTCTTAGCCAAGATGATTCATGCTCCTTTCCCTAGGCCTAACTATGTAAGTTCTAGCTACTTTTGGATCAAAACGGTATTTTTAATGTTGACATGGGATAAAATGAGGCTAAACATGATTATGCGAACCTATATGAACCTTACCATGCCTCTTGTGTTCATATTTATGATCTTAGGCCATGTGAGTAACTTAATCATGCCTCTCATGCTATGCATAACCTAGTTTATCTTGCAAGTTTGGATCTTTATGCATGAAATGCTAGCATGAACCTTTATGAACCACTTTACTTGTGAAACATTGGCTAAGACAAGATTTTGGGGCTTATGCATGTTTATGAACCCAAACCCCTTATGCTAACATGCAAGTTTGTGGCCAAATCCTTTATGAGATTATGCATGCTCGTGGCCAATTCCCTCTTTTAAGTTGTGCATGTTTATGGCCAAACCCTTTTTGATAATATGCATGTTTGTGGCCAAATTACCTTATGACACTATGCATGTTTATGGCCAATCCCTTTATGATGTTATGCATGTGGAAGCCAAGCCCTTTTTGGCATCATGCATGTTTTGAGACCAATATGTGACATAGTATCCTTACTATGTTGACTCGCTTTGCTTGCATTGGGAAAACACGATTTTGGGTAGTTAGATAAACATGAACATGTCGCAAAATCTTAACTTGAATATGACATGTGTTTATACTTGAAAATATGACTTGAAAGATAACATGGAGGTTGGCATGTAAGTATGCATAAAAACACGAGCTTGGGAATTTACCTATTAAGTTAGGTCTACCCTTTGGGAATTTACCTATTAAGTTAGGTCTACCCAAATGCTTGAAAACTTGTAACATGTTTTGGAAACATGATGAACTTAGATAATGTAAGTATGGCCAACTCGAGGTTGGGTTGAGTTTGCAACGTAAAACTACCCGGAACCGACCGGCCTAACTAGTAGTTGCAAACAATAGGACCCAATGTGAGAAGTTGGTCATGTCGCGCTTAAGACCCGAGGTTAGACTAGGTTGTGGTGTAAATCTACCCGGACCCGCCCGGCTTAACTAGTAACCACAACAAGGTCTAATGTGAGAGGTTGAGGGTGCATTAATTAAATTAATGCCACATAATAGGGTTAAGTTAATTGGATTAATGAGGCTTAACCAAATATGATATGAACAAATGGGTTAAGTAATTTGATTAGGCTAATGATACTTAACAAAACATGATAAGCTTGGGTAGGTTAAGTAACTTGATTTGCCTAATGACACTTGACCATTTTTATACGACTAGTGGACGGGATTAAGTTAACCAACACTTAATCAATCCAACACGATAACGGGATAAGGTTAAGTAAATTTTCTTAATGACACTTAACCGTATAATACAGTTAATGGATGGGGTTAAGGTTAGGCTTAACTAATCTAAACATGGTAATCGGATGGGGTTAAGTTAGCCTAGACTTAATTAATCCAACTTGGTAATTTAATGGGGTTAAGTTAAACACTTAACTAATTTAACACGATGATTTGATGAGGTTAAGTGACCTATACTTAACCAATCTAACTCGTTAATTTGATGAGGTTAAGTTAATCTATACTTAACCAATCTAACGTGAAAACATGATAAGGCTAAGTCACGAATCACTTGAATACGCTTGACCGATTTGATGACAAGGTCAAGTTAAATTATATAATTAACCAATCTAAAATGATAATTAGACGAGGTTAAGTCATGGATTCCTTGATATACTTAACCAACTTGACACATGGTTTGTAGGGTTAAGTCTTGGACTTGTATACTTAGCCAATTTTGACATGGTTTGTAGACGGGCTAAGTTATGAACTTAAGTGACACTTAACCCATTAGATAAACCCTAATTCGGAGGATTAGGTAAATAACCATAGTTAACAAGGATTATGGAAATAAGGCTAAGTGGTAAACCTTAGTTAAGGGAAACTAAGTAATAATTCTTAGTCAAGGAAATTTGGACCATTTCTTAGATAGATTAGTAACCCGATACGTTAGGTCAACGTTTAAGTATGCGTGTAGGAGCAGGCTATCTGATTTAGATAAAGGCTCCAACGAACTGGGTAACGAAGCAGCGGCTTCGGGGAACGTGAGGATATTCTTGGGATCCCTCTGTGAGCTGCCAGGTCATTATACTAGGCTCACGAGAGGTTGAGGTCTGCGGTAGAAGAACCAAGAATATGCCTTGGTTGCTATGCGAGCGACCTGAAGACTGGGGTGGATAGCAGTGAGTCGACGAATACATAAGGTGCCCGAGATAGCAAGTTCGTCGATCATCTACCATCTTGAGTCAAGCGTGTACGTACGGAAAGGCAGGGAACACCCAACAGACCATGATTTGCTATCTAATTATGGGTGAGGTAGGCCGTAGGATGTGGGATGGCCGGAGTGTAGTTCTCATGCAAGATTTTCTCTTGTGTTGCCTTTCACTAGTTGAGGGAGGGGTCTCGTGGGACCATAGCCACGTGTAGAAAAGCAGACCTTAGTATCTGCATCGGCAGATAAATCTAAAGCTCCCGACCGAGTCCTGTATTTCTTGGTTTGCCCTGTGACAGGACTCGGATGGCACGAGGTGATACATGTGCATACAGTTATAGAAAAACGATTCACGATGAATGCGTGGGAAAAAGGGCGCGGTTGAGGGTTAGCGTAATCCCTAGTGGCCTAGGTGGTTTAACCCAAACCGAAATACGAAAGCGTGCAATAGGTAAGCGTAATCCCTAGTGGTGCTAGGTGGCGTAAGTCCTAATAGTTCAAACGATGATTCATATGGAAGAGCCTAGCTAGAACAAGGGTGACAGTCCAAACGATTTCAAGGATAATACGACATGAGGAAGCCCGTACGAGGTACGGCAAAGGACTGAACTCATATACATGGAAAGAAACGTATGATTTGAGTAACCTATATATGCGATATTAGGTTGACATGGACCATTACACGACTTTGAGCACGGGACATTCATGGTTAACACATGACGCGGGTAGGGATACTAGTAAGAGAGGTGCAGAGCAAATATACATGTTAGAACTAGGAGGAATATATATAATAGATACTGTGGGATGTTAGACGGGGTAGATACCTTGGGATAATGTACTCGATAGAAATCTGACGATGTGATACCTTGACTTATCATAACACTGTAGTATATCATGATACCTTAGTTTACCTTGCCGCAGTTGTTCAACCGGCTATCCTGGTTTATCTATCTTGTAGTTATCCTTATGTTTACTTTCAGTTTATGCATGTCATGTTACCTTTACCTGTTTTTATACTGGAAGTAGGTAGGACTTACTCAGTCTTTTTGACTGACCCGTTTTGTTTCGCCTCTTTTCTTCCGTTCCCCCCCCCCCCAGGTTTCAGGGAGGAAACAATGCTGTTTAGTTCGGACTTCTTCTGCTTGAAGGTCATCATGGATGGCTTGGACTTCTCTTGGCTATGGCTACTTTACGATTTTACTTGGGGAATAATTTATTAAAAAGTCTTTATGCTTCTTTACTATTGCAAGACAGGTTTTGATGTACTCTGATGTAAAAGGCTTTAGACCTTATGTATTCATGTTTATGAAAGTTTGATTTTACTTCCGCTATTTATTTATATATGTTCTGTCTTGTGATATTTCTGTGCATGTTTACCAATAATGCCCCTCTAAAGCTAGTGCATTCCTTTGCGAGTGACCCTAGCGGAGGCGGGGTGTTACATTTGGTATCAGAGCAGAAGGTTACCAGACTGGGCAAAAGTTTTTAAAGACCCTCTGAAAACTATTTGAAAATCGTTTACAAAGAAGCATTTTTCAAGAAAATTTTCTTTTAAAAGAAAAAGGCTATTCCCCAAAGGCCATTAGCATTATCCTTGTTTCCTTGATTGAATCTCTTTTCCTTTCTTTCCTCCATCTGTAGTCACAGTGGTTTTGACTGCGACTAGTCTTTCTAGCTGCGTAAGTGTTTCCCGTACGATGGAGGTGGTTCTCAAGAGACCGTTGCAGAGTTATGCATGAAAGGATAGTAAGAACAAGGATAAAGGATACGAGCTCAGGGATAAGCAACATGTTGGTATGGCTGAGTCCTAAAAGGAGGGAGAAAGATGAACAATGAAACCCATGGAGAGAGAGTACCTTTGGCATAGTGAAACGGGGCAGATAGTTAAGTATCATGGGACAAGGACAAGATCATTTGGAGGGCAATAGTATGCTCTCATTTCTAGGGTACCTCAGAAGGAGGGTAACGATCTTGTTAAAGGTTTAGCTTTTCTTCTCTATCATCCTGTCGGGACTTTGTTTTGATCACCGCATCTTTTTAAGTCCATTTCGATAGTTGAGTCTCTGCACCTTAGTACTAGCATAGTAGAGGATCCCGTTTTGTCTCGAGTCCTATTGGAAGATTGGTCCGTTTATTCATGACTTGTTTGGATTTGAGAATATCTATGCCAAGTATTGAGCTTGGAAATAATGCTTATGTTTATAAGCTATGGATGGATTCTAGGGATGAAGTGGTTATCCAGTAAGGGGTGCCACTCTCGGTTTTAGAAGGAGGGTAGTTAGACTCTTGGCTTGCTTTGGTAATACCCTCGAAGTCTCGTGTAACCTTTTGGGTTCTGTCATGGCTAGTTACCTAGAATCCCAGGATGCAGTTGTGGGTAATCCATTTGAATAGAATTCGCCGCTAAGGCGGATGGTTCGTTTCGATTATGTATGAGTTATGGGAATCACCCTAGTAAGGACTTTTGGCAATTTGGATTGGCATCGGAAAACGAGATCCAGAATTCACTAGTGAATTTTGGAGAGCTGGCTTAAGTACGTAGATAGGGTTGAGCCAAGTATACTAGGGAAAGAATAAGTGCAAGTGGAACGAGAGGCGACGAGGAAATGAGTTCCAACTCATGTTATGGAAACAGGAAGTAAGAAGCTGCGAAATCGTGAAGAAAAAGGGACGGTCAAGGCACGATGGAACTAAGCTCAAGGTAATGCGACTCAGGAGACTGAAGACTAAATACGTGCATGATATCTCTTTTGGGAATATATCCTCGATCCCTGTTTTTCTGTTGAGCTTGCCTGTAGGCTATCTTTTATGGATATCCTCTCGGTCCTGTCTCTGTTACAAACCCCGTAAGGAGTTTGTTTTGTTTATCTTCTCGACCCTGTTTCAGGGAATTTTAGGTAGAACCCTATGGATGTAAACATGTATTTGAAACATGTTATGGTTGATATGGTTGCAAGTGGTTGCTCGTGGATGCGCGAATTTACATTAGATATTAGCTCGACTCGGTCACATTTCATATTGCATATGCACGAGTATTTATACTTGTTTATGGATGAAATTGAATGTGTTACCATGTGGACGTTGCATATGGATGAATGTTTGTGCACGCATATAGTATCTATATGACTAGGACTATTTGCATACATGTTGGATTCATGGCACTATACATATTTTGCATTAGAAAGATTATTCAGGCCTGATCATTAGCATTAGCTAAGGAACATGTACACACACGTTTTGCATATATTCATACAGCATTAGAAATCATCTAAGGACAATGGTTGCTTGTGGATGATGTTTTGAGTAGATGGATGATGGATGGTAGGATATGTTCTTCCTAACTTGGGGATTTCGGGGACGAAATCCTAAAAGGTGGGGAGAATGTAACAACCCGTATTTTTCGATAACACGTTAAATCAAGAATCAAGACAGAATTAAATTATAAATTCTGAATCAAGTGAAACGGTCTGTGCCATTGCGTTCGTCTCGGAAAAATACGCGAAATAGAGTCCGAGTTTTCGAGAATCGGAGTCCGTATGACCCGTTAAAGGCCCAAAGAAGATTTCTGGGAATTTAAATTTCGGAAAACAGTTTTGGAAATCAGATCTGGGGCTAGGCGGGAAGTTTCCCCGCCTAGGCCATGTCGATAGGGCTGTCGACAGGCCTGTCGACTTGGGCCCAGACCAAGTCGACAGCCCTGTCGACTTGCCTGTCGACAGGGGGTGGCCGGAGCAAATAGCCTGGCGCACCTGTTTGTCTCACCTGGTCTTGTTCTTGGGCTGGGTCTGGAAGCTTCCGAGATCTGATGGTCCTAATCTATCCTAGGGTTAATCTAAGGGCCTAAAACTATCCTAATCTCTATAAAAAGATCCTAAACCTAACCTAAATCCCTAAAAAATCAAACCTAGCAACTAAGTGCTGCCAAAATTAATCTTGATCATGGCCTCCATCTCAAATCCCTAGAGCCTATGCATCCAAATCAAGTTCAAATCAAAAGGTGCAAGCTTGCTACACCAAATCAAGGCCAAATCAACATTGCTATGCGAGTTCCATGACGATTCTTCTACAAAGGAGGCACCTTTCTTAGCCAAGATGATTCATGCTCCTTTCCCTAGGCCTAACTATGTAAGTTCTAGCTACTTTTGGATTAAAACGGTATTTTTAATGTTGACATGGGATAAAATGAGGCTAAACATGATTATGCGAACCTATATGAACCTTACCATGCCTCTTGTGTTCATATTTATGATCTTAGGCCATGTGAGTAACTTAATCATGCCTCTCATGCTATGCATAACCTAGTTTATCTTGCAAGTTTGGATCTTTATGCATGAAATGCTAGCATGAACCTTTATGAACCACTTTACTTGTGAAACATTGGCTAAGACAAGATTTTGGGGCTTATGCATGTTTATGAACCCAAACCCCTTATGCTAACATGCAAGTTTGTGGCCAAATCCTTTATGAGATTATGCATGCTCGTGGCCAATTCCCTCTTTTAAGTTGTGCATGTTTATGGCCAAACCCTTTTTGATAATATGCATGTTTGTGGCCAAATTACCTTATGACACTATGCATGTTTATGGCCAATCCCTTTATGATGTTATGCATGTGGAAGCCAAGCCCTTTTTGGCATCATGCATGTTTTGAGACCAATATGTGACATAGTATCCTTACTATGTTGACTCGCTTTGCTTGCGTTGGGAAAACACGATTTTGGGTAGTTAGATAAACATGAACATGTCGCAAAATCTTAACTTGAATATGACATGTGTTTATACTTGAAAATATGACTTGAAAGATAACATGGAGGTTGGCATGTAAGTATGCATAAAAACATGAGCTTGGGAATTTACCTATTAAGTTAGGTCTACCCTTTAAGAATTTACCTATTAAGTTAGGTCTACCCAAATGCTTGAAAACTTGTAACATGTTTTGGAAACATGATGAACTTAGATAATGTAAGTATGGCCAACTCGAGGTTGGGTTGAGTTTGCAACGTAAAACTACCCGGAACCGACCGGCCTAACTAGTAGTTGCAAACAATAGGACCCAATGTGAGAAGTTGGTCATGTCGCGCTTAAGACCCGAGGTTAGACTAGGTTGTGGTGTAAATCTACCCGGACCCGCCCGGCTTAACTAGTAACCACAACAAGGTCTAATGTGAGAGGTTGAGGGTGCATTAATTAAATTAATGCCACATAATAGGGTTAAGTTATTTGGATTAATGAGGCTTAACCAAATATGATATGAACAAATGGGTTAAGTAATTTGATTAGGCTAATGATACTTAACAAAAAATGATAAGCTTGGGTAGGTTAAGTAACTTGATTTGCCTAATGACACTTGACCATTTTTATACGACTAGTGGACGGGATTAAGTTAACCAACACTTAATCAATCCAACACGATAACGGGATAAGGTTAAGTAAATTTTCTTAATGACACTTAACCGTATAATACAGTTAATGGATGGGGTTAAGGTTAGGCTTAACTAATCTAAACATGGTAATCAGATGGGGTTAAGTTAGCCTAGACTTAATTAATCCAACTTGGTAATTTAATGGGGTTAAGTTAAACACTTAACTAATTTAACACGATGATTTGATGAGGTTAAGTGACCTATACTTAACCAATCTAACTCGTTAATTTGATGAGGTTAAGTTAATCTATACTTAACCAATCTAACGTGAAAACATGATAAGGCTAAGTCACGAATCACTTGAATACGCTTGACCGATTTGATGACAAGGTCAAGTTAAATTATATAATTAACCAATCTAAAATGATAATTAGACGAGGTTAAATCATGGATTCCTTGATATACTTAACCAACTTGACACATGGTTTGTAGGGTTAAGTCTTGGACTTGTATACTTAGCCAATTTTGACATGGTTTGTAGACGGGCTAAGTTATGAACTTAAGTGACACTTAACCCATTAGATAAACCCTAATTCGGAGGATTAGGTAAATAACCATAGTTAACAAGGATTATGGAAATAAGGCTAAGTGGTAAACCTTAGTTAAGGGAAACTAAGTAATAATTCTTAGTCAAGGAAATTTGGACCATTTCTTAGATAGATTAGTAACCCGATACGTTAGGTCAACGTTTAAGTATGCGTGTAGGAGCAGACTATCTGATTTAGATAAAGGCTCCAACGAACTGGGTAACGAAGCAGCGGCTTCGGGGAACGTGAGGATATTCTTGGGATCCCTCTGTGAGCTGCCAGGTCATTATACTAGGCTCACGAGAGGTTGAGGTCTGCGGTAGAAGAACCAAGAATATGCCTTGGTTGCTATGCGAGCGACCTGAAGACTGGGGTGGATAGCAGTGAGTCGACGAATACATAAGGTGCCCGAGATAGCAAGTTCGTCGATCATCTACCATCTTGAGTCAAGCGTGTACGTACGGAAAGGCAGGAACACCCAACAGACCATGATTTGCTATCTAATTATGGGTGAGGTAGGCCGTAGGATGTGGGCTGGCCGGAGTGTAGTTCTCATGCAAGATTTTCTCTTGTGTTGCCTTTCACTAGTTGAGGGAGGGGTCTCGTGGGACCATAGCCACGTGTAGAAAAGCAGACCTTAGTATCTGCATCGGCAGATAAATCTAAAGCTCCCGACCGAGTCCTGTATTTCTTGGTTTGCCCTGTGACAGGACTCGGATGGCACGAGGTGATACATGTGCATACAGTTATAGAAAAACGATTCACGATGAATGCATGGGAAAAAGGGCGCGGTTGAGGGTTAGCGTAATCCCTAGTGGCCTAGGTGGTTTAACCCAAACCGAAATACGAAAGCGTGCAATAGGTAAGCGTAATCCCTAGTGGTGCTAGGTGGCGTAAGTCCTAATAGTTCAAACGATGATTCATATGGAAGAGCCTAGCTAGAACAAGGGTGATAGTCCAAACGATTTCAAGGATAATACGACATGAGGAAGCCCGTACGAGGTACGGCAAAGGACTGAACTCATATACATGGAAAGAAACGTATGATTTGAGTAACCTATATATGCGATATTAGGTTGACATGGACCATTACACGACTTTGAGCACGGGACATTCATGGTTAACACATGACGCGGGTAGGGATACTAGTAAGAGAGGTGCAGAGCAAATATACTTGTTAGAACTAGGAGGAATATATATAATAGATACTGTGGGATGTTAGACGGGGTAGATACCTTGGGATAATGTACTCGATAGAAATCTGACGATGTGATACCTTGACTTATCATAACACCGTAGTATATCATGATACCTTAGTTTACCTTGCCGCAGTAGTTCAACCGGCTATCCTGGTTTATCTATCTTGTAGTTATCCTTATGTTTACTTTCAGTTTATGCATGTCATGTTACCTTTACCTGTTTTTATACTGGAAGTAGGTAGGACTTACTCAGTCTTTTTGACTGACCCGTTTTGTTTCCCCCCTTTTCTTCCGTTTCCCCCCCCCCCCCCCAGGTTTCAGGGAGGAAACAATGCTGTTTAGTTCGGACTTCTTCTGCTTGAAGGTCATCATGGATGGCTTGGACTTCTCTTGGCTATGGCTACTTTACGATTTTACTTGGGGAATAATTTATTAAAAAGTCTTTATGCTTCTTTACTATTGCAAGACAGGTTTTGATGTACTCTGATGTAAAAGGCTTTAGACCTTATGTATTCATGTTTATGAAAGTTTGATTTTACTTCCGCTATTTATTTATATATGTTCTGTCTTGTGATATTTCTGTGCATGTTTACCAATAATGCCCCTCTAAAGCTAGTGCATTCCTTTGCGAGTGACCCTAGCGGAGGCGGGGTGTTACATAAAGATTCAAACTTGCAAGATATACTAGGTTAAACATAACATAAGTGGCATGATTTAGTCACTAAGCATAGCCCAAAGTCATAGGTTCAAGCAAAAGAGGCATGACAAGGTTCATATAGGCTAGCATACTTATGTTTCATCGCATTTTATCCCATGTCACATTAGAACCACCGTTAGAATCTACAAGTAGCTAGAACTTACATAGCGTGGCAAGAGGTCTAGGAGCATGAATCGTCTTGATGAAGAAAGGTGGCTCCTTTATGGAAGAATCGTCATGAAGTTTGCATAGCAACGTTGATCTACTCCCTTGATTTGGTGTAGCAAGCTAGCACCTTTGATTCAGATCCGATTTGAATGCATAAGCCCTTGGAGTTGGAGATGGAGGCCATGATCACTTGGCATTTGGGCGGCACTTCATGGCATGAGTGATTTGTGAGGGTTTAGGGTAGGCTTAGGGGTCTTTTTTAGAGATTAGGAGTAGTTTAGGCCCTTAGATTAACCCTAGTTTAGTTCCTAGCGACTGAAATTCGTCACAAGCTAACAAACCAGACCAAAAGCATGTCTTGGGGAAGAAGTCAGGTGCATCAGGCCAAACTTGCCAGGCCACCTGTGTCGACTCCCCAGTCGACTTGGAAGTCAACTTGGGGGGGGGGGGGGTATCGACTTGGCAGTCGACACCCCCTTTGACTTAGCCTGTGTTGACCTTTTGAATTCGAATCTGTTTTGAACTCTGAAAATTCTGAAAACTTCGACGGACCATATCTTGGTCATACGGACTCCGATTCTCGAAAACTCAGACTCTATTTCGCGTATTTTTCCGAGACGAACGCAATGGAACAGTCCGTTTCTCCTGATTCTGATTTTATATTTTAGTTCTGCCTTGATTCTTGTTTTTAACACGTTGTTAAATTTCGGGTTGTTACATTCTCCCCTCCTTTAAGGATTTCGTCCCCGAAATCTCCAAGTTAGGAAGAACGTATCCTACCATCCATCATCCATCTAATCAAAACATCATCCACAGGCAACCATTTTCCTTAGACGATTTCTAATGCCGTATGAACATATGCAAAACGTGTGTGTATATGCTCCTTAGCTAATGCTAATGATCAGGCCTGAATAATCTTTCTAATGCAAAGTATGTTTAGTGCCATGAATCCAACATGTATGCAGATAGTCCTAGTCATGTAAACACTATATGTGTGCACAAACATTCATTCATATGCAACATCCGCATGACAACACATTCAATTTCATCCATAAACAAGTATAAATACTCGTGCATATGCAACATGAAACGTGACCGCGTCAATCTAGTATCTAATGTGTATTCGCACATCCATGAGCAACCACTTGCAACCATTTGCAACCATATCAATCATAACATGTTTCAAATACATGTTTACATCCATAGAGTTCTACCTAAGGTTCCCAAGATAATATCGAGGAGATAAACAAGACAAACTCCTTACGGGGTTTGCAACAGAAACAGGACCGAGAGGATATCCACCAAGCGATAGCATGCAAGCAAGCTCTACAGGAGAACCAGGGATCAACGATATACTCTTAAAAAGAGACATGATGCGCGCGTCTAAGCCGCATTTCCTTGAGCTTAATTCCATTGTGCCTTGACCGCCTTTGACTTCATGATTTCGTAGCTCCTTGATTCCTATTTCCAAGGTATGAGTCGGAACTCATTTCACTGTCGCCTCTCGTTTCAATTCCACTTATTCTTTCCCTAGTATGCTCGGCCCAAACCTATCTGCATACTCATGCAAGCTCTCCAAAATTCACTAGTGAATTCTGGATCTCGTTTACCGATGCCAATCCATGTTACCACGTGCACGTACTAGGGTGATTCCTATAACCCATGCTTAAGCGGAATGAACCATCCGCCTTATTGGCGAACGTTACTTGATCAGATCAGAGATTTCCGATAAATACATCAAGTGATTCTAGGTAACCAGCCATGACAAAACCCAAAAGGTTACACGAGACTTCGAGGGTATTGCCAAAGCAAGTTAAGAGTCTGACTACCCTCTTTTCAAAACCGAGAATGGTATCCCTTACTGGATAACCACTTTACTCCTAGAATCCATCCATAGCCCAAAAATAGAAGCATTGCTTCTAATCTCAACACTTGGCATAGACGTTCTCAAATCCAAACAAGTCATGAATAAATGGACCGACTCTCCAACCTGATTTTTGGGACAAAAATGGGATCCTCTACCATGCTAGTACTAAGGTGCAGAGACTTAACTGTCGAAGCAGACTTAATTGATGCGATGATCAAAACAAAGTCTGGACGGGATGATAGAAAAGAAAGGCTAAGCCTTTAACAGAAACGGTACCATTCCTCTTGGGTATGCTAGAAATGAGAGCATACAATTGCCCTCTTGCTGATCTTGTCAACAAGTTGCTTATTATTAAGCTCGTGTCCTTTATCCTTGCTCTTATTATCCCTTCTTATAACTTCGGAAACAGGTCTCTCGAGAACTTCCTCCATCGCATGGGAAAACATGTAGCTAGACAAGGATTAGTCGCAGTTAAAACTACTGTGACTACAGATGGAGGAAAGAAAGGAAAAGAGGTTCAATCAAGGAAACAAAGGATAGTGCTAATGGCTTTTGGGGAATAGCCTTTAAAAAAACTTTTCTTGAAAAATGCTTCTTTGTAAACGGTTTCTCAAATAGTTTTCAGAAGGTTTTAAAAACTTTTGCCCAGTCTGGTAACCTTCTGCTCTGATACCAAATGTAACACCCCACCTCCGCTAGGGTCACTCACAAAGGGAATGCACTAGGTTTGGTGAAGCATTATCGAGGTAAACATGCACAGAAATATTACAAGACAGAACATATATAAAACAGCGGAAGTAAAACAAATTTCATTACCTTATAAAATAAGGTCTAAAGCCTTTTACATCAGAATACATCAAAACCTGTCTTGCAATAGTAAAGAAGCATAAAACCATTTCATAAATTATTCCTCAAGTAAAACAGTAAAGTAGCCATAGCCAAGAAAAGTCCAAGCCATGCATGATGACCTTCAAGCAGAAGAAGTCCGAACTAGATAACAGTGTTTCCTCCCTGAAAACCTGGGGGGAGGGGGGAAACGGAAGACAAAGAGGCGAAACAAAACGGGGTCAGTCATAAAGACTGGTAAGTCCTATCTACTTCCAGTATAAAAACAGGTAAAGGTAACATGACATGCATAAACTGAAAGTAAACATAAGGATGACTACAAGATAGATAAACTAAACCAGGATAACAGGCTGAACTACTGTAGCAAGATAAACTAAGATATCATGATAAACTACGGTCTCATGATAAATCAAGGTATCACATCGTCAGGTTTCTATCAAGTATACTATCCCAAGGTATCTATCATGTATACCATCCCATGGTATCTATCATGTATACCATCCCAAGGTATTTATCATGTATATTTTCTCTGCACCTCTCGTACTAGTATCCCAACCCGCGTCATGTGTTAACTATGAATGTCCCTTGCCCAATGTCATGTAATGGTCCAGGTCAACCTAATGTATAGCATATGTAAGTTTTCCCAACTCGTATGTTTCTTTCCATGTATAAGTTCAGTCCTTTGCCGTAGGCCATACGGGATTTCCATTGTAAATCTATACCACCTCAACGTAGTACCGTTTTATCCTTGAGGTTATTTTGGACTGCTACCCTTGATCTGGTTATGTTTCCTTACCATGAACTATCGCGTGTTCACTTAGGATTTATGCCACCTAGGACCACTAGGGATTATGCTACCTAATGAACGTTTTCGTGTCTCGGTTTGGGTTCAAGCCACCTAGGGCCACTAGGGATTATGCCATCCGCCAACCGCGCCCTTTTCCCACGTATGTATCGTGAATCGTTTTCCATGTCTAGACGCACATGTATCCCAATGTGCCATCCGAGTTCCGTGCCAGGGCAAATCAAGAAATACGGAACTCGGTCGGGAGCTTTAAGTCATCTGCCGATGCAGATATCAAGGTCTGTTTTTGTATCCGTGGCTATGGTCCCACGTGACCCCTCCCTCAACTACTGAAAGGCAATCCAAGAAAAATCATGTATGAGAACTACATCCCGGCCCCACTATGCCCCACTTTCCTATTGTTCAACCTCACCCATGACTCGATAGCAAGAACATGGTCTGTTGGGAGTTCTCTGCCTTTCCGTACGTATACGATTGACTAAAGATGGTAGGTAGTCGGTGACGTGCTATCCAGGGAAAAAACAAGTATCGTCGACTCCACGCTAATCCATCCCAGTCTTTAGGTCGCTCACATAGCAACCAAGGAATACTCTTGGCTCTTCTACCGCAAACCTTAACCTCTATGAGGCCAGATTTCATGGACCACCTGCCACCTCACAGAGGGATACCAAGAGTAACCTCACGTCCCCCGAAGCTACCGCTTCGTCACCCAGTTCGCTAGAGCTTTTTATCCAAGTCAGATAAGTTGCTCCTCCTCGTATACTAAGCGATGACTTACCGTATCAGGTTACTCATCTATTTATGAACTAGTCCCATGTCCTTGGCTAAGAATTATTACTTAGTTATCCTTAACTAAGGTTTACCACTTCGCTTCTCTTCCCGCTATCCTTGTTAACTACGATTTTCAACCTAGTCCCCTGAGCTAGGGTTTTGTCTAATGGGTTACGTGTTGTCATTCAAATTCATGACTTAACCCGCCTACGAATCATGTCAAGATTGGCTAAGTACTCAAGTTCAAGGCTTAGCCCTACAAGTTGGTTAAGTGTACCAAGAAGCTCACGACTTAACCCTATCAAGTCAAATTGGTTAAGTATTTGTTTGCCTTAACCCTATCAGATTATCGTGTTAGATTGATTAAGCATAATTTATCTTAATCCCATCAGATTATCGAGTCGGATTGGTTAAGTATGGGTTAGCTTAACCCCATCCACTAATCATATTACAATGGTTAAGTATATTTAAAAGGTCTTGTGACTTAACCCGATCAGGTCCGCATATTAGATTGGTTAAGTATAGGTTACTTAACCTCATCAAATCATCATGTATAATTGGTTAAGTATAAGTTACTTAACCCCATTAAATTATCATGTTAAGTTGGTTAAGTATTGGTTACTTAACCTCATTGAGTTACCAAGTTTAGATTGGTTAAGTGTTTAACTTAACCCCATCGAATTACCGTGCTTAGGTTAGTTAAGTGTAGGTTACTTAACCCCATCTAATTATCGTGTTTAGATTAGTTAAGTTTAAGTTACTTAACCCCATCTAATTACCGTGTTTAGATTAGTTAAGTCTAAGTTACTTAACCCCATCTTATTACCAAGTCGGATTAGTTAAGTGTAAATTACTTAACTCCATCCCCTAATTATCTTATATGGTTAAGTGTCATTAAGAAATCAAGTCCGGTTTAACTTAACCTACCCATTCGTGTCATATCGGTTAAGTGTCATTAGTCAAAATTACTTAACCTTTTCATGTGGCATTAATTAAATTAATGCACCCCAACCTCTCACATTAGACTTTGTTGTGGTTACTAGTTAAGCCGGGCGGGTCCGGGTAGATTTACACCACAACCTAGTCTAACCTCGGGTTTTAAGTGCTATGTGACCAACTACTCACATTGGGTCCTATTGTTTGTAGCCACTAGTTAAGCCGGGCGGGTCCGGGTAGATTTATGCTACAAACTCAACCCAACCTCGAGTTGGCCACTTTCATGTTTGGTCTAGTATCATACTACACTTACAACCCACACATGTTAGTTCAAGTTCCATGTTTCCCTACGTGTCATGACCACATTTAAATGTATCATGAATGTCATGTTCTCATGTAAACCCCATGTCAAGTTTTCGTGTCATACCCACGTTTTTCCTAAGCTACCCAAATGTATTTCCAGCCCAAGTAGAAGCGAGTCACATAGTAGGGTATTATGCCAACATATTGGCCACAAACATGCATAGTATCATAAGGGAATTTGGCCACAAACATGCATAGTATCATAAGGAAATTTGGCCTCAAGCATGCATAGTATCATAAGGGAGTTTGGCCACAAACATGCATAGTATCATAAGGAAATTTGGCCACAAGCATGCATAGTATCATAAGGGAATTTGGCCACAAACATGCATAGTATCATAAGGGAATTTGGCCACAAACATGCATGATACATAAGGGGTTTGGGTTCATTTACATGCATAAGCCCCAAAGTCAAATCTTTGCCAATGTTTCACAAGTCAAGTGGTTCCCAAGGGTTCATGCTAACGTTCCATAGATAAAGATTCAAACTTGCAAGATATACTAGGTTAAACATAACATAAGTGGCATGATTTAGTCACTAAGCATAGCCCAAAGTCATAGGTTCAAGCAAAAGAGGCATGACAAGGTTCATATAGGCTAGCATACTTATGTTTCATCGCATTTTATCCTATGTCACATTAGAACCACCGTTATAATCTACAAGTAGCTAGAACTTACATAGCGTGGCAAGAGGGCTAGGAGCATGAATCGTCTTGATGAAGAAAGGTGGCTCCTTTGTGGAAGAATCGTCATGAAGTTTGCATAGCAACGTTGATCTACTCCCTTGATTTGGTGTAGCAAGCTTGCACCTTTGATTCGGATCCGATTTGAATGCATAAGCCCTTGGAGTTGGAGATGGAGGCCATGATCACTTGGCATTTGGGTGGCACTTCGTGGCATGAGTGATTTGTGAGGGTTTAGGGTAGGCTTAGGGGTCTTTTTATAGAGATTAGGAGTAGTTTAGGCCCTTAGATTAACCCTAGTTTAGAACCTAGCCACTGAAATTCGTCACAAGCTAACAAACCAGACCAAAAGCATGTCTTGGGGAAGAAGTCAGGTGCACCAGGCCAAACTGGCCAGGCCACCTGTGTTGACTCCCCAGTCGACTTGGCAGTCGACTTAGGGGGGGTGGTGTCAACTTGGCAGTCGACACCCCCTTTGACTTAGCCTGTGTTGACTTTTTGAATTCGAATCTGTTTTGAACTCTGAAAATTCTGAAAACTTCGACGGACCATATCTTGGTCATACGGACTCCGATTCTTGAAAACTCGGACTCTATTTCGCGTATTTTTCCGAGACGAACGCAATGGTATAGCCCGTTTCTCCTGTTTCCGAATTTATATTTTAGTTCTGCCTTGATTCTTGTTTTTAACACGTTGTTAAATTTCGGGTTGTTACAATAGGGATGGGTGAACATGTCAAATTGAATAAGGGTTAAGTAAACTTAGTTGAAATAGTGGGAGGGTTAAGTGTATCCGGATTGTGTGGGTAATATATATATATATGCCCATAAACTTAACCAGTTGGGGTTATGTAATTAAAGACACCGTTAGGTAAGCATAACCTATGGAAATGTTGGGGGTTATGTAATTAAAGACACCGTTAGGTAAGCATAACATGTTGAAATCCTAGTAGGGATGCAAGACAAAGGGGAGAGCTTGCATCATCTTGTGTGTGGGACCCGTTTCAGTCAGTAACCCATATAACGGTATTAAACGAGTACTCTACCCAAGGTCGGAGTCAGGGCTCGCTTACTTGGCTAATTATAAGAGATCCAAACGTGAAGGACGTTGTGGGCGTCGCAAACCGGCTGGGGTCATGTGCGTGCATGGTCCGAGCAGAGGGGGATATGATGATCGTGACACCTTAGATATGGTTCTGCACTAAGGGTTGCCATTTTAGGGAGTGATACACCCTACTGTGGGGCCAGCACATGGTATATACAGAGTAGGAAGCCGATCGATTGGGGGTAGTAAATTGGGTACATTTAGACGTACGCCTAAGTTTACCATCTTGCAGTTGTTAGGGATCATCTTGTTATAAGACACTATTATTGGTGCAGATAAATCATTAGAGAAGTGCTATTTATTCTATCCAGTTGCCTTGTTTGCCTTGTCATACTTGCCTTATATGTTGTTACCTCTCTTATCCACCTTATATGCCTGTCATGATATTTTTACTTATTTACTTGCTAAAAGTAACTGGAGTAACCAGACGTTATGTCTAACCCATTTTGTTTCCACTTCTTTCTTCCATTCCCCCCAGGATCTCAGGGTGGGAATACTCAAGCTTAACCAGGATTCTGCTGTTAGACCAAAAAATGGCACTAACACCCAATTGATCATGTTTTGCAGAGAATAATAAGAAATCATGTACGAAAAAGCAAGAGAAATCAATCAACACACAAGATTTATAGTGGTTCGGCATTGATGAGCCTAAATCTACTTTATAGTTCTTCATTTCATTCCGGAATTACAATTACACTGAATACTTACATTCAAACACTCAAATACAATGAATCATTCTCTCTTAATTCATTATTTTCATTGAGAATAAGGTGGTTAATTATGATGGAATTCGTCCATGCTGCCATGAATAAATGAAGTGCCAAAAAGTCCCCCCCCCCAAAATGATGCATTGTATGTGTATTTATAGGTAGAAATTCGGTTAGGGTTGAGTGGCCACGTGGCAGCTTTAGAGTAAATCCCGAAAGTAGTGGAGAACATGGGGAAATGGTCTTTAATTGCCCAGAATTCGGTTAGGATGAGTGACCCGATCCGGATGGCCCGATCCGGATGACCCGATCCGGATGACCCGATCCGGTTTGGTCGGTTAGAAATATTCGCTTTAGCTTGATCCAAAATGGTGGAATCCAACCCAAAGCTTATATGTGCAAAAATACGAGTTTTCCCATCCTTTGTTACTTCGTCCAAGCAGATGCTGATCTCTGCCAGTTCATACTCAAGCCCTGAGTGGCCTTCCTGATAGAGTTATTGGGCTTTGGATAGTTTGATCACAAAGCAGGCTAACATTTTTCCCCCCAAAGTGCATCTTATTGCAAATGAGATGTGCTTTGAATAAGTCGAGCTAAATCTTTTTGGAACGTCATCCATCCTTGAGGAGGCTTTATCAGACTGTTGTGTCCTATTGAGTACTGAGTAGTTCCGTTGTATGGATCTTTTTCTGTATAAATGGCTTGTCATATACCACACTGCTTCCATTGATGTTTATCAATCCAAATTCAATGGATAGAGTGGTCAAGATGATCAAGTAATCGTTTAGACCTCGTCGAATTCCTTCATCATAGGTCATGCAATATCATTGACTTCCGTGTGAGATCGTACATGCACAAGTTAATGCCAAACGACACCGTCTTCCTAAACAAGTCAAGTGCATTACTAAGCTAGTAATTCTTTTATGTATAAGTCAATGTATAAAATAGCTATCCAAGTCATAGGGTGGTGTCATAATCTTTGTATTTTGGGCTAGCATCTGGACCGTCGGGACAGAGCGCATCAGAGTTGGCATACGAATCTGTCATTTTTTCTTGGATTTGGATTATCTCGATATCAGGATATTAATCTAGTACTCCATGATTGCGTCTAATCGTAACAATAGGGTATCCGAAAGCCATGATCACTCCGGATCATTTTATAATCCCGTGTCCATACGAGATGTTGTTGAAAACATGCAAGCCAATAGATGGTAGGATTATCACAATGTATGGCAGCAGAGGAGTTCATCATACTCTTCATTTGATGCAGTTACAGATCAAGTCTTTGGATTTATGCTTGACTCGTTAGTTGGCTCGCTTAGATGGTCGAGATGAATCACGTCATATTCTAAAGATATAATGTATACGTTCTGAATCATGCATTGAGTCAGGGTCATGTTCAAAGTCAATCTGTCGATCGAAGGTGATGCTCCAAGCATCAATGGAGGATGAGCGATGTTAGTGCTTATGCCCTCAGCATCGGTGGGGGTTATGCAAAGTCAATCGGACATCCAGTCTTTTAGCCTTTATACTTTTTTCTACCGCATCGGGTTAGAGATGCAAGTTCAGCAATCTCAGTCACCCTGTGTCGTTTTGTGCACTTTCCCAAGTCATCAAGGGTTGGAGTTATATATGCGAATGGTCGAATTACATTCGTGTCGGGGTCATCCCATTTGTTTATTCAGAAAGCAGTGATCGCCTTATTAAGTATCAGCGAACTTAGATACTATCCTTGCATCAGCCACAGATTTTAGTAAGCTCGTCAATCTTGCAAGTGAGCGAATGTCGTTAGTGAGTTATTCAAGCTCTTTCGTTCATACTTTGGCATGATCCGAAATAGCCATCATAGTCTTGTTGAGTCTGTCTCCCATGCTTGGTTCCATTAAGCTCGACAATCAAAATCGTGGGCCTGATTAATGAAATTGGTCTTTTCCAGAATTGTAAATTCTTGTCAGTCATTCCTAGGGATTTTCTTTTTCCTTTATCATTTTAAGAGTCAGATGGTGCTCCATTTTGTTGTGAAGACATTGAGATTATCTATTTCAACATTAGCACCCTCTTGTTGCATGAATCTGTCTGTCTTAGGATAGGATTTTCCAATGTTTCTAGGAAAATCTCATGGTAGAGAGATACCGAGGTTTGTTTCAGAGGTGAATTTGCCAAGTTCTCTTGGTAGGTCTCGTTGCAGAGAGATTTTAAAGTTTGAGATATCCAGAATGTCGGATACTGCTACGATCAACACCATATATGGTCCAGGTCGATTTACCGATGCCACTGCAGCGTTGAATCTTTCAAGGAATACATGCAGGGTCTCGCCGAAGCTCTGTTAAAGCATCAATTAATGTCGGCAATCTAGCCCTCGTCTTTGAGAAGTTGTCGCCAATTGTCCAATTTAGCGTTGGTGCCCCCGGTATGAAGTCTTGAAGTGGGTGGAAGCCAGTCTCTGGCTTCTTAGATGCGCATATGTAATACCATCAATCAGGCTTCTGTCTTTTAATCATGGATGGTGATCCGCTACTCGGATGTATGCAGTTTGTCCTTAAGGAGCCATTCTTTTGGTTATATTCTGGGATCTTGCGGAACTCCGATAATAGAAAATGTGCCTAAAGTTGGCGGATAGTCAAATTATGTTGCTCGAAGCTTGTATCCTGCACTCCCCATCCACGGGGATTTTACTAAATGGTAATCATCAAATCCATGTATTCTCTGAATTCATACTCCCTCATCAAGCTGTGATACAAAATGATTTGTTCGTGTCGATCTCATGTTAGTCTTCAGTCTCCCATCCAATCTCTGAGGTTCGGAGTCAAGTAGCGATAAAGTCAGATTATAGTTGTCTCAAATGCGCTCGTTTTCCCCCTACAAGGGGAGCCTCATGTTGAGGTTGATATGGATTTCAAACATTCATCTGAACTAGAGCAAAGGTTGGTCGGGCTCCGTTTAAGTTCTCAGTGACTCTTGCATATCAATCGTTTTCATCCAAAATGTTATGGTCAGAAGTTGCATGCTACAAATGCCTGGGAGGAGGTTGGTTGCATCTTGTTTCATTAAAGACAACTATGCCAACTTGCCCTAGGGCCTCATATGATCTAGACCACGGAGCAGGGTGTAACACCCCACCTCCGCTAGGGTCACTCTTTCGGGGGCACTAGCTTCTGGGGGGCGTTAGAACTGGGTAAGCATGCATAATGATATATCAAGGCAGAACAAGAACATAAATATATATGTAAAACAGAGTAAGTGAGAATAAAACAGCGGAATATCTCAAACCATCTCAAAACAAGTCTAGTACATCATAAAGTCAACTGCCAAAATAAACATGTCTAGTACATCATAAACAGAAATACTGAAATACATAGTGCTATCCCCAAAATAAAGATGATAAACCATAGCGAGCTCAATGTCCAGACATACATGAGCTATCCAGCAAACAAGCAAGCGATCCAAGCTAAGCACCACTATTCCCTCCCTGAGAACCTGGGGGGGAGGGGGGAGAAACGGAAGAAAAGAAGCGAAAGAAAACAGGTCAGTCAAAAAGACTGGTAAGCCCTACTACGATCAGTCTATAAACTAATAAAGTTAACATCATCATGGAAACTGAGATGAACATACTGGCAATAGATAAAGGTGTCATCACATAAAGAAGATTAAGCTTTGCACCACAGTGTACTAGCAAACTAACATAACAGGTATTGATCCCTCAGCCCAAACTTTGGCCCAATAACATGAGGTGACCTTAATACAAGGTCCAGCCCAACGGTCTAGTCGATCGGCTCCCTATAAACCTAACACGTCAAGTGTTGGTGTCCATACGGCCCACATAAGGTTGTAGTCAGACTGTGCTGGGTCCACCTTCGGGTGTATCAAGCCCTCAGGTGTCAACCCCAGACACCTAAGCAATAATGCACAGTCTAAACCTACTGGTACCCGTGCCTCGAGTTTGTCCAACACCGGACTACGTGCACGTCCGTAGCCCGCCTGGACCCGCACCGCTGTACCACTCAGTCGTCGCTTTGGTCGCTTACATCAGTCCAGTAATCGTGCCCCGCCCTAGCCTAGCCTCTAGGGTTGTGAATGATACCAAACTGGGATTACTGCTGGAACAGACCACGTTGCTAGGGTTTTCTAAGAGGGTTAAGTGTGGTTTAACCCCTCACTAATCATGGATTAAATTAGTTAAGTGTAACCAACAGTTCACCACTTAACCCCATTTAATCCCTCGTATCCCCAAAATTGGTTAAGTATTAGTGGGCCATGACTTAACCCTAATCATGAGGCATTAATTAATTTAATTGTGCCTTAACCTCTCACATTAGACTTTGTTGCGGTTACCTAGTTAAGCCGGTGGGTTCCGGGTAGATTTACACCACAACTTGGTCTAACCTCGGGTCTTGGCACCACATGACCAACTTCTCACATTGGATCCTATTGTTTGTAGCCACTAGTTAAGCCGGTAGGTTCCGGGTAGAATTACGCTACAAACTCAATCCAACCTCGAGTTGGCCACACTTATGTTTTCTAAGTGTCATGTCCACTTTATTTTCAAAACATAATTACAAGTTTGACAAATACTTGGGTAGACCTAACTTAATAGGTAAATTCCCAATCTTATATTTTCATGTATTTTAAGTTTTACCCAAACCCCCCAACGTCATTCTATCGCTTACATATTCGTCATAACGCATAAAGGATAGAAAGAGGGAACTTGGCACAACATACATGATGAATCTTACATATCATAATAAACATGCATAACATGTTGGACTTGCATAACTTAGCATAGTGAACTTGCATAAACATGCATAACTTGTTAAACTTGCAAATCATGGCATAGTGAACTTGCATAAACATGCATAACTTATCAAACATGTGTAACATGGCATAGTGAACTCGCATAAGCATGCATAACTTATTAAACATGTGTAACATGGCATAGTGAACTCGCATAAGCATGCATAACTTATTAAACATGTGTAACATGGCATAGTGAACTCGCATAAGCATGCATAACTTATTAAATATGCATAAATCCCAACTTTCATCACATATTAACTTTAGAGTTTCTAAAATGAAGGTAAGAGGGCTTACAAATATTATGAAGACACAAATCTACAAGTAAAGATTGAGAATCCCTTTATGCAAGCATAAAAACCCAAAACAAAGCTCCAATAAGAAACACCCTTAACAAAAATCCCAAAAACTCTAGCTTAGCAAATAAAACTTGCAACTTGATGATGTATGCAAGCTAATGATCATTCATACAACTTAGAAATGCTTTTATGAACATCATAATCTTCATAGGAATGATTTATGAAGAGGGTGGAGGCTAGGGTTTTTAAGTGGAGGCCATTTGAGAAATCAATTTGACATAGTTTGGTTGCTAGAATGAATAATGGGGTTTTAGGGTAGGATTAGGGTCATATTTATAGAAGATTAGAGTGATATTAGCCTTAGGATTAACCCTTAGTTGAATTAGGTCCATCAGATTTCGGAATTCTCCAGAACCAAGCCACACAACCAAGCCCAGATCAGAAATAGTGCGCCAGGCAAAACTGCCCGGCCACCCCGTGTCGACAGGGCTGTCGACAGGGCAGTCGACACCCTTAGACCCCTGTCGACATGCCTGTCGACTTGGGGGTCTTGGCGGGAGTTTTCCCGCCTGACGCCAGTTGTGCCCTAACCCTTGTTTTTAACTTAAAATTTAAATCTGTTTTTAATATGGAAATTTCTGAAAACTTCAATGGGCCTTAACTGGGTCATACGGACTCCGATTTTCGAAAACTCGGACTCTATTTCGCGTATTTTTCCGAGACGAACGCAATGGCACAGCCCGTTTCCCCTTGATTCAGATTTTTAAATTAAATTCTGCCTCAATTTATATCTTAACAGGTTATTAAAAATACAGGTTGTTACATTCTCCCCTCCTTAAAGGATTTCGTCCCCGAAATCTTCAAGTTAGGAAGAACATATCCTACCATCCAACATCCATCTACTCAAAACATCATCCACGAGCAACCATTGTCCTTAAAAGATTCTAAATGCTGTATGAACATATGCAAAAGTGTGTGTATATGTACTTATCTAATGCAAAGATCAATGCAAAATATGTTAGTGAAATGTATCCATATGTATGCAAATCCCTAACATAATGTATAATATCTACATGCGTGCTCAATCATACATCCATATGCAACATCCATGTGATAGCATACAAATTTCATCCAAGAATAAGCATAAACACTCATGCACATGCAATATGAGGAGTGTGTGAGCCGATCTAGTGCCTAATGTGTATCATGCATCCACGAGTAACCACTTGCAAACACTTGCAACCACTTGCAACCATCAAACATAACATGTCTCAAACACATGTTTCATCCAAAGGATTCTACCTAAGGTTCTCATGATAAGATAGACACGATGAACTAGATAAACTAGATAGACATGGAAAGATAAAGAGATTGAGAGTGTACCCTCAAAAAGGAATGGATAAAGCCTACGCATCTTCTCTTCAGTTTCCCAAGTTGCGTCTTCCTCGGCTTCACCCCATTGAACCTTCACCAACTTGACCTCACGATTCCTTAGCTTCTTGATCTCTGTCCCCAAGATACGAATCGGAGCTCTCCTCAAGGTAGCTTCTTTCTCTACTTCCACATCTTCTAGAACACTTGGCTCAACCACCTCTGCTGACTTATGCAAACACTTCCGAAGATGCGAAACATGAAAAACATTATGCACTCCAGCTAGCTTCTCGGGCAATTCCACTCTATAGGCCATCTGCCCGATCCTCTCTACAACTGGAAACGGTCCAACAAACCTTGGTGCTAACTTTCCTACTGCTCCAAACCGAACCACATTCCGCAAAGGAGAAACCTTCACGAAAACCATATCCCCAACATCAAACTCCAAATCAGTCCTTCGCCTATCAGCATAAGATTTCTGTCTGTCTTGGGCCGCCTTCATCCGTCTTCTAATCAACTCGACCTTCTCGGATGTATCTCTAATCATGTCAGGTCCAAGTATAAGCTTATCTGTAGTCTCCCACCAACATGTAGGTGACTTGCACGGTCTCCCATATAAAGCCTCAAATGGTGCCATCCCAATGCTCGCCTGATAACTGTTATTATAAGCAAATTCCACAAGAGGAAGATGGTCTTCCCAAGTACCACCAAAATCCAGAATGCAAAGCCTCAACAAGTCCTCAAGTACCCTATTCACCCTTTCTGTCTGACCGTCCATTTGTGGGTGATAAGCCGTACTCAGGTTCAACCTCGTGCCCATAGCTTCCTGCAAACTGTTCCAGAACTGACTAGTAAAGATGGGGTCTCGGTCACTGACTATGCTAGAAGGGACTCCATGTAGTCGTACTATCTCACGAAGATATACTGATGCTAGTCCAGATGCGGTCCTTTTGCTCTTCACCGGAATGAAATGAGCACTCTTCGTAAGCCTATCCACAATGACCCATATGCTTGTATTCCCTTTTCTTGACCTTGGCAATCCGTCAACAAAGTCCATAGAAATACTCTCCCACTTCCATAGCGGGACCTCTAGAGGATGCAATAGCCCACCGGGCTTCTTCGACTCGGCTTTTACTCTCTGACAAACAACACATCTAGAGACAAACTCTGCCACATCCTTCTTCATTCCAGGCCAGAAGAAAATGCGCTTCATATCCTTATACATCTTATCTCCACCCGGATGTATAGTCAACTTGGAGCGATGTGCTTCCTCAAGAACTTTCCTCACCAAGTCTTCCACCATCGGAACACAAAGCCTTCCGTCTCTCCTCAGCCAACCCTTATCATCTATAGAATATCGAGTAAGGTGACTAGATGTCTCCCCTCAAATCAGCTTATCCATAATCTCAATTATCTGAGGGTCTTCCTTCTGCGAAGCCCCAACTTGATCCAGAAGGGTAGGCCTGAGCTCAAGAGATGCTAAAGAACCGGTCATCGACTCAACTGCCAAAGAGAAATCAAAGGTTGCCAAGAACTCTAAATTCTTCATCTCAACAAATAGAGGACTTAGTGTCAACCTTTTTCTACTCAACGCATCCGCTACAACATTCCCCTTGCCAGGGGTATAGGCTATATCAAAATCGTAGGACGCCAAGAATTCCATCCACCTTTGCTGCCTCAAGTTCAGATCCTTCTGCGAAAAGAGATACTTCAAAGACTTATGATCAGTATACAGCTCAAATCTCTCTCCCAAAAGATAATGACGCCAAGCCTTGAGTGCATATACTATCGCTGCCAGCTCTAGATCATGAGTGGGATAATTCTTCTCATGCACCTTAAGTTGCCTACCACCAAAACATATAACTCTGCCTTCTTGCATCAGAACGGCGCCCAATCCCGTGCCACAAGCATCAGTGTACACGGTAAACATCTTACCACCATCGGGTAAAGCTAGAACTGGTGCTGAGGTAAGGGCTCTCTTGAGTCTCTGAAAAGCAAGCTCACAGTCCATATCCCAAGCAAAAACTAAGTTCTTCTTCGTCAACTTAGTAAGAGGAGCGGATATCTTCGCGAAGTCCTTGATGAACTTCCGATAAAAACCAGCAAGACCTAGAAAACTCCTCACTTCGGTTGCATTCCTTGGAGTCTTTACAAACCTTCGTGAACTCAACCTGAGGATGCTGAGGGGGAGGAGGAGGAAGAGGAGCCTCAGCAACTGGAGGAGGAGGAACAGGAACCACCGGAGGAGGGACATTAGGGGGAGGATTCTCAACTACAGGAGGAGGAGTGGGAGTAGGGTTTGCGGGGCCAGCTGCCGCCCTAGCTTCTAGAAGTCTCCTATACCAGAGTGGTACGTTTACTCCATCCGGGATGGCAAGATTCTCAGCCATACTGAAACGAAAGATAAGATAAGATTAGGTCAAGGGAACGAAGGATAACGCTAATGGCTTTTTGGGGAATAGCCTTTTAAAATACTAGACTTTTCTTTGGAAAATACTTTATACTTGTTTTGAAAATAGTTTTTCAAAAGTCTTTTAAAAACTTTTTGTTCTTTCTTGTAAACCATATGCTCTGATACCAAATTTGTAACACCCCACCTCCGCTAGGGTCACTCTTTCGGGGGCACTAGCTTCTGGGGGCGTTAGAACTGGGTAAGCATGCATAATGATATATCAAGGCAGAACAAGAACATAAACATATATGTAAAACAGAGTAAGTGAGAATAAAACAGCGGAATATCTCAAACCATCTCAAAACAAGTCTAGTACATCATAAAGTCAACTGCCAAAATAAACATGTCTAGTACATCATAAACAGAAATACTGAAATACATAGTGCTATCCCCAAAATAAAGATGATAAACCATAGCGAGCTCAATGTCCAGACATACATGAGCTATCCAGCAAACAAGCAAGCGATCCAAGCTAAGCACCACTATTCCCTCCCTGAGAACCTGGGGGGGGGGAGAAACGGAAGAAAAGAAGCAAAAGAAAACAGGTCAGTCAAAAAGACTGGTAAGCCCTACTACGATCAGTCTATAAACTAATAAAGTTAACATCATCATGGAAACTGAGATGAACATACTGGCAATAGATAAAGGTGTCATCACATAAAGAAGATTAAGCTTTGCACCACAGTGTACTAGCAAACTAACATAACAGGTATTGATCCCTCAGCCCAAACTTTGGCCCAATAACATGAGGTGACCTTAATACAAGGTCCAGCTCAACGGTCTAGTCGATCGGCTCCCTATAAACCTAACACGTCAAGTGTTGGTGTCCATACGGCCCACATAAGGTTGTAGTCAGACTGTGCTGGGTCCACCTTCGGGTGTATCAAGCCCTCGGGTGTCAACCCCAGACACCTAAGCAATAATGCACAGTCTAAACCTACTGGTACCTGTGCCTCGAGTTTGTCCAACACCGGACTACGTGCACGTCCGTAGCCCGCCTGGACCCGCACCGCTGTACCACTCAGTCGTCGCTTTGGTCGCTTACATCAGTCCAGTAATCGTGCCCCGCCCTAGCCTAGCCTCTAGGGTTGTGAATGATACCAAACTGGGATTACTGCTGGAACAGACCACGTTGCTAGGGTTTTCTAAGAGGGTTAAGTGTGGTTTAACCCCTCACTAATCATGGATTAAATTAGTTAAGTGTAACCAACAGTTCACCACTTAACCCCATTTAATCCCTGTATCCCCAAAATTGGTTAAGTATTAGTGGGCCATGACTTAACCCTAATCATGAGGCATTAATTAATTTAATTGTGCCTTAACCTCTCACATTAGACTTTGTTGCGGTTACCTAGTTAAGCCGGTGGGTTCCGGGTAGATTTACACCACAACTTGGTCTAACCTCGGGTCTTGGCACCACATGACCAACTTCTCACATTGGATCCTATTGTTTGTAGCCACTAGTTAAGCCGGTAGGTTCCGGGTAGAATTACGCTACAAACTCAACCCAACCTCGAGTTGGCCACACTTATGTTTTCTAAGTGTCATGTCCACTTTATTTTCAAAACATAATTACAAGTTTAACAAATACTTGGGTAGACCTAACTTAATAGGTAAATTCCCAATCTTATATTTTCATGTATTTTAAGTTTTACCCAAACCCCCCAACGTCATTCTATCACTTACATATTTGTCATAACGCATAAAGGATAGAAAGAGGGAACTTGGCACAACATACATGATGAATCTTACATATCATAATAAACATGCATAACATGTTGGACTTGCATAACTTAGCATAGTGAACTTGCATAAACATGCATAACTTGTTAAACTTGCAAATCATGGCATAGTGAACTTGCATAAACATGCATAACTTATCAAACATGTGTAACATGGCATAGTGAACTCGCATAAGCATGCATAACTTATTAAACATGTGTAACATGGCATAGTGAACTCGCATAAGCATGCATAACTTATTAAACATGTGTAACATGGCATAGTGAACTCGCATAAGCATGCATAACTTATTAAATATGCATAAATCCCAACTTTCATCACATATTAACTTTAGAGTTTCTAAAATGAAGGTAAGAGGGCTTACAAATATTATGAAGACACAAATCTACAAGTAAAGATTGAGAAGCCCTTTATGCAAGCATAAAAACCCAAAACAAAGCTCCAATAAGAAACACCCTTAACAAAAATCCCAAAAACTCTAGCTTAGCAAATAAAACTTGCAACTTGATGATGTATGCAAGCTAATGATCATTCATACAACTTAGAAATGCTTGTATGAACATCATAATCTTCATAGGAATGATTTATGAAGAGGGTGGAGGCTAGGGTTTTTAAGTGGAGGCCATTTGAGAAATCAATTTGACATAGTTTGGTTGCTAGAATGAATAATGGGGTTTTAGGGTAGGATTAGGGTCATATTTATAGAAGATTAGAGTGATATTAGCCTTAGGATTAACCCTTAGTTGAATTAGGTCCATCAGATTTCGGAATTCTCCAGAACCAAGCCACACAACCAAGCCCAGATCAGAAATGGTGCGCCAGGCAAAACTGCCCGGCCACCCCGTGTCGACAGGGCTGTCGACAGGGCAGTCGACACCCTTAGACCCCTGTCGACATGCCTGTCGACTTGGGGGTCTTGGCGGGAGTTTTCCCGCCTGACGCCAGTTGTGCCCTAACCCTTGTTTTTAACTTAAAATTTAAATCTGTTTTTAATATGGAAATTTCTGAAAACTTCAATGGGCCTTAACTGGGTCATACGGACTCCGATTTTCGAAAACTCGGACTCTATTTCGCGTATTTTTCCGAGACGAACGCAATGGCATAGCCCGTTTCCCCTTGATTCAGATTTTTAAATTAAATTCTGCCTCAATTTATATCTTAACAGGTTATTAAAAATACAGGTTGTTACACAGGGAGTGTTTGAGCCAAGTTCATTGTCGCTTGAATTTCCACGGTGCTCGCTCCAGCGAGTAAGTCGTTGTTACTCGGCCTTCCATCTATCCAAGTAAAGAAGTTATCCATCATTTTCTATCGTTTTCGGAGATGTTCGTCTTCTGAATCATCTGAGTTCTCAAATCACCAAGGGTACCATCCATTTTATATATAGCTTGACATTTTGAGGGATCATCATAAGAAGAAATCAGCTGACTTCGTTTGTTCCTAGCGCCTTCTGCACCAATATCCTCAGCATGAAAGAAATTTATATCTTCCTTCTTCTTAGCCTTTCAGTTGGCGTATCAAGCAGATCGCTTTTCCTTGTAAGCTAGAAGTCAAAGTAATGGCATGCCCCCCTTATCCAGGGTCTTTAAATCGAGAAGTTGGTTAGGACTAGAAAATGGACGTTCAGTCTACATCCATTCCATGGTCCTCGAGTGGCCTATCAAGATCGAGGTACAAATTAGACACAGACATATAAATTATGCCATTTGTAAATATTTTCAACAGTATGACCCCAGTCCAGGGGTAATGGTGAAGGATCGGCAGTTGTATCACATCCCTTTTAAATTTAGACATGGATGCATGGAAGAGAGACATTGCATTCAGAAATCAAGTGATTGAGTTATCCAAGTGCTCGAGTCAACGCGTTTTTCCATTCAGTGTATTTGCGAGGTGGCACTCGTCATTGCACTTGTGCTACGATCAGTCACACGTAGGCATGTATGTTGATTTGATACATCACTCTTAGGGCCTCCTTTTGGTTGTTACCTTAAGTCGTGTGGTACATCATTAAACAATCCACTCTCAAGGCCTCCTTTCGGTCGTCGTCTTGATTCGCATGGGAAGTTTAGTATTGGGCATCAGTGTCAGCCTTCTGAACGGGGCCCTTTGTTTGTTTTCCACTGGGCTGCTATGGTTATCGCGAGTACGGCCCTCACATTCTTGTCATGTTATCTTGTACAGCCTGTACTCTATAAACAAAGTGAATCTCTAAGAAGTAGGTAATAAAACATATCACAATCAAATAAGGGTTTCAATTCAGAATCCCTACAATCAAATAGTATCTAACAAATCATATAGAATTTATCTAAGGGGTGGTGATGTATGTGTGCCCCCAATCAATCATGGATAAAGTGCCCAGTCAGGGCTTGTTCGACATTGTTTTGCCCCTAATCCTTCCGCAGGGGACATCGGCTCAGCTTTCAATCTTATCCCCAATCCTTCAGTGGGGTAGGAGCCTGTTGTCTTCGGTACTTAATCTTAGCACCTTTATACTCTCCTGACGTATGCCCAGGTTAGAGTGTAATCAAGGCGGTCTTTAATCGTGGTGCACCATCACGCCTTGAGGACGTCGTCTTCCCGTCCTTTATACTCTCTCTCGAATCATGAGAGTTAGAGTTAATTGGGCGAACAGTCGCATCATTCACCCCGGCGCTCCTTCTACACTCTATTTCCAAGAGTGGGAGTCCACCGTGTCGAGTGTCGTTCTCAAACTCGGTTTTAGTCCTTACTCCATGCTTCACTCTAGCGGATGGAGTTTTTTCGGGCAAGCAGTCGGACCACACTCGCCGAGGCGCTACCTCATAATCCATGATTCATGGGTAAAGGTGGCCATTTGCAATAATCAAGTCTCTCTTGTCCCATCGATTTGTGGGATGGAGTTTTGTCGGACATTGCAGTATCGTCCTTTAAACGCTCTCTCAAATCATGAGAGTTAGTGTCATGGATCGATTGGTCTTTAATCCTGGGGTTCCCCTCACACCCATCCTAGGTTCATACATCTATCCAAGCCTTGAGGATTAGAGTTAGTTGGGAAAACAGTTAGAAAATGTTTGCCAAGGCTCTGCGTTCCTCCGATCAATCCATGTGTGGAGTGATTGGCACCAAACTTTGGGTACCTGCATCATTTGTATTGCATGATTTAGTTATGTCAATAACTCGGGAAGCATGTAAGAGTAAATTGCATGATTGATAAGTAAGCATATCAAGGGGCAGTGCTGCCTCCTTTATTTGGATTCATGTAATTTGGTGGCGTCAAATATAGGATCGAGCCATGTAGACGGTCGAACTGCATCCATCTGAAATCAGATTCCAACTTTGAAATGCAAAAGTCAATGCATAATTATCTTTAGCTCTGCCACGTACGAGCCTAGGAGTGAATGGTCATCTCAGATCCACCTTGAGCTATACAACCTCTTTCAGGCGGAGGGCGTGGCTTTGTATATGAGTAGTTCAGTCGAGCCCATTACGGGTTTATTCCATAACTCCATATGCGGGTGCTAGAAGTCTGATCGATGTCAAAACCGAGGTACCTACACAATCCACATATTAATTCATCTGAGTCAATTACATCTATAACTTATAAAGCATGAAAATATAAGAGTCATGGTTAAAGAGTAATCCTCTTAAAGGGATGAATATCATTCGAAGCGAAAATGGCACTGTAGATTCTTTGTAGTTCCATTTTGCCTTGCCTAAACTCTGCCAGGGAATGGCTTGATTGGGGTCTTGGATCGACAAAGGCAGCTAGGTAAACACTGTAAGCGAATGACGAGGTTGCATCTCCTTTGAATCGCCTTCTTGCCCTCATGCCAAAGGCAAGGATTGAGTGTCAGGGAGTCACGTATGTACCGCTAATAGTAGCACATCATCGTATTGGTTCTAGGACGGTGGTTGGCAGGAGAACAATAGATATATGGTTAGAGAAAATTTGCACTCTCCATGCTATGAAATAGGACATGGCTGAAAATGGGTTCATGCTTAAAGGATTTTTGCCCCTTCTATGTCAGGAAGTTGGTTCGGGAGCCATAAGGATAAATATGCCTCAACCGTCTGTAGATATGCTTTCGATCCCATGCCGAAGATAAAAATTTATACACAAATAATCAATTAGCATCTAGGTTTAAGTGTTCCAAACCCTCAACTCGCCACTTTTCCAGAAAGACTAAGGCAATTGGTCATGCAGGCTTATGATGTATCAGCATTGAATTAGATGATGTAATCATGAGCAATCCACGCTTGAGTCTCCTATTGTCCCCAACATTTGGAGCATGAGTTACTTGGCAGATAATCGATCAATGGGGTGGAATTGTGAATCTTTATTTTCTAACTCCAAGATGTCTTTCGTCAGAAGCTTCATTCGTATAAATCTCCCATCTAGTGGGAAGTTGATGAGTGCTTTTGTCTAATCATTCAGGTTGGTTTATTTAGCAATAAGACTCGTTGCTGTTAATCTTAGGACAACAACCTTCCAACGGAAATAAGCAATGTCGCCTTGCTAGATGTAGTCCATGCCGCGGGGAATTCTTTATGGGGGTTGTCCATGAATCTCTTTCGGGTTCGGTATCCAACACTGGATCAACTTCCATTAGATCAATGGTCGGAGTTTGTAATGTCTTGATTGAGATTATCTTCATCTCTTCTGGATTGTCGAAACTTTCTAACTTGGGCAGGTAATTTGCTTTCTAATTTTCTATGTGTGGAATTCGAGACATGTTGTAATGTTCCCATCCATCTAACAACTTTTCTACTTATTCTATGTAAGCTGCGAGTCGTAGTCCCTTCATTTGGAATGCCCTTCGAATCAATACAACTCCAATGTCGGACTGTCAATTATTCTTTGCACCATCTGTATACAACATCCATGTGCTTGGTTTTCATCTTTCATTTTGAGGGGCCATCTTCTTCATCTATTACACCCACTTCGGGAATGGTAAACTTAATGATGAAGTCGTTTAATACTTTCCCCCATATGGACTTCTATAGGAGGGAATTATGATCAAACTGGCTCAGTTTGATGTTTCGTTCGAGCAATCATCCAGATGCCTTGGGTCATTGTAGGACCTGTCGTATTGGCCAATCTGTGTGTATCACAATTAGATGAACTTGGAAATAGTGGTGGAGTTTCCTCGAAGAATTCATCAAACTGTAAAAAAGCTTTTCGATCTTTGGGCAGTTGCTTCGTTATATGTCGCCCCCTACATCCTGAATCTTCATCTTATCTAAGATCCATGTCTTCGGGCAGATCACCGGGCAACTCTTTGTGTGATGTTTCCTTTGCTTGCTAAGCCAATGCCTCCCTTACACTCCATCTCATCAGGAGGGGAAGTGTATTTGGGTTCCATCTCTGATGTGTAGCATATTCCATCTCGTTCCCACTCCAGTTTCGGTTGGGAATTTTGAGCAATAGACATTAGGCTACAGTTTAAGTTCTGAATTCTATTGGAGCTGGTCGGTCTAGACCTTGATCAGATAAGCTTGAATACGACAGCATAATTTGCAAGACTTTGGTAATATTCATGCATCATGTCACAATGGGAATAAGAAGTAGAGAGCTTATGGTTGATTCATATTTTCTTTAATCTCGATCTCTGATTACTTGACCAAGGTCGTATGGTGGCTGGTGAGCAGTCAAGTTTTTATAATCTGGAAAAGGATCCATAGGTCCAATCACAGCGTGTGGTGGTTCAACTAGTACCTAACTTTGGGCACCAAAGTATGTTGACCCCTTATTCGATGGAAATCAGTCTTCGTCGATGCGGTTGATAGCAAATAGCCATTGCAAAGGTTAGCCGAGTTTTTCGGGAGGTGAACTGCAGGACATATGTGATTCATCACATCTTACAACTGAAGTGTAGCTTTGGGATGCTGAGATCTTTAGCTGCATTCTGGTATCCCATTATTGACAATCATGGTCACTAAGATCATATGAATAATCTTTGAAGTAGTGCTCGTACTGTTCTATATAACCGTCATTCGGTGCTCCACCGATTGGACGGGTTTAAGTTACATAAATGAGGTGGTCACTACTCATTAGGGAACAACATCAGTTGCATTGCTGAAATCTATACACTATCAGAGTTCCAAAAGATGAGGCTACTATTAGAAAATCACTATCTCATATACTGTCATTGATAGCAAGCTGAATCTGATCTCCTCATATTGAATAACATGGGCAAATAAAGGTCATGGCTTCTGGAGGAATCCCAGTCGTTGCCGTTTAGTTGTCATATTCTTTAGATATCCGTCTAATCTTCATTGACAAGCTCTGATGACTACTATTAGCCAAAATATACGTCAAGCCAAAGGCGAGCCGTGCTCCAAGCCGAAGGCGAGGCCGTTAGTGGGTCCGGGTGCAGCGCCGGTGGGGGTCCAGGGCCCCACAGTCTCGGTCGCGATCGACCTAGCCGGTTAGGTCGAAAATGTGGGCACTACATGATTTTTTCGATTTTGGTACATGGAGATTTTTCTAAAATGATCTGAAAAATGCATTTTCCCCTAAAAACAGCAATTTCGGATCGGGTCGGAACTTACCTTCAAGTTGCGGTTCGAGTCATGTTCAAGAGTGCGGTTCAGGTATGTCATCGGGTCGGGGGAACGTCTTCAATAGGCGGTCGGTTCGGATCTCCCCTCTGATTCGGGTCGGAGGTTCTTGTTCGGGTCGGATAAGACCTGGTCCGACCCCATATGGATATTGTCCTACACTTCATTTACATCTGATCCAAAGGCTCAATCTGCGTCCGACCCGGTCCTTTCATATGCATCTGATCCGTAGCTCATTCGAACTGGAAACATATCTGATCCGTTCTGAAATTGAGGGCCATGCTGAAACGTTGCTACAGTGCCGGGCGGATCGTTTTGAACCCATTGCTTCATTCTAGAGACATCCATGCTTTGGGTAGAAATGCGTCTTTGGTTGTCTGATTGGATCGGATACGACCCGAACACACTCAATCTGGAGCCCAAGCTACTGTCGTGAGCTGTTTGTCACCAGGATGCTCTCCATTGGCTTTGCTTCTTCGAGAAACGAGTTGGTTACCATCTCTTCTTGGGGCCGCAATATACAGAATTGATGAAATCATCGAAAGCTTCGAAAGTGATGAGAATACGGATTATCTCTTCGGACTTGGAGATCCAAACAGTAGATAAATAATCCGAAAAGTCCAGAATCTTCATTTCTCAATGAAAGCACCAAAATGTTAGACCAAAAAATGGCACTAACACCCAATTGATTATGTTTTGTAGAGAATAATAAGAAATCCTGTACGAAAAAGCAAGAGAAATCAATCAAGACACAAGATTTATAGTGGTTCGACATTAATGAGCCAACATCCACTTTATAGTTCTTCATTTCATTCCGGAATTACAATTACACTGAATATTTACATTCAAACACTCAAATACAATGAATCATTCTCTCCGAATTCATTATTTTCATTGAGAATAAGGTGGAATTCGGCCATGCTACCATGAATAAATGAAGTGCCAAAAAGTCCCCTCCAAAAATGATGCGTTGTATGTGTATTTATAGGTAGAAATTCAGTTAGGGTTGAGTGGCCACGTGGCAGCTTTAGAGTAAATCCCGAAAGTAGTGGAGAACATGGGGAAATGGTCTTTAACTACCCAGAATTCGGTTAGGATGAGTGACCCGATCCGGATGGCCCGATCCAGTTTACCCGATCTGGTTTGGTCGGTTAGAAATATTCACTTTATCTTGATCCAAAATGGTGGAATCCAACCCAAAGCTTATATGTGCAAAAATATGAGTTTTCCCATCCTTTGTTACTTCGTCCAAGCAGATGCTGATCTCTGCTAGTTCATACTCAAGCCCTGAGTGGCCTTCCTGATAGAGTTCTTGGGCTTTGGATAGTCTGATCACAAAGCAGGCTAACATCTGCTATCATTTTGCTGGAGCTCCTTAGATGTATTGCTCAAGCTCCTATCTTTGCTACTATGGCTATGTTTTTATTTGGGGATTATGCTTCTTTCATTTTGTACTCTGATATTTTAAGTGTAAGACAGATGTTTTGATGATGTACTGGGTTTATGTATTTTCAAACATATGATGTTTTGGACCACGATCTTTATGATTAATAAAGTTTTTAATTCCGTTGCTATTTTATATCTGTCTTGTAATGTTTATGTTTCTGTTTACCTATAACGCTTCATGAAACTTAATGCATTCTCTTAACGAGTGACATTAACGGACGTGGGGTGTCACACTTGGTATCAGAGCTGAAGGTTACCAGTTTAGATAAAAGTTTTTGAAAATTATTTTCAAAAAGGTTTTAAAAGAAAGCATTTCAAAAAGAAAGGTCTGTTTTTAAAAACATATTCCCCAAAGCCGTATGTACTATCTTTCGATCCTTTGTCTGAATCCCTTTTCTTTTCTTTTCAGCATATCTCGGGAACCTAATATTCCATAGGGCGTTACAATACCAGGCTGGTTTCGTAGGTATCTAGAGGCCACAGCGCCTGCCGGTGGTCAAGCTGTTGTTCCTCCCCCAGCATCGCCCGTTGTTCCTCCTCCTCCGCGTACAGACAACTTCTCTAAGATCTGCCAAGATTTTTGTGCTTTGGGAGGAAGGTCATTCTATGGAACCGAAACATTTGTAAAGGCAAGGAATTGGCTCAAGGTGACAGAGGACTTATTTGGAATCTTCGATACGGATGATCATAGGAAGATTCAACTAGCTGCCTGGCTACTAAAAGACGAAGCTTCTTTCTGGTAGGAAGTAACCCAATCAGGCCATTCGGTGGAAACTTGGGATGATTTTAGACAGAGGTTTTAAATGAAGTTTTTATCTCAAGCCGAGAAAAACATGATAATGGAGAGGTTCTTAGCGCTCAACAAGGAAACTTGACTATTAAAGAATATGTGAACAAATTCAACCAGCTAGCAAGGTTTGGATTGGAACTGGTAGATACTCTACATAAGAAAGCTTTGCGGTTTTCTAATTAAAGATCTTAATGAACCCCTTCATGGTTTAGCTATGTCTCATATTCCATTGGGGGCAACTCTTGAAACGCTTGTTGATATGGCCTTGATACATGAGGAAGACAAAGTTGAGAAGAAGGAAGTTAAGGTTGAGGAAACCCAAAACAAGAAAGTTTGGCCAAAGAAGGGACAACAGCAACAACAGCAAAAGAAAGGAGGAAAGAATGACAAGGCTAAGGATAAGAGGAAGTGCCGCAATTGCGGGCATGAGGGTCATTTGATAAAGGACCACAAAAGAAGGAAGAATGGTTGCTTCGGTTGTGGAGAGGTCCGACACTTTTCTAAAGAGTGTCCGAAGAAGCAAGGACAAGGTCAAAGGGAAGGAACTTTTGGAGGGCAAGTGCATGCTCTCGTGATTAGTGCTCTAGATTGAGGTAGGAAAGTATCTGTGGAAGGTTTGATTTCTCTTTCCAATCATCCTATTAGAACTGTTTTTGATTCTGGCGCTTCACATCATTTATATCTAGTTCTGTGGTTGAGTCTATGTACTTAAATACTAGTATGGTAGTGGATCCGTTATTGTCTCAAACCCCATTAGTGGTTCGTCTCATTTGTCCATGATTTGTAGGGGTTTGAGAATATCCGTCTTAGGCGTCGAATTTGAGTGCGACGCGTATGTGCTCAGTTTTATGGGCTACGGTTTGATTCTAGGGATGGATTGGCTATCCATGTATGGTGCCATTATAGATTGTGAGAGGAGGGTCGTTAGGCTTCTGACTTGTCATGGGAGGACCCTCGAGATTTCTTGTGACCCTCAAGGGTCTATTATGCTTAGTTTCCTAGAGTCTCTTGATGCATCCATCGATGATCTGTGATTCGTTCCAACAGTCCAAGATTATCCAGATGTTTTTGACAATGTACGGGGATTACCTCCAAGGTGTGAGATCGATTTTCGTATATATTTGGTAGACAATGCAAAGCCAGTTGCATTACCTGTGCGCCATATGGCTCGAAGGGAAAGGAGGGAGCTTAGCAAGCAAGTAGGGGAGGTACTTGAGAAAGTATCTATTAGGCGAAGCATATCTGAATGGGGTGCTCCAGTAGTATTCGCGACTAAGGCGGATGGTTCGTTTCGCTTGTGTGTAGACTATAGGGAGTTGAATAAACTCACTAAGAAGAACATGCACCCACTCCCAAGGATAGATGACTTGTTTGACCAGCTTGTTGGTGCATCGGTATTCTCCCAGTTAGACTTGGCTACGGAGTTTCATCAGTTAAGGTTGGCTGAGTATAGTATAGATAAAACCACTTTTAGGACTCCAGATAGTTTCTTTGAATGGCTCGTTATGCCTTTTGGGTTGATGATTGTATCGGCCTATTTTATTTATCTAATATGTAGGTTATTTCGGGAGTTTCTAAATAAATTTGTCGTGGTCTTTGTTGATGATATCCTAACATTCTTGAAGAGCGAGGAAGAGCATACCTTGCATATAAGGGAGGTTTTGAAAACTCTATGTGCGCACCAGCTTAAAGCAATATTCTCTAAGTTCCATTTCTGGAGAAAAGAGGTGAGATTTTTAGGGCTTGTGGTTTCTAAAGAAGGGATAGCGGTAGATCCAGCAAAGGTGGTTGTAGTTCAGGATCGGTAGATTCAAAAGAATGCAACATAGGTGAGAAGCTTTCAGAGGTTAGTAGGCTATTATAGGAAGTTAATTAAGGACTTCGCAAAGATATCATCCCCACTCATCAGGATGACAAAGTAGAATTTAGCATTTTCATGGGATGTGGATTGTGATATTGCTTTCCAACAACTGAAGAGGGCTCTGACAACAACCCCATCCTTGACCTTGCCCGATGGGAACAAAGTGTTTACAGTATACACTGATGCACGTGGAACAGAGCTTGGTGTAGTTCTGATGCAAGAGGGGAGGGTGGTATGTTATGGAGGAAGACAACTAAGAGTTCATGAGAAGAACTACCCTACCTATGATTTAGAGCTAGTGGCCATAGTATTCGCACTTAAGTCATGGCGTCATTATATGCTTGGAGAGAAGTTTGAGCTGTACACTGATCATAAATCTCTCAAGTACTTATTCTCGTAGAAGGCTATTAATTTAAGGCAACAAAGGTGGATGGAATTCCTAGCATCTTATGACTTCGAGATTGCTTATACACCACTAGCAAGGGTAATGTGGTGGCAGACGCACTGAGTAGGCAAAGGATAGCCATAAGTCCTTTGTTTGTGGAGAGGAAGAGCTTGGAGTTCATATAAACTTTTGACTTTAGACCCTCCATCGAGTTTTGCCTAGTTTGTTTGCATCGCTAGAGATATGACCTACTCTTATGGATCAGATAGGAGCTTCGTAGCGAGATGATCCACAGATTTCAGACATCTTGGATAGGCTCAGTAAAGGGGAGACTTCTAGTCACCTCAATAGATATTCCATAGACGATAAAGGGTGGTTGCGACGAGATGGAAGGCTATGTGTTCCCAGAATTGGGAGTTTGATGAAGACAGTTCCAGAAGATGCCCATCATTCTAAGATGACCATTCATCCAGGTGGCGATAAGATGTACAGGGATATGAAGAGAGTTTTCTTTTGGGATGGGATAAAGAAAGATGTAGTGGAGTTTGTTTCTCAGTGTTTGATTTGCTAGCAAGTTAAAGCTGAGCAAAAGAAGTCACGATGGTTTACTTCATCCTTTTTAGGTTCCACAATGGAAGTGGGAGAGCGTCTCTATGAATTTCATAGATGGTTTGCCTAGATCAAAGAAAGGTAATACCAGCATTTGGGTTGTGGTAGATAGACTTACTAAGAGCGCTCATTTTATTCTAGTTAAGAGTAAGAGGACGACAGCTTGGTTGGCAGCATTTTATGTTTGTGAGATAGTATGTCTTCATGGACTACCTTCCAGTATCGTAAGTGATTGTAACCCCATTTTTACTAGTGAGTTTTGGAGGAGCTTACAAGAAGAATTGGGTATACAATTATGTTTGAGCACCGCCTACCATTCTCAGACCGATGGATAAATGGAGAGGTTGAACAAAGTTCTTGAAGATCTTTTAAGATTTTGTATCCTAGATTTCGGAGGGACTTGGGAAGATCATCTTTCTTTAGTAGAGTTCGCCTACAACAACAGTTGTCAAGCTAGCATTGTTATGGCACCCTTCGAAGAATTATAAGGACGACCCTGTAGATCACCGACTTGTTGGTGGGAATCTACAGAAAGGCTATTTCTTGGACCAGATATGGTTAGGGAAAAGTCCGAGAAAATTGATCTTATTAAAAGGCGAATGAAGACAGCTCAAGATAGACAGAAGTCATATGCAAACAAGAGGAGAACTGACATCGAATTTCAGGTGGGAGACATGGTTTTCATTAAGGTGTCACCTTTGAGGAATGTGGTTCGTTTTGGATCTGTAGGGAAATTGGCACCAAGATTTGTAGGGACATTTCACATAACAGAAAGGATTGGCCAAATGGCCTATAGAGTAAAGCTACCAGAGAGACTATCTAGCGTTCTTGATGTTTTCCATGTTTCTCATTTGCGGAAATGCTTGCATGATACCACAGAAGTAGTTGAGCCAAGTATGTTGTAAGAAGTAGAAGTGGAATGGGAGGCGATAGTTAGACAAGTTCCTACCTGTATTCTTGGATCAGACATCAAGAAGCTACGCAATAGAGAGGTCAAGTTGATGAAGGTTCAGTGGGGATATAACCCAGAGGATGCAACTTGGGAGACCGAAGACAAGACTCGTGCTTCGTACCCTTTTCTCTTCGAGAGTATGTTCTTAACTTCCTGTCCAAAGGTTTTATTTATGCTTGTATCTATCATTTTAGTATATCCTATCTGTCGAATTTTAGACCTTTAGGTAGGGAATCTCATGATTGTAAACATGTGTTTGAGACATGTTATGTTTGATGAATGCAAGTGGATGCAAGTTTTTGCTAATGGTTGCTCATGGGTGCATGTACACACGTGCTAGGCACTAGATCGGCTCAATCACTCTCATACTGCATATGGATGTGTGTGCATTTTCTTCTTTTAATGAGTGGAAATTGATGTATCATCATATGTATGTTGCACTTGGACGGATGGTTGTGCACACGTGTAGAACTACATGTTATAATAGGATTGTTGCATACATGTTGTATTCATGACACTAACATACATTGCATTAAGGATGGTAGGATATAGATTCTTCTTAACTTGGAAATTTCAGGGACGAAAACCTTTGAGTAGGGGAGAATGTAACACCTCGTAATTTTAACAACACTAAAGAGAACAAATAATATTTAGAACTAAGGGAAATGGACTACGCCATTGCGTCCATCTCAAAATTTTGGTCAAGATAAACACTTGGTTTACGTAAAACGGACACATACGAAGAAGTTATAAAGGTTTGAATTTTGCATACGCGCAAGAAGAATATATATATATATAGGGTCCAGAAATTCAGAATTGTTTCAGAAAATTCAAAATCGCGTAGATTGGGGTGAGCGAGAAAAATCCCGCCCAGGGGTGTCGACCCCCCCAGGGAAAATGCGGTAGATTAGGATTTTGGGGTTTTGGCTATAAATATGGCCTCATTTCTCTAGTTTTCTCACACTAAAATAATGGATGACTAGATGATGTCGTTGCCCAGATTGAATCAAACCTTTTTCTTCTTCTGCAATCAAGTTAATCGAATTTAGGGTTATTCAAGGGTAGATCTATTATTCAACATCTGCTATTCTCCTTCTATTTTTCTAGATCCAGACACTGTGATTTTAAGTTACTTTTATATTTAAATAATTAAAAGTAAAACTTGACATGACTACAATTTGGATCTATGCATGTGACTATGTGAATCATATCAGATTTGTTATAACCTGTTTATTTAAGTTGTTTTGACATGACTATGAACTAGATCTATGCCTTCACCTAATTATCATGTCAGATTTGCCATTGTTGTATATCAAGTTCACTGGTTAGATCTCATTATGCCTGTTTAGGACCAAGACACTATGCCTAATTTGTCTTAATAACACCAGTTCACCAGATCTGATCTTATATGCATGTGTTATCATTACGCCCAATGTTGTTACTATATGTCTATGCCTATTTCTTCCATCGCATGTCAATCTTGTTATTATCGTTTTTTCCTCTTCCCTCCTTCTTCCTTTTTATTTTATAGTCAGGCTACCTTCGAGCCTAGGCATGTCGTTGAAATATGCGAATGCGTTGAATTGGAAAGGAGGGGAATATGGTAATATTGGGGCATAACTTGAATTGGGAAATTTGGCATAATGTGAGTAAAATACATGAATAAGGATTTGGACATAACTTTAATGAAATATATGAATATGGATTTGGGGCATAAATCAACCTGTGATTAAGAACCTTAATTTTGAGATATATTGTTCATTATGAACATAACTTGGAAAAGGGGCATGAAACCTATAACGACATAGGTAAATTTGGTTAATAATGAAATGCCTAGGATTACAGTAACTAGAAACTGTAACTATGCCTAGGCATGAGGTTAGATTACAATTGTGGGGGAAGTCTTCCCGGAACCGCCTGGAATATCCAACGATCACAAGTGGTGAATCTAATGTGAGGGGTCTAGGTACACGAATACGAGACATGCTAAGACACGAAGTTAAACCCGACTTGTGGAAGAAGTCTGCCTAGAGTCGCCTAGCATAACCAGCATCTGCAAGTTGTAGGTTTAATGTAGGAGGTCTAGTACATTGTAACTATAACTGAATATGGTAATAAAATTGAATACTTAACCTAGTTGAATCCATAGGGATTGTGTGAACATGTCAAATTGAATAACGGTTAAGTAAACTTAGTTGAAATAGTGGGAGGGTTAAGTATATCTCGATTGGGTGGGTAATATTTACACATATAGGCCCACAAACTTAACCAGTTGGGGTTATGTAATTAAAGACACCGTTAGGTAAGCATAACCTATGGAAATGTTGAGGGTTATGTAATTAAAGACACTGTTTGGTAAGCATAACCTGTGGAAATCCTACTTGGGATGCAAGACAAAGGAGAGAGCTTGCATCATCTTGTGTGTGGGACCCGTTTCAGTCAGTAACCCATATAACGGTATTAAACGAGTTCTCCTCCCTAGGTCGGAGTCGGGGCATGCTTACTGGGCTGATTGTAAGAGATCCAAACGTAAAGGACGGTATAGGCAGCGCAAACAGACCGGGGTCATGTGCGTGCATGGTCCGGCCAAAGGGGGATAAGACGACCGTGACACCTGTAAATATGGTTGTGCACTAAGGGTTGCCATTTTACGGAGTGATACACCCTACTGTAGGGCCAGCACAAGGTATCTATGGAGTATGGATCCAATCGACTGGGGTAGTAAATTGGGTACATTTAGATGTATGCCTAATTCTACCATCTCGTACTTGTTGGGGATCATCTTGTTATAGGACACTAGTATTGGTGCAAATAAATCATTAGAGAAGTGCTATTTATTCTGTTCAGTTGCCTGTTTGCCTTGTCATACTTTCCTTATATGTTGTTACCTTTCTTATTCACCTTATATGCCTGTCATGATACTTTTACTTATTTACTTGCTAAAAGTAACTGGACTCGCCAAACTTAATGTCTGACCCTTTTTGTTTCCTCTTCTTTCTTCCGTTTCCCCCCAGGTTCTCAATGTGGGAATACTCATGCTTGACCAGGATTCTTCTATCATTTTGCAAGAGCTGCTTAGATGTATTACTCAAGCTCCTATCTTTGCTAATATGGCTATGTTTTTATTTGGAGATTATGCTTCTTTCATTTTGTACTCTGAGATTTTAAGTGTACGACAGATGTTTTGAAGATGTACTGGGTTTATGTATTTTCAAACATATGATGTTTTGAACCACGATGCTTTATGATTAATAAAGTTTTTAATTTCGCTGCTATTTTATATTTGTCTTGCAATGTTTCTATTTCTGTTTACCTATAACGTTTCGAGAAACTTAATGTCGTCTATTAATGAGTGACATTAATGGACTTAGGGTGTCACATTACTAATCATGGGGGATAAACTTTAACATCATTGAATCATATGCGGGGACAAGAGCATGGATCAGAAATTACAAGAAGATATTCGGGCTTAAAGTGTTGGACAATAGGACAAAAAGAAAACACGCCACTTGGCAGTTGAAATGGGAGGCACTTTGTCGGTAGGAGGTCTTCCATGCTTAGATTGTAGAGGTTGATTGGCATTGCTTTAGGAGGAAGATCGATATAATGTTTTTGCCTCGGATAGAAGAAGGGGTTCAACTTGAGAAGTTTATGGATCTGGCATAAGGGAAATGTCTATAAACAAACATATCAAACAATTTAACATGTTGGTTAAATTTGGGATGAAGCTTGTACATACCCCTCGTAAGAAGGCTTTGAAATTTGTTGAGGGAATGAACCAACCACTGCAAGGGTTGACTATCAGTCATGTGCCCATAGGGACTACATTTGATACCTTATTTGAAATGATCCTAATGGGTGAAGTGGAGAAGAAGGAGGTTCCAACGTACTTATTTGTAATGGAAAAGATTTTTGGAAAGACAAGAAAATCAAGAAAGGAGGAGGACAACAACAAATGGATAAATTCATATGCATTTAAAAAATCGAAATTGTCCTAAAGTATGACATTGCGCCAAGAATTGCAAATTTAATCTCTTGAAATAAATTTCTATTTACATGAGCAAACTTGACATATTAACATAGATTGACCATAAGGACCGGAGTGTACCTCGGAAAACCACCCAATTAACTTAGGTACAAGCATCGGAGGCAAAATTATTTATCAATACGAGATAAGACAAAGGGAATGAGGTTATGGTGGAAGGTGTGGTTTCTATTTCTGTTTTTTCTTTCATACTTCGTTTAATTCCATAGCATCCCATAGTCCTATTTTTATACTTTTGTTGATAGTTCACATCAAAATATTTCCGTAATCACAAACCTAGTTGTAGCACTGAACACTTTTGGAGGATCGACTTATTTATCCATGACATATTGGGGTTTGAAACTAATGATACTAGATGTAGAATTTGAATGTGATGCTTATGTTTTATGCTTTTCTGGGTATGGCTTGATATTGGTGATGGACTAGTTTTCCATATATGGGGTTATCATTGATTAGGACAGGAGGGTCGTCATTTTTGGCACCTATAGTGATACAACCTAGAGATTTCTTATGACCCAAGAGAGTTAGTGATCCTGAGCTATATTTACTCCCTAGACCTATCTCTTGATGAGATGAGTTCCATACCCATTATTAGGGACTTTCCTATTGTTTTTTAGGAAGCCTTTTGGGCTTCAATCGAAGGGAGAAATATTGTTTAAGATATATCTTACAAATAATATTTGATTTGTAGCATTGCTAGTTAGACTTATGGCTATGAAGGAAAGACTTTATCTAAGTAAGCGGATCAAGGAGCTTCTGGAAAAGGGTTTTATTAGAATAAGTATTTCAGAATGGGAGCATCAGTCATCTTTTATAACACCCCGTATTTTAACACTAAAGAGGATAAATAAAATAATAATTAATTCAGTAGTCAGAATTAAAGGAAATGGACTACGTCATTGTGTCCGTCTTGAAATTCTGGTCAAGATAGTCACCTGGTTTGTGTAAAACGGATAACGTATGAAGAAGTTATGAACGGTAGAAGTTTGTCGATGAAATAAGGAACAACTAGCACACTTGATAAGGGCGCCAAGGTATTTTTACACTGGTGCACCTGTGAAGTGCGCCCATATTAGTTTTTGTGCATTCGGACCCAAGTGGGTGTCGACCCATTGTCCGATTCTCCCTAGGGCTGGTCTAACAGTCGAATTCTGGAGGCTGGCAGCTATAAATATACCCGTATTTCTCTTATTTTCTCATACCGAAAACAATGGAGGCCAAATTTTGTCATTGCCTGAACTGAATCTAATCCTTTCTTCTTCTACAAATCAAGTTTAAAGATTCAAGTGTAGATCTGAATTCAAACTTCACTTTTCTCCTTCTATTCTTATAGTTCTGATCATTATGAGTTCAAGTTGCCTTTAGAATTGAATAATTAAAAGTAAGACATGATATGACTATGATTTGGGTATATTCTTAGGATTGAATCATGTTAGATCTACTTATTTTTTATTATAGATCTAATTCTATTTAGATCATTTTGTACCTATCATGTTGTAGTTGATTTGGATCTTAACCGTTATCATGTTAGATCCACTTTTTAATTATAGATCTAATTCTATTTTGATCATTTTGTACCTATCATGTTGTAGTTGATTTGGATCTTAACCATTATCATGTTAGATCTACTTTTTTATCGATCTAACTCTACTTAGATCATTTTGTACCTATCATGTTGTAGTTGATTTGGATCTTAACCGTTATCATGTCAAATCTACTTTTGATTAGGGAACTAATTCTTTTTGGATCATTTTGTACCTATCATGTTGTGGTTATTTTGGATCTCAACATTGTTTATGTCGGATCTAGTTTTGATTATGGAACTAATTCACTTTTTAGATCATTTGGTACTTATCATGTTGTGGTTATTTTGGATCTGTCATTAGTTGGACATGTTTTAGATTTAGATCTGAACTTTCACCTAATTGTCATGACAAGTCTACCTTAATTTCACTGTTTAGATTACCTTATTCCTATCATATTGCGGTTAAATAGGATCTATTATTAGTTTGACATCTAAATTATTATTTAGATCTTATCATGCTAGTTATGACATCCCTATTATGTCAAGATTGATTCTAATATCACATGTTCACTAGATCCGTTCATATATGTCCATCTTATCATTATGTCGTTATATGATTATGCCACCACATGTTTATGTCAATCTTGTTAGAATAATCATTTCTGTCACCATGTCCCTTTTATTTTAGCCTGGCTACTTTCTAGCCTAGGTATGCCGTTAAATTATGTGAATACTTTAAAATGTGAATGAGGGAAAAAGGGTTTAAATTGGGTATAACTTGTAAATGGAAAGTTTGGCATAACTTAATGTTTATAAACATGAATTTGGGCATATAATTAATTACGAACATTATTGGGGAAAAATAGGAATGGGCACCTAAAAAGACATAGGTATAACTAATTAATAATTGAAATGCCTAGGATTACAGTAATTAGAAACTGTAATGGAACATATGACACGAGGTTAGATTGGATTGCACTTGCGGTGGAAGTCTTCCCCGAACCGACTGGCATATCCAGTGACCGCAAGTGGTAAATCTAATGTGAGAGGTCTAAGTGCACAAATACGAGATGTGCTATGACACGAGGTTAAGCCCGACTTGTGGAAGAAGCCTAACCGGAACTGACCGACATATCCAGCATCCACAAGTTGCAAGCCTAATGTGGGATGTCTAGCGCATTTTAACCATAATTGAATATGGTAATAAAGATGAAAACTTAACCTAGTTGAACCCATAAGGATTGTATGAGCCTGTTAAATCTGTGGGGTTAAGTAAACTTATTAAATCGGTGGGGTTAAGAAGACCTGTTAAATCTGTGGGGTTAAGTAAACCTGTTAAATCAGTGGGGTCAAGCAAACCTGTTAAATCTGCGGGGTTGAGTAAGCCTGTCAAATCTATAAGGGCAATACAAACCTGTTAATTTAGAAAACTTAACATGTTGAATACGTTGCGGTTATATTGACCCGTTAACTTGTAAAGTTTAACCCGTAAATTTGTAGGGGGTAATGTGAATATATTAAATCTGTTAGGCATAACCTGTCAGAATCCTAGTTAGTTTGGGACACAAGATCTGTAAGGGTTGGCTTGTGTCAGTAACCCATTCTGGTATTAAAGGGGGACCATGCACTAGGTAGCGGTCAGGGCACACTTACTGAACTGATTACAAGAGGTTCATCTTAGAGGAGGTGTGTACTGGCACGTTCTAATGGACTCATGTGTGTGCATGAGTACAACATGCATCTGGGAAAATAAGCCGCTGTAGCACTAATAAATAGGTCTGTGTCCTTCTGTATGTTGTCTTCAGGAAATAATACACCCTACTGCTGGGCCGACACAGGGTATTTACGAAATAGGGAGCCGATCGATTAGGGGGTAGTAAATAGGGTACATCTAGTCTCCTCTTTTTATATGGGGTACTTGTGTTTCTGTCTGGGCTAACACTCGTTGTTTATGTTTAGGTACCAGCTAATTCTATTTAGGTTAAAACCCATTACTAGAGTACACCCAAAACTACCATTATATTTCTGTTGGGATCATCTTGTTTCTGGCAATTAGGGAGTATGTAATCCTGCTACATACCAGTTATACTAGTATTGGGGTAGAGAAATCTCTAGAAGCGCAATATACTCTATCTTATTTACCTTATCACCCTTACCTATTATGATGATATCTCCCTTATCCACTTTGTACGTCTGCTAAAAGTAACTGGACTTGCCAGACTTTATGTCTTTCCCTTTTGTTTCCACTTCTTTCTTCTGTTTCCCACTAGGTTCTTAGGGAGGGAATTCTCAAGCTTAGTCAGGATTCTGTTATCGTCTTGCTTGGAGCTGCTAGATGTATTGCTCAAGCTTCTATCTTTGCTGCTATGGCTATGTTTTAGTTAGGGATTATGCTTCTACTATTTTGTACACTGATGTTTAAGAATAAGACAAATGTTTTAATGATGTAATCATGTTATGAGCTAGGATGCTTTATTATTAATAAAGTTTTTAATTCCTCTATTATTTTATATCTGTCTTGTAATGTTTCTGTTTACCTTTAACGCTTCACGAAACTTAATGCATTCTCTCAATGAGTGACATTAAGGGATGTGGGGTGTCACACTTGGTATCAGAGCTGAAGGTTACCAGATTGGATAAAAGATTTTGAAAATTATTTGCAAAAAGATTTAAAAAAAGGAATTTTCAAAAGGAAAGTCTATTTTAAAAAACATATTCCCCAAATCCATATGTAATATCTCTCGATTCTCCGCTTGATTCCTTTTTCCTTTTTGTCTGGGGAACAAATTATTCCTGAAAGGTGTTCCCCATTGTGGCATGGTTCCATAGGCATGTTAAAACTTCAGCACATATCGAAAGGCACTGAAGTGCCTAATCTCCATCTGTAGTCGCAGTAGTTTCACCTACGGCTAATTTTTTTGATCTTCATAAGGATTTCTGTGTGATGGAGGCAACTTTCGAGAGACTTGTTAGCTTGTTACGCAAGGATGGTAAAAAAGAGAATAAGGGAGTTAGGGCTAAGGAGTACATCCTAAGAAGGAAAAAAATGATGGTCTAGGAAGGGAACATTGATAAAGGTGAAATGAAAGGGGTTAAGGTTGAGGAAACACAAAACAAGAAAGTGTGGCACAAGAAAGAACAACAACAACAAGGGGGCGGAAAGCACGACAAGGCTCAAGGCAAAAAGAAATGCCATGGTTGTGGGAACATGGGTCATTTGGTCAAAGACTGCAGAAACAGGTAGAATGCTTGCTTCAACTGTGGTGAAATCGGACAATATACTAGGGAGTGCCCAAAGAAGCAAGGGCAGGACCAAAGGGCAGGATCTTCTAGAGGGCAAGTGCATGCTCTCGTGGCTGGTGTACCGAAAAGAGGTAGGAAAGTTTCTGTTGAAGGTTTGATTTTCTCTTTCTAATCATCCTGTTAGGATATTTTAATTCAGGCGCTTCACATTCTTTTATATCTGATTTTGTGATTATGTCTATGCAACCTAGTACTAGTATGGTTCTGGATCCCGTTGTCATCTCAAACCCCATTGGGGGTGCGGCTCATTTGTCTATGATTTGTCGGGGGTTCGAGAATATCTATGTTAGGCGTCGAATTTGAATACGATGCATATGTACTTGGTTTTATAGGATACTGTCTGATTCTAGGGATGGATTGGCTAGCCATGTATGGTGCCATACTAGATTGCTATAGGAGGGTCGTTAAATTTTTGACTTGCCATAGGAAGACCCTAGAGATTTCTTGTGACCCTAAAGGGGTTCATCATGCTTAGTTTCCTAGAATCTCTAGACGCAACTATTGATGATCTACAATCTGTTCCAGTAGTTCGTGAGTATTCAGATGTTTTGAGGGGGTTCGGGCTTACCTGCAAGGCGCGTGATCGGCTTTTGTATATACCTAGTGGACAATGCAAAGCTAGTTGCATTACCTGTGCGCCATATGGATCCAAGGGAAAGGAGGGAGCTCAGCGGATAAGTTGGGGAGCTACTTGAAAAGGTGTTAGTTAGGTAAAGCATATCAGAATAGGGTGCTTCGGTTATCTTTGCAACTAAGGCGTACAGGTGTCTACATGATACAACAGAGGTAGTTGAGCTGAGCATGCTTGAAGAAGTGGAGGTAGAACAGGAGGCGACAATTAGATGAGTTCCTTTCTGTATTCTTGGATTAGAAGTTAAGAAGCTACGTAACCAAGAGGATGCAACTTTGGAGATCGAAGACAAGATTTTGCGCTTTGTATCCTTTTCTTTTCAAGGGAATGTCCTTAACCTCTCTTTCAAAAACTTTTATTCATGCTTGCTTTTATCATTTAAGTATATCATGTTAATCAAATCTTCGACATTTAGGTAGGGGTCCCATGATTGTAAACATGTGTTTGAAACATGTTATGTTCGATGGATGCAAGTGGAAGCATGTGCTTGCTAGTGGTTGCTCATGGATGCATATACACACACATTAGGCAATATATCGGCTCAATCACTCTCATACGGCGTATGGATGTGTGTGCATTTTTCTTCTTTTAATGGATGAAATTGAATGAATCATCATATGGATGTTGCATTTGGAGGGATGATTGTGCACCCATATAGAATTTACATGTTATACTAGGATTGTTGCATACATTTTGGACTCATGACACAGACATACATTGCATTAAGGAGGTCAACTGAATCGGTGGACCGCCCGATCTTTCGCATTAGTGTTGGGACATATACACACACCTTTGCATATGTTCATATAAACATTAGAAAATTTTAAGGATAATTGATGCCTGTGATTGGTGGATGTGTAGATGGAAGATGGATGGTAGGATATATTCTTTTAACTTAGAGATTTCGGGGACGAAATCCTTTGAAGTAGGGAAGAATGTAACACCCTGTATTTTAACACTAATGCGAAGGCCCGCCCCGCACCAACCGACACTTCCAATGAAGGTGCGTTGTGCCAATGCTCGACTAGCACGGGACGGTCCCCAAAGAAAGGAAAAGAAAAGAATTTGAACTAACAAGGAACCTGTAGAATGTCTCACAGCACATGCGATAAAATATAATAATAACATAACTTTGACATAAAACAGACGAGACAGTGTATAAGCTGAAAAACTAAACCATATTAGCAGTTGAGAATCCAAAATACAGCTTATGTTCCACATCATCCTTATTACAACCTTTAAAACCGTCTCTAAAGAAAAATAAGAAAGGTACACAACTAATGTCTACAGTAGTGACCAGCAGTGACACAGGGAGAATATATATAGAGAATGATACGTGTAAGCCTCCTGCTCGTCTCCGGACAGCTACTCATGCACAACCAGCTAACCTGTCTATAGTCTGCCTGTTTAAGAGCACTCAGGGTAATAAGAAGAGACATAAAACTCTGCGTCAGAAAAAAGTCCGATATGAGCGATAAGTAGCAAAAACAGAACAATAACAGGTATACATAACCATACGTGAACGTGGACCTACAACCAAAGAGTTAGCACAACATGATATATAATACTCTAAGGTGGCACTAACATATTGTGTAAAGTTATGGGGGAGGGGGTGTGAATGTCATAGTGGTGTCAAACAACCAAGCATAGCAACAATCCTCACATCTCTCACTTAGTGCGTAAAGCATACGATATCCACTGCTTTGATCACCCAAATACTTGCTATGATCACTCTGCCCCATGGAGTCATGGTGACTCCACTGCACTGATCCATAGCCACTAGTCCTTGCTATGTCCACTCTTCCCCATGAAGTCATGACGACTTCACTACACTGGCTCATAGCCATGCTACGATCACTCTACCTCGTAGAGTAATAACTACCCTACTGCACTGATCCATAGCCTAACATCCATCTTGGTGGTGAATCAAAGTTATGGATGTCGATATCCCCTTGATACATGTCCAGCAACAAAGCCTAGTCATGAAGTTAACTCGTTAGTTCCCAACTGGATCCTGAGTTACAACTTCTCATTTGGACTACATTTGCATCTCGGGTTTTGGTCTTCTCCGGATCGGTCTCCATTCGGTTCGTTATCATCATCTAGGCTCGGATCCTCCATCGGTTCGTGAGCAACTTTGGTTCGTGGCCATCAAGCGGTTCAGTTCGTAGCACCCTCTCCAGATCGGTTCGGGTCGTGGTGCCTCACTGGGTTCGGTTCGGTCGCGATGCTCCTCTGAGGTGGGTCGTGATGATCCCATCGGTTCGGGTCGTGCTCTCTAGCACGTGAGTGATCCTCTTTAAGCATCGGATCATGATTAGCTTCTTCAGGCGGTGCGGGCACACTCTAGGTGAGCGGGTCAGTTCGTGAGGGGTGTCACGATCGGAGTCGGTTCGTAGGGGAGGGGGCGATCCGATCCGGTTCCTGTACAACTTTCTTACGACTTCCAATGACTGTTTTTACGCCACACGACGACGTTTTCGACCATTTTAACTGTTCTAAACAACCATAAAACATGCCAAACAGTCATAGCAATATGTAAAATCATCCACAAACACCAAAATCGTAATTTAACATGTATATAAAGATCAAACATACCCAAAAACTCATGTTTTTCCCTTAATCATGTTTAAGCATAACTAATGATAGGATTAGCAAAACATATCAAAATTAACCCGAATTCCTAACAGAGGCCTAAAATAATATTTTTAGAATTTCTAAACATTTTTCCAGAATTTAATAATGTATAATTCCGTTAATTAACAATAATCACCCCTAATTAGCCATAATTAGTGGAAAACAATGCAAATCACTCACCTTGGCCAAAAATTAATATTATATCTGAACTTTTCTACTATTATAGGTCGAATTCCAATGCTTAGCAGAAGCCCCAACTCTAATTTGCCACTAGACTTCCTCGATTTGGTGTATATTAGCTTAATCCTTAATTAGAGAGCGATTTGGGATGAAATTAGAAAGTGGAGGCCATTGTTAGGGTTTCTAAGAGGTAAATGGCAGCTAGAAAACTAAAATAGAATGAAAACCTAACTCATTTCAGCCTCCCTATAACCCCAATCCTGAAATGGGTTATGGGACCATTTGCTAATTACACTAATTAGCCTACTTAAGCAGTTTTCACCTTCTAAACCTTGTTTCAGCCATATCTCCCAAACGGTGAGTTTTCTTTTCAAGGGAATGTTCTTAACCTCTCTTCCAAAAACTTTTATTCGTGCTTTCTTCTATCATTTAAGTATATCATGTTGATCGAATCTTCGACCTTTAGGTAGGAGTCCCATGATTGTATACATGTGTTTGAAACATTTTATGTTCGATGGATGCAAGTGGATGCATGTGTTTGCTAGTGGTTGCTTGTGGATGCATATACACACACATTAGGCACTATATCGGTTCAATCACTCTCATACTGCATATGAATGTGTGTGACTTTTTCTTCTTTTAATGGATGAAATTGAATGAATCATCATATGAATGTTGCATTTGGAGGGATGATTGTGCGCCCATATAGAACTTACATGTTATACTAGGATTGTTGCATACATTTCGGACTCATGACACAGACATACATTGCATTAAGGAGGTCAACTGAATCAGCGGACCGCCTGATCTTTTGCATTAGTGTTGGGACATATACACACACCTTTGCATATTTTCATATAAACATTAGAAAATTTTAAGGACAATGGATGCCTGTGATTGGTGGATAAGTAGATGGATGATGGATGGTAGGACACATTCTTTTAACTTGGAGATTTTAGGGAAGAAATCCTTTGAAGTAGGGAAGAATGTAACACCCTGTATTTTAACACTAATGTGACGGCCCTCCCCGCACCAGCCGACACTTCCAATGAAGGTGCGTTGTGCCAATGCCCGACTAACACGGGATCGTCGCCAAAGAAAGGAAAAGAAAGGAATTTGAACTAACAAGGAAGAATGTCTCACAGCGCATGGGATAAAATATAATAATAACATAACTTTGACATAAAATAGGCGAGACAGTATATAAGCTGAAAAACTAAACCATAATAGCAGCGAAGAATCCAAAATACAGCTTATGTTCCACATCATCATTATTACAACCTTTAAAACTGTCTCTAGAGCAAAATAAGAAAGGTACACTACTAATGCCCAAAGTAGTGACCAGTAGTGACACATGGAGAATATATATAGAGAATGATACGTGTAAGCCTCCTGCTTGTCTACGGACAACTACTCGTGCACAACCAGCTAACTTGTCTCTAGTCTGCTTGTTTAAGAGCACCCAGAGTAACAATAAGAGACATAAAACTCTGGGTCAGACAAAAGTCTGGTATGAGCGATAAGCAGCAAAAACAGAACAATAACAGGTATACATAACCATACTTGAACCTAGACCTGCAACTAAAGAGTTAGCACAACAGGATGTACAATACTCTAAGGCGACACTAACATATTGTGTTAAGAAATGGGGGAGGGGGTGCGCATGTCATAGTGGTGTCAAACAATCAAGCATAGCAACCATCCTCACATCTCTCGCTTAGTGCGTAAAGTATACGATATCCACCGCTTTGATCACCCAAATCCTTGCTATGATCACTCTGCCCTATGGCGTCATGGCGACTCCACTGCACTGATCCATAGCCACTAGTCCTTGCTATTTCCACTCTGCCCCAATGAAGTCATGATGATTTCACTGCACCGGCTCATAGCCATGCTATGATCACTCTGCCCCATGGATTAATAACTGCCCCACTGCACTGATCCATAGCCTAACATCTGTCTTGGTGGTGAAACAAAGTTATGGACGTCGATAACCCCTTGACACACGTCCCGCAGCAAAGCCCAATCATGAAGTCAACTCGTTGGTTCCCAATTTGATCCTGAGTTACAACTTTTCATTTGGACTACCTTTGCATCTCGGGTTTTGGTCTTCTCCGGATCGGTCTCCATTCGATTCGTGATCATCATCTAGGCTCGGATCCTCCATTGGTTGAGCAACTCTAGTTCGTTGCCATCAAGCGGTTCAGTTCGTAGCACCCTCTCCAGATCGGGTCGGGACATGGTGCCTCACTGGGTTCGGTTCGGTCGCAATGCTCCTCTGGGTCAGGTCGTGATGATCCCATTGGTTCGGGTCATGCTCTCTTGTTCATGAGTGATCCTCTTCAAGCATCGGATCGTGATTAGTTTTTTCAGGCGGTTTGTGGCACACTCCAGGTGAGCAGGTCAGTTCGTGAGGGGTGTCGCGATCGGGGTCGGTTCGTAGGGGAGGGGGCGATTCGATCCGGTTCCTGTACAACTTTCCTGCAACTTCCAGCGACTATTTTTACGCCGCACGACGTCGTTTTCGACCATTCTAACTGTTATACGCAACCATTAAACATGCCAAACAGTCATAGCAACATGTAAAATCATCCACAAACACCAAAACCATAATTTAACGTGTATATAAAGATCAAACATACCCAAAAACTCATGTTTTCCCCTTAATCATCCCTAACTAGCCGTAATTAGTGGAAAACAATGCAAATCACTCACCTTGGCCACAAATTAATCTTAGATCTGAACTTTGCTACTATTATAGGTCGAATTCCAATGCTTAGCAGCAGCCCCAACTCTGATTTGCCACTAGAGTTCCTCGATTTGGTGTAGATTAGCTTAATCCTTGATTAGAGAGCGATTTGGGATGAAATTAGAAAGTGAGGCCATTGTTAGGATTTCTAAGAGGTAAATGGCGGCCAGAAAACTGAAATAAAATAAAAACCTAACTCATTTCAGCCTCCCCATAACCCTAATCCCGAAATGGGTTATGGGACCATTTGCTAATTACACTAATTAGCCTACTTAAGCAGTTTTTCACCTTCTAAACCTTGTTTCATCATATCTCCCAAACAGTGAGTCCGTTTGACAAGTGTGACCACTCTACGGAAAGGTAAACCATCATCCGGGTCTAATGGAAGTAGTTTCAGGTCAAAACTCCTTACCAATCAAAAGTTATGGCCGAAACAAGATAAACTAGGGGCAAAACGGTCATTTAAAAATCGGCAAAAATCGTGAACATTGGAAATGACCCCAATAGTCGTTCCCTAAAGTTACACGACCATACAACTTCATACAAAAAAGAAATATTCTACGATCTTCCGATGTGTAGAATGCGGGTCGTTACACTCTCCCCCCTTAAGAAATCTCACCCCTGAAATTCCTCAACTAAGAAACTACTAATGGTCCCGCATGCCTACAAGCCATATCTAGCAATCAGGCATACAAAACAAACAAAACAAACCTGTCCTAGCATGCGGAAAGACTAAATCAAAATGAAAACCTCACCAGGCAAAGAGTTCTGGATACATCTCCTTAATGCTCTCCTCTATCTCCTAAGTATAGTCATTATCATCCTCACCCCACTGAACCTTGAATAGATTCACCGTTTTCCTTTGAAGTCTCTTCGTATCGGGCTCGACAGTACGAATCGGCTTGCAGTTCCCAACCGCCTCGAGTTCTACTTCGATATCATCCAATTGATCAGGTGAAATAGCCACATCGGGGTCATGCACGAATTTCCTTAATTGGGAGACATGAAATAAGTTATGAACTCCCGCCATCTTGTCAGGTAATTCAACTTTATATGCTAAATTCCCAACTTGTTCGAGAACTGGGAATGGACCAACAAATCTTGGTGTCAGCTTTCCTCTCCTACCAAATCGAATCACACTCTTTAACAAAGAAATCTTGATGAATACTAAGTCGCCAACAGAGAATTTCAAGTCTCTTCGTCTCTTATCAGCATAACTCTTCTGCCTATCTTGGGCATCCTTCATTCGTTGTTGTATATCCTTGATCTTGTCTGATGTTTCCCTTATTACATCAGGCCCAAGCACGAACTTCTCACCGGTCTCCAACCAACATGATGGTGAGTTGCACAGTCTTCCATACAAAGCTTAAAATGGAGCCATACCAATGCTAGATTGATAACTGTTATTATATTCAAACTCTACTAGATGCAAATGGTCATCCCATGATCCACCAAAATCTAATACGCAAGAACTTAAGAGATCTTCTAATACACGATTCACCCTCTCGGTTTGACCGTCGGGTTTGAGGATGGTACGTGGTACTGAGATGTAATTCTGATCCTAAAGCCTCTTGTAAGCTCTTCCAAAATCCACTAGTGAACAATGGATCTCGGTCACTTACAATGCCTTTGGGTACTCCCTGAAATCTCACTACCCACTTCATATATAGTTCTGATAACTTAGTTGTTGTTCTGTTCAACTTGACGGGTATAAACCTTGCACTCTTGGTCAATCGGTCCACAATCACCCAAATGCTATCATGACCCGATCTAGTCCTTGGTAACCCATCAATGAAATCCATTGAGACTTGTTTCCCATTTCCATTCGGGGATTTCTAATGGTTGCAACAAACCACTAGGCTTCTTTTTCTCAGCTTTATCTAGCTAGAAATTCATGCATTTGGATATAAACTTCCCAACGTCTCTTTTCATCCCTTCCCAGTAGTAGGTCTACTTCATATCTCGATACATTTTGTTACCACCGGGATGTATAGTCAGTTTTGAGTGATGACATTCTCTAAGCACTTCATCTCTCAATACATTGACATTGGGTACAACCAGTCTCCCATTCTTTTTGAGCCATCCATCTCGATCAAGCCCATACTTGTTCATTTCCTCATTGATGCCCATCTTTAACTTGGAGATGATTTCAATTAGGTTAGGATCGTCCCTCTGACCGGAACCAATCCGCTCAATCAAAGCGGGTCTGATCATCAAACTTGCTAACATCTCTGGATCCAATTTGCACTTTGGTCTGAAATCGTACCCTGTGATTTACTCCAGGTGCTTCCACTCAAGAAACATAGCCACTAAACTGGCATGTCTTCTACTCAATGCATCAGCTACCGCATCGCCCTTTCCTGGTGTATATGCGATATCGAAATCATAGGAAGCCAAGAATTCTAACCATCTCTACTGTCGTAGATTTAGATCCTTTTGGGAGAAAAGGTGTTTTAACGATTTATGATCGTTAAACAACTCGAATCTTTCTCCCAAGGGATAATGTCTCCACATATTCAACGCGAACACTATCGTTACTAATTCCAAATCGTGGGTAGGGTATCTTTTCTCATGCGGTTTCAGTTGCCGACTTGCATAAGCTACAACCCTACCTCCTTGCATCAATACAGCACCAAGTTCGGTACCACATGCATCCGTGTATACGGTCGTCACTTCATTCCCTTAAGGAATGACTAACACTGGCTCACGCGTCAACTTTTCCTTTAGACTCTTGAATTCATTTTCACATCTCTCGTCCCAAACGAAAGCTTGATTCTTCTTAGTTAACTGAGTTAACAGTGTCGCTATCTTGGAGAAGTCCTGGATAAACTTACGATAATATCCAGCTAATTCCAAGAAACTTCTTATGTCTGTTGCATTCTTGGGCTTAGACCAATCTTGTACCGTAGCCACCTTCCCAGAATCCACGGCAATACTATTCTCTGAAACAACATGGCCCAAGATTCTCACTTCCCTCCTCCAAGAGTGACACTTAGAAAATTTTGCTTTCAATTGGTGTTTTCTCAACACCTCCATCACTATCCTCAAAATATCCTTGTGTTCTTCCTCTGTCCTTAAGTAAACCAAGATATCATCCACGAACACAAGAACAAACTTATTTAATTGATTTCGGAATACTCTATTCGTAAGATCCACGAAATATGCTGGTGCATTGGTCAATCCGAATGGCATGACCAACCACTCATAGAATCCACACATCGTCCGAAAGGCCGTTTTAGCTATACTTCATCTTCCACCCTAATCTAATGAAAACCTATCGCGAGATCCAATTGGGAGAACACTCTTGCGCCACTCATATGATCAAACAAATCATCTATCTGCGGTAGAGGATACTTATTCTTCTTCGTCACCTTATTCAACTCGCGGTAGTCCACGCATAATCGAAGGGAACCATCTGCCTTGGTAGCAAACACAACTGGTGCTCCCCACTCAGAAACACTTCTTTTGATAAATCCCTTCTTCAAAAGATTGCTTACTTGCACCCCGAGCTCTCTCTGCTCCCTTGGTTCCATGCGACGAAGTGGCATCACTATAGGTCTGGCATCTTTCACTAAATCAATACGAAACTCAATCTTTTGGTGTGGTGGAAGTCCGGTCACTTCCTTGAAGACGTCCGAATACTGGCCAGCCATGGGCACATCTGATAACTCATCATGCGGGATGTCGAGGGAATTTAGAAAAATAGCCATTACCCCATCACTAGGTAGACCACCAAACACTACCCTCAGCCCATCATCTGCTCTAGCTGTCACAAAAAAGCCCTCATATTCTACCATCACCCCGTACCTTTGGAGCCAATCGACTCCCAAAATAATGCCAAACCCAGTAAAGCCCAAAACAAAGAAATCACAAACATATATCCATGATTCGATAGGACCACATTATGACAAATCGTACTAAGGCTAGTCAAACCACCAATCGGGTTCGCCACCGCTAAAGGTCTATCGACTATCTCAAGTCCAATCCCAACCTATCTACCAGGTCACTAGATATGAAGGAACGGGAAGCACCGGTATCAAACAGTACTCGAACAGAAACATCATAAACAGAAAGCATACCTTGAATGGCGACATTCTTTCCTTTCTCCGCCGCAGTTGGGGCATTTGACGAAGAAGGAACATCATATGCTTTCACAATCTGCTTCTCCTTAGGGGGTTGCGGACATTTATCCTGTGATGTCCTACTTGGCCATAGGTGAAGCACATCCTGTCCGTTGGCTTTGCTCGACATTCTTTAGCATAGTGGCCCTTCTTGCCACAGCTAAAGCACTCAACATCTTTCTTGCCCTTTTTTTAACCATCCTTAGTCTGATTCTGCTTCCTTTTAGTATGAGAATTATTCTTTCCTCCATCGCTTGCTTGCGGCTTTGGCCCCTCTGCAGATGCAACAACGACTTCAGTCTTGGGTTTAGGATAAAGGCACTCTGATCTCAATGCTTTCCTAACAATCAATTCAAAAGTCTCATCAATATGGTTTATAAGCCTTTCCCCCAAGTACTTATCTAAACCAGTTATGAACTTTTCGTTCTTCTTCTCGGGAGTGTCAATAAGGGATAATCCATACTTCGATAAAGTATCGAACTCAGTAATATACTCCGAGACTGCCTTACCATTCTGTTTAAGCTCCAAGAACTTCCTAAACAATTCTGATTTCTGAGCAGCTGGGATAACTTATCACTAAATGGGCCTTGAACTGCTCCCAAGTAACTTTATCCTCAGGGGTAGCTGCCTTAATAGCATTCCACCAATTCAGAGCCCGTCCTTGCATCTGAAGGGATGCTAGCTTTCTCTTTATCGCATCCTTAATTCCCAGATCCTCGAAAATACGCTCACAACTATCAAGCCAATCCTGAACTTCCATAGCCGATTCCATTCCATGGAATGACTTCCTACCAAGACTAGTGTAATCCTTACAGAGCTTGGCGAAATCGGCCCTAGGCACCTGCACCGCTGCACCACCACCATTTGCAGCATTAAGAACTGCCCTCTAAACATCCCTAAGCATCTCCCCCATGAAGTCAGTTAACATCGCCCTCATATCAGGAGCATTCCCATTATTAGCTCCTCTACCAGTACCCCTCGTATGTCGGCTCATCGTTCAATCTGTAAGGAGAAAATGATTAACCATCTCTTCAATGGTGCCAGTGCAGTACGACTCCATCCTTAAATATACTAATAGAATATATATATATCTTTTGAAAACCAAAATATCACAAATACACGTTCTCATATACGTACTCTCTCCCTGGTGTCTTTCCCTAGGTTAACTACGCAACCTAGAGATCTGATACCAAGTGTGACGGCCCGCCCCGCACCAGCCGACACTTCCAATGAAGGTGCGTTGTGCCAATGCCCAACTAGCACGGGAAGATCACCAAAGAAAGGAAAAGAAAGGAATTTGAACTAAAAAGGAACCTGTAGAATGTCTCACAGCGCATGGGATAAAATATTATAATAACATAACTTTGACATAAAACAGGCGAGACCGTGTATAAGCTGAAAAACTAAACCATCATAGCAGCGGAGAATCCAAAATACGGCTTATGTTCCACATCATCATCATTACAACCTTTAAAACTATCTCTAAAGCAAAATAAGAAAGGTACACTACTAATGCCCAAAGTAGTGACCAGCAGTGGCACAGGGAGAATATATATATAGAATGATATGTGTAAGCCTCATGCTCGTCTCCGGACAGCTACTCGTGCACAACCAACTAACCTGTCTCTAGTCTGCTCGTCTAAGAGCACACAGAGTAATAAGAAGAAACATAAAACTCTGGGTCAAACAAAAGACTGGTATGAGTGATAAGAAGCAAAAACAGAACAATAATAGGTATACATAACCATACCTGAACCTGGACCTGCAACCAAAGAGTTAGCACAACAGGTTGTACAATACTCTAAGGTGACATTAACATATTGTGTAAAGATACGGGGGAGGGTGTGCATGTCATAGTGGTGTCAAACAATCAAGCATAGCAACCACCCACACATCTCTCACTTAGTGCGTAAAGCATACGATATCCACTGCTTTGATCACCCAAATCTTTGCTATGATCACTCTGCCCCATGGGGTCGTGGCGACTCCGCTGCACTGATCCATAGCCACTAGTCATTGCTATGTCCACTCTGCCCCATGAAGTCATGACGATTTCACTACACTGGCTCATAGCCATGCTACGATCACTCTGCCCCATGGAGTAATAACTACCCAACTGCACTGATCTGTAGCCTAACATCTGTCTTTGTGGTGAATAAAAGTTATGCACGTCGATAACCCCTTGGCACATGTCCCGCAGCAAAGCCCAATCATGAAGTTAACTCGTTGGTTCCCAACTAGATCCTGAGTTACAACTTCTCATTTGGACTACCTTTGCATCTCGGGTTTTGGTCTTCTCCGGATCGGTCTCCATTCGGTTCGTGATCATCATCTAGGCTCGGATCCTCCATCAGTTCGTGAGCATCTTTGGTTCATGGCCATCAAGAGGTTCGGTTCATAGCACCCTATCAAGATTGGTTCGGGTCGTGGTGCCTCACTGGGTTCGGTTCGGTCGCGATGCTCCTCTGGGTCGGGTCACGATGATCCCATTGGTTCTGGTGGAGCTCGCTGTTTTGTGAGTGATCCTCTTCAAGCATCGGATCATGATTTGCTTCATCAGGCGGTTCGTGGCACACTCCAGGTGAGCGGCTCGGTTCATGAGGGTGTCACAATCGGGGTCGGTTCATAGGGGAAGGGGCGATCCGATCCGGTTCCTGCACAACTTTCCTACAACTGTTTTTATACCACACAACGACATTTTCGACCATTCTAACAACCATTAAACATGCCAAACAGTCATAGCAACATGTAAAATCATCCATAAACACCAAAACCAGAATTTAACATGTATATAAAGACCAAACATACCCGAAAACCCACGTTTTCCTCTTAATCATGTTTAAGCATAACTAATGATAAGATTAGCAAAACATATCCAAATTAACCCAAATTCCTAACAGAGGCCTAAAATAATATTTTAGAATTTCTAAACATTTTTCCAGAATTTAATAATGTATAATTTCGTTAATTAACATTAATCATCCTTAATTAGTCGTAATTAGTGATAACAATGCAAATCACTCACCTTGGCCACAAATTAATTTTAGATCTGAACTTTGCTACTGTTATAGGTCGAATTCCAATGCTTAATAGCTGCCCCAACTCTGATTTTCCACTAGACTTCCTCGATTTGGTGCAGATTAGCTTAATCCTTGATTAGAGATTGATTTGGGATGAAATTAGAAAGTGGAGGCCATTGTTAGGGTTTCTAAGAGTAAATGGCGGCTAGAAAACTGAAATAGAATGAAAACCTAACTCATTTCAGCCTCCCCGTAACCGTTATCCCAAAATGGGTTATGGGCCCATTTGCTAATTACCCGAATTAGCCTATTTAAGCAGTTTTTCACCTTCTTAACCTTGTTTCAGTCATATCTCCCAAACGACGAGTCCGTTTGACAAATGTACTACTCTACGGGAAGGTAAACCATCATCCGGGTCTAATGGAAGTGGTTTCAGTTTAAAACTCCTTGCCAATCAAAAGTTATGGCCGAAACAAGGTCAACTAGGGGCAAAACGGTCATTTAAAAATCAGAAAAAATCATGAACATTGGAAATGACCTCGATAGTCGTTCCCTAAAGTTACACGACCATACGACTTCATACAAAAAAGAAATAAATATTCTACAATCCTCCGATGAGTAGAATGCGGGTCGTTACAACTAAAGAGGATAAATAAAAAAATAATTAATTTAATATTCAAAATTATGGGAAATGGACTATGTCATTGCTTCCATCTCGAAATTCTAGTCAAGATAGGCACTTGGTTTGCATAAAACGGATAACGTATGAAGAAGTTATGGACGGTAGAAGTTTGACGATGAAAGCAGGAACAACTTGCGCACTTGACAAGTGCGCCAAGGTATTTTTACACTGGCGCACCTCTGAAATGCGCCCATATTAGTTTTTGCGCATCCAGACCAAGTAGGTGTCGACCCATGGCTTGATTACCCCTAGGGATGATGTGGCAGTCAAATTCTGGAGGCTGGCAGCTATATATATACTCTTATTTCTTTTATTTTCTCATATTGAAAACAATGAAGGCCAAATGCAATCAGTGCCTGAACATAATCTAATCATTTCTTCTTCTAGAAATCATGTTTAAAGATTCAAGTGTATATCTAAGATTCAAAATTCACTTTTCTCCTTCTATTCTTATAGATCCGATCATTGTGAGTTCAAGTTACCTTTAGAATCGAATAATTAAAAGTAAGACATGATATGACTGTGATTTGGGTATATGCTCAGGATTGAATCATGTTAGATCTATTATTTTTTATTATAGATCTAATTCTATTTAGATCATTTTGTACCTATCATGTTGTAGTTCATTTGGATCTTCATCGTTATCATGTTAGATCTAATTTTTGATTATAGATCAAATTCTATTTAGATCATTTTGTACCTATCATGTTGTAGTTGATTTGGATCTTAAACGATATAATGTTATATCTACTTTTTTATAGATCTAATTCTATTTAGATCATTTTGTGCCTATCATGTTGTAGTTGATTTGGATCTTAACCATTATCATGTCAAATCTACTTTTGATTGTGGATATTATTCTTTTTAAATCATTTTGTACCTATCATGTTGTGGTTATTTTAGATCTTAACCTTTTTTATGTCAAATCTAGTTTTGATTATGGGTCTAATTCACTTTTCAGATCATTTAGTACTTGTCATGTTGTGATTATTTTGGATCTATCATTAGTTGGACATGTTTTAGATTTAAATCTAAACTTTCACCCATTAGTCATGACAAGTCTACCTTGGTTTCACTGTTTAGATTACCTTGTTCCTATCATATTGCGGTTAAATAGGATCTATTATTAGTTTGACATATAAATTATTATTTAGATCTTACCATGCTTGTTATGACATCCCTATTATGTCAAGATTGATTCTAATATCACATGTTCACTAGATCCATTCATATATGTCCATCTTATCATTATGTCGTTATATCATTCTGCCACCACATGTTTATGTCAATCTTGTTAGAATAATCATATCTGTCACCTTATCCCTTTTATTTTAGCCTGGCTACATTCTAGCCTAGGCACGCCGTTAAATTATACGAATACATTAAAATGGGCATAAGGAGAAAAGTGATATAAATTGGGCGTAATTTGTAAATGGAAAGTTTGGCATAACTTAATGTTTATAAACACGAATTTGGGCATATAATTAATTACGAACATAATTGGGGAAAAAGATGCATGGACACATATAAAGACATAGGTATAACTAATTAATAATTGAAATGCCAAGGATTACAGTAATTAGAAACTGTAATGGCACTTATGACACGAGATTAGATCGCACTTGTGATGGAAGTCAACCTGGAATCAACTGGCATAACCAGCGAACACAAGTGGTGAATCTAATGTGAGAGGTCTAAGTGCACAAATACGAGGCGTGCTATGACATGAGGTTAAGCTCGACTTATGGAAGAAGTCTGCCCATAACCAATCGACATATCCAGCGTTCACAAGTTGTTGGCCTAATGTCGGAGGTCTATCGCATTTTAACCATAATTGAATATGGTAATAAAGATGAAAACTTAACCTAGTTGAATCCATAAGGATTGTATGAGCCTGTTAAATCTGTAGGGTTAAGTAAACCTGTTAAATTGGTGGGGTTAAGCAGACCTGTTAAATTTGTGGGGTTAAGTGAACCTGTTAAATCGGTGGGGTTAAGCAGACCTGTTTAATCTGTAGGGTTTGACTAAACCTGTTAAATCTGTACGGGTTATACGAACCTGTTAATTTAGAAAACTTAACCTGTTGAATATGTTGGGGTTATATTGACCCATTAACTTGTAAAGTATAACCCCTAAATCTGTAGGGGGTTAACGTGAATATGTTAAATTTATTAGGCATAACCTATCAAAATCCAAGTTAGTTGGGGCACAAGATCTGTAAGGGATAGCTTGTGTCATCTGTTGTGTGGGACCTATATTAGTCAGTAACCCATTCTGGTATTAAAGGGCGACCCCGCACTAGGTAGGGTTCAGGGTACGCTTACTGAACTGATTATAAGAGGTTCATCTGAGGGGAGGTGTGTACTGGCACGTTCCAACGGACTCATGTGCGTGCATGAGTACGGCCTGCATCTGGGAAAATAAGCCGTTGTAGCACCAGTAAATAATTCTATGTCCTTCTGCAGGTTGCCACTTTAGGAAGTAATACACCCTACTGTGGGGCCGACACAGGGTATTTACGGAATAGGGAAACAATTGATTAGGGGGGTAGTAAATAGGGTACATCTAGTCCGGTTTGTTTCTGTGGGGTACCTATGTTTCTGTCTGGGCTAACACCCGTTATTTCTGTTTAGGTACCGACTAATTCTGTTTAGGTTAAAACCCATTACTAGAGTACACCCAAAACTACCATTATATATTTGTTGGGATCATCTTGTTTCTGTTAAGCATTAGGGAGTATGTAATCCTGTTATATACATATTATACTAGTAATGGTGCAGAGAAATCTCTAGATGCGCAATATACTCTATCTTGTTTACCTTGTCACCCTTACCTATTATGATGATATATCTCTTATCCACTTTGTATGCCTGTCACGGTACTATTACTTATTTACTTGCTAAAAGTAACTAAAATCGACAGACTTTATGTTTGACCCTTTTTGTTTCCTCTTCTTTCTTCCGTCCCCCCCCCCCAAGGTTCTCAGGGGGAATTCTCAGGCTTAATCAGGATTCTGCTATCGTCATGCTTGGAGCTGCTAGATGTATTGCTCAAGCTTCTATCTTTGCTACTATGGCTATGTTTCGGTTGGGGATCATGCTTCTTCTATTTTGTGCTCTGATGTTTAAGAATAAGATAGATGTTTTAATGATGTAATCATGTTTTGAGCCACGATGCTTTATTATTAATAAAGTGTTTAATTCCGCTGTTATTTTATATCTGTCTTATAATGTTTCTGTTTACCTTAACTCCTCATGAAACTTAATGCATTCTCTTAATGAGTGACATTAACGGACGTGGGGTGTCACATATTTGCTACAAATGCTGATTGTTCCCAAAAATTCTGTGTTGATTACAAAGAATTGGATAAGTTAATGAAGAAGATCTATTATCCTCTACCTCGCATTGATAATCTTTTCGACCAATTAATATGATCTAATTATTCCTCTATGTTAGATCTTGCTACTGGTTCCCACCAATTAATGATAGTAGAAGAAAGTATAGATAAGGCCGCTTTAGGATACCAAATAGATTCATGATTGGTTAGTGATTCCCTTTGGATTAACCAACTTCTCAACCTATTTTTTGATTTGATGAGTAAGGTGTTCTGAGCTATATTGAATAAGTTTATGGTAGTGTTCTTAAATTATTTTGATCTATTTTAGGAGCGAGGAGGAACATGCTTTACCCTTGGATCATATCCTTAGTATCCTTTGATCACGTAGACTCAAGGCCAAATTTACAAAATGCCACTTTTGAAAAGGCGAGGTCCATGTTTAGGACATATATTTCCTTAGCCTAGGTTGGTGGTAGATCCTGAAAAGTTGTTTTAGCACAAGATTGGAAAGTTCCCAAGAACACCACGGTAGTTATGAGCATTCTTAGCCTTGCACTTTACTGTAGAAAGTTCATCAAGGACTTAGCAAATACTCTAGTGCCCTTGACCTATCTCACTAAGAAGAACTTTGTTTTCTTATAGGATGAGAGGTGTAAAGAATCCTTTAGGATATTTATAGGTGTGACAACCCATGTCCGTTAATGTCACTCATTAAGGGAATGCATTAAGTTCTGTGAAGCGTTATAGATAAACAGAAACATAAATATTACAAGAAAAATATAAAACAGCAGCAGAATTTAAAACTTTATTTAAATAGAAAACATCGTGGTTCAAAACATAGTACATCATAAGTCTGAAATACATAAATCCCAATACATCAATCTTAAAACTTCTGTCTTGTACTTAAATCATTAGAGTATAACAATAATGAAAAGAGCATAATTCCCCAAAAACATAGCCATAATAGAAAGACAAGAAATCAAGCAATACATCTAAGCTGCTCCAAGCAAAGCAAAGCAGAATCCTGATCAAGCTTGAGTATTCCCACCCTAAGAACCCGAGGGGGGAACGGAAGGGAAAGAAGAGGAAACAAATTAGGTCAGACATAAGTTCGGCGAGTCCAGTTACTTTTAACATATAAATAAGTAAAAGCATCATGACAGACATATTAACTGGATAAAAGGATAACAACATATAAGGCAGGTATGACAAGGTACACAGGATAAGCAATACAGAATAAATAGTGCTTCTTTAACACTTTTCCTTCTCTCTGCACCAATACAAGTATAACCAGAATGAGATGATCCCAACACTACAAGATGGTAGACTTAGGCGTACTTCTAGTGAGAGGTTTAACCACATACCATCAACAGGCAGCCTAACTAAACATACCAGAGTTACCCATAAGGATATTAACGGTCTCCTAGACATACCAGAGTCCAGATGTACCCTAATTACTACCCCAATCAATCGGCTCCCTACTTCGTAGATACCCTATGTTGGCCCCATAGCAGGATGTATCACTTCCTAAAGTGGCAACCCTTCGTTTTCAGGATGTGCACAACCATATCTAGAGGTGTCACGGTATCTTAGCTTCCTCTGCCAGACCCATGCACGCACATGACTCCGTTGGTATGCGCCGCCCACACCGTCCCCCACATTTAGATCTCTTACAATCAGACTAATAAGCGTGCCCCGACTCCGTCCTAGTTCGGAGTTCTCATTTGATACCTATAAATGGTTTACTGACTGCAACGGGTCCCATACACAAAATGGTACAAGCTTCCCCCTATGCTTGTATCCCCACTACTAGGTTTTCCACAGGTTATGCCATACCAGAGTAAAAGATTGCATAACCCCACAGGTAAATTTGTGGGCCTATATATATAAATATTACCCACTACCCCCAAGATACTCTTAACCCACCCACTGAATCATACAAGTTTACTTAACCCCTACTCAAGTTAACAAGTTCATACAATCCCTATGGGTTCAACTAGGTTAAGTATTCCGGTTCATTACCATATTCATATATGGTTATAATGCGCTAGACCTCCCACGTTAAGCCTACAACTTGTGAATGTTGGATATGTTGGTCGGTTCCGGGCAGACTTCTTCCACAAGTTGGACTTAACCTTGTGCCTTAGCATGTCACGTGTTTTATGCATGTAGACCCCTCACATTAGATTTACCACTTGTGGTCGCTGGATATGCCGGTCGGTTCCGGGCAGACTTCTGCCACAAGTGTAATCTAACTCGTGTCTAAGTGCAGTTACAGTTTCTAATTACTGTAATTCTAGGCATTTCCATTATTAACCAATTATTCCTATGTCATTGTATGTTTTCATGCCCCTTTCCCAAGTCATGTTCATAATGAACCATATGCCCCAAATTAAGGTCTTTAATCACAATTTTAGTTCATGTCCAAATCCACATTTTGATTCAAGTTATTTCCAAATTTCCTAGTACAAGTTATGTCCTAATTTTAATGTTTTCCCCTCGTTCCCAATTTTACACGTTCGCATATTTTAGCGGCATGCCTAGGCTCGAAGGTAGCCTGACTATAAAAATAAAAGAGAAAAGAAGAAGGGAAGAGGACAGAAATGAAGATACTCATAAGATTTACATATAATGGCAAAAATAGGCATAGCAACTAATAAACATATAGTGACAAAGTTAGGCATAATAACCAGATAGGAATATAGGAATAGATCTGATGAACATCCTATAATAGAACTGATTCTAACATAATAGAGACATCATAAATAGGCATGATGAAATCTAAACAATGGATTAGATACCCAGTTATTAACAGATCTGTGGTGACACTAGAACTGGTTTAGCCACAATGATAATAGGAATAGGCTTGATGAGATCAAACAGTGAATTAGATCTACAAGTAATGGCAGATCTAACATGATAAATAGGTACAGGCTTAGATCTAGTTCATAGTGTTAGAATAATTAGATACACATGTTATAGCAGATCTGATATGATTCAAATAGTCATAGGCTTAGATCCAAGTTATAGTCATGTCAAGATTATCTTTTTAAGTATTTAGATCTAAAAATGACGTAGACTCACTGTGATTGGATCTAAGAAATAGAAAAGGGATTGCCGATGTTGAATCATAGATCTCTATACTTGAATGACTTGTTCGTTGAAGAAGAAAAGGCTATTCTCAATCTAGGCAGAGGCAGCATCTAGTTCTCCATTGTTTTAGAATGAATAAAACACTAAGAATAGGGTCTTATTTATAGCCTAGCTGTCATGAATCTGGTCAGAAAACAAGTCCACGTACACAGAAATGATCCTGGTCTAGATTTGGGGGGTGTCGACATGGGTGTCGATACCCCCTTATGGTGTCAACCCATGGGTCGACACCCCTAGGGTGTGTCAACCCCAACGTGTCTAATTCCCTCTCAGATCTTCCGCCTTTGAATTTGAACTGATTTTGAATTCTGAGCGTATTATATATATATATATATATATATATATATATATATATATAACTGACTTATATGTATACAAACTTCAAACTTTAATAACTTCTTCATACTATGATTGTTTTACGCAAACCTATTGTCTACTTAAGCAGAATTCCAAGACGAACGCAATAGCGCAGCCCGTTTTATTAATTCTGAATATTTAATTAAGTATTCATTAATTTATCATCTTTAGTGTTTTTGAAATTACGGTGTTTTACAATGGGTGCCTAACTAGTACACGTGATGTGCACGTAAAAATGCACATTTATATTCACATATTTATTCTTATTTAATGAAATAAATGAACATTTTTGGGTATTTTATGCGATCAAACCATGTTTTAAATATTTTCAAAATAATTAATCATTTTGGGAAAAATGGTCACTTGTGCAAGTTTTAATTTGTGAAATCATTTACTTATTCCTTGTAGGAATTTAGGAGAAAAAATGATGCATACACATGAAGATATGAAGAAATGCATGCATATGCATAAGCAGAGGCAAAGAAATAATTCATTCTATGGAAAGTGGAGGATCCCACCTCTCAACTAACCCACTTACTCTTAAGCTTCATATTAGAGACTAACTGGATGAGGCAAAAGGCTTCGTTGAGAAGATTAGAACTTCATTAAATGGACATTTTGGAGATTTCCCATTATGAGTGATTAAGGTTGTAGGGTTTTAGATCATGTATATATGCCCTCTTTATGTTCATGTATATCTTCTCCTCTTAGACCCTCTCTTTTAGTTAGTTTGTAGGATCAAAAACAAAAGTTCTTTCTTTCTTTCATGGCTTTTTAGCCATTTCCCTCTTATGTAATTTTCATGTTAACACAATTTAATTTCTTGTTCATTTAATTCTTGTTGTTTACTTTATGCATTAGTGTAGTTTTATTTTATGCAAGTAGTTTAGTTTATTTTTGTTAATTAGTTCTCTCTTTTTCCTTTATTTTTAATGTTTCAATCTATCTTTGTTGTCATGATTACATATATTAGAGGCTAATCCCTTTCAACTTAGGGGTAATGAAGCTCTCTTGATTATGTAGATGCAACATAATTTGCTTATTCATGCTCTCTTTTTGTGCTTCATGTCGTGTTGATGTTATTGGTTTTGTGTTTATTATTGAATTTGATAGCCTATATTGTTGACACCAAATAGGCTATGCTTAGTCACATGTTCACTAATTACCTCTTCATCTACATATGATGATGGTGATTAAGTGGAGATTGAAATAAAAATTTGATGGTCTATAGTTAAAATTAATAGTTTATAGGCCATGCTTAAAGTATATTTCAATTTCAACTTGTTCATTTTTCATTAGAACTAGTAAGGTGATTTAGTGGTTATGTTATAGAGTGATAGTTTAGGTTGTGCTAATTAATAACATGAATAATCTATACTTATAATAATCATATCAAATAAATTCACAAACGACCAAAAAAAGAGAGATCATGGTGTCATTTTATGTTGATTCATGTGATCTAGAGAGTAGATTTTTTCCTAAGTTGTCATTTAATCTCATAGTTTTTATCTATCTTAGTTTGTTAGTTTAGTTGAGTTGTAGTTAAAATTTCACTCAAATTTGGTTTAATTTGATAGAATATAATTAAAATTACTTCTTTGATTCTTTCCCCATGGATCGACTCGTACTCGCTAATGTACTGCAAGTGTATGTTGTGTTCTTGCGGTTTTATACACTTCGCGACAATTTTCTAATCGATAGAATATTCAATGTCGAACAACGCCTTTTATTGTCTATGCATAAGATACTGGACTTGGAGCAGTGTTGATATAAGAAGGTAAGGTAGCACGTTATGCTACTAAGTATCTTAAGACCCAGAGAAGAGTTACCCTACCCATGACCTAGGGCTAGTCTCCATCATCTTTGCTTTTAATTCATATAAGTGTTACATGTTGGGAGAAAGGTTTGAGTTATTCCCAAACCACGGGTCACATAAGTACTTGTTCTCTAAAAGAGATCCAAATATAAGGTAACAGAGATGGATGGAGTTCCTTGCACTGTATGATTTCGAGATAACACAGGAAAGGGAAATGTTGTGTCAAATCATTAAGTAGGAAGAATGTGGCTCTGATTGTAGAATGCAAGCATCAGGAATATATGTCAACATTTGATTTCAAGCCCTCTAAAGACCTTACCTTAGGGTTGTTGGCAACTTTAGAAGTTCAACCTACTCTTCTAGAACAAGTTGGCTCTAGATAGAGGGAGGATAAGAAGTTGGCAGACATTATGTATAGGATTGGCAGAGAAAAACAATGAGGAACCTACAATGTTGTTCTATGATTGTAAAGATTGGCTAAGAGGGGATGACATATCATGTGTACCTCGCATAACAGATTTGACAAATGTAGTGTTGGATAAGGATAATTACTCAAGGATGTCCATTATCCCAATGATGACAAAATGTACTGAGGCAAGTAGTGGGTATTATATTGGACCATGATGAAGTGGCAAGTAGCGGAGTTTGTTGCGAAATAATGCAACTTGCCAAGGGTAAAAACATAGCAGAAGAATCCTAGAGAATTGCTCCATCCGTTACACATATATCACTGCAAATGGAAAATTATCTCGATGGATTTTTTTGGCTAGCTCAATTGATTTCACAGATGTCTTACCCCAATCGAGAAAAGAAAATATGACCATATGGGTTATAATGGACAAATTGACATAGTATGCCCATTTTTTCTATTTGGACCAAGAAAACAACAACATCCTTGGCATATTTATACGTAAGAGAGAATATTAGACTACACGGAGTCCCGTCTAGTATAGTTAGCAATAGAGATCTACTATTCATTAATTAATTTTTAGGGAAGTCTCCAAGAAAAATTAGGTACTCAACTGAACCTTGGCACAACTTATCACCCGCAAACCAACGGGAAAACGGAAAGGGTGAACAAAGTTTTAGAAGATCTTCTTTGGACATGCATCCTGGACCTCAACAGGACTTAGGATGAGCATCTACCATTAGTGGAATGCAATTATAGCCGCATTTTTTAGGCTAGCAATGTAATTGTTCTATTTAAAGCGCATTATGGAATTCTTTGCGGATTATCCTCTTGTTGATGGGATACCACAAATAGATTGAAACTTGTTCCAGATATGATTAGGTGTATTTTTGAGAATATGTACTGAATTTGAAAAAGGATTAAGGTGACCCATGATCGTTAAAAGTTGTATGCTGATAAGAGGATATCTAGCATGGATTTTGAAGTTGGAGATTTGGTGTTCATAATGGCCTCACGAATAATGCATTTTATGAGGTTTGATTCTAAAGAAAAATCTTATTTTAAGGTTTGTAGGACCTTTTCTGATAATCACAAGGATTAGAAAAATGGCTTATAGAGTATAACTCTCTAAGAGAGTGCCTAATGTTCACGATGTCTTTCATGTCTCACAATAGAGTAAGTGTTCTCATAACTCTGCATTTTTTGTAGATCCCTATCAACTTGAAGAGGTAGAAATACAGTGAGAGCCTTCATCCATCATGTGTCTACCTGCATTATTAAACATGACACCAACTAATTTTGCAACAAAAATGTTAAAATCATTAAGGTTTGGCGGGGAGAAGATCTTCAAGAGCCACTTGGAAGTGTAAAGAGAAGATTTGCGTTTTTGATCCTTAATTTTTTGATGGTAAATTTCGAATATTATATCTTAAGCCTTTTACTTTGTTAGAATCTTTTGTTTTATACTTTACAAGAGGGTAGACCTTAGGGACTAAGCTTATGGATGGTAGGAATGAATGTAAACATGTCACTAGGACATGTTATGTAGGAAAGATGGAAGTGTTTGCAAGTGATGTAAGTGGTTGCATTTACGTACATTAGATAGGCATTAAACAAGTTGACAAAGCAACTAGGTATTTATATATGCATATGCATATGTATGTTTGATATCATTCATCTTATACGTTATGGGATGACTAGCATATGGATGTGTGAATTTCACGATTGCATAATAACACAATCTTCATTATAAATACTAAGGGCAATGGATACTATGGATGATGTTTGAGTAGATGATTGCAGGTTCTGGATGCGATTGCTAATTTCATTTTCTTATCTTTAGATATTTCAAAAATGAAATACTTTAAGGATGGTAGAATGTAACATCCAGTAAATTAATAAGAATAGTGAGATTAATAAAGAAATGAACTAGATAAGAAACGAACTAAAAAGTATAATTTCAACAGATGTCAGAATTTTTGTATGAAAACTCCAATATTGTGTCTGTGGCGATTTTGTAAACAATTTCCATACATGGTTTGTTACGATACGAGTCAAGACGGAGAGATTATGAGCAAAAAAAAAATTAAAAACTCAAATTCATAATTTAAGTTTATGTACATATATATGTACATATATATATATATATATAAGTTTTAGTAAAAGAGCCTAGGTCGACCACCTACAAGAATGGTCGACCTACAGCGAGTGTAACTAACAATTTTTTTAGCCGTATACATAAGGAACAAAAGAGAGTGTTTTGGGCAGATTTGAACCTGGCTAATCGACCTATATATATGGCTAGATTTGAATCTAAGATTGAGATAAGTGGTTAGATTTAACCTAAAATTTTACCTAACTTAGATTTAAATATAAAAGCTAATCTAACTATTATTTAACCTAAGGTTAGATTTAAATCTAAAAGCTAATCAAATGGCTAGAATCAAAGACATGGCATGACTGCATTAGATTAAATCGGGAAAGGTCTGATGTCCCAAGATTGTAACACCTCATTTTATATGGCCCAAAACTAAGTGCTACAAATGTTCCAGTCATCTATAGAATTAAATCTTGGCGATAGGAAACAGATTGTTAATGAATCTTAACATTAGAAAACATGGAAATATGAAAGATTTTAAGTCACAATCATTGATAAAAATCATTTATTACATTCCTATTCCCAAAATCTCGTTCAGATCAAAATATTCTTATTACAAAATTCAATCTACAAGAGCGACATATGAAGATGCCCCTTGGTTGATCAGAGTGTAGATATAAACATTTAACATCTATGCCTTTACATACATCCAAATGGTAAAGCAAATAATGGAAAATTCATAGAATATCTACTACCTCCAACGCATCTCTAAAAGCTTATTTATGGAAAAGAAACCTTAAAAATTCATTTCTCTGGCCTTCTCAAATGAGTAATTAAAAGTTTAATGGAAAAATAAAAATTTTGTGTCAGTTAATAGATTGGAGTGAATGATAATTTATCTACCCAATCTAAAGAGATATCTAGTAAGACTATGCAACTTAGCGGAATGGGTTTTCCTCTAACTAATATATTCCGTACACTAACCATACTTGTGTTCCTACAACCACAATGGTTAGAACAATCATAATAGATACGCGAAAGTGCAACATAATGTGGATTACCCTAAGCTACCATATAGATTTGCTCATTAGATATCTATAAACCCCTAAAATCACATGTTGGGAGACATCATACATATGTACCCTTCAATATATATTGGGAACAATAATACATATAAACATTTCAATATGCCAAAACATGCTGGGTACCACCATGCATATGTCATAGTTTTACCGGGATAACGAAGAGCCTTTCGACATAAACTGGGAATCATCTGTAAGTGTTCAAACATTAGTTATCAGTATATGCTAGAAAACACCATACATATGCCATAGTTTTTCCCTAGAATGACTAAGAACCTAAAAGTCTCTACGCAATTTAACCTTTTCTGTTGGTACCCCCAATGTGTTCAAATAAGTTCGAAAACATAACATGATTCCGAACCAAAATTTAGGTTATTCCCTAGATATTAACAAACAAGACATAGACTTTAAAATGATGTAATGGTTTCCTATCGAAAGCATCGTGCATAAATAAATAGTAGGGACACCCCTTTCGTCCTTAGTTCATCTTTTGACTCCATCTCTAGGTGTCCAAGTCCATTTGGTTTAACCTCATGAGAAACCAAGTCCAAGCAACAAAATTTGCAAACAAACAAGCCTAAGAAAACATCCAACCATCAAATTTTAATAAGCTAAGGCTTATGTTCAAAGAAGCCCTTTCAGTTCCACTGAAAGATATTGAGATAATAGCCACTTACCCATTAAAATCACAGTTCGAAAATAACCCATTTCTATTTACCGAAAGAAAGTGAGGTGGCAACATTTCATATTATGTAGAATAAAGTTAAGGCAAAATGAGCCCTTTCAGTACCATCGACATGCATTGAGCAAGTGATTCTAAGTTATTTACAAAACAGGAAGAAGCTCTTTTCGACACAGATGAAAGAAACTAACCATGGCTCATTATCTTCATAAATTAGGGTTCAGAAAATAAACCCCTTCGACACAATCGTCAGGTAAGAAGGAGAAAGCCTCTAAGTAAAAATAAAGTTCCGACAAGGATCCTTTTTACGTCCTAAAAGTCCGCACTAAGCCTTTGAAATACAGAAAACAATAGAAGTAGAAGCCTCTGAATTATATTCTTTTGAAAGTAGTCCTACCAACTCGACACCACGATGGAAGTCCATATGTGAAGGTGATAGGCTCAGCTAGAGCGGATGACTTTTAATGTACAAATATGTGACCAAAGCCTATTCGGAAGGCGGAGGCAGAAGTCTGAGTACTGCATATCCCAAACTGGTGCAATTACAAGCATCTAAACCTTCTATGAGTAAGCAAAAGTTGTTTATAGCCTAACCTAAAAGTGCTTCCGAATAAGGGCGGTGGCGCTGATAGTAAGTACAAAGAAAACATATTTATTTCCTTATAAAGAAATGCTTTTCACCAACTTCAATATATTTTTTGAAATCTAATTGGATTATAAAAAGTTGAACTGGCCGAAATCCAGTTTCCGAATTTACATTTCCAAAATAATAAAATAATGGTAATTACCTTAATTAACATGTTAATTTCCCTAAGTCTAGCCAACTTAGAAAATTCATATCAATTAATCCATGTGTGGGAAAAATACGAAAAATTCATAGATCTAAGAATATATCCTTGTCCATCTTATAGAAAAATTTGAAGTCCAAATTCATTAATTAAACCCTTAATTAATTTTTCCGCTAATTAACTTGTATTTAGACTTAGAAAAATACACAGGAAATTTATACAAGCCTAGAAAATTACAAAATTGAAAACCCATCTTTCAAAACATATAATGAACATTTTATAAATATTCAAGTCATTTTGGGATGTTTAACTATAGTTTTTACCCTAAAACCTAGCCATTTACATGCAAATCAAGCATGTTTAAGCTATTCAAGCGTTGTTTTTATCAAAACAACACATTTTCATCAAATGGAAATGATAACAATCATGTAATTGATTAAACCGTTTGTACATTCTCCATAATAGAATTAAATAAGGGTTTAAAAAACATTTTTCACCTTAGGTTGTGATGAGATGTTGAAATCTGACATTGGTTATTAAAAAGCTTTAATCTTCCTTACCTTTCTTTAGTTTTCTTCTTCCCCTTAATAACTTTAATGTTCGACTTCCCTAGTTCTTTTGTTTTAGGTTTTATAAATGAAAGTAATAAGAGAAGGAGAGTGAGAAAATAATAGAAAACAGTGTGTGTGTGTGTGTGTGTGTGTGTTTGTATGTGTGTGTGTTTGTGTATATATATAGGATGTCGTTGTTTCCCTTTTCCCCCTCATCCTCCTTATGTTAATTCAAGTTATCTAGTTTCTACGGCTGACCCATTAATTATTAATACGTACAAATCTCAACTCAACATCTTACTACATTACTCTTATCTAATTTTTCATAATTAGATTTCCAAAATAATATCTACCAAAAAAAGGGATGTTACATCCTCCTCCTCTTCAAAGAATTTTGTCCTCAAAATTCTGTCAAGGACTAAAAGAACCATAGTAATTATGCAAATATTGTTATATACACCAGTGTAACCCACTAGTTAACAAGTCGATAAAACAATATATAGAACATATCACCAAGCAGATCAGAAAAAGTAGCCCTAGTCCTATCACCAGTCTTCCAAGTACAGTCTTTCTCATTCTCTCTCCACTGGACTTTCACCAGCTTAACCATATTGTTTGTCGTTTTATTCTCATCTCTTGTCGTAACTCGTCCTGGTTGTTGCAAAAATATCAATTTTGGTTCCCACCAATTCTTCCAATACCCTTGGATCTAGTAGACTGTGAACACATTCCATAGATGTAAAACATGAAACACATTATGGACACCTACCAAACTATCTGATAACTCTTTTGGGTATGCTAGCTTCCTGGTTCTTTCCAAACTATCAAAGGGTCCAACGAATATTGGCATCAATTTACTTGAATTTCGAAATGAACTACACCATCCATCGGTGGTACCTTAACAAAAGCTCAATCTCCACTACATAAGTCAATATCTTTACGCCTTTTATCAGTGTAACTCTTCTTTGTTGATTGAAATTTCTTTATTTGACCTCGAATTAACTCAATCTTCTCTGTTTCTTCCTTCATTAAATTTGGATCTAAGACTAAGATGTCTTAGTTCTCTAATTGATAAGATTGTGATGTTCATAGCCTTCAATGCAATTCCTCAAATGGTGACATTCATGTACTAGCATGAAAGCTATTGTTATAGGAAAACTCAACTGGATGAAAATAATCTTCCCATAAGACATCAAAATCTAGGACACACACTTTAAAAAAAATCCTTAAGCACCATATTGAATCTTTGTCTGCCAAACTTCTGTTTGCGATAAGAAGTACTCATCCTGGTCCGGGTTCCCAAAGCATTCTGAATACTTTTCCAGAACTCGCTAGTGATCAGTGAATCCCTATCACTAACTAAACTAATAGGAGTCTCATGAAGTCAAACTATGTTCTTTACTAATAATTCAGCTAACACAGATGTCATCCTTGTTGACTTAACAAGAATAAAATGAGAACTCATGACTAATCGATCATTATATCCTAATACATTGGTTCCCTTTTCTGGATCTTGGCAATCCCTCGATGAAATCCAAGTATATAGAACGTCATTTCCAAAATGGAATATCTAAAAGTTGGGGAAAACCATCAGGCTTTTGGTGCTTGGATTTTATTTATTGATAGTTCATATACTACTTCACTCATAAGTCATCTCCTTTTATGACTTCCAAGAAGAAACCCCTCTTTATGTCTTGATACATTTTTGGTATCCCCATGATATATTGTGAACTTTAAGAGATGGCATTCCCTACGAACTCCCTTCCTTAATTACCAATATCTTAGTACACATAATCTTCCCTTTTTTATCAACCATTCATTAAAGCCAATGATTAAAATCATTTGATCGTTGATTTCTACTCTAAATTAGAGTCGCTTGATCATTTTAGCTAATACATGATCTTCTTCCTGCTTAGAAGCGATCATCTCAATCAATATTGGTCAAAATTCTAACCATGACATCAAAGTTGTACTTCTTCTTGAACTCGTTGTTGATTCGATCCACCTAACACAAGTAGTCAAAGCTTCTAAGTCCTTCCACTCCATCGACATAGCTAATAGATCTAGATGTTTCCAACCAAGGGCATCGATAACTTTGTTCCCTTTTCCAGGAGTATACTCAATTCTAAATTGCTAAAAACTCTAGCTATCTCTACTGCCTAATATTTGATTCCTTCAGAGAGAAAAAATTATTCAAATCTTCAACTTGAATCTCTCTCCTAGGAGGTAGTATACCCAAATCTTCAAATCAAAGACGACAACAACAACTAACTTCAGATCACGAGTCAGGTATATAACCTGATATAGACAAAGCTATTTAAAAGCATATGTGACAACTCTTCCTTTCTGCTTAAGAACATAACCTAGCCTAGTTACAAAATTATTGATATACATTTTCAAATCCTGGTTACCATCTGTACTACTGATATAGGAGTATTGGTCGACAAGATCTTCAATTCTTAGAATGCTTCGTCATACTTAATGGGCCAAACAAACTTAATATCGTTCCTTGTTAGTTTGGTAAGAGATATCGATATCCATGAGAAATTAGTAATAATTAATTAGTAGTATCCGAAAAATCCAAGGAAAATTCAACTCTTGGTGATTCTCTTAGGTCTTTCCAACTATTTATAGCCTTGATCTTAGTTGGATCTATAGACAATCCTTCTCATAAAACCATATAACCAAGAAACTTCACTACTTCCTCCCAAAAGTGGTACTTAGAAAACTTAGCTTTAAATTGGTGTTGCCTCAAAGTCTCAAGCATAATCCGGAGGTGAGTCTATTAATCCTTCTCATCTTTGGAATACACCAAAATATCATTTATGAAGGCTGACACAAACCTATCCAAATGCTCTCTTAAAATTCTATCCATCAAATAAATAAAAAGGTTACACTCGTTAACCCAAGTGGCACGACCATCCATTCTAAGACCCATAACTGATCTGAAACGCCACTAAAGGGATATTATCTTTTCTCTACCCGCAGTCGACGAAAACTAGTATCCAAGTCCAAATGAGAAAGTGCTTTGGCTCTGTTAAACTGATCAAACAAATCATCTATTCTCAATAAAGGTTATCTATTCTTTACCATCTTTTTATTGATCTTGTGATAATCAATGCATATCTTCAATGATCATTTGGATTCTTTACAAACACGACAGTTGTACTTCATAGTGAACTTCTTGGATGGATGAAATTTATTCATTCGACTCCATTAGCTGCACCTTCATTTCCTTTGTCTTTATAGGCATACTTATAGGTGGTCTTCTTAGGGTTACAATTTTACGCACATGATCTATTCTAAACTCGATGGCTCTAGTTGGCGCCAAACTCATGGCCAATTCAAAAATATCTGCGAACTCCTTGATGATAAAAATTTGCCTCACTTCATTTTCTACTTCTAGTGCATCAAACAAAGAAAAAACTTTCCGACTTGCATTATTTACTGGATGTATAATCCGACTACTACAACTGGGGTGTTTCGATGATATTAGCTTATCCTGGCAAAATATTATAGCATCATAATGATCTAATCTATTTATACCAAATATAATTTCAAAGCCTTTAAAATCAAACACTTAGCAAAGGTGTAACTTACTAACTAAAATTTTAGGTTATCACGTCTCATCCCCAAAGCTATGTAACCTCTTATAGAATTAGCTATCCTAAAGAAGTGATAATGTCTGATGGTTCTTATGATAACTATTTATCAAACATTTAGGAATAAATGAATGTGATGCACTGGTATTAAGCAATACTCTAATAGATATGATGTGAATCAAAAATATGCCTTCCAGTATAGATTTTCCTTTTATTTTTGCAACAGTGGGTCTAGAGGTTGAAAGTTCCAAACCAAGTATCGTCCTCCTAGTAGCATCTGAACACTTCTTCTTAAGTGCGCCAGCTAATTACAGTTTTAACATCTTACATTCTTTGTACCATTAGTTTAAACCTCACCATCCTACCATGCATTTGCATAATGCCCTTTCTTATTACACTTGAAACAAACAACATCAGCCTTGCTTCTATTTTTCTTGCTACCCTTCTAAGCTTTGTCTCATTTAAAGAGCTTTGTCTCCTTTTTCTAGAAGCTCCAATTCTCCAAGGATTTCTCACAATCAGCAATCAACTCCTCATTCTAAATCACTATTTCCATAGCAAAATCAATAAGTCTCTCAAATATAGCATAATTGTCCTAGAAATCTCCAATATTAATCCCCAGACAAACTTCTCATTCCTTTTAATATCTATTATCCTATAAGCATAGCAAGACAATTAATCAAACCGTATATCACATTCAGTTACGGTCATCTCTCCTTGCACCAAATTAGCAAATATTCGGAGTAGCATGGACAAAGCAACTTCAGACATAGATATATCCCTAAGCTTCTTTTTTTTTGGAAATCATCTCAAGTAATCTCCTTCTTTAGAGTTCTAGCAGTAATCTCATTCCACCAGTGCAAAGCATTACATTGCAACTTCCATGAAGCCAATCCCCTTTATTGATCGTCATTCAAGCCTAATTCTCCAAAAAAAATAATTCCCAATGCAACAACAAAGTCTCCACTACATTAGCCTCTAATAAGGGTTTTCCTCTAAGACTACTGTAATCCCTACTCAGCTTGGCATAGTTGTTTCTAACTTATGACACATGATTGGTTCCTTCTGCAGTAGTAGCAGCTCCAACTTGCATTATCTTGAAAAAGAACCGATACAGATTCCCTAAGCTAGCTGATGGAGCTGCAACATCTTCAGTCGCATTAGTCTGATGACCTTGTTTTCATTGAACTTCAGGTTAGACATTTCCATAAGTCGTAGTGCTCTACAAAATCCATTCTTGTTCTCATTCTCTCAATTTCCTACTTTCTTATCTATAGATGATCCTTTTAAGATACCAAATGATGGCCTTAAGACCGTAGGGTAAACATATACTTAAAAAAAGAGTAAAAGTACAATGTAATATTGTTATCCCATAACCTAGTATATTCTTTATCTTTGAGTTTTAGTTTGATAATCTTTTCAATAAAATGATTTTAGGTTTCATAAATATATGCTCTGATACGAACTTGTAACGCCTCATTTTCTAAGGCCTCAAGAAAAGCACTATGGATATTGCAGTCATCTATAGTATTAACTTTATGTAATAGGAAAGAGTTTGTTAGTGAATCATAACATCAGAGAACATGGGAATATGAAAGGATTTATGTCACGCTCATTTATAATAATCATTCAGTACATTCCCATTTGTAGTACCTCATTCATATATAAATATATTTATTACAAATATAACCTTCAAGAGAAACACGTGAAGATGTCTCCTTGGTTGAACAAAGTCTAAACATAGACATTAAACATCTATGCATTTACATACATACAAAAGGAAAAGCATATAGCAGAAAGTTCCTAAAATATCAAATGTCTCCTGCACGTCTCTAGAAGCTTATTTGTAAAAGAAAAATTTGAAAAACCTTTTCTCCCAACTTGCTCAAACGATAACCCGAGAGCTGAAGGGGAAACAAGAAATTTGGATCAGTCGACAGTTGGTGTAAACAATAATTTTTCTACCCGATCCAAAGACATATCTAATGAAACACACTGTTTAGCGGAACGAGGTTCCATCTCACTGGTACCTTTCATATGCTAAACATCCTTGTTCCCATTCACCCACAACAGTTAGAACAATCATAATGGATGTGAAAAATTGCAATATAATGTGGATTACCCAAAACATCCTTACAGTTTTGTTAGTCAGATATTTATGAACCCCTATTGTTATATGTTAGAAAACACCATACATACATACATACATACATACATACATACATACATATATATATATCGATATATGGTCGGAACAACCATACATATAAACCTTTTGATATGTCAACATATGTTGGGTAATATCATACGTAGCCATAATTTTACTATAGGATAACTAGAACCTTTCTTCATGGGTTGGGAATCACCATGCAAGTGTCCAAACTTAATTTATTAGCATATGTTGGAAAACACCATACACATGCCATAGTTTTTCCTTAGTATAACTAAGAACTTATAAATCTCGACACGATCTAATCCTTCTTATTGGTACTCCCAATATGTTCAAAAAAGTGCAAAAGCATAACATGGTTCCCTATAAAAATTTAGGTTAATTCCTTTATTTTCAACAGTTAAGATATAGCCTTTAAAATAATGTAGTGATTCCCTGCTGAAAGCATTATGCATAAATAAATAAAAGCAATTGTTGATCCTTCCTATTTCGACCTCATCCTTCGGTGTCAAAGTCCATTTTATTTTAACCCCACCAACAAGCCTTGCAAGCAAACAAACCCAAGAAAACATTCAACCATCAAATTGTCGAATAAGTTAAGGCTTATTTAGAACTAAACCTTTCGGTTCCACCAAATGGTATCGAGGTAACAGCTTCTTGCTCTTTAAAATCATAGGTTAAGAACAACCCTTTCGATCCACTAAAAGAAAATGAGGTGATGACCTCTCATATTCTATAAAATAAAGCTTAGGCAAAATAATCCATTTTGATACCATCAATGGGCATTGAGGAAATAGCCTCTAAGGTTATTTACAAAACAGGAAAAAGATCATTTTGACACAACTGAAAGGTACTGGGGAGATAACCCCTTATATGTATAAATTAGGAATCCAAAAATAAAATCCTTCAACATAGTCGAGAAATAAGAAGGCGTAAGTCTCTTGGTTAAAATATAGTTTTGAAAAAGGTCCTTTAAACTTTGCCAGAAGGTCCGGAGGCAATAGCCTCTATTCTTCTATAAAAGCAGGTTTAGAAATTTATCCCTTTCAGCTACTGGGGAGTTAACCCCTTATATGTATAAATTAGGGATCCAAAAATAAAATCCTTCAACATAGTCGAGAAATAAGAAGGCGTAAGTCACTTGGTTAAAATATAGTTTTGAAAAAGGTCCTTTAAACTTTGCCAGAAGGTTCGGAGGCAATAGCCTCTATTCTTCTATAAAAGCAGGTTTATAAATTTATCCGTTTCGGCTCAGCCGAAAGGGTATTGAGGTAGAAGCCTTAAAGCCTTTGAAACATAGAAAACAATAGAGGCTGAACACCGTATATTATATGCTTTTGAAAATAGTCCTATAGACTCAACACAATAGCAAAATCCCCTATGAGAAGTGATAGGCTCAATAGAAATGGTTAACTTTTAAAACATAAGTCAGTGGCCAAAGCCTAGCCAGAAGGTGGAGGTGAAAGTCTGAATATTATATATGCCAAACCGATGGCATTACAAGCGTTTGAAGCTATTATGAGGAAGCACAAGGTGCTCCCAATCGAAGCGAAAGGTGCTTTCGAATGTGGCTAGGACACTTATAGTAAATAGAAAGAAAACTAGCTTATTTCATTATAAAGAAATGCTTTTCACCAACTCCAATATATTTACTAAATTGGCTTATAAAAAGTCAGACTGGCCAAAATTTAGTTTTCCTTAGAATTTATATTTTTGTAACAATAAAAATATTAAAATAATGTTAATTGCCTTTACTGGCAGATTAGTTATTCTAAGTCAAGCCAACTAAAAAAATTCTTGTTAATTAATCCATGCATGGAAAATATCCTAAAAATTCAAAGATCTAAAAATATGTCCTCCTTTATCTCATATAAAAATTTGGAGCCAAAATTCGTTAATCAATCACTGTAATTAAATTTTTCTGTAATTAGCTTGTATTTAAACTTAGAAAACTCATAGGAAATTCATACAAGCTTAAAAATTACAAAATTAAAAACCATTCTCCCGAAACATACAATGAACATCGAATAAAATGTCAATCACAGATTCTTAACTATATATTTTACCCTAAAACCTACACATTTACGCATAAATCAGACATGTTTAAGCTATTCAAGCAATGCTCAATCAAAAAACAATACACTAGTATCCATATTAACATGAAAACAATCTCGTAAATGATTAAAGCATGCACGTATTCCATATAACCGAATTAAACAAGGGTTTAAAGATCATTTTTCTTCGTATATTGTGATGAAATGTTTAGATTTGATATTGGTTATTCCAAAGCTTTAATCTTCCTTAGCTTTCTTTAGTTTTCTTCTTCCTCTTAATAGCTTCAATGGTCAGCCTCACTAGTTATTTTGTTTAAGGTTTTAAAGTGAAAATGGTAGGGGTAGGAGAGTGGGAAAATATGTATATATAAGAGGCTAAGTGTTTTCCACTTTTCCCCTCTCATATTTCTTCTTATGTTAATTCATGTTATTTAGTTTCTAACGGCTAGCTCATTAGTTATTAATATGTACAAATCCCAACTCAATATCTTACTACATTACTCTTATCTAACTTATCTAATTAGATTTCTAAAAATATATTTATCAAAAATGAGGGATGTTACATAGATTCTCTAGTAGTCCTATAAATTGAGGAGTAGACCTAATCCCAAATCATGTTCTTATTCTTCTTCTTATTCTCCAAATTTCTATTCTTCTTTCACTTTTTAAATTTTTAGAGTAGAAGGCCGAAGTTAAAGCATTTTAAAGTGGAATATAAAAATTTATTAAAGAAAGGTAGGACAAGGATGACCTTCAAGGGCTAAGGGTAATCTTTAAACTTAAAAGTGAGCGGATAGTTTAGTATTTTTACGAATCAAGAAGATTAATGTACTAGCCTCTGAAATATTGCTAATTTATATTTGAACATATGTTTAAAGAAATAGTTTCAAAAGTAAATATCAGATTTAATTGTAAGTTTTAGATTTATACGTACTTATGTTAAAATATGATAGAAAGGCTTCTTATAGATCTAAATCTATATAACAGGTACAGACTTGACTATCCCTTTTACCTGAGTTAAAAATTCATAGAACATACCTAAATTTAAGGAATAAATTAAAAAGTAACATGAAAGGAAAAGACAAAATAATTACTATTATACTTAAATCCCAGGTTACAATAAGAAAGTAAAGACCCATGTTCAATACTTGATAAATGACATTGGCTATTATAACTATTACTATAATAGGTATAGACAATAATAATCATGGCTATTACTATAATGATATCATAATTATTATTATGATAGGTAGAGACAATGGAAATAACTATAATTATCATGACTATTACTATGATAGGTAGAGACTTTAAAGACAATGATAATGACTATCATAACTATTAGTATAATGGGGAGAGACAATGATAGTGGAAATGACTATCATAATAATTATTATGATAGATAGAAACTTAAATAAAATGAAAAATGCCAATGACAACATCTATCACCATGATACATAGAAGCCTAGGAAGGAAAACTTAAGCTTTCCTTCTAAAATCAAAATTAAAGAATAATGATCAAGTATGAACTGAGATAAGAACCCAATAGGATTATTATTTAGGGGCCAATCCAAATGAAAAAAGGACATGCACACCAAAGCTAGAAATAGTTGCCTTAAAAAAGCGAGAGTCGGAGGAAGTGCATCATAACGATGTTTGGTTATGCATACATCAGGACATGAAATATGATGCTTGGGTTTGCATGCACTAAATAGTAGGTGCCGATCTAGATGGATTCACGGCAACATTGATGTTGTAAATTGGAGACCATTATTGTTAGTTTCACACTTAACCACACATCACTCCTTAATTATAGCATGACCGTTGCTCCTTAATTTAAGCTCTTTATTTAGCATGTGAACATTGGGTCTTTACAGGAAAGTCCCTTAATTATAGCATGACCGTTGCTCCTTAAATTTAGCATCCAAACGTTGGGCAATCTATTATATATTCTCTTGCTTTGTATTTCTTTCTTGTATGAGGAAAGTTACAGTTAATAATACATATTTCTACTGCATCTCTCCTCCTTATCTCCATTACTTTTCTTTATACTTTCATTTACTATAGTTATGGGTGGACCATCCTAACAAAGCTAATCTGAGCGAATCCCAGAGATATAAAGAAGAGGCATTTTCCTATTACATATGAAAGAAGAGGTGAATTTTTTTTCTATGAGTCATTATGCAAGGTTATGTTTTGTGCCCTCCTTCGTGCGTGACAGAGTAGCTAAGGACAGACGTCCAATAGGCAATCACATGATAGATTAAGAATGACTTTAGTCAAAAATTTATGGTGTAGACAATCGTTTTATATAAGAAAGCTTGAACATTAAACCTTTATGACATGTAGAATAGTTTTAAGACTATTTGTATTTGATCTTCTCCTTTCCATTAGTTTACTTTTCACTCACCAGACTTTTATTTTTGATTCATTCCATTATTTCTGCCACCTTAAGCATGCAATAGCTTATTCTTGGAGGACATGGAGCATTTCTAAGGTACTCCTCTTTCATTATGTATTCTTATTTTTCATTCAGATTGATTTTGATGTATTCGGATTTGATGAGGTTTGTTTTGATATATACTTTGATTGTATGGTTTGAGACTGAGATGTATTAAGTTATGACTAGTTATTATATTTTAAAATAATACTTTCAAAATTTTTAATCAAATTGGTTGTTTCTGTTGTGATATGATACTCTTATGTCATGATATATTAGTCTCTATGTAATTTAGCAATACCTAAATGATTCATACACTTTGATACGACCATCATTTGGTATGTTAAGGGGTGTCAAAAGTCAAAGTAAACCTGTATGTGCACCGTATGATCTTATAGTTATTTAAGAACACCTATGAAGTTGTAAGAAAGCCGGATTATGCAAATATCATTGGCAACCTTTGGTACACCATTGATCATACTTAACTCGACATTACCTATGACATGGGATAATTGTGCAATTTTTCTAGTAGACCTATTATAAAGCATTGACCCACTATTAAGTGGTCATAAGAAGCCTAAAACAAACAATGAACCCTATGTTACATTAAGAGAAGTTTCCAACTGTTTATGAAGGATACACTGATGTAGACTGGAATATTTTATCAGATGATTCAAAGGAAACAAGTAGATACATTTTTAGTGTTGCTGATGAAGTTGTTTCTTGGAAATACAAGAAAAGGACTATTTTGTTTCAGTTTTCTATGTGGTTTGAGATGATAGCTCCAGCCTCAGTAAGTGAAGAAGCAAACTACTTAAGAAATCTACTAGTTAAGATTCCCCTATGGCGAAAACCGGTATCGGCCGTGTTGATCAATTGGGATAGTCGCAAAAATATAGAACCATTATTACAATGGTAAGAAAAACCAAATATGTCATAATCATAACATTGTTAGAGAGCTAATGTCTTCAGGACCTACTAGAATGGATCACGTATGCAGTATTGAGAATTCAACAGATCCTTTGATGAATGGTTTGACAAGAGAAAAGGTCCTTATAATTTCTAAAAGAATAGGACTATTGCTATTAGATTGTTGGGTACTGCACAATGGTAATCTAACCTAATGGCTGGAAATCCAAAGAACTAGGTTCATTGTATAATAAAATTTTATGATGTGATATGAGTTAAACATGCCATTTTTACATATTTAGAAGCGTGTATTCCTGAAGTGATTAGAGGATGAGTTAGTAGAAACTTTTATGATATATATATATATGTGTGTGTGTGTGTGTGTGTGTGTGTGTGCCAATTTGGAGTAGAGAAACTGCCTTTAGGATTTCTCTCGATAAACTTATCTGGAGGAATGTGAAATTCATTTCCTATGGAATTTCAAACAAAATTACAATAAAATTCAATAAACTGGAATAGACGTGCATGGCCATAAATGCATGAACGTATTTAATTGCACTCTAAAGAGGTTGTGTGTGGTTTGATGTCAGGAATAGAGCTCAAAACTATGAGTCACTCTAGCAAATTGAATCTTATCCACTATGCAAAGGTTCAAGTCGAAAGACACATTTTTATGCACAATCTTATGTATTTCAAAAATTTCTCAAAAAATATGTTTTTTTTAATACAATTAAGGGATTATTGGAAATGTTCTATAATTTTAAATGAACTAATTTTAAAAAGTAAATTAAGGATATGTGGCTTCTATTTGCTGAATAGTCTCACATATGTGGGATATAAAGAAGATCAATATATACAATTGATTCTTAGTTTCTTATTGGGTTCTTTGGGAATCAAATAATGTTCTTTTGTGAGAAAGGAGACCATGCTAAAAATCCATCGCACACGTGCACGCTAGTCAATTGACTACAACTGTACCGGGATGGGTAGCCTGTATTAGAGAATGATTTGAAACGTTAAACTTGAACTTATTCTTTCCTTGAGATCCGATTTTTATGGACCATGTCCTCCACTAAAATAGCGATATATTTTTTCTACTACCTACTTAAATGACAAATTAGATGAAGTAGAAACATGTCCAGTTTTCCCTAAACTCAAATGCATATTCTTCTTTATGGTTTTTCTTTGAACCACACAAAAGAAATAAATTTGATAGTGTACCGGAGTTGGCTTAGTCTGTGCATGCAAGTCGACACATAAAATGAATTTAAGAGATGTTTTTTTATCCTAGAGGTGACAGTATCATTTGTAGACTGCTTTGCATGGTCGAGCAAAATCCCGAAACATTTTCATGGGAGTGACGACGTACACAAATCAATCAAAAGTCAGGTTTTTAATAGTTTGAAGGTGATCCACAAATTATGACTTCTGCTGCAGCCATGGATGATATTGCCCCCAACATTGATGTTTCAAGTTCCGATAATTTCTGCTGCACCATTCAGATTTGAGGTCTGCACTTCAAACGATGGCATAAAAAATGTGAGTTTTTATGACTATGCGGAAGATGGATGTTATGTTAGAAACGAAAAACAAACACTTTCTGGATGAACCCAATGAAGCTAACATGTACCAAGTGTTGGCATGGAAAAATATGTCAAAGGAGCTATTGACTTGGATGTAGCAGGATTATTCATTCTCAGGACTCAACGACGAATTATACGACTACTGCAATTCGGCCAAAATGACAAAGGAAATTTGGGAAGCATTAAAGAAAAAGTATGACACATAGAAGGCAGGAGTAAAGAAATATGCAACCAGACACTACCTCAAATATCAGATGATAAATGACAAGTCAATAGAGATGCACTCTTGTGATGACCGCCTACAACTCTTGCACTTAAACAAGGGAACTGATGCGCTGAAAGGTGTCCTAGGCAGCTATGGACGATCATCAGCGTAAGATAACACAAGTGAAACCTGTCGTATAACTCACAGCGCAGGGATAAAATATAATAGAATATATACAACAGACAATAATACCGAAACATTTCTGAGTAGAAACTTGAACTTTCATAACAACTAGAAAGAATACGCATACATCCTCGGATTACAACATAAGATTATGTACAAATTTGCCTCACTACAACATTCAAAGAAAACACCAAACATAACAGCGGAAACATCCAATATTAAATTGTAGAAAAAATGATAAGCAAGCCTCCTGCTTGTCATCGCACTACATCCTCACCTCACTAAGCTCTACTACCTATAACCTGCCTATCAGTCTGCCCATCCAAAACCAGATGAACAACCCAAGGTAATAAGAGGGAAACATAAAACCTAGAGTCAGACAATAGTCTTAGTCAGCGATAAAACAGTTATATAATATCATCAATAAAATACATGAGAATAGGCAGATTAATCAACTAATCTACCAACATCACCAGAGAAGAACCCAAACTTGTCTTCCCCACATTCGACAACAATAGCCTTTAAAACAACAAAGAAGGAACAACAGTACATTCATGGCAATCAGTTATCGAGCGTAGACCATTCTAATCGATATCAACGTCCCCCATGCACAAGCCCAAAGGCCTAAACCAATATCAGACAAGCACCCAAGAGATATCTCCTTCGACGTCGAATAATCTATACAAGAAGATACAAGCAAAACAATTATCATCCATGACTCTAGATATCACCACCAATCCTTCTTTGAAACCATTTTTAATCGTGTGATGGTCAACCTTGCCATACGTCAAGGGCTGATGGTAAACCCCGGTTCTAGCTAAAACTCCACACGCCATCATGACTCGTGTGTTTGTCTTTTCCATTCTTGACAACAAGGCTCATCGCGACTGCACTAGGTACTCGACCAGCAACCTTCCAGTCTTTGGGTGCCCTCATCGTACCCGTGCATTGTGTCCGCTAGAATCTACGACAACGATAATCTCTTGGCATTAAATATATTTAGCCATCGACTAATGATTATTCACAAACTAAGCATCTTCTCGAGCTAGCGTTATCCATGAACTCACCGCCTTGAGTTGTCTTCACATTTGTTGCATCTCAGCAATCAATGAACACATCACAACACTTCGAACATTCCCACTTGAATTCACTTCAAAACCACAATCATCATCGATCCAAAAACAAGCTTCATTTGGATACTACATTTCATAGCATCACTAGCCTTCCCGCTATGAAAGACAAACCACAACGTTTAATCACCAATCCACGGCGTTCACAAACACTTCCTTTTCCCTTAGGTTGTTCACGACCTAACTTCATAAGTCGACCCATGACCTAACCAAACCATGAGCAACCACCCGCTTTTGCCCCGAAGCCAAACGATCTATTCTTGGACGACCTGACCTAGCTCCTCCAACTTGAAGCTTCACTAATGTCCAATGACCTAACTAGGTTATACTAACCCAACGACCTGACTAAGTCGTCCCACCTTATCAACCTATCTACACCAAAACAAGCTGACCCAAGCTCATCCGAACGACCCAATCCTTCAAGCTTCCCAACGACCCGCCTTTCTTTCTTCTAGACCGACCCGATCCTTGCACAAACGATCCATGACCCAAGTTCAACCAACGACCTAAGCTTTAAGGATGACCTACTCCATTTACTGGAAAATAAGCCACACGACCTGACCTATGAAAAACGACCCAACTCCAGATCTGACCAAAATAGTTCCAAAACTTGACCAAATCTTCACTAAACGACAACATCGATTCAACCAATTCTGAACACTTTATGAAATTATCAACAACATCAAGACAATTATTCATCAATAATCATATAAAATTCATCAGAATCATGATAAATCAATGCATGAAGTAAATCAATGGATCTAACTTGCATAAACATATGAATTAACATAAGAATTATACGTTTTAAGTTGCTAGATTAGATCCTATGATGATTCAAATGAAAGTAAACTATTATCCATGCCTCTAACCCCCTATTTATAACCTTACACCAGCCTACTAATAGGGCCGTCTCAAATCAGCCGATCAATAGCTCACAAAACCTGAACAGAAAATTGTTTAGCATTATAATGGCGATTCCTCCCAAATCGCTGAACCAAACTTTTAATGTGGCACTCTAAGGAATTGTCAACACCATTTTCATCCCAATGAAATCAATCTCAGCACCTGATTCGATCCCAGTGAAATGTTATTCCCTGTACAAAACTGTTTGGGGAAAATTTGTCACAAATAAAATTGGTAAAAATTATGGACATGTCTCACATCTCCATAAACAACATATCAAAGTATGAGAATGATTCTACCTTTAGGGAATTAAATAAAGTTATTTTATAATTGTAACACCCCGCATTTTATGACAATTTAGTAATTAAATAATGCATATATATGTATAGACATAAATGTATGTATAAAGAATAAAATAAAGATAATGCAAATAAAAATGTAATGCATGCATTAAAAGAAAGAAATGATTTCGTTGCATGCCATGTAAATATGTTGCATGCACTGATTATGCATTAATAATAAAACAAAAATAAAACAAAAAGATTCATGCAATGGTTTAAATGGAATATTGTAATAAATATGAAAAAGATGAATGAGAAGAAAATAATAACTTCCATTGTTCTAAGTCTTGTTAACAATAGCCTTAGTAGTTCAATTGGTTAGAACTTGTGACTTGCATACAAGAGGTATAGAGTTCGATCCCCGCCATCGTCATTTTTTTGTTTTAAGGAAACGGCTAAAATAACACATGTTCATGAGGGAATATAAGTATAAACGCACATATAAGGGAAAATATACATATAAAGAAGTATAGAAAATACATGTATATATATATATGTGTATGAGAATATGCACGTATAAACATGTAGTTATATATATGTACACACACAAGAGATAAAATTCAAGATAAGGTTGAAATCAGAGAAATATGGTAAGAATAAAATAACGGTGCAACACCGTTTGAATTTTGAAAACGAAACAAAAGTTGTGCTTATATATACGCATAAAATTGTCATTACAAGTTTTGCATACATATAAGGGCCTTATATATGAACATATTCAAATCAATTCAAAACTGAAGGCCATATGCAGAAAAAAATATTATTGTCGGGGTCGACCCGGGGTCGACCCAGGCATGGGGGGTCGACCTACCCTAGATCCAATCAGGTTCATAAACGAATCTGGATGGTTTTCTTAACCAAGTTTGAATGCTGACTCAGTGATGCGTGTATGATAAGATCCTGAACACCTATAAATAGGCAAGTAGAGCCTAGGCTAAATATCACATTCTCTAAGACAACGTCTAAGCTCTGCCATTCTTTCTCCTAAAATCTCTTCAGAAAAACAAGATAATTAGTTTAAGAAAATTCTAAATCAAAATCTGGAGGAAAAGAATGAATATTAATCAGAAGGTGTTCAGAATCATATTCGAAGTGAGCTACTTTTCTAAATCTGGTCTATTCAATTTTCTTCCTCTTTCTTTCCTTTTCCATTTTATAAAAATTATGAATCCATGGTTGTTAGGTTTTGAATCCAATTAGGGTAAAACCGTGGAATGCTAGATCCAGACCAGATCCAGGATTTGGAAAGCAAATGTGGTGAGTGGATTTAAGTTATATCATTTTTTATAACGATATATTACCGATTAAAATTCCCTGTTATTGTACAATGTGAATTTGCTAGAATAATTAAAAGTATTGAAATTCTATTATGACATGTTGAAATATTAATATGAATATGTTGGGAAATTCACATGTTGAAACGCTTAATGTGCTGAAATGTTCACCTATTGAAATGTAAACTTGTTAGAAATACGTGTAGCGTTTACTGTTGTTATAATTACATATTAGCTTGTGGCACTTATGTACTTGAACACTTAATTATAGAAATGGGAATAATTACATGTTAATTTAGAATGATTATATGATTTGACGATCACATGTTACTTTGAGATGAAATTAATTGTATGTTAGGAAGAACCAATGACATAAAATGGGCTTAATATGATGACATGTAAAATAGGTTGCAGTAAAAATGTGGAAATAATAATATGCATAAATTTACAGTAATAGAAAACTGTAACACACTTAGACATAAGGTTAAATTCAACTTGTGGTGGAAGTCTGCCCGGAACCGCCCGACATATCCAACATCCACAAGTTTTTAATTTAATGTGAGGGGTCTAGTGCATGAATAAAACGTGTAACGGTGCTAAGACATGAGGTTAAGTCAACTTATGGAAGAAGTCTGCCCGGAACCGCCCGGCAAATCCAGCATCCACAAGTGGTAGGCTTAATGTGAGAGGTCTAGTAGCATATATATATATAATATATATATATGTGTGTGTGTGTATATATATATGGATAGAAATAAATGGCATTAATGGTAATTAATGGAAATGAATGGAATTGAATGAAAGTGACAACAGTAAAAGAAATAGAATGAACAGGGAATGATAATAACCTATTATAAATAAATTACATTAACGAGAATGTTGTATAATAGGTAGACTTTCCTAAGGACAAGTGAAGATTATAACTTAGGTTACAATAAATTAGTAAGGAAATGAGCTAGTAAGGAAATGAGATAACTTATTTAATGAGATGAGTGGTACTTAATTGTAAATTAAGTAATCAATAAATGGGGAAAATTCAAACTAGTTGTTTGTAATAAGTAAAGAAAAGGGGGAAATTTATAAAATGTAAGATGTTGTACTTAATTATAAATTAAGTAATCCGTAAACATGGAAATCTAAAATCTGCTGATAAGAATAACATATTAAGGCTTGTCTTATGGACATGAGGAAATTATAACATAGGTTATAACAAATGGAAAGGAGACTTATTAGTGAACCTTATTTAAGATAACTAAGCTAGTAGTTAAACAAGGATAAGTTGTAGTGACAATGTAAGATGGAATTATGATTAATTAGGAAAGAGTGAGGAAAACTTATGAAATGAAATAAGTTATATTTAATCGTAAATGATAAGTGACATGTTAAATAGAAAACATGTGAATTGAGATAAACTTAATTACGTATTAAGTAGAACATATTATTGTAACCTTGAAATCAAACAAGAATATAAAGGGATTGTGTATTACAGACCTTCGATCACAATCTAGGGAATAACATGTTGTGGGCTTATTAATAAACTTAAATGGGTAAAGTTATAAGACCGAAATTAATAAGCAAGAGGAACTTGGTAACTTGCATTTGAAATCAATGTGAATGGGAATAACCAAGTTAAATGGAAACCTGATGAGGTAAAGCAAGCGCATAAAAGAATGTTTAGACTTAGGGTCTAATAACATATTAAAGTAAGACGCTTGGACCAGTCCGCACGTTTGAGGGTGAATAACCCAACAGGACAGATTATCGTGGTGTCATAAGGCATGAGGGGAGTGCACATTCATCTGATTATTATGTCAGCTCCGAAGGATTGGAAAGGGAAGCACGCAACATCCTGAGATACGTAAGGTGCTCCTGGTAGTCCTCTGTGTGGTGGCAGATGTTTAGGCTGTGCTCGCAGAGGTTGGATCTGCGCGTTACTACCAGGTGGGTGGCCTTGACTGCAAAAGTAGCTTTGCATTCAGAACGCTGTGACGAGGTGACACTAGGGTGATTCAGGGATCGCCTCAACGGGAGGCGAGGTCAGGACTAATAAGGATAGTAGATCGTCGGGTACCCATCATCGACAGCCAGTGGGATGCTAAAAGACTAGAGCTAAACCCAATAGACCATTCACCTTTCACTATCGAAGTACGATGGTTGAGGGGAGACGCCAACTAGATGTTTAAATTGTTTTTTAGGGGCAATTCACTTATCTCTTATAGTCTTTACTAGTTGAGGGAGGGGCTGAGGTGGGGCCAGAGCCACCATGAATAACATACCTGAGGGATATATGTATTTTGAGGCTCTTAAAGGCGGGCCTGTACAGATATGGAAAAGCTCCCGACCGAGTTCTGTGTTTCTTGTATACCCCTGCTACGGAACCCTGTGCACATTAGAGGTTATGTGCGGTTAAGGCATCTAATAAGATTGACGATACGCACATGGGAAAATCTAGATAGATACATGCATGTCTGCTCTTGGTGGTATACCGTAGACTTTAGGGCATTACTCTATGATGGAATCTGATTCGATCGAAGGTGGTGGTCCATACGCTTATATAACATAGTAATGACATATATATGCGGAACATAACATTGTTATGTAGAGATCTGTATGTCACTCCAGCATAGGATGAGGGACTGCGTTCTTTTCTATGGCATTACGGAGGAGACCGTGCGAGTGGGGTACCATAGGGTGTACCTCAATATTGGGGGGTAGCTACATATATACTGTATTAGGTTAATCCACTGGGAAGGAAATGGGTACGACGTATGTGTAAGCCTTGAGTGCTGTTAACCCAAGTAACCTAATAAATAAGAAAATGTGATTGAACGGTATATGTAGGATTATCCAAAGCGTATAGTTTAAATATAGTCACCAGAACTTGTGTTATGACCCACTCCTCCTAACATACTCGTAGGTTAGATTTGTGGCTGAGATATGATAGCTTTGGATACTATTTAGGCAGTATTATTACTATAGTAAGGCTATACTTTGATTATATTATACTTTATCCATTCCTCTATGAGATACTTTCTCAGTTCTGATATATTTTATATCTCTGTCTTTTCTGCAGGATACCAGAGCAACCAACACGGGTTTCGATGGACTAGAATTAAAAAAATGGTCTGTCGTAATTCGAGTTGTTACATCTGGTATCAGAGCTTAGGTTTAGGATTCCTATATAGATAGTGAGTGAACGTATTTGTATTTTTAAAAATATAAATATTATATATATACCTAGATCCATAGAGGAACCTACTAAATAGAAAGAGTATAATGTGGTAAGAATTGGGATGTCCATTTTGTACACTAAAGGAATGAATATGGAAATCTGAGACCCTTAGGAAACTTGGGTGGGAAGTGTACAATATACTTTGTATCGAAGGAAGATAAATCCCATATAATTAGTATTTTGGGTTAGTGGGTTTGGCGGTAAAACCTTATAAATTGGAAAAGGTTGAAAAGATAAAAATGGATTAGGAATATATATAGTTGAGAGAATAGACTTTATGGGGGTATCTAGGGAAGCCTAGAAAATTAGAAACCCGCTTTGAGTCTAACCTCATTTCTAACTTTTAAGTACTTGAAATTGTATAAGTTTTGGGAAAATGGTTTATGGTGTTTTCAAGTTTTAATCCTAAAAGTTATAAATATGTCAAGTACACATATTGAGTTTTAAAGTAAAATGGGGTATACTTTGTAAATAGTGATTTCTTGAGAAAACTTAGTCTAAATTCTCTCAGTAAAAGGTACATATTATATAGCATGTATTGCTCACTAGTTTTATTGTTATATTGAATAAAAGAATTTTTTTAATAAAGAAAGTTTTAAAGTCTCTATTCTTTTGACAATCTGTAACACCCCACCTCCGCCAGGGTGGCTCTTGCAAGCACTCTGACTTTGGAGGGGCGTTTTTACCGGGTAAACATGCATAATGATATATCAAGGCAGAACAAGAACATATGTATATATGTAAACAGAGTAAAGAAGATAAGTAAAATAGCGGAAGATTTCAAACTATTTCAAAACAAGTCTGATACAACATAATGTCAACTTTCCAAATACACCAGTCTAGATAAAAACAACATCACTGAAAAACTGAAATACATAAGTACTATCCCCAAAATAAGTGATAACCATAGCTAGCTTCATGTCAAGACCGTACATGAGCTAAAATCCCACAAGCAAGCGATCAGAAATCCAAGCTAAGCTCCAATATTCCCACCCTGAGAACCTGGGGGGGGGGGGGGAACGGAAGAAAGAGGCAAAAGGAAAACAGGTCAGTCAAAAAGACTGAGTAAGCCCTACTACAATCAATGTAAACTGATAAAGTTAACAGGCATGAGAAGCAGGGATGAACATAAGGATAACAACATACTAGCATGATGATTAACTAACAAGGTAGATAAAGGTGTCATCGCATAATCAGGTTTAAGGTTTTTGCACCACAGGTGTACTAGCAAACTAACATGACTTGAAATAACAAGTATTGATCCCTTGGCCCAAGCTTTGGCCCAATAACATGAAGTGACCCTAATACGCGGTCCAACCAAACGGTCTAGTCGATCGGCTCCCTATAAGCCTAACTCGTCACGTGTTGGTGTCAATACGGCCCAAACATAATTGTAGTCAGACCGTGCAGGGTCTCCCGTCGGGTGTATCAAGCCCTAGGGTGTCAACCCCTGGACACCATAAACATAAGTGCACAGTCTCGATCTACTGGTACCCGTGCATGTTTTCCCCGGCTTCGGACTATGTACACGACCATAGTCCGCCCGGAACTACACCGGCGTACCACTCTGCCGTCGTTTTTGGTCACTTACCTCAAGTCCAGTAATCGTGCTCCCTCCCTAGCCTAGTCCCTAGGGTCTTAATGATACAAACTTGGGATTACTGCTGGAGTGGACCCCCATTGCTAGGATTTTCTAGTGGATTAAGTACGGTTTAACCCTCTTGCTAATCATGGATTAACTTGGTTAAGTGTAACGATGAGTTCACGACTTAACCCTGATTAATCTACCAAGCCCGCATTGATTAAGTATTAAGTGGACCATGACTTAAACCCTAATCATGAGGCATTAATTAATTAATGTGCCTTAACCTCTCACATTAGACTTCGTTGCGGTTACTAGTTAAGCCGGTCGGTTCCGGGTAGCTTTACACCACAACTTGGTCTAACCTCGAGTTCAAGGTACAACATGACCAACTTCTCACATTGGGTCCTATTGTTTGTAGCAACTAGTTAAGCCGGTCGGTTCCGGGTAGGTTTACGCTACAAACTCAACCCAACCTCGAGTTGGTCACACTTATATTTTCTAAGTGTCATGTCCATCATGTTTCCAAAACATGTTACAAGTTTTCAAGAATTTGGGTAGACCTAACTTAATAGGTAAATTCACAATGGGTAGACCTAACTTAATAGGTAAATTCCCAATCTTATGTTTTTATGTCTTTTAAGTTTACCCAACCCAAACGCAATCCCATCGCTTACATATCGCAATAGCGCATAAAGGATAGAAAGAGGGAACTTGGCATAATCATGACATAAAGGTGTTGAAGCCACAAGTTCAACATGGTGGCATATGAAATGTACATATGTTCATATACTTGCATATTACATTTTTAGGCCTCAAAAGCATGCATAAAACCAAACTTAGCATATTGGTGATACATGGTGATAAATGACATGTAGAAATGGCCATAAGTTCGCATTTAGCCTCACATGCAAGTTATCATAAGAGATATGATAACTTACATGTTGCCAAAATGCAACCTTTAGCCTAAAGCTTGAAGCTTTAAGCTCATAAACCCAAGATAAGCTTGCATAAATGATAGCATGAGTAAGATGATCAACCCAAAATTGCATACATAACATGGCAACTTGCATATCATAACATAGCAAACTTGCATACATAACATGATAGACTTGCATAACACATCATAGTAAACTTGCATATCATAATGATCAAACACAACTTGCATCATTCATTAACTTTAGAGTTTAAATATGAAAGTAGAAAAGGGCTTACAATGCTTATGAAGACTCAAATGAGTATAAGCAAATATAAGATTGAGACAAAGCCCTTATGCAATCAAATAAACCCAAAATGCAAGCTCGAATAGAAAAACCCTTGAGAAAAAATGATCAAAACTCTTGCTTTATGATGTAAATATGGAAACTTGACTTGAATGCAAGCTAATGATGCTCATACAAGCTTGAAAACACTTGTATGCATGGAAAATCTCTCATAGAAATTTATTTAGAATTTTATGAAGAGAGTGGAGGCCATGAGAGGAATGATTTTGCCATAGTTTAGTTGTAGGGTTGATTAATGATGATTTAGGGCTAGCTTAGGGTCTTATTTATAGATTAGGTAAGTGTTTTAGGCCATTAGATTAACCCTAAATTAGATTAGGACCATCAGATCTCGGAAGCTTCCAGAAAACAGCCCCAAAACACAGCCAACCCCTAAAATGGTGCACCAGGCCAAACTGGCCGAGCACCCCCTGTCGACACCCAAGTCGACAGGGCTGTCGACTTGGTCCTAGCCAAGCCGACTGCCCAGTCGACAGGCCTGTCGACTTGGGTAGCTAGGCGGGAATTTTCCCACCTACGCCCAATGGCCCCAATTTCGAAATTTGAACCTGAATTTTAAATCTGTTTTGAACTTTGAATTTTTCTGTAAACTTCATTGGGCCATAACTGGGCCATACGGACTCTGATTTTCGAAAACTCGGACTCTATTTCGCGTATTTTTGCGAGACGAACGCAATGACATAGCCCGTTTCCCTTGATTCAGATTTATAAATTAAATTCTGCCTCGATTTACGTTACAACAGGTTATTGAAAATACGGGTTGTTACATTCTCCCCTCCTTAAAGGATTTCGTCCCCGAAATCTTCAAGTTAGGAAGAATGTATCCTACCATCCAACATCCATCTACTCAAAACATCATCCACGAGCAATCATTGTCCTTACAAGATTCTAAATGTTGTATGAACATATGCAAAGGTGTGTGTATATGTACTTATCTAATGCAAATATCATCAATGCAAATTATGTTAGTGAAATGAATCCATATGTATGCAATTCCTAACATAATGTATAACATCTATATGTGTGCACATAACATACATCCATATGCAACATCCATGTGATAACACAAAAATTTTCATCCATGAATAAGCATAAACACTCATGCATATGCAATATGAGGAGTGTGTGAGCCGATCTAGTGCCTAACGTGTATAATGCATCCACGAGTAACCACTTGCAAACACTTGCAACCACTTGCAAACATCAAGCATAACATGTTTCAAACACATGTTTCATCCAAAGGGTTTCTACCTAAGGTTCTCACGACAAGATTAACACGATATAGATAGCAAAAGAAAGATATGCTATAAAGAGATCGGGAAGATAAGCAGGATATACTCCTTTCGGACTACAAGAAATCCCTTCCTAACCCAACCCCAATCCTATAAAAGCTCAAAAGGTTTAGTCAACCTAACGGACCCCTTCAAACCCTAACATGTATTACTAGCCAATAAGTCATACCTCCCGATAGAAATAGGACCGAGAATGGGACCGAGAGGATATACGTAAAAAGATAACATGCGAGTGAGTTCCACAGGAAAACAAGGATCAAGGATATGCTCTTAAAAAGAGATATGATGCGCGTATCTAGCCTTCAGTCTTCTAAGTCACGTTTCCTTGAGCTTAACTCCACTGTGCTTTGACCGTCTTTTACCTCATGATTTCTTAGCTTCTTAACTCTTATTTCCAAATATGAGTTGGAACCCATTTCATTGTCGCCTCTCGTCTTCCTTTTTCACTTACTCTTTTATCATTCTTGGCTTAAACATAACTATGGCCTCATGGTTTCATGCAAGCTCTCCAAAATTCACTAGTGAATCCTGGATCTCGTTTACTTACTATAAAGTATTCCACGCAGCAGAACTTTTCTTGGAAATACCAATCCACGTTGCCAATTTCTCTTACTAATGTGATTTTCTATAACTCATGCTTGAACGAAATGAACCATTCGCCTGTGAATGATAGGCCGTACTTAGATTCAGTCGCTTGCCCATGACTTCCCGTAGACTATTCCCAAAACTGGCTAGTGAAAATTGAGTCATGGTTACTAACTATCCTTTAGGGAACCCCGTGCAACCGCTTTATTTCTTGAAAGTAAAATGTCGCTAGCTATGATGCAGTCCTTTTGCTCTTTACCGGAGTGAAATGAGCACTCTTCGTGAGTCTACTTACTATGACCCACATGCTCTTATTCCCTTTCTTGATCTATGCAGTCCATCCACGAAATCCTTCGTGACGCTTTTCCCTTTTCCATTGCGGGGACCTCCAATGGATATAATAGCCCACCGGGCTTCTATGACTCGGCCTTTAACCTGTTGGCACAACATGCACCTTGGGATAAACTCAGCCACTTCCTCGGATGATGTGCATCTTCAAGAACCTTCTTTCTCTCATCGCGTCTTAGCCATCCCTTGTCATCTATAGCGAGGTGACTTACCATCTTGCCTCGGATCAACTTGTCCATGATCTCGACTAACTGCGGGTCTTCTTTCTGTGAAGTCCCTACTTGATCCAGAAGGGTAGGTCTAAGCTCAAGGGACGCTAACTAACTAACTAAACTGAGAGAACTTCTTACTTCGGTTGCATTCCTTGGAGTCTTCCAATCCTGAACTGCAACTACCTTAGCGGGATCCACCACTAAGCCTTGCTTAGAAACTATATGCCCAAGAAATCTAACTTCTTTTCTCCAAAATGACATTTGGAGGACTTGGCTTTCAACTGATGCGCTCTAAGCGTATCCATCACCTCCACGAGATGCCTTGCATGCTCTTCCACATCCTTAGAGAAGATCAGAATATCATCTTCGAAGACCACGACAAACTTGTTCAAGAACTCCCTGAACACCCTACTCATCAAGTCCACGAAGTAGGCGGGTGCATTAGTCAAACCGAATGGCATGACCAGCCATTCTAAGAATCCATCTGGAGTTCTGAACGCAGTTTTGCCTATAATATCCTCAGCTACTCTGAGCTGATGGAATCCAGTAGCAAGATCAAGAGAAAACAGATGTTCCTACAAGCTGATCAAACAAATCATCGATCCTTGGTAATAGTTGTCTATTCTTCTTGTTCTACTCACGATAATCAACACACGGGCGAAGCGAACTGTCCACATTAGTAGCGAATACTACTAGAGCACCCTCTTCGGAAATGCTTCATCGTATGAAGTTCTTCTCAAGCAACTCCTTGACTTGCTTTCTTAACTCTCATCTCGCGGGACCATGTGCCTAACCGGCCACGTAACTGGCTTGGCATTATCAACCAGATAAATGCGGAAATCAATCTCTCGCTTAGGGGTAACCCCCCTTCACTTCACTCAAGATATCAGGATATTCTCGGACCACCCGCACCGATTGCAAACTATCGATAGACGAGTTAAGGGATTCAAGATAACACAACATGACGGGACTCATAGGGTTACTAGAAATTTTTAGGGTATTACCGAGGCGAGTCATGAGCCTCTCAACCCTATGCTCAAAAATCAAGAATGGCTCCAAAACTGGACAACCCATCCATGCCCAAAATCAACCCATACCCCATGAAACCGAGAATATAAGCATCACGCGAGAATTCTATTCTCAAGATAGAGATTTTCAAATCCACGTAGATAATAGACAAATGGGCGAAACCCCCAATTGGATTTGAAACACACACGGGATCATTAACTAGACTAGTACTTAGGTGCTAACTTTCAACTAAACCAGATGAAATAAACTATGCGATGCACCAGAATCAAACAAGGTACGAACTGGAAAATCAGAAATATATACAAGGCTCTCAACAGAAATACTACCTCGATCGGGAACTGGAGCGACATTGAGAGCATGAACTTGCCCTCCTGAAGGTCCAGCACGCTGAGTCTGACCCTGGCCTTGCCCTTGCTTCTTCGGGCAATCCTTACTGAAATGTCCAGTCTCACCGCAGAAAAAGCATTCACCATTCTTCCTTTTCCTCTTCTTACAATCCTTAATAAGATGCCCAACTGAACCGCAATAATGGCACTTCCCCTTGTTGTTCTTGCCCTTGTTGTTGTTCCCCTTGTTGCCTTGACTCTTGTTCTGATTGCCTTGACTGCTCTGACCACTTGGATTACCCTGATTTGCTTTCCACTGGGAATCAGTCTTCTTGGCTTGAGTATCATTCATCTTGACCTCTTTCTTGTCACTCCTATTCTCTTCATTGAGTAGGGCCATATTCACCAAGCTCTCGAAAGTTGCCTCCAAGGGTATATGAGTCATGGCTAAACCATGTAATGGCTCGTTTAATCCTAGAGCAAAGTATAGGGCCTTCTTCTGAGCTGTGTTAACCAGGTCTAAACCGACCCGAGCCAGTTGATTAAACTTATCTATGTATTCCCTAATAGTCATGTCCCCTTGCTTCAGTGATAGGAACCTTAGTCCAAACTTTCCCCGAAAGTCATCCCAAGTCTCAATTGGCCTAGTAGCGGTGGTGACCACCCACCAACGTGCAGCTTCTTCCTTTAGCAACCACACTGCCAATAAAACCTTCCTACGGTCATCTATATCAAAGAAGGCAAAAAGATCTTCGGTTTCTTTCAACCAATTCCTTACCTCTACATAAGTCTCGGTTCCAATGAAATTCTTGCAACCCATCGCCTAAAAGTCTTTGCAAATCTTTGCGAAGTCAGCTTGAGGATGCTGAGGGGGAGGAGGAAGAGGAACCTCAGCGACAGGAGGAGGAGGAACATTAACTACCGGAGGAGGAGGAACATCTGCGGGGCCGGCTTCGGTCGCCCTAGCCTCCAAAAGTCTCCTATACCAAACAGGTACGTGTACTCCCTCCGGAATGGCAAAGTTATTGGCCATACTGAAAACCAAGAAAAAGATAGATTCAGAATGGAGAAAAACGAGGGAATTTTGCTAATGGCTTTTTGGGGAATAGCCCTTAAACTAAACTAGACTTTTCTTTGGAAAATACTTTATACTTGGTTTTGAAAATAGTTTTCCAAAAGTTTTAAAAACCTTTTTGTTCCTTCTCGTAAACCATATGCTCTGATACCAAATGTAACACCCCACCTCCGCCAGGGTGGCTCTTGCAAGCACTCTGACTTTGGAGGGGTGTTTTTACCGGGTAAACATGCATAATGATATATCAAGGCAGAACAAGAACATATGTATATATGTAAACAGAGCAAAGAAGATAAGTAAAACAGCGGAAGATTTCAAACTATTTCAAAACAAGTCTGATACAACATAATGTCAACTTTCCAAATACACCAGTCTAGATAAAAACAACATCACTGAAAAACTGAAATACATAAGTACTATCCCCAAAATAAGTGATAACCATAGCTAGCTTCATGTCAAGACCGTACATGAGCTAAAATCCCACAAGCAAGCGATCAGAACTCCAAGCTAAGCTCCAATATTCCCACCCTGAGAACCTGGGGGGGGGGGAAACGGAAGAAAGAGGCGAAAGGAAAACATGTCAGTCAAAAAGACTGAGTAAGCCCTACTACAATCAATGTAAACTGATAAAGTTAACTGGCATGAGAAGCAGGGATGAACATAAGGATAACAACATACTAGCATGATGATTAACTAACAAGGTAGATAAAGGTGTCATCGCATAATCAGGTTTAAGGTTTTTGCACCACAGGTGTACTAGCAAACTAACATGACTTGAAATAACAAGTATTGATCCCTTGGCCCAAGCTTTGGCCCAATAACATGAAGTGACCCTAATACGCGGTCCAACCAAACGGTCTAGTCGATCGGCTCCCTATAAGCCTAACTCGTCACGTGTTGGTGTCAATACGGCCCAAACATAATTGTAGTCAGACTGTGTAGGGTCTCCCGTCGGGTGTATCAAGCCCTAGGGTGTCAACCCCTGGACACCATAAACATAAGTGCACAGTCTCGATCTACTGGTACCCGTGCATGTTTTCCCCGGCTTCGGACTATGTGCACGACCATAGTCCGCCCGGAACTACACCAGCGTACCACTCTGCCGTCGTTTTTGGTCACTTACCTCAAGTCCAATAATCGTGCTCCCTCCCTAGCCTATTCCCTAGGGCCTTAATGATACAAACTTGGGATTACTGCTGGAGTGGACCCCCATTGCTAGGATTTTCTAGTGGGTTAAGTACGGTTTAACCCTCTTGCTAATCATGGATTAACTTGGTTAAGTGTAACGATGAGTTCACAACTTAACCCTGATTAATCTACCAAGCCTGCATTGATTAAGTATTAAGTGGACCATGACTTAAACCCTAATCATGAGGCATTAATTAATTAATGTGCCTTAACCTCTCACATTAGACTTCGTTGCGGTTACTAGTTAAGCCGGTCGGTTCCGGGTAGCTTTACACCACAACTTGGTCTAACCTCGGGTTCAAGGTACAACATGACCAACTTCTCACATTGGGTCCTATTGTTTGTAGCAACTAGTTAAGCCGGTCGGTTCCGGGTAGGTTTACGCTACAAACTCAACCCAACCTCGAGTTGGTCACACTTATATTTTCTAAGTGTCATGTCCATCATGTTTCCAAAACATGTTACAAGTTTTCAAGAATTTGGGTAGACCTAACTTAATAGGTAAATTCCCAATGGGTAGACCTAACTTAATAGGTAAATTCCCAATCTTATGTTTTTATGTCTTTTAAGTTTACCCAACCCAAACGCAATCCCATCGCTTACATATCGCAATAGCGCATAAAGGATAGAAAGAGGGAACTTGGCATAATCATGACATAAAGGTGTTGAAGCCACAAGTTCAACATGGTGGCATATGAAATGTACATATGTTCATATACTTGCATATTACATTTTTAGGCCTCAAAAGCATGCATATAACCAAACTTAGCATATTGGTGATACATGGTGATAAATGACATGTAGAAATGGCCATAAGTTCGCATTTAGCCTCACATGCAAGTTATCATAAGAGATATGATAACTTACATGTTGCCAAAATGCAACCTTTAGCCTAAAGCTTGAAGCTTTAAGCTCATAAACCCAAGATAAGCTTGCATAACATGATAGCATGAGTAAGATGATCAACCCAAACTTGCATACATAACATGGCAACTTGCATATCATAACATAGCAAACTTGCATACATAACATGATAGATTTGCATAACACATCATAGTAAACTTGCATATCATAATGATCAAACACAACTTGCATCATTCATTAACTTTAGAGTTTAAATATGAAAGTAGAAAAGGGCTTACAATGCTTATGAAGACTCAAATGAGTATAAGGCAAATATAAGATTGAGACAAAGCCCTTATGCAATCAAATAAACCCAAAATGCAAGCTTCAATAGAAAAACCCTTGAGCAAAAATGATCAAAACTCTTGCTTTATGATGTAAATATGGAAACTTGACTTGAATGCAAGCTAATGATGCTCATACAAGCTTGAAAACACTTGTATTCATGGAAAATCTCTCATAGAAATTTATTTAGAATTTTATGAAGAGAGTGGAGGCCATGAGAGGAATGATTTTGCTATAGTTTAGTTGTAGGGTTGATTAATGATGATTTAGGGCTAGCTTAGGGTCTTATTTATAGATTAGGCAAGTGTTTTAGGCCATTAGATTAACCCTAAATTAGATTAGGACCATCAGATCTCGGAAGCTTCCAGAAAACAGCCCCAAAACACAGCCAAACCCTAAAATGGTGCACCAGGCCAAACTGGCTGAGCACCCCCTGTCGACACCCAAGTCGACAGGGCTGTCGACTTGGTCCTAGCCAAGCCGACTGCCCAGTCGACAGGCATGTCGACTTGGGTAGCTAGGCGGGAATTTTCCCACCTGCGCCCAATGGCCCCAATTTCGAAATTTGAACCTGAATTTTAAATCTGTTTTGAACTTTGAATTTTTCTGTAAACTTCATTGGGCCATAACTGGGCCATACGGACTCCGATTTTCGAAAACTCGGACTCTATTTCGTGTATTTTTCCGAGACGAACGCAATGGCATAGCCCGTTTCCCTTGATTCAGATTTATAAATTAAATTCTGCCTCGATTTACGTTATAACAGGTTATTGAAAATACGGGTTGTTACACAATCGTTTTTGATAAATTGTTTTAACAAGAGAATTTTGTTGGGTGGGCAAAATAAGTTGTAGAAATTAAGAATAGAGTAGATGTTTGCATCTTGTAGTAAGAAACTGAACCGACCTTATAGGCAAGAACAAGTCGTAAACCCAATTGAGAAATAGTTGTCCTTATCTACTCTAGTTTTTATGATTTGAAAAAACTGATTTACATTTTTTTAATAACATTTTTATGGTTTGGCAAAAGTAAATTTTCATAAGGAAAATAAAATTTTGATACTTTTAATTTTTGGAAGAAAATTTAAATGAAAGGGCCAAACCGGGTTTTAAAAGTATGAAGTAGGTAAGGATTAGTGCCTAGGGAATACAGAAAAAGTTTTGAGGCTATGAAGTAAATGGAGAGAATCATCTTGGAATAATGGTAAGTTCCCATAGAGTACATAAGCATTGAAAAGCCTAAGGTGTTGCTTGAAATAATTGTTGGTACATAGCTAGGAATAGTGGTGACTACTAGATAGTAAAGGGCAAGCAAGTATTTATATCCTGTTGTTAATTTTCATGTCAGGGGTACAACCCGTTATTGCATTTCTATTGGGATCGTTCTATTATTTTGTTCTTGTTGGGTAGTTAGGGTAACACCTAAACCTGTCATTGATCCCGTGGTTTAAGCTTGTTGTATGAGGGGGACATAGTCCCGAGATTCTTGGCCCTTAGTAGTAGCTGTGTAGAGTGCTTGTATTCCTGTTTTTGTTGAAGGACTAGAAGGCTTATTTGAAAACTAAACTTAGACCTGGTGATTAAATAAGCTAAGAAAAGAGAAATGGTACAACTAAAAAGAAAACAACAAATTCAGTAAAGCGATAAACTTGACAAATTATGAGAAAAGATGAATAAGAGTACAAAATTCCAAGATAAGACGAAAAAGAAAAGCTACAACAGAGAAAAAGTTTCTTATGTGGGCTGTGCTTGGATAGGAAATAGGGGAATCTTTATAAATAGTTTCATAAAATCCAAGTACAGTTGGAATAAGGTCAAAAAAGAAAAATGGGAGATGTGTAGTTTTCCGTTTTCCGCCTTTTTTTAATATATATAAGAAGTCGAATTTAGAATTTTTTTTTTTTTTTTTGAAATTCGAAAAAATAAATTTGGTTTGTAGGATTTTAGATGCAACAATTGGATGAACTGCGCTCTTGCTCTGCAAGAATGTGGGAAATTTGGCTGAAAATATATTTTGATTTTCAAAATATTGCATTTATGTAGAACTGCCAGTATATTTAGGATGTGAGCATCATATTTTAAAAGGATTCATGTAGAACTACCAGTATACATGCATTATTATGTAGTATTTCACTTTGTACAAGTGCACAATGTTTGCAAAAATTTGATGCACACATGATGGATGTATATTATACGAGGGGTTAATTGATTTTTACCCTTATCTAATTTCGTGGACGAAATTTCCTAAGGTTGGGAGAATGTAACACCCCGCATTTTATGACAATTAATAATTAAATAATGCATATATATATATATATATATATATATATATGCACAGACATAAATGTATATATGAAGAATAAAATAAAGATAATGCAAATAAAAATGTAATGCATGCATTAAAAGAAAGAAAGGACTGGTTGCATGCAGTGTAAATATGTTGCATGCACTGATTATGCATTAATAATAAAAGAGAAATAAAAGAAAAGGATTCGTGGAATGGTTTAAATAGAATATTATAAAAATTATGAAAAAGAGGAAAGAGAAGAAAATAATCACTACCATTGTTCTAAGCCTTGTTAGCTATAGCCTTAGTAGTCCAGTTGGTTAGAACATGTGACTTGCATACAAGAGGTACAGAGCTCGATCCCCGCCACCATCATATTTTTGTTTTAAGGGAACGGCTAAAATATATAACAAATGTTCATGAGGGAAAATATGTATAAACGCACATATAAGGAAAAATATACATATAAGGAAGTAAAGAAAATATATGCATATGAGAATATGCACAAATATATTTGTAGGTATATATATATATATATATATATATATATATATATACAAGAGATAAAATTAAAGATTAGGCTGAAATCAGAGAAATATGGTAAGAATCAAATAACGGTGCAACACCGTTTGAATTTTGAAAACGAAACAAAAGTTGTGCATACATATGTATATGTGTATATATATATATATGAGTAAAATGGTCATTACAAGTTTTGTATACATATAAGGGCCTTATGTATGAACATATTCAAATCAATTCAAAACTGAAGACCATATGCAGAAAAAAATATTATAGCCAGGGCCGACCCAGGCATGGGGGGTCGACCCTGGGGTCGAACCCACCCTAGATCCAGGCAGGCTCACTAACGAATCTGGACTATTTTCTTAACTAAGTTCAAATGTTGACTCAGTGGTGCGTGTACATTAAGATCCTGAACACTTATAAATAGGCTAGTAGAGCCTAGCCTAAGTCTCACATTCTTTGAGACAACACCTAAGCTCTGTCATTTTTTCTCCTCCTCAAATCTCTTTAGAAAAATAAGATAATTAGTTTAGAAAAATTCTGAATCAAGATCTGGAGGAAAAGAATGAATATTAATTAGAAGATATTCAGAATCATATTCGAAGTGAGGTAATTTCCCGGATCTTATCTATTCAGTTTTCTTCCTCATTCTTGCCTTTTTCTTTTTGTAAATTTTTTGAATCCATAGTTGTTCTGAATCTAATTAGGGGAAAACCATGGAATGCTAGATCTGGACCAGATCCGGGATTTGGAAAGCAAATGAGTGAGTGGATTATCATTTTTGATAATGATATATTATCGTTCAACATTCCCCGTTATTGTACAATGTGAATTTGCTGGAATAATTAAAAGTATTGAAATGTTATTATGACATGTTGAAATATTAATATGAATATGTTGGAAAATTCACATGTTGAAACACTTAATGTGCTAAAATGTTCACCTATTGGAATGTAAACTTGTTAGACATACGTAGCGATTATTGTTGTTATAATTACATGTTAGCTTGTGACACCTATGTACTTGAACCCTTAATTGTAGAAATGGGAATAATTACATGTTAAATTAGAATGATTATATGATTTGATGATCACATGTTACTTTTAGATGAAACTAATTATATGTTAGGAAGAACAATTGACCTAAAATGGGCTTAATATGATGGCACGTAAAATAGGTTGCAGTAAAATGTGGAAAGAATAATATGCCTAAATTTATAGTAAATAGAAAACTGTAATGCACTTAGACACGAGTTAAATTCAACTTTTGTTAGATGTCTGCCCGGAACCGCCCGACCAATCCAGCATCCACAAGTTGTTAATTTAATGTGAGGGGTCTAGTGCATGAATAAAACATATAACGGTGCTAAGAGACGAGGTTAAGTCAACTTGTGGAAGAAGTCTACCCGGAACCACCCGGTAAATCTAGCATCCACAAGTGGTAGGCTTAATGTGAGGGGTATAGTACATAAGAGAGTGTGTGTGTGTGTATGTATATATATATATATAAGGATAGAAATTAATGGCATTAACGGTAATTAATGGAAATGAATGGAATTGACTGAAAGTGACAATAGTAAAAGAAATAGAATGAATCGGGAATGATAATAACCTATTATAAATAAATTACATTAATGAGAATGTTGGTTTTTAGGTAGATTTGTCCTGGGGACAAGTGAAGATTATAACTTAGGTTATAATAAACCAAAAAGAAAATGAGATAACTTATGTAATGAGATGTATGGTACCTAATTGTAAATTAAGTAATCAGTAAATGGGGAAAACTGAAACCAGTTGTTTGTAATAAGTAAAGAAAAGGGGGAAATTTATGAAATGTAAGAAGTCATACTTCAGTATAAATTAAGTAATCTGTAAACTTGAAAAATCTGAAATCGACTGAAAAGAATAACACATTAAGGCTTGTCCTAGGGACAAGAGGAAATTATAACATAGGTTATAATAAATGGAAAGGAGACTTATTAGTGAACCTTATTTAAGAGAACTAAGTTAAAAAGTAAACAAGGATAAGTTGAAGTGACAATGTAAAATGGAATTATGATTAAATAGGAAAGAGTGAGGCAAGCTTATGAAATGAAATAAATTATATTTAATCATAAATGATAAGTGACATGTTAAATAGAAAGCATATGAATTGAGATAAACTTAATTACATATTAAGTAGAACATGTTAACCTTGAAATCAAACTAGAATATAAAGGGATTGTGTATTACAAACCTTGGATCACAATCTAGAGAATAACATGTTGTGGGCTTATTAATAAACTTAAAAGGGTTAAGTTATAAGACCGAAATTAATAAGCCAAAGGAACTTGGTAACTTGAATAAGAAGTCAATGTGAACAGGAATAACCAAGTTAAATGGAAACCTGATGAGGTAAAGTAAGCGCATAAAAGAATGTTTAGACATAAGATCTAATAACATATTAAAGTGAGGCGCTCAAACCAGTCCACACGTTGAGGGTGAATAACCCAACGGGGTAGATCATCATGGTGTCATAAGGCACAAGGGGAGCGCACGTTCATCTGATTATTCTGTCGACTCCGAAGGATTGGAAAAGTAAGCATGCAACTTCCTGAGATATGTAAGGTGCTCCTAGTAGTCCTCTGTGCGGTGGCATATGTTTAGACTGTGCTCGTAGAGGTTGGGTCTGTATGTTACTATCAGGTGGGTGGGCCTTGACTGTAAAAGTAGATTTGCAGTCAGAATGCTTTGACGAGGTGACATTAGGGTGATTCGGTGATCTCCTCAATGGGAGGCGAGGTCAGGACAAACAAGGATAGTAGATCTTCGGGTACCTGTCATCGGCAGCCGATGAGATGCAAAAAGACTAGAGCTAAAACCAATAGACCATTCACCTTTCACTATCAAGGTATGGTGGTTGAGGGAAGACGCCAACTGGATGTTTAGATTGTTTGCTAGGGGCAAGTCGCTTAGCTCTTGTAGTCTTTACTCATTGAGGGAGAGGCCGAGGTGGGGCCATGGCCACCATGAAAAACAGACCTAAGGGATATCTGTATTTTGAGGCTCTTAAAGGCGGGCCTGTACAGATATGGAAAAGCTCCCGACAGAGTTCTATGTTTCTTGTATAGCCCTTCCATGGAACCCAGTGCACATCAGAGGTTATGTGCGGTTAAGACATCGAATACGATTGACGATACGTACATGGAAAAGTCTAAATAGATACATGCATGTCTACTCTTGGTGGTGTATCGTAAACTTGAGGGAATTAGTCTGTAATGGAATTTGATTCGATCGAAGGTGGCAGTTCATATGCTTACGTAGCATTGTAATGATAGACATATGCGGAACATAACATTGTTATGCAGAGATCCGTACATCACTCCAGCGTAGGATGAGGTACTGCATTCATTTTTGTGGCATTACGGTGGATTCCATGCGAGTGGGTACCATGGGGTGTACCTCAATATTAGGGGGTAGCTACATATATACTGTATTAGGTTAATCCACTGGGAAGTAAATGAGTATGACGTGTGTGTAAGCCTTGAGTGCTATTAACCCAAGTAACCTAATAAATAAGAAAATGTGATTGAATGGTATATATAGGATTATCCAAAGTGTATAGTTTAAATCCAGTCGCTGGAACCTGTGTTCTGACCCCTCCTCATAACATACTTGCAGGTTAGATTTGTGGCAGAGATATGATAGATTTGGATATTGGTTAGGCAGTATTACTATGGTAAGGATATGGTTTGATTATATTATACTTTTTCCATTCCGCTATGAGATATTTTCTCAGCTTTAATATATTTTGTATCTCTGCCTTTTCTGCAGGATACTGAAGCAACCAGCACAGGTTTCGATGGATTAGAATTTTGAAAAAAAATCAATCTGCCGGAATTTTGGTTCTTACAACAATCCTCCGATAAGTAAAATACGGGCTATTACATTTTTCCTCCTTAGGAATTTCGCCTCCGAAATCCCAAGCAAACACAAGCAACCAAACAATTCCGCATGCCTATTATTCATGAGCAGCCAATTTACCATCCAAATTAGTAACCATCAAACCATGCATCGATAGCCTTATCCCAGCACGCGAAATTCTAATCACACAACAATAATAGTACAAGTTACAACGGGGTAAGAAATGACACAACACTTATGGGTCATACCAACGAAGAGCTCTAGATGGGCCGCCTTCATCTTCTCTTCCGTTTCACATGTACAATCGTCATCATCCTCACTCCATTGTACCTTGACTAGCTTAACCATATTCCTCCTATGTTGTTTCGTGTCCTTCCCTACAACATGAAGCAGCTTACGAGGTCTCGTAACTACGGTCTATATTTATAGATCTTTGTATTGTTTTGGAGATACCGCCACATTCGAATCGTGCACACACTTCCGTAGAAACGACACATGGAAAACATTGTGCATACTTGACATCTTTTCGGGTAACTCCAACCTATATGCAAGCTTTCCAATCCGCTTGACTATTGGAAATGTTCCAACAAACCTTGGAACTAACATTCCTTTGCTTCTAAACTGAACAACAAGCTTTAACGGTGAAATCTTCACGAAAACCGTGTCAAACGTCGAATTCCTAATCTTTTTGACATTTATTGGCATAACTCTTCTAACGGTCTCGGGCTACTTTCATTTGTTGCTTAACGATCTTGATATATTCTGAGGTCTCTCTAATCATATCTGGCCCAAATATCAATTTATCTTTGGTCTCTAACCAACATGCTAGAGAAATACATGGTCTACCCTCCAATGCTTCTACGTTGTCATCCCAATGCTTGACTGGTATTTGTTATTATATGCAAACTCAACTAGATGTAGATGATCTTCCTACGATCCCCCGAAATCCAATACACAAGCTCTTAGAAGATCCTTTAAAACTCGGTTGATTCTCTCGGTTTGACCGTCAGTTGGAGGTTGATAAATCGTACTCAAACACAACTCGGTTCCCAAAGTCTCTTGCAAACTCCTCCAAAATACACTTGTGAACAATGGATCTTGATTACTGACTATGATTTTTGGGATACCATGGAATCGAACTATCCATTTTATATAAATCTCAGCCAACTTTGATGTTGTCCTAGTCGATTTGATTAGAATAAACCTTGCACTTTTTGTCAAGCAATCCAAGATGACCTAAATTCCTTTGTTATCTGCCCTGGTTCTAGGTAGTCCATTGATATTTGTTCCCACTTCCATATAGGAACTTCCAATGGCTGAAGCAGTCCAATTGGCTTCTTCTGTTTAGCTTTCACTAACTAATAGTTTGTGCACTTGGAAATAAACTTTCCAACATCCCTTTTCATACCTTCCCAGTAGTAGGCTCGCTTCATGTCCTGATACATCTTATTACCACCATGATGAATCGTCAACTTCGAGTGATGACATTCCCTCAAAACCTCATCTCTCAATCCATCGATATCAGGAACAACCAATCGTCCTTGCTTCCGAAGCCAACCTTCTCGATCGATCTCAAATTCCTTATTTTTTGGTTCTATCTTCTGGATAATCTCGACAAGCTTTGCATCCCGCTTTTGGTTCTCGCCAATCCATTCGATGAGAGTAGGTCTTATTGATAAGCTTGCCAACATTTCAGGTTTCAACTCACATCATGGCCTGAAATCAAGTCCTACCAAGTACTGAGGTGCTTCCATTCCAAAAACATCGTTCCAAACTTGCGTGTCTTCGGCTCAACGCATCCGCCACTGCGTTACCTTTACCAGGGGTATAGCCTATACCAAAATCATATGAAACCAGAGACTCTAACCACTATTGCTATCAAAGATTAAAATCCTTTTGGGAGAAAGGATTCTTCAATGACTTGTGATCCGTAAATAACTCGAATCAAACCCTCAACAGATAATGTCTCTACATTTTCAGAGCAAACACATTTGCTGCCAACTCCAAATCATGAGTTGGATAATTCCTTTCATGAGGCTTCCGTTGCTAACTCACGTAGGCCACAACCTTATCCTTCTACATCAGTATTGCTCCAAGTCTAGTACCAGAATCATCGGTGTATACCATCATCTCTTCATTCCTACTCGGAATGGTCAAAACATGAGCACTCGTCAGTCTCTCTCTTTTAGGATTCCAAAGGCTTGCTCACACTTTGCATCCCATGTAGACACTTGATTCTTCTTCATCAATCCTATTAATGGCGCAGCTGTCTTGGATAAATCCTTTATAAAACGATGATAATAATAACCCGCCAACCTAAGAAAACTCTTAACATCTGTCGCATTCTTAGGTCTATCCCAGTCCTGGATTCCTACCAACTTAGCGGGTCAACCGCTATCCCATTTCCAGAAAAAACATGGCCTAAGAACCTCACTCCACTCTTTCAGAAGTGACACTTCGAAAACTTAGCCTTCAGCTGATGCTTTCGCAAGATTTCCAAAACAACTCGCAAGTGCATCTTATATTCTTCCTCGTTCTAGGAGTAAACCAGAATATCATCCACGAACACAAGAATGAACTTGTTCAACTGATCTCTGAAAACCCTATTCATAAGATCCATAAAATACGCTAACGTGTTAGTCAATCCAAATGGCATCACCAACCATTCGAAGAAACCGAACGGTGTCCTAAAAGCTGTCTTCAGCACACTATCATTTGCCACCCTCAGCTTGTTGAATCCCAATGCCAAATCCATTTGAGAAAATACTTTAGCTTCGTGAAGTAGATCGAATAATTCATTGATCCTCAGCAACGGATACTTGTTCTTCTTAGTCACCTTGTTCTACTTATGATAATCGACACACAATCTCAAAGATCCATCAGCCTTGGTTGCAAATACAACTAGTGCACCCCACTCGGATACACTTCTCTGAATGGATCCTTTTCCCAAAAGGTCACCTACTTGCACCTCTAACTCTCGCTGTTCTATAGGCGCCATCCGCCTAATAGGCATAACGATAGGTCTAGAACCCTCGACCCAATCGATTCTAAACTCAATCTCGCAATGCGACGGCAAACTTTTGACCTCTTCAAAGACATCCTCAAACTCATTAGCGATCAACACAAATGACAAGTCTTTCTGTGGAATCACAAGCAAATATAAAAAGTTCACGAAGACACCACCTTCGGGCTTACATCTAATCAAAACCCTTTGCCATTCCACATCCTCGACTCTAACTTCAAGTTTTTCACAATTCACTCTAGTCGCATACCTCTTGAGCCAATCCATGCCTAAGATGATCCCAAACCCAGCGAAGTTCAAAACAAAGCAATCACACACAAAGGAGAAACCATGACTCGATAACACAAGATCACGATAAAGCTTACAAAGGCGGGTTTAACCCCCAATTATATTTGTAACGACCCGCATTCTACGCATCAAAGGATCGTAGAATATTTATTTCTCTCACATACGAAGTCGTATGGTCATGTAACTTTGGGAGATGGCTATTTAGGTCATTTCCGATGTTAATGATTTTTGCCGATTTTCAAATGACCATTTTGCCCCTAGCTGATTTTGTTTTGGCCATAACTTTTGATTGGTAAGGAGTTTTGACCTGAAACCACTACCATTAGATCCGGATGATGGTTTACCTTTTCGTAGAGTGGTCAAGCCAAACGGACTCACCATTTGGGAGATATTGCTGAAACAAGGTTTAGAAGGTGAAAAACAGCTTAACCGGGCCTAATTAGAGTGATTAACAACTAAGCATATAACCCATTTTGGGATTAGAGTTATGGGAGGACTGAAATGAGTTAGAGAATAGTTCCTATTAATTTTTCCAGCCGCCACAAACCTCCCTTGAGCTCTAGCAATGGCCTCCATCTTCTAAATCGCTCCCAAAACACCATTTTTATCATTCCTAATCACTAATTAAGCAAATCAACACCAAATCAAGGCGGATTAGCGTCAAATCAGAGATAGGGCTGCTAGAATACATTGGGATCCATGTCATAACAGTAGAGTTTCAGATCTAAGATTTTAATTGTAGCTAAAGTGAGTGATTTGCATTGTTTTTCACTAATTATGGCTAATTAGGGTAATTAGCGAAATTATAACTCAGAAAAATCTAGAAAATTTTGTAAAATTCCATAATATTATTTTATGCCTTTAATATGAATTTGGGTTAATTTGGACTAATTTTGCTAATCCCGGAAGTTAGGGGATTAAGGGGTGATTAGTGATAATTAGCAAAATTTTGCATCATAAAAATCTGGAAAAAATTGTAAAATTCTAAAATATTATTTTAGGGCTCTGATAGAAATTTGGATTGATTTGGTTGAGTTTTACTAATCTTATCATTAGTTGTTGTTAATCATGCTTAAGGGGAAAATAAGGGTTTTTCGGTATGTTTGATCCATTTTGACATATCATATTATTGTTTTGCTGTTTGTGGATGTTTACACATGTTTCTGTGGCTGTATGGTATGCTTTGTGACTGTTTAGAATAGTTAGAATGGTCGAAAACGCCGTCGTAGGGCGTATAACAGTCGCTGGAAAGAAGTGCAGGAAATTAGCCGAACCGGATCGGATCGGAGGAGGGGAGCATGAACCGAACCGGAAGCACCATGGAGCTCCGACCCGACCCGATTGTGGAGCACTACCCGATCCGAACCGCTCGTGGATGGTGGCACCGAACCGATCCCTTGCATTTGAAGCTACGATTTGACCCGCTCATCTGGAGAGCCATCCGACCCGAACCGCTTGGAGACCCCGATCTGATCAGGAGTCGAGCTCGAACTGGCGATGAAGACCCGACCCGATCCGCAGTCCGTCACGAACCAATCGCGATCCGAACCGAACCGATTTGGATGAAAAAATATGACCCAACCCGATGTGGATGATCACGAACATGACTACTTCAAGGAGCACGATACGAAGCATAGTGAAGAGGTGCATATCCGAACTGATCCGGAGAAGACCAAAACCCGAGATGCAAAGGTAGTCCAAGTGGGAAGTTGGTTCTCAAGATCCAGTTAGGAACCAATGACTTAACTTCACGATTGGACTTTGTTGCGGGACGTGTGCAAAAGGGTTGTCGGTATTCATAACTTTGGTTCACCACTGAGAGACGGATAATGGGCTTGTAGTGATAGTTGTACGTGGTTGGACTCCGTTAGGGCCCAAAGGATTAGGTGACCAAATAGTGGATATCGTATGCTTTACGCACTGAGTGAGAGATGTGAGGATGGTTGCTATGTCTGATTGTTTGCTTTCACTATGACATGCACACCCCCACCCCCGTATTCTTTACACCATATGTTAGTGGCACCTTAGAGTATTGAGCGATATGTTGTGCTAACTCTTTGGTTGCAGGTCCAGGTTCAGGTTTGATTGGATTATACCTGTTATTGTTCTGTTTTGTTGCTTATCGCTCATACCAGACTTTTGTCTGACCCAGAGTTTTATGTATCTTCTTATTACTCTGGGGACTCCTAAACAAGCAAACTAAAGATAGGTTAGGTGGTATGCACGAGTAGTTGTACCGGAGACGAGCAGGAGGATACCACATATGATATATAGATATTCTCCTTGTGTTGTTGAAGGTCACTGCTTGGGCATTAGTAGTGTACCTCCTTCTTTTACTTTCTTTTGCTTTAGAGATAGTTTTAAAGTTGTAATGATGATGTTGGATCATAAGCTATACTTTGGATTTCCGCTGCTATGATGATGATGGTTTTGGTTTTCAGCTTATGCACTATCTCGCCTGTTTTATGTCAAGTATGTTACTATTATATGTTATTCCATGCGCTGTGAGACATTCTACAGGTTTCTTTGTTAGTTCTTTCATCTTCTTTCCTTTCTTTGACGACCGTCCCGTGCTAGCGGACATGTGTACAACGCACTTTCGGTGGAAATGCCGGTTAATGAGGGGCGGGCCGTCACACTTGGTATCAGATGTCTAGGTTGCGTAGTTAACCTAGGGAAGTTATCAGGGAGAGATAGTATACGTATATGAGAGCGTGTATTTGTTACATTTTGGTTTTCAAAAGCTAGCTATATATATATACTATTAGTATATCTAGGGATGAGGTTGCAATGCACTGACACCACAAAGAAGATGGTTAATCGTTTTCTGTGTACAGATTGAACGATGAGCCGATATACAAAGGGTACTGGTAGAGGAGCCAATAATGGGAATGCTTCTAATATGAGGACTATGTTCACTGACTTCATGAGAGAGATGCTTAGGGATGCTCGGGGAGCAGTTCCTAATGCTGCTAACGGTGGTGGTGCAGTAGTGCAGGCACCTAGGGCGATTTCGCCAAGCTGTGCAAGGATTACACTAGTCTTGGTGGGAAGCCATTCCACGGAATGGAGTCGAGTACAGAAGTTCAAGATTGGCTAGATAGTTGTGAGCGCATCGTCGAAGATTTGGGAATCGAAGACGCAATGAAGAGGAAGCTATCATCGCGCCAACTACATGGATGAGCTATGAATTGGTGGAATGCTATTAAGGCAGCTACTCCTGAGGATCAAGTTACTTAGAATCGTTTTAAGACCCGCTTTTGTAATAAGTTTATTTCAGCTGCTCATAAATCAGAATTGTTCAAGAAGTTCTTGGAGCTTAAGCAGAATGGTAGAGCAGTCTCGGAGTATATCGCTGAATTCGACACTTTATCAAAATATGGATTGTCCCTTATCGATACAGTCGAAAAGAAGAACGAAAAGTTCATAACTGGTTTAGATGGGTACTTGGGGGAAAGACTTATAAACCATATCGATGAGACGTTCGAGTCTATTGTAGGAAAGGGTTTAAGGTCAGAGAGCCTTTTCCCTAAGTCAAAGACCAAAGTTGCTATTGCATCTACAGAGGAACCAAAGCTGCAAGCAGGCGGTGAAGGCAAGAAGAATTCTCAGAACAAGAGGAAGCATAACCTGACCAAGGATGGTCAGAATAAGAAGAATAAGAATGGTGGTGAGTGCTTTAGTTGTGGCAAGAAGGGCCACTATGCCAGAGATTGTCGAGAAAAGCCTGGGGAAAGGAAATGCTTTAACTACGGCCAGGCGGGACACCACAAGGATGATTGTCCACAACCTCTTAGGGAGAAGCAGATTGTGAAAGCGTGTGCTATCACCATTGTTCCTTCTTCGTCGAATGCTCCAACTGCGGCGCAAAAGGGAAAAGGCGTCGTTATCAAAGGTATGCTTTCTATTTAAGATGTTTCTGTTCGAGTATTGTTTGACAAACCCGAGATAGTCGATAGACCTTTAGTAGTGACGAACCCGGTTGGTGGTTCGACTAGCCTTAGTAAGATTTGCCGTAACGTGGTCTTATTGATTCATGGATGTATGTTTGTGATTGCTTTGTTTTGGGCTTTACTGGGTTTAGCATTATTTTGGGGAGTCGCTAAAGGAATAGGGTGGTATTAGGTACCTACCTAGTGATGGCGATAGTAACTGGAGTTAAGGAAGCTGAGAGGTTATCGTTGCAATAAGTTCTAGTTGTCTCTGGGAGGCAAATGAGTGCTCCAGTGTTTAGTTTTTTTGCTAGTATCACCTCACGTGGATTGTCCGAATTCGAAGGAGATGTTCCTTGGGTGCTTGTCTGATATTGGTTTAGGCCTTTGGGGCTTGTGCTTGGGGAATGTCGAGTTCAACTAGGATGGTTTGCATGAGAGATAAATAGTTGTTGCGATTCTTTATTGGATGATATCTTGGGTTACACGAGGAGTGATGGGCAGTCGTGACATGATAAGACTGTTCAATGGTATAGACTGCCCCAAGTTAGACTCGATAGGATTATCAGATGGCTTGACTGGGACTCGAGAAAGATGCGAAGTAATGGATTGTTTAGGACCCTATGCTGATGTTCTCTTTGGATAGTAGAACTTTGAAGAAATAGGATGCGTTCGTTGATCATGGAAGATGCAACGAAGATTAGGACGATTCAAGTTGGACTTGAACTCGTAAAAGAAAATGGGTGTTCGTTGATCTTGGAGATGCAACGAATAGGGAGACGACTCACGTTGGACTAGAGTTTGTCGGTAATGGATACTCAAGAATGGGTCTGAGTTATAGCATGACTCGAGTTGGACTCGAGAAGGCTGCAAGGAATTGAATTTGGCTCAAGTTGGACTCGAGAGGGCAGCAAGATAATAGATAGACTTGGGTTGGACTCAAGTATTTATGCGAACTTAAAGCAGGGGTATCTGGGGATGCCCATTACCTTGGATCCGTTGGACGTGAACTAGTTATCCTTGGAGGATAAAACGTATGTTGGATGTACGGTAGTCTGTTTGGAGGCTGGGCTTCCATTAGTTCTTGATGTTGGTTGGACCTGACGTACAAGAATCGACATATTGGGATTGGTTGGACCAGTCATGTAGGTGTCGACGTGTTCATGGCTTTAGCAGGTGATAGGTAGGACTTGTTTGATGGATGTTATGGTTTCTATGTTTGTCCCTATCTTTCTTCTCGGCAGTAGACTATCACCTGTAGGGTTCTAGCGATGGGGAACAAAGAGATGGTAGTATAGACGGACATTAGGCTACGTATCAATGCAGTGGGTAGTCATTACTCCATGAGGCAGAGTGTCGTAGTAAGGCTATGAGCCAGTGTAGTGATGTTGTCATGACTTCATGGGGACAGAGTGGACATAGCAAAGGATTTAGGTGCGGTAACAATTGCATTGAGTAGAAGGCATGCCAGTCTAGAGGTTATGTTTCTGGGTTGGAAGCAACTAGATTATATCACAGGATATGATTTCAGACCCAAGAGTGAACCGGATTCATAAACGCTAGTAAGCTTGACGATTAGATCGATTTTGATTGAGTGGATTGGTTCTAGTTAGAAGGACAATCCTAACCTATTGGAAATTATCTCGAGGGTAGAGATGGGTATCGATGGAAAGAGAATGATCAAGCAAGGAATTGATCGAGAAGGATGGCTTCGAAAGAATGAGGGGCTGGTTGTACCTAACGTAGATGGACTAAGAGATGAAGTGCTTAGAGCATATCATCACTCGAAACTGACTATACATCCCGGTGGTAACAAAATGTATTGAGACATAGATCAGACCTACCACTGGGAAAGGATAAATAAGGATGTTGGGAAGTTTATGTCCAAAAGCATGAATTTCCAGTTAGTTAAAGCTGAGCAAAAGAAGCCTAGTGAGTTGTTACAACCATTAGAAATTCCTAAATGGAAATGGGAACAAGTCTCAATGGATTATATTGATGGTTTACCAAGGACTAGGTCAAGTCATGATGGTATTTGAGTGAATCGTATACTAGAGGATCTTTTGAGAACTTATATATTGGATTTTGGAGGGTCATGGGATGGCCATTTGTATCCGGTTGAATTATAGTTATTAGCCCAGTATTGGTATGGTTCCAATTGAAACTTTGTACGGAAGACCGTGCAAGGCACCATAATGTTGGTTGGAGAATGGTGAGAAATTTGAGCTTAGACCAAAATAATAAGAGGGACTTCAGGCAAGGTCAAGGTTATCCAACAGAGAATGAAGACTACCTAAGATAGGATGAAGACTTATGTCGATAAGAGACGAAGAGATTTTGAATTCTTCGTTAACGACTTGGTGTTTGTCAAGTTCTCTCCGTGGATTAATGTGATTCGTTTTGGTGGGAAAGGTAAGTTAGCACCAAGGTTTGTTGGTCCATTTTCAGTTCTCGAGCAAGATGGGAATTTGGCATATAAAGTTGAATAACCAGAGAAGATGGAAGGAGTTCATAACGTATTTCGTGTTTTCCAATTAAGGAAATTCGTGCACGACCCCGATATGACTATTTCACCGGATCAGTTGGTTGATATCGAAGTAGAACCCGAGGTGGTTGGGAACCGTAAGACGATTCGTATTGTTGAGCACGAGACGAAGAAACTTCGAAGGAAGCGGTGAATCTAGTCAAGGTTCAGTGGGGCGAGGATGAGAATGATTGTACTTGGGAGACAGAGGAGAGCATTAAGAAGACATATCCAGAACTCTTTGCTTGGTAAGATTTTAATTACTACTTAGTTTTCCGCATGCTAGGATAGACTTGTTTGTTGTTTTGTATGTTTGATTGTTGTGAATAGTTGGTAGGCATGCGGAATCCTTTGCTTGTCTCTTAGCTAAGGAATTTCGAGGGCGAAATTTCTTAAGGGGGGAGAATGTAATGACCCGCATTCTACGCATCGAAGGATCGTAGAATATTTATTTCTCTCACATACGAAGTCGTATAGTCATGTAACTTTAGGAGATGACTATTGGGGTCATTTCCCATGTTCATGATTTTGGCCATTTTTAAATGACCATTTTGCCCCTAGCTGATCTTGTTTTGACCATAACTTTTTATTGGTAAGAATTTTTGACCTGAAACCACTACCATTAGATTCGGATGATGGTTTACCTTTCCGTAGATTGGTCACATTAGCCAAACGGACTAACTTTTTGGGAGATATTGCTGAAACAAAGTTTAGAAGGTGAAAAACAGCTTAACCGGACCTAATTAGAGTGATTAACAGCTAAGCGTATAACCCATTTCGGGATTGGGGTTATGGGAGGACTGAAATGAGTTAGAGAATGGTTCCTATTCATTTTTCCACCCGCCACAAATGTAACACCCCGGATTTTTGAATGCTCAAATTAACTAAATTAAATAATACTTAATTTCAAATGTGGGAATTAAGGGAAACGGGTTGCGCCATTGCGTTCATCTCGGAATTCTGCTTGAGATAGAGTCCGAGTTTGCATAAAACAGACAATATATGAAGGAGATATGGACAAACGAAGTTAGGCGGAAAAACCAGAAGAAAAAAAATTTAAATGCACTGGCGCACTTGGGAAGTGCGCCAGTACAAAATTACACTGGCGCACTTCCTAAGTGCGCCCAGGCCGAGCAGAAAGCCTGCACAGCTTTCTGGTGTGATCTGATCCACACTGTGACTCATTGCTGAGTCCTTTCTGACTCCTTGCTGAGTCATTAGGGCTGAGGTGTCACCCTATCCTGACTGAGTGGTTTTGATTAGCCCTAAGGGCATCCGACGGCTCAAATTAAATTGAAACTCTATATAAACATGTGTAGACTCAAACCCTAGAATCAAATAAAAATTAGATCAATGGCCGTCATACTGTCTCTCCAAAACCTAGAGTAGCCGCCACCGACTAGAAGCAAAGTAAAGCAACTCAATTCTATTCAAATCAAAGTCTAATTTCAATAACGAAATTGTCTACAACAAGGGAACGTTAATCAATTACAAAATTCAGATCCCAGAACTCAAGACCCTCTTTTTTTGTGAGCTCTAGTCACTTTTAGGTTTAAATAGATAAAAGTGAATTGTGGTAGACTATGATTTGGGTATATGTTGTTTGTAGTTATGCAAGTTTATTGTTGTTGTGGATCATGAAATTATACAAGTTTATTGTTGTGGGGAATCATGAAATTATGCAAGTGAAATTCATAAACCTATGCAAGTTACCTTATGTCGTGAATCATGAACCTATGCAAGTCACCTATGCAAGTTGTTATGTTGTGAATCATGAAACTATGCAAGTCACCTATGCAAGTTGTTATGTTGTGAATCATGAACCTATGCAAGTCACCTATGCAAGTTGTTATGTTGCAAAATCATGAATCTATGCAAGTTTTTAATTATGCGGTGAATCATAATTATATGTGAAGTTATCATGTCATTTTCCCTAGTTGTCATGCTTATGCCAAGAATTGTACTGAAAACGATCACCTTGTCATTCCATTTTATTTTATTGTTATGGTGAGGCTACCTTGTAGCTTCGATGACGCCAAAAACGCAAACGGTTACGCTAGTAAAGAAACGGGGAAAAGGGGAATTTGTAATAGGCATAATTTACATAGTGTTTATGTAAATTGGACACATGATTCTAGTAAGGAAACATATAAATAATTACCTATTATGACATAGAGTAAAAATGGTATAATTTGAATATGACCATTTATGGATAGGAAATTCAAATTGTTAATAAAATAGGTATTGACACCTATAAAAAGGAAAAGATTAATTAATTAACTTTATTAATTAAAAGATGAATGTTTAAGCAATTAAAGTCTGAAAATTTAATTAACACTTATGACATGAGGTTAGGTTGCATTAGTGGTGGAAGTCTACCCGGACCCGACCGGCATATCCAGTAGCCACTAGTGTTGAACCTAATGTGAGAGGTCTAAGTGTGTGAATACGACTCGGGCTAAGACACGAGGTTAGACCCAATTATGGAATAAGACTGCCCAGACCCGACTGGCATATCCAGCATCCACATGTTGTAGGCCTAATGTGGGAGGTCTTGCCCAATATAACCATAATTGGACATGGTAATAAGAAAAGACTACTTAACCTAACTTAATACATGTGGACTGTATGATGATGGACATAAGTTAGGTTAAGTAAAATGAGTTGGATAGTGGGTGGGTTAAGTACAACTGATGGGTAGGTGGGTAATATTAATATATATAAGCCCACAAGCTTAACCATTAATTAAATAGGATTAAATCAGTGGGAGGGTTAAGTACAACTGATGGGTAGGTGGGTAATATTAATATATATAGGCCCACAAACTTAACCGTTAAATAAATAGGATTAAATCAGTGGGAGGGTTAAGTACAACTGATGGGTAGGTGGGTAATATTAATATATATAGGCCCACAAACTTAACCATTAAATAAATAGGACTAAATCAGTGGGAGGGTTAAGTACAACTGAAGGGTAGGTGGGTAATATTAATATATATAGGCCCACAAACTTAACCGGATAAAAAGGGTTATGTAATTAAAGACACCTGATGGTATACATAACCGGGGCAAAATAGTAAAGTTATGTATTAAAGACACCCTTAGGGGTACGCATAACTAATGGGAATAGATAGAGTTATGTATTAAAGACACCTATAGGTAAGCATAACCGATAAGTAGATTAAGGGTTATGTATTAAAGACACCTATAGGTACGCATAACTGATTGAGGGATATGTAATTAAAGACACCTTAGGGTATACATAGTCAGTAGAAAACCTAGTGGAGATACAAGATATAGGGGAGAGCTTGTATCATGTTGTGTGGGACCCATTTCAGTCAGTAACCCGGAGGGGTATCAAAGTAAAGAACTTCGTACTAGGTGGGGAAGGGGCACGCTTACTGATTGATTGTAAGAGATCCAAAATGAGACGGATGGTGTGGGTGGCGCAAACCGACCGGGGACATGTGTGTTCATGGGCCGGGCAGAGGGGGACAAGACGACCGTGAAACCAGTAGATATAACTGTGCACACCTTGGGTTGCCACTTTAGGTAAGTGATACCCCCTAGTTGTGGGACCAGCACAGGGTATCTACAGAGTAGGGAGCCGATCAATTAGGGTAGTGGTTAGGGTATACCCGGACGTATGCCCTAAGTCTACCAATTTATAGTAGGAGGGTAGTGGGTACGACTAGTTGAGATAGGAGCAGGCGGCACCTATGACAGTAGCTAGGAATACACGAAACTACCACCATCGTTATCGTTATTATGGTTAGCGGAAGGGATCATCCCATCTTGACTTTACTAGTAATAGTGCAGAGTAGTTTGTAGTAAAGCATCCATACATCTTACCTTATTTGTCCTGTCATACCTGCCATCTATACTTTGAATCCTCTTATCCACTTTGTATGCATGTCATGTTTACCTTTATTTATTTACTGGCTAAAAGTTACTGGACTCACTAGATGTATGTCTGACCTAGTTTGTTTCGCATCTTTTCTTCCATTCCCACCCACCTCAGGTTCCCAGGGAGGAAACATCCAGGTTTAGTCAGGATTTGGATATCATCTTCTAGGAGCTACTTCTGAAGTATGGCTCGAGTCTCTGTCTCTTATATGGATTGCTCTTTAATATGGGGAATGATGTTTTTCTTTTAAATACCTATGTACTCTGATAATGTAAGACAGAAGTGTTTTGTTGTAATGGTTTTATGACTCATGGTATTATGTAACAAAGTATTTTGGTGATTTAATAAAGTTGTTTATTTTCCGCTACAAAATGTTTATATCTGTCTTGTGATATTCTGTGTCTGTTTACCTAAAACGCTCCACTGAAGTTAAGGCATTCCCTTTGTGAGTGACCTTAATGGAGGTGGGGTGTTACAACAAACCTCCCTTGAGCTCTAGCAATGGCCTCCATCTTCTAAATCGCCCCTAAAACACCATTTTTATCATTCCTAATCGATAATTAAGCAAATCAACACCAAATCAAGGCGGATTAGCATAAATAAGAGATAGGCTTTCACGTCTTCCTTGGTAAATTAATTACCACTCTGTTGTGGTTTCGAAGCTTCCTTGGTCGCAATAACAACAGTTTCTTCCTTAGGAAATAGGCTTTCATGTCTCACAGCTTTTTCCATAATTTTCTCATATGGATCGTCAAGATGATCCACCAAGGGTCTCCCTATATAAGTATCCAAACCCATAACAAACTTCTCATTCTTCTGATACTGAGAGTCAATATATGAATGAGCATACTTGGAAAAGGCCTCAAGATCAGAAACATAATCAAGCATTGGTTGACCATTCTGCTTCAACTCCACAAACTTCTTGAACAAAATAGACTTTTGAGCAATAGAGATAAACTTCGTCTTAAACTTGACTCGTAACTAATCCCATGTGATCTCATCTTCCAAGGTCTCCAAAGTGACATAGTTCCACCAATCCATGTCCCTGTATTGCAATTGTCTCGATGCAAGCTTTCTCTTCGTTGCATCATCTGTACCAAAGTCTCTAAAAATCTGTACACAAGCATCTAACCACCTTTGAACCTCTTCAGTTGACTCTATCCCCTTGAAGAGTTTTACTCCTAGAGATGTGAAGTCCTTGCTTAGCTTAACAAAATTCACATCCCTAGGAACCTGCACATGAACCCCCACATCTACCGTAGTAGCCTATTGAGCGAGTTCCCTCCTTATGATCCCTGCCATCATGGCCTCGAACATAACTGGACAGTTTGGTATACCACCATTTCTCTTTCCAGGAGGAGTCTCCTCCCTAGCAGCGTATCCCGATGGTCGACGACTCATTCTAAATTTGTAATATAGAATGATTAGCACATGAACGAGAAAACTGCTATAGAGTTCAAGCACAATTACTATACAATAATATATATAGTATGCATCCATCAAAAATCTACAAGTACGACTCTCATACGCTATTACGTCTTTAAACTTTGGCTAAAATTGATAACCAAAGCTCTATTACCAAATGTGACGACCGCCTATAATTACTTTAATAAAACAAGGGAAATGATGCACTGAAAAATGTGCTAGGAAGCTGTGGACGATCATCAGCGTAAGCTAACACGAGCAGAACCTATCGTATAACTCACAGCGCAAGGATAAAATATAATAGAACATATAAAACAGGCAATAATAATGAGCATATCTGAGCATAAACTTGAACTTTCATAACAACTAGAAATAATATCCGTACATCCCTAGATTACAACATAAGTGTATGTACAAATTTGCCTCGCTACAACACTCAGAAAAAACACCAAACATTATAGCGGAAACATCCAATATTAGATAGTAGAAAAACCGATATGCAAGCCTCCTGCTCATCATCACTCTGCATCCTCACCTCACTAAGCTCTACTACTTGTAACCTTCCACTTAGACTACCCATCCCAAACCGGATGAACAACCCAAGGTAATAAGAGGGAAACATAAAACCTTGAGTCAGACAACAGTCTTAGTCAGCGATAAAACAGTTATATAATATCATCAATAAAATATATGAGAATAGGCAGATTAATCAACTAATCTACCAACAACACCAGAGAAGAACCCAATCCCGTCGTCCCCACATCCGATAGTTGTAGCATTTACAACAACAATACATTCATGGCAATCAGTTATCGTGTATAGACCATTCTAATCGATGTCGACATCCCCCAGGCACAAGCACCAGAAGCCTAAACCAGTATCAGACAAACACCCAAGAGATATCACCTTCAACGTCGAATAATCTATACAAGATGATACAAGCAAAACAAACATCATCCATGACTCTGGCTATCACCGCCAATCCTTCTTTTAAACCATCGTTAATCATATAACGACCAACCTTGTCATACGTCAAGGGCGAATGGTAAACCCCGGTTCTAGCAATAACTCCACATGCCATCGTGACTCATGTGTTTGTCTTTTCCATTCTCGACAACTAAGCCCATCAAGACTGCCCAGGTACTCGACCAACAACCTTCCGGTCTTTGGGTTCCCATATAGTACCCCTATTTTCAGTCCGCTGGAACCTACGACAATGAAAATCTCTCGTCCTTCAATATCTCTAGCCATCCAACCCGATGATTATTCACAAACTCAAATGCCTTCTCAAGCTACCATTATCCACGAACTCACCACCTCGAGTCGTCTTCACATTCAATGCATTTCAACGATCAACGAACACTTCACAATAATTCGAACATTCCCATGTGAATTCACTTCGAAACCACAATCATCATCGATCCAAAAAATAGCTTCATTTGGTCGATACTGCATTTCACAGCATCCCCTGCCTTCCCGCTACGAAAGACAAACCACAACGTTTAATCACCATTCTGTAGCATTTACAAACGCTGTCTTTTCCCTTAGGCCATTCACAACCTGACTTCATTGGTTGACCCACAACCTAACCAAACCACGAGCCAACCACCTGCTTTTCCCCCAAAACCGAACGATCTGACCATGGACGGCCTGACTTAGCTCCTCCAACTTGAAGCTCCACTAATATCTGATGACCTAACTAGGTCATGCTATCCTAGTGACCTGACTAGGTCGTCCCACCTTATCAACCTATCTGCACTAAAACAAGCCGACCCGAACTCCTCCGAACGACCCGATCCTTCAAGCTTCCCAACGAGCCGCCTTGCTTTTTTATGGACCGGCCCGATACTTGCATGAACGATCCACGACCCAAGTCAAACCAACGACCTGAGCTTCAAGGATGACTTGACTCCATTTCTTGGAGAACAAGCCACATGACCTGACCTATGAAAAATGACCCAACTCCAGATCTGAGCAAAATAGTTCCAAACTTGACCAAATCTTCACCAACAACAATATCGATGCAACCAATTCATTCAAATCATCTAATTCAACCACAAATACTTTATGAAATCATCAACAACATCAAAATGAAAATTATTCATCAATAATCATATAAAATTAACCAAAATCATGATAAATCAATGCATAAAGTAAAACAATGGATATGCGTAAACATATAAATTAACATAAAAATTACCGGTTTTAAGTTTCTAGATTATATCCTATGGTGATTCAAGTGAAAACTCAAATGAAAATATACTTTCCATGGTGTAGATGTAGGTGAAAACAACTTGAAAATGATGAAAATAAGATCAAACAACCCATGTACTTGATTGAAACCGCGTGAGAGATGTTTATCACTCACCAAATCTTCAATCTAGCTTAAAAACGATGAACCACGAATCCAAACAGTGAAGAAAAAACTTCAAACCTCTCAATTTGATGCAATCTCTCTTCGCTTGATGTAGATCTAGCTTTGTTTGATGTAGATCTTTAATCTTCACATGTAGATCTTGAATATTAATAGTGTAAAGTGTATTTGATTGAGCAAAGAGGATCGCGGCTTATCCAAACGAGAGAATGAAGAAAGAAAACTGTTCTTTATGCCTTTAACCTCCTATTTATAGCCTTGCACCATCGTACTAATGGACCTTCTCAAATCATCCCATCAATGGCTCACAAAACTTGAATAGAAAATTGCGTAGCACTAAAACAGCGATCCCTCCCAAACCACTGGACCAAATCTTTAATGTGACAACACTACGGAATTGGCAGCACCGTTTCCTTTCCAATGAAATCGATTTCAGCTCCTGATTCGATCCCAGTCAAAAGTTAGGCCCTATGCAATACTATTAGGGCGAAAATGGTCATAATTAAAACTGGTAAAAAGGACATGTCTCGTATCTCCATAAACAACATATCAAAATATGAGAATGATCAAACCCTTAGGGAATTAAATAAAAATATTTTATGATCCTCCGATACATAAAATGCGGGCTGTTACAGTTCTCATGGGCTTTAGAAAATTGCTCATGAGATCGTCTTTGAAGGTATATCAAGTTGCAGTTTTAGTAATTAAGTTTGCCCTTGTTGGAAGAAATTTAAAAATACTCTTAGACATAAAACTAAGGAACATTCATTGGGAAATATGATAACTTGCCTCAGTATTGAGGTGGAGTCTCATAAAAAAAGATATGAAGGAAGATGTCCTTTTTGTTTCAGGCAATATCAAGAATGCTGCGATTTTGAAATCGAACCCCGAAAACTTTAAGAATCAGTACTTCAAGCTTAATCAAAACTACAAAAAATAGGAAACTAAAGAGGTCAACAAAAACCACCCCAAAAGGGTGACTATGGACAATTGTTTCTTTATTACAACTATGAAACATTTGATTATATAGCACATAAGTGTCATAAAATTGATAGCTCTGCATCGTAAGCTAACCTGACCAAGGAGCCTCTTACGACTATGACTGCTGATAAGATTTACCTTTTTGGGGGATTAGAGGGTTAGTAGACAGATACTAGCACTATACGCCATATCTGTTATGACCATGATATGTTAAAAAATGCACATAAACTAATAAGAAGAAAGTATTATTCGAAGACTCACACCAGTATCGTTGTTGATATTGGAAGCATTGAGGAAAAGTTTACCTCTGGGAAGACCATCATTCTAGAAGATGTCATGCACACATTAGATATAAGAAAGAATCTTCTTTCGGGTGTTCTTCTTAATAAGAATGGGTATACAGACCGTTAGGGATGATTTATATATAATTACAAAGAATAACATGTTTTTTGATAGGGGTTATTTAGCAAATGGAATGTTTAAATTGAATGTTGAGTGTAATGAAATGTTTGCTTTTTCTTTTGTGATTTGTGATTTGTGATTTTAATATCCAACACTCTAGATTATGTTATGTGAATAAATGTATAATAAAGAGAATGAACAAATTAGGTATAACCCTAAAATCGTCACTTAATGATTCTATTTTTTTTGTTAATTTTGCAGTCAAGCAAAAATAAGAAAAACCATTCATAAATCTATAGTTAAAAAATCAGGAACTTTAGACTGGATTCATTCTGATATATGTGAGTATGATGACAGTTGACTAGAAATTTGCACCGGTACTCTACCACTTTCATTGATGATTGCTCTAATTTTACTTATGCGTACCTCATGAAAAAAATTATGCACTTGAGATGTTTAAATCTTTTATAACTAAAATTGAAAATCAGTGTAGTAAGAAGGTTATAAGATTGCATAATGATATAGGAACCAAATGTAAATCAAGTTTATTTATTTAATTTTATGACTTACGTGGAATAACACATAAAATAATTGCACTATATTCACCTGAAATGGATGGTAAAGAAGAAATGAAATATAGAACTTTAACTGAATTAGTTATTATTATTTTACTTAGTTCTTGTGCATCTATACATTGGTAAGGAAAAATTTGTTGACTGCTAATGAAACTATTTTTGTAAAATTCAACTGTCTCAATTGCCGAACAATCGTGCCAAAAACTCGAGTTCCTTTTGGATTTCCTTCTTGATCAATGACAACCGCTGCGTATGTTATGTATTGAATAGAATTCCTAAGGAAAAAAACAAAAATTTCACCTTTTGAAAAATTTAAAGTTACGAAGCTAATGTGACTTATTTTGTAACTTGCGAATGTTTGGCATATGTTTGTGTCAAATTAGCAAGTAAAGCATATGAATATTATGTTGTTAATAATAGATCATACAAATTTTATGATCTGAATGCAATAATATAATAGAATCTAATGATGTCGTTTATTTCTGAATTGAGATTTCCTTTTAATTAAGGAATAATGGGTAAATATAGTAATACTTCGCCTTTAAAATAGAATCTAAGGGGTCTTTTGAAAATTAACCTAGAAGAAGTTAAAGAATAGGAACTGCAGAAGAATTTGGTTTGGATTTTTACGCTTTCACTATAGAGGACGATCTCATGAATCTCCAAGAATCTTCAATAGAATCCATTTTTGGCAAGAGGATATAATGATGAGATTGATTCTTTGGAGTCCAATAAGACTTTGCACTTAGTAGATTTACCAACTGGTTATAAATTTATAGGATGTATATGTGTACTCAAAAAGGCAATTAAAACCTAATGGCTCAGTTGATGAACATAAAGCCTAAATGGTGGCTAAAGGATTTAAGCAAAGTGAAAAAGTATAATTTTTGACACTTTTTCATCCGTACCTAGAATCACATCCATTCGAGTACTAGTTTCAATTGCATTCATGATTTGATAACACGCCAAATTTTGCTTTATTAAATGGTGACTTAGAAGAGGGAATGTATGTGGATCAACTTGAATGTTTTGTAGCTCATCGTCAAAAATATAAAATTTAGTAACTAGATAAATCTTTTATATAGCTTAAAACAAACACCTAAACAATGGCATAAAAAATTGATAACTTAGCAATCTCACAAGGTTTCAAAGTTATTGAATAAATATGAAGACATCATTTGCACTATTTTATGTTTATATATAGATGACCTACTTATTTTTAGGTTAAAAATTCATGTCATAAACACTATTAAATCTTTTTTTAGTGCCGATTTTGATATGAATGATCCAGGTAAAGCAAGTGTAGTACTTGGTACTAATATAACTAGGTCTGAAAATGGGCTTTCTTTAGATCAGTCTCATTATGTTGAGAATATTTCAAAGAAATATAATTACTTTGATTTTAAATCTGCATGTACACCATATGATCATATTATAAGTCATTTAAGAATAGTGATGAACGTGTAAGGCAGTCTGATTATGCGAGCATCATTAACGGCCTTTGATACGTCACTGATTGTACTAGACCTAGTAGTGCTTATGTTGTAGGATTATTGTGTAGTTTCTAGTAGATCGAATACATAGAATTTCCCTGTTATTGAGAGGATCAAGAGATAATTAAAATGAAACATGAACCTTAGGTTACATTATGAGAAGTTTCCAGCCATTCTTGAAGGATACACTGATGAAAACAGGAATACCGACTATTTTGGCTTAGTCTACTATAGGGTCTGAGATGATAGCACTAGCTGTAACTAGTGAAGAAGAAGATTACTTAAGAAATCCACTAGCCGAGATTCCCTTATAGGAAAAATTAGTACAGGCTGTGTTGAACCACTACAATAATAATGCAGCCATTGCAAAAGTACATAACCGTTGTTGCAATAGAAAGAGACGACAAGTCTTCATAAGCGCAACACTATTAGAGGGTACACTCTTCCGGATCTATTAGTGTAACAACCCGTATTTTCGGAACCAATTTTAAAATTTAATTTAAGTTATTTTAAGGAATTTGTGAGTATAAATTGGTTATTTTTGCTAAATAAAATTTGAGAATAATTTTAAAATTAGTTTTTATATTTTATTTGACTTAAAACAAACTCAGCAAAATTATTAAATTGATTTATAAGCTTTGTTTTTGAAAATTTTAAAAATTTGATTTTTAAAGTCATTGCACATCCCTTAAAAACTGAGATTTTGCTAGGAAACGCAGAATTCGACAAGATAAATTTTTTTGGATTCATAATGACAAATCATTGTTGAGTTCCAAAATGCGCTTCTAACGTACTCAGTATATGGTCGTGCGAAGCAAAACCGTTTGTTCAAAAACAGACGATCAATTTATGAAGGAACATTATAGAGACGATCTCAGAATTTGATTCCATTTTTTTTCTTGACTCGTATCGTCAAATAATGGTTAAATCCAAAACATCGTGATTTTTGGAGTTATCATTTGTGCGTACAAGAAGAAAATGTACACTAAAATCGTATTTTTGGAGCTTATTTGAGCATCTTTGATAATTTTAACGGAAGGTCAAACAAACACGGAATTCAACAAAACTTGATTCGTTGGACTCGTCCTGACGTGTACTTTCTTGTATCCGAAATTCGTGGCAAACGGAGATAGTTTGTATTCGGACGATTGGAGAGAAAGTAGCATACAATCTCTTTTTCTTCCTTTCCTTCTTCATTGTTTCCTCCTTCCCTCTTCCTCTTTCTTTCTTTCTTTCTTCTTTAATGGCCTCCACTCCCCAAAAATTTCAGTTGTTGCCCTCTCTCCCTCCCCCGGCACCGCTTCTCCCCTTCGGCCACTCCTCTCCTCCTCCTCTCTCTCTCTCTCCCCTCCTCCTCTCTCTCTCTTCTCTTTCACAAAACCCTAACACTAGAACTCAAATCACCACCAACTACCTCCACGGACCTCGTGTCGCCGCTGCCACCCTTCATCCGGCTAGTCAGCCCCCCTGCACCGCCTATCAGGCCTCCACCTTAGACCATGGCTCCCCACCTCCTCCAAAATCTCATTTTCACAAAATTTCCTATTCACAGATAACACCCTCCTCTTCTTTCCTCAATAACTTCCAACCCGTGCATTCCTGGTCGAAATTCCACAATAAATAAGTTATATATCACGTTTTTCTCTATGACTTTGATATATCACAATTGAATTTTGGAGTTCGGTGCTGCCCGAAAAATGTATTTGAAGTTTGCAGTTTTAGAGCGAGGATTCGCAAATTCTGGCGAGTTGGAGCGTTTTGGGAAGGAAGTCCGCTAGGAGAAAGTTGTCTTGAATGACGCGTTTGTGCTAGTGACATGGTTTGGTGAAGATGAGAGTTGTATGTAAATTCTAGAGCTGGAGAGGTGAATTTGATTGCGAAAAGCGACAAATGGTGAAAGCATGGCAAAGAATTTTCTACAGTAGAAGAGTCGCAATGAATTGGTTTAGCTTATAAGTGAGAATTCGCTCACCAAAATATTATTGCTAGGCAATTATGTCATGATCAGTGTAGTTATGCATTTTAGGTGGCAAGTTAGAAATTACATCATGTAGTTATAATATCCCTTTTGGAGTTTAACACATGAACTATTCACAAATCCCTTGCATTAAAAGCGTTGTATGAAAATGCGACACTCGCATTTCATACTCCGTGGTTGGACATTTATGGCGGCCTTAAATGGCGTTTGGTAGTTGAGTATTTATTTATTTGTCTATGGCTTTGGTGTGTGTATTGTATGCCAGTGATTGATTTAAATTTATTGTAGTTGGCTGAAAACCCCACACAGGTCTTCGGATAATATTTGACTCGCACATCTCCCTTGTGTGAAATTTCGATTAATCGGTTGATTGACGGATTTATGTGTGCGTCAATTACTTGATTGAAGCTTACATAAAAATAAAATGCACATTGGATGTCATTTTGGATGTTGATAGTTGTTCGCAACTATCGTTGGGTGTTTACGATGAATGTAATCCATATAAGTTCATTTATGTGGAAACATTATTGAGATTTTATTCCAATCCGGAATGAACATGAATATTTTTGAAATGTGATATTCAATGAGAATTAGAAGTTGACTTTGATGTCCGAATGGACACGAAAATATAAAAATGTGAAGCCGAGTTAAGTAGAAAACACTATTTTAACTTGAACGTATTTCTATATCGATTTTATTCATTTTTATAATGATTATCAAGAAGATTGAATTTCAATATATTACATTTTGAAAATATTATCATTTTTAAAATCATAATAAAATGTAATGTTCAAGTATAATTAAAATTGGTAATGAAAGCGAAATCATTTTAAACGAATGTATGAACATTTTATAAAATACATTTTTAAATAGAAATCGACGATATATATTATATATATTTAAATGGTATGAATAGAAAGTGTCACGCAACGACCGTTGCGAATTTCAAACATTAACTTGAAATGGAGATAACAGGAGATCTGATTGTCGGATTCTCCTAAATCCGGAACAGTTGGGTTCATATCGAAAAGATCTTTCCAATGAATATATGACATTTAAATTGGAATAGTTAGATTTTAAAATATGTCCAAATTAGTTTTGGAAAAGGTCACTATAAATGTAGTTTAATGACCATATATGGAAATCGACTGTAAGGGCCTTATCAAAATAATTAAAAATATGAATAAATTTTGTAAAATCAAAATAAATGATTTGGAAAGATGTTGGATGAAAAATTCCATATTTGAAAAGATATTTTTTTTTGAATGAACTAGTTAATAACTAGAATAATAATCCAATGATTTTTAGAAATGGTAAGCTGGGTTTGGGTTTGTCATTAATGGTATCTTTATTGATACCGTTCTTAAACCTAGTTATGAATGGAATTAATCTTTTAATTAAGGTTTGGAGAAAGTTTTCCAATTTATTTAATTAAATAGGAACTGAGTGGAATTCGATTAATAATAATCGAGATGAGTTTCTGTGAAGGCAGGCATTTACTATTTATGGAATTTAAAAGGCATTGCCATTATTCCACTTATAGTATTGGTCGGATATGGAAATTTATATCAATTATAAATTGTTCAGAATTCCTGAAGATACCATATTAAACGAATATGACTTTGGGTTTATTACGAGTGGTGTTTTAAATAACATTTGTTCTTTAACCCAAGTAAAGGCGAGATTAAGTTCTAGAAGTTGAATAATCATTAAATAATGATGTTTTAGGATAAAAACTGAATAGAGTTTTAATGAATCTTTAATTAGATTGAAATATAAAATGAGATAATTAAATTTATCGAACAAGAGAAATGGTCGAGATGGAGTACTACCAGTTTTACTCCATGCGATAGTTAAATCTTTAATTAGATTTGAAATGATAAATGGTAATTAAAATTATAGATAATCCTACGGGTGTTAAATATGGAGTGCTACCAGTTTTGCTCGACGGGATGAATAGGTTGGGGTTTGGGGATAATAAAAAACATGATTACTTCGGTAAGGCTCGATAATCCTGACTAGTTTGATAAACCTTAATCTGGTTTAAGTTGTGAAAAGATAAAATAAAAATCTTTTGAAATGATATCAAAGGAAAATTAAACTATAAGTTTAAAAGAATTTATCTTTGAAATAATTAAGGGGAATCTTTCCCAAAAATAATGAATATTTGAATAAAAGAATATTCTGGATTGGAATGAGATGTGTATTATTTTTATGCATCACATGGTTATAATTTGCGCGAGTTGTTCGGAAAGACCGGGTTTAACCCATTCTGAATAACTGATACGACGACTAAAAGTCAAAGATATTGAAGACGGTGCAAGACCATCAATCTTCACATCGAATGGATTACTACTAATACCCTGGATGGAGTTGCTTCCTTGAAGGGGTTATAGTGGTAGTTGTCCGGACGTACTTGTCGATTGTTCGGATATGTGAGGGCCTCTCTCCTGTATTAGACATATGGAACTAGGAATAAGGTGCCTCCGGTTTTGTTCAAACCCGGAACGTACTTGTAAATGGATTGTGTCTGACATTGTGTTATGTGATATATTCATCGATCTCTGCTAAATATATACATATATCTATTTGGTGGCGGAGAATTTATTCACTTACTTAACACCCTTCTCTAAGACGTACGAGCTTAGAGATTATATACTAGCAGAAATCAATGATATGGTATGAATTGAAAATGTGGCATGCTAAGATGCAAATGATCAAGGATTTTATTAAAAAGCAGGGCCCTGTGGATGATGATCAAAGCACAGCTTTAAATAACATAGCTTTGTGTATAACATTAATATGCAAGCCTCACACCCGGTATGAGTCAAAAACGGGATAGTGACTGCAGGGAGTGCATGCATTTCTTTCGTGCTAGAAGTTGTGGTCATGGTATGGAGCCCAGACATTTTTACTTATGTGGATGCTGGATTGTGAGGCGTCTCGGATATAGAGCCGACTAAAAGGCTCGAGTGATAGTTCCGACAGGACCGGGAAATATATTATTCAAGAATAACCAATCCTTAAAAGTAAGAAAGGACCGGCCTTGGAGATCCAAGGTTTTCCCATAGGTGTGATCCTGAAACACGTGCTAGAGTGTCTCGAAACCGATGAGGAGGATCCCTTGTCTCGACTCATAAATGGAATCCAATTTCTAATACGCAACTTTTCGGTTTTAGTTGTAAACCTATATGGCGACATAGTAGGATGAGGTACTATGTCGTCTATGATTGATACATTTATATTTAAAGTTGTTATTGACACTATGCACTTATAGTAGTATCAAAATGATTTGTTTTAAAGCGTACCAAGCATGTTTGACTATTATAAGGTAAAACTCTATCCTCTGGTTTGTGTTTGCATTGTGTGATGGGGCCTGAGTCTTATAATAGCCTCATTTTTCTGAAAGCATTGTGTTGTTTACAAATTGTTTTATTTTAGAGTATTCATGGGAGTGAACCTATTCCATGACATACGACGTAGTCCCGTGATTTACTCTAATTTAAAGTAAAGAATTAATAACTGTTTTAGTTCTCACACCAGTCTCATGACTAATCTGGAGTTTATTGTTTTCGCCTAAACTCTGAGTGCCTATATTTTCCACACGGGTAGTCAGTAGTTTTTGGTTTTGCAGATTTCTATTTAACATGATCATGGTTTATAGCTAGAGCTATATACGAAAAGATTTGTATCCGTATATCTCTTTTAGTTGTGTTAGTTGATGTATTTCCACAGTGCATTGTGTATATACACTTTAATTTCTGCTGCTATGTAATTTATTCTCTGATATTGTATTTTTGCTATGTATATTATTTATTCATACTCTGATATTCTTGCAATCTGATGTATATTGTTGTAATAACAATTAAAAGTTCTCATTTTTGGGTTCTGGTGCATCGTGTTTGTTAAAGGTGGTATTAGAGCTTTGGTTTACAAAGCTCGAGAACAAGGCACATTAGAACCGAACAAAAGAATTCAACAGAGATAGAATTAGTAACATTCTATTTAAGAATACTCATTAGAGATAGGATCAGTAGTGCCCTAGAATGAGAAACTCGTTAGAGATGGGGTTAGTAATGTCCTAGAATGAGTTGAGAGTGACACATTTATAAGTAACGTATTTGTGATTAAATATAATCCGATTTTATAAAAATATTTTTGAATATACAAAAATTATATGCTTAGAAAGATAAAAAAATCAATTAATTGTTTGTATGATTGTTTTATTACCTTTTTGATTAGTTATGATGTTTGATTTAAATAAATTTGACGAAACCTTCAGCGACTTTTGGACATTGAATATACAAACACCCTTGTTATTTAATTTGATTGAGATAAGTTAAACTGAATTGCAAGCTTAGTTAGAATTTGATATATATATATATATACATATATATGTTGAGCAGGTTAATGGCTTAACATTGGGTAAAGAAATATATTGTGTGCCCGACAAACATGTGCACCTTAATGAGTTGGTTGCACAATTTTATTATTATATTATAACCATTGTGTGTGATTTGGATGCGCTGTGATGGTTTTTCTGTGTGAAATTTAAAACATACACCATAGGATAGAAACAAATAAATTATGGATCATACGCATAACATACTACTGAAGATGGCATAGCATATCATATTCAATATAAGCATTTGGCGCTTGTGTGACGAGGTTTGAATTACCATACGAGCAAGATGCTTGTATGGCGAGGACTGAATTACAGGTTGAACTGAGGACCGATTATGGACTTAATAGTTTATAACGGTAAATTGAAAGATTTAATAACAAATCCTACATAGGTCTTGAGATGGAAAAAAAACACATGTCATACCTCTCTTGTTTTAATTTTAATACGTGGGTATAGGGAGAGCAGGGCTTATAAATTATTATGGGTATGCACATTTGTTATGTATGCGACATATATGATTTATTGGGTACCTAATATGGCCCAATAATTTTTTCAGACCCTCCCCGTACAAAGGAGGTTATGGAAAAAAAAATCGGAAATTTAGGGTGTTAGCCAAATTTCAGAGAAATTAGAAACTGAAAAGTTGAAGAACTCAAGCCAGAATGAAAGTTGAGTTGGTTTGTTAACAACTTTCAGCTCCGTCCTTTTTCGAGGACGAAAAAGTTTTAAGTGGAGGAAGTTGTAACAACCCGTATTTTCGGAAACAATTTTAAAATTTAAGTTATTTTAAGGAATTTGTGAATATAAATTGGTTATTTTTGCTAAATAAAATTTGAGAATAATTTGAAAATTAGTTTTTATATTTTATTTGACTTAAAATAAACTCAGTTAAATTATTAAATTGATTTATAAGCTTTTTTTTTTGAAAATTTTAAAAATTCGATTTTTGAAATCATCGCATAGCCCTTAAAAAGTGAGATTTTGCTAGGATGCTCAGAATTCGATGAGATAATTTTTGCTGGATTCATAATGATAAATCATTGCTGAGTTACAAAATGCGCGTCGAACGGAGTTAGTATGTGGTCTTGCGAAGCAAAACCATTTGTTCAAAAACAAGCGATCAGTTTATAAAGGAACATTATACAGATGATCTCAGAATTTGGTTCCTTTTATTTTTAAGGATTTGTGTCATCAAATAATGGCTAAATCCAAAAGGCCATGATTTTTGGAGTTATTGTTTGTGCGTACAAGAAGAAAATGTACGCTAATATCGCATTTTTTGAGCTTATTTGAGCATATTTGAGAATTTTAACGGAAGCCCAAACGAACACAGAATTCAATGAAACTTGATTCATTGGACTCGTCTTGATGTGTACTTTCTCATATCCAAAATTCGTGGCAAACAGAGATCACTTGTATTCGGACGATTGGACAGAAATTGACACATAATCTCTTTTTCTTCCTCTCCTTCATTATTTCCTCCTTCCCTCTTTCTCTTTCTTACTTTCTTCAATGGCCTCCACATCCGTAAAATTTCAGTCGCCGCCCTCTTTCCCTCCCCCACCGCCGCTCCTCCACTCCGGCCACTCCTCTCCTCCTCCTCTCTTTATCTCTCTTCTCTTTCACAAAACCCTAACCTTGGAACTCAAATCACCACCAACCACCTCCACGGACCCCGTGCCACCACCACCACCATTCCTCCGGCCAGTCAGGCCCCCTTCGCCGCCCATCAGACCTCCGCCTCTGGTCGTGGGCCCACCTCCTCCAAAATCTCATTTTCACAAAATTTTCCATTTGCAGATAACACCCTCCTCTTCTGAAGCGAACTGAACTTCCCCGGTCTCCGAAGAGATGAGAAAGAACGAATTACTGTGAGGACAAGACAAATCAGAACGCAGAAAAAAGAACATTTCATTGTATATTACAACAATGCACTAGAATACAAGAACGTACAGAGTATAAATGAATATTACACAGAAATATCAGAGATTTAAATTACATTTAAATACATCGCAGCTGAAAATAATACAATACACAACTAGAAGAGATATACGGATACAAAGCTTTCCGGATATCGTTCCAGCTGAAAACCAGGATCCTGTGAATATAAATCTGCAAAACCAAAACTACTAGCTGCCCGTGTCGAAAATAGGGGCACCCAGAGTTTAGGTTAAAACAATAAACTCCAGGTCAGTCATGTAACTGGTGTGAGAACTAAAACCGTTATTTAAAACTTTACATTAAAAGAGAGTAATTCAAGGGGCCACGCCGTATAACACGGAATGGGTTTCCTCCTAAGAATACTAGTGCATAGAATAAACAGCGCAATGCTTTTTCGAAAAATGAAGCTATTATAAGACCCAGGTCCCATCACACAATGCAACGCAAGCCGGAGGATAGGGTTTTCCCTTATAATAGCCAAACATGTTTGGTACGTTTAAAACAAATCATTTGATACTATAATATGTGTATAGTGTCAAAACAATTCCAATCATAAATATCAATCATAGACGGCAAGGGTACCATATATCATGTCGCCATACTAGTTCTACAATTAAAACCGCAATACACGTATTGGAAATTGGATTTCCATCATGGTGGCTCCTGATTCGAAAGATCGATCGCAGAATGCAATTCACCACGGCTTACGTCCCCACAAGAGAAAACACCGTCTGCATCCGCACATTTGGGACCAGAGTACCACCACGGCTTACGTCCCAGCGAGAGAAAACACCGCCTACTCTATATATCCCTGAGCACTAGGCTCATCTCGGTCGACCGAATCCACGACACCACTAAGGTGCCCATCCACGAAAAAGCATACTGATCAAACCATCAGTTTGCCACCATACCGGGGTGTGAGGCTCGCGGATCAACGCTATACACAAAGCCATGCTGTATCAGCTACGCTTTGATCATCAACCACCAAACTTTGCTTTTCAACAAAAGTCTGGATCACTGCATCTCAGCATGCCACACTATCAATCCATACCGTACCACTAATTTCTGCTAATATACAACCTCTGAGCTCATATGTCTCAGAGAAGGGCGTTAAGCAAGAGAATAAATTCTCCGCCGCCAAACAGATATATATTTAGCAGAGATCAATAAATACAATATAAAGGAATACAATGTCAGACACACCATCCATTTACAAGTCTGTTCTGGGTCTGAACGAAACCGGAGGCACTTTCCTCGCATATCCATCCATCTCCAAGTACGTCTGGACGACCACCAACTATTTCCATCCTCTTGGGTGTACAGCCCAATCAGGATCGTCAGTAATGTAACGACCCGCATTCTACGCATCATAGGATCGTAGAATATTTATTTCTGTCACATACGAAGTCGTATGGTCATGTAACTTTGGGGGACGACTATGGGGGTCATTTCCCATGTTCATGATTTTTCCCGATTTTTAAATGACCATTTTACCCCTAGTTGGCACTGTTTTGGCCATAACTTTTGACTGGAAAGGAATTTTGACCTGAAACCACTTCCATTGGCTCCGGATGATGGTTTCTCTTTCCGTAGAGTGGTCACATTAGCCAAACGGACTCACCGTTTGGGAGATATGGCTGAAACAAGTTTCAGATGGTGAAAAACAGCTTAATTGGGCTTAACCGGGTGATTAGCAGCTAGGCCCAAGGGGAATTTCGGGTTTAGGGGTATATGGAGGCTGATTAGGGTTAGAAAACATTTCTTTAGACATTTTCCAGCCGCCACTTTCATTTCTCTTGACCTAGCCATGGCCTCCACTCTCTAAATCTCTCTAAATCACCCAAAATCACTTCCTAATTAAGGATTAAGGTTTAGAGGCATCAAATCAAGGGAGATTAGCACAAGGACTGAGGTAGGGCTGCTGTTATATATTGGAATTCGTGCAAATCAGAGGTTCACTTCAGATTTGGAAGTTTTATTGTGGCAAAGGTGAGTGATAGCATCGTTTTGACACTAATTATAGTTAATTAAGGGTAATTAGTGAAGATTAGCGAATTTATACGTAAATAAATCCTGGAAAAATTCTTAAAATTCTAAAATAATGTTTTAAGGCTCTGTTAGAAATTTGGGTTAATTTCGATGTGTTTTGCTAATCGTATGCTTAAACATGATTAAGAGGGATTATAGGAAAATGTGAGGTTTTGGCCACTTTTGATCCATTTTGATTCATTTAAATTGTTGTTTGTTGCTTGTGGTTGCTGTTACATGTTGCTATGACCCTTTGGTATGCTTTGTGATTGATTCCAATAGTTAGATTGGTCGAAAACGCCGTCGAGAGGCGTATAAACACTTGCTGGAAGTTGCAGGAATTAGTGCAGGAAATCGGATCGGATCGCCCCTACCCGACCCGAACCGCCCATTTCCCTTCACCACGAACCGAACCGGATCGTTATGGCGAAGCAAGCTGCACCACGAGCTGAAGGATCCGACCCGCTCCGAGATGGTGAGCCCAAGACGCCACGAACCGACCTGCCTGAAGTGATGGCGCCACGACCGAGCTCTCGCGTGCGAACCGACCTGGCGTGAAGAAGGCTCCGACCCGATCCGAGGACTGATGCTTGGTGGTTGAAGGCGGCACGAACCACGACAGGATGGAGGGTGCGAACCGAACCGAGATGGTGGACCCGGACCGATCCGATGGGTGGTCACGAACCCGACCCGACCCGATTTGGTGGAAGAGATGATGATCCGAACCGATTCGAAGGAGGAAGATCCATAACCCGAAATGCAAAGGTAGTTCAAGTGGAAGTTAGAACTCAGGATCCAGATGGGAACCAACGAGTTCACTTCATGGTTAGGCTTTGCTGCGGGACGCGTGCCAAGGAGTTATCGACGTCTATAGCTTTGGACCACTATGGTAGGAGGTACGAAGGCGGATTCAGGGCCATTATGGCATCGGTAGAACCAAGGGCTGCGACCAATGAAGTGGGTCATTGAAATGTTTGGTCATGACTCCAAGTGTTTGGCTTGGTCACAGCGGGGTTTCTACAAGTCGGGATTCGTCGTTACCTCATTTTGTCTAGTGTTCCAAAGTGGTAGATATCGTATACTTTACGCACTGAGTGAGAGACGTGAGGATGGTTGCTATGCTTGATTGTTTGACATACACACCCCACCCCCGTATTCTTACACTATTCATTATGGCACCTTAGAGCATTGTACGTTATGTGGTACTAACTCTTTGGTTGCAGGTCCAGGTTCAGGTATGGTTTAGTATATCTGTTATTATTCTGTTTAGATGCTTATCGCTCATACCAGGCTTTATGTCTGACCCAGAGTTTTATGTCTCTTCTTATTACTCTGGGTGCTCACACGAGCAGACTAGAGACAGGTTAGCTGGTGATGCACGGGTAGATGATCCGGAGACGAGCAGGAGGCTTCTACGTAATATATAGTATTCTCCCTGTGTTGTTGAAGATCACTGCTTGGGCATTGGTGGTGCATCTTCTACTTTAGTTTTCTTTTGTTAGAGACAGTAAATTTGGAAAGTTGTAATAAGCTGTATTTGGATTTCCGTTGCTCTGATGTTGACACTGATTATTAGTTATCAGCTTATGCACTGTCTCGCCTGTTTTATGTCAAGTATGTTATTATTATATTTTATCCCATGCGCTGTGAGACATTCTACAGGTTCTTTGATTAGTCTATTCCCTTCTTCCCTTTCTTATGACGACCGTCTTGTGCTAGTCACACTTTTGGAGGAAATGCAGGCTGGTGCGAGGCGGGCCGTCACACTTGGTATCAGAGCTCTAGGTTGCGTAGTTAACCTAGGGAAGTTATCAGGGAGAGATAATATACGTATACGAGAGAGCGTATTTGTGATTACTTTGGTTTTTAAAAGCTATATATATATACTATTAGTAGTATAAGGATGAAGTCGTACTGCACTAGCACCACTATGGGGTCGTTAATCGTTTCCTTTTTCAGATTGACGATGAGCCGATATGCTAGAGGTGCTGGTAGGGGAGCCAATAATGGGAATGCTGCTGACATGAGGACGATGTTTACTGACCTCATGAGAGAGATGCTTAGAGATGTGCAGAGGGCAGCTCCCAATGGTGGAAATGGTGGTGGTCCAATAGTGCAGGCGCCGAGGGTCGACTTCGCCAAGCTGAATAAGGATTATACTAGTCTTGGTGGGAAGCCGTTTCACGGAATGGAGTCGGCCACGGACGTTCAAGATTGGTTGGATAGTTGCGAACGTATCTTCGAGGATTTGGGTATCGAGGATGCGATGAAAAGAAAGCTAGCGTCCCGTCAGCTGCAAGGGCGGGCAATGAATTGGTGGAATGCTATAAAGGCAGCCACTCCCGAAGATCAGATTACTTGGGAGCAGTTTAAAGCTCGCTTCAGTGAGAAGTTCATTCCAGCTGCTCAGAAGTCAATGTTGTTTAAGAAATTCTTGGAGCTCAAGCAGAATGGCAGGGCTGTCTCGGAGTATATTGCTGAATTTGACACTTTGTCAAAATATGGGTTATCTCTTATTGATACTGCCGAGAAAAAGAATGAGAAATTCATAACTGGTTTGGATCAGTACTTGGGGGAAAAACTTATTAACCACATCGATGAGTCGTTTGAGTCGATTATAGGGAAAGCATTAAGATCAGAAAGTCTCTACCCTAAGTCGAAGACTGAGGTTGCATCTGCAGAAGAGCCAAAACCACAAGCAAGTGGTGGAGGCAAGGGTGGTTCCCAGAATAAGAGAAAGCAGAACCAGGCTAAGGATGGCCAGAAGAAAAAGAATAAGCAGGATGTGGAGTGCTTCAGCTGTGGTAAGAAGGGCCATTATGCTAGTAATTGTCGGGCCAAGCCAGCGGATAGGAAGTGCTTCAATTGTGGCCAATTGGGACATCACAAGGACAAGTGTCCACAGCCCCCTAAGGAAAAGCAAATGGTGAAAGCCTACGCTCTTAATGTTATTCCTTCTTCGTCGAATGCCCCAACAGCGGCGGAGAAGGGAAAGAATGTCGTCATTCAAGGTATGCTTTCTGTTTATGATGTTCCTGTTAGAGTTTTGTTTGATACCGGAGCTTCCAGTTCTTTCATATCTAGTGACCTGGTAGATAGGTTGGGATTGGAGCCCGAGATTGTCGATAGACCTTTAGTAGTGACGAACCCGATTGGTGGTTCTACTAGCCTTAGCATGATTTGTCGTAATGTGGTCTTATCGAGTCATGGATGCATGTTTGTTTTGATTGCTTTGTTTTGGGCTTTACTGGGTTTGGCATTATTTTGGGAGTAGATTGGCTCCAAAGATACGGGGTGGTGGTAGACTGTGAGGGCTTGTTGGTGACAGCTAGAGCGGATGATGGGCGGAGGATAGTGTTTGGTGGTCTACCCAGTAAGGGGGTATTGGCTAGTTTTCTAAACTCCCTCGATATTCCGCATAGTGAGTTGTCAGGTTTGCCCGTGGTTGGCCAGTATCCGGATGTTTTCAAAGAAGTGACCGGACTTCCACCACACCGAGAGATTGAGTTCCGTATTGATTTGGTAAAAGATGCCAGGCCTATAGTGATGCCACTTCGTCGTATGGCACCAAGAGAGCAGCGAGAGCTCGAGGTGCAAGTCAGCGATCTTTTGAAGAAGGGATTTATCAGAAGGAGTGTTTCTGAATGGGGAGCACCAGTTGTGTTTGCTACCAAGGCGGATGGTTCCCTTCGTTTGTGTGTAGACTACCGCGAGTTGAATAAAGTGACGAGGAAGAACAAGTATCCTCTACCGCGGATAGATGATTTGTTTGATCAGTTGAGTGGCACGAGAGTATTTTCTCAGTTGGATCTCGCGATAGGTTTTCATCAGCTTAGAGTGGAAGCTGAGAGTATAGCTAAAACGGCATTTCGGACGCCGTCTGGGTTTTATGAGTGGTTGGTCATGCCATTCGGGCTGACCAATGCCCCAGCATATTTTGTGGATCTTATGAATAGGGTATTCAGAGATCAGTTGAATAAGTTTGTCCTTGTGTTCGTTGATGATATTTTGGTCTACTCAAGGACAGAGGAAGAACACAAGGGACATATAAGAATAGTGATGGAGGTGTTGAGAAAACACCAATTGAAAGCAAAGTTTTCGAAGTGTCACTTCTGGAAGAGGGAAGTGAGGTTCTTGGGCCATGTTGTATCAGAGAATGGTATTGCCGTGGACCCGGCAAAGGTGGCCACGGTACAGGATTGGCCTACGCCCAAGAATGCAACAGATGTAAGAAGTTTCTTGGGATTAGTTGGATATTATCGTAAGTTTATCCAAGGTTTCTCCAAGATAGCAGCACCATTGACCCAGTTGACCAAGAAGAATCAAGCTTTTGTTTGGGATGAAAGGTGCGAGAATGCATTTAAAAGTCTAAAGGACAAGTTGACAAGCGCACCAGTGTTAGTCATTCCTAAGGGGGATGAAGAGATGACGGTATACACGGATGCCTGTGGTACCGGGCTGGGTGCTGTATTGATGCAAGGCGGTAGGGTTGTAGCTTACGCAAGTCGGCAATTGAAGCCGCACGAGAGAAGATACCCGACCCATGATTTAGAATTGGCAGCGATCGTGTTCGCGTTAAAGATGTGGAGACGCTATCTCTTGGGAGAAAGATTTGAGCTTTTTACAGATCATAAGTCGTTAAAGTATCTCTTCTCTCAGAAAGATCTGAATCTCCGTCAGCAGAGATGGTTAGAGTTCTTAGCTTCCTATGATTTTGACATCGCATACACACCAGGAAAGGGCAATGCGGTGGCTGATGCATTGAGTAGAAGACATGCCAGCTTAGGGGCTATGTTCCTTGAATGGAAGCAACTGGAGTTTATCGCGGGGTTTGATTTCAGACCAAAGTGCGAATTGGATCCAGAAATGTTAGCAAGTTTGACGATCAGACCCACTTTGATTGAGCGGATCGGCTCTAGTCAGAGGGACGATCCTAACCTATTGGAAATCATCTCCAAGTTAGAGATGGGTATCGATGAGGAGATGAACAAGTATGGGCTTGATCGAGATGGATGGCTTAGAAAGGATGGAAGACTAGTCGTACCCAATGTCAATGGATTGAGAGATGAAGTGCTTAGAGGATGTCATCACTCAAAACTGACTATACATCCCGGTGGTAATAAGATGTATCAAAACATGAGACAGACTTACTACTGGGAAGGGATGAAAAGAGACGTTGGGAAGTTTATATCCAAATGCATGAATTGCCAGCTAGTTAAAGCCGAGCAAAAGAAGCCTAGTGGGTTGTTGCAACCATTAGAAATTCCCGAATGGAAATGGGAGCAAGTCTCGATGGATTTCATTGATGGTTTACCAAGGACTAGATCGGGACATGATAGCATTTGGGTAATTGTGGATCGATTGACTAAGAGTGCAAGATTCATACTAGTCAAATCGACCAGAACGGCAGCTAAGTTAGCAGAATTATATATGAAGTGGGTAGTGAGATTTCATGGAGTACCTAAAAGCATTGTGAGCGACCGAGACCCGTTGTTCACTAGTGGGTTTTGGAAGAGCTTACAAGAGGCTCTAGGGTCAGAGTTACATCTCAGTACCGCATATCATCCTCAGACCGACGGTCAGACGGAGAGAGTGAACCGTATCTTGGAAGACCTCTTGAGAGCATGTATATTGGATTTTGGTGGATCATGGGATGACCATTTGCATCTAGTAGAGTTTGCATATAATAATAGCTACCAATCCAGTATCGGTATGGCTCCGTTTGAAGCTTTGTACGGAAGACCGTGCAACTCACCATCATGTTGGATAGAGACTGGCGAGAAGTTTATGCTTGGACCAGATGTGGTGAGGGAAACTTCAGATAAAATCAAGACCATTCAACAACGAATGAAGGCTGCCCAAGATAGACAGAAGAGTTATGCTGATAAGAGGAGAAGAGACTTAAAATTCTCCGTTGGCGACTTGGTGTTTGTCAAGATTTCTCCGTTGAAGAGCGTAATACGATTTGGCAGGAGAGGCAAGTTGGCACCAAGATTTGTTGGCCCATTCCCTGTTCTTGAGCTAGTCGGGAATTTGGCATATAGAATTGACTTACCGGAGAAGATGGCGGGAGTTCATAACGTATTTCATGTTTCCCAACTAAGGAAGTTCGTTCACGACTCAGATCTGACTATTTCACCTGATCAGTTAGAGGACTTCGAAGTAGAACCCGAGGCGGTTGGGAACCGCAAGCCGGCCCGTATTGTCGAGCACGACATGAAGCAACTTCGAAGGAAGGCGGTGAAGCTAGTCAAGGTACAGTGGAGCGAGGACGAGAATGATTGTACTTGGGAGACAGAGGAGGACATTAGGAAGGCACACCCAGAACTCTTTGTCTGGTAAGATTTTGACTTCGATTTAGTTTTCTGCATGCTAGGGTAGGCTTGTTTGTTTGTTTTGCATGTTTGATTGTTGTATATGGCTGTTAGGCATGCAGAATCTTTTGTATGTTTTGGGTTAAGGAATTTCGGGGACGAAATTTCTTAAGGGGGGGAGAGTGTAACGACCCGCATTCTACGCATCATAGGATCGTAGAATATTTATTTCTGTCACATACGAAGTCGTATGGTCATGTAACTTTGGGGGACGACTATGGGGGTCATTTCCCATGTTCATGATTTTTCCCGATTTTTAAATGACCATTTTACCCCTAGTTGGCACTGTTTTGGCCATAACTTTTGACTGGAAAGGAATTTTGACCTGAAACCACTTCCATTGGCTCCGGATGATGGTTTCTCTTTCCGTAGAGTGGTCACATTAGCCAAACGGACTCACCGTTTGGGAGATATGGCTGAAACAAGTTTCAGATGGTGAAAAACAGCTTAATTGGGCTTAACCGGGTGATTAGCAGCTAGGCCCAAGGGGAATTTCGGGTTTAGGGGTATATGGAGGCTGATTAGGGTTAGAAAACATTTCTTTAGACATTTTCCAGCCGCCACTTTCATTTCTCTTGACCTAGCCATGGCCTCCACTCTCTAAATCACCCAAAATCACTTCCTAATTAAGGATTAAGGTTTAGAGGCATCAAATCAAGGGAGATTAGCACAAGGACTGAGGTAGGGCTGCTGTTATATATTGGAATTCGTGCAAATCAGAGGTTCACTTCAGATTTGGAAGTTTTATTGTGGCAAAGGTGAGTGATAGCATCGTTTTGACACTAATTATAGTTAATTAAGGGTAATTAGTGAAGATTAGCGAATTTATACGTAAATAAATCCTGGAAAAATTCTTAAAATTCTAAAATAATGTTTTAAGGCTCTGTTAGAAATTTGGGTTAATTTCGATGTGTTTTGCTAATCGTATGCTTAAACATGATTAAGAGGGATTATAGGAAAATGTGAGGTTTTGGCCACTTTTGATCCATTTTGATTCATTTAAATTGTTGTTTGTTGCTTGTGGTTGCTGTTACATGTTGCTATGACCCTTTGGTATGCTTTGTGATTGATTCCAATAGTTAGATTGGTCGAAAACACCGTCGAGAGGCGTATAAACACTTGCTGGAAGTTGCAGGAATTAGTGCAGGAAATCGGATCGGATCGCCCCTACCCGACCCGAACCGCCCATTTCCCTTCACCACGAACCGAACCGGATCGTTATGGCGAAGCAAGCTGCACCACGAGTTGAAGGATCCGACCCGCTCCGAGATGGTGAGCCCAAGACGCCACGAACCGACCTGCCTGAAGTGATGGCGCCACGACCGAGCTCTCGCGTGCGAACCGACCTGGCGTGAAGAAGGCTCCGACCCGATCCGAGGGCTGATGCTTGGTGGTTGAAGGCGGCACGAACCACGACAGGATGGAGGGTGCGAACCGAACCGAGATGGTGGACTCGGACCGATCCGATGGGTGGTCACGAACCCGAACCGACCCGATTTGGTGGAAGAGATGATGATCCGAACCGATTCGAAGGAGGAAGATCCATAACCCGAAATGCAAAGGTAGTTCAAGTGGAAGTTAGAACTCAGGATCCAGATGGGAACCAACGAGTTCACTTCATGGTTGGGCTTTGCTGCGGGACGCGTGCCAAGGAGTTATCGACGTCTATAGCTTTGGACCACTATGGTAGGAGGTACGAAGGCGGATTCAGGGCCATTATGGCATCGGTAGAACCAAGGGCTGCGACCAATGAAGTGGGTCATTGAAATGTTTGGTCATGACTCCAAGTGTTTGGCTTGGTCACAGCGGGGTTTCTACAAGTCGGGATTCGTCGTTACCTCATTTTGTCTAGTGTTCCAAAGTGGTAGATATCGTATACTTTACGCACTGAGTGAGAGACGTGAGGATGGTTGCTATGCTTGATTGTTTGACATACACACCCCACCCCCGTATTCTTACACTATTCAATATGGCACCTTAGAGCATTTTACGGTATGTGGTACTAACTCTTTGGTTGCAGGTCCAGGTTCAGGTATGGTTTAGTATATCTGTTATTATTCTGTTTAGATGCTTATCGCTCATACCAGGCTTTATGTCTGACCCAGAGTTTTATGTCTCTTCTTATTACTCTGGGTGCTCACACGAGCAGACTAGAGACAGGTTAGCTGGTGATGCACGGGTAGATGATCCGGAGACGAGCAGGAGGCTTCTACGTAATATATAGTATTCTCCCTGTGTTGTTGAAGATCACTGCTTGGGCATTGGTGGTGCATTTCTACTTTAGTTTTCTTTTGTTAGAGACAGTAAATTTGGAAAGTTGTAATAAGCTGTATTTGGATTTCCGCTGCTTTGATGTTGACACTGATTATTAGTTATCAGCTTATGCACTGTCTCGCCTGTTTTATGTCAAGTATGTTATTATTATATTTTATCCCATGCGCTGTGAGACATTCTACAGGTTCTTTGATTAGTCCATTCCCTTCTTCCCTTTCTTATGACGACCGTCTTGTGCTAGTCACACTTTTGGAGGAAATGCAGGCTGGTGCGAGGCGGGCCGTCACAAGTAATTATCCGAACGATGTGAAGACTTCCGGTCTTTAACCACCGTCTTCATCTTCGACATATCGTCGAATCGGTTATTCAGAATGGGTATAAACCCGGCCTTTCCGAACAATCCGCGTATATTAAAAACAGTGCTAGAAAACACAATATATGCCTCATTCCAATTCTGAATATTCTGTTATTTAAATATTCACATCTTTTGGGAAAGGTTCCCATTAATTTTATCCAAGATAAATTCTTTAAAATCTATCCTTTAATCTTCCTTTGGATGTCGTTTCAAACCAAATTATGGTTTCCCAAACTAGTCGAGATTAGCGAACCACAACGAAGTAATTATTTATTTTATTTCCCAATCCCAACCTATTCATCCCATGAAGCAAAACTGGTAATACTCCATATCTAATACTATGGTGTTATCGGTAAAATTAATTACCATTTCACATTCAAATCTAATTAAAGATTTAACTATCGCTTTGGAGCAAAACTGGCGATACTCCATTCTCGCTCATTTCTAAATTTGATAATTTAGATTATAGATTCACATTTCAACCTAATTGCAGATTCGTTGAAACTCCTTTTACTGGGTTAAAGAACTAGGTGTTATTTAAAACACAGTTCACGACAAACCCAAATCACATTCTATTTGTTATCGGGTTAAAGAACTAGTGTTATTTAAAACACCGTTCACGATAAACCCATTTCAAATCCAATCAAATATATTAGAAATTCCGATTATTTAAAACCCCTTTTTAAATCTAATTTATTTATTTAAAAATAATTGGGTTTTAAATTTAGTTCAAAACTAGTTCATTTCGATAAAAATCCATTTTTATCCTTTCAAATATGGAGTTTTTCACCCTAATTTTTTTCAAATCATTTCTTATGATTTTACACAAATTATTACTATTTTTAATAATTTTATCAAGGCCCGTACAGTCGATTTCCATCAACAGCCATCGAACTGCACTTACAGCGACCTTTTCCAATTTTGATTTGGACGTAACTCCAAATCCAACCGTTAGATTTCAAATTTCTAATATTCGTCAGAAAGCTCTTTTCGATACGAACCCAACGGTTCCGATTTTAGGAGAATCCGACGGTCGGATCTCCCGTAATGTCCGTTTGAAATAAATGGTCGAAATTCACGAACTGCCGCGGCGCGTTCTATTCAGGCCATTATATTATATATTTAATATATATTTCGTCGATTTCTATTTAAAACGAATTTTATAAATAGTTTTTAAATTCGTTTCAAAATCCATTTCAACTTCCATTTCAATTCAAAGCAAAATTGAATTCTTCTTTATAAATTCGTTTTAAAATTCATTTCTATTCAATTCAAATTTCAATTCAATTTGAATTCATTTCAATTCGCATTCAATTCAATTTGAATTCATTTTCAATTCAATTCGGTTTAAAAGTCGTTTTCTATTCGATTCAATTCAAATTGGTTTCAAAGTCGTTTTCTATTCGATTCAATTCAAATTGTTTTCAAAGTCGTTTTCTATTCGATTCAATTCAAATTGGTTTCAAAGTCGTTTTCTATTCGATTCAATTCAAATTGGTTTTCTATTCGATTCAATTCAAATTGGTTTTCTATTCGATTCAAATTCGTTATATATTCAATTGAAATCAAATTCGTTTTATATTCAATTCATTTCGAAGTCGTTTTATATTCAATTCATTTCGAAGTCGTTTTATATTCAATTCATTTCAAAATCGTTTTATATTCAATTCATTTTCAAATCGTTTTATATTCAATTCATTTCGAAATCGTTTTATATTCAATTCATTTCGAAATCGTTTTATATTCAATTCATTTCGAAATCGTTTTATATTCAATTCATTTCGAAATCGTTTTATATTCAATTCATTTCGAAATCGTTTTATATTCAATTCATTTTGAAATCGTTTTATATTCAATTCATTTCGAAGTCATTTTGTATTCAATTCGATTCAAATTTCATTTCAAAATATGCGATTTCGAAATCACTTTTCAATATTCATTTTAAAATGAATAAAATCGATATAAATATCGTTCACGTCAAAATGGCGTCAATCTAACCAACACGGCTTCATATATTTCTATTTTCAAATATTCTATTCAACAAATGAATATTTATTTTTGTCAACACACGACTAATCTCAACGAATGAGTACTGTCCACGTGTGACTATTTTTGTTAAATTATTTCGTTCAACACATGACTAATCTCAACAGATGAGTACGGTCAACACATGAACCTTTACTTTATAATATTCTTTATCTTCTAAATTGGAATGAGGCCCAATCAATTACCATATAAAGTTAATTATATGGATTTTCACACATCACACGAATATGATAGCATTGAAAAATAATCAACCATCAACCAAAGTGCACTACACTGTATAAGCATCAAATATAGATATCTAACGCTTATAACAGCCTGTCAATCAATCGATCAACACATTTAATCAATCAGGATGAGTGAACTTCAAATTTCATCCCAATACCCGTGTGGGGTTTCAAATCAACAAACACAGATTTTTATTTGTGCAGTTGGGCGATATGTAAAATTTATCGACCCAATCAATATCAGTCAAATCAGTGTACATAAACAAATCGGCCGATTTGTTTATAGATATTTATTTATTCACTTTCACGTTAAAAATTATATTTTTAACGACCAAAATATTTTATTCAAACTATGAATATTCTATTCGGTTCATTTATTCAATAAAATGATATTTTTATTTTTCTAACTTATTTTAGGAAATTTCGGCGGCATAACGGCACGATACTAGAAACGGGACAAGGCCTAGCCTTATCCCCGGTCTAGTGAAGGCCCACGCCATTCACACATCAATCAAATCCATTCATTTCACCAAACAATTCAATTTCAAATCAAATCATCTAACTAATCTATGCAACCAAACAAACAAGTCCATGGTCTGTGGACGATTGTGTCGGGTGCTACTAAGCACCGTCTGCATCCTAGTATATATATATAACTAGAAAAAGAAATTGAAAGGTGAGAAATTCTCACAAATAGCTATCCAATTTCACGACACTTCTAATGCAGGAATCTTCACTGTTCTCGTCTCTTATCACTTTTCACTGCCCGAATTCTCTACATATAAAAATCGAATTTTTACTTCGCTATTCAATATATAAAAATCGAATTTTTACTATGCTATTCAATATATAAAAATCATATTTTTACAACGATGTTTTCTATATAAAGATCATTATTTATAACGCTATCTTCTATATAAAGATTATATTTTTATCTCTTCTGAAAACATTATAAAAATCAGTACTTGATATTGTTATTATATATATATATATCACTTCTTTATTTGCATATCATGTAAAGAGAAATCACATTTTCATTTCAAAGCGATGTTTATAAAAATCATATTTTTATCATCATACATAAATAAAAATTCCTATTTTTATTTCTAATTTTTATTTTGAAAACAATGTTAATTTTCTATTTTCCAACAATGTTAATTTCTTAAATCAATGATATTTATATTTCAAAAACAATGATGCTTATATTTTAAAAACAAAGACATTTATATTTTAAAACAATACCATTTTTATTTTACAAAAGCAAAGACATTTTTATTTTTATTTCTGAAAAATATCTATATTAATTACCTAACTAGGATAATAAAATATATATAATTATCTAAGTTAACCTCTAACCTTGTTAATTTAACATCAGCTTCTTCCTAGAAAAAGAAGATGTGCATCGTCCTCTTCATAATCCCCCTTTAGACTAATCCCTCTCCATCGTTCTTCTTTCTATCTCGATACAAAGAAACCCATCGTTCAAATCCTGAATCGAACCGCAGCCGCCACCAGAGGACTCCGGTCGCTGATCGTCGGCCACTCCTCCGACGAGCTCCGCGAGCTCTATCATAACCGCCCTTCCTGTCAGACTCGGTGGACCCCTGGCCCCTAAAACCTGGTGTGAACGCCGCTACTTTGGGGGTGAAAATCGAACGAAATACCAAATGATTTCCAATCACAGCCGTTGGTTCTCTAGATCTTGCGATTCTCTTCCGTTTTATAATTTTAATTTCTGAAATTAATGAACAAATTTGAAGAAAAAGGAGGAGAAAGAATCGAATGAAACCATCCCTTAATCGCGTATAACGGCAGAACAACTGGGTTGACCGCGGAAAGGTATTTGACAAGGGTTTTGACCGGTCAATGGGGTATTTATAATTTTATTTATTTTATTTAATTCGTTTTATAAACTAAAATCATAGCGAACTCCAAATCAAACTCACCGACTGTCGCCCACAGCTAATTACCCCCATTCCGAACACAATGGGATATGTCACGTTAGCCAATTCGACTGTTACAATCAGTTTCCGTTGAATTTAAAATATAAATCAGTTTATATTGAATTTGAACGCACATTTCAAATTACTGGGGTCACATACAGATCCTAAAAATTACAGAAAAATTATTTCTAGCTTCGTATTGACGATACGGTCCTAACAAAACTAATTTCGTCGAATTCTGAGACCGTTTGAAAAATGGCCAATTTCCAGTCGATTAAAATCAACTGAAACTGGTCAAACGCGTTTTCCTTTGCCACGCTTACATATTGATTCGAAAAATTATGAAATTTGAAACTTAGCAATAACTTTACATCACGGATCCAACAAAAGTGGTTTCGTCGAAATCCGAGGTCGTTTGCAAAATCTCCATTTTTAAGGGCCTGAATTCTATAGCGACTATTCAGAATTTTCAACTGGACATTTCTTTTGATTCCCGCTATGAAATTTCAATTTTTCGGATTCGTTGGAAAGATAGTATCAATTAGATTCCATTATTTTTGGTTTCACTAAAATCCGGATTATTCTGCTCCCGGTATGTTCAATTGAAGTTTGAAATCGAATTATCGAACTACCGCGCCATTTTCAATTCCTTTTATAATTATAAATAATTATTTATATTCTAACGACGAACTATATAATATATACATTCGAATTATATTCAAAATAAATTTCTCGTCGATATTATTTAAAATAATTCATTTTAAATAATCAAAATTCGCTAAAATTGCCAAAATAAAAATTTTAAACTGGCCCAGATTTTCGGGTTGTTACATCTTCTTTCCTCAATAACTTTCAATCTGTGCATTTCTGGTCGAAACTCCACAATACCAAAATTGTTGACCACGTTTTTCTTTACGATTTTGATATATCACAACTGAATTTTGATGTTCGGAGCTGTCCATAAAACGCGTTTATAGTTTGCAGTTTTGGAGCGAAGATTCGCGATTCTAGCGAATTGGATCGTTTTGGGAAGAAAGTCCACTGGGCGAAAGTTGACTGGAATGACGCGTTTGTGCTAATGACATGGTTTGGTGAAGATTGGAGTCAAATGCAAATTCTATAGCTGGAGAGGCAAATTCCAGTGCGAAAAGTGGCAAATAGTGAAAGCACGGCGAATAATTTTCTACATTAGAAGAGTCGTGACGAATTGGTTCTGCTTATTGGTGAGAACTCTCTCACCAAAATATTACTGCTAGGCTATTATGTCATTATTAGTGTAGTTATGCATTTTAGGTTGCAAGTTAGAAATTGCATCACGCAGTTAATATCCTTTTTGGAGTTCAACACATGAACTATTCACAAATCCCTTGCATTAGAAGCGTTTTATGAAAATGCGACACTTGCATTTCATACTTCGTGGATGGACACTTGTAGCGGCCTTAAATGGCATTTGGTAGTTGAGTATTTATTTATTTGTCTATGACTTTGGTGTGTGTATTGTATGCCAGTGATTGATTTAAAATTACTGTTGTTGGTTGAAAACCCCATACGGGTCTTGGGATGATATTTGACTCACACATCTCCCTTATGTGAAACTTCGTTAATCGGTTGATTGACGAATTTACATGAGCGTCAATTATTTGATTGAAGCTTACATAAAAATAAAATGCACATTTGATGTCATTTTGGATGTTGATAGTTGTTTGCAGCTATCGTTGGTTGTTTATGATGGATGTAATCCATATAAAATTATTTATATGGATATGGTTGAGATTTTATTCCAATCCAGAATGAACATGAATATTTTTGAAATGTGATATTCAATGAGAATTTTTAGAAGTTGATTTTGATGTTCAATTTTGAATGGACACGAAATATAAAAATGTGAAGCCGAGTTAAGTAGAAAGCGTTATTTTAACTCGAACGGAATTCTATATCGATTTTATTCATTTTTATAATGAATATCGAGTAAGTTGAATTTCAAAATATTACATTTTGAAAATATTATCATTTTGAGATCATAATAAAATGCAATGTTCAAGTTCAATTTAAATTGGTAATGGAAGTGAAATCATTTTAAAATGAATGTATGAACGTTTTATAAATTAAATTTTTAAATAAAAATCAATGATATATATTTTATAGATTTAAATGGTTCGAATAGAACGCGTCGCACAACGACCGTTCGCAAATTTCAACCATTAACTTGAAATGGACATAACAGGAGATCCGACTGTCGGATTCACCTAAATTCGGAACCATTGGGTTCATATCGAAAAGATCTTTCCAATGAATATATAAGATTTAAATTTGAACTGTTAGATTTTAAAACATGTCCAAATCAGTTTTGGAAAAGGTCGCTATAAATGTAGTTCGATGACCATATATGGAAACTGACTGTAAGGGCCTTATTAAAATAATTAAAAATATGAATAAATTATGTAAAATAATAATAAATGATTGGGAAAGATGTTGGATGAAAAATTTCATATTTAAAAAGATATTTTTATTCGAATGAACTAGTTAATAACTAGAATAATAATCCAATGATTTTTAGAAATGGTAAATTGGATTTGGGTTTGTAGTGAATGGTATCTTCATTGATACCATTCTTAAACCCATTTATGAATGTAATTAATATTTTAATTAAGGTTTGGAGAAAGTTTTCCAATTTATTTAATTGAATTGGAATTGAATGGAATTCGATTAATAATAATCGAGCCGAGTTTTTGTGATGAAAGGCGTTTACTATTTATGGAATGTAAAAGGCATTGTCGTTATTCCACTTATAGCACTGGTCAGGTATGAAAATTTATATCAATTATAAATTGTTTAGAATTCCATATAGATTACATATTAATGGAAGATGATTTTAGGTTTCTTGCGAGCGGTGTTTTAATTGACATTTGTTCTTTAACCCAAGTAAAGGCGAGATAAATTTCTAGAAGTTGAATAATAATTAAATAATGATGTTTTAGGATAAAAACTAAACTAGAGTTTTAATGAATCTTTAATTAGATTGAAACATAAAAAGGGATAATTAAATTTATCAAACAAGAGAAATGATCTAGATGGAGTACTACCAGTTTTACTCAATGTAATAGTTAAATCTTTAGTTAAATTTAGAATGATGAATGGTAATTAAAATTATTGATAACCCTACGGTTGTAAGGTATGGAGTACTACCATTTTTGCTCCATGGTAAGAATATGTTGGGTTTGGGAATAATAAAATAAATGATTACTTCGGTAGGGCTCGATAATCTTGACTAGTTTGATAAACCTTAATCAGGTTTAAGTTGTGAAAAGATAATTTTTTTTTGAAATGATATCAAAGGAAGATTAAACTATAAGTTTAAAAGAATTTATCTTTGATAAAATTAAGGGGAATCTTTCCCAAAGATAATGAATATTTGAATAAAAGAATATTCTGGATTGGAATGAGATGTGTGTTATTTTTGAACATCACATGGTTATAAGATGCGCGAGTTGTTCGGAAAGACCGGGTTTAACCCGTTTTGAATAATTGATACGACGACTAAAAGTCGAAGGTATTGAAGACGGTGCAAGACCAAAAATCTTCAATTCGAATGGACTACTACTTATGCCCTGGATGGAGTTGCTGCCTTGAAGGGGTTATAGTGGTAGTTGCCCGGATGTATTTGTCGATTGTTCGGATATGCTAGGTCCGCTCTCCTGTATTGGGCATATGGGACGAGGAGTAAGGTGCCTTCGGTTTTGTTCAGACCCAAAACGGACTTGTAAATGGATTGTGTTTGACATTGTATTATGTGCTGTATTCGTTGATTTCTGCTATATATATATATATATCTGTTAGGTGGCGGAGAATTTATTCTCTTGCTTAACACCCTTCTCTAAGACATACGAGCTTAAAGGTTATATATTGGCAGAAATCAATGAATGGTATGGATTGACAATCTGGCATGCTAAGATGTAAATGATCAAGGCTTTTATTGAAAAGCAGGGCCTTGTGAATGATGATCAAAGCACAGCTTTAAGTAGCATTGCTTTGTGTATAGCGTTAATTCGCGAGCCTCACACCCTGTATGAGTCAAAAACAAGATAGTGACTGCAGGGAGTGCATGCGTTTCTTTCTAGTTAGAAGTTGTTTCATGGTATGGAGCCCAGACATTTTTACTTACGTGGATGTTGGATTTTGAGGCGCCTCGGATATAGAGCCAACTAAAAGGCTCAAGTGATAGGTCCGACACCCCTGGGAAATGTATTGTTCAGAAATAACCAATCCTCAAAAGTAAGAGAGGACCGACCCTAAAGATCCAAGGGTTGCCCATAGGTCTGATCCTGAGACATGTGTTAGAGTGTCTCGAAACCGGTGAGGATGATCCCTTGCCTCGACTCATAGATGGAATCCAATTTCCAATATGCGACTTTTCGGATTTAGTTGTAAACCTATATGGTGACATAGTAGGATGGGGTACTATGTCGTCTATGATTGACACATGTATATTTGAAGTTTTTGTTGACACTATGCACTCGTAGTAGTATCAAAATGATTTTTTTTAATGCATACCAAGCATGTTTGGCTATTATAAGGTAAAACTCTATCCTCCGGTTTGTGTTTGCATTGTGTGATGGGACCTAAGTCTTATAATAGCCTCATTTTTCGAAAAGCATTGCGTTGTTTACAAATTGTTTTATTTCAGAGTATTCATAGGAGTGAACCCGTTCCGTGACATATGACATGGTCTCGTGATTTACCTTATTTTAAAGTAAAGAATTAACAATTGTTTCAGTTCTTACACCAGTTCCGTGGCTGACCTGGAATTTATTGTTTTCGCCTAAACTTTGGGTGCCCATATTTTCCACACGGGCAGTCAGTAGTTTTTGGTTTTGCAAATTTCTATTTAACAGGATCCTGTTTTATAGTTAGAGATATATTCGAAAAGCTTTATATCCGTGTATCTCTTTCAGTTGTGTTAGTTGATGTATTTCCACTGTGCATTGTATTTATACACTTTTATTTCCACTGCTATGTAATTTATTCTCTGATATTGTATTTCCGCCGTGTATATTATTTATTCGTACTCTGATATTATTGTAATCTGATGTATATTGTTGTAACAGCAACGAAAAATTCTCATGTTTGGGTTCCGGTGCGTCGTGTTTGTTAAAATTAGAGTGGATCACATACGCAGTAATGAGAATCTGACAAATCCTTGGACAAAAGGATTGACTATGGAGTAAGTTCTTATAACTTTTTAAAAGAATGAGACTACTGCCCTTTGATTTTTGAATCACGCACAATGGAATCTTAACCCAATGATTGTAAATCCCAATAACTAGGACTAATATGTAAGAACAAGTTGTGAAGTGATATGAGTCTAACGTGTTATTTTCATATGATTAGAAGAATGTAATCTTAAAGTGATTAGTGATTATAGGATGAGTTGATAGTAACTCTTCATGAAATCTTTACTCCCATTTGGATAAGACTACCTACCTTCAGGAGTACTCGTTATAGACCCATTTGTGTGAGTGTGGAAATATGGTTGTTTCCTATAGAGTTTTGAGAAAAATTCCTGCAAGATTTCCTAAAATGGTATAGACACACATAGCTATGAACATACAAACTTCTTTGATTGCACTATATAAAGGTTGTGTGATTTGATGGCAGGAACATAGTTTTAGACTATAAGTCACTCTAATAAACTGAATCTTATCCACTATGCAATCGCTCAAGTCGAAAAACATCTTTGTTTATGCACAATCTTATGTTTTCCAAAAAAAATACTCGAATTAAAAAAAGAACAAGTGGAGTATTGTTGGAAATGTTTTAATTTTTAAGTGAATTGTTTTTAAAAATGAACAAAGTACATGTTGCTCATATTTGGCTAACGTCCAATATTATAGGACTTTAAAAAAGAATCAAGTATGTGTACATAATTATTATATGTTTAATTAGTCCTTTTGGAAATCCAATGATGTTTGTTGTGAGGAGGGGGACCATGCTCGATTACCACATACACATGTGCCGACTCGACTCGACCCAATATGGATTGTGTTGAGCCGCTCGTATTAGAGAACGTTTTGTAATGTTCTAGTTGGACTCATTTTTTACAAGTCCCATTTTTATGGGGTCACGTCATTTATTAAAACAACAACGTATCTTTTGTATCGCCTATTTAAATGACAATTTAGACAAAATAGAAACATACCAGTTTCCCTTACACCCAAACGCATCTTTTCCTCCATGGTCTTTTCCTTCATATCAAACCAGAGAAATATATTTAAAAGTGCATCAGAGTCTGCTTATTTTGTGCAAACAAGTCGACACATCAAACAAATTTAAGAAATATTTTTTTATCCAATATGTAATGGCATTATTTGTTGACTAGTTTGCAGTTTCGAGTAAAACGCCAAAACATTATCCAACGAGTGATGACATACATGACTCAATCGAATATTAATATTTCCAACACACGGTAGGTACTAACCCTCCTCTCCCCTCCCCACCACCCCCTCCCCTTAAACACACAAAACAAATGTTTATGTAAACGTAACCTTCCATAACTAATTTAGGATAAACGAATTATGTTATCACACAATTTTTTTTACATGCACCAAATTATAGCACATGCCGACAGCCAAGTTCAAACACATAACATGCATTCAAAGAAATCATGGTAATTAGTGCCTACGAACTCAAACGGTAATTTATTGGTTTTACAAGTATATTTATACATATACAGCAGCTATATATAGTGTCAAAAAACTTTCATCGAGCGCATTAAGCACTGATACACCACCATAGATCTAAATATCCCCAGATACTGAACCAAGTGTGTATCTTATAAATAATTAGTATAGTCAAGAATGAATCTAATAAATAATAGTTTCACTTAAGTTCACAATAATTAGTAGCTAACATGAGGCTCATCAAACTAAATAGATCTTAATTTACTTGTTACATTACAGTAATACGATTGATCAAAATTAGATATGATTATCATAATTTCTGCAAAATTATATAGATTTAGAATGAAAGAGGAATATATATATAAAAACCTCCAAACAGTGCAACACCCGTATAACACCTCGATTTCCACCATACATTCTGGTTTCTATATCTTTCACTATTAACTTATATATTAAATAATAGTAAAATATAAGAAATTTAAGTTCTCTCATTAATTTTAGGTGTTTTCTCTACCCTTCTTAATTCTATATTCTGTAGATATTTTACTTTCAAACCAGTTTGCCAATTTACACCCATTTACTAATTTCTTCCATTATTTTACCTCTTATATCATTTTACCTCGTCTATCATTTTAATTTTTGGTATGAACATTTTAAAGTTTACACAATTATTTAATAACAGTTAGCTCTTAACATTTTATATTTAATTCCACGTATACAAATTAATTACAAAACCTAAACTTGAGTAGTTCAAATTAATTTAATATTCCTTTTAAGTATGAAAGAATGACAAAATTATGTTTTCTGACTTCAAATACTTGTACTTCAAATTTCTCATAATTATTAAGTCCATCTCCATTCTTTTCTAATATTTTACATTTAGCACCATGTTTTATAATTTATTACATAATATTAAAACTATTTAAATGACTTAGCAAACAATTATCGTTGGTTCGACTAATAAATAATATTAAGATTAAAATACTCATATTATCAAAAATGAAAAAAAAATCAAATATACAAATACGTTAATCACATAAATTATTTGCATAACAACAATCATAATTTAAAGATTTAACATCAATATTTTTACCATGTATTGCATTATAATATTAATATCAAGCGCCTACATTTCAAAATATATTTTATTATTCACAAATCACTCAAAAATATCACTTAACAATCTACATTTAAGTCAATGTGTTTAAATTAATTAGGTAATTTTCACAAGTGAATTCAATTTGTAAAATATTGTTAATTCATTAATAAATGTTAAATATGATGTTTTAATATATATATATACCATGGCCATATCAATAATAAAGTCAAAACTGGTTTTTCTTTCAAATATAAAGTTAAATAAATCACACAATTTAAATAGTATATGTAAATAATAATAACAAATAAATATATTATGCACTTATCCCAAAAAGTTTATCACAAATTAACGGAAGCAAATTTGGCTTCAAATACCTGCATTTTAACATTGCTACAATTATTTACTGAACCTCATCAAATTTTTTTATTTTTACAAAAGATAATAATTCTGACACCCAACGTCCGTTAATGTCACTTTTTATCTGAGTGCATTAAGTTTCGTGAAGCATTATAGGTAAGTAGAAATTGAAACATTACAAGACAGATATAAAATAGTAGCAGAATTTAAAACTTTATTAAGCAGAAAACATCGTGGTTCAAAATATAGTTACATCATAAGTCTGAAATACAAAAAGCCCAGTACATCAGCTTAAAACTTCTGTCTTGTACTAAAATCATCAGAGTACAATAAACATAAAAAGAGCATAATCCCCAAAACATAGCCATAGTAGAGAAGATACGAAATCAAGTAGTACATCTAACCAGCTTCAAGCAGAATGAAAGAGGAATCATGATCAAGCTTGAGTATTCTCACCCTGCGAACCTATGGGGAAAATGGAATAGAAAGAAGAGGAAACAAAATAGGTTAGGCATAAGTCTGGCGAGTCCAGTTACTTTTAGCATATACATAAGTAAAAGCATCATGACGGGTATATGAACTGGATAAGAGAAATACAACATATAAGGCATGTATGACAAGGTAAACAGGATAAACATAATAGAATAAATAGTGCTTCCCTAACACTTTTCTTTCTCTCTTTCTGCACCAATACTAGTATAACGGAAACAAGATGATCCCAACAACTACAAGATGGTAGACTTAGGTGTACTTATAGCGAGAGGTTTTACCCCCATACAATAATAGGTAGTCCAACAGAACTGACGGGTGTTACCCCAACGATAATAACACGCTCTTAAATAGGCGAGACTAGATGTACCCTAATTACTACCCCTAATTGATCGGCTTCCTAACCCGTATATACCCATACTGACCCCACATTAGGATGTATCACTTCCTAAAGTGGAAACCACGTTATTTCCAAGATGCACGACTATATCTACTAATGTCACAACGTCTTATTTTACCGAATAGGCAGACCCATGGACGCATATGAGCCCAATGGAACGAGCTATCAGACACCTTTCTCCCAAGTGACCTCTTATAACTAGTTCAGTAAGCATGCCATGACGCCGACTTAGTTCGGGGTTCTCCATTTGATACAGATATAGGTTACTAACTGATATGGGTCCCACACACCAGATGATAAAAGCTTCCTCTAGGCTTGCATCCCCACTACTAGGATTTCAACAGGTTATGCCCACTAGTTTAACAAGATCGCATAACCCCAACTGGTTAAGTTTGTCAGGTTCATATGTATAACCCATCCCTACATATTTAAAAATATTAACTTAACTCTCCCACTGGTTCATATGTATAACCCATCCCTACATATTTAAAAATATTAACTTAACTCTCCCACTGATTCAAGCAAGTCTACTTAACCCTTACTCAAGTTAACAGGTTCATGTAATCCTTATGGATTCAGACACATTAATTATTACAAGTTCATTACTATTCATTTATTTATGTTATAATGCACTAGACCTCCCACATTAAGTCTACCACTTGTGGATGTTGGATATGTCGGTTGGGTCCAGGTAGACTTCTTCCACAAGTCGGATTTAGCCTCGTATCTTAGCACCGACACGTGTTTTTGCACTTAGACCCCTCACATTAGATTTACCACTTGTGGATGCTGGATACGGCGAGCGATTCCAGGCAGGCTTCTACCACAAATGTAATCTAACCTAGTGTCTAAGAACGGTTACAGTTTCTAATTACTGTAAATCTAGGCATTTTCATTTTTTAACAATTATTCCTATTTCATTATGGGTTTTCATGCCCTTTTCCCAAGTCATATTCAACATGTACCATATGCCCCAAATTAAGGTCTTTAATCATAGTTTGGTTTATGCCCCAAATCCATATTCATGTTTTCAATTCAAGTTATGCCCCCAATTTCCCAATATAGGTTGTGCCCCAATTTTAACGTATTTTCCTCGTTCCTAGTTTCACGCGTTCGCATATTTCAGTGGTATGCCTACGCTCGAAGGTAGCCTGGCTACAAAAATAAAAAGGGAAAGGAGAAGGGAAGAGAATAGAAATAGGCATAATAAAAAGATAGGCATATGATGGCAGAAATAGGCATAGCATCTGAATAAGCGCATAATGACAAGATAGGTATATAAGAACAGATCTGATGAACATGTGATAAACAGAACTGATTAGGCATAGTTTTAGATCCAAATTCATATACATGTTAAGATTACAATTTAGGTGTTTATCTCTAAAAGAAACATAAACTCACCGAGAATGGATCTAAGAAAACTGAGAAAAGCGTGTTGATGTTGGATCAGCGATCTTTGAATACGTGCGAATCATCGTTGCTGAAGAAAAGGCTAGTTTAATCTGAGTTGAAGCAGCATCTTGTCATCACCTTTGATTTAAATGAATTAAACAATGGGTATAGGGTCCTTTATATAGCCATCAGCCGACGAACAAAGCCAGAAAAACATCCAGGTGTGCCCAGGAGGTCGACACCCTTGTTGAGGGGTCGACCCATGGGTCGACACCCTAAGGGCACAAGTCGAACCCTAACGAACCGGTTTCCCACGTCCTCCCACCTCATTTAATTTTCGAATTAAATTGAATTTCTGATTAATTTGTTTATATATATTTCTCTTATGCGTATACAAACTTCTGACCTTAATTACTTCTTCATATGATGTTTGTTTTATACAAACCAAGTGTCTATCTTGACCAGAATTCCGAGACGAACGCAATGGGGCAGTCCATTTTACTTAATTCCAAATATTTAATTAAGTGTTCTTTAATTTATCATTTCGATGTCCTTTAAAATTATGGGGTGTTACATTCTCCCCTACTTAAAGGATTTCATCCCCGAAATCTCTAAGTTAAGAAAAGAATGTACATCCTAACATCCAACATCCATCTACTCATCCACCAATCACAGGCATCCATTGTCCTTAAAAGATTTCTAAAGCCAATATGAGTGTATGCAAAGGTGTGTGTATATGTTCCTTTACTAATGTGAAATATCAGGCGGTCCACTGATTACTTGACCTCCTTAATGCAAGGTATGTTAGTACCATGATTCCAACATGTATGCAATTAATCATGTTATAACATGTAAGTTCTATATGCATGCGCAATCATCCATTCAAATGCAGCATCGATATGATGATACGCCTATTTTTATCCATAAAAAATTAAAATGCACACACATCAATATGCAATATGTAAGTGACTGAGCTGATCTAGTTCCTGATGTGTGTATAAGCATCCACAAGCAACCACTAGTAAACACTTGCATTCACTTGCATCCATCAATCATAACATGTCTCAAACACATGTTTTCACCCATGGGTTACCCTACCTAAAGGTCGAAGATTCGATTGATAGGATATTCTAAATGATAGAAATAAGCCTGAACAAAAGCTATGGAAAAAGAAGTTAAGAACATACCCCTGAAAAGAAAAGGGTACGAAGCGCGAATCTTGTCTTCGGTCTCCCAAGTTGCATCCTCTTGGTCATTTCCCCACTGAAATTTCATCAACTTGACCTCTCGGTTGCGTAGCTTCTTAACCTCTGATCCAAGAATACGAGTAGGAACTCGTCTAACTGTCACCTCCCGTTCTACCTCTACTTCCTCAAGCATACTTGGCTCCACTACTTCTGCGGTATCATGCAAACACTTCCTTAGACGAGAAACTTGGAAAATATCATGAACTTCATACAGTCTCTTTGGTAGCTTTACTCTATAGGCCATTACGCCAATCTTTTCTGTTATGGGAAATGGTCCTACAAACCTTGGCGCCAATTTCTCGATACATCCAAAACGAACCACATTCCTCAAAGGTGATACTTTGATGAAAACCATGTCTCCAACCTCAAACTCAATATTAGTCATTCTCCTATCTGCGTAGGACTTCTACCTGTCCTGAGCTGTCTTCATCCGCCTACGGGTAAGATCAATCTTTTCTGAAGTTTCTCTAACTATATCCGGTCCAAGTAGAAGTCTTTATGTAGACTCCCACCAACAAGTCGGCGATCTACGTGGTCGCCCATACAATGCTTCGTAGGTTTCCATGCCAATACTAGCCTGATAATTGTTGTTGTAGGCAAACTCTACAAAAGGAAGATGCTCCTCCCAAGTCCCTTCGAAGTCTAGGATACATAGTCTTAAAAGATCCTCAAGAACTTTGTTCACCCTTTCCGTCTGTCCATCGGTCTGAAGGTGATAAGCGGTGCTCAAACACAACTGTGTACCCAATGCCTCTTGTAAGCTCCTCCAAAATTCACTAATGAAAATGGGGTCACGATCGCTTACGATACTGGAAGGTACTCCATGAAGACAGACTATCTCACGAAGGTAAACTGCTGCCAACCATGCTGCTGTCCTATTACTCTTAACAAGAATGAAATAAGGGCTCTTAGTAAGCATGTCCCCTATAACCCAAATACTGGTGTTGCCTTTCCTTGATCTAGGTAAACCATCAATGAAATCCATCGAGACGCTCTCCTACATCCATTGTGGGACCTCCAAAGGATGTAGTAAACCACCGATTCTTTTTCTCAGCGTTAACTTGCTTACAAATCAAACATCGAGAAACAAATTCTGCTGCATATCCCTTCATTCCATCCCAAAAGAAAATCCTCTTCATATCTCTATACATATTATCATCGCCTGGATGAATAGTCATCCTAGAATGATGGGGTTCCTCAAGGACTGTCTTCAATAAACTCCCTACTCGAGGAACACAAAGCTTTCCATCTCGTCGCAACCACCCTCTATCATCCTAGGAATATATGCATAGATGACTAAAAGTCTCCTCTCTACTGAACCTATCCAAGATGTTTGAAATTTTGGATCCTTTCACTGGGAAGTCCCTATCCGACCCACAAGAGTAGGTCACACTTCTAGTGATGCCAATAAACCAGGTGTAAAGTTGGTGGAGGGTCTAAAATCAAAAGTCGATATGAACTCCAAGTTTTTCCTCTCCACAAACAGAGGACTAAATGTCATCCTCCGCCTACTCAATGCATCTGCCACCACATTTCCCTTGTTAGGAGTGTAAGCAATCTCAAAGTCGTAGGATGCTAGGAGCTCCATCCATCTTTGTTGCCTCAAATTGAGATCCTTTTGTGAGAACAAGTACTTGAGAGATTTATGATCAGTGTACATCAAATCTCTCTCCTAGTAGATAATGGCACCAAATCTTAAGCACGAATACTATGGCAGCTTACTTTTAATCATTGGTAGGGTAGTTCTTGTCATGAACTCTTAGTTGTCTACCTCCATAACATACTACCCTTCCCTATTGCATCAGAACCACACCAAGCCCTGTACCGCATCAGTGTATACTATGAACACCTTGTTCCCATCTAGCAAAGTGAAGATTAGGGTTGTTGTCAAAGCCCTCTTCAATCGCTGAAAAGCATCTTCACAGTCTATACCCCAAGAAAATATAAGATTTTTCTTCGTCAGTCTAGTTAGTAGGGCCGATATCTTTGCGAAGTCCTTAATGAACTTCCTATAATAGCCTGCTGATCCAAGAAAGCTCGTCAACTCCATTGCATTCTTTGGGACCTGCCAATCTTGAACTACAACTACCTTTGCGGGATCTACAGGTATCTCGTCTTTACAGACCACATGCCCTAGAAATCTCACTTCCTTTCTCCAAAAATGGCATTTGGAGAATTTCGCCTTAAGCTAATGTGCAAGGAGAGTCTTCATAACCTCCCTCAAATGTAGGGCATGCTCTTCCTCGTTCTTTAAGAAAATCAATATTTCATCAACAAAGACCACAACAAACTTATTTAGAAACTCCCTAAACACCCTACTCATCAAATCAACAAAATAGGCGGGTGCATTCATCAACCCAAAAGGCAGGACGAGCCACTCGAAGAAACCATCTGGAGTTCTAAAAGCAGTTTTGTATATACTGTCCTTGGCCACCCTGAACTGGTGAAACCCCACGGCCAAGTCTAATCGGGAGAAAACAAATGCGCCAACATGTTGGTCAAGCAGATCATCTATCCTCGAGAGTTGGCGCCTATTTTTCTTAGTGAGCTTATTCAACTCTCTTTAATTCACACATAAGCGAAGCGAAACATCCGACTTAGTGACGAATACTACTGGAGCACCCCATTTAGATATGATTTTCCTAATAAATCCTTTCTCAAGTAGCTCCCCTACTTGCTTGCTAAGCTCCCTCCTTTCTCTTGGATCCATGTGGCACACATGCAATGCAACTGGCTTTGCATTATCCACTAAGTATATACGGAAATCGATCTCGCGCCTCAGAGGTAATCCCCTAACCTCCTCAAAAACATCAAGATACTCACAAACTATTGGTACATATCGCAGGTCATCGATATATGCATCAAGTGGCTCTAGGAAACTAAGTATGACAGACCCTTTCGAGTCACAAGAAATCTCGAGGGTCCTCCCATGGCAAGTCAAAAGTCTAACGACCCTCCTCTCAGAATCCAGAATGACACCATACATAACTAGTCAATCCATCCCTAGAATCAAACCATAGCCCATTAGACCAAGCACATATGCGTCGCATTCAAACTCGACGCCCATCATAGATATTCTCAAACTCCGACAAATCATAGACAAATGAGCCATACCTCCAATGGGGTTTAAGACAACAACGGGATCCAAAACCATACTAGTACTAAGGTGTAGAGACTCAACCACAGAATCAGATATAAAAATGCGAAGCTCCCGAATCAAAAAGAGTTCTAACAAGATGATTGGAAAGAGAAATCAAACTTTCAACGAAAACTTTCCTACCTCTGTCCGGCGCTGGCCACGAGGGCATGCACCTCCCTCCCAAAGATCCTGCTCTTTGACCTTGTCCTTGCTTCTTCGACCACTCCTTAGAAAAGTGTCCAACCTCTCCACAATTGAAACATGCATTTTTCCTCCTTTTGTAGTCTTTGACTAAATCACTCTCGCGTCCGCAATTATGAAATTTCCTCTTATCTTTAACAATGACGTTCTTTCCTACCTTCTTTTGTTGTTGTTGTTCTTCTTCTTCTTCCTTTGGCCACACTTTCTTATTTTATGTTTCCTCAACCTTAGCCTCTTTCCTTTCACATTATCTTCCTCGTGCATTAATGTCATATCAACGAGTTTCTCAAAAGTACCCCCACGGAATATGAAACATAGCCAACCCATGAAGGGGTTCATTCAATCCTTAGCAAACCTCAAAGCCTTCTTGTGCGGTGTATTCACTAGCTCCAAACCAGACCTCATCAATTGATTAAATTTATTAACATAATCTTTCACAGACATGCTCCCTTGCTTAAGCGCCAAAAAGCTTTCCATTTGGATACTTTGCTCAGCTTGAGAGAGAAACTTCATTTCGAATCTCTGTCAGAAATCATCCCATGTTTCCACCGGACGCCCTGCTTGCGTCACTTCCCACTAGAACGAGGCCTCATCTTTCAGCTGCAAAACGACTAACTGCATCTTTCTACGATCGTCAACCTCAAAAATCCCAAACAAATCCTCCGTTTCCTTCAGCCAATTCCTTGCTCCTACAAAAATCTCTGTCCCTCGGAATGGCTTTCTACCCATAGCACAAAAATCCTCACATATCTTGGAGAAATTATGTGCCGCGGAGGGGGAGGAACAGCGGCTGCAGTTGGGGGAGGACTGTCTGCTTGGCCTCTAGCAAATGTCGTGGCCTCTAGATACCTACAGAACCAAGTTGGTATCTGAACGCCCTCCGGAATGTTAGGCTCCCCAGACATGCTGAAGAGAAAAGGAAGAAGGGATTCAAACAGTGAATCGAAAGATATTTCCTATTGCATTAGGGAATATGTTTTCCAAAATAAACTTTTCTTTTGAAAATGCTTTTTTTTAGAAACTTTTTGAAAACAATTTTCAAATTCTTTTATCCGATCTGGTAACCTTTAGCTCTGATACCGAATGTGACATCCCACGTTTGTTAATGTCACACTTTATCAGAATGCATTAAGTTTCGTGAAAGTGTTATAGGTAAACAGAAACAGAAACATTACAAGACATATATAAAATAACAGTGGAATTTAAATCTTTATTAAGCAGAAAACATCGTGGTTCAAAACATAGTTACATCATAAATCTGAAATACATAAAGCCCAGTACATCAACTTAAAGCTTCTGTCTTGTTCTAAAATCATCAGAGTACAATAAACATAAAATAAGCATAATCCCCAAAACATATCCATAGTAGAGAAGATACGAAATCAAGTAGTACATCTAAGCAGCTCCAAGCAGAATGAAAGAAGAATCCTGATCAAACCTGAGTATTCCCACCCTGAGAACCTTGGGGGGGGGGGGGGAGGGGACGGAAGAGAAAGAAGAGAAAACAAAATAGGTCAGACATAAGTCTAGCGAGTCCAGTTACTTTTAGCATTTAAATAAGTAAAAGCATCATGACAGGCATACAAACTGGATAAGAGAGATATAGCGTACAAGGCAGGTATGACAAGGTAAATAGGATAAACAGAATATAATAAATAACGCTTCCCTAACACTTCTCTCTCTCTCTCTTTCTGCACCAATACTAGTATAACCGAAACAAGATGATCCTAACAAGTACAAGATGGTAGACTTAGGTGTACTTCTAGTGAGAGGTTTTAACCTATAAAATAACAGGTAGCCCAACAGAACTGACGGGTATTACCCCCAACGATAATAACGGGCTCCTAAACAGGCGAGACTAGATGTACACTAATTACTACCCTAATCGATCGGCCCCCTAAACAGTAGATACCCGTGCTGGCCCAACAGTAGGATGTATCACTTCCTAAAGTGGCAACCGCTTATTTCCAAGATGCACAACTATACCTACTGATGTCACAACGTCTTATTTTCCCAATCAGGCAGACCCAAACATGCACATGAGCACGATGGAACGCGTCGTCAGATACCTTTCTCCCAAGTGACCCCTTATAACCAGCTCATTAAGCGTGCCCTGACCCCGACCTAGTTCGGGGTTCTCCATTTGATACCGATATAGGTTACTGACTGATACAGGTCCTACACACCAGATGATACAAGCTTCCCCTAGGCTTGCATCCCCACTACTAGGATTTCAACAGGTTATTCCCACTAGTTTAACAATATCGCATAACACCAACTAGTTAAGTTTGTCGAGTTCATATGTATAACTCATCCCCGCATATTTAACAAGATTAACTTAACCCTCCAACTGATTAAGCAAGTCTACTTAACCCCTGCTCAAGTTAATTGGTTCATGCAATCCTTATGGATTCATACAGGTTAAGTATTACAAGTTCATTACCATTCATTTGTTTATGGTTATAATACACTAGACCTTTTACGTTAAGTCTACCATTTGTGGATGCCGGATATGCCGGTTGAGTCTGGGCAGACTTCTTCCACAAGTCGTACTTAACCTCATGTCTTATCACCGTCACGTGTTTATGCACTTAGACCCCTCACATTAGATTTACCACTTGTGGATGCTGGATATGACGGGCGGTTCCGGGCAGGCTTCTACCACAAGTGTAATCTAACCTCATGCCTAAGCACGGTTACAGTTTTTAATTACTATATATCTAGGCATTTTCATTATTTAACAATTATTCCTATTTCATTATAGGTTTTCATGCCCCTTTCCCAAGTCATATTCAACGTGTACCATATGCCCCAAATTAAAGTCTTTAATCACAGTTTGGTTTATGCCTCAAATCTATATTCATGTTTTCAATTCAAGTTATGTCCCAATTTCCCAATACAAGTTATGCCCCAATGTTAACGTTTTCCCCTCATTCCCAGTTTCACGTGTTCACATATTTCAGTGGTATGCCTAGGCTCGAAGGTAGCTTGGTTATAAAAATAAAAAGGGAAAGGAGAAGGGAAGAGAACAGAAATAAGCATAATAACAAGATAGGTATATGATGGCAGAAATAGGCATAGCAACTGACTAAGCATATAGTGATAGAATTGGGCATAATGACAAGATAGGTATTTAAGAACAGATCTGATGAACATGTGATAACAGAACTGATTAGGCATAGTTTTAGATCCAAATTCATATACGTGTCAAGATTACTAGGTGTTTATATCTAAAAGGAACGTACACTCACAGAGAACAAACCTAAGAAAAATGAGAAAAGTGTGTTGATGTTGAATCAGCAATCTTTGAAGATGTATGATCATCGTTGCTGAAGAAAAGGCTAATTTAATCTGAGTTGGAGTAGCATCTCTTCCTCGACACTGATTTAGATGAAAAAAACAATGGGTATAGGGTCCTTTATACAGCCATCAGCCGACGAACAAAGCCAGAAAAAGTCTAGGTGCGCCCAGGGGGTCGACACCCCTGTTGAGGGGTCGACGCCCTAAGGGCACGGGGTCGACCCCCAACGAGCCAATTTCCCGCGTCCTCCCGCCTCGTTTAATTTTCGAATTAAATTGAATTTGTGGATTATTTGTTTGCATATATATATTTCTCTTATGCATATACAAACTTCTGACCTTAATAACTTCTTCATACGATGTCTGTTTTATGCAAACCAAGTGTCTATGTTGACTAGAATTCCGAGATGAACGCAATGGAGTAGTTCGTTTCACTTAATTCCAATTATTTAATTAGGTGTTCTTTATTTTATCATTTTGATGTCTTTTAAAATCACGGGGTGTTACAATAATATATACACCAAAAAATGGAGAAAAAATGCCTTTCTCCCATGGCTTACAAAACATATTGATAATTGCCAAGAAACTACCATTGATCTGTTGATCAACTAACAAACCGATAATAAGGGGAAAGAATTACCAAAAACAGTCCAACAAAGACATAATCACCACCTAAAAACAACTCCAAAGATGAAAAACTCCCACCACATATATCGTTCAAACAGAGGGTCTAGCACACCGTAGGTAGCAGACCAGTTGAAAATAATCCAAAAACCAAGCAATAAAAGCTTATAACCAAAGCTATCCAACATAGCGACCAACCTAAAAACCTGCTTTCGTAAGAAAAATATCCTAGACTACTAAATCACCAAAACATCTCAGGTCAAGGAAGAAAACCGAGCTTTTACACAAGATCAAAAATCTTGAATTTTTTTTATCACACCCCCACGGAGGTCTTGGATAAAGGGAAATGATGAAATCTCTGATAAGGGACAAAGACAAACTAAGCACAAGACCTGAGAAGTGCCTTTTTTGAACATAAGGGCAATGTCATATGCCATAGATCTGATAATCTTATCAAATCTAATGGAGGAGTCTTCAAATATCTCCATGTTTCTAGTACATCAAATATGCTAGCAGTTGTGACACAGAATGATACACAACCGAATCGATCAGAGCTACTTATTCACCCCTCTATTCCACCACTCTTAAAGAGCCATGAGGAAGTAATGAGTAGAGATGGAAAGCCCATCAAATATCCATTATGATACCAAACCATCCTGGTCAAGTCATTATCGAAGAACACATAATGAGGAGATTCTTTGGAAACATGTCCCAGCGAACAACAAAGACACCGGGAAGCTAGAAAGACGCTCATTCTATTAATATTTTTGTTTAACAGTAACGAGTCATAGAGGACTTTCCATAGGAGCAATATGGTCGCTCCAATTGAGCTTGAAGAAAAGGATTCTAAGGGCGGGAGACCTCACAGAGTTCTAAGCAACCCTAAGGAAAAAGGGAGAGACTTTCCAAAAAAGGTCACGCCCGCGACTATCTGTGAATGATTTTACCAATTGCATCCTCTTCCAAATTTCGTTGAAGAAAGACATGGTGCCACTGAAGTCAAGGAGGAGTAGCCTTCTATATTTAGCATGAAGGAACGAAGCCCAAAAGGAGTTATTAGCTCTAAAATCGATCTACATCTTGCAAGCGTAAGCTATACAGATGTCATAGGGCTTGCATAACCCTAGTCCCCCCTCATTTTTGGGAAGGCAGATAACATCCCATCAAGCCAAATGATGTTTGCTTACATTATATTTGCTCCCTAAAAAGAAGGACAAAGCTAAAAAAAATCTACTAGCATGGAAGAAGGAAGAATTCAGGGTCATAGCTGTAAAGATGTACGAGACAAGAGAGTCAAGGACAAATTTATTAAAACCAAATGACTAGCTTATGACAAATGCAGTGAGTTCCAACGATTGATATAACATCTTGCTTTATCAATTATAGGATTGAAGAGGGTGTTCGCCTTTCTACCTTGGTACACCTTTATACCTAGATAATGAAGGTAGAGAGAAAAGATTCGAAAACTAATGTAGCGGAGAGCCGCAATTCTTGAGCAGGTTGGATATTGGAAGAGAGGACCAAACAACTTTTCGATATGTTAATTTGTTGACCTAAACAAGTTTCATAAAGCTGAAGGAATCCGAAAAGATGACGGAACGAGTTACTTTGTCCATTTGGAAGTGTGACATCCGTAAAAATATACTCTAAATAGACATAGATAATTAAATTTAGTATAGTTTGCCAAACGAACCATCTGGATTTAATCTATCAGATCCTACGACCTTTATTTACACTTGCAACTATAAATACAAACCCCCTAACCTCCCCCTTTATTCTTGCGTCTCCATTCTGCCATTATAATTCGAGGGATAAGTTTAGATTTTCTTCTAAATCCTTAATCTATATTTCTTTTCTATTCCGATTTAGGATTAGATTTAGATTTATGATTTGAAATTCAAAGATATATATATATATATATATATATATATAAGACTCAAATCTCTTGATTATTATATATATATATATGTATATATTAAAAAGAATTGGAGAATGTTTTGTATGAAGGATTGGATCCGAAAGCAAACACCACTCAGATTTCCTCTATTTTATCTTTTTTAGCACCGTGAGTGGAAATGACATTAGTTTGTTATTTTCTCTATTTTGTAGTATGGATCTGGATCTAAATGCCTAAGGGAATTTATATCTAAATGAAAATATAATAGTAAACATCTTCCAAATTCCGTATATTTTAATTATTACGAAAAAATGATCAATCTAGTTGTATTTGTGGTTTGGGTTATTGTAATAATAAAAGAAAAACATGGTTCTTGTTGTATGATTTCCTATATTGTTTGAATTCCTTTTTGTTATATTTTCATGTAAATCCATATTTCCAATTTTATGCAAAAGGTTAAGATTTGGATAGACTGGAAATCTAATAGGTTTAAATATCTATTTTTCTAAATAGAGCATTTGAGTGTATTATTTACAACATATCTATATATTATGGTTTTGTGTATAGACAAACATAAGAAAAGGATCTATTTAAAATAGGAATTATAAACATATATGTATATTTGATATATGATGTTATGTTTATCTTTCTTTGTTGCAATAATCAAGTCAAAACCTGGTTTGCAAGTTTATATGTTGTTATGATTGTTTTTTTTTTCATTTTATTGTCATATTTAATATGTACATTTACGCTATAATTGAGGAAAATACGGGAAATAACTTGTACACCTTTAAAATTGGATAGGGATTGACATTTCAAAAACGTGGTAAGAACGCTAATCCTATTCGCTTAATTTACATCATATGTATATGTATGTATATATATAACATAATCAACGTAATATTATTACGTATTAAGTGTCCGATAAATATGAATAAACTAGGAATAGAATTTGAATGTACCCATAGGAATTTGTATGTTTATATATGTGTGAGTTAATGACTTAATTAATATTAATGACACACAGACACGAGGTTAACCGTTACTTCTAGTACAAGTCTACCCAGAACCGATCGGCATATCTAATGTCAACAAGTAAATCAGGTTAATGTGACAGGTTTAGGTGTCGTGGGCCATTATAATTAGTAGAGTATGATGCGAGGTTAGGCCCAACTTGTAATAGAAGCATGCCGAGAACCACACGACAAATCCAACGTCTACAAGTGGTAGTGTGCGGGCGCACGCACGTGCACACACACATATATATAAACACACACACACACTCTCTACACACAACATACATATATGTATGTTGTGTGTAAAGTGTGTGTGTGTGTGTGTGTGTGTATACATGTAAGTATATATATATGTAGAGTTCGTGTATGTGTGTCTAGTGGTAAGCCAAAGGGGTGCTAACACTGTTTGGAGTGCTATTGAACACTCATCATATACCACTACATACACACACACACACACAAACACACACACACACACACACATATATATATATATATTACCATCTACCAAAATTTGAGTTTGTTCTGACATTCGTAACATTTTCAAAATCTTAGCTCAATTATTCACCATTCATACATTTATTCTAACATTTAAATTTAAACATCAAATATATTGTTGTATGAATGTCGGAACGATCTCAAATTTTGGATCAATGATAATATATATGTGGATTGAGCATCTACAAAATCTTATTGGATTTGGATTAGTGTTGCTCCTAGTAGGGTAGGAATGTTAAAGGGGTGTTGCAAAATAGGGGTGCCTCAGAATGCTCCTTATATATATAATATATATATCTGTGTGTGTGTGTGTGTGTGCGCGTGTGTGTGTATGTTAAAAAATGGCAGACGCTGAGAGGGGTTCTTCCTCAAATCACCCGCCTAAAACATCTCCAAAATCTAATCGACCTACTTATCATGAAACGTCGAATGTTTCCAAAATTGATGAGCAAGTTTCTACTGATCAATCGACATCCAATAATATAGATCTACATCTTTGATTCTTTCAACCTTCGATAAGTCATGTTTTTATACCGGAAAGTATTTTCAAGTCTTCTGCAGATTCATTGCAAAAAACAATAGTTCTTTACGCTGTAGATTTCAGATTGTTTGTGATGAAACCAAAGGAATATATTTCAAAGGTATGGAGACTTAAAGGTAGATTTATGATATGCATAGCTCCAGGATTTCATTATACAGTTAAATTCGAAGATGCTTCAGATTGTATTTTTGTTTAAAAAACTTCGACATATTATTATTTTGGAAAGTTACTAATGTTATACAAGTGGTATCCGGAATATGAATTTGAAAAGTTTAAGGCTCAGAGAGTTCAGATCTAGATTAAGCTCGATGAATTAGACATGGAATTATGGTCAAATCAAGCTTTCTCTATGATAGCTAGTTTTATAGGAGAACCAATTCGAGTTGATTGGAAAACTGCTAATAAGATAATTACTAAATTTGCTAGAGTACTTGTGGCTATTGAGAATGAATCCAAGTTGGTTACTAAAGTTCATTTAGTTCTTCATAATGGATAGAAAAAGAATATACAAGTATAATGAATTTGTTCCTCTTATATATGAGAAATGTAAAAGATTTGGGCATAAGTCAGTAGTTCATTAGCTAACTAAGGAACCTGCGTGGACGTTTAAGCAGAATGCAGAAAGCCTAGCTGTTCTAATACTGGTAATGAAGGTAATATTGCTAATGTTCAATCTGACTCAAATAATATAGATTTAGAAAAGGATAATGTTGATGATGGTATGGGTTTTGTAAAGACCCGCAAATTCCCGCCCTTTGAATCGACCATAAACCACACAGGTCTGATCCAAAAAGTGGAAACCTACGAATACTTTAACTTTGGGCATACAACAAATTACAACAGATAACAGAAGACTTTTATAACACTATAATAAATGTTACATCAGAGTACAGAATACACATATCAGAGTACATTGGAATATAATTACAGCGGAAGATAAATACAAAAAATGTAATATACTGCAACGGAAGAACACAGCGGAAGACTCTCTATCTCTGGACACAGCTTTAAGCTTCAACCCAGAATCCTGTTTAATATATCTGCAAAAATAGCTACTCGACTGCCCGTGTGGAAAATATGGGCACCCGAGTTTGCCAGTGGACAAACTACAGGTCAGTCATGGGACTGGTGCGAGAATTCTACTTAACCTATATAATATAATAAGGCTAATCACAGGACCACGCCACTTTCGCGGAACGGGTTTTCTCCTATGGATTGCCAGTGCATGACTAAAGTAAATCGTCAAAATAACGCAATGCTTTTTAGAAAAATGAAACCATTATAAGACCCAAATCCCATCACACAATGCAACGCAAACCGGAGGATAGGGTTTTACCTTATAATGATCAAAAGATGCTTGATACGATAAACACGGTATTATATAATAATAGTGTGCAACCAATTTGAAATACATCAAAGTAAATGTATTAATCCTAGACGGCATGAGTGCCCCATCCCACTATGTCGCCATATATAGGTATACAATCAAAACCGCGTGATGTCGTATTGGAAATTTGGGTTTCCATCTGAGTCAAGGCTAGGGAGGAGATCCTTACCGATTCGAGACACTCTAGCAATGCCTCAGGATTGGTACTCTGTCCAACCCTTGGATCCTGCAGGGCCGGTCCACACTTGCTTTTGTGGATTGGTTATGCCTGAACACACGCTTCCCGGTCCTTTTGGACCTATACTACGGCCAGTGGCGACCGCATAAATCGAGGCCTCGAACAATCCAACAACCACAATGAATAAATGCCAGCGCTGGTAGGTCCCTGGCACCACTCTAGCTAGAAAGAAACGTGTGCACTCCCTGCGTTCCCTTCTCCCGTTTTAGACTCTACCGGGCTGTGAGGCTCGCGAAGTCACGTAACACAAAGCTATGCCTAAATAGACTATGCTTTGATCATCCCACAAGGCTCTGCTTTGCAACAATAAGCCTTGATCAAGTGCAACTTGGCATACCACATCAACAACTCATATCATGCGATCGGTAATTATTTAACATACAAATGGGTGTTAAGCAAGAGAATAAATCCTCCACCACCATGCATTTATATATTAAATAAAAACCAATTTAATTACATGAAATAAATTTCAATGTCAGGCATGCTATCCATTTACAAGTCCGTTCTGGGTCTGAACGAAACAACGTATCCGTCGATCTCCAGTACGTCTGGAAGATCATCACTTTTACCTTGCCTTGGGGGATCAGTCCCAATTCAAGATATCGGTCATCATCAACCAAACGATGTGAAGTTCTCAGGTCTTCAGTCACCGTCTTCATCTTCGACTCTTGATCGTCGTGATGATTATTCAGAATGGGTTAGACCCGGTTTTTCTGAATAACTCGCGTATTTGTAATTAAAATCAACCATACGCCACATTCCAACTTTGAATATCCTTTTAAATAAAAATTATTATTTATGTTAAAAGGTTCTCCTTAATTTTATCAAAGATAAAATAAATTTAATTTTTAATCTTTCTAAAAAGATTTATTAATATTCCAATTTTGATTTAATTTATAAAATAGATTTATAAATTTCAAATAGTAATTTCAATGTAAATTGGATTAAAGGATAAATGTTATTTAAAACATCGTCCACTGCAAATCCAATCTACATATCAATCACCAAACATAATTATTAAGATCTAATAATCTTAAATAAAATATTTATCTTAAAGATATTAATTCATTACTATATAAAAAAACACATTTTTAAAATAATCAATAAGATATTCTATATATAAAAGATTCTGAATGTAAAATATTCTTTATAATACAAAATCTTTTATTTTACAAAGATCCTTTCATTATATAAAAATTCTTTATTTAAAAAGAAATTCTGCATTGGAATGCGACTCAACCATGTACCATATAATTTGGGTCATATGGGTTTCATACATTTCATGTATAGGGTAATAACAGGAAATAATCCTCAATCCATCCATTAACAACCAGAGTGACAATGTCAACTGTGTGAGCATTAAAATAAAACAATAACGCTCATCGCAGCCTGTCGATCAATCGATAGACATATAAATAACATTGGGATTTGTGTCAGTCAAGTATCGTCCCAATACCCGTGTGGGGTTTTCATCCAACAAACAAATAATAAATTATTTGTGCACTTGGGCGATGTGTAAAAATAATCGTCCCAATCACATAAACAAGTCGGATGACTTGTAAATGGAAGTGTAATATTCAATTTTGAATATACTAACATCACATTTAACACATCAAAATACAACATCACAAGCAAATATTTCAATACTCTTTATTATGAGCATATGACAATAAAAATCGTGACTTTTATTTATTTACCAAAAATGCATATTTTTGGTCTCATTCATTTTAATGACAAAATGAATATTTGACTTCATTCTTTTTAATGTATAAAAATATACATCCTTAATTCATTCTCTTTAATGTATGAAAACATACATTTTAAATCCATTCTTTTTCTCAACATAAACAAATATGATGATTTTGTTTCTTAACTTCTAATGCAACAAAATGAAAATTTTGTCTAATCTTTTTCAATGAATAAAGATGTCTATTTTTACTTCATTCATTTTAATGTGCCAAAAATGTCCATTTTGTCTAATTCACTTTTAATATACAAAAATGAGTATTTTTTTTTAGTCTCTTTTCTTATGCATAAAAAAAATGTTTATTTTTAATTTAATCTTTTAATGACACCAAGTGTTCATTTCTAATCAGTTCTTTTTAATGACACAAAATGTTCATGTCTAATTAATCCTTTTAATGACACAAAATGTTCATTTCTAATTAATCCTTTTTTAATGACACAAAATGTTCATTTTTAACTAATCCTTTTAATGTATAGAAAGGTTCATTTTCTAAATTTGACATGTTAACTCAAAATGACAATTTAAATTCACTAATCAAGTCTTGACAAGAATGTTGTTCTTTTTCATTTACAATAGAAAATGAAAATAAAAAGAATTCACATGTCTTGTTCTTTTATTTACCATAGGAATACCAATAAAATGATCAACATATTCCGGTCTTTTCATTTACAAAAGAAGTTGTAAATAAAGTGGTCCTCATATTTTTACTCTTTTCATTTACAATAGGAGTTGTAAATAAATGATTCTCATGTTCCTGTTCTTTTTATTTTCTATCGCACCAAAAATGTCGATAGAAATGAATCACTAACATTGTCTATTTTTATCGCACCAAGAATGTCGATAAAAACGAATCACTAACATTGTCTATTTTTATCGCACCAAGAATGTCGATAAAAATGAATCACTAACATTGTCTATTTCTATCGCACTAAAAATGTCGATAAAAATGACAACATTAACCATTCTATTTTCACCGCGTTCAAAATGACGATAAAATATTCAACATTAACAATTCTATTTTTTACCGCATTCAAAATGACGATAAAATATTCAGCATTAACAATTCTATTTTTACCGCATTCAAAATGACGATAAAATATTCAACATTAACAATTCTATTTTTACCGCATTCAAAATGACGATAAAATATTCAATATTAACAATTCTATTTTTACCTACTATAGAAAATGTAAATAAATATATTTCTAAATTTTATTCTTTTTAGTTACAATTGAAAAGGTAAATAAGTAATTCACATATTTTGTTCTTCTCATTTACAATAAAAAAAAGTAAATAAAATGATTCATATATTTTGTTCTTTTGATTTTACATTTGAAAATGTAAATATAATGATTCACACATTTATCCTTTTCATAGAAAATGAAAATAAAATGATTCACAAATTTTGTTCTTTTTCTTTTACAATAGAAAATGTAAATAAAATGTGTATTTCTAAATTCCATTCTTCTTATTTACATAACTGGTTAACATGTTTTACTTTTTTTCCTTTTCAATGAAAATGTAAACAAAGTGATTAACATGTTTTACTCCTTTTCTTTTACAAAGAAAATGTAAACAAAATGATTAACATGTTTTACTCTTTTTCTTTTACAAAGAAAATGTAAACAAAAACCGTTCACACATTATGTTCTCCTTTGGTTTCCATATAAAATGTAAACAATATGATTTACCCATTATGTTCTCTTTTGTTTTACATATAAATGTAAATAAAAACAATTCACAAATTATGTTCTCTTTTGGTTTACATAGAAAAATGATTTTTCTTTATATTTCTGTTCATTTATTTACAAAAGAAATTTAAACAAAATGACTAACAAAACTTTATTTCTTTTCTTTCACCATATAAACATCAATAATGTGAATAACATATTTTTGGTCTTATCATTTACAAAGGAAGGTGTAAAAAAAAAAGGATTAACCTATTTTGTAATGTAAAAAATATGACCTTTTCTATTTTACAATGTAAAAATGATAACTCCTCTATTTTAAATGTAAAAAGATCATCTTCTTATTTTCATCGTCAAAATTACATCTTTGTGTTTTCAATATAAAAAGATTGTCTTTTTAACTCTTTTTATCACATCTAAATGTGTTCATTTATTTACAAAGAAATGTAAATAAAAACTTGTTCTTTTATATTTGTTCTTTTATTAATAACAGAAATGTAAATAAAAACTTTTTTTTTTTTAAGGACAAAAAGTAATTCATTTGTGTACATGTTCTAAAAATAAAAGAGGATTTTATTTGTTTTACAAGTTCTAATCCAATCTTAACATATATATATATATATATATACTGAATAAAATATGTTATGATCTCATTTTAGATCCAATTCTCTAACCGTAAATAGGATATATATATATAATTCCAAGCGGATTTGCAAATCATGTACAACAGTCATTCAACAAGCAACAATTATCATTTTAAACAACACCCAACTTTTCAGGTCAGAATTAAATGATCAAACAATTATGTTTAATGCAAGACAATAATTCATAATTAATTAAACAAATAAAATTAGAATTCTCACATTGAATTTTTGGCCAAAATTTTACTGTCTCCTTTTCAGCTGCGGTCTGCGCCATCGCGAAGCTCTTAATTTTGTGATTCCAACGCAATTTACGGTTCGTCAAACGGACCTCGTATGAAAGAGTTATGAATTTTTAAAGATCGGGTAATTAAATAATTAATTAATATTAGTGAAAATACCTAAAAATTTCACTCTCTCAGAATTGGACAAAATTAGTGTCCACGCGTCCATCTCGTCGCCACGATCCCAACGCACCTGAAATCGTCGATTTTCGACTTCGTATGAGTGAGTTATGCAATTTTAAAGTTCTGGAAATTAATTAGATAATTTAAAAATAAAATAGAAAATACCCTCAGCCCGTTGACCGCGAAACACTGTTCACCGCCGAACTTTGACCGCGATTTGCCGTTGCTTCAGGCCACCTGACGCCACGGGACAACCGCCAATGTCTTCGTCTTGGCGAGACGCACCACCACCAGAAAGAGCCGCCCCTAAAGCTTCTCCGATCATCGGGAAATCGCCTAGAACGGATTTCGCCTCGCGGGTCCCACAGGCCGCCTCACACCTCCAAACTGCCTGAAATTTGGCGAGCACCTCCACCTCACGTAGACGAAGAACTTCCGTGTTCGTGACTTCGTCTAATTCTTCCTCGATTCACGGGAATTTCTTGATTTACGTTTTGAGCTTCTGAATTTCCAAAACAGCGAGCTTTAAGACGAGATTCCGGCGAATCCGAGCGCTGTTTGACAAAACCGACTACACCATTAGCTTCGTATCGTCGAGACCTTCGAGAGGACATATAATTTGCTATGGTTTGAAGAGATTTTATTTTTTATGAATTTTAGAGGAAGAGGGAGCCGCCATGGAAATTGGGAAAAATGATGGAAAAGAGAAGTGGCTGCTGTGCATTTCGAATTTCAGCCCTAAATCTCAGAAAAAAGATAATATATACCATGGGTTTAATTTTGGTTTGGGCCCAAATATCATTACGTGCCCAATTACTCAATTTTCAACTGTTTTCTTCAATTCAGAAATTCTTATAAATACATGCGAATTTCAAAATTAATAAATTTTTAAACATAATTATTTCAGGTCATTACGAACCCAACGAACCTGATTTCGTAATTTTCCGATTCCGTATGAATTTATTATAAATTTCCGAAGTCTGAAAATAGGCTGTATTTCCACTGTAAAAATTATACAGGCCACAAAATAATTCCAAAAATTATAAATTTTAGAATTTAACCTTAATTTAATATTCCGAATCCATAGAAACTAGTTTCGTCGAATTCGGAGTTCGTTTGCATAAATTCTATTTTTCAGGTGTATATTTTAATATTTAAAAATACCAAAAATAGTGGAATTTTTCCAAAACTCAAAAATATATGTTCTTATAGTCATTTTTATATGTAAACAACATTCTAAAACCAATGGAGATGATTTCGGGTCCTAATTCCTTATTCTGCAAAATGTAGCATTTTGGCCCTTATAAATTTCATAGCAACCTTTCTAAATATTGAATTGGCCATAACTTTTGATTCCCGTTATGAAATTTCGATTTTTCGGATTCGTTGGAAAGATATTTTTAAATAGATTCTAATATTTTTGGTTTCACTAAAATCCGTTAAATTTTGCATCCTGTACGGTCAGTCAAAGTTCAAGTTTGACTTTTCAAACTACCGCGTTATTTCTAACTCTTTTGTTAATTAAAATTAAATCATTCATTCTAACTTCGATTTGAATCAAATTTGTGATCATTATTATTTAAATAAATTATTTTATATTGTCAAAATTCATTAAAATTTTCTAAAATAAAATTTTTAAATTGGTCCCAAAATTCCGGGTTATTACAGGTTTTTTAGATTCTGATTTGCCTAATCACATTTTACCTAAAGATTTAAATCATATTGCAGATAATCTGAATGAAGCCCCAAAGAAAATAAAGATGTTTCTAAAGGAATTTTCAAAGAATCTGTATTATTTGAATAATCTTAAAGGTAAAAACAAGGTAACTACTCCTATTGCTCCTCTTAAAAAAAATTTAAGCTGCAATTCATCTATTAAATGACAATTCTGACCTGGATCAGAGGGATGAATACTTCTCTTCGTATGCGAGAAGTATTATCTCTACTAACTAAATCCAAGCCAATTGTTGTTGGTTTGGTAAAAAAACAAACTCAATGAAGGAAATTTGAAGTTGTTTAGTAAATTAGTTACAAGTGAATGGGAGTATATTCCTCAAACCCTTCTTCTTTTTCAGGCAAAATTTTGTTACTGTGAAACTCTAATGTTTGGAATATGGTCATAATTTCTTCATCAAATCAACATGTCACAGTTCAAGTTATGAATACAGGTAGTCTTTCTATGTTTATCACAATAGTTTAAGCTAGTAACAGCTTTTATGATAGACAATCTCTTTAGCAACACTTAGTTCAAGAATCAGAGTTGATAAGTGGAGAATGGGTTCTCATGGATGATTTCAATAATTATACTTCTCATATAGATAAGAAAGGTTGTCTTTAAGTGCCTTTTCAACAAATTAGAGCTTTTAATAATCGCATTCTACAGGCTGGACTGATTGAAATTAAGGCTACGGTTTTTAATTACACTTGGAGACACAGAGGATTAGCCAGTAATATTGATAAGATATTTGTAAATCACTCTTGTTTACATAAATTCATTGATATGGAAGCTCTCTCTATCACAAATATCAAGTGATCACATCCTTTGTTACTAGACCTCATTTCTTCTTCTAATGTAAAGGGGTTTCCATATAAATAATTTAATGATTGGCATCTTAAATCTAGATATGATGAATGTGTTTGTAGTGGTCTTCAAACAAGTGGGTGGGAATTTCCAAGTTATATATCTCAGCAAAAGTTATTTGCATGTAAAAATGAGTTGAAAATGTGGAATAAAAACAGATCAAAAGATGTTGACTTCCAAATTTAGAGATTGTGAAAGTGACCCAGAAAATTTAGAGTTATATGAAAAATGCTTGAAGCTAAACAAGCTGATTTAGTCCAGAAACACATTAAATTCCAGAGTTTCAAGCAAAAAGCTAAAGTATCTTGGCTGCAGGATGGAGACACAAATTCTAAAAAAATTCATTCAAAAATGTCAACAAGAAGATTCTCAAATCATCTAAAAGTTCTTATTAATGTTGATGGTGATCTCCTATATAAGCATAAAGAGGTTGCATCTGAAGCAATAAATTATTTCAGCTCTTTGTTCGATAGCAATGTGAGTACAGAGTTCCCTTCATTCCAGTCTAACCATGTTATCAATTTTCATGGACAACAGATATTACTTCATCCATTTTCTTTAGAAGAAGTTAAAGTTACAGTTTATTCTGTTCATGATGATTCGAGCCCTGGGCTTGATGGATTTAATTCAAAAAAAATCACATTGGGAAGCAATTAAATTTGATTTACTTGTTGCACTTCACGATATTTTCATATCAACTAAACTGCCTAAGAGTATCAATCAAACTTTTATAACATTGATTCCAAAGATAGAGAGACCAAGTGAAATTTCACATTACCGTCCAATCTCTTGTTGCAATATAAATTATAAGATTTTCAGTAAAGTTCTAATTTGCAATAGAATTAAATGGTAATTGCCACATCTTATCTCTCCAAATCAATGTGCATTTATACCTACTAGATATATTGGGGATAATGTACTTCTTGCATTCGAATTGTAAAGAGACTTTAAGAAGCCAGGGGTTAATAAATTTTGTGTGAAAGTGGGTCTTCATAAAGCATATGATATGATCAATAGAAAATTTATTTGCCACGTTATGTCAAAGATGGGGTTTACTATTCATTTTATCAATGGGTATATGAGTGCATCTCTACTCCATTTTCTATTTTGATACAAGGTTTGCCGAAAGGGTTTATTAAGTCAATCAGAGGCATTCAACAAGGTGATCCTCTCTCCCCTTTCCTCTTTTCTATTACAATGGAATTTTTTACTTATAGTATGAATGAAGCTTTATTGCAACATAGAGTCCTCCATGTTCATAATTTTGATCCAATAGTCACACACCTTCTTTATGTGGATGATTTAAAGGTTTTTGGTAAATATCTCCCTACTTGTGCAACTTCATTGAAGGATGTACTTGGAAAATTGAAGTAGTTTAGTGGTTTGACTATTAGTGTGCTAATGACCAAAATTTACTTCAACTCTCATGCATGAAATACTAATGAAATTTTGATATTCTTGGAATACAAAGTAGTCAGCTTCTTGTCAAATACTTAGGAGTACCTATGTCATTAAATTATATACATTACAATGATTTTCAATCATTATTACATCGAGTTTAGTCTAAAATACAAGCTTGGGATGCCAAATTCTTGAGTTTTTCTAGTAAGGCTGAACTAATACAATTTGTTATTGCTCCTATAGTTTTATATTGGTTGTTTGTATATCAACTACCTGAACATACAATTGAAAAGCTGCATATGATGTATTCTGACTTTTTCTGGGGTAGTTCAACACATAAAATGGGTTGGGACATGTTATGTTTACTAAAGTCAGAGGGGGGTATTGGACTTAAATCATTTTCATATCTTAAGAAAGCTGTAGGTATAAAACTGATATGGAAGTGTTTGAATAATTCTTCATTGTGGAGTGAATGGATGAAGAGGAAATATTGTTTTGGAACATGCGCATTGATAAAAATTTGTCGAGTACTTGTGAGATTGAGAACAAGTGGAATTCGACTATTTAATAAAGTGATAACTACCAGATCATCGACTCTGATGTGGTTTGAGCCGTGAATTAACAGTGGATGTTCGGTTGATTTGTTGGGCATTTCAAGATTTCAACAAATAGGAAGGAAAAACGAACTTGTATTCTTTATTATATGTGATGGAAGAATTCATGGCAATCTTCATGCTGCGACAAGAGAGGTTCAACATCTGGTAAATTCAAAATCTTTGAATGCTAGTTCTCAGTTTGAATTTTATGAATGGACAAGTGGAGGGACTTTCTCATTTCATAAGGCATGGGATAGAGTTAGAAGTCATCAACCAGAGAAGAAGTTTTTAAATGTGATACGACATTCAAAGAATTCAAAGAGAATGATGGCCTTTATATCTTTTTTGGCAGTGAATGATAGTTTGAATACCAAATACAAATCAAGAAGATTTGGCATCTTGTCTAAGAATAATTGCATATTATGTGACAATGGTGAAGAGTCTATTAGCCATACATTATTTTCATGTGAGTATGTTTCATACATTTGGAGTTATACGTTGTTGAAACTGGGTTTTACTATTTCTAATGTAGGTTCAATAGAGGAGGAAGCTATGCAGATTATGTCTAAATTCAAAGATAGGGACCAATGCTTGGATGTTGCATATGTTGCATTAACAACTATATATCAGTATGGAAAGAATGAAATAAAAGGACTTTCAATAGCCGCAGGGTTAATAAAGAAGTTAAATTGATGATGATTGAGAGGGAAATTTTCTACTTAGTGGAAGATGATGGATCAAAAACTAAGTTTACGCGAAGTTTGATTTTTTGAGAAGGTGGGGCATTGATATGCTTGATACAGTTTAATGTTGGAGCAGTCCTGTTTTGTTTTGAGTGGAATACGTACGAGTGATGAGTTGAGAGATGTTTGTATGTTATCTAGATATGTTGTTTTGTCACACTTTGTATTGTTAATATATGGAGTTTATATTTACTCTTTTCCCTTATGTCGGACTCATTTAGGTTACGAGGGGCATAAGGTTTTGACGAGGGAAATAAACAAAGTATATGATTGGTTTTGGCAATGAAGTGAACCAATTTTCAATATATATATATATATATATATATATATATATATATATATATCACACCCAACATGATATACATAGGTTTTGAATAGTAGAATTATATCTTAGTTATTAACAACGTCTGCATTTTTAATCAAATTGGTTCTCAAAATGGAAAATGGAAATTGAACTTGTAACAGGTCATGTATTCAAAACAGAACTTCCAGTGATGAATTTGAAAGGACGATAGTTAGGATTTTTTGGTTTTTCTTTGGGACAATGAAAATAGAAAATAGAGCTTGGTTAATTTTAGAGAATGCTAGGAGAAAGTCAAAAGGGAAAAAATTTGAAAAACAAAGGAAATTCTCATAGCAGGTGATTATTTTTGATGTTGGTGCAAGAAAATGCTGATAGCAGTTAAATAAGTAGATAAATTAGAAAGCGAACTTGCAGTTTCCAAGTTAACTGTGATAAGCTGAATGTGCAACACTTTACACGGTTTTATTATTAGTCGGCCAAACTTTTCTGTGTTGGGTGTGGCTTTTAGTAGGTTATCTTTTGAAGTGACTGAATTAATATGATTTGACATACTACGGCTGGGAGTGCTCTTAATAGCATTCCCAATCCAGTGTGGGTTGGGATGGAACTGACCCCCAGCGGAGGGTCAGCACGTCAGCTCAGGGTTGCTTCTAAATGGCAACCTAGCCGGCTTTAAAAAAAGCCGGCTATGGAGGAGGAATTTTCCTCCCTAGCAGGCTTATTTAAAGCCAACTAAGGAGGCAAACATTATTACTGTCGCCCCCTTAGCCGACTTTAAATAAGCCGACTAAGAGAAATGACTATTTTTAAAGCCGTTGCTCCCTTACTGCTCCATTCTCTCAGCCACCACCTTCTTCAATATTTACAACATATTTTCTACTTTCTTAGCACACAATTTTTTCCTATCTTACTCAACCTTCTAACTACTATTTTATTTATCATCAAATTGCAATGTCTAAGAATATGAGCAGCAAGAATATTAGAGGAAAAGTGAAGATGTCTTCACAAAGCAATTCGAATTCGTGCAATTTTGTTCAAGAGCCACAAGAGTTTCCAACGCAAATTTCGTACCAGCGCAATGAACATTCTAATTCAGGAAAAATCCAAAACACTTCAAATTGTTATCTTCCGCAGCAGAACCAGAACTTCTGCCATTTATAGCAAAATTCAGATCATTTTCAAAACACTCAAGTTTCTGCCTACGGCAATAATCCGTCCTTTCAACAATCCCATAGCAATCAACCTTATTCTTCTCCTAGCAGCCAACATCGATCGCCCTTACCAAACACTTCTCGTAATATTTTCAAAAATTTAAACTTGTTATATGGTGATAATAGCGTTTGAAAACGACGGAATGTGAATTGATATTAATGAGATTCTCGAGTAATTTACTACTTTCTCGCTTTCAAAGGTTGCGAAAATGGTAAAATGGTCACTTGATGAACAAGTTGAATTAGCCTTTTGTTAGGTTGAGTGTTCCAAAGATAACTAGAAAGGCACAAGTCAAACTGAAAGTTTGTTTTGGAATTTTGTTTGTAAATTATTCAATGGCCAAAGTCCATATAAGCCTCCAAGATCGGTTGACACTTTGAAGTCAGTCATGGAAGAGAATCAATTATAGTTGCCAATGTTGGAAAGAGATAATGGTCGCGTTGGATAATAGACAACAAAGTGGTGCAAACGACATGGATTTGGTACTAAATTATAATAAGCTTTTTCTATTTCTCTTGTTTTATGATATTTTCATTAATGTTAATTAATGTTATGCAGCTTAGCAAAGCAAATGAAGTGTATATGTCCGAACATTACAACCAACCATTCAATTTGCACAATTGCTATAACATACTTTCTTGGGAAGAAAAATGGAGCAAAGTGCGACAGGAGCATACAATACAGCGATTTATGCCACTTAGGCCAACCGAAGAAGTTAGCTCCGGAAGCTTAAATTCACAAGAAGACACCCCTTTTACAACCAGTTCAGGTGGAAGGCCACCTAAAAGGTAAAAAGGGAATAAAAAGACTATGAAAGATTACAGCCAGTATTACGAATGTAACAACCCGGAAAATCTGGGCCAGTTTGAAAATTTTATTTTGGCAATTTTAGCGAATTTTGATTATTTAAAATAGATTATTTTAAATAATATCGACGTGAAATCTATTTTGAATATAATTCGAACGTTTATATTATACACGTCGTCGTTAGAATATAAATAATTATATATAATTATAAATAGAATTGAAAATGGCGCGGTAGTTCGATAATTCGATTTCAAACTTCAATTGAATGTACCGGGTGCAAAATAATCCGGATTTTAGTGAAACCAAAAATAATGGAATCTAATAGTGAATATCTTTCCAACGAATCCGAAAAATTAAGATTTCATATCGGGAATCAAAAGATATGTCCAGTTGAAAATTCTGAATAGTCGCTATGGAATTCAGGCCCTTAAAAATGGACATTTTGCAAACGACCTCGGATTTCGACGAAACCAGTTTTGTTGGGTCCGGGATGTGAAGTTATTGCTAGGTTTCAAATTTCATAATTTTTCGAATCAATATGTGAGCGTGGCAAAAGAAAACGCGTTTGACCAGTTTCAGTTGATTTTAATCGACTTGAAATTGGCCATTTTTCTAACGGTCTCTGAATTCGACGAAACTAGTTTTGTTAGGACCGTATCGTCAATACGAAGCTAGAAAATATTTTTTTTGGAATTTTTTAGTTAGTATGTGACCCCGGTAATTAGAAATGTGCGTTTAAAATAATATAGTGATTTAAATGTAAATTCAAAGGAAACATATCGAGACGATCGAATTGGCCTGCGATACATATCCCATTGTGTTCGGAATGGGGGTAAAACGCTATGGGCGGCAGGCGGTGGACCTCGTTTAGTGGTCATATGTGAAAGTCAACTCTTTAATAAATAAATAATAAATAAAAAAAAAAAAAAAAAATATAATATCCCTTCCCTTAAAACCTAGGCCCCCCCCCCCGTTCGTTTATCTCAGAAGGAAAAAAAAAACAAAAAAGAAAAAGAAAACAAAAATCGCGATAACCCCCCCCGTCGCTCCAGCCACCACCGCGCCCAGCGCCCACCGCCGCCACCACTTGCGAGGCTCCGCCCTTCCCCCCTCTGCCTCCCTCTCTCTCCTCCGCCTCGCAGGAACCACGAATCCCCTCGACGAAGCCGATGGCCCCCCTCCGATCAGATGCCCTCTCGCCTCCGACCAGCATGGGTCCGCCGCCACCACCTGAGGACGCAGCCCACCCCCTCCTCTAATTACAGTAAGATCTTGATTTTGTTTATATATATAAAAAAAAAAAAAAAAAGAACTGATTTCTGTTTTTATTAAGATTTAAAAACTGTTTTTATTAAGATTTAAAAACTGTTTTTATTAAGTTTTGAAAACTGATTTTATTAAAATTTAAAAACTGATTTTATAAAAAGGAATAAAAACTGATTTTATAAAAAAAACTGAATTTGAAAAATGATTTTTAAAGTATTTAAAAACTGAATGTTATTTTGATTTAAAACTTATTTTTAAAAAAGTATAAACTGATTTATTTTTTTAAAGTATAAACTGATTTATTTTTTTAAAGTATAAACTGATTTATTTTTTTAAAGTATAAACTGATTTATTTTTTTTAAAGTATAAACTGATTTATTTTTTTAAAGTATAAACTGATTTATTTTTGAAAGAGAAAAACTGATTTTATTTTGAACTTTAAAATAGGAAAAAGATTAATCTTTTAGTAGAAAAAGATTTGAAAGCAAAAGTAGAAATCATATTTTTTTATATGTTGAAAGCGAACGTGAAAACATGATTTTTGTCATATTAAAGAAGTGATTTTTATTATATAAACATCATGACAAAAATGAGATTTTTATTCATTTGAATAGCGATATAAAAATTCGATTTTTATATATTGAACTTTGAAATAAAAATATGATTTTTATATATTGAACTTTGAAATAAAAATTCGATTTTTATATATTGAACTTCGATATAAAAATTCGATTTTTATATATTGAACTTTGAACTAAAAATTCGATTTTTATATATTGAATAGCGAACTAAAAATTTGATTTTTATATATTGAATAACGAAGTAAAAATTCGATTTTTATATATGTAGTAGCTACGGACGACGAAGCTGGCGAAGATGCGAAAACAATGAAGACTTCTGCAAAAGAAGAGTCGAGATGGTTGGATAGCTAAATGTGAGAATTTCTCACCTTTCAATTTATATTTCTAGTTATATATATATACTAGGATGCAGACGGTGCTTAGTAGCACCCGACACAATCGTCCACAGACCATGGACTTGTTTGTTTGACTGTTTGGTGATTGATTGCGATATTGGTTTGAATGTGGTTTGTGGTGTGAAAAATCGAATCGATAAATTGGTTAGGATTAGACGTGCGCCGTTATAAGGCGAAGGGGTAAGGCTAGGTTAGATCCTTACTCCAAAGTTTGTGGTTTGCATAACGAATGGATTTGATTGATGTGTGAATGGCGTGGGCCTTCACTAGACCGGGGATAAGGCTAGGCCTTGTCCCGTTTCTAGTATCGTGCCGTTATGCCGCCGAAATTTTCTAAAATAAGTTAGAAAAATAAAAATAGCATTTTATTTAACGAATGAACTGAATAGAAATTCATATGTTAAAATAAAATGTGTTATCGTTAAAAATATAATTTTTAACGTGAATGTGAATAAATAAATATTCATTTACAAACCAGACGGTTTGTTTATGTACACCTATTTGAATGACGTTGATTGGGTCGATAAATTTTACACATCGCCTAACTGCACAAATAAAATATGTGTTTGATTGTTTGAAACCCCACACGGGTGTTAGGATGAAATTTGAAGTTCACTCATCCTGATTGATTAAATCTGTCGATCGATTGATTGACAAGCTGCTATAAGCGTTAAATGTCTATATTTGATGCTTATACAGTGTAGTGCACTTTGGTTGATGGTTGATTATTCATCGTTGTTGATATATCCATGTGTTGTAGAAAATCCATATAATTAACATTATATGGTAATTGATTGGGCCTCATTCCAGTTTCGAAGAAAAAAAAGAAACATTTGAAATAGAAATATTTGAAATAGAAATATTTGAAATAGAAATATTTGAAATAGAATATTTGAAAATAGAAATATGTGAAGCCGTGAGGATTAGATTGACGCCATTTTGACGTGAACGATATTTATATCGATTTTATTCATTTTAAAATGAATATTGAAAAGTGATTTCGAAATCAAATATTTTGAAATAAATTGAATTGAAAACGAATTCAAATTGAATTGAAAACGACTTCGAAATGAATTGAATTGAAAACGAATTCGAAATGAATTGAATTGAAAACGAATTCGAAATGAATTGAATTGAAAACGAATTCGAAATGAATTGAATTGAAAACAAATTCGAAATGAATTGAATTGAAAACGAATTCGAAAGGAATTGAATTGAAAGCGATTTCGAAATGAATTGAATTGAGAACGATTTCGAAATGAATTGAACTGAAAACGAATTCGAATTGAATTGAAAGCGAAGTGAAATAAATTCAAATTGAATTGAAATTTGAATTGAATAGAAATGGATTTTAAAACGAATTTATAAAGAAGAATTCAATTTTGATTTGAATTGAAATGGAAGTTGAAAATGTTTTTGAAACGAATTCAAAACTATTTATATAATTCGTTTTAAATAGAAATCGACGATATATATATTATATATATATTATATATAATATAATGGCCTGAATAGAACGCGCCACGCCGCGGCAGTTCGCGAATTTCGACCATTTATTTCAAACGGGCATTACGGGAGATCCGACCGTCGGATTCTCCTAAAACCGGAACCGTTGGGTTCGTATCGAAAAGAGCTTTCTAATGAATGTTAGAAATTTGAAATCTAACGGTTGGATTTGGAGATATGTCCAAATCAAATTCAAAAAAGGTCGCTGTAAGTGCAGTTCGATGGCCATTGATGGAAATCGACTGTACGGGCCTTGATAAAATTATTAAAAATAGCAATAATTTGTGTAAAATCATAATAAATGATTTAGAAAGAATTGGGATGAAAAACTCCATACTTGAAAAGATAAAAATAAATTTTTATCGAAATGAACTAGTTTTGAACTAGAATTATAATCCTATTTATTTTTAAATAAATAAATTGAATTCGAAAAGGGTTTTAAAAATAACCAAAATTTCCAATGATTGCATTGGAGTGGATTTGAATCGAAATTGTCTTCGGAATATTTCGATGTTGGAATTCGTGATTATACAGGTGTTGTTATGGAAATTTGAAAGATATATATTGATATCGTTATTTCCAATACGACATTTGTTAGTCGTAGAATTCGATATTGAATATAAGCCGATATATTTTCTATTCAGAGCCTTGTATTGAATATCGAATGTGATTTGGGTTTGTCGTGAATGGTGTCTTCACTAACACTATTCTTGAACCCAGTTGAGAAAAGATTAAATCTTTTTATTTAGATTTAATGAAGTGTACCAATTAAATAATATTTAATTGGAATTGAATAGATATTGATTTTTGGGCTTATCGTGAACAGTGTTTTAAATAACACTTGTTCTTTAACCCGATAATTAATGAATGTGATTTTGGGTTTATCGTGAACCGTGTTTTAAATGACACTGATTCTTTAACCCAGTTAACGATTAAAACTGAGTGGAGTTTTAATGAATCTTTAATTAGATTGAAAAGATCGAAAATGGAGTATCACCAGTTTTGCTCCAGGCGATAGTTAAATCTTTAATTAGATTTGAACGTGAAATTTAGAAACTAACTGTCGGTTAGCCAAGCAGAATGGTTTTCTGGATATTGATCTGATGTTGGTTTCGGCCTTCGGGGTTAATATTTGGGGAATTATTCTCTTGATTAATTTATGGTTAGTGACTAATGAATTGGAATGAGGCGTATGTTGTGTTTGTGTAACACTTATTTAAAATATACGCGAGTTATTCGGAAAGACCGGGTTTATCCCATTCTGAATAACTGATACGACGATAAGTCGAAGATGAAGACGATGGTAGAAGACCGGAGGTCTTCACGTCGTTTGGGTGATAACTGATGATCTTGATTGGGCTGTACACCCAAGAAGATGGAAACAGTTAGTGATCGTCCAGACGTACTTGGAGATCGATGGATATGCGGGGTACTAGGTGCCTCCGGTTTCGTTCAGACCCAGAACGGACTTGTAAATGGACTGTGTGTCTGACATCGGATTTCATTCTGTGTGACTGATATCGGTTGCATAGGATGGTTTGCCTGTGTGGCATGCTAAGATGCAAATGATCAAGGCTTCTGTTGAAAAGCAAAGTCTTGTGGTGATGATCAAAGCACGGCCTTTGTGGCGTAGCTTTGTGTAACGTTTACCTCGCGTGTTTCACACCAGGTATGAACCAAAAACGGGAGACGGACCTCAGGGAGGACTTGCGTTTCTTTCTAGCTAGAAGTGGCGTCAGTGGTTTTACACGCCCTGACGAGTTTGACTTATGTGGTTGTTGCTGTTGCGAGGCGCCTCGGTTATATCGGTTTCGGCCGAATGCATTCTGGTCGGCTGACGGACCAGACTTACACCCCATAGGGTGGGGAGACGTATTGTTCAGGCATAATAATCCACTCCGTGTGGACCGGCCCTGACGATCCAAGGGGCAGTTGCGGCTGTTCCTGAGGGGCGGGCTAGAGCGTCTCGAATCGGTTGAGGACTATCTTTTGCCTCGGTTCATAGATGGAAATCCAATTTCCAAATACGTGACATTTGCGGTTTTATTTGTAAACCTATATATGGCGACATAGTGGCATGGGACGCTCATGCCGCCTATGATTGATACTTATGATTTGAAGTTGTTTTATGCACTATGCACTTATAATAGTATCAAACGACTTGTTTTAACCGTATCAAGCATTCTTTGGCTGTTATAAGGGAAAACCCTATCCCCCGGCTTGCGTTTGCATTGTGTGATAGGACCTGGGTCTTATAACAGCTTCATTTTTCTTTATTTAGCATTGCGCTGTTTGTTTCATGCACTGGTATTCTTGGGAGGAAACCCGTTCCGTGTTATACGGCGTGGTCCCTTGATTTACCTAACTTTAAGAATAAAGAATAATAACTGTTTTAGTTCTCACACCAGTCACATGACTGACCTGGAGTTTATTGTTTTAACCTAAACTCTGGGTGCCCTTATTTTCGACACGGGCAGCTAGTAGTTTTGGTTTTGCAGATTTATATTCACAGGATCCTGGTTTACAGCTGGAATGATATCCGGAAAGCTTTGTATCCGTATATCTCTTCTAGTTGTGTATTGTATTATTTTCCGCTGCTATGTATTTAAATGTAATTTAAATCTCTGATATTTCTGTGTAATATTTATTCGTACTCTGTATATTCTTGTAATCTGATGCATTGTTGTAATATACAATGAAATGTTCTTTTATATGCGTTCTGTTGTGGTTTGTTCTCGAACTATCCGACGCTTTCCTTTACGGGGAAGTTACGGGTCTTCACAGTTGGTATCAGAGCTTTGGTTTACCAAGCTCAGAGAACAAGACACATTAGAACCATACGAAAGAATTCATCAGATATTGGATTAGTAATATCCAATTAGAATGACTCGTTAGAGATAGGATCAGTAGTATCCTAGAACGAGTGTGAAGAGTATATTTTTGAAAATGAAAACAAATTTTTGTTTTGAAAATTTAAATCAATTATTCGTATTTGATTATCTATTTATATTGATGTGGACAATCCAGTATATATAGATTTTGCATATACGTCTGATCCGCGTGTATTCGAAATTTTAATATACTGGATAGATATGGAATCACATTCTAGTCGCCCGAAGATGATTCTGATGATAGTTCGAACATCATCAGAATTGGTATTCGTGTTTCGAAGGTGTGATTTTCTATATATTTCCATTAGGCTGGTGTGAGAACCAAAACTTATATATAGCTAGAATTCATTGTTGTGATTTGGCATCAAAACATGATTTTTTGTATATGTATCAAAATTATGAATTTAAAACGTTAATCCACTAATTGATTGATGTTTGTGTTGTTTGTTTATTTGTTTGCCAATTTTGAACCATTATGCTTAATCGAATCAAATATTGAATTGTATTGAAAATTGGTCGCATCTGCTTGCATATACATATATATCATTGAACAGGTCATAGCAAGGAGGCTAGAGCAGAGAATAAAATTTGTTTGCCCGACAAATAGGTACATGTTTACTACATAATTTCCTGTTTTGTTTGGGTGATGATGATTTTGTGAGCCTATTGGCTAGCCGCTTGGCTTTTTCTTTTTCTTTTTTGAGATCTGAAGGACCGGGAACGCTATTTGCAATTTCCCGATGCTCCCGGTGCAGGGGAGGTTATGGCGAAATTTTTCAAAAATTTAGGGTGTTAGCCAAATTTTTGAAATTTTGAAAATTCTCAGAAACCAAAGGGTTGGAGAATGAAAGCCAGATCGAACATAGAGCTGAATAATCAAATCACTTTCGACTTTGTTCCTTTTCGGGGACGAAAAGTTTTAAGTGGGGGAGATTGTAACAACCCGGAAAATCTGGGCCAGTTTGAAAATTTTATTTTGGCAATTTTAGCGAATTTTGATTATTTAAAATAGATTATTTTAAATAATATCGACGTGAAATCTATTTTGAATATAATTCGAACGTTTATATTATACACGTCGTCGTTAGAATATAAATAATTATATATAATTATAAATAGAATTGAAAATGGCGCGGTAGTTCGATAATTCGATTTCAAACTTCAATTGAATGTACCGGGTGCAAAATAATCCGGATTTTAGTGAAACCAAAAATAATGGAATCTAATAGTGAATATCTTTCCAACGAATCCGAAAAATTAAGATTTCATATCGGGAATCAAAAGATATGTCCAGTTGAAAATTCTGAATAGTCGCTATGGAATTCAGGCCCTTAAAAATGGACATTTTGCAAACGACCTCGGATTTCGACGAAACCAGTTTTGTTGGGTCCGGGATGTGAAGTTATTGCTAGGTTTCAAATTTCATAATTTTTCGAATCAATATGTGAGCGTGGCAAAAGAAAACGCGTTTGACCAGTTTCAGTTGATTTTAATCGACTTGAAATTGGCCATTTTTCTAACGGTCTCTGAATTCGACGAAACTAGTTTTGTTAGGACCGTATCGTCAATACGAAGCTAGAAAATATTTTTTTTGGAATTTTTTAGTTAGTATGTGACCCCGGTAATTAGAAATGTGCGTTTAAAATAATATAGTGATTTAAATGTAAATTCAAAGGAAACATATCGAGACGATCGAATTGGCCTGCGATACATATCCCATTGTGTTCGGAATGGGGGTAAAACGCTATGGGCGGCAGGCGGTGGACCTCGTTTAGTGGTCATATGTGAAAGTCAACTCTTTAATAAATAAATAATAAATAAAAAAAAAAAAAAAAAATATAATATCCCTTCCCTTAAAACCTAGGCCCCCCCCCCCGTTCGTTTATCTCAGAAGGAAAAAAAAAACAAAAAAGAAAAAGAAAACAAAAATCGCGATAACCCCCCCCGTCGCTCCAGCCACCACCGCGCCCAGCGCCCACCGCCGCCACCACTTGCGAGGCTCCGCCCTTCCCCCCTCTGCCTCCCTCTCTCTCCTCCGCCTCGCAGGAACCACGAATCCCCTCGACGAAGCCGATGGCCCCCCTCCGATCAGATGCCCTCTCGCCTCCGACCAGCATGGGTCCGCCGCCACCACCTGAGGACGCAGCCCACCCCCTCCTCTAATTACAGTAAGATCTTGATTTTGTTTATATATATAAAAAAAAAAAAAAAAGAACTGATTTCTGTTTTTATTAAGATTTAAAAACTGTTTTTATTAAGATTTAAAAACTGTTTTTATTAAGTTTTGAAAACTGATTTTATTAAAATTTAAAAACTGATTTTATAAAAAGGAATAAAAACTGATTTTATAAAAAAAACTGAATTTGAAAAATGATTTTTAAAGTATTTAAAAACTGAATGTTATTTTGATTTAAAACTTATTTTTAAAAAAGTATAAACTGATTTATTTTTTTAAAGTATAAACTGATTTATTTTTTTAAAGTATAAACTGATTTATTTTTTTAAAGTATAAACTGATTTATTTTTTTTAAAGTATAAACTGATTTATTTTTTTAAAGTATAAACTGATTTATTTTTGAAAGAGAAAAACTGATTTTATTTTGAACTTTAAAATAGGAAAAAGATTAATCTTTTAGTAGAAAAAGATTTGAAAGCAAAAGTAGAAATCATATTTTTTTATATGTTGAAAGCGAACGTGAAAACATGATTTTTGTCATATTAAAGAAGTGATTTTTATTATATAAACATCATGACAAAAATGAGATTTTTATTCATTTGAATAGCGATATAAAAATTCGATTTTTATATATTGAACTTTGAAATAAAAATATGATTTTTATATATTGAACTTTGAAATAAAAATTCGATTTTTATATATTGAACTTCGATATAAAAATTCGATTTTTATATATTGAACTTTGAACTAAAAATTCGATTTTTATATATTGAATAGCGAACTAAAAATTTGATTTTTATATATTGAATAACGAAGTAAAAATTCGATTTTTATATATGTAGTAGCTACGGACGACGAAGCTGGCGAAGATGCGAAAACAATGAAGACTTCTGCAAAAGAAGAGTCGAGATGGTTGGATAGCTAAATGTGAGAATTTCTCACCTTTCAATTTATATTTCTAGTTATATATATATACTAGGATGCAGACGGTGCTTAGTAGCACCCGACACAATCGTCCACAGACCATGGACTTGTTTGTTTGACTGTTTGGTGATTGATTGCGATATTGGTTTGAATGTGGTTTGTGGTGTGAAAAATCGAATCGATAAATTGGTTAGGATTAGACGTGCGCCGTTATAAGGCGAAGGGGTAAGGCTAGGTTAGATCCTTACTCCAAAGTTTGTGGTTTGCATAACGAATGGATTTGATTGATGTGTGAATGGCGTGGGCCTTCACTAGACCGGGGATAAGGCTAGGCCTTGTCCCGTTTCTAGTATCGTGCCGTTATGCCGCCGAAATTTTCTAAAATAAGTTAGAAAAATAAAAATAGCATTTTATTTAACGAATGAACTGAATAGAAATTCATATGTTAAAATAAAATGTGTTATCGTTAAAAATATAATTTTTAACGTGAATGTGAATAAATAAATATTCATTTACAAACCAGACGGTTTGTTTATGTACACCTATTTGAATGACGTTGATTGGGTCGATAAATTTTACACATCGCCTAACTGCACAAATAAAATATGTGTTTGATTGTTTGAAACCCCACACGGGTGTTAGGATGAAATTTGAAGTTCACTCATCCTGATTGATTAAATCTGTCGATCGATTGATTGACAAGCTGCTATAAGCGTTAAATGTCTATATTTGATGCTTATACAGTGTAGTGCACTTTGGTTGATGGTTGATTATTCATCGTTGTTGATATATCCATGTGTTGTAGAAAATCCATATAATTAACATTATATGGTAATTGATTGGGCCTCATTCCAGTTTCGAAGAAAAAAAAGAAACATTTGAAATAGAAATATTTGAAATAGAAATATTTGAAATAGAAATATTTGAAATAGAATATTTGAAAATAGAAATATGTGAAGCCGTGAGGATTAGATTGACGCCATTTTGACGTGAACGATATTTATATCGATTTTATTCATTTTAAAATGAATATTGAAAAGTGATTTCGAAATCAAATATTTTGAAATAAATTGAATTGAAAACGAATTCAAATTGAATTGAAAACGACTTCGAAATGAATTGAATTGAAAACGAATTCGAAATGAATTGAATTGAAAACGAATTCGAAATGAATTGAATTGAAAACGAATTCGAAATGAATTGAATTGAAAACAAATTCGAAATGAATTGAATTGAAAACGAATTCGAAAGGAATTGAATTGAAAGCGATTTCGAAATGAATTGAATTGAGAACGATTTCGAAATGAATTGAACTGAAAACGAATTCGAATTGAATTGAAAGCGAAGTGAAATAAATTCAAATTGAATTGAAATTTGAATTGAATAGAAATGGATTTTAAAACGAATTTATAAAGAAGAATTCAATTTTGATTTGAATTGAAATGGAAGTTGAAAATGTTTTTGAAACGAATTCAAAACTATTTATATAATTCGTTTTAAATAGAAATCGACGATATATATATTATATATATATTATATATAATATAATGGCCTGAATAGAACGCGCCACGCCGCGGCAGTTCGCGAATTTCGACCATTTATTTCAAACGGGCATTACGGGAGATCCGACCGTCGGATTCTCCTAAAACCGGAACCGTTGGGTTCGTATCGAAAAGAGCTTTCTAATGAATGTTAGAAATTTGAAATCTAACGGTTGGATTTGGAGATATGTCCAAATCAAATTCAAAAAAGGTCGCTGTAAGTGCAGTTCGATGGCCATTGATGGAAATCGACTGTACGGGCCTTGATAAAATTATTAAAAATAGCAATAATTTGTGTAAAATCATAATAAATGATTTAGAAAGAATTGGGATGAAAAACTCCATACTTGAAAAGATAAAAATAAATTTTTATCGAAATGAACTAGTTTTGAACTAGAATTATAATCCTATTTATTTTTAAATAAATAAATTGAATTCGAAAAGGGTTTTAAAAATAACCAAAATTTCCAATGATTGCATTGGAGTGGATTTGAATCGAAATTGTCTTCGGAATATTTCGATGTTGGAATTCGTGATTATACAGGTGTTGTTATGGAAATTTGAAAGATATATATTGATATCGTTATTTCCAATACGACATTTGTTAGTCGTAGAATTCGATATTGAATATAAGCCGATATATTTTCTATTCAGAGCCTTGTATTGAATATCGAATGTGATTTGGGTTTGTCGTGAATGGTGTCTTCACTAACACTATTCTTGAACCCAGTTGAGAAAAGATTAAATCTTTTTATTTAGATTTAATGAAGTGTACCAATTAAATAATATTTAATTGGAATTGAATAGATATTGATTTTTGGGCTTATCGTGAACAGTGTTTTAAATAACACTTGTTCTTTAACCCGATAATTAATGAATGTGATTTTGGGTTTATCGTGAACCGTGTTTTAAATGACACTGATTCTTTAACCCAGTTAACGATTAAAACTGAGTGGAGTTTTAATGAATCTTTAATTAGATTGAAAAGATCGAAAATGGAGTATCACCAGTTTTGCTCCAGGCGATAGTTAAATCTTTAATTAGATTTGAACGTGAAATTTAGAAACTAACTGTCGGTTAGCCAAGCAGAATGGTTTTCTGGATATTGATCTGATGTTGGTTTCGGCCTTCGGGGTTAATATTTGGGGAATTATTCTCTTGATTAATTTATGGTTAGTGACTAATGAATTGGAATGAGGCGTATGTTGTGTTTGTGTAACACTTATTTAAAATATACGCGAGTTATTCGGAAAGACCGGGTTTATCCCATTCTGAATAACTGATACGACGATAAGTCGAAGATGAAGACGATGGTAGAAGACCGGAGGTCTTCACGTCGTTTGGGTGATAACTGATGATCTTGATTGGGCTGTACACCCAAGAAGATGGAAACAGTTAGTGATCGTCCAGACGTACTTGGAGATCGATGGATATGCGGGGTACTAGGTGCCTCCGGTTTCGTTCAGACCCAGAACGGACTTGTAAATGGACTGTGTGTCTGACATCGGATTTCATTCTGTGTGACTGATATCGGTTGCATAGGATGGTTTGCCTGTGTGGCATGCTAAGATGCAAATGATCAAGGCTTCTGTTGAAAAGCAAAGTCTTGTGGTGATGATCAAAGCACGGCCTTTGTGGCGTAGCTTTGTGTAACGTTTACCTCGCGTGTTTCACACCAGGTATGAACCAAAAACGGGAGACGGACCTCAGGGAGGACTTGCGTTTCTTTCTAGCTAGAAGTGGCGTCAGTGGTTTTACACGCCCTGACGAGTTTGACTTATGTGGTTGTTGCTGTTGCGAGGCGCCTCGGTTATATCGGTTTCGGCCGAATGCATTCTGGTCGGCTGACGGACCAGACTTACACCCCATAGGGTGGGGAGACGTATTGTTCAGGCATAATAATCCACTCCGTGTGGACCGGCCCTGACGATCCAAGGGGCAGTTGCGGCTGTTCCTGAGGGGCGGGCTAGAGCGTCTCGAATCGGTTGAGGACTATCTTTTGCCTCGGTTCATAGATGGAAATCCAATTTCCAAATACGTGACATTTGCGGTTTTATTTGTAAACCTATATATGGCGACATAGTGGCATGGGACGCTCATGCCGCCTATGATTGATACTTATGATTTGAAGTTGTTTTATGCACTATGCACTTATAATAGTATCAAACGACTTGTTTTAACCGTATCAAGCATTCTTTGGCTGTTATAAGGGAAAACCCTATCCCCCGGCTTGCGTTTGCATTGTGTGATAGGACCTGGGTCTTATAACAGCTTCATTTTTCTTTATTTAGCATTGCGCTGTTTGTTTCATGCACTGGTATTCTTGGGAGGAAACCCGTTCCGTGTTATACGGCGTGGTCCCTTGATTTACCTAACTTTAAGAATAAAGAATAATAACTGTTTTAGTTCTCACACCAGTCACATGACTGACCTGGAGTTTATTGTTTTAACCTAAACTCTGGGTGCCCTTATTTTCGACACGGGCAGCTAGTAGTTTTGGTTTTGCAGATTTATATTCACAGGATCCTGGTTTACAGCTGGAATGATATCCGGAAAGCTTTGTATCCGTATATCTCTTCTAGTTGTGTATTGTATTATTTTCCGCTGCTATGTATTTAAATGTAATTTAAATCTCTGATATTTCTGTGTAATATTTATTCGTACTCTGTATATTCTTGTAATCTGATGCATTGTTGTAATATACAATGAAATGTTCTTTTATATGCGTTCTGTTGTGGTTTGTTCTCGAACTATCCGACGCTTTCCTTTACGGGGAAGTTACGGGTCTTCACAACGAACAACTTGATGGACATATGGCAGCTACGGAGGAATCAAACAAGCAATACATGGAAACAAGGAAGCATCTAGAATAGAGAGCACTGGAAAGACAACGACGACATGCAGGGCTTCAACAAACGAGAATCAACGAATTGGAGTTACAAAAAGAGGAGTTAGCTAGACAATAAAGTGCAGATGATTTTGCTCTTACGAGTGTCAAGACGGATGATCTAAATCCAATACAAAGGAGGTATACGGAAAAGCAACTTGAAGAGTTCTAGAGACGTAACGCAGATTAACCGTGTCATTGTTTGAGTATGTTGCATTTTCATTTTAGTTGAGTTTTATACATTGTTGTTGTTTTAGTTTTTTAACTCAGTTGTTTTAATTCAGGTTTTTGGTTAAGTTGCATTATAGTTGTAATAGTAGTTGTATTGTTAAAAATTGAATGAAAATTCAGTTGTAGCCATCATAAAAATTGTCATAACAAACCAGGATTGAGAAGTAGAGTTAACACTAAAACAAAGCATACAATCACTAATTTAAAATAAAACAGATACTACCCGTACGTACTAACACTACAACTTAGATAATAAGGCTTCGATTGTAAACATTAAGTAATTAGTTAACTATTTGTTTCCCACATGCTCCCAATAGTGCTCTATCGGCTCTTCTCGTAATTCTAGATGAGCATGTGGATCTGGGACCTCTTGCACTCGTTGCAAGTATTATGCAAATGTATTTGGGTCCTTAAAAGGGTTTTTCCTAAATTCCACTACAAGGTCTGGGTAATTTCGAAGCTGGAGTTCATATCCTCCTCGTTCTTCTTCAGCAACCATATTATGTAAAATAATACAACAGTACATGATATTGGTTATAACTGATTTATCATGGTAGTTTTCTTCCTTCCGTAGTATAAGAAATCTACCTTGGAGTACTCCAAATGATCGTTCAACATCTTTCCTCAAACTCTCTTGCTGTTTCGTGAACAAGGCTACTTTTGCATTGTTCGGCCTTTTGTACGCTCGCACGAGCATTTTCCATTTCGGATAAATTCCATCTACAAGATAATAACCAACTTAATGATCCTTATCTCCAATTTTGTAGATGCACGGAGGTGAAAGGTCATTGTACAAATCGTTAAATAAATATGACTGCGTAATACATTAATATCATTTAGAGAACCAGGAACGCCAAAAAATGCATGTCATATGTAAAGGTCAAACAAAGCAACAATTTCTAACACCATCGTAGCCTTTTTGCAGTGACCTCTGTATTGCCCTTGCAATGCCACTGGAAAATTTTCCATGTCCAGTGCATACAATCCAAGCTACCCATCATACTTGGAAATCCACATTGAGCTCACATTGCTAATAATCTCGCAATGTCATGAGCCGTTGGAGATCTAAAATACTCTTCACTGAACTCACGTACGATAGTTTTACAAAACTCTTTTATGCATACTACTGCTGTTGAGTCCCAAATTTATATTTTGTCGTCCAGTGAATTAGCAGAACTTCCATAAGAAATCATACATAGTGCGGCCGTAACCTTCTAAAGGGGTGAAACGCCTAGTTCGTTGAGGGCATTTCTTCTATGTGTGAAAAATATGTTGGTTGCGGAAACTTTGTTAAGTACTTGATTAAATACCATTTTTGACATATGAAATCTTCGACAGAAATATACATCTCCGTATACTATGTTTGCCACAAAGTAATCCTTGACTAGTTGATTGTGACCATCGGCATAGTCGCATCCATATCGCATTTCTTTTTTACCGACAACGCTTCCACCTTGGGTTGAACCCGAGCTTTCAGCAATATCTAGTTCTATCTCGTATCTTGTTTCTTCTTGAAACGATTGTTGTTGTTTGTTATGGTGTTCAACATACTCGTCTGACGTTGATGAGGAAGAAGAGCTTAAAGCACAACACCATAATTTTTTTAAGGCACTCATTGATATTCTAGTTTATTTGCAAGGGTATGTGTTTGGCAGAAAGATGAGCACACCTATTTAAACAAAATGTTATAAATAGAGTTTGTTTGTCCTTTAGTTCACTATTCCATATTTTGGCATGTAGTCAAATTGGAATATTTCATGATCAAAATAAACGACAATCACCTTTATTAGATTTTTTTTCTTTTAAATTGATTTTTATAAGTTAGTAATAGAATTGTGATAGGCTATGTTGAAAGGAGTAGATTGATCCATTGTTTGGTCAATGCCATAAATTTATGTCGTCTCCTTTATGAGATTCGGTTCCTTTATGTCCTATCATAGGCCATTCGAATTGATAAAACATTTCACATTAAGTACAGACGGCTTCCCTATTGTGTTATTGTGTATTTATGTGCATCACTGTATCACTATATTACTTTTTGGCTGTATCATTGTGTCAGTGATTCCAGTGCTATCACTATATTACTATATTACTTTCTCCCTGATAGGACAGTTAATTTATGTCAGGGAGTGACATCAATTATGTATCACGAGTGTCCAAAGAAAGCCCTTGTGTGTGTTCCAACGCAAGTATACATATGTCCTTATTTTGTCCTCTTAACCAAACCAATACTTAATACAATTTTAACTCGAATCATTTTTCTGAGTCACTTTAATTGATTACAGTTATAGACAACTGGGAGATTGACGATGAAGCGATGAACAATTTTTATGATGCATAGGAACAGTCCAGGCAAAGTCAACAACACAACAATGATAAGGTATAATTTGTTCCAGTATTCAAGGTAATTTTAGATCAGCCAAACCGAAAAATATATTTGAATGCTCGTTTACGTGCAGTTGTAACAAATCAAAAACCCGGAAAACAGATAGTATATGAAGTACAAGTACTCGAGCCCCTATGTCCTATTGGTACTACACCGGGTGGAGACTACCCTATTTGCCATTGTGAAGAGGAATCAGTTGCAGTTGTCGCCAAAACCCAAAAAAATGCTGGTCGTTGATTTTTCGGTTGTGCAGGCTACGAGGACCATCGGTTTTACCCTAACAAAATTCAATTTTGTAATTTTATGCAGTGGATTGACCTTCCGATGTGCGAACATGGATTTCAATATGCACTGGAAGCGCAAGCCGAAATAAGGCGCTTGAACAAGATTGTTGCTAAGGCAACTAGAGCTAGATTTCTCATAAATCCGTAGTAGGTTCATTGTACTTGTAATTTGATGTTTGTATGTTTTAGTATGTATGATTGTAGTGTGGCATACCTTAAAGTTGTAATTGTCGTTGTTTGTATGTTCTGTTGTTTTAGTACGTATGATTGTAGTTTGGCATTTCTTAATTGTTGTTATTGTATTTGGAATTTAAATCATGAATCGTTTTTAAATGATTAACTTAATGGCTAAAATATTAGTTTGTCCCAGTTAATACATAGCAGCTAAACATAACAACATACATGCGGTTTACATATAACTCCATATTTTCCATACAATCATCAAATAAAATACTACTTCAAACACCAATAAAATCATAATACCGTAAGCCTATTTAGTTACATATCGGGTTAGCCAACTGTAGCAAAGTTTATATGCTTTGTGGTTAACAAATTCCCCACCGTATTTGAATACGTTACGAGAGTCATAAGTTACTTTAAATATGTCTTCGTCTTCACCTGTCTCGAGAATGCTATGGTACTGATCACAAGCGTCTGCAAAACGACGATAAGCCATTTGGATTTCAAATGACGATCGTCTAGTCGGTCGGGAACGATGATTATTGTGTAACCTCTTGATCATTGCCCATTTGTCTTCATATGTTAAACCCCCTCCTCTTTGCATTAGTAACTCATCTCTTTTATCAAACTCAATATAGGCTTTCACGAGGGCCAGTAAATCCTTGGAAGAAATTCAGGAGTTGCGGAATTGGAGTTCGAAGTAGCGGAAAAATGACTCATTCCTGATGCATAAACAAAATTATTTGGTCGAATTACTGGAGCTGGAAGTACTCGATGCTGAACCTCTTCTATTTGCGTATCTGGAACGAATCCACCATTTTTCTTGTCTACTTGGTTCCGTTCGTACTCATCAAATATATTCCCTATTTATTCATCACTTATTTCCAATTGTCCATTTAACCTATAAATTGTTGGAAGTTCGAATTTGCTGATAAAAACTGTAACATTTATGCAAACAAGTAAATAAATTTCTCACTAACGACTGGAACTGTTGAGTTTGCACAGATTATAGTTTTAGGATGGACTATCAAGTATGTAGTATTTAAAAGGATGGGGTGCGTACGAATAACCAAGAGCTTTAATTCTGCAGCATGTCAGTGATATCACGCATCTACAGTTCAAGGGAATAGACTACTCATTAACAAGTTAGGTTTCGTTCAAAAGCAATAGGACTAGTCAACATTGCGTTGTTGTTTATTGATGTGTATCACTGTATTACTATATCGCTTTACCATTATGTCGGTGATTCGAGTGTTGTCATTGTATTACTATCTAACTTTCTACATGATTGGAATATTTAATTTTGTCAGTGTTTCCCGTGATATGAATTATGTACCACGCGACAACATTTTAAGAGGGTATTCAAGTCTTTTGTGACGATTTTATCATTTTCTTTTCCATAACAGAAAAAAAATTGCCAATACGCTCCAAACCAAATAGTCTAAACATCTTGTGAATAGGTTGTCAAATCCAATAGCTTCACGTTAGAACATATTTATTGAGTTGTCAAATCTAGCATTGATCGATCACACCAAGACTTTATGTCAACATAAAATTTGTATTGGGCATATTACAACTCATTACTTTTACTTTATGTCCTCATACATGCGTTAGGTATAGCAGTGATCATGCAAACACTATATATATATATATATATATATATATATATAAACACACACACCCCCCAGCTTGTTCCCATTCTTGAACTGCCTCAATCTTTTATCACTCATACAAAATGCCTTCTTGGCCATCATTATCTATAGACTCCAACGAACAGGCGTATGAACAGATGAGACTTCAGGAGCTAGCGGACGAATTCCCATATGTAAACCTAATGAGACATCATGATGAACCACCTTATGAATAGGAGAACGTCCATCCTCCACATGAAGCCGAAGTTCCATATGTTCAACTTTCGTATAAACAGTCGGTCGCTCAATCACGGCATGAAATAGAGGTATATCGGGTACCACATATTCAAATTTCTTATGGATAGGAAGTTGATTCTTATCCAGTTTGTTACTACTGCGGTTATGCGGTTGAAGTTGTGGTTCGAGTTGAGAGCAACAATATAGGTCGGCGCATTCAGAAATGTCCATCCCATCCGAATGGATGCAATTATACAGAATGGATAGACGAACCTTTGTGCCCAAGGGGAATAACATATGAAAACGAACTCTAACGAGAGATTAGATGTCTCCAAAATGTTATTGAATAGTTTTGGTTTGACCGCAATGATTAGGCGACTTAGAACTGCTTTAGACTCCCTTGAAGTTGAACGTAACATGTAGTTTGCTTAAGTAACTATTTCTTACGTCTGCTTTGATGTTTTAGTTGGTATCTACTATCATTAGTTGTTGTATCTTTATGACCTGCTGTATTTGTATGCTTATTGTCAATTGTATCATTGTGCAAAATATTAGTTCTATCATTATGATCATGACCACTTGTTTCTATATGGTTATTACCAATTGTATTTGAATCTATTAATTGCGTGTCGTTTTAGCGTATGAACGTTATGGTGTATAAACTAATCCATAGCGACTATTTAAAAATTTGATTTGGTCATAATTTAAATTCAACAATATGAATACATGAAATTTCTTTTTCATTAAAAAATTATAATCCAATAGATTCTAATGATTCTTGTTACAAGAAATTCCGACTTATATTGGATCCTGTACAGTCAGTTAAAGTTCATAATTAAAATTACGAACCACCGCGATGTTACACGCTCCTTTTTAATTAAATTAAAAATTTACGTTCATGCATCTTCTAATAAACGAATTCATAATTATTATTAAAATTTGTAGAATTCCATGTATTAAAAAGTCTAAATCATGAACCAATTTTAAATGATCAACTAAATGACTAAAAATTCAGGTTGTTCCACGTAGTACGATATAAATAATGAACATATAGGCATATTACAAATAAGAACAGAGAGAATGTACACGTAGTTTACATATAACAACATACCAGTTACAGATAAGAACGTACAGCCAGATTATAGTTAGGAAGTAATACAAATACAGAACATACAACCAAATAAGCTACTACAAAGGGTACATCATAATACAAAGACATAAAGATACTACAATGAACTATGGCTAATCAAACTGGTTTGTATCATCAGAAAGATTTGCTGCAACATCGTCGTCGCCCCCATCATCATCGTCGCCTCCATCATCGTCGTCGCCCTTGTCATCGTCACCTCCTTCGTTGACTCTCCGTCTATGGAAATATCGCTCCTCATCACCCATCGCAATCTCGCTCATACAAGTAGTCAACTTATCTATACTCCGTCGGTGTTCAACGTACATCACCTGTCGAAGTCCCAGCTGCATCTGATAGAGATCCTCATAAGAAAATATAGTTGGATCTGGATACTGCGTGACCACTGGGCATGGAATATAAATATATCTATTTGCACTGTACATAATGGGTATGCCAACAATCCAACGGTAGTCCGACATCGCGGTAGACTGTGGAGGCGGTGGAGGCTGGTAAACCTGGGTACTCTGTGAAATGTCCTGAATAATAGGGGTACAAGTCCACTACGAATAGCAGAAGGACCAACGAAATCAACTGCCGTGGCATGTACAAAAGTTCATGTATGGGGCGGGGTGTAATACTGCTGCCAGAAAGAAATATAATCCCGACCTATAATAATGAACTCACTAGATGGCCACCACTCCCCGACATGCTGCTGTAAGGAACCGGTAGAATAAACCTTGGGAGTAGTTATATCTGGGTGAGGATCATCAGGAACAAAATCACCATCAAATATATGTCTCCAGCAACGCTCCCCTAAGTACCATAAGCAGCCTAAACTAGGTGGACAAGATACTAAAGGAAAGCGTCTTCCCGAAAGAAAATTAGCCTGCACTATGGTGGGTCGGTCAAAAACAGTGAACCATCATACAGCTGCCAAATAACCGACTCTCGTGTAGTCCGCAGCTCAATCTGATTATGAGCTATGACAAATACATTTCGTGTCCGCCCTCCTGGAGCCTGTCTGCGGTTATCGAGACTCCGCGCTCGTACTCTGGGGAAGTAAAGGGTCAGTGTCGGATCCAAGGTAGGAGAAGTCATGTTGTGAAAGTACTTGTAGTACCAGTACTGCAAGATCTCCCAAAAACCTGTAATCGAAGCAATCTTCGGCCTAACGACACACTGATGAGCCAACGACCTATACAAGTGTACTAATATAGGTGTCCCCCAATCATACACAGTAGGACTACTGTCAAACGAAAACCTTCAACAATCGCCATATAACCACATGGCAGTGTGCTCGAAGCATTTGTAAAAATAAATTTCCCATCATATACAAAATAAATAATCTGGCAATCTCCAAATGGCAAAGTTTAGGATGCACACGTAATAAAGTCTGGATTGCCTGTCTAATGTATGAGCATCTAATATGGAAACCAGTGGTGATACCACTATGTAAATCGAGATGTAGAAATAAACTACCCAAAAGGAAGTCCTGGAACCGCTTATTATATGGCAAGGTTTCCCCTTCGCCTATGACAATACCAGTAAGCATAGAAACGTCCAGTGGAGTGACTCCCAATTCCCCAAAACTAATGTGGAATGTATGAGTTGTTTTCCATCAACAAGCAGCCAATGCATCACATAACTGAACATCGTTATTTAAAAGGTTTTCGATAACTATTTAACGAATAATAATTGTTAACAGCGAAAAGAATGAGTACGCAAATTTGAATGTACATTTGACTAGAAAACGTACTTAAAAAGTCGTCGAACCCAATAGCATAGAGAAACCCATGAATAATAGCCTTTGTGTCATACTCACGAATACTTCAGTATAGACAAACAACACTAACCCAAGGCCCACGTGTACGCTCGCGTCGAGCCTAATATTACGTACGAGACATATTTATTTTGTGTACGACATTACACTTGTAAAATTAAATAAATATAACTTACAGATGCGTCAACTAAAGTGCTGACGTGCTCTTCAGTACCAGCCAACTCACGAAAATTGGCTAACTGTTTATCCTGTCTCAAATTTGGGTTCTTGTGAGAATCCAAATCCGTCTGATCACTGCATGTAACACCCCACCTCCGCCAGTACCACTCTTGCAAGGGCACTGACTTTGGAGGGGCGTTAAACAAGGTAAACATGCATGCAGATATCACAAGACAGAACATATAAGTAAAACAAAGTAGTAAAGCAGCGGATAAAACTTAGCATTTCAAAACCATAGTCATGTTACAACAAAGTACTTGGTCATTATTTTCCAACAACAAAGTCTAGATAAAAGCATAAACTGAAAAACTGAAATACATAAAGTATTATCCCCAAAGTGAAGTGATAAACCATAGCTAGCTCAATGTCCAAACCCGTACATGAGCAAATCCAGTAAGCAAGCTAGAAAGATCCAAGCTAAGCTCCAATGTTCCCACCCTGAGGACCTGAGGGGGGGAAACGGAAGACAAGAGGCGAAAGAAAACAGGTCAGTCAAAAAGACTGGTAAGCCCTACTACTATCTGTCTATGAACTAGTAAAGTTAACTGGCATGAGAAGCTGAGATGAACATAAGGATAACAACATACTAGCATAATGATTAACTAACAAGATAGATAAAGGTGTCATCGCATAATTAAGGTTAAGTTTTGCACCACGGGTGTACTAGCATTCTAACATGTCAAGTAAAAACAAGAATTGATCCCTTGGCCCAAGCTTGGCCCAATATAATGAGGTGACCTAAATCAAGGTCCAACTACACAGTCTAGTCGATCGGCTCCCTATAAGCCTAACTCGTCAAGTGTCGGTGTCATACGGCCTAGTCATGTAATGTAGTTGACTGTGCAGGGTCCTCCCCATAGGGTGTATCAGGCCCTACGGTGTAACCCTCAGACACCATTACAGGATGCACAGTCCAAACCTACCGATGCCCGTGTTCAACTCCGGACTTGATGTGCACGACCATGGTCCGCCTGAACAACCGGTGCATCATTCATCCGTCTCTTTTGGTCTCTTACAATCAGCCCAGTAATCGTGCCCCACCCTAGCCTAGTCCTAGGGTCTTATGATACTACCTAAAAGGTTACTGCTGAAAAGGACCACGCAACTAGGGTTTCTTAACGGGTTAAATGTGGTTAACCCGATCCAAACGTGGATTAAATCGGTTAAGAGTACCCAAGGCTCCTGACTTAACCTCGATTAATCCATCAAGCCCAAATTGGTTAAGTATTAAGTGGACCATGACTTAACCCTAATCAGGAGGCATTAATTAACTTAATGCGCTTTAACCTCTCACATTAGACTTTGTTGTGGTTACTAGTTAAGCCGGGCGGGTCCGGGTAGCTTTACACCACAACTAGGTCTAACCTCGGGTTCGAGCACAACATGACCAACTTCTCACATTGGGTCCTATTGTTTGTAGCCACTAGTTAAGCCGGGCGGGTCCGGGTAGATTTATGCTACAAACTCAACCCAACCTCGAGTTGGCCACACTCATATTTGCTAAGTGTCATGTCCATTATCTTTCCAAAACATAATTACAAGTTAACATATCACGTTATGTTATAAGAACCATGTTTATGTCATAATGTTACCCAACCCCAACGTAATCCCATCGTTTACATAATCGCAACAACGCATAAAGGATAAAATGGGGAACTTAGCATAATCTTGACATAAAGGTATTGAAGCCAAAAGTTTATCATGGTGGCATATGAAATGTACATATGTTTATATACTTGCATATTGCATTATTAGGCTTCAAAAGCATGCATAAAACCAAACTTAGCATATGAGTGATACATGGTGATAAATAACATGTAGAAGTTGATAGAAGTTCGCATTTAGGCTCACATGCAAGTTATCATAAGGGATATGATAACTTTCATGTTGCCAAAATGCAACCTTTAACATAAAGCTTGAAGCTTTAAGGCCATAAACTCAAGTTTAACTTGCATAACATGATAACATGTGTATAATGATCAACCCAAACTTGCATAACATGATAACATGTGTCATACATAACTTGCATAATGATCAACCAAACTTGCATATAATGATCAACCAAACTTGCATATAATGATCAACCAAACTTGCATCATTCATTTAACTTTAGAGTTCAATAAAAAGAAAGTAGAAAAGGGCTTACTATGCTATGAAGACACAAATTAATATTTATTATAAAGATTGAGACGAAACCCTTATGCAAGCACCAAAAACCCAAATATGCAAGCTCCAAATGAAAATCCTTGAGCCAATTCAATAAAAACCCTTGCTTTGAAATAGAAATGTTGCAACTTGACTTGAATGCAAGCTAAGAACACTCATACAAGTTTGAAAACATTTGTATGAACTCAAAATCTCTCATAGAAATTAACTTAGAAATTTTAGCATGAGAGTGGAGGCCATGAGAGGAACAAATTTGACATAGTTTAGTTGTAGGATTGAATAATGGTGATTTAGGCTAGGTTTGGGGTCCTTTATATAGAGGATTAGGATAGTATTAGCCATAGGATTAACCCTAGATTCAATCCAAGCCATCAAAGCATGTCTTGGGGAAGAAGTCAAGTGTAGGAACCATCTAGGTCCTTTAGATTAAAGCTGAACCATGAGAACCATTCAAATGCAAAATCTGCATTTGAGCGAATCAGCCCACGGGTTGACAGCCAAACACCCTGGATTAACCCCTAGTCGACCCAGCAGGCTCGGGTCGACCTCAAAAATCGGCCGGTTCCGTTATTCCCCTCTCCCAATTCGCTGTTTTGAATATTTTTGCATATTTATTTATCTAATTTTCAATTATATATATATATATTTCTCTGCGCAACCCATTTCACTTAATTAAGTATACTTTAATTTGTGAATTTTTCGTGAAACTTCGCGAGGCCATATCTTGGTCATACTGACCCCGATTTTCGAAAACTCGGACTCTATTTCGCGTATTTTTCCGAGACGAACGCAATGGCACAGCCTGTTTCCCTTGATTCAGATTTTACAGTTTAATTCTGCCTCCATTTATGTTATAACATGTTATTCAAAAATACGGGTTGTTGCATTCTCCCCTCCTTAAAGGATTTCGTCCCCGAAATCTCCAAGTTAGGAAGAACGTATCCTACCATCCATCATCCATCTACTCAAAACATCATCCACGAGCAATCATTGTCCTTAAAAGGTTCTAAATGTTGTATGATCATATGCAGAGGTGTGTGTATATGTACTTATCTAATGCAAAAATCAGGAGGTTACTGATACAGTAAACCTCCTTAATGCAAAGTATGTTAGTGAAATGAGTCCATATGTATGCAAATTCCTAACATAATTTATAATCTCTACATGAGTGCACATATCATTCATCCATATGCAACATCCACGTGATAGCATAACAAGTTTCATCCATGAATAAGCATAAACACTCATGCATATGCGGTATGAAAGTGTGTGAGCCGATCTTAGTGCCTAACGTGTATTATGCATCCACGAGTATCCACTTGCAAACACTTGCAACCACTTGCAAACATCAAACATAACATGTTTCAAATACATGTTTCAACCAAGGGTTTCTACCTAAGGTTCTCATGATAAGATTTACGAAACAAGATAAACTAGATAAGTATGGATAGCAAAGGGAAGATATACCAATCTAGAAAAAGAGATTGAAAATGTATCCTCCAAGAGAAATGGATAAAGCACGCGCCTCTTCTCCTTGGTTTCCCAAGTTGCGTCTCCCTCTGTTTCACTCCATTGCGCCTTAACAAGCTTAACTTCTTTGCTTCTTAGCTTCTTTGTCTTCATTTCCATGATACGAATCGGAGCTCGTCTCAGGGTTGCTTCATCCTCTACCTCCATGTCTTCAAGAATACTTGGTTCAACCACTTCGGCGGGTCTGTGCAAACACTTCCGGAGATGCGAGACATGAAAGACATTATGCACTCTGGCCAGCTTCTCGGCAATTCCACCTTATAAGTCATCTTCCCGACTCTTTCTATAGTAGGGAAGGGTCCTACGATCCTTGGTGTCAGCGAACCATATTTCGCAAAGGAGAAATCTTCACAAAGACCATATCTCCAAATTTTAAATTCCAAGTCTGTCCTTCGCTTGTCTGCATAGGATTTCTGTCTGTCTTGGGCCGTTCTTATCCGTCTTCGAATCAATTCAACCATCTCGGATGTGTCCCTTATCATGTCGGGCTCAATTATAAGCTTATCCGTCGTCTTCCCACCAACATGTTGGTGGCTTGCACGGCCTCCCATACGAAGCTTCAAATGGTGCCATCCCTATGCTGGCTTGATAGTTATTATTATAAGCAAACTCTACAAGAGGAAGGTGGTCTTCCCAAGTACCACCGAAGTCGAGAACATAAAACCTCAAAAGATCTTCTAGCACTCTATTCACCCTTTCGGTTTGGCCATCCGTCCGGGGGTGATAGGCTGTACTCAGATTCAATCGCGTACCCATTGCTTCTTGCAAACTGTTCCAGAACTGGCTAGTGAAAATTGGGTCACGATCGCTAACTATGCTAGAAGGAACTCCATGCAGCCGCACTATCTTTTGAAGATAAACAGATGCTAGCCGCGATACGGTCCTCTTGCTTTTCACCGGAATAAAATGGGCTCTCTTTGTAAATCTATCAATTATTACCCATATCCCATAAAGCCCAAATAGTTTGGTGGCGAACTTCTTCACCCCAACCATATATCATAAATAGGCTAGCCATACTCCTTAGGGGGTTTGTAACAGAACTAAGATCGAGGATAGGACTGAGAGGATATACTTAAAAGGTAGCATGCGAGCAAGCTCTACGGAACAATAGGGATCAAGGATATACTCTTAGAAAGAGATTAAATGCGCGTATCTAGACTTCAATCTTCTAAGCCGCATTTTTCTTGTGCTTATTCCCATCGTGCCTTGACCGTCTTTTAACTTCACAATTCCGTAGTTCTTAATTCTTATTTACAAAATATGAGTTAGAACTCATTTCATCGTTGCCTCTCATTCCACTTCCACTTATTCTTTGCCTAAAATACTTGGCTTTTACCCAACTGCGTACTCATGGTTTCATGCAAGCTTTCCAAGATTCGTTAGTGAATCTTGGATCTCGTTTACATACTATACGGTATCCCACGCAGAAAAATATCTCTTGAAAACAGTGCCAATCCACGTTGCCAAACTGGAGCTGAGGTAAGGGCTCTCTTGAGCCTTTGAAAAGCAAGCTCACACTCCAAGTCCCATGCAAAGACTAAGTTCTTCTTCGTCAACTTAGTAAGAGGGGCCGAAATCTTAGCGAAGTCCCTGATGAACTTCCTATAGTAGCCTGCCAGACCGAGAAAGCTTCTTACTTCGGTTGCATTCCTCGGAGTCTTCCAGTCTTGAACCACAACCACTTTCGCGGGATCCACCGCTATGCCTTGCTTAGAAACTATATGTCCAAGAAACCGAACTTCCCTTCTCCAGAAATGACATTTGGAGAACTTGGCTTTCAACTGATGCGCTCTAAGCGTATCCATCACTTCCTTGAGATGTCTGGCATGTTCTTCCTCATCCTTTGAGAAGATCAGAATATCATCCACGAAGACAACAAACTTGTTGAGGAACTCCCTGAACACCCTACTCATCAAGTCTACGAAGTATGCGGGTGCATTAGTCAAACCGAATGACATGACAAGCCATTCAAAGAATCCATCTGGAGTCCTAAACGCAGTTTTATCAATACTATCCTCAGCTACTCTAAGCTGATGGAATCCGGTAGCTAGATCGAGCTGAGAGAAAACAGAAGCACCAACAAACTGCTCAAAGAGATCATCAATCCTCGGTAACGGGTGCCTATTCTTCTTTGTCAGCTTGTTCAATTCTCGATAATCAACACATATACGAAGCGAACCATCCGCCTTAGTAGCGAATACCACCGGAGCACCCCATTCAGAAATGCTTCGTCTAATAAAATTCTTCTCAAGCAACTCCTTGATTTGCTTACTGAGCTCCCTTCTTTCACGAGGGGCCATGTGCCTAACAGGCAATGATACTGGCTTGGCATTATCGACTAGATAAATGCGGAAATCTATCTCTCGTTTAGGGGGTAACCCCTTAACTTCTTCAAAGACATCGGGATAGTCTCGGACCACCCTTACAGATTGCAGATCATCGATGGACGAGTCGAGAGATTCAAGATAACATAACATGACGGGACCTCTAGGGTTACAAGAAATTTCTAGGGTATTACCGAGGCGAGTCATGAGCCTCTCCACCCTATGCTCACAATCGAGGATGGCTCCATAACTGGACAACCAATCCATGCCCAAGACCAACCCATATCCCGTGACCCCGAGAACATAAGCACTACACGTGAAACCTACGGCCAAAATATAAATTTTCAAATCCACCCAAATCATAGACAGATGGGCGGAACCCCCAATTGGATTTGAAACACAAACAGGATCCTCAACTAGGCTAGTACTTAGGTGCAAACCTTCAACAAAATCAGAAATAAAACTATGCGATGCACCAGAATCAAACAAGGTATGAACAGGGAAATCAGAAATGTAAACAAGGTTTTCTACAGAAATACTACCTCGATCAAGAACTGGAGCGATGTTGAGAGTATGCACTAGCCCTCCAGAAGGTCCTGCACGCTGATTCTGCCCTTGCCCTTGTCCTTGCTTCTTGGGGCAATCCTTGCTAAGATGTCCAGGCTCTCCATAGTGAAAGCATTCGCCCAACTTCCTCTTCTTCTTCCTACAGTTTTTGGCTATGTGCCCAGTAATCCCACAGAAGTTGCACTTCCTCCTTTCTCCTGACTTGTTGTTCTTGCTATGGTTGTTCTTATCTCTTTCCTCGGTATCTTCCTTCTTGCCTTGGGACTCATTTGCCTTGACCTCCTTCTTGCCACTCTTATCTTCCTCTTGAAGTAAGGCCATATTCACCAAATTTTCGAAGGTTGCCCCCAGGGGTATAAGAGATATGGCCAAACCACGCAATGGCTCATTCAATCCTAGAGCAAAGCATAGGGCCTTCTTCCGAGCGGTGTTAACCCATTCTAGACCGAACTGAGCAAGTTGATTAAACTTATCCACGTATTCTCTAATGGTCATGTCCCCTTGCTTTAGTGATAGGAACCTCTCTAACTGAAGGTTCTCTTCTGCTGATGATAAAAACTTTAGTCCAAACCTTCTCCTAAAGTCATCCTAAGTCTCGATGGGTCTAGTAGTGGTGGTGACTACCCACCAATAAGCAGCTTCCCCTTTCAATAGCCATACCGCCAACAGAACTTTCCTACGATCTTCCACATCAAAGATAGCAAAGAGGTCTTCAGTTTCCTTTAACCAGTTTCTTGCCTCCACAGAAGTCTCCGTTCCGACAAAATTCTTGCAACCCATCGCCTTAAAGTCTTTGCAAAGCTTTGCGAAATCCTCTTGCGGATGCTGAGGGGGAGAAGGAACCTCAGCTACGGAAGGAGGAGAGATGTTAGCGATGGGGGAAGGAGGAGGAATGTTCGCGGGGCCGGCTTCATTCGCCCTTGTCTCCATAAATCTCCAGAACCAGACGGGTACTTGTACGCCTTCCGGGATGTTAAAGCGACCGGCCATACTAAAACGAAGAAAAATATAGATTCAGAACGAAGAAACGAAGGATAGTGCTATGGCTTTTGGGGAATAGCCTTTTTAAAATAACTAGACTTTTCTTGGAAAATACTTAATTGGTTTTGAAAATAGTTTTTCAAAAGGTAAGTTTCAAAAACACTTTTGCTCAAATCTTGTAAACCTTATGCTCTGATACCAAATGTAACACTCCACCTCCGCCAGTACCACTCTTGCAAGGGCACTGACTTTGGAGGGGCGTTAAACAAGGTAAACATGCATGCAGATATCACAAGACAGAACATATAAGTAAAACAGAGTAGTAAAGCAGCGGATAAAACTTAGCATTTCAAAACCATAGTCATGTTACAACAAAGTACTTGGTCATTATTTTCCAACAACAAAGTCTAGATAAAAGCATAAACTGAAAAACTGAAATACATAAAGTATTATCCCCAAAGTGAAGTGATAAACCATAGCTAGCTCAATGTCCAAACCCGTACATGAGCAAATCCAGTAAGCAAGCTAGAAAGATCCAAGCTAAGCTCCAATGTTCCCACCCTGAGGACCTGAGGGGGGGAAACGGAAGACAAGAGACGAAAGAAAACAGGTCAGTCAAAAAGACTGGTAAGCCCTACTACTATCTGTCTATGAACTAGTAAAGTTAACTGGCATGAGAAGCTGAGATGAACATAAGGATAACAACATACTGGCATGATGATTAACTAACAAGATAGATAAAGGTGTCATCGCATAATTAAAGTTAAGTTTTGCACCACGGGTGTACTAGCATTCTAACATGTCAAGTAAAAATAAGAATTGATCCCTTGGCCCAAGCTTGGCCCAATATAATGAGGTGACCTAAATCAAGGTCCAACTACATAGTCTAGTCGATCGGCTCCCTATAAGCCTAACTCGTCAAGTGTCGGTGTCATACGGCCTAGTCATGTAATGTAGTTGACTGTGCAGGGTCCACCCCATAGGGTGTATCAGGCCCTACGGTGTAACCCTCAGACACCATTACAGGATGCACAGTCCAAACCTACCGATGCCCGTGTTCAACTCCGGACTTGATGTGCACGACCATGGTCCGCCTGAACAACCGGTGCATCATTCAGCCGTCTCTTTTGGTCTCTTACAATCAGCCCAGTAATCGTGCCCCACCCTAGCCTAGTCCTAGGGTCTTATGATACTACCTAAAAGGTTACTGCTGAAAAGGACCACGCAACTAGGGTTTCTTAACGGGTTAAATGTGGTTAACCCGATCCAAACGTGGACTAAATCGGTTAAGAGTACCCAAGGCTCCTGACTTAACCTCGATTAATCCATCAAGCCCAAATTGGTTAAGTATTAAGTGGACCATAACTTAACCCTAATCAGGAGGCATTAATTAACTTAATGCGCTTTAACCTCTCACATTAGACTTTGTTGTGGTTACTAGTTAAGCCGGGTGGGTCCGGGTAGCTTTACACCACAACTAGGTCTAACCTCGGGTTCGAGCACAACATGACCAACTTATCACATTGGGTCCTATTGTTTGTAGCCACTAGTTAAGCCGGGCGGGTCCGGGTAGATTTATGCTACAAACTCAACCCAACCTCGAGTTGGCCACACTCATATTTGCTAAGTGTCATGTCCATTATGTTTCCAAAACATAATTACAAGTTAACATATCACGTTATGTTATAAAAACCATGTTTATGTCATAATGTTACCCAACCCCAACGTAATCCCATCGTTTACGTAATCACAACAACGCATAAAGGATAAAATGGGGAACTTAGCATAATCTTGACATAAAGGTATTGAAGCCACAAGTTTATCATGGTGGCATATGAAATGTACATATGTTCATATACTTGCATATTGCATTATTAGGCTTCAAAAGCATGCATAAAACCAAACTTAGCATATGAGTGATACATGGTGATAAATAACATGTAGAAGTTGCTAGAAGTTCGCATTTAGGCTCACATGCAAGTTATCATAAGGGATATGATAACTTTCATGTTGCCAAAATGCAACCTTTAACATAAAGCTTGAAGCTTTAAGGCCATAAACTCAAGTTTAACTTGCATAACATGATAACATGTGTATAATGATCAACCCAAACTTGCATAACATGATAACATGTGTCATACATAACTTGCATAATGATCAACCAAACTTGCATATAATGATCAACCATACTTGCATATAATGATCAACCAAACTTGCATATAATGATCAACCAAACTTGCATATAATGATCAACCAAACTTGCATCATTCATTTAACTTTAGAGTTCAATAAAAAGAAAGTAGAAAAGGGCTGACTATGCTATGAAGACACAAATTAATATTTATTATAAAGATTGAGACGAAGCCCTTATGCAAGCACCAAAAACCCAAATATGCAAGCTCCAAATGAAAACCCTTGAGCCAATTCAATAAAAACCCTTGCTTTGAAATAGAAATGTTGCAACTTGACTTGAATGCAAGCTAAGAACACTCATACAAGTTTGAAAACACTTGTATGAACTCAAAATCTCTCATAGAAATTAACTTAGAAATTTTAGCATGAGAGTGGAGGCCATGAGAGGAACAAATTTGACATAGTTTAGTTGTAGGATTGAATAATGGTGATTTAGGCTAGGTTTGGGGTCGTTTTTATAGAAGATTAGGATAGTATTAGCCATAGGATTAACCCTAGATTCAATCCAAGCCATCAAAGCATGTCTTGGGGAAGAAGTCAAGTGTAGGAACCATCTAGGGCCTTTAGATTAAAGCTGAACCATGAGAACCATTCAAATGCAAAATCTGCATTTGAGCGAATCGGCCCACGGGTTGACAGCCAAACACCCTGGATTAACCCCTAGTCGACCCAGCGAGCTCGGGTCGACCTCAAAAATTGGTCGGTTCGGTTATTCCCCTCTCCCAATTCGCTGTTTTGAATATTTTTGCATATTTATTTATTTAATTTTCAATTATATATATATATATCAATATATATATTTCTCTGCGCAACCCATTTCACTTAATTAAGTATACTTTAATTTGTGAATTTTTCGTGAAACTTCGCGAGGCCATATCTTGGTCATACGGACCCCGATTTTCGAAAACTCGGACTCTATTTCGCGTATTTTTCCGACGCGAACGCAATGGCACAGCCCGTTTCCCTTGATTCAGATTTTACAGTTTAATTCTGCCTCCATTTATGTTATAACATGTTATTCAAAAATACGGGTTGTTACACTGCATCTAGCACAACGTCTTCTTCTAACAGTCGTGGTACGAAGACCTCCCGTATCCCCAGTCGGTTCGTTCTCTTCTACGGGTACTTGCTCCTCAGCCGGATCAACATTTCCACTATGGCTTCCACTCTCTCGCATTGCTCTCCATACGCGTCTCATTGTTTACTTTTAATTTATTTTTATTTTTCTTAAAGGAAGGTTTGGGGTGTAGAAATGAGGAAGGAAATGGGAGGGAGACGGCGCTTGAATGAATTAGGTATAGCCGGCTTCTCCGAAGCCGACTATATATAGCCAAAAGCTTAGCCGACTTATTTTAAGTCGACTAAGCCTGTGGTGTGGATTTAATCCACACCACAACGCATATCGCAATCCAACGGTCCTGGATTGTGATCCGCGTCACCGGCTTTAGTCGGCTTAAAATAAGCCAGCTAAAGCACATAAGCACAGTGGCAGAGCCAGGACTCGAGGCAAGAGTGGGCCAAAACCCAGAATACAAAACTAAAAAGCAAAACAAAATCTGAAGCATATCCAAAGCAAACTCTCTATAAGCCAATAAGAAATCACACACCTACTAACTACGTAAAATGTAAAAAGATAACCAACAAAAGAGCAACAAAACCCAAACAAAACTATACAACTTACAATTTTAAAGTAACATTCTCCTATTCTTCATATCTTGGAATCTTTGCATAATGGTTCATTGTTTATGTTCTCAAAAATATCCCTTTCAATGTATGTCACAAGACAACCATTCAGCCAAGTATCTCCCATTGTATTACGAAGTACACTTTTTATAAGATTCATAGCAGAAAAATCTCTTTCAACATTGGTTTTTGCAACTGGCAAGATCAACGCTAACTTAACTAACATATATACCAAAGGAAATCCAATATCCTTTTGCTTTTGAACCATTTTTTGACCAAGTTCTCCAACCCCTTTTAGATCTCTAAATTCTTCGTTACTTCTCATATCTTGAATATATTTTTCAAGCTGATCCTTAAGTGCAAGGAGATGTAGCTCTTCAAATTCGAAAGGATAAAACTTAGCAAGTTGAATCAACTTTTGTTTGTCAAAAGCTACGAAGGAATTACGGGGATCAAGACATGATATACATGTAAGTAGTTCGATATTCACATTACCAAAATGCTCATTCATCTCTTTAAGTTGAAAATCAATCATGGCAACAAGTATTTGAGTCTTAAAATGATGATGATTTGTAACTTTATGAACGTTATGCTTTGATCTTCCATAAGAGACATAAGGTTCATCCATGTTTAGAATATCAATCTCATTCTTTTCACAAAAATCATTAACCTTTACTAACAAATTGTCCCAACCATGTTCTCTTAGTTCTTGTAACTCCTTCCTTTAGCCACTTTAACCAAACCCATAGCATTTGGAAGGTCTTGATCCTTTCTTTGTAATGCTTGTGATAAATCATTGGTAATTCCTAACACTTTCTTCATAAAAAATAGAAGAAATACAAATTCAAACTCACACATTACTTCTATAAGTCGGCTTATTTCACGTTTGTGATTAGAAAATGTTGGCAATTTTTTCATTTCCTTAAGCACTTCAAGTGTAGAAGAATATAGAGCAACCACACAAATAATAGTAATATAGCGTGAACTCCAACGTGTTTCTCCTGAATGTTTTAGAGTAATTACTTGATTCATGCCTCGTCCTGCATCCAAAATGCCTTGAGAAATTCCTTCCACCACTTTCTCAATTTGTTTAAATCAAAGTAACTCTTTTCTTTTACAGGAAGCACCAATAAAATTGACCAAAGATGCCAAATAATCAAAGAATGAAGAAAGCTTATCATTCTTTCTTGCAACCGCAACAAGTGTCAATTGTAGTTGATGTGCAAAACAATGAACATAATAAGCACTTTGATTATATTCTAGTTTCAAACTTTTAAGTCCACCAATATTGCTGCTCATGTTACTTGCGCCATCATAACCTTGTCCACGAATTCTTGAAATGCTTAATCCATGTGTAGCAAAAAGTGATTCAATAGCAATTTTGAGAACTCGAGAAGTAGTTTCTTGAACATGCACGATGTCTAGAATGCGCTCCACTATGCACCCTTGTTTGTTTACATACCTTAAAACACACGACCATCTGTTCCTTAATGTAGAATCACGAGCTTCATCAACTAACAAAGAGGAAAAATCATCTCTGATATCTTCAACGATAGCTTTTGTAGTAAGAAATGATGCAGCATTACAAATATCCTTTTGAATTGTAGGTGAACTCAACTTGTTATTCTCTGGAGCATTGTTTAAAGAAACTCTATTTACTTCATCATTATGCTTGCAAAGAAATTTTAATAATGCAAGAAATTTGCCTTGATTTTTTGAATGCTCCGACTCATCGTGACCACGAAAAGCCAACGCTTGCATTAAAAGCATCCTAACACATTCAATTGTTGCATTAAGTCGAATTTCAGTACTCAAGTTTAGCTTGAATTGATATTCCAGCTATCAAGATATCAATATGTTGTTTTTGTTTCAACAAATCCTCACAAGCTTTCAAGCATTTACTGTGACTACTACTATGATCTCCCACGTGCGTCTTTAGTCTATCTTTCTTTTTCCAATTTCGGAAACCTTCACCAACAAATGAGTCATGATTAAATCTATGATCCCCTACTTCGGTGTTGAAAAGGTAACATAGGCAATAGACAACATCTTTGCTTTCACTATACTCCAACCGATAACGATATTCTTTATACCAACTAAGATTAAACTTGCGTGGCTTTCCCGAAAACAAAGTAACGGGGAACCTTGTGAGTATTGGTTGACAAGGGCCTTTAGTTAAATACGCCCTTCGGATTGTTTCACGTTCCACAAAATTAAAACCAATTGAAGACATAGGAGGCCATATCCAGGATCAGCGTTAATCACATTAGTATGAATTGAAATGTTATCTTCCATTGGTGAATTTGCAGTAGTTTGATTTTGACTAGGTAGAGATTCTACCCGATTAGCTTCCTGATTCTGACTATGTTCAACTTTAGCTCGAGGACGTTTAGTTCTTATAATATATTTATCCATGCCTACCAATTAAGTGAAGTAACAAAAAAAAAAAAAAAAAAAAAAAAAAATTGAATCAGTCTTAACAAGTAATGAGTTTAAGACTGCAATTGAAGAAGAGACATAAAATGGTAACAAATTGTGTGATGAAGATTAAGACTGCAATCAGTTTTTTTTTTTTTTTTTTTTTTTAATTTGATACTGAACACACAATTTTAATGCACATTTCATTGATTAAATTCTGGCTAAAACAGAGTATCTCAAATCCCAATTAACATTTAATACTTCAAAAAAATTACAGCAAATTCAAACGTAATACAGTTGTAGCTGAAAATTCAAAAACCCAAAAATAAAAAAGGAAAGACAAATCGAAATACCTGAAAACGGCAAAGTTAGGGTTTTGATTGACGTCTAGATGCACGCGAAAGCAGATGTGATTGCAAATGGAAGAGCTGAGAGCGCGGCTGAGAAGAGAGTTCTGATTAAATCAGATCTACATGAGAACGACGAGGATAAATCAGAAGAATTTCCTCTTTTCTGTTTGCAGGAGCAGCTGTTTTGTTAAGAGAAAGAAGAAGTGAGAAGTAATCGAGAGAGAAGAGGTAACAACAAAAGTAAATGTGAGAGAATCATAAATGCATAAATTGTAGTGGCCTAATGACCCCACTTACCCTCTTTAAATCCGCCCCTGCATGAGCATGACCCCCTTATCGGGGGTTGCTCTTGGTTGTTCCGTAAGAATCGACCGCGAGCAACCCCAGGTTGGAACTGCTCTAAGCTGGATATTAGTGTATACAAAAATGCTACTATGACAAAAAAAGTTTTATCAAAAAATACACCAGAGACAAAAAAATAGGAGGTTCACTCCTTGAATTACACAACTACCCCCTGAATTCAATGCTTACCCTTCTTAAATTCCGGATTTACCCCTATTTCTTAGTTTTTGATAAAAACTTTTTCGGATATTCGAGGATACCTCAAGCATGTACAGCAATCTATAAATGCACAAGGAACCCGCGATAATGAAACGCCTTTCCACATCCCTCATTTGCCGCCACATTCTCCTCTTATTCCTCTCCACCGAAAACAATAATGAGTCCTCTCATAATCCAATTTTCAATTTCCGAATTTCAAGTTAATCGCCAAATTTCCCAGTCAGCCAGTTTCCAAAATGTCCGATCATGAAGAAGAGGAAACACATCACGATGGGGAAGGCGAAGAATGTCAAGAATTCGCAGATTCCTTCTTTGAATCATTCGATCGTGTTCCATCAGGTGTCTCTTTAGGCAATGACCTCCGTTCTTCGGATTCCGATTCTGATTCCGACGATAGTACTAACGACGTCAGGATATCCTTTGCCTCCGCAGTCGCACCTCCTTCTTTTCGACGACTGAACTTTGACGACTTGGATGAAATAATCGCCAATCAAGAGAAGGAGAAGTCAAGAAAGGACGATGGAAGTGAAGAAAACGAAGATGATGATGAAGAAGAAGAGGATAACTCATATGATTATAAAATGTGGATGGCTGAACCCATGTCGATTCAAGAGAGAAGGAAAAAACTTTTCCAAGGAATGGGCCTCGCCAGTAATAAGAAGTTACCAGTACATAGCAAAAGTCGCAAACTTCCTCCAAATTTACCTCCTATTCCTACAAAATCACGCGCGCCGTCTGTTCGATACATTTCTGAAGAGAAACCTACAGTCATCCAGCAACCAGAAAACATACCCTCAAGAAATCTGGATAGATGCAAATCAGAAAATCGATTAGCATTGCATGATGCACCAGTGTTTGCTTCGTTGTTTCGGGTTTCATCTGCCCCACCTTCAAAATGGAGAAAATGGTCTGCAATGAAACCTGAAAAAGTCATTTTGAGCAGTAAAAGTAACAAGAATCTTGAACAAATTACACCTGAAACAGGAATGATAACTATAAAAAACCTTGACAATGGAAAAAAGTTCGTAGTTACTGCTAACGGTGCAGTAGAAAATTTGAATGATCCACAGACGGGTTTACAAATCACCGTAGAAGAGTTAGAAAAGTTTGTTGGATATTCACCCATAGTGAAAGAAGTACTGAAGAGAGTTACGGATGCAAACAACGCAGATATAACTGCCAATGGGAATGGAAATGGAAATGGAAATGGAAACATTAGTACAAAATCTCGAGCTAAATCAAGTAAGAAGAAGGTAAGCTGGTTGAAAAACATAAAATTTATGGCTAGTACGGTGACAAGCTTGATATCCGAAAAGGAGAGGGAAGGAACGAAGGAAAAAGATAAATCCTCCGAGCGGTTAAAAGTTCATCAACATGGAAAGCCGTACAAGGAGTTAACAGGTCTGTACATGTGTCAAGAGATACAAGCGCATCAAGGCTCAATTTGGACTATGAAGTTTAGTTGTGATTCGAGATATTTGGCTAGTGCTGGTGAAGATAGAATAGTGAATGTATGGCAAGTGTTAGAATGTGATGTGAATGCTACCCCTTTGAATAAGAAAGAGAACATGCCTCGGTCTCCTGGGAAACAACCTCCTTTGGCTAAAAATGGAAGTAACAGGTTAGGTCCTGCTCCTTCCAAGAAGGGGAAAAAGGGAAAGGGGATGGTTCCTGATAATATTGTAATACCGGAGACGGTGTTTTCTTTGTCTGCGGAGCCAGTTTGCTCCTTTGAAGGGCACTTAGATGATGTTTTAGATCTTTCTTGGTCAAAGTCTCAGGTACATTTTTTTGTTTTGTCTTTAAGATCAAAAGACCAAGCTTTTGCTTGTGAACTTTGTGGGAGTCCCTTGACTTTTAGAAATAGATTTATCCAAATTATGGTTTGTCTGAACATACAAATCATTGGATTTTTGATCGGACAATACAAAATTAGTCTTAGTAGTCATTACTTGATTACTCTGATTATTAGGTGGATATCTGCATTGTTAAATCAGTTTTTTTCCTTCTTTGAAAATCCACTCTCAAACAATCAGTTACTTTTTCCGGTCTGCATTTTATCAATAAAAGTATATATTCCACAAGATTTTTTTGGCACGTGCAGCACAGCTGCATGTAAAAACCTTTTATAAAATTACTAAATATGAATTTCCTACTTAATTTTATAAAAATAAACTTGAAAATATATTAAAAAGAGTTCCTTTTTTTGCTGGAATACAGTTTGAATTTATAAAAATAAAAATAAAAATACAGTTTGATTTATTATTATTATTATTATCATTATCATTATTGCTGCAAATTTTTTTGGTCTGAAAAGGAAAATAAAAATAAAAACTGTTTAGGAAGTAAGTTAAACAGATGACTGTTCATGTTGCTTTAAAATCGTCAAAGTTCTTGCTAAGAATAACCGAATGCTTCGAAATCCATTTTCTGATATCAGACTGTACCGTACTTCTAGCAGAGACAATCCAATTCAATACTTATTTCATTATGCTTCTGGAATCCTTCTTGTAATAGATCTATGATAGTAAAATGACTATAAAAAGGTTTCCTTCACATAACCTTGTTTGTACTAGTTTAGTTTAGAGTTAAGTTTTCAGTGTTAGTTATACACCCTTGCCTTACAGTGACCATGACCCAACAAAAGAGGGGAAAAAATAGTTTGGCCAGTTTTTTAATATATATAAAATGGCGATTTACGATGGTAGATCCTTTTTTTTTTTTTTTTTTTTTTTTTTTTTTTTTTTGTTTGAAGTTATTATTATATTAATTTGGAGTGCTAAGTGTAATAATTTTTCTATCATGGAGGGTTATGCCAAAATATTGTTTAAAATTTTGCGGATATAAGTAGAAAATCTCATGCAGATTTGGAAAGCCTTTTTACTGCGTTATGTTCTGTTTTGTACGAAACATTTCTGTCTTATAGTTCTCCAATGAACCATATCATTTGTATTTCAGCTGCTGCTATCGTCATCAATGGACAAAACAGTGAGACTATGGGACGTGGACTCCAAAGCTTGTTTGAAGTTGTTTGCGCATAACGATTATGGTAAGTGCAAAGTATGTGCTTCATTTATGTCGAACATACTGATCATCTAAATTCAACTTTATTGAACAGTTACTTGCATCCAGTTCAACCCCATAGATGAAAGATACTTCATTAGCGGGTCTCTAGATGCAAAAGTTCGCATATGGAGCATTCCAAACAGACAAGTGGTTGACTGGACCGACATGCACGAAATGGTTACTGCTGCTTGTTACACGCCGGATGGCCAGGTATAAAAATTAAATGTATGAAAATGAATATAAATAAAATATTATCATACGACATAGTCGAGTAATTAATATTGTTGCGGATTTCATTTTTCCTTGAAAGGGTGCATTGGTTGGTTCTCATAAAGGAAATTGTCGCTTTTACAACACTACTGGTATGCTGCCATACTTTTGAATTTTAGTTTCATTTCCTTTTTCCATTCGGTTAATTGGCTTTTTGGCAGATGCTAAGCTTTCTCAAGAAGGTCAGATAGATGTAACAACCAAAAAGAAGAAGTCCAATCCTAAAAAAATTACTGGGTTCCAGGTATTGTTATCTTCTGTGACCAATCGTGTGTAGTTTCGGTATTAAAATAACAATGATATTTGAACAGTTTACTCCAGACAATTCGACTGAAGTCTTGATAACTTCTGCTGATTCCCAAATTCGAGTTTTTGATGGTATCGATATGATTCACAAGTTCAGAGGTATTCCTCTTGCATCATTCAATCAGCCCTTGGATTTCTATTTTTTATTAGTTATCCATTATTACTACTTACATATATCCAAAAATTATGCTTGTTTAGATGTACATGCACACTTGCATGACCACTATTTTTCTGGAAATACGTTCATGTATATGTTGCAAAAAATCTCATCAAGGTTATGGAAAAACTGTTGGTTTTGGTATTGGAATAAATAAATGTCATTTTGATATCCAGAAATTAACACATGCGCATTTAGGAAACCTGTTTGTGTTAATTTGGAAACTGTACATGCACTAGGGGAATGTGCATGGGGGCATGGTCAAAATATTTTTTGATGGCTGTTCTAAAATAAAAAGACAGTTGACAACTACCATGAAAACTACATTCTCATATTCAATTGCAAACAAAATAATCAGTAGTAACCATAAAAAAGGCTGCAACTAATTTTACCAAAGGGGACTATTCTTTTTTTTTTTTTAAATTTGAAAGTTGGTATATATATATATATATATATATATATATATATATATATATATATATATATATATATATATATATACACACACACCAATGTATTAAAAAACGCGCCTGAGGCGCGCCTCGAGGCGAGGCGTTGGCTGAAACGTCTGGAGGCGTGCTTCAAAAAACGTTTTGCCTTTGAGGCTTACGCCTCAATGGTTTGAGGCGTGGAAATCGCCAAAAACGCACGCCTCAGAGCCTCAACTATCTGAGGCGTGCGTTTCTCGAAAAGAGGTAAAAAAATTATATATCCAAATCGAAGAGGAAACGAACTCGATTCCTCTTATGGAATCGAACTCGATTCCTTAATTGGAATCGAACTCGATTCCTGTGAAGGAATCGATTTCGATTCCTTCACAGGAATCGAGTTCGATTCCTGAGAAGGAGTCGAGTTCGATTTCGAAAGAGGCTTTTTTTTTTTGTGTGTCTTTTTTTTTGGGCTGTTGTGTTGTTTATGTTGTCTTTTTTTTTAAGCTGCTGTGCAGTCTTGAGCTATGTTAATAATGGGTTAATGTCCAGGCTAGTTGAAAAATCAGCAAACCTCTTTTTTTTATAACTGCTGTGTCTGGACTAGTTAAAAATGGTTTTTTTTAATAACTGCTGTGCGTCTGTGAAAAATGGGTTAAAGATATACTAAATTCTACCAATTTAAAATATTTTCTTTGTACATTTTTTGATCATAAATGCACCGGAGGGATTGCTCGTTTTAAACAACATTTAGCATGCACTCAACACATTTTGTGATCATATGTGTTGCGCTTTTTTTTTGCCTGAAAGGCTTACGCCTCAACGCGTCGAGGCTTACGCCTCGCCTCACGGACCCGAAAACGCCTCGCCTACGCCTTTTGCGTTTTAAAACATTGATACACACACACACACAAGGTTGGTAGATCATGACAGTAGGTCCGACCGAATCGAACTCATATCCTGTCCCTACGCTTTAACTAACTGAGACAAGACGACTAGTTTTCTCCTTTGTAAAAACAAACAATCATTGAAAATGTTAGCTACTTGATTCTTGCTATCATTATCAGTGTAAAATAAATAATACTACATGATGTGTCTATGAGTAATTTTCTGTAATAATAGAATCACGAGCCATGTGGAGATTGAATTTGCCAACGAGCACTATTATAATGGTAAGGTTTTACATTGTTAATCTAGACGTCATGAGACAGAATCTCATGGACATTATTAACGAATGGAAAAAAGAATGAACTTTAACAAGCATCAGCATTTTCATACCCGTTTTAGGAAACATGATAACAGTAACAATGATTACATTTTTTTAACTATGCTGGAATAAACATATACATAATGAGCCATAGTCCTTATGGATTTACTTCTAATAAACAATAAAATGTCCACAAAGTCATTTCTACATAAACTTACTATAACTGTTCAAATTCATGTCAAATCAAATATGATTCTTGAAAATAAACAATTCAACTGTTTCAAAATGATTTTTTTTTTTTTTTTTTTTTTTTTTTTTTTTTTTTTTTTTTTTTAGTTTGAACTGTGAAGTAAGACAAACATCAACCTTCGAAATGGGTAGAAGAATTTTTGATTAAAAATTAAGTGGCAAATACTGGTGGTGATTGATACTCGATTGGGAACTGTGGAAATTGTTTAGAAATTTTTCCAAGGAAGCTGATTTGGTTACCTTAAGCTAACGCTAGGCTTTACCAATGCACATGGCCAGTTTTTTGGAGGGGAATTAAAATTGTACATATGCACATTCCATATAAATACACATGCTTGATTCTTAAAATAATAGATGTACATGTTTAAATAGGCATTTTTCATGCAGTCTACGTAGAAATTGCCCTTATCACGGTCGAGCGAGCTTGTATATCCTTGATGCTCGCCTTTAACATATGATAAATCAGGCATTTTTATGTTTCCTAGAAGTATACATGTCTGCCAGGAATGCTTGCGCAGCCACAGTCTAAAAGGAAATGGATATCTATGCACATAAATATACACGGACTTTGAAAGACAAGTCTTGTAGCGAATTTTAAACGGGTTCCCTAAATTTACCCGCATCCTAATCAGTTTGGTAACAGGTTTTCGGAACGTAAACAGCCAGTTATCAGCTTCATGTACAATGGATGGAAAATATGTGGTATGTGCGAGTGAAGACTCCCACGTGTACATATGGAAGAGAGACAGATCGCGAATAAGCAGTGCATCGAAAGGCGTAAAACCCACGACCCGATCGCACGAGCACTTTGTTTGCAAAGGTGTAACGGTAGCAATACCTTGGCCTAATGGGTCTGCAAACTGCGAGCCATCGCCCGATCTGCCGCACTGGTCTAGAAGAACCCACTACATGCGATCTCCTTCAAACCTTGAAGATACATTCGGCAGTGGTAGAAGTATGGATGCGCAAGAGGAGCCCAACTCCCCTAGGGCAATTGGTAATTCTTCCTCCTCCTTTCTAGGGTCTTCCTTTGTGGGTTCTTCTTCTTCCCTTTCATCATGGGGCTGGGGTACTGGCAGCAATAGGATTTCCAATGATATCGAAGAAGCTAATGCATGGGGCTTAGTTGTTGTAACTGGCGGCTTTGCTGGAAATATCCGAATTTACCAGAATTTTGGACTGCCCTTTAGACTTAATCGCCTTTGAGGATGTCATAGTACTATAACTTGTGTGGGGGATTTTATTTACTTTTTCATTATTTTTCCGCAGAGAGGGTTATACTTATATGTGAATATCTAAATGTTAGGACATAGCTGGAAAAAAGAATAGTGCATCCTAAATTTTGTGTGATGGTTACTAATAAATATTCTTGCTGAAAGCCATTTATCATATATATGTACTTTTACTCTTTCTCATTTGCATCGATGTATATCATACAGGTATCATAACCATATATCGCACATGATATCATTCTTCATAATTTTGCTACAAGGCAGCTCATACAGGTTTAAATATTATTGAGGTTGTGCTGGTTTTTTTTTTATAAAAATAAATAAATAAATAATTGATATTTTATTATTATAAATATATGTAAATTTTACATTGTGGAAAATAGGCACAATGACAACAAACTTTGGAAAAATAAAAATAAATTGAAGGATATTATGTTGATTTTCTAGGTTGGAAAACAAACTTTGAAAAATATTAGATTGAATGACAATACTAAATGTAACTAGCATTTTGTACAATGAAATACTGAATATAATGTTAGTTGTAATAGCATTTCGGTACAGTGTAAAAATTGAATATAATGTCAGTTGTATTTAGCATTTTCCTTCAGTTTTTTTTTTTTTTTTTTTTTTTTTTTTTTTTTTTTTTTGAGTTTGTCCTGTAGCCTTTTTTTTTTCTCTTCAGTTTGTCCTTCTCCCTAATTATCTGTTTTAAGTTCTTAATTGTACAACTTAAAATAAGTGATACAACACTCAATTTGAAAATTCATGCGTACTAAAAACACATATAAGCTAAAGATATAAAATCCAATTATACATATTATCTGGACCATAAATCTTATCTAATAAAAGACTAATAACTATAATTTCCAACAAAGACGTAACATATTCCTTACTTCGACAATAGAGAATCTACATTAATGGCCATAGGTGCACGAATCCAATGTAGATGATAGCAGTAAAGTAAATAATAAAGGGATCACTAACACCCTCACTTAGTCCGGAAGATTAGGCACCCGAGCAACCGATTATGATTTCTACAACGCTTGCCTAAACAGCCGAATGGGACTTCGCCTAAGCCGCAGAACATGACTTCAACCTTGCTTGGACAACTGAACAGGACTTCGAATATAAGAAATGTTGTTTGTCTTAACTTTTCTGCTCCTATTACAACAATGATCTATCAACTATGGTACATTTTTCCTATAATCTTCTCTTCAAGTAAAATATGCATACATGTGTGTACGTGAAGACAAGTAAGATACAAATTGCCTTTAGAATGAAGCACTGAATGCGCAATTGCTTAGACTTTAAGCAATGAAAGCAAAGAACTCAGAATTTTAAGAATATGTAGAATAGAGTGAGAATCGATATTTTGATTCTTGAATTGTTTATGTACTTATAGATGTTATAGAGTTGTAACTCTCTGTTAAAAGATTTGATGAAAACAAATCATTGCAACTCTTCCCGAAATAAATTCCTCTTCAACGAAGGGAGGTGTCTCTTGAGGAAATTTGAATTTTTGACAGTTATAACATATTCAGTTGATTGAATATTAATTGATAGTTGATTGAATTGAAACAAAAAGGAGTTAAATTGAGAATAACGTATTGTAGTCGACTAAATATTCATGGTTAGTCGACTGAATTTAGCTTAGTTGACTGTCCTTAAATATTTAGTTAACTGACTTATAATGTATAAAAATACTTGTGCACGTGCACAGATTCAGTCGCCTGTAGAGAACCTTTCAATTGATTGACCCGGGTATTTTTATAATTTCTAGTCTTAACTTTGAAAATTCATTGTAAAAATGTATGTCGCCGATTTGTGTGCTTATGAACTACTTGAGAATAGATTTTAACATTTAAAGACTTATTAAGACTCGGATAATATATATTTGAAATCATACTTGACGATCGATCTTCAAGTCTTGTCTTTGTAGTTCAGTGTCATAGATTCAAGAATACTTGATTGTTTCTTCTTTATCTTGTTTCACACAACCACTTATCAAAAAATCTAAGATCCAACTTTTTTTTTTTTTTTGATAATGACAACTTCGTGAATGATCTGAATGAACCTCGACGATATTGCTCAGAATATAAAGCTCCCCAAAGTACGTGCTAGGTTATGAGTTGATTCTTCAATAGTTTCTACACCTGAATCTGTGCTTACATCTTTTATTCCTATAAAATATGTTAGAGCAATATCTTTCTCGCCTTTGTCATTGACTAAAAGTAGGGTCATATGATAATTGAGCATAAAAATGACGACATATAAAGTTGAGGACAATTAAATAAAGGAATTTGATATATGATCTTATATGATAATTAAATTAATCAAATATTATTTGTGATATTAATGATAGAATGTCACGGGTATTTAAAAAAACATGACAAACAATATCAAGATTTTGATAAGAAACATTGCAATCAATTCATAATTTCACACGCACAAAATATCATGAGAACATTTGATTTGAACATAACAAGAAGATATCAAACAATTATATATATATATATATATATATATATATATATATATATATATATATATAAAACTAACAAGTTTTTAAAGGACACACATTACAAATAAACATTACAAATATGCATTACAAAAAGTGCTAGTAAATATCACACCAAAGATTCTAGGTGACTAAAAATATAAGTTCATAACATTACATAGAAAAAAAATAAGAGTTAAGAGTTTTAAACCATAACTTACTCTTCCCCTTCACCATCTCACCACCCTCATCACCAACCCCCTCTTCATTACATTCTTCTCCATCAGCATTACCATTACCTTTACCATCCGAGGAGCTTGATTCATCTGCTTACATTCTCCCTCTCCTCTTTATCTCCATCTTCATCATTGTTCCCAAAAATAGACCAGATGAAACATGGTTGAGGTCATTTTCCTGGATTCGTAGGAACATGGATGGCCATAAAGGTTGAAGGCCTGCAAGGCAAGACATCCCATATGTTATTTAAAAAATCGTTGATATGATCGAGTTTAGAATTCATTCTTGCAACAGTCGTTTCAACTCGACTTAAATGTATGTCCAGTTTCTTTCAGTTTCTTGAGATGATGTTGTATGCTTGGCGTGCCGGCGTCTTGGGTCATATCTCTTCAACTTCATGAGTGCATAGTTATGGTTGAGTAGAGGGACCGACTTTGGTTTGAGTAGTTTGTTGATGGGAGGATGAGATTGACCAGGGCTTGGTCTGTTTTTCATTGATCGAAGGTGACAATGTTATAAGTTTGAAGCCTTTTAGGGAGGCGTATAAGACTTAGCATGTTAGCGTTAAGAGAACCAACATATGTGAATTCGGAATCTAAAATTTGAACTTGAAGATGATTGATTATTCTCATTATATATGTGCCATAGTGAATTTTCTTCATACTGCCTTGATTAAAAGTTTAAATTTCGTCTAAAATAACTTTGTCGCAATTTACATGCTTTCCTCCCTATATGGCATAAAGTGATTAACAATCACAATGATAAAAAAATTCATAGCTTCTGTTCTTGTATTTATGGAGTGCATGAGAGCTCGATGCATTTTAGTTTTTAGATGGAGTTCAACGGCCTTTAGTTCTTCATATCATCACATAGAAATAGATGGCTAACTCTATCACGATGGTTTATGTCTACTTCAATTGCATTTATATTTTCTCCTTCTGATGGACAACATAAAATCATTCCTAACCTTGATATTGGTAAATACATTTTAATTAACTCCACAAACTAGAGTCCATACAAAATTATCTAGGTTTTGTTTATATAATGGTCTAGATTTAGATAACATACAAGAGTCTTACCAATAGATGATTGATCTTAATGGTTTTTATGGTATAATCAGGTAAAAATTCAAGACTACTTCTTTGTGCTAAGTCATGAATGGCATAAGGAGAGAAATCATCATACTTAACAAACGAACCTGGGAATATACATGAACTCTTCATTTTGTTGTATCTCTGGACAACTTATTATTATGTAACCATTTCTAATTAGAGATTCACTAGGTCTAGTTGATGAATATGGTGGTCTTGATCTCTTTGGAGCCATTGCTTAAGGTTTTGAGTATGAAGTTTAAATTTGAGTGAAGTGATTTTAGATTTTACTGATGTAGGTATAAGTAATTAGTGAATAGTTAATTAACTATTCAGTCGACTGTCATATTTTTTATTTTCAAAGAAAGTGTCTTTTCATTATTTGTAACGTTACAGAAATGTTGCAACCTTTTAAATCTTATAAATAGGGGTTGATTTTGATTTTTTTTCATCGATTTTCTTCTCTATCTTCATCCCCTTTCTTTACACCATTATTATTTCTTATTTTTATGATTTCTACACTTATACTCTGCCGAATTCAATTTTATTTACATAGAACTTCTTCTATTCTCACTCTTTACTCATTACTCTCTTAATCAAAGTGCTATTGAAGAGTTATAGGGCTATTGTAATTGTTTGGGAAGTGTTTGGGAAAAGGTGTGTCCTTGTTGCCTTGAAATCAAGGAAACAGAACGGTGTTAACCTTGTAGCCGGGAAATCAAGGGTGTTTGGAATCAGTGTTAACCTTGTAGCCGTGAAATCAAGGGGTTGTACTTGGATATTGATATAGTAATAAAACTCTGCGCAATCCAGCGTTGCATGGGACTGGACGTAGGAGTAATCCGAACCAGTATAAAATCCGGTGTGTTCTTTCCTTTTCTGCGTTTTATTTCTTCTTATTTTTGTGTTTGTGTTTGATTATGTGTCTGTGATTATCTCTGTGGTGAGTGATTCATATAGTATATCATATAAGTTTTAGATTTTGTTAAAATTCTCAAAAACACTTGTAACACCCCGAATTTTTAACAACATTAAAGAGGATAAATTAAAGAATAATTAAATTAATATTCAGAATTAAGTGAAACGGGTTACGCCAATGCGTTCGCCTAGGAATTATGCTTGAGATAGAGTCCGAGTTTGCATAAATCGGGCTCTGTATGAAGAATTTATGGAGCTTAGAAGATTTCAAGTTTAAAAAGAAATTAAATTAAATAATAATTAGTAAGCTAAAACCTGTTCGAATTTCAAAAACAGCAGAATTGGGCTAAGCGGGAAATTTCCCGCTCAGGGGTGTCGACCCCCCTCCCCCCAGGGGGAGTCGACATAGGCGTCGACCCCTATCGACCAGGTTGGGCTGACGTGTTCGGGTGACGATTTTTCTGATTTTAGGGCTTATGTGGCTTCATTTGGTTGGCTGAGTGATGTGTCATTGTGAAACAAATGGTTTAGATTGATCCTAAACTAATCTAAAGACTCTAATTAATCCTACACATCTATATAAACACCCATAAACCTAAACCCTAAAATAAACTAAATTCATTCATAAGACGCCATGTTGCTGCATCCTAAACTAAGCTAGTCTCTTCTCAAACGATTAAAGTTTAGGAATTGTGAAAGAGGAGAACGGTTCTAGAACAGCAACAAACGCTTAATCTATTCTTTCTTCTACCGCAACGAGTTCTAGTCACTTTTAGGTTTAAATAGATAACTGTGAATTGTGGTAGACTATGAATTGAGTATATGCTGTAAATCATGAACTTATGCAAGCATACTATGTCATTTTCCCTAGATCTAATATATGGACATTCTACTATGTTTCCTATGTGAATCTTGAATTACAATTACGTACATTGTGGTACATGTGAACTTGTTAATACAGATCTAACTTTCTGGATCTGATTGTGGTGATTCGATATGACGTTTATATGAACATTGATTTTTAACCATGTAAGGATGATAGTACATCCACTAATTTGGCATTACTTGGATCTAGACTTTGGTGTTAATCACCTTTCACTTATTATATTATGATTCCTTGGTATATGTGGTAAACTTGACATGTGAATCTAAACTTGTTATTATGCCACCATGCATGTGCTAGATTTAGGTAATTGGACACCTAATATTGAATCTAGATCTCATTATGCTTGCTAAACACAAGTTATTAATTTGATATCCACTTTATTATGATAATTATCACATGTCCATTCACTTAGTTACTATGCCAGTTATGTTAATATTTAAGCCAAAACATGTTGAACTGTCACCCTTATCATGTTCCCTTTTATTGTTATGACGAGGCTACTTTATAGCCTCGATGACGCCAAAATATATGCGATCACGTTAGTTAGGAAACGAGGAAAAAAGGGGATTTATAATTTGTATATTTTGTATAATATTTTATATAAGTTGGACATATAATTCAAATAGGGAAACATAGTAATAATCACTTATAATGACATAGGAAAATTTAGATAAAAATGGCATATTTTGAATATGACCATTTATGGATATGTAATTCAATTTTTGTTGCAAAATAGGTATTGACACCTATAAAAGGAAAGGATTAATTAATTGGTAAATTAATTAAAAATGGCATAATTTGAATATGAACATTTATAGACATGTAATTCAAATTATTGGGTAAAATATTTATTAACACCCAAAAAGGGAAAGGTCTAATTAATTGATTAATTAATTAAAAATGGAATGTTTAGTAATTACAATTAGGAATTGTAATTGTACTTATGACATAAGGTTAGGTTACATTAGTGGTGGAAGTCTGCCCGGACCCGACCGGCATATCCAGCAGCCACTAATGTTGAACCTAATGTGGGAGGTCTAAGTAAGCCGATACCAATCGAGCTAAGACACGAGGTTAGGCCCAACTGTGGAATAAGACTGCCCGGACCCGACCGACATATCCAGCATCCACATGTTGTAGGCCTAATGTGGGAGGTCTAGCCCATTATAAACCATAAATGGACATGATAATGAATCGGACTACTTAACCTAATCTAATCCATAAGGGATTTTATGAATATGAACTAAAGATAGGGTTAAGTAAAACATGCTTGGATCAATGGAAGGGTTAACTACATCTTGGGCAGGTGGGTAATATTAATATATAGGCCCACAAACTTAACCGTTAAATAAACATGCTTGAATCAGTAGGAGGGTTAAGTACGTCTTGGGTTAGTTGGTAATATTTGTATATATAGGCCCACAAACATAACCTGTCGGGGTTATGTAATTAAAGACATCGTTAAGTAAACATAACCAGTGGAAAACCTTGTAGTGGGGATGCAAGACAAAGGGGAGAGCTTGCATCATCTTGTGTGGGACCCATTTCAATCATTTACCCTTAAATAGGTATCAAACGGATACTCCGAACTAGGTCGGAGTGGGGCACGCTTACTAAGCTGATTGTAAGAGATCCAAACATTGAGGCGGTGTTCACGGCACGTACCAACGGGGTCATGTGCGTGAATGACTCCGCCTGCTGGGGAAGATAAGACGCTGTGACATCAGTAGATATGGTTGTGCACATCCGGAAAATGAAGGGTTGCCACTTTAGGAAGTGATACACCCTACTGTGGGGCCAGCACAGGGTATCTATGGAATAGGGAGCCGATCGATTGGGGTAGTAAATGGGGTACATCTAGTCCTGTCTGTTTCTACGGGGTACCTGTGTTTCTGTCTGGGCTAACACCCATTATTTCTGTTTAGGTACCAGTTCTGTTTGGGTTAAAACCCGTTACTAGAGTACACCTAAAACTACCATTATGTTTCAGTTGGGATCATCCTGGTTTTGTTAAGCAATTGGGGAATGTGTAATCCTATTACATATCTGTTATACTAGTATTGATGCAGAGTAAGGAAAGTATTAAGAAGCGCTATCTATTCTATTCTGTTGTCCTGTTTACCTTGTTATGACTGCCATTTATGCATTGATCTCTCTTATCCACTTTATACCGGTCATGTTCACCTTTATTTATTTATCGTCTAAAAGTAACTAGACTCGCCAGACTTTATGTCTGACCCCTTTGTTTTTCCCTCCCTCTTCCGTTTCCCCCCCAAGGTTCTCAGGGAGGAAACACCCAGGCTTAGTCAGGACTTGGATATTATCTTGTTGGAAGCTACTTCTGGAGTATGGCTCAAGTCATTGTCTCTACTATGGCACTCTTTTTATTAGAGAATAATGTTTTCTTTTAATTCCTATGTACTTTGATTATGCAAGACAGAAGTATTTTATTGTAATGGTTTTATGAATTATGGTATTATAAACCACGGGATTATGATTTATGTCTGAAATAAATTTTTTGAAATTTCCGCTGCTATATTTATTTATATCTATCTTGTAATTATTCTGTGTCTGTTTACCTACAATTCTTCACAGAACTTAACGCATTCCCTTAGTGAGTGACATTAACGGACGTGGGGTGTCACAACACTATTCACCCATCTCTAGTGTTAGTTTTGCCTTAACGATCCATTCCACAATCCCTAGCATTATTACCATCTAGGATCTCCGTATTATCTTCTATGGCCACTGAGTATATATCATCAAAAGCAAAAGGAGGCAAAGTATCTTTGTTTAAAGGAAATCTGCTTATGTGACTCGTTACTACCATCATGATTCAATAACTCACTGGAAGTATATTCTGGACCCTTGTTACCAATTGTTGAAGGTAATTTATCTAACTTTTGTTCATTTTAACTATGAGCCAAACTAAAGTAGAATAATTATGAACTTAAGAAAAAGAAACACCAAGATACTGAATTTCAAAGTTTTGCAAACTAGGGTCAATCTCCATCGAGTTAATCGAACAACTATAAGGAGACATCTATTTCGAAACTCAAACTTTAACAAACTGATACTTGTTTACCAGATGACCAAAACTCTGACAATTCGAACATTTAGGAGGAAAGCACTCATATTTAACCTCCAGCATAACCAGCTGATCATTTTCAAATAAGATAGGAATGTGCTCAGAATACCAAAATGAACTTGGTACTTCAACAAACACAAGAGCAAAGGCGATCTTCCTAATTTCTTCGGTGATCTTGTCCAACTTAAGAGGATTATCAAGAACCGAAATAACACAACATATTCCCTTTCCATCTAGTACCCTTGCGGCAAACTCGATAATCGAACCCATATTGGAATAGTATGAAAAAAAATTAATCTTTAAACTCAATTCTCAAGGTCTCATCATTATTAATTCCCTACTGTAAATTGAGGATCCCCTCCAAAATTGTATCATAATTTTTTTATCAAACTTAATAACATAGAAATCATCCAGCTTAGAATAAATATTAAAATTCCTAATTGGTTTCCAAACCATATGGATATAATCCTTAAAAAATGGATGATAAGGCTTGAAACCAACAACATAAATTACAGTAGCATTTTCCCACTATTATTTGGCTTTAAGGAAAACATCATAGGATATTTCCGCACAATTCGTAATATTAAATTTCTCAAACTGATAAAATTTATGTAAAATATAAACCAGAACTTAATTATCTGAGACTAAATCCTTTCTGACACGGCTATCACCTAAGGAAGATCCATGTCCATCGGAATAATGCATATTACTTGGAGCAAAACTTTTGGATTGGAGCTGTCACTGGATACGCAAAAAACCGAAATCCATCCGCATCTACATCCGAAAAGCGGATAAATATCCTTTATCCAAAAAAACGATTATGGATACAGATACATTGATATCCACATCCAAAAATTATCCTTTCAATTTTTTTACATTATGCTCAAAATTATATGTATTTTAGTACAATGAATGAGATTTATTTATTGCTTTATTAAGTTGAATATTTATATTGTATGGAATAAATGCATATTAGCTACCCAAATCTTTTTAATTTTGTCATATGGGTTTATTTTTATTACTTTTTTCATTAATGGAATTGAAAAATATTTATGTTAAATTAGAAACTTTCATTTATATTTCTTGATTTTTCGATCGTTGATGGATAGGATAATTATTCGATATTCATCTGTATCCATGGATACGGGTATTCAATATCCGAAAGTGATTTCGGATGCAGATATGAATAAAGTGCTATTCGTATCTAAAAGTATCCTTTGTCAACTTTATTTTGGACTACTTGTCAAAAACGCGAGGAAGCACCGGCTTTTCAAAGCGGCAGGCTCGAAATTGCAGCCAGTATGAGGTAGGGGTGGGGTAGAGGATGTCATACTGGAAGGAAATTGAGAAGAATTTGAAGGCGGTAGTCATCGAGAGGAAGAGAGGACCTGAAACTTATCCTCTGATTGCTGATAGGATTAGGAGTGCGTCAGGTTTCGACGGGAGTCAACAACTTAGGATTCGTCATTATCAAGGTAATTCAGGGGGCAGGCTGGATAGCCGAGGGAAGTGGAGAAATTGGAGTTGAGGAAGAAGAAGGCAGATGCGAAAGAGGAAGGAAGTGTGTGAGAGAACTGAATTGAAACACTATGATATAAGTTATATGTATTTCGGATTCTGTTGGTTTGTATGAACTATTGTATTTATATACTTATGATGGGCTTCAAATACAAAGTCAACCCAATACCAATAGATCCCGAAATACATATAACCTATAATACGGTATTTCGGTTCAGTTCTCTCACATACTGTGACGCCCTACCTCGAGACTCACCCTAACAAATATTATCACAGGTAATACCATCTGCTCATGCAAACAATATGGCTGTTTAGGAACAACCACCTGTGAGTCTTGTATTAAACAAATATCAAATATATCGGTTGGCTGCTCCAATTTGTTTTCTTACCTAAGTTGGAATGATATACCCAATTCAGATTTACCGGGAAACTATGGAGGCTAAGGTTCTATCCAGAACAATGTCGCATAATACAGATCACAGAACAACAAACATATATATATATACACACACATAGATACAACACAAGTACAACATATGAGAGTCACACAAGTGATTGGTTCTTGTGAATCACATATACAACAGTGTTCACAAAAGAATATACATCATAGGGTACAACAAGACAACTTCAAAACATGCACTAGCTCCAAACGAAAATAGGATAGTCCATAGCAGAATTAAAGCTAAGTGGGAATCTACCGTAAGTGACTAGCCTGAAACATGACTCGAGTATATATAATAAACGGTTCAATCTAGCTTAAACAAGATAATTAGTTCATGATAAGTAAAGGATGATGTCACATAAATGGAAATTCTTCTCAATAGAGAAGTAACAACATAAGCTCATAACTGCATCGTATACTTAAGGAAAGTTCTTTCAAATCAACATAAAAGAGTATTATGTATAAAGTAATAGCAACCAACACATATAATTCCATCAACACTAAATTGCTTAAGCTTTAATACTAAACTATATGAAATCTCACATATAGAAACATCAAGATGAAAATCACCAAAATCTCAACGTATAAACTCATTTAGGAGTTTAAAGCAATAAAATGTAATTGCCTTATTTAAAGCACCAAGTAGCTCTAAGGTTATGTATATAGCACCAACATCAACAAAATGATGGTTTTTTTTAGAAATCAATGAAATCTAGAGTTCAAGAAGAGTGAAATCTGGAAACAATATAAAAATGGATCCATATTATTATAAGCGAGCATAAACCATGACGTATATGCATTAACAACAATTAGCCAAAGCATGCCAAGTACTATTCAACAAATGACCCACCAGCCTTAGAATGGTTCCCTGTAACAACCATAGTTTTGTGATTACCTATATAAATTAATTAAACTACGTTTTAAATGATTTAATTGGAATTAAAGCTCGATGGGGTTAAAGTAGGTAAAATGATGGGATTGAGTAGAATTATGTCAAAAAGGCCGTTTAATTCTATATCAACTAGTTAACCACAGAATTGAAGATGGATTTGGAGAAAATAAATTAATTAACCATTTAGTTGATTAATTGAATAGTTTCGTGAAACTTATGAAAATTCGGATAATTAAATGGGGTTTTGTGTTAACTAGACAGAAAATTTGGAGAAAGTGGTTTATTTAATCACTAACTTGAATGAATAAGGAGTTTCGGGTAATATAATATAACTGAAGTAAATAAATTCAAATACGAAAAATAAAGTTTGGAAAGGTTTATAAAGTGAAATGTTTGATAAGACATGAGTTTGCAATATCTATATGTGTTTCATTGTAATACATGTCAAGTTTATATTCAGATGTTGAACTTTAAAGTAAAGCAGTGTTTTCAGAAATATTGATTAAAAATCAATATTAATGTGTTAAAATAATTTTTATATGATTATACAATTATTTGTGTCGAAATAATGAAGTTTATATAATTTTAAATTAAAAATGTAAGTTTTGCTCAAGAAAAATATAAAATAAACATCATTTGTAAAATGTAAATTTTTAAGTGTAAATATGTTCAAATTGGTGTTAAAACTTATAAAAAGGATTTAAAAATATTTGTGTAATTTTTTTGAAGTTGAAACAATGAAAAAAGTGTTACATTAGGTGCTAAAATGGCTAAAATAGAGAGAAATGGTATTAATTATGGGTTAACTAGTGTAATTAGCCTAATCTAATTTACACTTAGCTAAAATGGATTTAGTCGGGCCTAATCCCGCTAATTAGCTATGAATAATATGAGAAGACAAGAGACTACATTGAATTTTCTTCTCGTGGTTCTTCTTCTCCCGAAAGAAAGAAATATACAGTAAAAAAAATTCCCATGCCCCTCACAACTCAAAATCAAAACTTTAAAACCCAAAATAAAAAGTAAAAAACCAGTGTAAATCTAAAATCTACACAAGTAATCACCATCAAAACCTCGGATTTATCCCATTTCATCTCTGATTTATGGAAATTATACTCACTGTAAGTTATTCGCACTTGCATGTGTCTGTATCTTCTTCTACAAGTTGCAGAGAGCTACTTAAGGTGTAAAGCCCCAACTTTTCTCCATAAATTCACTCAAAATTCGCTACTTCAGTCTAAGTATGTGTGTATCCCTTACATTTTCTAGTTTAGCAGTGATATATGTTTAAATTTGTGCTTGATTCATCAAATTTGTTGAAAACTGTAAGTTATAGCTCAAGTTCTGTTTCAGTTGTGAAAAATAGCTCTGAATCCCTCTTTTGGTTGTTGTAACTTTCCTGTTTCATGTCGAAATCATACCAAACTTTTATAGAATTGTAGAACCGTTGTTTTGTGCATGTCAATATCAAGTCATTTCAACTTTTTGCTGCTAGCTGAAACTTATATATGAAGTTGAGTTCGAGAAAGATAATCGCTTGAAACAAATTCCCGTAGCCCACCTGCCCAAGGTCGACAATAGTGTCAACCAACACAATGTCTACGTACCACCTTTCTAACTAGGTCGATCAAGGACCTATAAGTTGCGCAAGCAACTTATTTGCTTGCTGTGTTGAGTTTTAGATAATTTCCGATGTGTATAGTTAGCTTTGTTGATGAATTCAGAGATGTTTTAATGATGTTTTACTTACGGCTTTAATCCTATTGAGGTAATCCAACATTTTCACTAATCCGTACTCTGAATTGGTTTGAATTTATGCAACTTTTGGACGTTGTTTTCATGACTAATTTCATGAGATTTCTAACACCGTGCACGTTAAAACATTCTTTTTAATGAAATTTGTATATATTTTTCTCTACTGCTTTGAGACAAATGTTTTTCTAGATTTACTTTTAAAATAAAATCGTCCCAAAGCTATGTAAAATATTATTTTCCAATATATATAGATTTTCAAAGAAAAAATCCAAATGATTTCAAAACCATTTTTAAACTCGTTTTCTCAAACCATATATTTTCAATATATGAAACTACACTCTTCGAGAAAACGAGGAAGAGATTTACTTGAAATGATAAGTCATGTGGTAAGGGACATGTAGGTCAATTATGTTGGTTAATTGTGGGATCATTGATTGAAACTATTTTCGAAGTGTGAAGTAGGCAGATTGTAGTAAAACGATTAGTGAAACGTGCGGTAGGACATATTTCTTTCACTTTTCGAGTTACTTTTTGAAATTCTATGACACTTTATTGTTGTTTTTTGTGCCAATCATGCTTCAAAGTGAAGCTCGACTCAATGGGAGTCTTGTATGTGTGTGTGTGTGTATATATACATACATACATATATATATATATATATATATATATATATATATATATACGTATTCACTTGATGGAAGTGGTCAAGTTACATCAGAAGGGAGGTCGTAGTTATAGGCTCCTTAATACGTATATTATACTTAGCAAAGCCACTTTTTTTTATGCATATGCAATTTATTATTTTGGATCCATTTGATGTATTTGATGACTTTGTTGCTATTCGATGTTTGGATCCAAACTATGGTGATATGTTGATGTTGAATTTCAGTTGTATCCTAAGTGCTACTTTGTTGCATTTTAAGATTTAATGATCACGTTTTAAGTTAAAAAAGCTCTTATGAGTTTTAAATGTTGATATTTGAAGGATTTATTTTTTTGTTCTCGGTAATTTTAATGATGATTTTTATATGTGCTTAACTCAAAGTTTAGCACTTGTCGTTAGATGCAAAATTTCACTTGTTAGCTTAGTTATTCATGTTTCTTTATTTGGTGATGAAGCTAATTTATCTCATTATTCTTATGTCGTTCTATATTCAGAACTCACTCTTCTTACTTCATGAAGAGTCATTCCTTATGAAACTATATATCATTTATCATGTACTCACTATTTAAACTAAACTGACTCATGTAATTAATTGCTCTAGCCAGACCGAGTAATTTTTTGGTCAGCTTCCGTGTGGATGTCTGTTCTTCCAGCTTTTGTTTATGGATCTTTATCATCTTTTTGGACGCCTAAGCTAGCGTCTTTTGAGTAGTTTGTTAGTGATGATCCATGTACTCTGGCTTATGTATTATATTCATTTTGACTGTTGTATCTATATTCTGGTTTGTATAACCGCTATTCTACGACACTGTGTACTGTACGGTGGATAATATCTGTATATGTAGCTATTGTTATTATGCGACTTATGTATATTTATTATAATTGAGTTTTTTTTCTGGATTAAATTTATAACCACCGTAGTATTGCATTAGTTAAGTATCAAGTATGTCGATCCCCTTGAGGTAACAAAAAAATGATGAGCACCCTTTTGACGTACTTGGTATCTATTTAATACAAGACTCACGGATGGCCACTCCTATTTTATTCTCTGCATTAGTAAACAACATTGCTCGTTAATGCTCCTTATTAATGTAGGCCTCGATGTATGACGTTTATAGCTCGGTATCAGAGCTAGATTCAGAACAAAAGGCGATTAAAACAGAATAGTAGATAAGCAATACAATACATCAACATACAATATGCGTGATAACAATAAATCACAAATGTCCTTATCATTAATTGTAGTCATGCCGAATCGATTCTGTAAACCATGTCGTTGTCCTTTGGGGGTAGATACAAGCGAGAATACGTCTAGGAATACATTTCCAAATTTCTTAGTATTGCATATGTTGAATTCAATTAATAATACATTTCACATGTGAATAATATTGATCTTATCTTATTCTTTCGTCTTACGGCTGAGAATGGACATGTTATCAACTCTAGTGTCGGGCAATCCGGTAACCAACACACAAACAAAGTTCACATGACTGCTGAATAATTCATGGAGCTGATTTGTAGCATTTAGTCTCAACTTTTATTCGATTGTCTCCTTCACATAATAAGGAAGTGATACTTCAGCTTAAGATTTCTGATGGATAACCAGTTGATTGACTCTTCACTTAGAAGCAATCGCGAAAGGGAAAGTACCTACTGATGAGTTGATGGTTCAAAAAGAATCAAATTATAAAAGGCTTCCTACCAGTGAATTCCAATCATATTTTTTCATCAAAAAGGGAAAGCTCGTAGGCCCTAGTCCTTCTAGTGTAGCATCCCATAGGCAAAGGGTATGCTACTGTTGGAACTTTATGATCACCTTTGTTTGTAATTACACCAAATATCCTATGTGTCGCTACTACAAGGATGAGGGACATAAGGTCTTTTCATGTCCGAGAAAGCAGAATAAATCTAATTCTGAAAAATTCATTGTTGGCAATACTTATAGTGGACCTTCCAACGCAGAGGTATCCTTTCCCGCTCTTAAAATTTATTCCATCTAATAATTGCTTCATTTGAGTTTTTTCCAATATGGATACTCATCCATATTGTAAGAGCTAATATTGATGTATCCTTAAAAATAGTTGCTTCGTGATTGCTTTAAAAATCGGTAAAACTACTAGGGAGTTAATAACATTTAAAGAGTGTTTAGTAAATATGTTGGTGATTTTTCTAGTGTCTTATTTCCCGTATGAATCAGTATGTAATTCCTTATCTTGATTTTAATATAAAATTTTGAGAATGAATTCGTTCATGCAAAGGATTTCAAATCCTGAAAAATCTTGTACCACGGGTGTCCAAATTAAATTAGTTTGATACATCTTGTACTTTGGGACTTTGAGTATGGTCCTGAAGCACCTTCAGGTTATCTTAAGTGAGATGATAGTTTATCTTGAATTCATGTACTTGTGAACTCTCTCCTATGCCACTATGTTTGGACCTGTAAAGGGATTACCACCCAAGCAGGCTGTTGAGTTTAGTAGTGACCTTATTCCTCGAATTTAGTTGTTAAAAACTTCCCCCGAAGATGCCTAGCGTTGACCCCTTTTTTGGAAAAGCAGTCACACAACAATTTTACGGCTATCGGCATTCTCGGGCCTCGAGTATGCTCTTTTAGAAACATATAGCGATTTAGTCGAAGTCACGACGTGCTCGAAAAAGGCTTGGAAATTTAGTTGATTCCTAGATCGGCATTCTCAATTTGATGAGCTTCGGATCACTATTGGCATGGTATTGAAATTTTCATATCCCATACGGATACGAATTGGCAATGGTTTGGATCAAATACAAAATTACATTTCGTACTTAGCGAAATATTGGATCATACATGATCACTTTAAAACAATTGATCACATCAACCTGATCATAAAGAAGTAAAGGATGACATTAGGCTGGATTTCATATCCCAAACTTAGGATTGCTTTTTCTGAAAACAAGATCACATCGAAGTGATCACCATAAAACTTTAGATCCACTCTGGTAAAAACATAGGATTAGATCTCTACACATAAGCTTGCCATGGCAAGCTCTTCTCGCATGCGGATCATCAAAAAGCTCTTGGGTGCATCGGAGTTTCAGGAATACCGATCCCCAGATCGGGCAAAGATTTTTCCTATCCCAGCATGCAAGGAGGTCACTCAAAAACAAGGGCGCAACATGTACAAATGACTCATAAAAGGCATCACACATCAGGCGTTTGGGATTACCAATCCTTGGATCGACATATGGTTGGGATATGAACTCTTACATGATCAAAGCGGGGTTATCATTAGAAATATTGGGAATGACACCATGTTTTTGGATTTGGCATTCACACCCTTGGATACAAAATGATTCCAGATTGATATAGTTTGCCTGATTTGACAAGTCTGAGATGCGTGTCAGGGCAAGGCTGATCAGCGAAATCCGTTAGATCATCATATGGTTGTTTGGTTGGTATTTTCACTTCAAGACAAATATTCAAATTTTGGATCATTCTCGAGATACGTACAGATACTGGAATAGATACCGATCGCAGGATCGGTACAACTCCCAGGATACGAATTTTGGACTTGGGCCTACATTTTCCATCTATAAATACTTCCGGTACTTGGTTGTTTTTAGGGACTTTTGGTGTTCATTTCCAATACGTGGAAGCTTCATCATGGAGTATTTTAATGGCTTCTTTCATGGCTTTCGAAGGTCTTTTTGACATATAAATTTCACATAGACGTTTACTCTCAAAATTCAAACATTTGGATTGACACTTTGCTCGCTTTTGGTCATATTTGGACTTGGAAGCATATTTTACACATTCTGTATTAAGGAAGATGATTATGGAATAATATGGAACTAAAAACACTCTAAACTTGGCGTTCTTCATTTTCCACAATTCTGTGTCTGGATTGTTCGATTATTTGGATAATTTGCATAACATTAACCCATCGGGTGTTAGCATGTGCGAGTGACCAATTCCCCACGTCAACATTATCGTGTGCTAAGAAAGGGAGTTGGATTGTCTTAAGATTTTGGATTATTACGAAATCATATTCTCTTTCTCACAGATTTTGCTATGATCAAAAGGAAAACGCTCATTGGGAAGGCACACGCATAGAGGAAAGTCAGGAAGTACCCTCTATTGAATATCCGTTGAACTATGTTATTCATGAGGATATCAACGGAATAGTCAAGGATTAGACAAAGAATCTGACTTCTTGGCTGAAACAGTAAGAAGAGAACTTTCGAGAACAAGAATCTACTATGAACACTCTTCTCGCTAGAATTGAAGGTATCGTAAGGCTGTCAATCCAAGGTAATATGGTGGGAACAACTGCCAGTATTCCACAAAGACTAGTTCGACATTAAGGGAAAATTCCCAAAGAACAACCCCGTGATGACACCAATCCGCAGAAAAGTGCCAGATCGTCTAGGCTCAAGGGAACCACCAACCTTGTTCAAGGCTCAACTCAGGTTTTGGTTAATCAGGTTTCAGGTTCTGGAGTTGGTATTGTCGCTCAAGCACCGGTGCACACAGTTTCGGATATAGGAACTCCTATAGTTCTAGAAGTTTGGTTTGTGCCAGTCGAGGCACCTCAGGTTAGGGTTGTGCTACATATCTTTTTTAGTGCTTAATAGTTCACTAATGTTAGACTTGACATCGAGGGCACATGTGGAAATTTGAATGATTGGAATTGTTGGCTTGGTAATAGTAATGGAGCTCAGATTGTCGATATTATTCGACAATATACTTAAGGCGGGGACTCTCTCTCAGATTTCGATTGCATTACTCATAGTTCATTCACTGGGATATTCAAAATTCTCGGAACCCAATGGACTTCAAATTGCTGAGGTTGGAAGATTTTGATGGAAGGAGATCCGACCATCACTTGATGCGCTATACACACCACATGGAAGTACTTTCGGCTTCAGAGAATGTCATAGAGAAGTGCTTTCCTCTCCATCTTACAGACATTGATGTTATGTGGGTTCGGTAGCTTGAAAATAAATCAATAAATTCTTGGAGTATTTTGGCTGGTAAATTCATCGAACAGTTTAGGGTTCATATTGCTTGACCTAAGAACATGATGACTCTAACGGCAATTAAGTAAAGGACTAGCAAGACTTTGCAAAAGTTTTGGAAATATTTAATGTTGTTATGGCTTTGGTCGATCGATCGGACCCTTCTATTGTTTTGATGGCTGCGGTTTCTAATGTCATGGAAAATACAGATTTCAAGTTCCCGCTTCAGCGAGATACACCGAGGGATATTGTTGAATTCTATTTCGAGGCGGATCGGTTTTTTACGGAAGAGAATACATGGACTAGTAAGAATGTTTTCAAGGCTAATTCGGTTCAAGGCGATGGATTGTCCAATTCTGGTAAATGAAAGGAATGCTTGCTCCCCATAATGATCGTAATGCGTGGAATCAGCCCAAATTCCCTTTGTATGCGGAGCTTACTCGTCTTCTAGAGGAGATTTATCTGGATTTTCACCCAGTTACTCCCTTTAGGAAGCCTCTCGCGAGCGAGTCGACCCAGATGGAGAAGGATTCTGGTAAGCACTGCTTGTTTCACGGCCTGGTTGGTCATGACACCAATAGTTGTAGGCAACTTAGGGATATGATTAAAGAACATGTCATACGTGGTGAGTCGGTGATATGTTCGGAATCGAGCTGCAATACCGGGACAGGCACTTCCTGCTCCGGCTCAGTATAAGGATGGAACGGGGGCCACCCTCGGTGGTTTGGTCATCAATTGATGTGGCTTTCTAGATTTTCTAGTTTTGCAGCACTTGAACTTTGGTTCTTTTAGTTTTTGGTTTTCTTGGCTTTTGGTTTGTCGACCTCCCATCCTTCCATATCATGGATTTTGGCTTTGCAGATTCCACTACATTCTGTCTGGTTTTTGGCATTTATGCTTTTGGTTTTCGAGTATTCTGGTCTTTCAAACTATGGTTATGGTTATTTGGTTATCCGACTTGTGGATGTGACCCTGCTTTTATTTAGGTCTCTACCTCATGAACTTTGGCTTTTTGGTGATTAAAACTCTGGTTTTATGTCTCTAGATCCTTGTTATGTTGGCTCTGACCTCTTTAATATTATGCTTATGGATATTACACATATGGTTTATCGGCTACAGGTGGCTTTTAGTCGGATCACACACATACGAGATTAGGACTTAATCCAGAGGCGTGCTCTGTACCCGACCACAAACCATCTGCCTCACACTTAACTAATCACTTTAGTTTACATGATTGTAGGAGGGCGGAGGGCCTAAGTCCGCCTACCCATATACGAAGTTAGGCTTTAATCACTAAGAATTCTCATTGTGGATGACAAACCATCCAATCTCTTGCATTCATCTCTGGATTCATCCGGTTTGGGAGTTCGGAGGGCCTAAGTCTATCTACAAATGTATGAGATTAGGCCTTAATCCCTAGGCATGCTCTTTGATATACACATAAATGTGTATATTTTATCCGCTTATTTATCTTGTTTTCTCTTTAAAATAATTGATATTGCGTATTTATAGTTGTGTTTTAAAATTATTTAAGAGGAATGGATAGATGTACTTAGTTGTTGAAAAGCTTGAAGATTTGGTGCAAGTAGAGTGTTGATTTTTAGAGCAAGATTAAAGTTTGAAGACCTGAAGAAATTTTGTTGTTCAACCATCTTCTGCCGCATATTTTAAAGATTCAATGCTTTTTCATAAAGATCGCTTGTGTCAGATGTTATATAGTTCTTATTCATGCTCAAAACAATTGAAGTTGATGTCGTTCGATGCCTGCAAGCTATGACATTTGCATGTCCATTCACACACGTTCACATTGGTTTATTTGTTATTTGGGCCAAGTCTTTAATCCCACATTTTGTAATTGGCCAGTAAGTCTTGGTCATGACAGCTATATATACACTTGTATCTCATTCATTTAGAATTGTCTTAAGTTTTATTCTGTAACTCTTCTCTTGGAATAAAACTATTCTTCCCCTAATCTCCGTAGTTTTAGTTTTATTTTATTGATGTTTGTTCTTTTATTTTTCGCTTTTTTCTCATTTTGCTATGTCTAGCTAATCCCCTTTAATTAGGGGGTGATGACGCTTATAGATTGAATTCAATATGAATCACATAGCCAAAAGATAAGGAATTTATACATATAGATCTGGATCTGAACCAAGAGTTAGATCCAAACCTTCATATTCTGTGTCATTTAAGTGCTATGCTTCTTCACAGGGGTAATTCGTGTTCGATCTAACACTTATTAGATTTAGAACTAATTTTTAGGGTTTTAGAAATAAAGTAATGAATCTGTACTGATAGCCTATGGTTGTTTAAGAGCTTAGCTCTTGCATAGGCTTTGCTTGTCATTATTCACATGTTTGGTTTTAAATACCTAATTATTATTGATTCTTGTTTGTGATAGAAACATGAGTTAGATCTATTAATCTATTTGGCTATTGATAATTATCAATCCAATTTATGTCATTACTCCCTAGTTGCTTTCATTTATTATAAAAAACACTCTTTTTCTTTATTTTATGTTATTTTCAAACAATCAAACTTTCAGAATTATTTGATTGGATTTATAAATTAAAACATTTTTTGTCCTAGAGTTCGACACCCTTTACAACAACCCTTGTTGTTCAGGAAGGCCGAACGAATTTAATAATTGTTTACAATTGTTAATTTGTTCACAAACAAATTTTTACGCCGTTGCCGGGGATCAAAATAATTTTTATTAGTAAATCCTTTGGTTTATATTTATATTTGTATTTTTTAGTTTTTCATTAAAAAAATTACCACAAAAATATTTTTATTTTATTTCCTTTTGTTTTCTTTCATATATAGAAAACAAATCTTGATTAGTTGATTCAGTACTAAATATTGATACTACAATCATCTAAACAAGAGAAAAAAATCTTGTTATTTTTCTTTTATTTCTTTCCAATTGCTTTTACAGTTTATTTCCCCTTTTCAACAATTCCATATATATATATAAGATTTTTCTTCTGATTTCCTTTCTCTCTCTCGCTTGCTTTTGTTCTTTCTTCTTGCTGTATTTCTACCGCAAATTCTCTGCTACAAGTTCTATACAAACACCATCTTCATCACCGTCCAACCATCCTCATCCATACCATAGATCACCACTATTGAATCAAACAGCACCGACCTCCTTATTCACGCATAGCAAACCACAGAGAAAATCATTGCCGGTCAATAGTTTTCACAATTCACCCTAACTCTGCACCAACCAATTGCCTTTGGTCATCAACTACAGCACAGTCCACTACCCCCGTTCAATAAATCCGACCATACTCCATAATCCCCTTGCCAAACCATACACACGATACCCCCACCAAGCACCCCACCATACTATTTCTAATCAACCCCTCATCTTCAATGCAACCAACTTCTTGTGTTGATACAATTTTCACAGCCACCATTAATCTCACAATCACAAACCGTCCATAACCATCACCGATCAAACTCTATACCCTACCTCATCCTCAACATATTCAATCCACATCACCATCCATAAGGGAAACCGCCTCAAACCGAAGCATATCCGAACCTTAGAAATCCCAGTTTGAATCATCGAAACCCCTTTGATCAAACTAATCACAGTCTGATTCGAAGAGCTCACTTTAAAAATTTGAAATCGCAACCCATACTGCTTCAAATCGATTCACTGATCCGAATCAAATTCGAACGTTGCAAAATCAAATCGAATTCGAAAAAAGAAAGAAAAAAAGGGATACTCGATTTGTTTGAATTTTGGGTTCGGATTTATGGATGTGCATGAGTAATTAGAAAAAAAGGGGGGGGGGCGAGATTTCTTTCCATTTATTTGGGCATGATTTATTTTGGAAAAAATATAATGTGCAATATATTTGAAAGGTGTTCTGCCTTTTGAGCTAAGTGGGCTGAATGTTTTAGAGGGTGCGTGAGTTTCGTTTTCCATTTTATTTTTTTCTATTAAGTTTATAATTATTTTCTTTTTAAGTTAAGTTTAGGTTGTTTGTAACAACCCGGAATTTTGGAACCAATTTAAAATTTTTATTTTTGCAATTTTAATGAATTTTAAATGTTTAAAATAATTTATTTTAAATAATAACGATTAAAAATTTATTTAAATCGAAGTTAGAATGAATTTTTTTAATTTAATTATAAAAGGAGTTAGAAATAGCGCGGTAGTTTGAAAAATTGAATTTGAACTTTGACTGAATGTACAGGATTCAAAATAAATCGAATTTTGGTGAAACCAAATATATTTAAATCTGTTTAAAAATATCTTTCCAACGAATCCGAAAAATTGAAATTTCATAGCGGGAATCAAAAGTTATGGCCAGTGGAAAATTCAGAATAATCGCTATAGAATTTAATATAATATATAGCCCGTATAAATAGCCATTTTGCAAACGGCCTCCGTTTTCAACGAAACCACTTTTGTTGGATCCGAAATGTCAATTTATTGCAAGATTCCAATTTTCATAATTTTTGGAATTAATATGTGAGCGTGACAAAAGAAAACGTTTTTTTGTCCATTTCAGTCAATTTGGATCGACCAGAAAATGGCCATTTTTCAAACGGTCTCCAAATTTGATGAAATTAATTTTGTTAGGACTGTATCATCAAAAATAACTAAAAATAATTTTTTTGGAAGTTTCAAAGTCAGTATGTGGCCTCGGTAAATTAAAATGTACGATAAAATTAAATAATTAAATGATTTATATTTTAAAATAAAGAAAGTGAGATGCGACAAGCAAACGGCCGACGGGACCGAGGCCATTGTGTTCAGAATAGGGGTATTTGGCTAGGGACAATAATCTTTGGGCTGGATTCAAAGTTATTAAGTAGTAACGGGCTTTTCTTTGGAAATTAGGGAATTAAAAATTTTATTATAAATACCTATATTATTACATATCCAAACCCTAGTCCCTTGCAAAACCAGCCGCCACCCAACGTTTCAACGCACAGAAATGTCCGATTTAAATCCTCCTTTTCCCTTCAAAATATAACGAATTAAAATCTGATTTCAAAGGAAAATTTGTAGAGCATGATGAGATCAATATCTTTAATGGATGTGATCGAATTCAAAGGCCTGGATTTCTCGATTTTTGCACACAAATGTGTTGAGTTCGGATTGGATTTGCGAGCCTAGGTGGCGATCTAATGTGGCGAAGATGAGGGCATGGGGTGGCGTGCCGTAGGCGGTCGGAGGGGCAGGGTCGGATGAAGCTCTGGTGGCCTCGTTGATGGGGCGTAGGAGGGTCTCTAAATCGAGTTTGATGGGTTCTTTGAATCCGGAAGACAATGATCGAGGAAGAAGGAGCATATGGATGGCTAACCGTAATTAGGGTTAAGTTAATTCAATAATTAATTATTATTTGTTAATTTATGAATCAAAAGTTTGAAATTGTATAATTTTAACATACAAAAACAAAATCGAACAATTTTCGTTGCGTTGGAATCGTGAAATCTAGATCTACATTTCATAACTAACCAGAATCAAAACAGAAGCAGCTGGAATTTCTAATAAAATTAAACGCTTGTTTAATTTTGTTAAAACAGACGTTATTCAACAATTCCTGAATCCGTTCAAGGTGAGAAATTCTATTTCTTTTCTTTTATATAATGAAAACTACTCAATCATCATACGTGATTTGATTTATAATAGATTTGTTAAATTATACACCGTTAAATTCTATTTGCCTGATTCTTGATTTGATTTAGAATTGATGGGTTAAATTATACACTGTCAAATTTTATTTGTATGACACATGATTTGATCTAGAACTGATGTCATTATGTAGATCCATTAATTTGACGATGTTTGTGTTGAACAAAACTATTGAAAACAAAAATACCAATTTTTGTTGAAGAAGAATAATTGGGTTAGAATTTTAAATTTGGCAGATTAGAGTGATTGGACAAAAATTGTGATTTTTGACAAATTGAAGTAATTGAATTAAAATTGTTATCTTAGTCAGAGTACAATGGTTGCATTAAATTTGTCAATTTTGTCAAATTAGAATATTTAAACAAAAAAAAGATAATTTTTGCTAATTAGATTATGTTGGAACAAAATAATCATTTTTGTCAAACATGTTAGTTGAAATAAAAATAATCATTTTGTCAAACATGTTAGTTGAAATAAAAATAATCATCAAACATGTTAGTTGAAATAAAAATAATCATTTTTGTCAAACATGTTAGTTAAAATAAAAATAATCATTTTTGTCAAACATGTTAGTTGAAATAAAAATAATCATTTTGTCAAACATGTTAGTTGAAATAAAAGTAATCATTTTGTCAAACATGTTAGTTGAAATAAAAATAATCATTTTTGTCAAACATGTTAGTTCAAATAAAAATAATCATTTTTGTCAAACATGTTAGCTGAAATAAAAATAATCATTTTGTCAAACATGTTAGCTGAAATAAAAATAATCATTTTTGTCAAACATGTTAGTTGAAATAAAAATAATCATTTTGTCAAACATGTTAGTTGAAATAAAAATAATCATTTTGTCCAACATGTTAGTTGAAATAAAAATAATCAATTTTGTCAAACATATTAGTTGAAATAAAAATAATCATTTTGTCAAACATGTTAGTTGAAATAAAAGTAATCATTTTGTCAAATATTGTAACGTCCCGTATTTTTAGTGGTTAGATATTTAATATATTTTATTATATTAAATGTTAAATATGAATTATAAATGGATTTATAATAACGACTGCTGAGCGTATAGTTTATGTATAATTATAAACGAGCTTATAACGACGCGGTAGTTCGTAATTTACGATTTGAAGTTCGAATGAATATACAGGATCCGATATAAGTCAGAATTCTGTGAAACAAGAAGCGTTAAGACCTGATTGATGATATTTTTGTAATGGAAGAGAAAAATCGAGATTTCATCATATAAATTGTAAGATATCCAATTTAAATTTTCAAATAGTCGCTGTGAAATCGTTTATAAACCAAAACAATAATTAAATATAACTATTTATCGATTTTGAATTTGAATGAGATCTTTGAGGCGTAGATATAATTTAATTTTTAGAATTTTACTGTAATTTTTAATTTGGAAAATAAGCAACTTTTTATTTGGAGTATTTTGCACCCTGTATCAGCATTTTAGGGTTTCACAATATAAGTTAACCTACCGATATTATTATATTTTTGGGATCGTAGGGCAGTGCTCGTCACAACGGTATTTTTATTTTTGTCGATAGCGGTCTTTAAGATGATTAACCCATGTGCTGTGCGGTATCCTTAAATATAACGGGTATACATTTATTAATATATTCCTTCTTGTAAAAGCTACGTAAAATCTACGTAAAACCATGTGTCGTGCGGTCCTATGATTTTTCATTTCAACATTTCTTTTCTTTCAACTGTTCACACTGAAATGAAATTACATTGCACCTATCACTGATTTCTCGAGCCTACCCTGTATGTTAGATTTCTTTCATTACCTGTGCTAACGTACTAAGGCCCCATCAGTATGAAACAACCCCATAAATATGAAAACACACTGCTTGCTAATTCTTTTCAAAGCAGGCCTAGCTACTTATTCTTATATACTAGAACACTGAAGCTTCCATCTCCCATCAAAAAGAGAACAGACTGTGATTGTAAGGGACTACAACACTATTTCTTCACACCCTAAACCAGTTAGGACCTACTCAAACTAACGTAAGCAGAAAGGAAAATATCTCTGCATCCTTTTAAAACATTTTAGCCTACCCTATTTCCTTCCCCCTTTTCTTTTCAACAATATTTTCTTTTCAAATCTTTCCTACGCCAGCTACGAAATCCTATGCCCATCCATTCTGAAAAGCCTCTGTTCTACTTCCCTGAAAGGATATAACGATGCACTCCTACCATCAGCTATACACATGGCTGCGAGCATAGGAAAAAACTTTGAGTTTATCCCCACTTCACATGTGTGTATATTTATGCAGCAATAACATCATCCCCAAACACCATTAAACACTATTCCACAGCAAGTTAAAAACAACTCAAATATAAAAGTTTTAAATCAAAATGTATATACCAAAATCATGGCACTTCCTTTCTAGTCTCGTGAGACATCCGCAGGGGTCGATCACCTTTTTTGTATCGCGTTCTTGCTTTTAACAATAAGGATGGAAGTGGGCACGTTTTTCGGGAAAAAGTGGGGAAAGTGGTGGCAGGCACGAGACAAGGCTGACGTGGGTCCAGGCAAATCAAAGTCGAGGCTGAGGAAGGAAGGCGGAGCACCGGTAGATGCTGTATGTCCGTTCGTTTGGAGGGGAGGACCAGTGGGCTCGGTTTGAAGAGTGAACGTTTAGTGGGAACAAGGATCAGAACCATGGGTTCAACAGCAAAAGGGAAGTCTGTGATAAAAAAAAATCGGTGGTTACTGTAGATGGTAGGAAAGGACTGTCACGTGTTTGTGATGAGTGGGCGAGGGGGTGTTCTCTGGAGGACGGTGGCGTCATTTCCGAGATTTCATGAAGGAAGATACGGTTGGGGTAAGTTGTGTGAGTGTCATATTGGAGGAGCAGTTTTGCTTTCGTGAAGATGGAGTAGCTGGTTAATTTTATTAGATGGGGAAGATGATATTCACGGGTAGGCTTGGCCATGTAGTGATGGGCTTTTATAAAAAGGTGATTAGTTATTAATAAGATTTATAGTTATTTATAAAGGGATGTACTTAAATGGAAACATACAAATAATGGAGACTGAATTGTTAAGGCATAAAAATCCGACCTGTTTTAAAATCATTTTTAATAGTGATCTGTCTGGTGTAATCTAACCATTTAAATAAAAGAAACAATATTGTTAAGTTAAGAATTTAAACCGTCATTAATTAAAAACATATAATTAAGGTGATTGTTAATTTAATTTAAGCCGTACTTATGAATATTTATAGATCGTTCGTACGTTACTGAATTAGATCAAACCAGAAACGTCGGAACCATATTGGGGAGCACAGCATTATGGAACTGATTTGGTCAAAGTCGTTAACCAGTGGAATTTTCAATCATGTTTAAATGCTCGTTTAATTTGATTAAAACGTGTCATTTTAACGTCGGATGAAGATCAAGGTGAGTTCAACTCACTCAGTTTTTATCCCACTTATATTTTATATAAGTTGGGTTTAATTATTTGTGTGCTATATATGATTGCTAGTTTTTTGGTGGATGCTGAATATAATTACATGTGTTGACTGAATTGATTAAATTAAACGTTTGTTTAATTTAATTTAAACCAAATTGTTATTTTTAACGATTATTTCCAAATAAAGTAACTTACCTCGTTAGTCACGTTTATAATAATATAAACATATTAAATTTATAATTTGATGGTTGATTGCTGTTATGGTTGGTTATTTAATCTGTTATTGAAATATATGATAACATATTTGGGTGCAGGGAAAATAGGTTGGAGGGATCCAACTGGATTCCTCAAATTTATTGTTTGTTTCATATCACAATTATATGAACAGTTTAATCTGTCTGATTAGATGGTTGTTTTGATAATCGATTTCAACGTCTGTGTGTGGTTAACCAATGGGAACATATTGGTTGAGTAACTAGCAGCAGATGGCCTAAAAATAAATCGTTTTATAAAATGTTGACTTATCGTCAAATTAAATCAATAGGGGTGAAGTTATAAAAGTTATTTTATAACTGCAGAGGGTTTTGAAATCTATTATTTTGAATTAAAACTTATTAAAAGGGAATTAATATTTATTAATTATTGTTTAAGTTTATAAATTACCAAATGATTTTTTTGTAAAGAAAGGCCATATGTTAATGAGATTTAAAAGCGGTTAAGCAGAAATTTACCTAGAAGTTAAGACCGGTGTTTATGGTTTTTAAGGAATAATTAAATTGGGATTATAATAACCAAAGTAGGTGGAATTAATTAAATTATGTATATTGTTAAATGGAAAGGAGAATTGGAAATGGTTAACAAATTAATCATGTTTGAGTTGACTGAGTCAACTAAATCAAATAATTAAATAAATGGGAATAGTTAATGGTGAATAAAACATTTTTTTAAATGTTGATATTAGTTTATTATTGATATAATAATAATCAAGGTGGAAAATCTTGGGTTTTAAATGTATTAATGGAGATTTATTAAAATATAAGTCCTGTTATAACTAAATAAAGATTAAAAGCAAATTACATTAATAGAATTACAAGTTAAGTTCAAATTCAAGTTTTAGTTGAATTCTTATTTAAATTCTATTTAATTGGATTTATAAAATCCAAGTTGAACAGAGGTGTATGAAACCCAGGTTTGAATTAAAATGATATGGAAAGTTAAATTATTAAGATGCAATCTACATTCGCAATATTAAATAGGAAATGAGGTTTAATCGAGATATAACCAAATGGGTTTGAAATAAACTTATCTGAAATTTAATAAGGAATTCTATTTATGATAGAATTAAGATGTGTATATAATGTTTCAAAGATTGAAAAGTTAATAGAGACGATTAAATACTTAATACTTTAATTAATGTTAGCCTACTTTGTGAACTAGGCAACACAAAGTCAAGAAATCAGACATTGAAGAGCATTTTTAATTAGAAGGCTTCGGTTCGGATCAGAGAAGACACTACAGCCTAGATCGGACAGCTACAATTGTTTGGGTCGGGTCAGAGCAACATATCGGTTCGGATCGGATAAAATCTTCTGTTCGGATCGGTGAACTGTTGTTGAGGAAATTGGTAAGGCATAACTATTCGGATCAGAGGACAATATAATCTCAATCGGATCGGAAAGCCACCTGGTTGCCACGGAAATAGATCGGAGCGGAGCAGATTAAAGAAGAAGAGAGCGTTGCATCCAAGCCAATCCGAGTCGGATCGGGTATCCCGATCCGAACCCCTTATATGTGTGTCTCCGACCCGAGCCCATGTTCCATGTCATTCTCCAGCAAAAGCGCCTGGATATCCGGATCGGCTATGACCAGTTCCTACCTATAACGTTCATTACTCTGATGCGTTGTCAACACAATAATTCATCCGAACCCGAGGCTAATGGGATGGATGACACGTGGCTCCGATCCGGATCGGGTTTTGAGCAAATTCACCTCTATAAATACCCCGTCTGGAGACAAAGAAAAGGATCTTTTTTGGGCATTTCGAGAATTCAACCACCTCCATAGTCCGAACTCCAATATTCCCGGAGAATCCAAATCATCTTTCATTTTTGTTTTAGTCACTTGAGTGAATATAAGTGAGTTGTGAGTGGAATTGAGTGAATCTTACATTGTATTTGCAACTGAATCATTGAATATAGTAAAAGATAAGTGGACGTAGGCATTTCTTCGCCGAACCACTATAAATCCTGTGTGTTCATTTTTATTTTCATCTCATTTCATTTTGCTTTTAATCAATTTGGGTGTTAGAACCACTTTTGGGTCTAACATTTTGGTGCTTTCACTGAGAATCCTCATCTAAATTCTTTATTTTCCGGGATTTCTTTCTACTTTTTGGACCGTTGAGTTCAAAGAAGTTAATCCTTAAGTTTCTCCGCTTTTTTATATTTGTTGAAGTGATTGTCAAAGAGTCATGGCCAAAGGAAAAGGCAAAGAAGTTCAGTCTGTTCGAGGAAATGGAGCTGGCGAAGATCAGCAAAATGCGGTTGTAACAAGGTCTCGGGGGCAGAGTTCAGCAACAGGAAGAACCAATGCAGGAAATCCGAGCCGCCAACAGGGGGAAAGCTCCGATCCGATCCGGGTAGGAGATTCTGAAGCAGTGCATTCCCCCAATCTGAACCGACCCGAGCAGCTTGCCACGTACCGATCCGACCAGGCCCCCCAGCTCCGAACCGACCCGACCTCCTACCTCCGATCCGACCCGATGCTTGGTGAAGCTGGAACCTCTACTCGAGTCCCTACGAATGCTCCAATTCCAGCCACCAGGGTTAGTGATCAGGTCAATCCATCTGCGCCCATCACTCAAGGATATTTCTCGCGCTTACTTGACATGCTTGAGAGCACAAGGGAGGCTATGAAAGTTCACGAGCGCACTAATCTCATGATGCAGGAAAATTTGAGGCTCATGAGTCGGGAGATTAGTGAACTCCGTTGACAGAGAACTCCATCACCGGTTCGTCTTACACCAGTGGATCAATCTTCATCTTCCGAGGAAGAGCGGCCCCGTGAACGAAGGCCGCTCGAACGACCTCAGAACGTGGAGCAGCTGACGTTTGGATCTTTGGGATCTCGTGAGGATATTGCACGAGCGCTTGGAAACAATGACCCCACTCGGGGGCAAAGACTCCAGTCCCCTCCTCCCGAGATCGACCGGGAGCGTAGGGAACGGAATCGAGCAGAGGCAGCCCGAAGAAGAAGGGCATCTCCTGAACAAGAGCCGAGAAGGAACTCGGATACTAGGGCCAGGGAACCTGAGCGGCCCCTAACTAATGCTGATGTGCAGGCAATGGTTCGCCAGATCATGTCCGAGAGTCGGAATTATACAAATGAAGATTATGGCATTGAGCGAAGCCATACTCCCTTCACCGACGATATCCTCGACTTCCAATTTCCCCGACGCTTTAACTTGCCACAGATGGACAAGTACAACGGAAGGACTGATCCGGGACAACACTTGATGCGATACTCGTGGCTCATGAATGCTGCTGCTGCCCCTGATGAAGTGAAGTGCAAAGCATTCCCAATCTACTTAGAAGATGTGGCGCTGTTCTGGTTTACCCGACTTCCTCCTCGTTCGATTTCGAATTACAAGGAACTAAGCGAGCGTTTCATGAACCAGTTCCGACTCCATGCCCGAAAGTCCAAAAGTGTTATTGAATTATCGAGAATCAAACAGGCACCAGGAGAGTCTTTGAGGGCATATCTTGACCGTTTTAACCAAGCTGTGACTGAGGTCAGTGACCCGCACGAGCCCACTATTCTGATGGCATTGAAGGAAGGAGTCGATCCTGAATCAGAGTTTGGAGACTACCTTTCTGGGAAAACACCCTCCACAAGGGAGATATTCTACGAAAAAGCCGATATTTATCTAAGGCGAGAGGAGGCCAGGGAAAACCGAAAAAGAAAATCTGAGGCGGCTTCAAAGGAGAATGTGCAGAGTAATATCGCCGTGAAGCAGTCTGGGGAAAGTTCTGGCAAGGTTGAAGTAAATGTAGGAAACAAGGGTGGAAACAGCAATGCTGGAAGCGGGGGTAACAACAACAATAACTGTAATCCGAACGGTAACAGAAGAAATAGAAATAGGGGAAGTGATCCTAACAAAAGACCCCGATTCCAGAACTACAAGAATTATACACCATTGAACGACACCCTGGAAAATATTTACCTGGATACGTACAATGTGTTACAGTACAAAAGACCGCCACCTCGTGATTCGACCGAGAAAGAAATGGCGACAGGGAAATTTTGTTTGTTTCATGGAACTCATGGGCATTCAAACAATGAATGTCGGCATTTGAGGGATGTGATTGAGAAGCTGCTGCGTGAAGGGAAGTTGGATGAATACAAGGTTGCCCCGAGGGACAGGGGGCAAGGAGAGCAGGCTCCAAAACAGATTCTACCTGCTCCCAAGCCTACAGCGCAGCAGAAAGGTAAAGGAATTGTTATCAACTCCATAGTAGGCGGACCTCACCCAGCAATCCGAAGTTTCAGATCAATGGATCAATATGTAAATGCTGCCAAGCATCTAGACGTGAATGAAGGTGATGATTTGGAAGATATCACCCCCATAAAACAACAGAAGACCATGTTTGACGACGTGGTATTTCGCAGCCGAGACAATACTGGGATCCAGTCACCCACCAGTGATCCGTTGGTTATTACTACCACCATTGGGCCGGCCTTGGTCCATAAGGTATTAGTAGATAACGGAAGTTCCGTTAATATTTTGTTCAAGAAGTCATTTGACCAGATAAAGCTTGAATCTGAAGATTTGAAGCCATGTGAAGGATGGATCAGAGGCTTCAACGGGGCGTCGACAGCCCCCATGGGATACATAGAATTGCCCGTGACCCTGGGGCAAGGAGAACGTAGAAGAGTGCGGATGCTTCAGTTCGTAGTATTGGACGTAGATTCGCCTTATAATGCATTTTTGGGGAGGCCTGCCCTTGTTGAATTCAGAGTTTGTATCGCCCCTTGGTGCTTGTTACTTAAGTTCCCAACCGAAGCCGGAACTAGAGTAATGAGAGGGGATCAAGTTTCCGGACGGGCCTGCTACGTGGCCGAATTAAAGATGTTGATGAAAGGACTTAACGTTGAGAGTAAAGATGCCTCGTCCCCCTCAAAGGGGGGCTCGGCATAGCAATTAGAGAGATTGACCCCAGAGGAGTTGCCCAAAGGAACGCCCGAAGACCTGGATCCCAGAAAAGACGAGGAACCAGAGGCTAGGAATGCAACTCCTAATGAAGCGACAATGGAAATTCCTATTGATAAAGCTGATCCGACAAAAGTTTTGAAGATTGGTTCTCAATTGGATCCACGTCGAGCTAAAGAACTAACGGACTTCTTGAAGGCAAACTTAGATGTGTTTGCCTGGACCCATGCTGACATGTGTGGGATATCGCCATCCATTATAAGTCACAAATTGAATGTAAATCCAAAGCATCCGCCTGTGAAGCAAAAGAGACGCATGCTGGGCCCAGAGAGGTCGGCTGCTCTCAAAGAGGAAGTAGAGAAGTTGAAGCAGAATGGATTTATTCGAGATTCGACATATCCCGACTGGATATCGAATCCCGTCTTAGTAAAGAAGCCAAACGGAAAGTGGCGGACTTGCATTGACTTTTCAGATTTAAACAAAGCTTGCCCAAAAGATAGTTTCCCACTTCCCAGGATTGACCAGCTTGTAGACTCGACAGCAGGTCATGAACTTCTCTCTTTCATGGACGCATATTCTGGATATAACCAAATTCCTATGCACGTACCAGACCAAGAACATACGAGCTTCATTACGAATTTGGGATTATATTGTTATGTTGTAATGCCATTCGGATTGAAAAACGCTGGAGCTACTTATCAGCGCTTGGTGAACAGAATGTTTTATAATCAAATAGGAAAAACTATGGAAGTTTATGTGGATGATATGCTTGTCAAATCGAAGCAGTCCTCCAGCCATACGCAAGACTTGGCGGAAATGTTTGGTATCCTGCGAAAGTACCGGATGAAATTGAATCCCCTGAAATGCTCATTTGGAGTGGCATCGGGAAAGTTCCTTGGCTTCATTGTGAGTTCCCGAGGAATTGAAATCAACCCTAGCCAGATAGCAGCGATTAGAAATATCGAAGAGCCGAGGAGAATTAAAGATGTCCAAAGTCTTGCAGGGAAAGTAGCGGCGCTGAGTAGATTCATCTCCAAAGCCACAGACAAATGTGTTCCGTTTTTTGATTTGATTAAAAGAGGAAAGAAGAACTTCGAGTGGACTCCGGACTGTGTTGAGGCCTTTCGAAATTTATTAGAACTGCTAGAGAAACCGCCGATTTTATCAAAGCCCGTAGATCACGAAGAATTGTTTGTTTACTTGGCAGTCTCGGCTCACGCCGTCAGCACAGCCCTGGTTCGAGAAGAAGACAAAGTACAAAGGCCAGTGTATTATGTAAGCAAGAAATTAGCAGCGGCAGAGCGCAGCTACCCAAAAATTGAGAAGCTTGCTTACAGTCTCCTGATCGCATCCCGAAAACTTCGTCACTATTTCCAAGCCCATCCAATAACCATATACACCGACCAGCCCTTAAGGCAGGTGTTGCAGAGACCCGAAGCATCGGGAAGGTTGATCAAATGGAACATAGAACTAAGTCAGTTTGATTTGAATTTTCAACCACGAAAGTCAATCAGGGGGCAAGCTCTAGCAGACTTTATTGCAGAATTCACCATTCCAGAGGAGGAAGTAATCAATGACAGAGTGGTTAAGTCCGAGGATGAACTAAAGATAAATCCGTGGAAACTATATACAGATGGAGCCAAGAACGACCGAAGGTCCGGAGCTGGAATCGTCTTAGTCACTCCCGAAGGACGGTCGTTATATTACGCCTTACGATTAGAATTTTCGGCGACTAACAATGACTCTGAATATGAAGCCCTGATTGCCGGGCTGAAGCTTGCTAAAGACCTCGGAGTAAAAATGTTATACATATTCTGTGACTCTAAAATTGTTGTTTGCCAAGTGCGAGAGGAATTTGTGGCTCGAGGACCTCGACTTATCGCCTACCTCAAGAAAGTGAAAGAGCTATTGAATAGCTTAGAGCGGTACAACATAACACACATTCCCAGAGTTGAAAACCAGAAAGCGGATAGACTGGCAAAGCTGGCTAGTTCCGACAATCCAGAAGAGACTGAAATAATTCCAATTGAAACGTTGGAATCGCCAAGCTTTGAGTCGATGGAAATTGAATTCGCTTTTGAAGCGGAACCAGAGAAGGAGTCGTGGATGACTCCAATTAAGAATTTCCTTAAGAATGGGACACTCCCATCGAAGAAGAGTGAGAAAAGAGCTGTAGTTCGCAAAGCTACCAGATATGTCATACAAGATGATACTCTCTATAGGCAAGGATTTTCTATGCCCCTGTTACGATGTATAGCACACGACGACATCAAGCGTGTACTAAGAGAAGTACACGAAGGTGAGTGTGGAGATCATACAGGAGGTCAAACTTTAGCAAAGAAGATATTGCGGTACGGATACTTCTGGCCTACGATCAATAAAGATGCAGCTGATTATTCACGACGCTACGATAAGTGCCAGAGATTCGCCAAAATCCCCAGGGCACCGTCGACCCAACTTAAATCAATGGTGAGTCCTTGGCCATTTGCCACGTGGGGAATTGATATCATTGGAGTTCTACCAATTGCTAAAGGAGGAGCTAAGTATGCAATAGTGGTCGTGGACTATTTTACGAAGTGGGTGGAAGCTGAGCCCTTGACCAAGATCACGACAAGAAAGGTGATAAGTTTTGTGGTCAGAAATATCATATGCCGGTTCGGGATCCCAAGGACGATTATAACTGACAACGGGACCCAATTTGATAGTACTGAATTCAGAAATTTCTGCCAGAAGTATAAGATAGACAAACGATATACTGCAGTTGTCTATCCGCAATCGAATGGGCAAGTAGAGGCAATAAACAAAGTAATAAAATCCATCCTCAAGAAACGATTAGAGCGTGCAAAGGCAAAGTGGGTTGATGAATTGCCCCTAGCTTTGTGGGCATATCGAACAACATTTAAAACGGCCACCGGTCATACCCCTTTCTCTCTCTCCTTTGGCTCAGAAGCTGTAATTCCAGTTGAACTAGAAGTTCCTTCCCACAGGGTGACATATTATGACCCAATGAAAAATCGAGCACTTTTACTTGAGTCTCTTGATGAAGTCGAAGAGAAAAGGGACGAAGCAGATTTGCGTGCAGCAAGACATCGGCGTCAGATGGCACGCTATTACGACAAAAAAGTTCGCCTCAGGACTTTTGAACCAGGAGATTTGGTGCTAAAGAGAGTCTTTCCGTCCCTTCCTCACCTTGGTCCAAAATGGGAAGGACCCTTTGTCATTCAACGGAAACTTGAAAAAGGAACCTTCAAGTTAACGACCGTGGATGGCGAAGAAGTCCCCAGATCATGGAATGCCCAGCACTTAATGCGATATTTGGATTAAAAATGCTGTACTTTGTGTTATTTTTCTTATGAACTCTGTAATAAGGCACGACTTGCCTTGGGAAAATTTGACGATATGAATGAAGAACTATAAAGTGGATGTAGGCTACGACTTAGCCGAACCACTATAAAAATACTGTGTGTTATTTACTTTTATGCATTACATATATACATTTATCAGTTATTCTGTTGTGATTATAAGATACATGATAACCCGCAACCTAAAAAGGTTGAAAACAGTTTAGACATAAAAAGAAGCACAACGACTATTTGTGCGATAAGACATAAAAGAATGAGAAAATGACATTCTTAACTCTAACTCTCCAGAGAGAGAGAGAGTATAAAAGCGTCTCCGACTGAGCGCTGAAAAAGAAATTATCCTCCTAACTCTAACTCTCCAGAGAGAGAGAGAGTATAAAAGCGTCTCCGACTGAGCGCTGAAAAAGAAATTATCCTCCTAACTCTAACTCTCCAGAGAGAGAGAGAGAGTATAAAAGCGTCTCCGACTGAGCGCTGAAAAAGAAATTCTCCTCCTAACTCTAACTTTCCAGAGAGAAAGAGAGTATAAAGGCGTCTCCGACTGAGCGCTGAGAAAGAAATCTTTCCCCGTTGAAAGACCGGGGAATAAACAGATGACTGAGCTCGAACTCTAACTCTCAAGAGAAAGAGAGAGAGTATAAAAGAAATGCCAGAAAAAACGATAGGTACTGATGGCACAGGAAGTGCTATCCCGTCAGAAAATCGGGAGCATTCGGATTGCTTGGTTAAGCATTAAATAATTTATGGGAATTGACTGGGGACACTTATGTACACGCATATTTCCCCCCTCCACAACTTTGTTTCATAACTATAGACATGCATTTTTACATAAGTGCAGAACTACTGACAAATAAACATTGCAAAAAATGAGTTATTTTTATTTACAAATGAATGAATTTGTACAGGAAAATAGCCAAAAAAGAAAGTGCAGGAGCTACTCTTGTAGCAGCAATTATTGGTTCACTAAATGCTAAAACGATACAAGGCAATCCACTATTTAGATTTTGAATGAGCCTTGGATTTCTTGGCGGCTTTCTCCGCGTCCTTTGCTTCTTTCTCAGCCTCCGTCAAGATTCGTTTTGTCTTCTTTTTTTCCTGAAGATGCGGTGCTGGAGCCATTAGACTTCTTCCCGGAGGGCGGGGCGCTGGAATCAAGAGAAGATTTTTTAGCGAGTTCCTCTGTAATAGATCTAGTTGAGAGCTTAACAACTAACCTTGATCCCGCATCCACGACTGCGAGGGGTTTGAGGACTTCGGGGTCTAGCTCTTCAGCTTTTAATTGCAAGCGTTTGTCTTGATCGGCTTTCATCGCAGCCAAGGTAACATCATCAGCATTTTTTGACTCCCCGACTATTGCAACTTCTGGTTCCTCTTCATGCCCCCCGTCTCCGCCATCGTCCTTTAAAGCTGCTATCATTTCTTCATCATGAGGAGTGGCGACCTTAGTCGGCTCACTTCCTTCTTCCAAGTCTATAGAAGCAGCCTTGTCTTCCCCTTTTTTGGCCTTATCTGCGGGCTTTGTCCCAGTGGTGGCTCCCTGAGTCACATCTGTCTTTATGGATGATTCAACACCTACAGAATGAGAAGCAACAGTTATCAACTCAGGCGAAAACAATGGGTCTTTCATCGATTGTTCGATCACGTGGCGAAAAGTAGAAATAACCTTGGCAAATTGAGGAGAAAAGGTAGGGATACCTTCCGAAGACTTTTCTGCGGGGGTGGCTACTACCTCTGGTGTTGTTTCAGGAATAGGAGATAGCAGAGTTGTTCGGGGAATTCCCGGATTTTCAGGATCATACCCCTCTACTTCAGAAGTTACAGGGGCAGAAGAGGAGGAACCAGCTTCGAGAACAGTTTTTTGTTTAGACTTCCGTCTCTCTTCTTCCATGGCCTCAGCAATAAGGCGGCGCCCTTCAGCTAGGCGCTCCGGTTCATCATCCCTCAAGTATTTCTCCATTAGTTTATCTTCATCGACGGAATCGACCTTAAGTTCCTCTTTTTCCCACTCGACGATCTGATTCCATACTTGAACTAGAGTGGATGGATAGTCCTCGATCCAAGAAATGTTTCGGCGACGAATAATATGTGCGAAGAATTCAATCATTAGTTCGCCGAAACCCTGAATATCAGCCTCCGCCTCTGATAGTTGCTTGCGGGCTTCCTCCGCAGATTTAATAGCACACTCCACATTTCCCTCGGCCAGGGCAGCTCTGTTCTCTGCCTCCAACAGCTTTGAAGCCAAGTCAGCGTTCTTCTTTTCTAGTTCAGCGCTCCTCTTTGCTAACTCGGCGTTTTTCCGTTCAAGCTCAGCATAAGCAAGACGTGTCTTAGCAGCTTCTGACTTGGCCTCGTCAGTTTGCTTTTTTAATTCAGAGCGCTCCTGAGTGTGAGATTCAAGCAAGTCATGATAACGTTTTTGCATGTCCTCGAATTGTTGTTTGAAATTAGAAGCGTCCCTTTGAGCGACCGCTAGCTGAGCTTGAGTGTCTTCCAAATCTTTTCCTAGAGCTTTTAAGGCCTTAGCATCCTCTTCCGCAGTCTTTTGCATTGAATCAGTATTTGTGATTAGAGTGCGGATGATTCTAGAAAGATTGCGTGAATATTTGAACATCTCAGTATATTGTTTTTCCACCGCATCAATCTTTGCTTTGGCCTCATCCGCCCACTTAGAAGAAATAGGTTCAAGAGCAGGTAAAAAAGTCAAAGTCTCAAAGTAGTGCTCGGGAAATTGCTCCACCAAATATGCCCTCTTTACTGCAGTTTCCGCATCTAGTGGGGGAGGAGCGGGGATCGATAATTCGGTGTCCCTGTGTGAAGAGGATTCGGTAGTCTCTTTGTCTGTCCTAGGTCGTTTAGTAGCAGGGACCTTGTGCATGCTTCGAGACCCAGTTTCTTTTGGAGGAGTTCTCTCTCTGCTGCGCTTTTCATGGGAAGAAGTGGAGTCTTTAGATGGTGGTCTGTCCTCTTCCCTGCGGCTTTGATAGCCCTTATATTTCTCTTGTTCCGATCGAACTGGTGAACGGGAGCGTGAGGGTCGAGAACGATAGGGATCATAAGGTCTTCTCTCCTCCCTACCACGATCATCCCGGCGATCATACTCGACATCCTGAGGAGGATTGGACATGCTGCGACGAAACTTTCTTATATCGTAGTAGGATCGAGACATTGTACCTGCACGATAAAACGAACGAAATTTAGAATTAATGGATTCACGAGGAAAGAGGTGCAATGAATGCTAATGCCGTTATATAAAGTGTATCCTAAGTGGTGTGTTTCCCCCCAACCAACCCGAGTCTGAAGCTAGACTAGTACGGGCAGGCTCTTTGGCCTTAGCGGGAGTGGTCTCTTCAGAAGAGGTGAAGACTAAAGGATCCTTCCTGAAATCCTCTGAAGTGTATATAGTCTCAGGTAAGGGGAGATCCCCCAAACCCTGAAATATTTGCTCATCAGTACTAGGGGCATCCCCCTCGGAAGCGTGAAGTGGTGACTCTTGGGAGGATTTTGACTTTTCTAGAGAAGTAGTTTCCTCGGGGGCAATATATCCTTCACAATGCTTTTCGGCCAGATTAGCCAATTCATCATCTTGTGTAGAAGATGGAGAAGGTGAAGTGTGAAGAGGCGCTATAGGAATTCCTGAGCCTTCTCCTGTCTCTGGGACTACCTCCACTGGAGGAATGTATGCATATGGAACCGTCCCATGACCAATGCTACGAAAAACAGACAACAGCCCATGAAAGTAAAGGTATTCGTCCATAAGGGCTTCGTCGATAGTCAAGAATTTCTGATCGCCATTAAGGAGTCGGTGCATCCGGTCGAAGAACACGTGGTCTGATATCTGTTTGGGATTGTCAACTGCAAACAAAAAGGAAAACAAGTCAAGGTGATGATTCAAGTGTATAGAGCCCGGATTTAGAAAATCAGTGCTTTACTTGATTTTGTCCACCTCCTGGCGCATCCAGGCTGTCGCTTCACGTAGAACCATTCTAGTCTGGAATCTCCAGCTTTACTGCTAAATGGTGCAGAGATTATCTTCCTTTTTGGAACTGACTCAAAGTAGCAGAAAGATGGAGTTTCTCGAGTCCGATGCTTGAAATTATAGAAGAAGTGAACGTCATCGAACGTGAGCTCTATGCCTAAGATTTCACGATATGCTATGTACAAGGTGTGCAAATAGGCATATGAATTGGGATGCAATTGCATGGGGGCAATCCGCATTTGTCTTAAAAAGTCAACGATGAAGGGAGAGAATGGAGGAATGGCGCCGACCATGCACATCAGTCGAGTGACCGTCATATATCCTTCTGGAGGGTTGTGGGGACGATCAGAGCGTGAAGGCACTAGAGTGTCCCTTTTCATTATTCCGTACTTTAAGCAAATTCGGACAAGTCGATCGTTGTCGATTGTTGATTCAACGGAGTCTGGAGGTGATTCCAATATAATGGCCGATTCAAATTCATCAGGGGCTCGATCGTCACCAATCCCTCCTTCCTCCTCAAAACCCAGAGAAACTTCATTCTCTGAAGACACCTCGTCGCTTTCCCGATGTCCAACCCCGTAATCTGGACCCTCGATGTCCCATTCTGGATCCGAAGAAGAAGATATATCCTCGAGAGTGATTTTGTTAGAAGTTTCCGGGGCTTCTTTCCTCTCAGCTAGTCTAGAAGAGCGTCTGGGCCTCATTGTCATAGAACTATTGAAGAAGAAATAGCACGGATTAGAGTAAATTAGCCCGTACCCCCCTGTGTATGTGTGTGAACTAAAATGTGTGCAGCGAATGTGAGAAATGCAAAGTAAAAGTGCAACAATGTAAGACGAAACTTTGAAGAGAAAGTGATAGTCAGAGTAGTTCTTAATGTTCATTTATGTCCGCAAGGCACTATCCTAACTGTTCATGAAGTTGGAAGTAATATCTTTTAAATAGTTGGACGAAAGTTTGTGTTTTAGATTGAGTAGTTTTCGGTTCGGATGCAGACACCAGGTTCGGATCGGATGAGCAAAGGCTCACACTCAGAGAGAAATATCCGGATCGGCTCGGAGGTTGACTTTCGGGGCGGGTCGGATTAACTTAGATAACCATATTACTATTCTCTCTTTTGTTTCATAACCCGATCCGACCCGGGCGCATAAGTCTTAACCTCCATTTTATTCCTAGCTCCGACTCGACCCGGTTAAACGAGTTAAGTCCCATTTCCTTGTCCTATTGCCCTGACCCGGTCCGGATCTGTGAATTTCTCTCTTTCCCTTTTTTCTCTTACTGTTCCCCTACCCGAACCGATCTCCTTCAGTTTCGTTCCTCTTCCTCCTCTTAAGTAGTGAACCCAACTCGATGTCCCAAGCCTTAATTAAAATCAAGTGAGTAAGCACTCAGGTATTCAACAGCGAGTCTCAATATCCCCCTCCAACGCCTCGAAATGGTGCCGATGCCATTAACGACGAAGGCGGAGGATGAAGAAAGTCGTGGTGATGGAATTAGTCAATTACTTTGCTCGAATCGTTCAACTTAGCTACGGATGTAAATTAAAAACAATTATGGCAACGAGATTCAAGATTACAAGGCTACCTATGTATTTGATTCAAAGATTGAAGCAAGAATTTTGAAGTTTCTTGGAAAGACTAAGGTTTCGATGTGGAATCGGTTCGGATGAGCAGAAACAGTGAATGAAAGAAAGGAAGAAAAGTGAAGTGAATTTATATAAAAAACAAGCTGACTATTCGTATTCCCGATTGGACCGGCTTGAAAAGCCCAATGACGCAGCTTGGCCCACTAATCCCTTGTAGAGTATAGGAAGAAAGAGATCCGTTCGGGTCGGAACCCAAAGCAGAAATCCGTCCGGGTCGGAATCCGAACCGAACAGGATGAAGTGCGACAGCTTGGCATGTGAATTCAGAAGGAAGGATGAAGGTATTGTGTCATGGCAGTCAAAGCATGCTCCGTTTCCAACAGAAGCATCCTTTGAGGGGGCAAAGTGTTAGCCTACTTTGTGAACTAGGCAACACAAAGTCAAGAAATCAGACATTGAAGAGCATTTTTAATTAGAAGGCTTCGGTTCGGATCGGAGAAGACACTACAGCCTAGATCGGACAGCTACAATTGTTTGGGTCGGGTCAGAGCAACATATCGGTTCGGATCGGATAAAATTTTCTGTTCGGATCGGTGAACTGTTGCTGAGGAAATTGGTAAGGCATAGCTATTCGGATCAGAGGACAATATAATCTCAATCGGATCGGAAAGCCACCTGGTTGCCACGGAAATAGATCGGAGCAGAGCAGATTAAAGAAGAAGAGAGCGTTGCATCCAAGCCAATCCGAGTCGGATCGGGTATCCCGATCCGAACCCCTTATATGTGTGTCTCCGACCCGAGCCCATGTTCCATATCATTCTCCAGCAAAAGCGCCTGGATATCCGGATCGGCTATGACCAGTTCCTACCCATAACGTTCATTACTCTGATGCGTTGTCAACACAATAATTCATCCGAACCCGAGGCTAATGGGATGGATGACACGTGGCTCCGATCCGGATCGGGTTTTGAGCAAATTCACCTCTATAAATACCCCGTTTGGAGACAAAGAAAAGGATCTTTTTTGGGCATTTCGAGAATTCAACCACCTCCATAGTCCGAACTCCAATATTCCCGGAGAATCCAAATCATCTTTCATTTTTGTTTTAGTCAATTGAGTGAATATAAGTGAGTTGTGAGTGGAATTGAGTGAATCTTACATTGTATTTGCAACTGAATCATTGAATATAGTAAAAGATAAGTGGACGTAGGCATTTCTTCACCGAACCACTATAAATCCTGTGTGTTCATTTTTATTTTTATCTCATTTCATTTTGCTTTTAATCAATTTGGGTGTTAGAACCACTTTTGGGTCTAACAATTAAGTAAAAAGGTGAAGTTTGAAATAAGATTTCCAAGAGAAGATATGATATTGAAACCATATTTTGGAATGGGTAGTGAGTGAAATATGTGGAGTAATTAGTGAAGTGGGATTTTTGGTTGATAAACTTCTATCTTTCTGAAGATAAGAATGTTGTTAACTCAAGGTTTGAGAGGTAAATAAAATACCCCAACTTGAACGACTTCATGATTATCCAAGAATGATATTAGTTTAGAAATGTGAGTAGTCAAGAGAAATAAAAGTTTGAATTTCGATGAATGGTATTATAAAATAAATTTTGAAATGTTTTAAGTTGAATAAGATGATTTTGAATATAATAGTATTTTTCTAATAAGAAAATAAATAAAAAGCTTTGTTCCTAATAAGTTTTAAAGGGTTCAATCAATGATGGGAAAATTAAAAAGGCCGTGTGATGCTAAGTACTGAACCAGTGAACTCGTTTTATTTTTATGGATGAATGTTTGTTTATTTGATATTTGAATAACCAACTATCAAATCTGACCAATTATCGATTGTTGGTTCGGAAAGACCGTGATCGAATTTATATTCGAAAACCATTCCGACCAGCAAATATGTAATCATGAGAGATGGAGCATTTGAAGACCATAGATCTTCATAAAGCGGAAGTATTGCTAATAATCTCTGGTTAGCTCCTAGAGATAAACTGTGATTCTGTCATGGTTGGAGTCTATGAGTTGCAAGGAGTACTCTCTACTAATCTATAGGGTGATTCCTAGGATGTGGTAGGAGGGTGCCTTCGGTTGTCCAGTCCCAGGACAACGTGTATGGACGATGTGGCAGGTCAGATGTTTCAAATGATATGTTATAACGTCAAGCCTCACAACCGGGAAATGACAAAAATCGGGCAGACAGCATGGCTATGTGGGTCGCACCCATTAGGGTATATTGTCACCATCCAGAGAATATTCATATTTGTACTTCTTTTACTTCTGTATCTCCCGGGAACGGTTATGTTGGTACCAACTGTAGGTAACAATATATTCGATACACTCAAGAGAAATGAGTGGTCAGTCGTGTGTGGGCCGGGTTGCAAGACGTTCTTGTTGAACCCAGCATATTCGTCTCTAGAGATACGCTATCGGCAGGTGGTCCCATACTTTGTCATAGTCGGAAATCCAATCTCCAATAAGCGCCCGCAGTTTTGATTGTATACTATATACGTGGAGCATGAGATGCAAGCGCTCTGCTAGATTCTATTTATTTGTATTTAGACATTATTATAATATCAGAACAACTCTATGATTTCAAAATGTTTTGGGTTATCGTAAGGTAAAAATCGTCCGTGTTTATGTGTGGATTTGGTCTTACGATTATCCTTTCCTTTCGAAAAGATTTTGAACTTTAAAATCAAGTTGAATGATCCCCTTAAACTTAGTGTGTTGTTCTCACTCTGGTTCACCAGACTAACCCAATGTTTGTAATGCTCGAGTTAGCCCGAGTTGTATAGGTTCAGGTTAGTGGACACTACGAAGTTCAGAAGACGTGCTGGAGGAGTTCAGACGTACTATTGTTTATTTCTCTGTGTGTTGTATATGAGGACAGATTATTATAACTGTCCGTATGCGTTGACTGTAAGTTGTACTCTGATTGAAAATATTATTTCAAGTTCTTTATAAAGATTTATTTCTATATTATATTTTGTTTCCGCTGCGATGTGAGACTCTGATTATGATGTGTTTCTTCTTCTTATTTCTTATATTCTAATATTCCTTTCTTTCTTATCTCACCTTCTAATTTCTTTCTAATAACGTTCCGGTGTTTTCGATGCTTGAATATTTGACATGGTGTTTTATGTTGATTTTCGGGATCGTAAATCCCTGGGTCGTTACAGTGGTATCAGAGCAATGGTTTAGTAATAACCTTGGCTCTGTGGCATAACTCGATAGAGATGGGGTTAGTAATACCCTAGGTTGAGTTCGAGTGTATATATACGAGAGAGCGTATTTGTATATTTCATAAAAATGTTTTGTATTGTGTTATTTGTTCTGTTCAATTTTGAATCGACAATGGTACGATATTGTTTTGTAAGAAGGGTAAATGAAATAATTTTTCCCAAATTATATTTTTACATAGAAAAGGTAAAAAGTGAAATAATTGAAATATTAATTGGTTAATTGAATACCAATTCAATTGGGTTGGTTGTGTTAATTGCTGATTGTTGGTTATTGGAAAACAGATTAGGTGAATAAAAATTTATCAAAACTTGAACGAAAACCCAAGAGAAAGAATTCTAACATAATAAATTTTAATAGGATCAAATATGAAATGGAATTAAGAAATTTCATTCTATACTTGTTATTGCATTGCGAATTAAGTTAAGTGCAGAACCAGAAAGCTATGGGAGTTGATTCGTTAAAGATTGAAGTACAAGTTAAAAGATGAAAGACTGTTGATTGATATGCTTCGAACTTGGAATTGAGTATCCCGTAAAAGAGGTAAACCTTAATATTATTGCTTGGTGATTGATTTTATACCCATTAGTTGGGTAGCCATTTGGCTTTGGTTATCTTTTGGATACGGGAGGCCTGGAGTGGCAGTTGTAGTTGTACCGATCGAACCACGCAGAGGAGGTACCGGCGAATTTTTCGAAAATTTATACAACTTAGAAAATTTTGATGATAAGTTTAAATATTTGGTTTGAAAACAATTGGGTTTGGAGCCTTTTTCTTACTTTGTAATTTCGGGGACGAAATTCTTTTAAGGAGAAAGAAATGTAACGTCCCGTATTTTTAGTGGTTAGATATTTAATATATTTTATTATATTAAAAGTTAAATATGAATTATAAATGGATTTATAATAATGACTGCTGAGCGTATAGTTTATATATAATTATAAACGAGCTTATAACGACGCGGTAGTTCGTAATTTATGATTTGAAGTTCGAATGAATATACAGGATCCGATATAAGTCAGAATTCTATGAAACAAGAAGCGTTAAGACCTGATTGATGATATTTTTCTAATGGAAGCGAAAAATCGAGATTTCATCATATAAATTGTAAGATATGTCTAATTTAAATTTTCAAATAGTCGTAGTGAAATCGTTTATAAACCAAAACGATAATTAAATATAATATTTATCGATTTCGAATTTGAATGAGATCTTTGAGGCGTAGATATAATTTAGTTTTTAGAATTTTACTGTAATTTTTAATTTGGAAAATAAGCAACTTTTTATTCGGAGTATTTTGCACCCAGTATCAGCATTTTGGGGTTTCACAATATAAGTTAACTGTAACAACCCGAAATTCTGAGCCAGTTTAAAAATTTTATTTTTGCAATTTTAGCGAATTTTGATTATTTAAAATGGATTATTTTAAATAATATCGACGAGAAATTTATTTTGAATCTAATTAGAAGTATATATTTATATACGTCGTCGTTAGAATATAAATAATTATTTATAATTATAAAAGGAATTGAAAATGGCCCTGCAGTTCGTTAATTCGATTTCAAACTTCAATTGAATGTACCGGGTGCAAATTAAACCGGAATTTAGCAAAACCAAAAATAATCGAATCTATTTGATAATATCTTTCCAACGAATCCAAAAAATCGAAATGCGCATTCAAATTCAATATATAGAGTTATATGTTGATTTTGACGAAAACTGATCGAAACGATCGAATCAGCTTACGATACATATCCCATTGTGTTCGGAATGAGGGTAATTAGCTATGGACAACAGGCGGTGGGTCTCGTTTTGAGTTCGAAAAATAAAGGTTACTTTTTGAAATTAAATAAAAAAATATAAAAAAAATATAAAACCCCCTATACCTACCCTTCTCTCTCCTCATTCAGAAAGAAAGTAAAAAAAATAAAAGAAAAGAAAAACCCACCCCCTTTTCTCGATCGTCACCACCCTAAGGCGGCAACGCGCCTGGCCAGACCCCACTCCCCCACTCCGACGATCTCTCTCGTCCCTCTACTTCTCCCTCCCTCAATCCTCTCCCCTCGCAGCTCCCTCTCCTCCTCTGTAGAACTCGTGCGACGCCTCCAGACCCAAACCCCACCGCGATCCATCCAAACCCTAGCCCCCTCTAAAGTCGTTGCACACCCCCGCCTTCCCCTTCTCTTCCTCCTCCAATCACCAGCCGCGCCCCCGAAAGCCTTGACGTCGCCTGAAAGCCCTTGCCGCGTTGCAGCGCCTCGCACCACCCCCTCCAACAATCTTGAGCCACCCTCCGACGCTGGCGCACAGAAGATCCCCCCTCCTCCTCGAAGATAGTGAGTTTTCAGTTTTTTTATATTCATTTATTTAAAAATCCGATTTTTTTTACTCTTTAAAGGTCTGATTTTTATTGTATACCAAGGGTATGATTTTTATTTATTTAGTAAAGATTTTTAAATTTGAAAGCATAAATTTTTATAACATGAAAAGTTTGATTTTTAACATGAAAACAATTGGATTTTTCTAAAAGAAGAGGAAAGACCAAATTTTTATATAGACGAAATTTTTAATATGGTAAAGACGGGATTTTTAATTAGTAAAGATTTGATTTTTATATATGGAAAGATTTGATTTTTATATAAAGAAAGGTAGAATTTTTGTTAGAAGAAGATGTGGATTTTAGCGATGTTGAATATATATAAACATAATTTTTATATAATGTAGAGTAAAAATATAATTTTTATATAGAAGAGACATTAAAAATATGATTTTTGTATAGTAGGAGCATTAAAAATATGATTTTTATATAGTAGGAGTAATAAAAATATGATTTTTATATAATAGAGAATATAAAAATATTATCTTTATATACATAGCAACAATATAAAATTGTGATTTCATATATGTAGTGGCTACGGGCAACGAAAGTGACAAAAGGCGAGAACAGCGATGACTTCTACATAGGAAGAGTCGAGGCGTTTGGATTAGCTAGTCGGTGAGAACTTCTCACCATAAATTTACTTTTCTAGTTAAATATATATACTAGGATGCAGACGGTGTTTAGTAGCACCCGACACCATCGTCCACAGACCATGGACTTGTTTGTTTGGTTGTGTAGTTGGTTAGATTATTTGGTTTGAATTGAATTGTTTGGTGAAATGTAATGGATTTGATTGATATGTGTATGGCATGGGCCATTATTAGACCGGGGATAAGGCTAGGCCTTGTCCCGTTTCTAGTATCGTGCCGTTATGCCGCCGAAATTTTCTAAAATAAGTTAGAAAAATAAAGATATCATTTTAATAAATGAACCGAATAGAATATTCATAGGTTGAATAAATTAATTTGTTCGTTAAAAATATAATTTTTAACGTGAATGTGAATAAATAAATATTCATTTACAAACCGGACGGTTTGTTAATGTACACCTATTTGAGGACATTGATTGGGACGATAAATTTTACACATCGCCCAACTGCACAAATAAAATCTGTGTTTGATTGTTTGAAACCCCACACGGGTATTGGGATAAAATACGGTATACACTAATCCCAATAATTAGTTGGATGTCGATCGATGAATCGACAGGCTGTTAGAAGCATTAGATATTTATATTTGATGCTTATACAGTGTAGTGCACTTTGGATGATGGTTGATTATTTATCGTTGCTATTATATACATGTGTTGTATGGAATCCATATAATTTACTTTGTATGGTAATTGATTGGGCCTCATTCGAATTTAGAAAATAAAGAATATTATAAAATAAAGGTTCATGTGTTGACCGTACTCATCCGTTGAGATTAGTCATGTGTTGAACGAAATATTTTAACAAAAAACTTTACATCTTTATCATTATAAAATAAAGGTTCATGTGCTGACCGTACTCATCCGTTGAGATTAGTCATGTGTTGAACGAAATATTTTAACAATAAAATTTACATCTTTATCATATATAAAATTAGAAACTAATTGGAAAATAGATAAGATGAGTGGTCTCATGGATATTGATCTGATGTTGGTTTCGGCCTTCGGGGTTAATATTTAGGGAATCGTTCTCTTACTAATTTATGGTTGGAGTCTGATTTGAAATTAAACGATAGATATCATAATTTTATAAAATATATTGAATAACAAAAATAGTCACACGTGGACAGTACTCATTCGTTGAGATTAGTCTTGTGTTGACAAAAATATAGATTCACGTATTGAATAGAATAAATATTCATTTGTTGAATAGAATAACGGAATTTTTGAAATATATAAAGCCGTGTTGATTAGAGATGCGCTATTTTGACGCGAACGATATTTATATCGATTATATTCGATTTTATATTGAATTGAAAAGAAAACGAATTTGAATTGGATTGAAAAGAAAACGAATTTGAATTGGATTGAAAAGAAAACGAATTTGAATTGGATTGAAAAGAAAACAAATTTGAATTGGATTGAAAAGAAAATGAATTTGAATTGGATTGAAAAGAAAACGAATTTGAATTGGATTGAAAAGAAAACGAATTTGAATTGGATTGAAAAGAAAACAAATTTGAAATGAATTGAAAAGAAAACGAATTCGAATTGGATTGAAAAGAAAACGAATTGAACAGAATTCAATTGAAAACGAATTGAAATAGAATTGTAATCGGTTTGAATTGAAATCAAATAGAAATGAAGGTAAAACGAATTTATAAGAAAAAAAAAAAATTCAATTTTGATTTGAATTGGAAATGGAAGTTGAAATGTTTTTGAAACGAATTTAAAACTATTTATAAAATTCGTTTTAAATAGAAATCGACGAAATATATATTATATATATTATATATATATATAATATAATGGCCTGAATAGAACGCGCCGCGCCGCGGCCGTTCGTAAATTTCGACCATTGACTTCAATCGGACATTACGGGATATCCGACCGTCGGATTCTCCTAAAACCGGAACCGTTGGGTTCGTATCGAAAAGAGCTTTCTAACGAATATTAGAAATTTGAAATCTAACGGTTAGATTTGGAGATACGTCCAAATCAAATTTGGAAAAGGTCGTTGTAAGTGCAGTTCGATGGCCGTTGTTGGAAATCGACTATACGTGCCTTTATAAAATTATTAAAAATAGTAATAATTTGTGTAAAATCATAAGAAATGATTTGTGAAGAACTGGGATGAAAAATCCCACATTTGTAAAGGTAAAAATGGATTTTTATCGAAATGAACTAGTTTTGAACTAAATTTAAAACCCAATTATTTTTAAATAAATAAATTGGATTTGAAAGGGGTTTTAAATAATTGGAATTTCTAATATATGTGATTGGAATTGAATTAGAATTGATTTGTGGGTTTATCGTGAACGGTGTTTTAAATAACACTTGTTCTTTAACCCGATAACAAATAGAATGTGATTTGGGTTTATCGTGAATTGTGTTTTAAATGACATTAGTTCTTTAACCCAGTAAAAGGAGTTTTAATGAATCTGTAATTAGATTGAAATGTGAATTGATAATGAAAATTATCAAATTTGGAAAGTGAGCGAGAATGGAGTATTGTTACCAGTTTTTCTCCAAAGCGATAGTTAAATCTTTAATTAGATTTGAACGTGAAATGGTAATTAATTTTACCAATAACACTGTGGTGTTAGATATGGAGTATTACCAGTTTTGCTTCATGAGATGAATAGGTTGGGATTGAGAAATAAAATAAATAATTACTTCAGTGTGGTTCGCTAATCCCGACTAGTTTGGAAAACCATAATTTGGTTTGTTATGACATCCAATGGAAGATTAAAGAATAAATTTTAAAGAATTTATCTTTGATAAAATTAATGGGAACCTTTCCCTAAGAGTATGAAATTTAGAAACTAGCTGTAAGTTAGCTAAGAAGAATGGTTTCCTGGGTATTGATCTGATGTTGGTTTCGGCCTTCGGGGTTAATATTTAGGAAATTGTTCTCTTGTTGATTTACGGTTAGTGGATGCTAAATTGGAATGAGGCGTATGTTGTGTTTGTGTAACATTTGTTTATAATATATGTGGGTTGTTCGGGAAGGCCAGGTTTATACCCATTCTGAATAATCGATTCGACGATAAGTCGAAGATGATGACGGTGGTCGAAGACCGGAAGTCTTCACATCGTTTTGATAATTACTGATGATCCTGATTGGGCTGTACACCCAAGAGGAGGGAAATAGTTGGTGGTCGTCCAGACGTACTTGGAGATCGATGGATATGCGAGGAAAGTGCCTCCGATTTCGTTCAGACCCAGAACGAACTTGTAAATGGATTGTGTGTCTGACATTGGACTTTATTCTGTGTTGATTGATCTCTATTAAATATACATCTGTTTGGCGGCGGATAATTTATTCTCTTGATTAACGCCCTTCTCTGAGACGTACGAGCTCAGAGGTTGTATATCGATGGACATCAGTCGCATGGCATGAATTGCCTGTATGGCATGCTGAGTTGCATGGATCAAGGCTTCTGTTGAAAAGAAAAGTCTTGTGGTTGATGATCAAAGCACGACCTACATGGCAGCTTTGTGTATAACGTGAATTCGCGAGCCTCACACCTCGATATGAGTTAAAAACGGGATAAGGACTGCAGAGAGAGCACGACGTTTCTTTCTAGCTTTGGTGGTGTCAGTGACTTACCAGCCCTGACATTTATATACTTTTCACCTATGTGGTTGTTGGATGAGGCGCCTCGATTTTAGGTCTGTAAGGACCGGGAAACGTGTGTTTAGGAATACTAATCCTCAAACGTAAGAGAGGACCGGCCCTGAAGCATCCAGGGGTTGCCCAGAGTGTGTAATCCCAAGGCATTTGCTAGAGTGTCTCGCAGCGGAGAGGAGCTTGCTCCTTGCCTCGACTCATGACGGAAATCCAATTTCCAATATGAGATATTTCGGTTTTATTTGTAGAGCCTATTATGGCGACATGATAGATGGTACCCATGCCGCCTAGGATTGATATTTATGATTGAAATTGTTTTGACACTATACACTTATTATAGTATCAAATGATTTGTTTTTAAAATGTACCAAGCATGTTTGGCTATTATAAGAGAAAACCCTATCCTCCGGCTTGTGTTGCATTGTGTGATGGGACCAGGGTCTTATAATAGCTCCATTTTTTGAAAAAACGTTGCGTTGTTTATTCTAAGCACTGGTATTCTTGGGAGGAAACCCGTTCTGTGTTATACGGCGTGGTCCCTTGAATTACTCTCTTTTAAAGTAAAGTTTAAATAACTGTTTTAGTTCTCACACAAGTCACATGACTGACCTGGAGTTTATTGTTTTAACCTAAACTTTGGGTGCCCTTATTTTCTACATGGGCAGCTAGTAGTTTCGGTTTTGCAGATTTATATTCACAGGATCCCGATTTACAGCTGGAACGATGCTCGGAAAGCTCTATATCCGTGTATTACTTTCAGTTGTGTTTTATATTATTTTTCCGCTGCTATGTAATTTATTGTAATCTCTGATATTTTTCTGTTGTATAATATTCATTTATACTCTGTATATTCTTGTATCTGATGGAATTGTTGTAATAACAATGAAATGTTCTTTTGTCTGCGTTCCAATTTGTCATGTTCTCAAAACGATCAGGGGTTTCGAACGGTCTAGATCGGTTTAACGACTGAAACCGATCGATATTATTATATTTTTGGGATCGTGGGGCAGTGCTCGTCACAACGGTATTTTTATTTTTGTCGGTAGCAGTCCTTAAGATGATTAACCCATGTGCCATGCTGTATCCTTAAATATAACGGGCATACATTTATTAATATATTCTTTCCCGTAAAAGCTACGTAAAAGCTACGTAAAACCATGTGTCATGCGGTCCTATGATTTTTCGTTTCAACATTTCTTTTCTTTCCACTATTCACACTAAAATGAAATTACATTGCACCTATCACTGATTTCTCGAGCCTACCCTGTATGTTAGATTTCTTTCATCACTTGTGCCAACGTACAAAGGCCCCATCAGTATGAAACAACCCCATAAATATGAAAACACACTGCTTGCTAATTCTTTTCAAAGCAGGCCTAGCTACTTATGCTTATATACTAGAACACTGAAGCTTCCATCTCCCATCAAAAAGAGAACAGACTGTGAATGTAAGGGACTAAAACACTATTTCTTCACACCCTAAACTAGTTAGGACCTACTCAAACTAACGTAAGCAGAAAGGAAAATATCTCTGCATCCTTTTAAAACATTTTAGCCTACCCTATTTCCTTCCCCCTTTTCTTTTCAACAATATTTTCTTTTCAAATCTTTCCTACGCCAGCTACGAAATCCTACGCCCATCCATTCTGAAAAGCCTTTATTCTTCTTCCCTGAAAGGATATAACGATGCACTCCTACCATCAGCTATACACATGGCTGCGAGCATAGGAAAAGACTTTGAGTTTATCCCCACTTCGCATGTGTGTATATATATGCAGCAATAACATCATCCCCAGACACCATTAAACACTATTCCACAGCAAGTTAAAAACAACTCAAATATAAAAGTTTTAAATCAAAATGTATATATTGAAATCACGGCACTTCCTTTCTAGTCTCGTGAGACATCCGAAGGGGTCGATCACCATTTTTGTATCGCGTTCTTGCTTTTAACAATAAGGATGGAAGTGGGCACGTTTTTCGGGAAAAAGTGGGGAAAGTGGTGACAGGCACAAGGCAAGGCTGATGTGGGTCCAGGCAAGTCAAAGTCGAGGAAGGAAGGAGGAGCACCGGTAGCTGCTGTATGCCCGTTCGTTCGGAGGGGAGGACCGTGGGCTCGGTTTGAAGAGTGAACGTTTAGTGGGAACAAGGATCTAAACCATGGGTTCAACAACAAAAGGGAAGTCTGTGATAAAAAAAATCGGTGGTTACTGTAGATGGTGGGGAAGGACTGTCACGTGTTTGTGATGAGTGGGCGATGGGGTGTTCTCTGGAGGACGGTGGCGTCATTTCCGAGATTTCATGAAGGAAGATACGGTTGGGGAAAGTTGTGTGAGTGTCATATTGGAGGAGCAGTTTTGCTTTCGTGAAGATGGAGTAGCAGGTTAAATTTATTAGATGGGGAAGATGATATTCACGGGTGGGCTTGACCATGTAGTGATGGGCTGATGGGCTTTTATAAAAAGGTGATTAGTTATTATTAAGATCTATAGTTATTTATATAGGGATGTACTTAAATGGAAACCTTTTTAGAACATGCCAGCTTTTAGGATAGGGTAAAACTGGTCAGGTTTAATAATAACTAGTTTGTTTGTAAATTGGTAATTAGTTGTTAGGGTTAATCGTGTTAATTTATATAATAATATAAAGGTGTTTGGTCCAATTATTATACATAACAGATTGTAACGTGGCCTGGGGAAAGGATGGAATATGCATGAACGTTTAACCATGACGATCATTGCCATACGGTGACTATTGCCAACCATGTTTTAATGATACCAAATCCAACTTAATAGTGCCAAATCAAGTACAACCGTTATATACTCGGATGTCTGTACATAAATACAGATCTACATTTTCTAGCGATGGAAACAAAGTTGATTGAATAAGGACAATATCGCTATCAGTCAAAAGCTTTGATATTACATACTGGACCTGGCCAGAGAACACCTAAACTGTTGGTAGCCTATTGATCAATCCAAATGTGAAGTGTCGTCCTTGTCAAAAACATACAAATAATGGAGACTGAATTGTTAAGGCATAGGAAGCCGACCTGTTTTAAAATCATTTTTCAATTGTGATATGTCTGGTGTAATCTAACCATTTAAATAAAAGAGATAATATTGTTAAGTTCAGAATTTAAACCGTCATTAATTAAAAACATATAATTAAGGTGATTGTTAATTTAATTTAAGCCATACTTATGAATATTTATAGATCGTTCGTACGTTACAGAATTGGATCAAATCAGAAACGTCGGAACCATATTGGGGAGCACAACATTATGGAACTGATTTGGTCAAAGTCGTTAACCACTGGAATTTTCAATCATGTTTAAATGCTCGTTTAATTTGATTAAAACGTGTCATTTTAATGCCGGATGAAGATCAAGGTGAGTTCAACTCACTCAGTTTTTATCCCACTTATATTTTATATAAGTTGGGTTTAATTATTTGTGTGCTATATATGATTGCTAGTTGTTTGGTGGATGTTGAATATAATTACATGTGTTGACTGAACTGATTAAATTAAACGTTTGTTTAATTTAATTTAAACCAAATTGTTATTTTTAACGATTATTTCCAAAAGAGGTAACTTACCTCGTTGGTCACGTTTATGATAATATAAACGTATTAAATTTATGATCTGATGTTTGATTGCTATTACGGATGGTTATTTAATTTGTTATTGAAATATATGATAACGTATTTGGGTGCAGGGAAACCAGGTTGGAGGGATCCAACTGGATTCCTTAAATTTATTGTTTGTTTCATACCACAATTATATGAACTGTTTAACCTGTCTGATTAGATGGTTGTTTTGATAATCGATTTCAATATTTGTGTGTGGTTAACCAATGGGAACATATTGGTTGGGTAACTAGTAGCAGATGGCCTAAAAATAAATCGTTTTATGAAATGTTGAATTATCGTCAGATTAAATCAATAGGGGTGAAGTTATAAAAGTTATTTTATAACTACCGAGGGTTTTGAAATCTATTATTTTGAATTAAAACTTATTAAAAGGGAATTAATATTTATTAATTATTGTTTAAGTTTATAAATTACCAAATGATTTTTTTGTAAAGAAAGGCCATATGTTAATGAGATTTAAAAGCGGTTAAGCAGAAATTTACCTAGAAGTTAAGACCGGTGTTTATGGTTTTTAAGGAATAATTAAATTGGGATTATAATAACCAAAGTAGGTGGAATTAATTAAATTAATTATATTGTTAAATAGAAAGGCAAATTGGAAATGATTAACAAATTAATCTTGTTTGAGTTGACCGAGTCAACTGAGTTAACTGAATCAAATAAGTAAATAAATGGGAATAGTTAATGGTGAATAAAACATTTTTTTTTAAATGTTGATATTTGGTTTTTATTGATATAATAATAATCAAGGTGGAAATTCTTGGGTTTTAAATGTATTAATGTAGATTTATTAAAATATAAGTCCTGTTATAAATAAATAAAGATTAAAAGCAAATTACATTAATAGAAATACAAGTTAAGTTCAAATTCAAGTTTTAGTTGAATTCTTATTTAAATTCTATTTGACTGGATTTATAAAATCCAAGTTGAACAAAGGTGTATGAAACCCAGGTTTGAATTAAAATGATATGGAAAGTTAAGTTATTAAGATGCGATCTACATTCGCAATATTAAATAGGAAATGAGGTTTAATCGAGATATAACCAAATGGGTTTGAAATAAACTTATCCGAAATTTAATAAGGAATTCTATTTATGATAGAATTAAGATGTGTATATAATGTTTCAAAGTTTGAAAAGTTAATAGAGACAATTAAATAAGGGTTACTTAATACTTTAATTAAGTAAAAAGGTGAAGTTTGAAATAAGATTTCCAAAAGAGGATATGATATTAAAACCATATTTTGGAATGGGTAGTGAGTGAAATATGTGGAGTAATTAGCGAAGTGGGACTTTTACTTGATAAACTTCTATCTTTCTGAAGATAAGAATGTTGTTAATTCAAGGTTTGAGAGGTAAATAAAATACCCCAACTTGAACGACTTTATGGTTATCCAAGAATGGTATTAGTTTAGAAATGTGAGTTGTCAAGAGAAATAAAAGTTTGAATTTCGATGAATGGTATTATAAAATAAATTTTGAAATGTTTTAAGTTGAATAAGATGATTTTGAATATAATAGTATTTTTGAAATAAGAAAATAAATAAAAAGCTTTGTTCCAAATAAGTTTTAAAGGGTTCAACCAACGGTGGGAAAATTAAAAAGGCCGTGTGATGCTAAGTACTGAACCAGTGAACTCGTTTTATTTTTATGGATGAATGTTTGTTTTTTTGATAGTTGAATAACCAATTATCAAATCTGACCAATTATCGATTGTTGGTTCGGAAAGACCGGGATCGAATTTATATTCGAAAACCATTCCGACCAGCAAATACGTAATCATGAGAGATGGAGCATTTGAAGACCATATATCTTCATAAAGCGGAAGTATTGCTTATAATCTCTTGTTAGCTCCCAGAGATAAACTATGATTTTGTCGTGGTTGGAGTCTATGGGTTGCAAGGAGTACTCGCTACTAATCTATAGGGTGATTCCTAGGATGTGGTAAGAGGGTGCCTTCGGTTGTCCAGTCCCAGGACAACGTGTATAGATGATGTGGTAGGTCAGATGTTTCAAAAGATACGTTATAACCTCAAGCCCCACAACTGGGAAATGACAAAAATCGGACAGGCAGCATGGCTATGTGGGTCGCACCCATTAGGGTATATTGTCACCATCTAGAGAATATTCATATTTGTACTTCTTTTGCTTCTGTATCTCCCAGGAACGGTTATTTGGTACCAACCGTAGGTGACAATATATTCGATACACTCAAGAGAAATGAGTGGTCAGTCATGTGTGGGCCGAGTTGCAATACGTTCTTGTTGAACCCAGCGTATTCGTCTCTAGAGATACGCTATCGACAGGTGTTCCCATACCTTGTCATAGTCGGAAATCCAATCTCCAATAAGCGCCCGCGGTTTTGATTGTATACTATATATGTGGAGCGTGAGATGCTAGCGTTCTGCTAGATTCTATTTATTTGTATTTATACATTATTATAATATCAGAACAACTCTATGATTTCAAAATGTTTTGAGTTATCGTAAGGTAAAAACCGTTCGTGTTTATGTGTGGATTTGGTATTAAGATTATCCTTTCCTTTCGAAAAGATTTTGAACTTTAAAATCAAGTTTAATGATCCCCTAAAACTTAGTGTTTTGTTCTCACTCTGGTTCACCAGACTGACCCAGTGTTTGTAATGCTCGGGTTAGCCCGGGTTGTATAGGTTCAGGTTAGTGGACACTACGAAGTTCAGAAGACATGCTGGAGGAGTTCAGACGTACTATTGTTTATTCCGCTGTGTGTTGTATATGAGGACATATTATTATAACTATCCGGATGTGTTGACTGTAAGTTGTACTCTGATTGAAAATATTATTTCAAGTTCTTTATAAAAATTTATTTCTATATTATATTTTGTTTCCGCTGCGATGTGAGACTCTGATTATGATGTGTTTCTTCTTCTTATTTCTTATATTCTAATATTCTTTTCTTTCTTATCTCACCCTTTAATTTCTTTCTAATAACGTTCCGGTGTTTTCGATGCTTGAATATTCGACATGGTGTTTTATGTCGATTTTCGGGATCGAAAATCCTTGGGTCATTACAAATATGTTATTTGAAATAAAAATAATCATTTTGTCAAACATGTTAGTTGAAATAAAAATAATCATTTTTGTCAAACATGTTACTTGAAATAAAAATAATCATTTTGTCAAACATGTTAGTTGAAATAAAAATAATCATTTTGTCAAACATTACTACAAGAAAAATACCCTATTGCAACTAGCTATTTGCAACAGGCGACAAACGACAGTTGTAGTAAATGATATTTAGCAACAGACCTATTATAGTAGTTGCAATAGATGAGATTTAGCAACAGACCTATTCTTCCTGTTGCAAAAAACATTTTTTTAGCAACTGCAGTTCCCTTCTTGTTGTAAAAACATACTTTTAGCAACTGTGCTTTTATAACAGTTGTAACAAACATATTATTTGCAACTACACTTCCAAGCCGGTTGCGAATAAATATCTTTAGCAACTGTTTTCACCACTTACAATAATTGTATTTTCTTTTTACAACTAGTAAAGCCAATTGCGAAAAACATACTATTAAAAATTAATTTCAGCTTTTATTGATTAACTTTTACTAATTAATTTTAAATAGTTAATTACTATTAAATGATTAACTATTAGTAATTATATAATAATTAAAATTAATATTTAATAATTATTAATTAATAATAAATTTTAAGTATATTAAAGTGATATTTATAACTGATAATTAAATATTAATAATTAACAAATAATAATGATTAACATATAAAATTAATAAAATAAACAAAATTTATTAAATAATAATAATTAATAATAAAAAACTAATGGATAATAATAATTAATTAATTTGAATTGTGAATATGTTTGAATATTAAATAATTAAATAGTTAATAAATTCATAATAAATAAATAAACGATAATTGATTAATATTACTATTAGAGCCTTACAACTTTTTAAATGCTTTAATTTAAATAAATTTACAGTAATATATTCTAATTGATTCGTAACCATTCCCGCTGCCTTTCTGGATAATTTCATTTTCTGCTTTTGTCCATAAAACCCTATAATTTTAACAAGTTCTTTTTCCAATTGCAACAAATCTTTTACAAGTTATAATAATCAAATAATTAATTATAATGACTAATGCCTAATAGCATTACTTAGTAATACTTGCTATATACTTGATTTGTAAAATTTAAGTACACACAAAATAAAATAAAATTATAATGCTTTAATGGTATAAAAAACATTTTGCTTGAATGATAATTATTTGTAAATTTTTTTTCAAATACATGCATTATCCTTATACAATAAAAACGAAAATGAATGGCAATAATGTACTAGTTATATGTAAACATGAAACAATGGTGTGATAATTAGATGTAACAGTCACGTTAATTTTCTACTGGCGGGAATTAAAATTTCATGTTAATTACACGGCGGGAATTAAAATTTCACGTTAAACCGCCCATTCCACTTCCTATCTAATTCATTGATCGAGATCCCTTTTCTCCATCACAGCGTTTTGTTTCGCTTTCTCTTCCTTTCTCAAAAGCCAAACCCTAATTTTCTAATGGCGGCTACAACATTGGCATGATGGATGGCGCTTATTTTGTGTTTCGAGACAAGATTCTCCTGTGGATTGACTCCAGGCTCTCACGTCCCTCAAACGAGGCTCTCTCGCATCCCTTTTCTGCCTACGTGTGGCGTCCCTCTCAGATATGGCGTTCTGCTCATCATATCCAGCTTCGGTTTGCTTTGCGACTTCAATGCCTTCCTTCCTTCACTTGGATTTTGCATTCAGCTACAGTGCAAGGTATCTAAGTTAGCTTCGGTCTAAATTTATCCTCTGTTTGGTCAGTTTTTTGTCCTTTGTTCCCTCTTGTCTGGCATTAGTTCTAGTGTAATAGCGTTAGGTCTGGTGATTGTCGATGCGATCCAAAAACCCAACATTATTGGAAATTGCAAAATAATTTATGTAGCTCAACATTCTTTCTACGTTAAAGATGAATTTAGGTTTCAAGGTCTGACATTTCGCTCCTTCCAACAAATTTAGATCGGATTTCAAACTCAGACCGTCCTTGTTTGTTACCAATAAAACATCTCCATTCAATGTACATTATGTTGTAAATATATTTAAAACATGATGTTTGATTAAAGAGGAATTTGAAGGAGTGAGTTAACAACCAACTGTGACTTATATACTTAGTTGACTGCCGTAATATATTGCATTATAGACATAGACTTTAACTTAATAATATAAAAAAATCATAAATAACTATGCATTATCATGATTTTTTATGTTAAATTTAAAAGTAGGTTGTATATGAATATCATGAATGGGACTAATTTCATTCTGGATTTAGTTTCTACAATATTCCGTTCACTTTCCATCAGAACTTTTACTTTCCTGTTGTTTCTAGCATCATCCAAACTTAACCACATATTGAGTAATACAACAGAAAATGAATCTTTTTATGTCAATAAACGAAAATCATACCATCGATTCTTTTAATTAAACCTATAATAAACCTCTTCAAAATTAAACTACAGTGTTGTTTTAAGATAACAAGTATATATGAATTGATGCATAACAGTTTCGCCAATAAAGCAACCATAAGTGCAAATACAGTTTGAACTGACTAACATGGTTGTTATTAACCAGCAATTCGACAGTTCCACATAGAAATCACAACACAAGAGACAGTAACATGAAGGAAATCAATTTCAAATTGTAACTACAAATCCTTATTACAGAAAGCAAGTAATTAAAACTACTACCTTCAAAACACAGTTCATACAAAATACAAGAAAAACAATGTATTAACCATGTTAGCAGCAAAACCATATGTACTATTTGTACAGGCTTTTGTAATTATGTCCTATATGTGTACTAATAGGTTTTGAGTTGTGCAAATCAAATACTAACTAAGCACCAACCATTGTCTTTTGTATTCTTGCATATGAACTTGTTTTTGGTTTCTATATGTTGGGTTTTTTCCATTTGTGCAAATCAAATACTAACAGAGCTTTAGGGTGTTGTGATGTGGGTTCAGATTTTACCCACAAATTATCGCATAATATGAATATGTTTTGATGTGTATGTATGGAAATGAAAAATCTTGAATATAAAAAAAACATTTGTTAAGCTAAGCTCTATCGTTGCTATTTATTTATGGTGGTAGTCCCCCTCTTTTGCTTCCATCTTCTGCCCTTTTTTAGCATATCAGTCTGAGAACATTGGTTGGCATCATTACAGTTCCAGTCCACTTCCGTACTTCTATGTTCAACTACAAGTACTGTTACTCAACTAATATGGAATTTTTATGGAATATAGATTGTTAAGGATATCATTAACATGTGGATGACTTAAACTATTTTGTCTGAAAGCAGCCAAAGCATTCATTTCTGTCGTACTGTTTTCCCATGTTATAATGTTTTCAGTTTCAAATCAGGTTATCCCTTTTTCGAGAACCCACTTTTAAGCCCAGTTATTGTTATATCGACGTTAAGAGTACTCAAGTGGTAATGTACATTTAAAATTCATGACTTATGCTTTCCTGCAGAGGAAGTAACCATTTGGAGCAGGTGTTTAAGCTGAGGAATTTGGAGCTATAAAGGGAAAAACAGGGAGAAAGAGGATGGAATTTTGGGATCTGGCTTAGTGGATAGAAGCCATTATTAGGTACGCATGTCATGTCTGCATATAAGTAACTATTTGACCTCTCTTTTGAAAAAGGGATAGTTTTTAGATTCTGGATGAGCATCACATAACACAGTTAAAATCATTATCCTTCCCTCATTACTGTAGTTTGTTCTTTGTGTTTAATCAACCTAGTGGAATTCTGTATGCTTAATGAAGAATTATTTTTGTTAATATTATTCCACACCACTTAAAACCAGTCTTACTAGTTGTATACTTGTTTGTAGTTTTGCTAAGTTTATGATGAAGAAAAGAAAACTTTGGTCCGTGCCACTTCACCGTAATCAAGTATACGATTTGAATGAATTTTCCCTTGACTGGTATATTATTACTCCCTCTTGTTTCTATTAAACTACTTGCAATCCACTAGCCTTCTTGAATTATATGAAAAGATGTGATATTTAAGTCTACGTTTATATCCACTATTATTAGTTTTAGCATCATGTACTGTATCCACTATTGTTTAATGATCTTTGTTCTTATTTACTTCACTGCTGGAATTTCTGGTAGCTAGCTTGGTAGACACTTCATTGTCTTATGACTTGTTTTTCCCTTTTCCTTTGTAGGTTATGATATTCAGATGTGACTAACACAGGGTGGTGCATGTTTATGATCGACAGCAAACATGGAGCATGAACTGCAGATTTGTTCTAGTGAACCGATGATATTTATTTTCTTGTTATAGTATATGTATGATAGAGTAGAAATATGATTAGAAAATACTCTATTCGAAAGAAACGTGTTTTGTGAGAGAAGAAATTGTTATACATGAATGGTGTATGAAAATTATAGAAAATTTTGTTGTAATTGTTTGTACTACTAAAACTTTGTCAAAATAAGTTTTTTATTTGTTTATTTCGTTTTGTGATATACACTAATACTAAAATGAATACATTTAATATGTAGTATCTATAAACTGTATTTTTTTATAGATTTATAAATCTATTGCAATGGACATGTACTGTTGCAACAGCAAAAGCCTGTTGCAAAAATGTATACCGAAACATCTTATTGCAATAGACGAAAAATGTTGCGAACTTTTTGCAACTTCGGCTATACCAACATGTGCGGGACTGTTGTAACTGGTCTAATGCAACATATATTGCCTATTGCGAAAAGTGTTTTTTGTTGTAGTGCGTGTTAGTTGAAATAAAAATAATCATTTTTGTCAAACATGTTAGTTGAAACAAAGTTATCATTTGTGTCAAAACATGTTAGTTGAAACAAAATTATCTTTTGTGTCAAAACATGTTAGTTGAAATAAAATTAACATTTGTGTCAAAAAGATTAGTTGGAACCAAAAATAGTCATTTTTGTCAAAAAGACTAGTTGAAACAAAAATGTTCATTTTTGTCAAAATATGATGGTTAAAAACTAAAATTACGTTTTTGTTAAATGGATTTGAGTTATAACAAAAATAACATTTTTGGTTAAAGAGATTAGTGGTTGAGCAAAATTATTAATTTTGTCAAATTGGAACTATTAACATAAATGCCACCATCTCTTATATTCATTTTGTTAAACAAGAATTGTTAACAAAATGAAATTATCACTTTTTATTCATTTTGTTAAACTAAATTTGTTAGAAATTATCACTTGTTACCATTTTGTTGAACTATAATTGTCAACAAAACGAATGTACCACTTTTTAGGCATTTTTTTGAAAAAGAATTTATATGCAAATATAAGAATCATTTTTATTTGCAAAACATACAATAGAATTTATATGCAAATATAAGAATAATTTTTACTTGCAAAACATACAATAGAATTTATATGCAAATATAAGAATCATTTTTATTTGTGAAAACATACAATAGAATTTGTATGTAAATTAAAGTGACATTTTATTGTTAAATTATACAATAGAATTTGTATGCAAGTCAAAATGACATTTGTATTGTCAAATTATACATTAGATACAAGTAGGGAAATTTTGCGAGTAAAATACATTTTCATTTGACAGTAGGAATATAATAACATGTTTTTTATTTACCATCAACATGTCAACGGAATTAAAATTGGTTAAATTCATTAACCAATGATTTATTTAGATGAATTGTTCTTGTCGGCTGAAAACCCCACATGGGTATTGGGATGATATTTGACATACACTAGTCCCAATATTTAGTTGTATGTCAACGATGGATTGACAGGCTGTGATGAGCGTTATTTATTCATTTTAATGCTCACACAGTTATAGATTTCACTCTGCATGTGAATGGATGGTTTAATGATTATTTCTCATAATTGTCGTATACATGCGATGTATGAAATCCATATAACCAAAATTATATAGTAACTGATTGAGTCGCATTCCGATTCAGAATATCTTTTAGATAAAGAATATTTTAAAATAAATAACATTGTAACATAAAGAATACTTTAAAATAAAGAACATTGTAATATAAAGAATATCTTTACATAAAGAATCTTTTTATATAAAGAATATATTTAAATAAAGAATATTTTAAAATAATATTCAACTAAGGATAAAATGATGATTTCTATGTTCATTTTTGGATGGACAAAAGATAAAAATATTTTTTTTATCAAAATGAACTAGTATTAACTAGGATAAATCTTTTAAATTAAGATTTAAGGAAGCCTTTCAATTAATTAATATTTAATTAGAATTAAATAAAAGAATTAGATTCAGGTTTTTGTGGATGGTATCTTAAATAACACTGTTCTTAAACCCCATATGAAAAGAATAAATGTTTTAATTAAGATTATTAGAGTTTCCAATTATATTTAGTAATTGGAATGAAATGATATGTGAATTGGGCTTATTATGAACTGTGTTTTAAACGACATTTGTTCTTTAGCCCAATTAATAGTGAAAATATGATTTAGAATCTATAAATCTTTTTATTAAGATTTAAAAAGAAAATTTCCAAAGCCAAGTTTTCCAATTTAATATATTAAATTGGAATTGAGTGGAAATTCGATCTGATAATAATCGAGATAAGCTTCCATAAAAGAAGACCGTTACTATATATGGACTTTAAAAGTCTTTGTCGTTATTCTATTTATATTATTAGTCTGATACGGAAATTTATATCGATTATATATACTGATTTGATTGCTGTGGAAATTCCATATTAAATGGAAAATGGTTTTGGGTTTATCGTGAACTTTGTTTTAAATGACATATTAATTTCTTAAATTTAATAATCATTAAGTAATGATTTTTAATATTAAAATCAAATTGGAGTTTTAATGAATCTTTAAAAAGAAGATTAAAGAATTAATTTAAAAGAATTTATCTCTGATAAAATTTAGGGGAACTTTTCCCTAATGATATGAATATTTTAATTAAAAATACTCTGAATAGGAATGAGGCGTATAATGTGTCTTTATAGCACTTAATTTTTGATTATAAAATACGCGAGTTATTCGAAAAGACCGGGTGTAACCCATTCTGAATAATTACTACGATGATTTTAAAGTCAAAGACATTGAAGACGATGATTGAAGACCGACGATCTTCACATCGAATGGATGACTACTGATGCCCGGCACTGGGTCGCTCCTAGGAAAGGGTTAAAGTGGTAGTTGTCCGGACGTACTTGTTGATTGTCTGGATAAGCGAGCACCTCTCTTCCATATTGGACATACGGGACGAGGAATAAGGTGTCTACGGTTTCGTTCAGACCCAGAACGGACTTGTAAATGGATGTGTGTCTAACGTTAAATTTCATTCTATGTGAATTGATTTCTATTTAATATTTATCTATTTGGTGGCGGAGAATTTATTCTCTTGCTTAACACCCTTCTCTGAGACGCATGAGCTCAGAGGTTATATACTGGTAGTTATCGATCGCATTGCGTGGATTGTCAATGTGGCATGCCAAGATGCAAATGATCGAGGCTTTTGTTGAAAAGCAGAGCCTTGTGGTTGATGATCAAAGCATAGCCTATTTCAGCATAGCTTTGTGTATAACTAACCTCGCGAGCCTCACACCCCGGTAAGAGTCAAAAACAAGACAAGGGAACGCAGGGAGTGCACATGTTTCTTTCTATCTAGAAGTGGTATCAGGGCTTTGCAAGCCCTGACATTTTACTTATGTGGTTGATGGAATGAGGCGCCTCGGTTATATTGGTCGATAGTGACCAATTTATAGGTTCAATAGGACCGGGAAGCGTGTGTTCAGGCATAACTAATCCGCTAAAGTATTTGTGGACCGGCCCTGCAGGATCCAAGGGTTCACCAGCGTCCGAATCTGAGACATCGCTAGAGTGTCTCGAATCGGTAAGGAGATCGTCCCTAGCCTTGACTCATGATGGAAATCCAACTTCCAATACGACGTTACGATTTTGATTTTAAACCTATATATGGCGACATAATAGGATGGGGTACTATGCCGTCTAGGATTGATACATTTACTTTGAAGTATTTTAAAACTGATTAGACACTAATAATAATATTAAAATATTATTTTCTACGTATCAAGCATGTTTGATCATTATAAGGAAAAACTCTATCCCCCGGTTTGCGTTGCGTTGTGTGATGGGACTTGAGTCTTATAATGATTTCATTTTTCTAAGAAGCATTGCGTTGTTTTTGAATAAAATTTAATCAAATTATGCACTGGCAATCCAATGGAGTAAACCTGTTCCGCATTAGCGGCGTGGTCCTGTGATCGACCTTATTATTAAATAGGTTTAGTAAGATTTTTCATACCAGTCCCATGACTGACCCGTAGTTTGTTTCACTTTGCAAACTCAGGTGCCCTCTTTTCCACACGGCTAGTCGAGTAGCTTATTTTGCAGATATATTGAGCAGGATTCTGGATCGAAACTGAAAGCTGTGTCCGGAGCATTGATAGACTTCGACTGTATCAGATTATTAGTTCCGCTGCACTGTATTATATTCATTGTAAAATTAATCTTCCACTGTATTATATTCGATGTACTCTGATATATTCTATACTCTGATGTAACATTATTATAATGTTTATAAAAGTCCTCTATTATTTATTCTGATGTGTTGTATGCCCAAAGTTAGCGTATTTGGGTTTTTGAACGGCCTAGTCGATTTTGCAATCGATTAGGTCCGGGCAAAATCCAAATCGTTACATTGTCTCTTTTATTTATTTTTATTGTCTGGTCAGTTTTTAGTTTAGTTTTTACTTTAGTTCCGATTCAGATTTTCTTTTTCTTTTTGTTTATTTTCTTGTTTACTTTTCTTTCCAAAAAAAAACAAAGACAAAGAACAAGGATCAAAGAAAGGAGGTGTTTAAGCATCAAATAGGGAATTCAACAAACAAGTGTTTTGCAAGAAAAAATTGAATTGTTGGCGCAGTTGCACTGGACAGACTGTAGATCTAAGTGATAATTTTCTAAACTCTACAGGTGATCTATTGCAAAGAAAAATATATAGAAATTGCTTTTAAAATTTTCTATAGGGGCAGCGACTTGCTTGTACAATCTTTTTAATATCTGCAGTTATTATTTGTGCATCTTTATTCACTCTGTTAAGGGCACAACCCAATTCACATAAGGTAGGGAAGTCATTACCCTTCCTTGGCCCGAAAAATTGCATTCATACTAGGAAAACGCTGCATTAATAAATAAAAATTGTAGACTGTAACACCCCACCTCCGCCAATGCCACTCTTGCAAGGACACTAGCTTTGGAGGGGCGTTAAACAAGGTAAATATGCATGCATATATCACAAGACAGAACATATAAGTAAAACAGAGTAGTAAAGCAGCGGATAAAACTAACATTTCAAAACCATAGTCAAGTTACATCAAAGTACTCGGTCATTATTTTCCACAAAACATAGTCTAGAAACATCAACTGAAAACTGGAAAGAAAATCATAAAGTAACTATCCCCAAGGTAGAAGAAAGCCATAGCGAGCTCAAGTCCAAACCGTACATGAGCTATCCAGAAAAGCAGCTAAAGATCCAAGCTAGGTACCAGTGTTCCCACCCTGTAAACCTGAGGGGGGGGGAACGGAAGAAAAGAGGCAAAAGAAAACGGGTCAGTCAAAAAGACTGGTAAGTCCTATCTACTATTAGTATAAAAACTAATAAAGTTAACTGAACATGTAAAACAGAGATGAGATGTAGGGTGATAACTGGCATGGTGAAAAGTTAACAAGATAGATCAAGTGTGGCATCGCATATACAAGGTTAAGTTGCACCAGGTGTGTACTAGTATTCCAATCCATGTCAAGTATAATCAAGAAATGATCCCTTGGCCCAAAGCTGGCCCACATCATGAGATGACCTAAATCGAGGTCCAACTACTCGGTCTAGTCGATCGGCTCCCTATAAGCCTAACTCGTCGTGTATCGGTGTCATACGGCTTAATCGTGGATTGTAGTTAACTATGCTAGGTCCACCCCAGGGTGTATCCAGCCCAAAGGTGTAAACCACAGACACAATTCAAGCACGCACAGTACGCACAGTCTAAACCTACTGGTGCCCATGTTCAACTCCGGACTTAATGTGCATGACCATGGTCCGCCTGAACAACCGGTGCACCCTTCAGCCGTCTCTTTTGGTCTCTTACAATCAGTCCAGTAATCGTGCCCCACCCTAGCCTAGTCCAGGGTACCCATGATACTTCCAAGTAGGTTACTGCTGAAAAGGACCACGTAACTAGGGTTTCAAGCGGGTTAAGTGTGGTTAACCCTATCCTAACCATGTATTGAGTTGGTTAAGTGTATTCAAGCAGTTCATGACTTAACCCTATCAATACATCGGGTTTAATTGGTTAAGTATATTCAAGTAGTTCATGACTTAACCCTACCAATCCATCGTGTTTAATTGGTTAAGTATTCAAGTAGTCCATGACTTAACCCTATCATGTGGCATTAACTAATTTAATGCACCCAACCTCTCACATTAGACCTTGTTGTGGTTACTAGTTAAGCCGGGCGGGTCCGGGTAGCTTTACACCACAACTTAGTCTAACCTCGGGTTTCAAGTGCGACATGACCAACTACTCACATTGGGTCCTATTGTTTGTAGCCACTAGTTAAGCCGGTCGGTTCCGGGTAGATTTATGCTACAAACTCAACCCAACCTCGAGTTGGCCACTCTCATGTTTTCTAGAAGTCATGTCCAAATTCATGTTTACAAACATAATCACAAGTCAATGTTCATGTCATATTTTAAAATCATGTTTCATGTCATTAATATTACCCAAACCCAACGCATTCCCCTCGCATGTACGTTTCGCATAACATGACATAGATCAAAAGAGGGAACTTGGCAAACATGACAAAAAGGGCATAAGGTAATAAGGTTGGCCACAAGTTAAACATGGTGGCATATGAGGCATCAATATATTCATAAGCTTGAATATTACATCATAGGCCTCAAAACATGCATAATATCAACTTAAGCAAATAGGTGAAACATGATCATGAATGACATAGGATGGTGGCTAGTGATTCGCAAGATAACACAAGGTTTATGAGAGTTTCTATGTTGCTTTATGCAACATTTCTAATCAAAGCTCATAGCTTTCTATGCATAAGGCAAAGGTGATAGCTTTACAAACATGCATAGAATATATTTATGCATAACATGATAGGATCAAAGCACATATCATACTTAGGCCCAAACTCAACTTGCAACATGTCATATTTAACTTCATAGTTAGAATCTAAGAGTAGTATAGGGCTTACAATGCTATGAAGACTAGAATAAATATAAAATAAGATTGAGACGAAGCCACACTAGCAAATCTGCAACCAAAGATGATAAACTACACTTTAAGACTTGAGAACAAGAAGGAATAACCCCAAAGACAAAGAAAGATGGCTCTTTTACTTAAGAAAGATGGCTCCTTTATGACATAGATTGATTTGAGACACTCATGCTCTCATGAAGAAGGTGGAGGCCATGATTAGTGAACATTTGGGCAGCATTTAGTTGGAGGAATGATTAATGAGGGTTTAGGCTAGGTCTAGGGGTCTTTTTATAGAGATTAGGGGTAGTTTAGACCATAGGATTAACCCTAAATCGAATCTGAGCCATCAACTCCCGTCAGAAACTTCCAGAACAAGACCCAACATGTCAAAATGGTGCACCAGAAAAATTGGTCTGACCGGGGGGGGGGGGGGGGGGGGGGGTCGACCCCTGGGTCGACATGGGTGTCGACCCATGGGTCGACATGGGTGTCGACCCATTGGGGGGGGGTCGACACAGATGTCGACCTCTGTGTCGACCCTGCCTGGGGCGGGAGAATTCCCGCCTATCCTGCCTTGGTTGTAATTCGAATCTGAATTCGAATTCGAACTGTTTTCGGGCTTAGAATTTTCTGAAAACTTCATTGGGCCATAACTTGGTCATACAGACTCCGTTTTTCGAAAACTTGGACTCTATTTCGTGTATTTTTCCGAGACGAACGCAATGGCACAGCCCGTTTTCCTTGATTCAGATTTTAGAATTTAATTCTGCCTTGATTAACATTATAACATGTTATTAAAAATACGGGTTGTTACATAGACTCTGAACTTAAGTGTGTCAAGTGCTCAATTAGGGTAAAGTTTATTTTCTTAATAACTAGGACTATACTAGCTAACTCTCCCAATGTCTAAGAAAGGGTGGAGTTTCAAACTCAATTAGGTTCTTAAACCTTCAGTTGCATTACTACGGTGATTCGTGGTGCATTGTAAATCCTAATCCGATCTGGCTGAGACTCGTTACTTGTGTAGTTTGAAATTATTAGGTTTATAAATTTTCAGGTAGGAGCTTTTTTGGTCATAAAATTTAGTTGTAGTTAATTTCTATGTCTGGTTGTTTTGTGAATTGCAATTAAAAAAAAATCAAATTCCTCAAAAACAAAAAAAAAACAAATAATTTTTTTAACTTCTTTTTATTCTTTAGCCCTCGTTTGTTCTATAGGTCGTACTTCTCTAAAAATCCCGTTTTTCAAAAACATTTTCAAAAACGTGAATCTCGTCGTTTAGTTCGAATCAAACCACCTTCTCTTTCCCCAAAACCCATTTTACTTTAGCAATCCTTAGAAATGACTAACGAATCTACACCTCATACCCTGATGGACAAATTCCTTCCCGATAGAGTTTCTATCCCTTCTTGCATTCAGTTACCCGATCCTGTGGGTAACCACTCTGAAATCCATCCGAGTCAGATCAACGTCCTCCCCAAATTCAGCAATTTTTCTCATAATGACCTATGTGATTTCTAAACGAAATTTGAATATGCTTGTGCAACCTTTAAATTACAACAGTTATGTGAGGATGGAATTAAACTTCGTTTGATTCCATTCGCACTAACTGACTCCACAGAAAAATGGTTTCTCGGCTTGCCTTCAAATTCAAAAGAAAATGGGATGAATTTACAGTAGTTTTCCTTAAAAAGTTCTACGTCCCCCAGAAAAAACAGCTAAAGTTAGAAATGAAATCACTCATTTCCACCAAAAAGGGGGAGAATCTTTTTGGCAATATTTCAAAAGATTTAAAGAACTGTTGTTAAGTTGTCCCCATCATGGTTACAAAACATGGTCGTTATGTCAAACGGTATACAATGGACTCGACAATGGTTCTAAGCAAGTGTTAGAGTCTATTTGTCATGGCAATTTCTTAAAACAGACTGACATAGAAGCTTAGGAATTTCTCGACGAGTTAGCAGAAAAATTGAAACAATGGGAACAGACCAATGAAAAATCTCTCTATTTGCGTTCTAGTAGTAATTCTATCGAATCCTCTTCTTCAAAGGCTCTTGAAAATGCATTACTGAACGTTGTTATAACACACACTCGGTCTAATAACATTTCCCAAGCCATGTGTCACATACGTCTTAACTCCGATCATATGGCTGATGACTATCCCCAGTCCCTTGAGCAAGTGAATGCTTTCAACAGACACGATAACCACCCAAATCTTTCTTATGGTCCAAATAATCCCCTGATGAATAGACCTTTGAATCAAGCATTTCCAAACAATGCTTCGAACAATCCCTTTAGGTAAAATTATTACAATTCGAACTGGGCGCCTTTCCACAAATCTCATCAAACAGTTGCACCCCAAAATGAAAATCTCCTTTCTACGATTGAGGGGAGTTCATCTGAGGTGGGTGAACTATTAGAGAAAATGACTAAACAAAGTATTGAAAATCAAAACACATTACACTCATATATACAAAACACGAATCAATAAATGAGTGAACTTCAAAAACAAATGTCTCAACTTAACGCCAGATTAAGTGAAAGGGAAAAGGGTACGTTTCCAAGTCAACCCATCCAAAACCCTAGAGGACAAAATTTGAACTCCAACCAAATTCACATCATTCAAGATTCAAACGTGAGTCACTTAAATGTGATCACGACTCTTAGATACGGCAAAAAGATTGACAACCATGTTGTTAACCCAAATGATTTATCGGAAGATCTTCCAAACCCTACCGAAAATTCGACCAACTCGGATCAAAACATTGAGCCAATTTATGATAAGACCATCCCCAAACTCAAGTAACCCAACCTACTGAGTTGTCTGCTCCATTTCCTCATAGATTCCGACCTCGGAAAAAGACGGTCTAGATAGAAAAGATCCTAGAAATATTTAAGCAAGTTAAAGTAAACATTCCTCTTTTAGATATTACATAACAAGTTCCACACTACGCGAAATTTCTAAAAAAATTATGCACTCGAAAGCGTCATACACACATACGTAAGAAAGTGTTTCTAGCAGCAACTCTAAGCGAAGTCTTGTCCCAATCAATGCCAGCGAAATACAAAGATCCTGGCTGCCCCACAATATCATGTACTATTGGGGAGAAGAAAATCTATAGATGTCTACTAGACTTAGGTGCTAGTGTTAACTTGCTTCCATATTCCGTCTACTGCCAATTAGGACTAGGAGAACTAAAACCCACCAAGGTCACCCTTCAACTTGCTGACCATTCAATTAAGAGACCCGTGGGAGAAATCGAGGATGTATTGATAAAATTTGGCGAATTCATCTACCCAATTCACTTCATTGCCCTAGAAACTAAACATGTAAGCAATCCTGTGAACCAGATCCCTTTAATTTTAGGACAACCCTTCTTAGAAACCTCTAATGCGCTTATCAACTGTAGAAATGGGTCTATGAAACTTTCTTTCAGTAACATGAAGATTGAACTAAACATCTTTAGAACCAAAAACTCTCCTAACTCTTACGTGGACCAATTTTCTGAAATCCATGCTGTCCACAACAATGAACCTGAGCTCGACCAATTGAACAGTAAAATTGAATCAAATTACGAAACTTTGTTTCAAGATATTCCTGAAAATGTCTCTGATTTAGTTCATGTTGATCCGCTCACAAATGAGTTTATCCCTCAACCAATTTCTTTGATTGAGTCGTCTCCCAACTCCGAACTCAATGTGCTTCCAAGTCATCTTAAGTATGCTTACTTAGGAGACAATGAAACTCTTCATGTCATTATCGCTTCTGACCTTACTTTAGAGCGGGAACAATTGCTTCTTCCCATCCTTAAGAAAAATAAGGAAGCAATTGGTGTGTCCTTGGCTAATATTAAGGGGATTAGTCCTTCGATAGTCCAACATCGAAATTACCTTATAGATGATGCCAAGCCCACTTGTGATGCCCAGCATCGACTAAACCCCATAACGAAAGAAGCGGTTCGTGATGAAATCCTTAGTGTCTTAACAATGGAATCATCTACCCAATTTTTGATAGTCAATGGGTTAATCCGATTCATGTTGTACCTAAGAAATCAAGAATAAACATGATCCAAAATGAAGCTAACGAGCTTATCCTAACCTGCTGGCATGTTTGCATTGATTATAGGAAACTTAATGCTGTAACACGTAAGGATCATTTCCCTCTGTCATTTACCGATCAAATGTTAGAATGGCTAGCTGGTCACGAGTACTATTGTTTCCTGGATTGGTACTCATGCTATAATCAAATCCCTATCGCTCTTGAGGACCAAGAGAAGACCACTTTCACTTGTCCTTTTGGTACACATTTGCATACTTTCGTATGTCTTTTAGTCTCTGTAATTCACCTGTAACCTTCCAGAGGTGCATGATTAGCATTTTTTTTGATATGATCGAGAAATTTTTGTAACTTTTCATGGATGACCTTTCCATCTTTGGGGATTCTTACACTGAGTGTTTACATTACCTTGTTCTTGTTCTTAATCGTTATAAAGATAAACACTTAACTCTTAATTGGAAAATGTCACTTCATGGTCAAACATGGCATTGTTTTAGGACATGTCATCTCTAATGAAGGAATTGAAGAAGACAAAGCCAAAATCAAAATTATCTCTAATCTTCCCATTCCCAAATCCATTAAGGACATCTGATCCTTTTTAGATCATGCCAGCTTTTACCATCGCTTTATAAAGGATTTTAGAAAAATCAATCGACCTTTGACTAATCTTCTTGGTAAGGATGTTCCTTTTGATTTCAACTTTGATTGTATTTCATCTTTTGAGCATCTCAAAAATGAACTTGTCTCTGCCGCTATCATCTGCTATCCCAACTGGAAGCTGCCTTTTGAAATCATGTGTGATGCCTCGAGTTTCGCTATAGGCGCTGCCTTATGATAACATATCGATAAAATTCTTCATTTCATTTACTACATGAGTAAGACCTTGAATGACGCACAAATAAATTATGCGACCAACAAAAAAGAACTTTTGGCAGTCATTTTTGCTCTAGAAAAATTCAGATGATCTAGTTGGCTCACACATCACTGTTAATACCGATCACTCCGCACTTAGGTACCTTTTCTCTAAAAAGGATGCAAAGGCTCGTCTCATTCGTTGGATCCTTCTACTTCAAGAATTTGACATTACCATTAAGGAACAAAAAGGATCCGACAAGGTTACTGCTGACCATTTGTCTCCTCTTCCAAATGCCTCATCTTCTTCTCTTCCGATCAACGAGAATTTTCCGGATGAATAACTCTTTTCTTAATCCATTGATCCTTGGTATGCTGACATTGTCAATTACTTAGTCACCAAGCAAACCCCTTCTTTTTGGTCTAACCAGGATAAACAAAAATTCTTTTCCCAAGTGAAACATTTCTATTGGGACGACCCGTATCATTTTAAGCATTGTCCCGACCAAATCATCCGAAGGTGTGTTCCCAACATTGAAACTCGCAATTCCTCTCTTTTGGTCATGACCAAGCCTGTGGTGGTCACTTCGATCCCAAAAAGACAGCCGAAAAGGTTCTCCAATCGGGGTTTATACGGGCCTAACCTTTTCAAAGACGCTTACGAATTTTGCAAAACTTGTGATGGATGTCAATTCTTAGGGAAAATTGGTAAATGAAATATGATTCCACTAAACCCCATTCAAGAAGTCGAAATTTTTGACGTTTGGGGTATTGAATTTATGGGGCCCTTCCCTAATTCTTTTGGGAATCTTTATATTCTCTTAGCCTTTGATTATGTTTCTAAATGGGTTGAAGTTGTTCCATGCAAAACAAATGATAACAAGGTTGTTGTGCGCTTCTTAAAAGAAGTCATCTTTTCTAGGTTTGGCACACCTCGCACAATAATCAGCGATAACAGAACACACTTCTGTAATCGTTCTTTTGAAGCCCTTATGAGAAAGTATTCGATAACCATAGGTTATCCACTCCTTACCATCCTCAAGCTTGTGTGCAGGTTGAAGTATCGAATAAGCAGATTAAACAAATCCTTAAGAAATTGTGAATCGAAATTGTAAAAATTAGTCCCAAAAGTTAACCGATGCTATTTGGGCTTACCGCACCGCTTTCAAAATGAACTTAGGCATGTCCCCTTATGGGTTGATTTTTGGTGAGCCATGTCATTTGCCAGTTGAACTAGAACATAGGGCGTTATGGGCAATAAAAATTTTAAATCTTGACTTAGAGAAAGCAGGTGAACTTAGGAAGCTTCAACTTAATGAACTTGATGAAATTCGAAATGATGCCTATGAAAATGAATGAATTTATATGGAAAAAATGAAAGTTTTTCATGATAAATCAATTTTACGAAAAACTTTCGTGCTAGGTCAAAAAGTTCTTTTGTATGACTCAAAATTGCATTTATTTCCGAGTAAGTTAAAATCTTGATGGATAGGAGCTTACACTGTACGAACCATTTTTTCGTATGGTGCAGTAGAAATTGAGAATCCAACCAATGGTCAATGGTCAACGCCTTAAACCTTATTGGAACCCGTACCCAACCAAGAGGAAGAGCTCATGGTCCTCCACGAGCCACATTACATTCGGTAAGACGCACTAACCCTCTTTTGTACATATGTAAATATTGTCTTGTTAAATAATTCCCTTTCACTAAGATATGTCTGATTAACGATTGTGAGGGCACAGTCACACTCATGTGTGTGCGAGGGAGGGGGGGGGGTTACATTACATCAGCAATTAAATTTTATGAACTAGGTCATTCATTGAACAAAGACTAACTTAAAATTCATAAATAACACCTTGGTTCTTTATTGGTAAGTTGAATTGTTGGGTGATGGGAAAGAACATTAGTTGTTCATTGAGTCGTAATGTGTCTTTTTAAGATGCTAGCTTTAGATTGTGCAGATGTCAGTTATGTTCTGGATTAAGCGTGCCAACCCTTGTTATACATGTTAGAATGTGCAAGTAAAAAAATAAAAATAAAAAAGATTTTGTATCTACAGTTGTTTGATTTTCTGAGTTTGTTATCATGCATAATATTTTTTCACTCAATTTGTTAAACTTGTAAGTTCTAAATTCCACTTGGTTCACTTAAGGAGAAATGACTCATTTTAGCATTCTTCTTCGATACCTCCCATTATCCAAACCCAAGTTTTAGTCGATTTACATCTATGTTTCGACAAGTTTTCTTATATTGGTATACTGAAGAACCTTTTTACGGATTTATTGTTAAAGGTTAAAAAAGTCACTTTCTATATCAATATTACATTACCCACTCCATACTTATTTTAAGGTAGGTTAATCATATACCACATCTTATTTTATATGGGTTATCTATCTTATGAAACTTTGTTTATCTTTCCTTTCAACTTTTTATATAACATCAATCTGGACTTGTGTGTTGAATTAGGGTTATAGAAGTAGAGTAACTAAGGCAAAAACTTTCCTTTCATGAAGTGTTGGTTATGATTCGCTTAGTGGAGGAGGAATCAAATGAAATAATGTACGGTATCATTCCGTTCCATCTCCACTCATCATTCATCATGCAATTATGAAGAAAGAAAGAAAAAATAAAAAAATTCAATAAAGAGAAAATCTCCGAGAATAAAATAGTCATTCATTATTCATGACTATAAAGCATTTCCGTTCCATCCACATCCATCATACCGTACTTAGAAGCAGGGATTTCAGTAGAGGAGATGAAAGGAAACAAAACGTCCATGTGTTCCTTAGTATTACTTTGTCTTTTGTAGCTTGAAGTTCAACTAATACACTTGCTCTCTTATCTATAATATTTTTAGAACTTACAAAATTTTCCTTCATCTATGCATAACTCACATCCAATACATTACAATTACAGTAGTGCAGGATTCTTTAAAAAAAATAAGAGAGAGAGAATAAATAAATGATTGGGTGCACATTGTCGATGTGTAGAACTTTGGTTGACACCACGCTCTTAACCTTCAAGGCAATTACATTGTTATCAAGGAATTACGATTCAGCTTTAAAAGTTTTATTCATTTTAGCACCAGTTATGGGATGGACTATTTAGGACTAAACTGTTATTATTGAAGTTAGGTAAAGTCGTGGGAATGTGAAAGACCTTAAATATATCATTTGATTAATCCACGTACATAAGACGCTTTTGATTTTGTGGGTAGTATCCACTGAAAACCCTCATGAGACAATACTCGTCCTACTAGGGACACCTAAGGGTTTAACGGCTTGTTAAATACGCTAAATGCAACCATGTTTCCTATGAAAGTGTGACATATCTTAGTTTAGTTTATTCGAGGACAAATAAAAAGATAAGCGTGGGGGTATTTGATTTACACATGTGTATATTTTATTCGCTTATTTATCTTTTTTTCTCTTTAAAATAATTGATATTGCGTATTTATAGTTGTGTTTTCAGATTATTTAAGAGGAACTGATAGATGCACTTAATTATTGAAAATGTTGAAGAATCGGTGCAAGAAGAGTGCTGATTTTTAGAGAAAGATTAAAGCTTGAAGACCTGAAGAAATTTTGCTGTTCAACCACCTTATGCCGCATATTTTAAAGATTCAATTCTTTTTCATAAAGATCGCTTATGTCAGATGTTGTAGAGTTCTTATTCATGCTCAAAACAATTGAAGCTAACGTCGTTCGATGCCCGCAAGCCATGAAATTTGCATGTCCATTCACATGCGTTCACATTGGTTTATTTATTATTTGGGCCATGTCTTTAGTCCTATATTTTGTAATTGATCAGTAAGTCTTGGTCATGACAGCTATAAATACACTTGTATCTCATTCATTTAGAACTGTCTTAAGTTTTATTCTGTAACTCTTCTCTTGGAATAAAACTATTCTTCCCTTGTTCTCTGTAGTTTTAGTTTTAGTTTTATTTATGTTTGTTCTTTTATTTTTCACTTTTTCCCATTTAGCTGTGTCTAGCTAATCCCCTTTAACTAGGAGGTGATGACGCTTATAGATTTGATTCAATATGAATCACATAGCCAAAAGACGAGGACTTTATACATATAGATCTGGATCTGAACCAAGAGTTAGATCTGAACCTTCATATTCTGTGTCGTTTAAGAGTTATGCTCCTTCACAAGTTATATTCATGTTCGATCTAACGCTTATCAGATTTAGATCTAATTTTTAGGGTTTTAGAAATAAAGTAATGAATCTGTACTGATAGCCTATGGTTGTTTAAGAGCTTAGCTCCTACATAGGCTATGCTTGTCATTATTCACATATTTGTTTTTAAAGACCTGATTATCGTTGATTCATGTTTATGACAGAAAAATGAGTTAGATCTATAAATCTGTTTGGCTATTGATAATTATTAATCCAATTTATGTCATTACTCCCTAATTGCTTTCATTTATTATTAAACACTCGCTTTTTTTTTTTTTTTTTGTTATTTTCAAACAATCAAACTTTCAGAATAATTTGACTAGATTTATTAATTAAAATATTTTTGGTCCTAGAGTTTGACACAATTTACAACAACCCTTGTTGTTTAGGAAAGCCAAATGAATTTAATAATTGTTTACAATTGTTAATTTGTTCACAAACACTCTTTATGGACGATAAACCGTATGATCTCTTACTTTCATTCTGGTTATCTGGCTTAGGAGTTCGTCCGGCCTACGTCAGCCTACCCATCTACGGGATTATGCCTTAATCCTTAGGCATGCTCTTTGTGGACGATAAACCATCCAATCTCATACTTTCATTTTGGTTGTCTGACTTGGGATTTCCGAGGAATAAGCGTGTCTACCCATATACGGGATGAGGCCTTAATCCCTAGCCATACCCCGGATGATAAACCCTCCGAATTCCTTCACTTACTTTTGGTTACTTGGCTCGGCAGTTTGGAGGGCTACTGCTGCTTACCCATGTACGAGATTAAGCCTTAATCCCTAAGCATGCTCTTTACGGGTGATAAACCGTCCAATCTCCTTCGTTTATTTTTATTTTTCTAGCTTAAGGATGGCTACATCAGCCTACCCATGTACGAGGACCGGTGCGACCCCTACGCATGCTCTGTACCCAAAGCTCGCTTATTCCCTTCAAACCTAACGAAACTTAATGAATTTAAAATCCATAGCAGCTCAGTTGACTCAAACACATATGTGATTAGTTCTTAACTCCTAAGTATGCTCTCTACTCAATAATAAACCTCTATGTTTTACTTTGCATTTATTAAAAAGTCCAATCATTGAAAACTTTAATAAAAATTACTTCGCTCGTCGGGACGTTGCTTGCAAAGTAAGTAATTCTGGAATTGAAACCTCAAACTTTAAGGACTTGGCGTAGTAATAATTTAGCTCGCTAAGTATAGGAATCCCGGTGCCTAAGTAAGCACTTTCATAGAATGGGAATACCATCTTGTCAGGACCGTCTTGCCTAGTGATGAGTAGGACCCTACCCATTTGGCTCATCCTTGGTCCTCTTGTCAGGTTTTGGCAAGGGCGTCTTGGACTCATTCTGGATATTTGGTTATTGGTTAATCTAGCTTTCGGATTCATCCGTTCCTCTGGCTTGGTTATCTTGTTACTGGCTATTTCGGTTTTCTGGATTTTGGGTGACTTCGGTTTCCCAATTCTTGGTTATTCTGGTTATCTTAGCTATCTCTCATAATACAATCTGGTGCGATCATCGAGTCTCTTTGGTCATGGCATTCTGGTTAGCACGATCTGTAGTGATCGCTGGTTTTCTTTGGTTTTCTAGATTTTTGGTTTTCCATTAATACAATCCTGCGTGATCGTAGACTTTAGTTTTTTGATTCTAGGAAATTTGATTTCTATGTGGAATCTTTACGTTCGCGATTTCGGGATCCTTGGATTTCTAGATTATTGCAAAAAACATATCCTTTTTTCCAAGGAAGGCATGTTTTGGGTGGCAAAGTGTTGACCCGCTTTTTGGCAAAGCAGTCACACAACGGTTTTTACGGCTATCAGTGTGCTCAGGACTCGGGTATGCTCTCTTAGAAATGTGTAGTAATTTAGTCGAATTTGCGAATTGCTAAAAAAATGCTTGGAAATGTAGTCGATTCCCAGATTGGCGTCCTCGGTTCGATGAGCTTCAAATCAGTATTAGCATGGTATTGGAATTTTCGTATCCCACACGGATATGGAGTGGTAATGATTTGGATTGAGTATGAAATTACATTTCGTACTTGGAAATATCTCAGATCAAGCATGATCGCTCTAAAGAAGTTGATCACATCGACCTAATCAAAGAAAATCAAAGGATCGCATCAGGATGGATTGCGTGTCCCAACCCTGGGATCACTTATTCTCAAAACAAGATCACGTCGAAGTGATCACCATAAAACTTTGGATCTGGTTAGGTAAAAACATTGTATCAAATCTCTACATACAAGCTTGCCACGGCAAGCTCTTCTCACATGCAGATTGTCAAAAAGGGCTTGCATGCATCAAAGGTTTAGGAGTACCGATCCCCGGATCAGGCAAGCTTTTTTGTATCCCAGCATGCGAGGCGGTCACTCAAAAACAAGGGCGCAACACATGAAGATTACTCAAAAAAGGCGACACGCATTAGGTGTTTGGGAGTACCAATCCTTAGATCGACATATGGCTAGGATACAAACTCTTGCTTGATCAATGCGAGGTAGTCGCCATAAATCTTGGAATGACACTATGCTTTTGGATTTGGCATTCACACCCACGGATATATTTGCATCTAGATCGGTATACTTTGCCTGGTTTGGCAAGTTTGAGGTGCGTGATAGGGCAGAACTGATCAGCGAAATCCGTTGGATCACGTGGTTTTTGGCTTGGTATTTTCATGTTGAGACAAATACTTATATTTTGGCTAAGTCTCGGGAAATATACCGATCCCGGGATAGGTACCGATCTTGGGATCGATACAACTCCTAGATATAAATTTTGGACTTTGGCCTGCATTTTCCACCTATAAATACCACTGGCACTTGGCTTTTTCTGGGACTTTTAGTTGTTCATTTACAGCACACAGGAATCTTCTTGTTGGAGCATTTTAATGGATTTTTTATGGCTTTCATGGCTTTGGAAGGTCTTTTGGATTTATAAGCTTCACACAGAAGTTTATTCTCAACATTCAGACATTTGGATTAACACTTGGCTCACTTTAAGACATATTTGGACTTGGAAGCATATTTTACACATTTTTGTTTAAGGAAAATAATTATGGCCTAATAGGGAACTAGCAAGGACTTTGTTATTTTTATTACAACTTTGTAAACTCAAAGTTTTGAAACTCGGATAATTTTTGTAATTGTAACAATGAGATGAAATGTTGCTATGAAGTTGACGTAGGCATTAGTGCCGAACCGCTATAAACTTGGTGTTCTTTACTTTACTACAACACTAATTGGGATAATTTGCATAACATAAACCCATCGGGCATTGGCATATGCGTGTAACCAATTCGATCCCCACGTCAACACCTAGCAAGGAAAATTGGGAATTCGATTAATTAATGTAAGCTTAATTTTGATATGATGTTTACGATCTACTCCTGTTTTGGTTTCTCCTTTGCTATCATTTTGTATGGAGTGGTTGTTATCGGGAAATCCTTTTGCCGATAATCATGAACTAGATTTGGATATCATTCATCATGTTTATTCGTGAGAGTCTAAGTTCAATAGTGCTAAAGTGAGAACTGAGATGATCAATTAAAACTTTTAATGGGGATAAATGTAACTGATTTAAGTGATCTGAGTGAACAGCGGAAACTAATGGAATGTTTCGACTAAGCATCTATTCAATAATCTATATATATGAGGATAATGGTTGGGTTATGCTATTTTTAAACAAATATAAGAGCATTAGGAGAGATAAAATAAAGTCAACCAAAAGGAGAACCAGAGATTAATTAAATGTGTTGAATTGTACGTTGTGTATTTTAAGAAATCTGATTGGTACGTCTGATCAACGTTATTAACAGGAATCTCTTAAATACGGACACAAGACATTTGAACAAAGTCTTTAGGGGGACAATGGGAAAATTAATTAACAAAAACTATAAGTGTCAAGATAATGTTAACCCATTGTATAAGTTGAAAAGATGACTAAGCATAGAGAGTCAATATTGATGTTAAGTCGACTATGAGCCAGGCTATAAAAGGAAATTTTATAAGTTCATGGCTTAAGATTATTTTGATATAAGTTAATGAAATTATGTGAATGAAATTGTGTAATGATATAAAACTTATACATATGGGTAAGAAGTTATGATTTATAAAGATTAAATTAACTTAACCTCATATAATCTATAGAAATATACTTGCATACTTTAATGACGTATGCAACCATTGATTTTTGATAATAATCATAAAAGAAATGAAGAGTTTGTAACACCCCGTGATTTTAAATATTAAAATTAACAAATTAAAGAAAACATAATTTTAAATGTGAGAATTAAGGGAAACGGGTTATGCCATTGCGTTCATCTCGGAATTCTGCTTGAGATAGAGGCCGAGTTTATGTGAATTGGACTCCGTATGAAAAGTTATGGCCCTTAGAACTTTCAGAAATTTATATAAAACAATTCATAAAATTAAATGCCACGACCAAGTCGATCAGAGGGTCGAACAGGGGGTCAACCTCACTATATACAGGTCGACCTAGGGGTCGACCTACCCCATCCAGGCAGATCTGAAATGTGACGATGTTTTGACTCACTGCTGAGTCATTAGGGCTGAGGTGGTTATTCAGTCTTGTCTGGACGGTCTTGATTTCTTCTAGGTTAATCGGATGGCTCTTAATTAAATAAATTCTACATAAGCAACCTAACCCTCAACCTAAAATCCCACTAATTCATACCAAGAGCCATCATGCTGTCAATGGTGAACCTAAAGTAGCCACCAACTCAAAAGCAAGATAGAAGCAAGAATCAAAATCAAATCTAATCTAAATTAGAATAGCAATTGGTCTACATCAAAGGCGAGCAATTCAGTTTCAGAATACATATCCCAGAAAAACAAGACTGTTCTTTTGTTTGTGAGTATAATTTCTTTCATAAAATAATTAATAAATTAATTATGATGGGTCATGACTTGGATAGTGAGAACATGTTTGTTGAATCATGTGACGTTACTTGATTTTGTTTGTGAATATATGATTGTTTTGTTAACTTATGTTTGTAGATCTAAATCATACATGAATCTTATGCAAGTTTAGGATGTTAAAACATATGCGAATCTTATGTAAGTTTGGGATGTTAAATTATATATGAATCTTATGTAAGTTTGGGATGTTAAAACGTATGTGAATCTTATGCAAGTTTGTTTCTACATATGCTAATTTGTATACGAATCCTATGCAGGTTTGGGATGTTAAATCATATGTTAGTTGTATATGAATCTTATGCAAGATTGGGGATGTTAAATCATATGCTGGTTTATGAATCTTATGCAAGTTTGGGATGTTAAAACATATGTGAATCTTATGCAAGTTTACGATGTTAAAGCATATGCGAATCTTATGTAAGTTTGGGATGTTAAATTATATATGAATCTTATGCAAGTCTGTAGGTGGATTATACACAAGTTCATATGTGAATCAAGTATATACATATGCTAGTAAAACATGTTAAAATCCATATGCAAGTTCACATTTTTATGTTTAGATCTATATTTAGATCCATGGCCGTACATAGTTATGCAAATTTATGTTCTATATACCCATTGCCTATGCTAGTTGTGTATGTGAATCATACGCTAGTTTTGTATGTGAATCATATGCTAGTTTTGTATGTAAGTATGTATGAAATTCATGTGCAAGCTATAGGAAAACCATATCCATATATGCAAGTTAACGATTACATGTTTAGATCTATATTTAGATCCATGATAGTTTATGCAAATTTATGTTATATATATATCCATTGCCTATGCAAGTTCTTGGCTATGCAAACTTATGTTATGATCTATTTTATGTGTTATGCGAGTTGTGATGTTGCTTTTCTTTTTATAAGTTAGACTATTTTCGAGTGTAACATATATCGTATTAAAATGAACGAATAGCGTGGGGACAATGGGAAAATATTAATTTTGCAAAATTGTGAATTGGCATAAAATGACTTTAAAGGCATAAAATTAAATTGAAACATTAATTGGTATAATTTATATACCTAAAAAGTATGGACATAATTTAGGTGACAATTATGGACATGGATTAAAATTGGAAGTTATTGGCAATTTGAAATAAGGATCTTAATTCAAATTGGGGTTGAATAATAATAATGCATAATAAATGCCTAAGACACGAAGTTAGACTCGTTTGTGGTGTAAGACTGCCCGGACCCGCCCGACAAATCCAGCAATCACAAATGGTAGTTTAATGTGAGAGGTCGAAGGCATAAATTAAATGAGTAATTAATGCCTAAGAGATGAGGTTAGACTCGTTTGTGGTGTAAGACTACCTGGACCTATCCGGCAAATCCAACAACCACAGATGGTAGTCTAATGTGAGAGGTCAAAGGCATAAATTTAATGATGCTTAGACATGAGGATAAGTCTGACTTGTGGTAGAAGTCTGCCCGGAACCGCCCGGCATATCCAACGGACACAAGCAATCGACTTGTGAGAGTTCTATGCGTTAATGATTAATTAATGCTGATCAAAGACGAATATGAATGACAAACAGAAGTTTGGTTGAGTGAATAATTCTCTGAGTACCAATCTGATGTTGATTTCGGTCTTCGGGGTTGATACTTAGGGAGTTATTCTCTTAACCAATGTATAAGTCAACTTAGATGTACTTAATCATAAATTAAGTAAAACATGATAAGTGGATATGGTTAAGACCAGCTTAACCAATAAGTGGATAGGGTTAAGACAAACTTAACCAATAATATATATTGATTTGATAAGCGGATAGGGTTAGGACCAACTTAACCAATAATATAAGTGGACAGTGTTAAGACCAACTTAACCAATAATAAAAGTGGATAGGGTTAAGACCAGCGTAACCAAATATATATATATATATATATATATATATATATATTGATCTGATAAGCAGATAAGGTTATGACAAGCTTAACCAATAACACATGTTGATTTGATAAGTGGGTAACATGGGTGACATATGGGAAATAATTATAAACACTTCACCAAGTTGAAACATGTAGGAAGATATGAATAAGAGGGGTTAAGTGGGAAATCCTAGTGGGGACCAAGCATAGGTGGAAAGCTTGTGTCAAGCGTGGGGACCCTTTTCAACCAGTAACCCATTTAGTATCTAAGTGAGCTCGATCTAGATCGAGGACGGGACACACTTACTGGGTTTGATTGTAAGAGGTCAAAAGGGGTTAGCGGTGGCAACGCAAGTCCAACGGGGTCATGTGCGTGTGTGGGCCCAGGCTGGTAGGTAAGACGTTGTTGCATCGTGTAGGTATAAGCCGTGCATCTTTAGTGGTGTCGGGTTGCCACTTTGGGAAGTGATACACCCCACTGTGGGACCAGCACGGGTATCTACGAGTTAGGGAGCCGATCGAATGGGAAAGGTAGTAGGCACGACTAGTAGAGATAGGGGAAATCGACACCTATGACAGCAACTAGGTGTACAAGAAACTACCATATTATGAATAAATGTTGTAACTAGACTAGGGAGGGTAGTGGGTACAACTAGTGGAGGTAGGAGCAGGCGGCACCTACGATAGCAGCTAGGAGTACACAAAACTACTATTATTATAATTATGATTAGTAAGAGGGATCAACTTCAAGTATGGGACCAATAATGGTGCGGTGTAATTAGCATTGGTGCAGTATAGTAATTATCCTATATCGATTAGGAACGAGATTAACGCTAGAATATTCCTCTTGTTTGTTTTGACTTGCCCACTTGTTTCACAGTCATTCCTTGTTTTACCAGTTTATGCCTTATCCTAATTACTTTAATAATTATATTGTTAAAGCTATTGTACTCACCAGACTTTATGTCTGACCCCCTTGTTTTCGCCTCTTTTCTTCCTTTCCCCCCAGGTTCTCAGGGTGGGACTAGTACTAGTGGAGCTTGAATTGGATCTCTTTCTCTCTCTTTTGGAAGTGCTTGGATTGCTGAACGTAAAGTTCAGCTCATCTCTTTTATGGCTACTTATGTTGGGGTTGTGCTTTTTTACTTTATGTACTCTGAAAACATTTTTTCAAGATGGATATTAAGTGTACTTGGTTTATGAAGTTGTTGTAATCAAACTATTTCTCCGCTGCAATAAAAGTTGTTTTAAAATTTTCATGTACCAATATATGTATCTGTCTTGTTATATTCTGTTCTATACACTAATAATACTCCATGAAAGTTAATGCATTCCCTTTGAGAGTGACATTAATGGACGTGGGGTGTTACACGTGGTATCAGAGCTGAAGGTTAACAGAACAGATAAAGGATTTTGAAAAACTATTTTTCAAAAGCGTTTTTATAAAGAAATACTTTCAAAAATATGTTTTAAGGAAAGTATTTTCAAGAGAAAAGTTTGTTTTAAAAAAAACATAAACCCCAAGAGCCATATATCTTTCCTTCGGTTCTCCGTTTTGAATCTCTTCCTCTTTCCTCTTTGAATTTCTTCCTCCACGTATAGACGCTTTTTCTCAGATATGTAAGAACTTCTGTACTATGGGAGGAAACCCACTTCATGGGACTGGGACGTTTGTCAGAGCTAGAAGGAAGCGGAGGACTTGTTGGTACCTTTAAGATAAGCGACGGAAGGAAGGTTCAATTAGCTGCTTGGTTAATGAAGGATGAAACCTCATTTTGGTAGGAGGTCACGAATGGAGAATGTGCAGGAGAGACATGGATAGAACACACGATAAGAAATTAGATCCAAAGAATGGCGGTAAGGATAACAAGGGGCCAAACGAAAAGGAAGGGCCACACTTGTGAAATACATGACTACTTAAAATATGACGTTAGAAAGAAGAAGACTAGTTGTTATCGTTACGGAGAAATAGGACATCTTATTAGGATCGTCCAAAGAAGCAAAAGGCAAAGGTAAGGGCAAAGTATAGGATCTTCTGGAGGGAAGACGCGTTCCCTCACGGCTAGCATACCTGATAGAGGTAGAAATATCTTGGTTGGAAGTTTGGTTTTTCTTTTTTTTTGATCATCCTGTTCGAAACTTATTTGAATTCTGGCGCTTCACACTCGTTTGTATCTGCTTTGTCAGTTGAAAACACTGTACCTAAATACTAGTCTAGTTATGGATCCCATAGTAGTCTCAAATCCTATTGATGGTTCATCTCATCTTTCGATAATTTGTCGGGATTTGAGAGTATCTATCTTGAGCATTGAGTTTGAATGCAATGCCTTCGTTCTTGGCTTCACGGGCTATGGATTGATTCTAGGCATGGATTGGTTATCCAGTAATGGTGCCATCCTCGACTGTGAAAAGAGAGTGGTTAGACTTAACACTCGTTGTGGAAAGACCCTTGATATTTCTTGTGACCCTAGAGGTCCGGTGATGCTTAGCTACCTAGGATCTCTTGACGCGTCCAACGATGACTTGGAATTTGTTCGTGTGGTTCATGAATATGGTGACGTCTTCGATGAAGTTCGGGGTTTACCCCGAGGGACGAGATAGACTTTCGTATATACCTTGTAAATAATGCAAAGCCAGTTGCATTACCGGTGCGCCACATGGCTCCAAGAAAGAAAAGAGAACTTAGTAAGCAAAGGAGTTGCTTGAGAAGGGGTTTATAAGAGGAAATATTTCGAAATGGGGTGCTCCATTTGTTTTTGCTATGAAGGCTGATTGTTCACTTAGACTGTGCATGGACTATATAGAACTGAATAAGCTCACCAAGAAGAATAGACACCCATTGCTGAGGATAGACGGTTTATTCGATCAGTTGGTTGGTGCTTCGGTTTTCTCGCAACTGGATTTGGCTACAGGATTTCATCAGCTAAGGGTGGCTGAAGACAACATAGATAAGACTGCATTTAGAACTCCTGACGGTTTCTTCAAGTGGCTCGTCATGCCTTTTGGTTTGACGAATGCACCCGCATACTTCGTTGACTTAATGAGTAGGGTGTTTAGGGAGTTTCTAAACAAGTTTGTGGTAGTTGGATGATATCTTGGTTTTCTCTAGAAGCGAGGAAGAGCATGCCTTACATCTAAGGGAAGTCTTAGAGACCCTACGAACGCATCAACTCAAAGCTAAGTTCTCCAAGTGCTATTTTTGGAGAAAAGAAGTGATGTTCTTAGGACACGTGGTCTCTAAGGAAGGGATAGTTATGGATCCCACAAAGGTGGTGGCAATCCAAGATTGGAATATTCCTAAGAACGCAACAGAAGTAAGAAGCTTTTTAAGGCTAGCTGTCTATTATAGGAAGTTCATTAAGGACTTCGCGAAGATATCAGCCCTATTTACTCGATTAACGAAGAAGAACTTGACTTTTGCTTGGGATGTTGACTATGACGATGCTTTCCAGCATTTGAAGGGGACGTTGACGGCAGCTCCAGTTTTAGTTTTGCCAGATGGAAGTAAGCCATTCACAGTGTATACCGGTGCTTGCGGGACAGGGCTTGGTGCAGTTTTTGATGCAAGAGAAAAAGGTGATATGCAAAAGGCGGCAAGTACGAGCATTGCTTATCATCCACAGATGGATGGACAGACAGAAAAGGGGTGAATAGAATCCTCGAAGATATTTTGAGGTTATGTATCCTAGATTTTGGAGGGACATGAGAAGAGGCAACAAGCTTAGTGGTGTTCACGACATGTTTCACGTATCACATTTGCGGAAGTGTTACAAGATACCGTGGAAGTAGTGGAGCCGAACATGCTTAGGGAAGTGGAAGTAGAGTGAGATGCCACAATTAGACTAGCTCCTACATGCATTCTTGGGTCGGAGGTATAAAAGCTACGCAACAAAGAGGTCAAGTTGGTCAAAGTGTAATGGGGAGATAATCAAGGAGACGCGACATGGGAAACGGAAGACAAGATGCATACGCTGTACACTTTCCTTTTTGAGGGTATGATTTTTAACTTCCTTTTTTTTACCGCTTTGTCGATACTTGTCCTATATTCGCGATTATATCTTCTATCTCTAGTTAGGAAAAACCCTATGGTTGTAAACATGTGTTTGAGACATGTTATGTTTGGTGGATGCAAATGGATGCAAGTGGTTTGTTAGTGGTTGCTCGTGGATGCATGTACACACACATTAGGCACTAGATCGGCTCAGTCACTTTCATATTGCATATAAATATGTGTGCATATTTAATGGATGTATAATGGTTGTGTTATCATATGGATGCTGCATTTTGATGAATGGTTGTGCACACATGTAGAAATAATATGTATCGTTAGGATTCTTTCGCATACATAATGGACGCATGGCACTGTCATGATTTGCATTAAGGAGGTCAACTGAATCAGCAGACCGCCTGACTTTTGCATTAGATAAGGAACACATACACACACTTTTTGCATATGTTCATACGGCATTAGAAATCTTGTAAGGACAATGGATGCCTATGTTTGATGGTTGAGTAGATGGATGATTGGATGTTTGGATATACATTCTCCTTAACTTGGTGATTTCGAGGGCGAAATCCCTTTAAGTAAGGGAGAATGTAACACCTCGTGATTTTAAATATTAAAATTAACAAATTAAAGAAAACTTAATTTTAAATGTGAGAATTAGGGAAACGGGTTACGCCATTGCGTTCGTCTCAGAATTCTGCTTGAGATAGAGTCCGAGTTTGCGTGAATTGGACTCCGTATGAAGAAGTTATGGTCCTCAAAACTTTTAGAAATTTATATAAAACAATTCAGAAAATTAAATACCAAGGCAGGTCGACCTAGGGGTCGACCTACCCCAGGCCAGGTCGACCAGGGGGTCAACCAGGGGGTCGACCTCGCTATATACAGGTCGACCTACCCATCGAGCAGATCTGAAATGTGACGATGTTTTGACTCACTGCTGAGTCATTAGGGCTAAGGTGGTTATTCTATCTTGTCTGGATGGTCTTAATTTCTTCTAGGTTAACCTGACGGCTCTTAATTAATTAAAATTCTATATAAGCAACCTAACCCTCAACCTAAAATCACTCTAATTCATACCAAGAGCCATCATGCTGTCAATGGTGAACCTAGAGTAGCCACCAACTCAAAAGCAAGATAGAAGCAAGAATCAAAATCAAATCTAATTATATTAGAATAACAATTAGTCTACATCAAAGGTGAGCAATTCAGTTTCAGAATACAGATCCCAGAAAAACAAGACTTTTCTTTCGTTTGTGAGTATAATTTCTTTCACAAAATAATTAATAAATTAATTATGATGGGTCATAACTTGGATTATGAGAACATGTCTATTGAATCATGTGACATTACTTGATTTTGTTTGTGAATATATGACTGTTTTGTTAACTTATGTTTGTAGATCTAAATCATACATGAATCTTATGCAAGTTTAGGATGTTAAAGCATATGCGAATCTTATGTAAGTTTGGGATGTTAAATTATATACGAATCTTATGTAAATTTGGGATGTTAAAACATATGTGAATCTTATGCAAGTTTGTTTCTACATATGCTAATATGTATATGAATCCTATGCAAGTTTGGGATGTTAAATCATACGTTAGTTGTATATGAATCTTATGCAAGATTGGGGATGTTAAATCATATGCTGGTTTATGAATCTTATGCAAGTTTGGGATGTTAAAACATATGTGAATCTTATGCAAGTTTAGGATGTTAAAGCATATGCGAATCTTATGTAAGTTTGGGATGTTAAATTATATATGAATCTTATGCAAGTCTGTAGGTGGATTATACACAAGTTCATAAGTGAATCAAGTATATACATATGCTAGTTTATATGCAAAACATGTGACATTAATTTACATGTTTAGATCCATATGCAAGTTTACATTTTTATGTTTAGATCTATATTTAGATCCATGGCAGTACATAGTTATGCAAATTTATGTTCTATATACCCATTGCCTATGCTAGTTTTGTATGTGAATCATATGCTAGTTTTATATGTAAGTTTGTATAAAATTTATATGCAAGCTATAGGAAAACCATATCCATATATGCAAGTTCACGATTACATGTTTAGATTTATATTTAGATCCATGATAGTTTATGAAAATTTATGTTATATATATATATATCCATTGCCTATGCAAGTTCTTGGCTTTGCAAACTTATGCTATGATCTATTTTATGTGTTATGCAAGTTATGATGTTACTTTTTTTTTATAAGTTAGACTATTTTTGAGTCTAACATATATTGTATTAAAACGAACGAATAGCGTAGGGACAATGTGAAAATATTAATTTTACGAAATTGTGAATTGGCATAAAATGGCTTTAAAGGCATAAAATTAAATTGAGACATTAATTGTTATAATTTATATACCTAAAAAGTATGGACATAATTTAGGTGACAATTATGGACATGGATTAAAATTGGAAGTTATTGGCAATTTGAAATAGGGATATTAATTCAAATTGGGGTTGAATAATAATAATGCATAATAAATGCCTAAGACACGAGGTTAGACTCGTTTGTGGTGTAAGACAGCCCGGACCCGCCCGACAAATCCGCAATCACAAACGGTAGTCTAATGTGAGAAGTCAAAGGCATAAATTAAATGAGTAATAAATGCCTAAGACATGAGGTTAGACTCGTTTGTGGTGTAAGACTACCTGGACCTATCCGGCAAATCCAACAACCACAGATGGTAGTCTAATGTGAGAGGTCAAAGGCATAAATTTAATGATGCTTAGACATGAGGATAAGTCTGACTTGTGGTAGAAGTCTGCCCGGAACCGCCCGGCATATCCAACGGACACAAGCAATCGACTTGTGAGAGTTCTATGCGTTAATGATTAATTAATGCTGATCAAAGACGAATATGAATGACAAACAGAAGTTTGGTTGAGTGAATAATTCTCTGAGTACCAATCTGATGTTGATTTCGGTCTTCGGGGTTGATACTTAGGGAGTTATTCTCTTAACCAATGTATAAGTCAACTTAGATGTACTTAATCATAAATTAAGTAAAACATGATAAGTGGATATGGTTAAGACCAGCTTAACCAATAAGTGGATAGGGTTAAGACAAACTTAACCAATAATATATATTGATTTGATAAGCGGATAGGGTTAGGACCAACTTAACCAATAATATAAGTGGACAGTGTTAAGACCAACTTAACCAATAATAAAAGTGGATAGGGTTAAGACCAGCGTAACCAAATATATATATATATATATATATATTGATCTGATAAGCAGATAAGGTTATGACAAGCTTAACCAATAACACATGTTGATTTGATAAGTGGGTAACATGGGTGACATATGGGAAATAATTATAAACACTTCACCAAGTTGAAACATGTAGGAAGATATGAATAAGAGGGGTTAAGTGGGAAATCCTAGTGGGGACCAAGCATAGGTGGAAAGCTTGTGTCAAGCGTGGGGACCCTTTTCAACCAGTAACCCATTTAGTATCTAAGTGAGCTCGATCTAGATCGAGGACGGGACACACTTACTGGGTTTGATTGTAAGAGGTCAAAAGGGGTTAGCGGTGGCAACGCAAGTCCAACGGGGTCATGTGCGTGTGTGGGCCCAGGCTGGTAGGTAAGACGTTGTTGCATCGTGTAGGTATAAGCCGTGCATCTTTAGTGGTGTCGGGTTGCCACTTTGGGAAGTGATACACCCCACTGTGGGACCAGCACGGGTATCTACGAGTTAGGGAGCCGATCGAATGGGAAAGGTAGTAGGCACGACTAGTAGAGATAGGGGAAATCGACACCTATGACAGCAACTAGGTGTACAAGAAACTACCATATTATGAATAAATGTTGTAACTAGACTAGGGAGGGTAGTGGGTACAACTAGTGGAGGTAGGAGCAGGCGGCACCTACGATAGCAGCTAGGAGTACACAAAACTACTATTATTATAATTATGATTAGTAAGAGGGATCAACTTCCAGTATGGGACCAATAATGGTGCGGTGTAATTAGCATTGGTGCAGTATAGTAATTATCCTATATCGATTAGGAACGAGATTAACGCTAGAATATTCCTCTTGTTTGTTTTGACTTGCCCACTTGTTTCACAGTCATTCCTTGTTTTACCAGTTTATGCCTTATCCTAATTACTTTAATAATTATATTGTTAAAGCTATTGTACTCACCAGACTTTATGTCTGACCCCCTTGTTTTCGCCTCTTTTCTTCCTTTCCCCCCAGGTTCTCAGGGTGGGACTAGTACTAGTGGAGCTTGAATTGGATCTCTTTCTCTCTCTTTTGGAAGTGCTTGGATTGCTGAACGTAAAGTTCAGCTCATCTCTTTTATGGCTACTTATGTTGGGGTTGTGCTTTTTTACTTTATGTACTCTGAAAACATTTTTTCAAGATGGATATTAAGTGTACTTGGTTTATGAAGTTGTTGTAATCAAACTATTTCTCCGCTGCAATAAAAGTTGTTTTAAAATTTTCATGTACCAATATATGTATCTGTCTTGTTATATTCTGTTCTATACACTAATAATACTCCATGAAAGTTAATGCATTCCCTTTGAGAGTGACATTAATGGACGTGGGGTGTTACCCGCTCGGCAAATCCAGCAACTACAGACGGTAGTCTAATGTGATAGGTTAAAGGCATAAATTAAATGATGCTTAAACACGAGGTTAAGTCTGGCATGTGGTAGAAGTCTGCCCGGACCCGCCCGGCATATGCAGCGGCCACAAGCAATCGACTTAATGCGAGAGGTCTGTGCATTAATAATTAATTAATGCTGATCAAAGATGAATATGAATGACAAACAGAAGTTTGGTTGAGTGAATAATTCTCTGAGTACCAATCTGTTGTTGATTTCGGTCTTCGGGGTTAATACTTAGGGAGTTATTCTCTTAGCCAATGTATCAGTGAACTTAGATGTACTTAATCATAAATTAAGTAAAATATGATAAGCGGATATTGTTAAGACCATCTTAACCAATAAGTGGATAGGGTTAAGACAGACTTAACCAATAATATGTATTGATCTGATATGGTTAAGACAAACTTAACCAATAATATATATATTGATTTGATAAGCCGATAGGGTTGGGACCAACTTAACCAATAATATAAGTGGATAGGGTTAAGACCAACTTATCCAATAATATAAGTGGATAGGGTTAAGACCAGCTTAACCATATATATATATTGATCTGATAAGCAGATAAGGTTAAGACAAGCTTAACCAATAACACATGTTGATTTGATAAGTGGGTAACATGGGTGACATGTTGGAAATAATTATAAACACTTAACCAAGTTGAAACATGTAAGAAGAAATGAATAAGAGGGGGTTGAGTGGGAAATCCTAGTGGGGACCAAGCATAGGTGGAAAGCTTGTGCCAAGTTTGGGGACCTTTTTCAACCAGTAACCCATTTAGTATCTAAGTGAGCTCGATCGAGATCGAGGATGGGACACGGTTACTGAGTTTGATTGTAAGAGGTCAAAACGGGTTTGCGGTGGCAACGCAAGTCCAACGGGGTCATGTGCGTACGTGGGCCCGGGCTAGTAGGTAAGACGTTGTTGCATCGTGTAGGTATAAGCCGTGCATCTTTAGTAGTATCGGGTTGCCACTTTGGGAAGTGATACACCTCACTGTGGGACCATCACGGGTATCTACGAGTTAGGGAGCCGATCAAATAGGGAAGGTAGTGGGAACGACTAGTAGAGATAGGGGAAAGCAACACCTATAACAGCAGCTAGGAGTACAAGAAACTACCATATAATGAATAAATGTTGTAACTAGACTAGGGAGGGTAGTGGGTACAACTAGTGGAGGTAGGAGCAGGCGGCACCTACGATAACAGCTAGGAGTACACGAAACTACTATTATTATAATTATGATTAGTAAGAGGGATCAACTTCCAGTATGGGACCAGTAATGGTGCGGTGTAATTAGCAATGGTGCAGTATAGTAATTATCCTATATCGATTAGGAACGAGATTAATGCCAGAATATTCCTCTTGTTTGTTTTGACTTGCCCACTTGTTTCACAATCATTCCTTGTTTTACCAATTTATGCCTTATCCTAATTACTTTAATAATTATATTGTTAAAGCTATTGTACTCGCCAGACTTTATGTCAGACCCCCTTGTTTTTGCCTCTTTTCTTCCTTTCCCCTCCAGGTTCTCTGGGTGGGACTAGTACTAGTGGAGCTTGAATTGGATATCTTTCTCTCTCTTTTGGAAGTGCTTGGATTGCTGAAAATAAATTTCAGTTCATCTCTTTTATGTCTACTTATGTTGGGGTTGTGCTTTTTTACTTTCTGTACTCTGAAAACATTTTGTCAAGATGGATATTAAGTGTACTTGGTTTATGAAGTTGTTGTAATCAAACTATTTCTAAGCTACAATAAAAGTTGTTTAAAAATTTTCAAGTACCAATATATGTATCTGTCTTATTATATTCTGTTCTATACACTAATAATACTCCATGAAAGTTAATGCATTCTCTTTGAGAGTGGCATTAATGGACGTGGGGTGTTACAGAGTCCATTTTGACTTATGATCAAAATCGCAGCCATTTGATTATGTGACAGCTATAACCAATGGCGAGGTAGCATCATTAATTTACTTTGAGATTTAAAAGGATGAGAGTGTAATTTTAAAATATGTACCAAGGAAAGGATTTTAATTGGGTTGTGATTTTAAAATGGAGGAAGCTAAATATAGAAAAGAAAAAAATCTTGTACTTATTAAAGTGGCATAAACTAAGAAATTTGGGTTTGGGTAAATGGTTCGGGTGAACTAAAAACAAGTTGAATTTGAATAAGGAGATAAGGAAAATTAAACCCAACCCATAGCTATTGAATAAATAAATGGCATTTCGAAATTTTATAATAAGCGTTTGTGACTAAAATGTATTAAAAGAATTATTTTGTTAATGTATAATAAATTTTGGGGATTAATGTTAAACAGTAATTTTTCTAATAAAAGCTGACGTTAAATTGAAGACTAAGTTGTAAGTGAATAATAAAAATATGGAACGTTGATTAAAGTCCATGGTTAAATATGAAAACATTTAAAATGAATTACTAAGTTGTCTAGATAAACTAATTGTTTTTGGATGAGAAATCAAATTTTGAAATAATTATGAAACGTGGTAACTTGACATTCAATGCATATAATTATTTCATCTAACTAAAATCCACTGGTTCTATTTACACTAAATTTAATAGAACAACTTCTTATCAAGCTAGGTTGTATGTTAAGGAAATCGTGAGACTTCGAAATATTCCTAGTTTGATTATTGTGATTGTGAACAGATCTTTGCTTGTAGTTCCAAGCACTATCTTCAGAAGGTTTTGGGAACAATACCTATTCTTTGTATTGTATCTCACCTATGGTTTAATGGGAGATTGAGTGGGTGAATCATAGTCTTGAGAACTTACTTTATGCATGTAGCTTGGATCTTGTGGTAGTTGATATGAACGCTTTCCTTTTACTAAGTTAACTTATAATAACATACCAATACAGTGTCTGTATGGCTTTTTGGAACCCTTACACGAAAGGCTATGTGGATCACTTTTGTATTGGCTAAATCCAGGGAAAAAGTTGATATTGGGTCCCGACTCCATTTGAAAAGCATTTGGAAAAGTTATTCTGATCAGGGAAAGAATGAAAGAGGCCTAAAATCGATAGAACCTATGCGAACAATCGTAGAAAGCCTCTTGAGTTCTCAACTAATGATTGCGTTTATATTCATGCAACCCTTTTAAAGGAGTGATACGTTTTAGTCAGATTGGGAAACTAGCTCCTCGATACCTAAGGTCATTTTCTATTACTGAGTGTATCAATCTTGTTGCTTATCGTATTACACTTTCAGCCCAAACATCTAGTGTTCACAATGTAATCAATATATCTTGGTTGCGAAAGTACTTACATAACACAAATTTGATCGTCGATTCACATGTTACAAATAAGCTTGAGATCTCACCTTATCTATCTTTCGTGCAACACCCCGTGCGTGAACTTGCTTCGAAGGTTGAGACCTTTGGATCAAGAATGTTTTACTTGTGAAGATTCAACGGTCGGATAATCCCAATGATTAGACTTAGGAAACCATACAATTATTAAGCAATCTTATCGTGGTTTTATATCTTCTCATGTCGAGGGTGGGAAAAATTAAACTCAAGCTTATCTATTCCTTACATATTTCCTTTGTTGACAAGATAAATCGAGTTAAATACAACTTTTCACTAAGGAAATTACACGGACATAATTTTTGTAGAGGGAGTTTGTAACAACCTTAATTTTGTGATTACTCGTATAAATTTGTTAAACCATGTTTTTGTAACACCCCACACTGTTATGCACCCAAATTTCAATAAAAATCAAAACTTGAATACATCCAAGCATGGAGCGTGTATATATGATACCTGCAGTAAATGAGCATGAACATAATCAGAATACAATAAGATAACTCACAGCAGAAACAAAATAGGATAAACTAGTATTAACTCAAGTAACTACCTTTTTCAAAGTAAGTCACTTTGCCAATATCGAGCATGAGAGAGAACGAGAATTGAAAGCCAAACTACAACACGTGTGGGAACCCGACAACCTCTAGAAAACCTGGGAGGTTGTAATGAGCAGGGGGTCAGAACAACAAGATTCTGGTGAACAGGAAATGTACAACACGGATTATAATACATAGATGTATCCCGTTTGGTTCAACCCAAGATGTATGCCTACCAAGGTTAGTGATTCTAGCCTAACCTTGTAAATGTTTACGCACGACTTTACTACTCTTCCCAAAGTAGTATTCCCTAAGTATAATACTAAGATAAGACGTTTACACGTATTTTTGTGAAGCCTTTATGCCAGAACTTAGTTGGTTACCATATCGAGATTAGACCCCTAATTATGGAGTTTCTACATTCATATACTTTCATTCGCTTATCACTTATCATTTATTGCTTCACTATCAATGATAGATAGGGTGGATTCATCCTGATCACTTAAGACCCTAGGCGGACCAATTGGTCATTTATTATTTCTCGATAACTTGCTTAACGTTAACATGAACTAGAGGGCACTAGTTATGAGCCTTACTAGTTAAGGCTTCCGTCATTCACGCATATTCCCTTGCCCCGCGTAAGGTGAGAGATGGTATTTTATTATTCGCTATACCTTCTAGTTGACCTTATTAGATAACCCCCTTAGTCGCTTTTTACTTCCTATAGGATAGGTAGCCATATCTGACGTTTTTAGTTTCCACGTTTGGGTAGGCCTATACACACCTTCCATTTAAGACCCTTAAACTGAAAGACCTATTCCTAGGTGGACTCCTCAACCCTAGCCTGCTAAGACCTAAGGAAACGGATTATACGCAAAGGTTATTGGATTCGTGCCCCATTTTCCTTTAGCACCTATCCGTACTAGGATAAAGTAGGCTAAATTATTAAATTATTCACTCTACACGAAAATACTATACATACACAATTCATTGTCATCACGGGTTTATATGGTTAATAATATTTTACATTATTAACTTACTAAGTCCAATTTTTAACATAATTAAGAAAGGTTGTATCCCCTTTTTCCCTAGGGTATTTATTTGATTTCTTCCCTGATTTGGACTTAGAATTTAAACAACAATCAGTATCCACTAATCCCCTTTTTGACACCCATTTTCTTTTGTTTCTATTTTTGTTGCCCTTTATGACCATAACAGTCATATTTTCCTAAGGCAACCAGTTATCAGTCCCAAGGTATCTATTTGTTGTACCCCTACCAGGTAGTTACTATTCTTATTCATTTATTTATCTATTTATTGGTTGACTATTATATATATATATATATATATTTATGCACTGGGCCTCTCACATTAAGTTGACTACTTGTGGATGCTGGATTTGCCGGTCGGTTCCAGGCAGAATTCTTGTGACAATCCCAAAATCCGTGTGACGGTATTAAGGATAATCATTGGAATATAACACATCAATCATCATCGCAGAGAACAGATAATAGAAAAAACAATAAAAGAATAATTTTACATGGATATGACAACGGAATCACAACATGTAACAACATCAGAATAGCACAACGTAGGATATAACTTAGTAAATAAAAGGGAAATGATCAGTCACCATCGCCAGAGGCGGAATATATACATGCAGTGAGACATAATAAGGGTATCAGTCTACATCGCCGAAGGCGGTACGTATACGTACGATAATAAGTACTGGAAGTAAAACAGTCTGCATCGCCTGTGGCGGAATCATAATATAGATACAATAATGGCGGAAAATGTCAAAGTCATCTCGGTGAAGCCAGCCTCGCCATGAGCCAAAATGCACTCCATAAAATAGTGCTGAGCCAAAAACAACCTGTCACCTGTGAACTAGGCTGCCCGTGTGAAAATAAGGGCACCCACGTTTGCAAAGTGAAACAAACAACGAGTCAGTCATGGGGACTGGTATGAGAAATCTATTTAACAGTTTAAACAACAGTAATAAGCAAATCATAGGACCACGCCACTTTCGCGGAACGGGTTTACTCCAGTGATCGCTGGTGCATTTAAAACAAAGTAAATTCTTTAAAACAACGCAATGCTTTTAAAAAGAATGAAGCTATTATAAGACTCAAGTCCCATCATACAATGCAACGCAAGCCGGAGGGTAGAGTTTTAACTTATAATGGCCAAATATGCTTGATACGTGTAAAGCAAAATCATTTGATATTATTACTAGTGCATATATGTTTCAAAAACGAATAACATCATAAATATCAATCATAGGCGGCATAGCTACCATCTACTATGTCGCCATACTAGTTCTACAATCGAATCCGTTATTTCGTATTGGAAATTGGATTTCCGTCATGAGTCGAGGCAAGGGGCAAGCTCCTCTCTGCTTCGAGACATTTTAGCAAATGCCTCAGGACTACACACTCTGGGTAACCCCTGGATGCTTCAGGGCCGGTCCTCTCTTACGTTTGAGGATTAGTTATTCCTGAACACACGTTTCTCGGTCCTTACAGACCTATAATCGAGGCGCCTCGCATTCCAACAACCACATAGGTGTAAAGTAGATATATATGTCAGGGCTGGTAGGTCACTGACACCACCATAGCTAGAAAGAAACGTCGTGCTCTCCCTGCAGTCCTTATCCCGTTTTTAACTCATACCGGGGTGTGAGGCTCGCGAATCCACGCTATACACAAAGCCAGGCTACGTAGGCCATGCTTTGATCATCAAACACAAGACTTTGCTTTGTAACAGAAGCCTTGATCACAGCATCTTGGCATGCCACATAGGCAATCCACGCCATACGAATGATTTCTATCGATATATAACCTCTGAGCTCGTACGTCTCAGAGAAGGGCGTTAAGCATAAGAATAAATTCTCCGCCGCCAAACAGATATATATTTAATAGAGATCAATCAGTATAGAACAAAATCCAATGTCAGACACACAGTCCATTTACAAGTCCGTTCTGGGTCTGAACGAAACCGGAGGCGTCAAATTCCTCGTATATCCGTCCAATCAACACATGCGTTCAGACGGCTACTACTTCTGCTCCTTCACGGTAGCTACTCCAGTCAGGAACCTCAGCAGCGCCCATCCAACCGATACGAAGATCGTCGGTCTTGAATCATCTTTGTATTTTCCCATTCGAATCGTTCGATAAATTATTTGAAATGAGGGTTAGCTCGGCCTTTTCAAATAATTCACGTAGTTAGAATTCAAATCAATCCTTTCCATGGTTATATTATTCGACATTCATATTTCAGTTCTTTAGTGTTATTTTCATGTCAAACACATACAACCATCAAATATCAAACAGATCAAGCCAAATTGGTTTATTTCCAATCTATGTTGCTTATAATATTTTATAACGATTTTTCGCCATTTTTATTTATTTAAAAATGGCCATATTCAATTAAACGACGTTTTAGGTCGTGCCGTGGAACTGGCGCTGTTTTTCCCCTAATTTGTTTTACACATATCGGAAAATCTAACCATTGGATTTCTACAAAGTCTATATCACTGGGAAGATATTCCCAAAACGAACCCAACGGTTCCAGTTTCTTGAAAATCCGACGGTCGGATCTTCCACACTAGTCGTTTGAAGTTACGGTTTCAAAATTCGAACTGCAGCGTCGTTATTCGATTAAATTTAATTATATTTATATATAAATATAAACGATTCTGGCGCTGTTTTTCTTCAGATTTGAATTAAACATTCCAGATAATCCAACTGTTGGATTTTTACAAGGTTGGTGCCGTTGGAAAGATATTTCCAAGGCGAGCCCAGCGGTTGCGGTTTCGGGAAAATCCGATGGTTGGATTTCTCGTACTAATCGTTTCAAATTCCGATTCCAAAACACGAACTGCACGGCTTCGATTCCTTTCTATTCTATTTATATTTATATATATAAATGTAGTTCATTCATTTATTTCAAATATAGTTCATTCTTTAATTTCAACTTCGTTTTCACTTCAAATATTTCACTAACGCCTTAATATTTCGAAAAATTTCGCCATAACCTCCTTTGTACGGTAAGGGGTTTGGAAATTTATTGGGCCGTGTTAGGTACCCAATAAATCCTATAAAGCATCCACATATTTATAGTGATATATTCTGGTGTTTACGGGGGAGCGTGTATAGATAATAACTCCAGAGAATAAATTCTCGTCACCTCGTTCTGTGTGGAAATAAATAGTCCATGTGTCGTATCTAATGACTAGAGAGACGTGATTATTGTCAACTCCAGACCCGTGTGGGGTTTTTATTAATCTGGCAATTTATCGTTATATTTCATATAGTCCATATCAGTCATCAGTTCAACCTGTAGTATAAAATCATCGCCATACAAGCCTCTCGCTCGTATGGTAAATCTTCCACCTCGTCACACAAGCTCCAAATGCTTATGTGGAATATGATGAAGTATGCCTATCATCAAGGAGTATGCCATGTAGTGTAGTTCAAAATTAATTGTTACTATCCTATGGCGATGTTTATTATTTCACACAGAATAACCAGCACTCCGCATCCAATGGCATTCACAGGAGTTGATATAAAAATAAAATTGCACAGCCAACTCATCAAGGCTTACCTATTTGTCGGGCACGCAAATAATTTCTTTACTCTACAGCTAATCCATTTTCCCTGTTCAACACATGTATATATATGCAGAACAAAGCTAATAATAATATTTCTAGCAAACTATTATTTATTTCAACACGTGTGTATTTTTATCAAAGCGTATACATGATAAAAGAAATATTTTTATCATCAAAAATATTTATTCAACACGTGAATGTTTTTAACACTTCATATTCACAATAAAAATGTAGTTTTTATTGTCTATTCATTTTATTTTAAAATACGTTAACATTCAACACATGAATTTCAGTTCAACAAATGAATTTCAATTCAACACATGAATATTCTCTATAGTTTGTATATATATAAAAATGTGATTTTTATCGTTGAATCTATTTGTTTAAATTCGAATAATATTCAACACATGAATTTCAACTCAACGAATGAATTTCAATTCAACACATGAATATTCTCTATAGTTTGTATATATATAAAAATGTGATTTTTATCGTTGAATCTATTTGTTTAAATTCGAATAATATTCAACACATGAATTTCAACTCAACGAATGAATTTCAATTCAACACATGAATATTCTCTATAGTTTTTATAAATATAAAAATGTGATTTTTATCGTTGAATCTATTTGTTTAAATTCGAATAATATTCAACACATGAATTTCAACTCAACGAATGAATTTCAATTCAACACATGAATATTCTCTATAGTTTGTATATATATAAAAATGTGATTTTTATCGTTGAATCTATTTGTTTAAATTCGAATAATATTCAACACATGAATTTCAACTCAACGAATGAATTTCAATTCAACACATGAATATTCTCTATAGTTTGTATAAATATAAAAATGTGATTTTTATCGTTGAATCTATTTGTTTAAATTCGAATAATATTCAACATATGAATTTCAACTCAACGAATGAATTTCAATTCAACACATGAATATTCTCTATAGTTTGTATATATATATATGTGATTTTTATCGTTGAATCTATTTGTTTAAATTCGAATAATATTCAACACATGAATTTCAACTCAACGAATGAATTTCAATTCAACACATGAATATTGGTTTCAACATATGTAATTAATTTCAACAAATGAAAAATATTCTAACACATGAATTTTGGTTTCAACATATGTAATTAATTTCAACAAATGAAAATTATTCTAACACATGAATTTTTCAGAAAATTTCGGCAGCATAACGGCAGGGTAGTTAAAACCGGGACCGTCCCTAGTACGGCTCCTCGCTCTACCTTAAAACCTCGCGGTTTTTGACAATGCGGATCATGCATCTAGTTCGCACGCAGGCGGCATGTTTTATTTTCATTTCCACAATCCTGTTCTAATTTGTTTCAACCACAAGAGGGTATTTTTCAACCACAAAGGTATTTTTCAACTACAAAGGTATTTTTCAACCACAAAGTTATTTTTCAACCACAATATCAACCACAAACAATTATTTCCAACCATTCGTCATACCATATAATATCACGCCAATCACAAGCAATAAATATTGTCCATGGTCTGTGGACGAGGGGAGTATATATATATATATATATATATATATATATATATATATATATATATATATATATTATTTCTATAATTCACTTGCATTTCATCACAATTCAAAGCATATATGTTTCATACAACGCTTATACAATTTATACATCGCTAATATAACTTATACAACACATGTACATGAGGTATACAATGCGTATATAATTTACACTTCGCTTATTTAATTTATACAACACGATTTCATTCACACAATTTAGTTTAGATTCCTCACATTGGTTTTTGTAGTGCTAAAAATCGTAGGAAGATCAGAAAAATTCGCGGCTTCTGCTAGATGGTAGAGAGCCTCCCTGCGGTCTTGATGTTTCTTGTTTCATCGAATTTCGTTAACACACTAAAAAGATATGATTTTTCAAAATTTTGCAACACTTAAAAGTGTTATTTTCAATTCTGAAATTCAAAGTAGAAGGGTTTGCAAAGCTTCAAAACTAGGTTTTGAATTTAAATTCAGACTATACGGCGTCGAAGGGCTACGAACTGGCTTCCTATCGACGGTGGTGGCAGCGAACTCGGCGGCTTCTCTGGCGAACGACGGCGGTAGAAAGGGGCGAACTTCCTCGAGGTAGAACGACGTGAATACTGCACGGTTTCTGTCGAGGGTTGTTTTGATTTGAAGATGGGAGGAAGGCGATCGGAATTGCTAGCTGGAGGCGACGGCGATATTGACTGTGGCGGCGGCGATCGAGGTGGGAAGGTCTTGAACGATTTCCGTCGTTCGTTCTGGGGTTGATCGGGCTTTTTGAGATGTGAGAGAAAATAGAAGATATTTTCTAATATATTATATTTTTAAATTCCTATAATACCCCTTCTAGCCAACGTACACCAATTTCAACCCAACGACTGTCGCCCTTAGCCAAACACCCCCATTCCGGACACAATGGAATATGTTTCGTTGGCCAATTCGACTGTTACAGTCAATTATTTTTAAAATTAAAGTATAAAACAATTTATATTCAATTTGAACGTACATTTCAATTTGCCAGGGCCACAAACTGAATCGAAAAATCCCAAAAAAATAAATCTAGCTTTGTTTTGATGATACGGTCCCAACAAAACCAGTTTCGACGAATTCTGAGCTCATATGCAAAATGCCCATTTTCAGGTCGATCCATTTTAACAGAAGTTGACCAATCACATTTTCTTTTTCCCCGCTCACATACTAGCTTCAAAAATTATGAAATTTGAAACCTAGCAATAATTTGACATCCCGGACCCAACAAAAGTGGTTTCGTCGAATTCCGAGGTCGTATGCAAAAATATCTATTTTCAAGGGCTATATATGCTATATAACGACCTTTCTGAAAATTCTTTTGGCCATAACTTTTGATTTGCGTTATGAAACTTCGATTTTTCAGATTCGTTAGAAAGGTATTCATAAACAGATTTAAATATTTTCAGTTTCGCTAAAATCTGTTATATTTTCCACCCGGTACAGTCAGACAAAGTTTGTATTCAAATTTTCAAACTGCCTTACTATTCCCAATTCATTATTTTATTGAAATATGCTATTTCAATTGTTCAAATTCTTTGGTAATAACTAATTTTAAAATTTTTAAATTGGTTCACATTTTCCGGGTTATTACAATTCTACATAAGTCGAACTTAACCTCGTGCCTTAGTACATGTATCTTTACGCATTTGATCCCTCATACTAAGATGACCAGCTATGGATGCTGGATATTCCGGTGGGTTCCGGGCAGACTTATTCCACAAGTTAAGCTTGACCTCGTGTCTAAATGCGGTTTATTAATTCAAATTTCCCAAATGGGGTCTACAACATTTATCCTAATAAATTTAGGAATTTTAACCAATTTCCTATTATATTCATATTCCCCATTTAACATTGATCACAGTTGTTATTTATTGATTTGCGGTCCTATTTATAGCAATTAATTATATTGATTGCTACAAATGGTCACCATAAATATATTAATTCAATATGAATTACATTAACATATAATTCCGTAATTGAAACTTATTAAAACATTTGAATATTCCATACAATGTATATTTTACTGTTTTACACTGATTTGGATGGATAATATGTATATGTTTATATTTTATGTTTTCATGCAGTCAACGTAGTTATTATTTTTATTTTTATAATTATCCTTAAGTGATTTGGTTTAATTGACAACCAAACGTTTGTTTTCACATTCAGTATTGTCAAAAGGTTCCAAATCTTACAAAAAGACTTTTAGCTATAATCATTGTATATTATGCCTAATATGTGGAATTGGCATAATCACAAGAAATATATGAATTTTGAATAGTAGATGCAAATTACGCACAAATTAACACACACACACACACACACAAATATATATATATATATATATATATATATATATATATATATATGCACGTACATTTGCACCACTTTTCCCGTTTTTGATCTTTCTATTACACCTCTTGTGATTTCAAAGTAATGCCTTTTATGCAAAAGGAGGAAAACGACAGATTTACAATAACTAAGCAAAAACCCAACAATATTAAATACAAACATGCATATTTCTTTTAACTTTACAATCACATAATTTACCAATCATATATTTTTACCCAAATTCACGCACTTTATTATTCAACACAAAACTAGAGATCTGGAATGTAACTACATCTAACTAGTGTTTAATGAGATTGATTTCCAGGTCTATATTGCTTTACAACGATTTCAACATATTTTACAACATAGTTGTTGGAATATGTGTAAACAGGTTAAAGAAATCCTACAATTCATATTATTCATAGCCACAATATACAATTCACAAGTCTTAATACTTTTTACAATTAGATCTGATGGGTGTCATTCAAATTACAAAAATTTATTGATCGGATCTGATAGGCATAGGCATAAAAATTGAGATCTATTACGAACAAGATAAATACATCATTATTAATGTATATAAATTTCTCACTCACCTGCAAGCATCCAAATTCCAAGTTTGAACCCTTCAGGCCTACAATTCTCAAATTCTTATAAATCTACAATTTATCTGAAAAGGGGAAAGTTCCACATCTGTAGAGATATAAGAAATTAGGAAGAGAGGGGAGAATATGATTTGGAGCGTCAATTTGCATTCTTTTCCATTAGATCCGTTAATCCTCTCAATTTCATATGAATTGGATTTGATTTTTTATATAAGAATATATTTTAGATTAAGAAATTAGGTTTGGAGAACGAGGAAATGGCCGAGCTCCGCTGCCGCTACAGATTTTTGCGGAAAAAAATGAGGCCTTACCCCTTTATTTATAGGGGTGGAATTGGCCTTGAATCGTTGGATTGGTTTTAATTTATATTCGTCAATTCGTTTCATATATATTATAAACCAAACCCTATAAAACCTAGCCATCACTGGGCAAACTGACGCCCAGTAGGTCAACCGTGGTGGTCGACCGTCGGTCGGCCCACTATGTTCAACCGCCTGGGCTACCAGATGACCAGGTCGACTAGTTATATAAGGTACAATATATATTTAAATTCTGATTTATTTATTTTCCGTCCATTTTCGGTATTTTGTCCGTAATTTTTTCATACGGACTTCATTAGCGAAAATCCAAACATGAAAGTTGACCAGAATTCTGGTACGAACACATCGGCTAAAGTTTAATGGCTAAATTCCATCATTTGCAGAAATTAATATTTTTGAAATTTTATTATATCACCAAAATTTTGGGTTGTTACATTCTTCTCTCTTTTAAAGGAATTTCGTCCTGATACTCTGATGCCTCTAGTCCTATTCTACACAACCAATTTGTGTGCATCCGCCTTGCAATAATGTGCATATGTGCATGGTGTACATAATGTAATTCAACTACAAAATAATCATGCAAGATGATTCTAAATCGGATCCTCCAATATGTTTGCATTATAATTTTAAATACTTTTGAAAACATGATGCAAAATATCCTAAATATACTGGCAGTCTATATGAATGCAAAATTTGAAAGCTCCTTTTCATCCATTACCTTCACATAAATACAAATAAAAGTATGGAGAAGTTAATTTTGCATCCAAACCCTGCCATCCAATTCGTCACAAAATTTAATCGTTTCCTATTTAATTTCTCCCAAATCGAAACAAGGAAATCAAAGCGTAGTATTTTAACATTTTTCTTACTTACAAGTCTTCCATTTCCCGCCCTACAGTGGAATGTTTACCTTAGCTACCCGAAATGCTCCGAAAATTTCCATCTGTAGACTATAAAGTAAACATAAATCAAGCTCTACAATGTAAAATGAGTTAAGTAATAACTCACGCACATCATTGAAAAGGTATGGAAATAGCGTTTCCAAGGCTAGAACATGCTCTTTGTTGTTGTCGTTAACATTTTTACCGTATAGTTGGTACTACTACATAGTTAAAACGTGAACACAATGCATCCAAAAATCTTCCTTAAACCGTTCATGTGAACGAAAATCGAAATTTTTCATAAAAATAAATTCCCTCTTAAAAATTTGTTATGTCCATTTTGAAAATTTCTTTTCAAAACCATTTGACTTTCCTATATAAAATAAGAAAACGATAATTTTTTTTTTCAAACAACATTTTCCAAATACTTCAGAAATGTATTTTATGGAGACTTAAATGATAAAGTCACATGTTGACGGAAAAGGAAGTCAGTCGCGCAAAAATGCGAAAACTGAAATCACACAAAAGACCAGAATAAATTTTAGTTTTGACAAGTAGTGGTTATTTATTTATTTATATACCCATGATGTAGAACCAGTCCATTACTAAAATTTATCCAACACTGAATTTTATTCTTTCCAGCTCTAGGACAAGTGCTACTAAATAAACGAGATTTCATTCAAATAATCATGCGTGAATGACAAACATATCTTTTTTTCCAACATGGAAATCGCATTAACTAACGTCATGCGATTTTTCAATACAAGCAGTTTCAGAAAACTATAACTACAACAAAGATAAAAATGCTGGAAAGGGAAACACACGATACAAGATACAACATGCCCAAGGCATGCACTAATAACAACATCAACAAAGACTACAACTACCCATTGTAGGTTGGTCTACCTTCGCAGTTAGAGCCTGATCCATTACCAGGCCCGCGCAAGGAGCATAGTATGGCGGAGATGCAGCCAATCTCATGCGCCTATTGGTGTTGCTCGTTGCGAACATCTCAGAGCTCGGCCTGCATAGCGCAGATGACAGTGAGCTTTAGGCTCCCATGACTGGGCTGTTGGGGATATTAAGGCGGCTGAACTGGAGCGGGTGATGCAGGGACAAGAGCGTCGGGCAGTTGGATGCCCTTCTTTCGGAGGGTAGCGCGACTTATGGTGGTCGGCGCCTTTTCGCTGCCGTCTCCCTAGAAAGTCTCACTTGGAAGTGTCGGAAAACACGGGTGTGAAGGTGACTTGTAATAACCCGGAATTTCGGAACCAATTTAAAATTTTTATTTTAGCAATTTTAATGAATTTTGAATATTTAAAATGATTTATTTTAAATAATAATGATTTAAAAATTATTTAAATTGACGTTAGAGCATATAAATTTATTTTAATTATATAACGGGCCTGAGATGGCATGGTAGTTTGAAAATTCGATTTTAAATTTCAAATGAATGTACAAAATTCAAAATAAATCGGATTTAAGTAAAACTAGAAATATTGGAATCTATTTAATAATATCTTTCTAACGAATGTAAGAAACTGAGATTTCATAATATAGATTAAAATTTATGCCCAATTTAAATTTTAAAATAGTCGCTATGGAATTTATATATTTTTTAATATAATATATGGCTCTTAAAAATAGCAATTTTGCAAACGACATCCATTTTCGACGAAACCACTTTTACTAGATCGGGAATGTCAAATTATTGCTAGGTTTCAAATTTCATAGGTTTTGGAATTAATATGTGAGTGTGGTGAATTTAAATGTGTTTGGTAATTTCAGTTTGAATTTAATCGACTGAAAAATGTCCATTTTTCAAATGGTCTCCAAATTCAACAAACTTTATTTTGTTAGGACCGTGTCGTCAGAACATAGCTAGATTTATTTTTTGGAATTTTTGGAGTTAGTATGTGTCCCTAGTAAATTAAAATGTATGTTGAAATCAATTTTGAACGTTAAACTAATTTATATTTTAATTTAAAGGAAAACTGACCGAAGCAGTCGAATCGGCTTGTAGGACATATCCCATTGTGTCCGGAATGAGGGTATTTAGCTAAAGGCGGCAGTCATTGGGTTGGATTTAGAGTTAGGATGCAAAATCTCCTTTGTTCGGATTAAATAATATTAAAAATTATATATATATATATATATATATATATTTAAAAAAAACCTAATCCTTCGTAATTCAAATAGTCGCCGCCAGCTAAGGAACGGATGGCGATATTCATCTGATTTTTGTTGCTTCATTTACATTCAATCCATCACTTAATTAATTATCATTTCTAAACAAAAATTGTTGCTCTCTCTTTGATCTTCACATCCAATGGTTAAGATTTGAAACAAGGACCTAGATTATCTGGAATTCGAGCTCAAGCTCGAAGAGTTCGAAAGGGTTTTCTGGGCAGGTGGCGGGTGCGAGTGGGCCCCTCTGGCCGGCGGGGGATGCTCTGGTCTTGGCGCATCTCGTGGGGTACTTGGATCCAACTCCAGCGCATCATGATGGAGAAGGTTTCGAACCCTAGGGAATGGCGGCTATGGGTTTCCGCGTGGTCAGTTACGAAGAAAAAAGAATAATTACGAGAGGGTAATTAACATACGATGATAATTAATTAAAGAAATTAGTTAATCTACTTATATAATTAATTATTTTATCATAAGTTCAATGTTTAAAATGTTATATCTTCTCAAAATGAAATCTGAATTCAGTGAAACGGGTTTCGTTGCGATCGTGGAAACAAACTCTACAATATGGAACTGACGAGAACGGAAATGGAGCAAGTTACAGTTTTTGATAAAATTAAACGTCCAGTTTAATTTTTATTAAAATCATCATCAACTAAATAATGATGGAGTGGACCCCAATGTGAGAACTCCTTCTCACTCTAATTATTTTATAGTTAAATATATACCAGGGTGCAGACGGGCTTAGAAGCCCCCGACACTATTTATTGTACAAACCATGGTTGTTTGTTTGAAGTGTATTGTGGAAATTTGGATTGTGGCTGTAAAATTGATTGTGAATAAAATATTTGAATAATAAAAATATCATTTTTATTGTATAATGGAACTATATAAAATATTCATGTGTTGAATAAACTGTTTGAATAATAAAAATATCATTTTTATTGAATGTATGAACTATATAAAATAGTCAAGTGTTAAATAAAATAATTTTTTCGTTAAAAATATATTTTATAACATATTTATGAACGTCATAAAATTCTCCTGAAATGAAAATATATATTCATTTACAAATCAGACGATTTGTTTATGTACACCCATTTAACTGACATGGATTGGGACAATAAATTTTACACATCGCCCAACTGCACAAATAATATTCAGTATTTGTTGGTTGAAACCCCCCATGGGTATTGGGACGATATTTGGCATACACTAATCCCAGTTGTTTAATTGTATGTCAATTGATTGTTTAACAGACTGCTGTAAGCTTTAATTATTTATATTAATGCTTTTGCAGTTGTGTAATGCACTCTAGATGATGGTTGACTATGTATAATTATTATTGTATACATGTGTCATATGAAATCCATATAAATAACATTATATGGTAATTGGCTGGGTCTGATTCAAATTCAGAATTAATGAATATTTTAAAACAAGAAAATATTTTAAATTAACAAATATTTTAAAATAATATTCTGTAAAGGATTAAAATATGATTTTTTTATGTCCGATTTGGGATGGACACGAAAATATTGAAATATGTGAAGCCGTGTTGATTAGTTATGCGCCATTTTGACGTGAATGATATTTATATAGATTTTATTCATTTTTATAATGAATATCTAAAAGGAAATTATTTCAAAATCTGATATTTTGAAAATATTATCATTTAAATATTATAATGATCAGGAGTATTCAATTTTGATTTAAAATTGAAAATGAAGTTAGAATCGTTTTAAAACGAATTTATAAACGATTTATAAAATACGTTTTAAATGGAAATTGACGAAATATATATTATATATATATAATGGCCTGAATAGAATGCACCACGCCGCGACCGTTCGCTAATTTCGACCATTGAATTCGAATTGACATTACGGGAAATCCGACCGTCAGATTCTCCTAAAACCGGTACCATTGGCTTCGCATCGAAAAGAGCTTTCGAACGAATATAAGAGATTTGAAATCTAATGGTTGGATTTGGAATTATGTCCAAATCAAATTGGGAAAAGGTCGCTGTAAGTGCAGTTTGATGACCGTTTATGGAAATCTTTGGTTAGGCTTGGTTACAACGACGTCGAGCTGGCCGCGGAGAAAGACTCGGCATTCAGGCGAGCCGCCCGATGGTGTGGTACGTAGTGGTAATAGTACGCGCCCCGCTCCGAAACAAAGAAAAAGGTGCGTGCCACACTCACGAGGGACTCCCAGTGAGATACTGGAGGAAGGTGGGGAAGACGTCAAGTCCGCACGGCCCTTATGGGCTGGGCCACACACGTGCTACAATCGCAATGACAATGGGAAGCAAGGTTGTAAGGCGGAGTGAATCCGAGAAGATTTCCTCAGTTTGGGTTGTTCTCTACAACTCGGGAACTTGAAGTTGGAATCGCTATTGATCGCGGATCAGCATGCCACGGTGAATATGTACCCGGGCCCTATACACACCGCGCGTCACAACCTGGAAATGGGTTTCGCCCGAAGCATCGGACCAATGATCACCCATGACTTATGTGTACCACTAGTGCCACAAAGGCTTTTGGTGGTCTTATTGGCGCATACCACGGTAGGGTCTTCGACTGGGGTGAAGTCGTAACAAGGTAGCCATAGGGGAACCTGTGGCTGGATTGAATCTTGAAAGGGCCTTAATAAAATTATTAAAAATATTAATAATTTGTGTAAAATCATAATTAATGATTCGGAAAGAATTTGATTAAAAATTCCAAGTTTGTAAAGATAAAAATATTTTTTTATCAAAATGAACTAGTTAATAACTAGAATAATAATCCAATTATTTTTTGAAATAATAAATTGTATTGAGAAATGGTGTTAATATAACCTGAATTTTCCAATATATGAATTGGAACGGATTTGAATAGAATTAATCCTCGGGATATTTCGATATTGGATTCCGTGACTATACAGATATCGTGGAGGAATTTGGAAGATAAATATATATCGTTATTCCCCATACGATATGTGTTGGTTTCAGAATTTGATATTGAATATAAGCCAATATAATTTCTATTCAGAGCCTTATATTTAATATATAATTAGATTTTGGGTTTGCCGTGAATGGTGTCTTCAGTAACACAGTTCTTAAATCCCGTGTGAAAAGAATAAATCTTTTAATTAAGATTATTAGAGTTTTCAGTTATATTTAGTAATTGGAATAAAATGGAACGTGAGTTGGGTTTATTATGAACTGATTTTTTAACGACATTCGTTATTTAACCCTATTGACAGTGGAATGTGATTTGGAAAATATAAATCTTTTATTAAGATTTAATGGAAAATTTCCAAAGTAAAGTTTTCCAATATATTAAATTGGAATTGAATGGAATTCGATTTAGTATTAATCGAAGTAAGCTTCTGTGGAGGAAGACTGTTTATATATATGGAATTTAAAAGGCTTTGTCATTATTTCATTTATATTATTAGTCGGATACGGAAATTTATATCAATTATATATTGATCGGTTTTCTGTGAAGATTCCATAATTAATGGAATGTGATTTTGGGTTTATCGTGAGTTGTGTTTTAAATGACATTGGTTCTTTAACCCAGTTAAAGATGTCTAACATTGTATTTCGAACTGTATTGTCGATCTCCAGTAAATATATATCTATTTGGTGGCGGAGACTTTATTCTCCTGCTTAACACCCTTCTCTGGGACGTACGAGCTTAAAGGTTGTATATCAGCAGAAATCAATGGTACAGTGTAGACTGTCATAGCGGCATGTTTGATTTCCCAAAATTATACAATCATAAATAATGATTTTTGAGAAGATTAAAACTAAATGGAGTTTTAATGAATCTTTAATTAGACTGAAATGTGAATGTGGTAATTTAAATTATCAAATTTGGGAAATGATCGAGAATGGAGTACCACCAGTTTTTCTCTAGGCGATAGTTAAATCTTTAATTAGATTTGAACGTGAAATGATAATTAATTTTACCGATAACACCGTGGTGTTAGAAATGGAGTATTACCAATTTTGCTCTATGGGATGAATAGGTTGGGATTGGGAAATAAAATAAATGATTACTACGATAAGGTTCGCTGATCCCGGTTAGTTTGGAAAACCTTAATTTGGTTTAAATTATGGAAAGAATATTTGAATAAAAGAATATTCTAAATTGGAATGAGATGTATGTTTTGTTTTATAGCATTTGCTTACAAGATACATGAGTTATTCGGAAAGACCAGCTTTATCCCATTTTGAATAATTAATACGACGATAAGTCGACGATGAAGATGGTGTTGGAGACCGGAGATCTTCACATCATTTGGATGATTACTAATGTCCTAATTGGGCTGTACACCCAAGACGAGGTAATAACTGGTGATCGTCCAGACGTACTTGGAGATCGACCGGATATGCGAGGGCCTCTCTCATATATTGGACATATGGGACGAGGAACAAGGTGCCTTCGGTTTCGTTCAGACCTGAAGCAGACTTGAAAATGGATGGTGTGTCTGACATTGATTCCTTTATACTGTATTCGTTGATCTCTGCTAAATATATATCTGTTTGGTGGCGGAGAATTTATTCTCTTGCTTAACATCCTTCTCTGAGACGTACGAGCTTAGAGGTTATATATTGGTGGAAATCAGTGGTATGGTTGGAATGACAGTATGGCATGCTGAGATGCAAATGATTAAGGCTTTTGTTAAAAAGTAGAGTCTTGTGGTTGATGATCAAAGCACAACTTTAATTAGCATAGCTTTGTGTAGCGTTAATTCGCGAGCTTCACATCCCGGTATGAACCTGAAACGGGATGAGGACTTCAGGGAAATGGACATATGTTAGTTTCTAGATAGGAGTAATGTCATGGTATGGAGCCTAGATTGTTTACTCATGTGGATGTTGCTTATTATTACTTGATGAGAAGCGAGGCGCCTCAGATATATCGATCACTACGGAGCCGATGGATGTTATGGTCAATATACTGACAAGGTTTTATGCCCCATAGGGTGGGCTATCATATGTATGGTATTGCCAATCATCGACGGATGGCCGGCTCTGTCGCTAACTGCAGGTGCAGTTGCGACTGTATCCTGAGGCACGGGCTAGAGAGTCTCGAATCGGTAAGGACGATCGCTTGCCTTGGTTCATAGATGGAAACCCAACTTCCAATATGTTTTTTTTGTTTTTACTTGTAAATATATATATGGCGACGTAATATAATTGGACCTACGCTGCCTGTGGTTGATTGATTTATATTTGAAGTTGATTTCTTCACTTATAGTAATAATAAAAGATGAAATTTCGCGTATCAATCATTTTTGGCTATTATAAGGGAAAACTATGTCCTCGACTGCGTTCATTGTGTGATGGCACCTGAGTCTTATAATAGCTTCATTTTTTCTAAAAGCATTGCGTTGTTTATTTCATGCACTGGTATTCTTGGGATGAAACCTATTCCGTGTAATACGGCGTGGTCCCTTAATTTACCCAACTTTAAAATAAAGTGTAAATAACTGTTTTAGATCTCACACCAGTCCCATGACTGACCTGGAGTTTATTGTCTTAACCTAAACTCTGGGTGCCCCGATTTTCCACATGTGCAGTTAGTAGTTTCGGTTTTGTAGATATTTCATTATACAGGATCGTGGATTTACAACTGAAGCTATATTCGGAAAGATCTGTATCCATGTATTCCTTCCAGTTCTGTTATGTATTCTTTTTCCACTTCTTTGTAATTTAAGTCTCTGATATTTTTCAATGTGTAATATTTATTTGAACTCTGATATCTTGTACTCTAATGTAAATTGTTGTAATAACAATGAAATATTCTATCGTTTGTATTCTGATTTGTCATGTTCTCAACTCAATCCGGGTTTCCCGATAGGGGAACTTTGGGTCGTTTCATTTGTTGTATCAGAGCTTTGGTTTACAAAGCTCATGAATAAGACACATTAGAACCCAATGCAGGAATTCATCAGAGATTGGATTAGTAATATCCAATGAGAATGACTTGTTAGAGATAGGATCGGTAGTATCCCAGAATGAGTGTGAAGAGTGTTATTTTTAACATAAAAATGAAAACAAACTTTGTTTTGAAAATTTAAACCCTATTATACGTATTTGAGTATTTTATTTTAAATTGATTTTGGGCAATCGAGTATATGAAGAATTGGAATATACATCTTGCAAACGTGTATTCAAAGTCTCAAATATACAAGATAGATATAGAATCACACTCTAGTCGCCCGGAGATGATTCTGATGATTGAGTACTTATCACTAGAGTTTATGTTCGAGTTTCAAAAGTAGGATATCTATATATTTCCAATTGACTAGTGTGAGAACCAAAATTCAGATAGGGTTATTGTTGTGATTTGGCCTTAAAAATGTGATTTTTGAATATATATTAAAGTTATGCATTTGAAAATTTAATTAGCTAATTGATTGCTGATTGTGATGTTTGATTATTAGTTTTAATAATAAAAATATTGGAATGATAATTAATTTAACCAATATGTAAATGAAAGGTAATAATGATGCTAAATTGAAACGAATTATTGAACTGAATTGAAAATTGATTGAAATTGCATACATGTATAGATGTATATATAAATATGTGTGTGTGTGTGTGTGTGTGTGAACAGGTCATAACAGGGAAGCTAAGAAGAGGAATAAAATTGTTTGCCCAAAAAATAGGTACATGTTTACTGTATTATTTGGGTTTTGATGATTTTATGAGCCGATTGGCTAGCCACTTCGCTTTTTTGTTTTCTTTTGGATTGATGAGGGGCCTGTAAGGCAAGTTGCAGTTTTAAAGGTCTCCCCGTACATATGAGGTTATGGCGAAATTTTTCGAAAATTTAGGGTGTTAGCCAAATTTTTGAGGAATTAGAAAATTCTTAGAAACTGAAAAGTTGAAGTATGAAAGCCAGAATGAAAGTTGAGTTGGTTGGCTAAACAACTTTCAGCTCCGTTCCTTTTTGAGACAGAAAAGATTTTTAGTGGGGGAGAGTGTAACAGCTCGGAATTTCTGAACCAATTTAAATTTTTTTATTTTAGCTATTTTAATGAATTTTGCATATTTAAAATGATTTATTTTAAATAATAACGATTTAAAATTTATTTAAATCGAAGTTAGAATGTATAAATTTATTTTAACTATATAACGGGCCTGAAATGGCGCGGTAGTTTGAAAATTCAATTTTAAATTTCAAATGAATGCACATAATTCAAAATAAATCGGATTTCAGTAAAACCAGAAATATTGGAATCTGTTTAATAATATCTTTCTAACAAATGTAAGAAAATGAGATTTCATAATATAAATTAAAAGTTATGCCCAGTTTAAATTTTAAAACAGTCGCTATGGAATATATATATATATATATATATATATATTAATATAATATATAGCCCTTAAATATAACCATTTTGCAAAAGACCTCCGTTTTCGACGAAACCACTTTTATTGGATCCGGAATGTGAAATTATTACTAGGTTTCAAATTTCATAATTATTGGAATTAATATGTGAGCGTGGTGAATTTAAACGTGTTTGGAAATTTTAGTTTCAATTTAATCAACTGGAAAATGGCCATTTTTCAAACGGTCTCCAAGTTCGACGAAATTAGTTTTGTTAGGACCGTATCATCAAAACATAGTTAGATTTTTTTTGGAATTTTTGGATTCAGTATGTGGCCTCGATAAATTAAAATGTACGTTGAAATCATTTTTGAATGTTATACTAATTTATATTTTAATTTAAAAGAAAATTGATCGAAATAGTGGAAACAGCTTGCAATTGTGTCCGGAATGGGGTATTTAGTTAGGGGCGGCAGTCATTGGGTTGGATTTGGAGTTAGGACGGAAAATCTTGTTTGTTCGGATTAAATAATATTAGAATTATATATATATATATATATATATATATATATATAAACCTAATCCTTCATAATTCAAATTACCGCCGCCAGCTAAGGAATGGATGGCGATATTCATCCGATTTTTGTTCCTTCATTTACATTAAATCCATCAATTAATTGATTATCATTTCTAAACAAATATCGTTGCTCTCTCTATGATCTACACACCCAACAGTTATGATTTGAAATCAAGGACCTAGATTGACTGGAATTCGAGCTCAAGCTCGATGAGTTCGGAAAGGTTTTCTGGGCAGGTGGCAGGTGCAAGTGGGCCCCTCTGGCCGGCGGGGGAATCTCTGGTCTCAGCGCATCTTGTGGGGTACTTGGATCCAAGTCCAATGCGTCGTGGTGGATAGGGTTTTGAACCCTAGGGAACGGTGGCTATGGGTTTCTGCTTGGTCAGATACGAAGAAAGAATAATAATTACCAGAGGGTAATTAACATAAGATGGTAATTAATTAAAGAAATTAATTAACCTACTTAAATAATTAATTACTTTATCATAAGTTCAATGTTTAAAATGCTATATCTTCTCCATATGAAATCAGAATTCAGTGAAACGAGTTGCGTTGAGATCATGGAAACAAACTCTACAACATGAAACTGACCAGAATGGAAATGGAGCAAGTTACAGTTTTTGATAAAATTAAACGTCTAGTTTAATTTTATTAAAATCAACATAAATTAAAGAATGACGAAGTGGAACCCAATGTGAGAACCCCTTCTCACTATAATTATTTTACAGTTAAGTATATACTAGGGTGCAGACGGGGCTTAGAAGCCCCCGACACTATTTATTGTACAAACCGTGGTTGTTTATTTGAATTGTATTGTGGAAATTTGGATTGTGGCTGTAAAATTGATTGTGAATAAAATATTTAACCAATAAAGATATCGTTTTTATTGTATAAAGGAACTATATAAAATATTCATGTGTCGAATAAACTGTTTGAACAATAAAAATATCATTTTTGTTGAATGTATGAACTATATAAAATAGTCAAGTGTTGAATAATTGTAAAAAATATAATTTTTAACGTATTTATGAATGGCATAAAATTCTCTTGAAATGGAAATAAATATTCATTTACAAATCGAACGATTTGTTTATGTACACACATTTAACTGACATGGATCGGGACGATAAATTTTACACATCTCCCAACTACACAAATAATATTCAGTATTTGTTGGTTGAAACCCCACATGGGTATTGGATGATATTTGGTGTACAATAATCCCAATTGTTTAGTTGTATGTCAATCGATTGGTTGATAGACTATTGTAAGCGTTAGTGATTTATATTAAATGCTTATGCAGTTGTGTAATGCACTCTGGATGATGGTTGACTGTGTATAATTATTGTTGTATACATGTGTTGTATGAAATCCATATAAATAACATTATATAGTAATTGGTTGGGTATGATTCCAATTAATAATTAATGAATATTTTAAAATAGGGAAATATTTTAAATTAGCGAATATTTTAAAATAATACTCTGTAAAGGATTAAAATATGATTTTTATGTTCAATTTGGGATGGACACGAAAATATTGAAATATGTAAAGCCGTATTGATTAGTTATGCGATATTTTGACGAGAACGATATTTATATCGATTTGATTCATTTTTATAATGATTATCGAAAAGGAAATTATTACAAAATCTGATATTTTGAAAATATCATCATTTAAATATTATAATGATAAGGAGTATTCAATTTTTATTTAAAATTGAAAATAAAGTTAGAATCATTTTAAAATGAATTTATAAATGATTTATAAAATACATTTTAAATGGAAATTGAAGAAATATATATTATATATAATTAATGGCCTGAATAGTACGCGCCGCACCGCGACCGTTCGCGAATTTCGACCATTGACTTCGAATTGACATTACGGGAGATTCGACTGTCGAATTCTCTAAAACTGGTACCGTTGGGTTTGTATCGAAAAGATCTTTCCAACGAATATAATAAATTTGAAATCTAATGGTTTGATTTGGAATTATGTTCAAATCAAATTTGGAGAAGGTCGTTGTAAGTGCAGTTCGATGATCGTTTATGGAAATCGACTGAAAGAGCCTTAATAAATTATTAAAAATATTAATAATTTGTGTAAAATCATACTAAATGATTTCGAAAGAATTTGAGTGAAAAATTCCATGTTTGTAAAAATAAAAATTATTTTTTATGAAAATGAACTAGTTAATAACTAGAAAAATAATCCAACTATTTTTAGAAATAATAAATTGTATTGAGAAATGGTTTTAATATAACCATAATTTTCCAATGTATGAATTGGAATGGATTTGAATGGAAATAATCTTCGTGATAGTTCGATATTGGATTCCGTGACTATATGGATATTATGGAGGAATTTGGAAGATAGATATATAACGTTATACCCCATACGATATGTGTTGGTTTCAGAATTTGATATTGAATATAAGCCTATATAATTTCTATTCAGAGCCTTATATTTAATATTAAATTGGATTTCGGGTTTGTCGTGAATGGTGTCTTTAGTTGCACTGTTCCTAAACCCCGTGTGAGAAGAATAAATCTTTTAATTAAGATTATTAGAGTTTCAAGTTATATTTAGTAATTGGAATAAAATGGAACGTGAATTGGGTTTATTGTGAATTGTGTTTTTAACGACATTCGTTCTTTAACCCGATTGACAATGAAATGTGATTTGGAATATATAAATCTTTTATTAAAATTTAATGGAAAATTTCCAAAGTAAAGTTTTCCAATTCAAAATATTAAATTGGAATTGAATGGAATTCGATTTGGTAATTACCGAAGTGAGCTTCTGTGGAGGAAGACTGTTAATATATATGGAATTTAAAAGGCTTTGTCGTTATTTCGTTTATATTATTAGTCGGATATAGAAAATGATATCGATTATATATTGATCTTTTTTTCGTGAAGATTCCATAATTAATGGAATGTGATTTTGGGTTTATCGTGAACTTTGTTTTAAATAACATTAGTTCTTCAACCCAGTTAAAGACAGGATTTCATGTCTAACATTGTATTTCGAACAGTTTTGTTGATCTCTGCTAAATATATATTTGTTTGGTGGAGGACAATTTTTTCTCTTGGTTAACACCCTTCTCTGGGACGTACGAGCTTAATGGTTGTATATCGTCAGAAATCAATGGCACGATGTAGATTGTCGATGTGGCATGTTTGATTTCCCAAAGATAAATAATCATAAATAATGATTTTTAGGAAAGTGGAGTTTTAATGAATCTTTAATTTAATTGAAATGTGAATGTGATAATTTAAATTATCAAATTTGGGAAATGATTGAGAATGGAGTACCACCAGTTTTACTCCAGGTGATAGTTAAATATTTAATTAGATTTGAGTGGGAAATGGTAATTAATTTTACCGATAACACTGTGGTGTTAGAAATGGAGTATTACCAGTTTTGCTCCATGGGATGAATAGGTTGGGATTGGAAAATAAAACAAACGATAACTACGATAAGGTTCACTAATCCTTACTAGTTTGGAAAACCTTAATTTGTTTTAAATTGTGAAAAGAATATTTGAATAAAAGAATATTTTGGATAGGAATGAGGCGTATGTTGTATTTTATAGCACTTGTTTATAAGATGCACAAGTTATTCGGAAAGACCGGGTTTATCCCATTTTGAATAATTAATATGATGATAAGTCGATGATGAAGATGGTGGTTGAAGACCGAAGATCTTCACATCGTTTGGATGATTACTGATGTCTTGCTTAGGCTATACACCCAAGACGAGATAATAAGTGGTGATCGTCCAGATGTACTTGGAGACAGACCGAATATGCGAGGGCCTGTCTCCTGTATTGGACATATGGGACAAGGAATAAGGTGCCTCCGGTTTCGTTCAGACCCAGAACGGACCTGCAAATGGATGGTGTGTCTGACATTGATTCCTTTAAATTGTATTCGTTGATCTCTACTAAATATATATCTATTTGGTGGCCGAGAATTTATTATCTTGCTTAACACCCTTCTCTGAGACGTATGAGCTTAGAGGTTATATATTGATGGAAATCAGTGGTACGGTATGGAATGACAATGTGGCATGCTGAGATGCAAATGATCAAGGCTTTTGTTGTAAAGCAGGGTCTTGTGGTTGATGATCAAAGCACAACATTAATTAGCATAGCTTTGTGTAGCGTTAATTCGCGAACTTCACACCCCGGTATGAACCAGAAACAAGATGAGGACTTCAGGGAAATGGACATATGTTAGTTTCTATCTAGGAGTAACGTCATGGTTGGAGCCCAGAATGTTTACTAATGTGGATGTTGCTTATTATTGCTTTCTTCACTTATTGTAATAATAAATGATGAAATTTCACATATCAAGCATATTTGGCTATTACAAGGGAAAACTCTATCCTAGACCGCGTTCATTGTGTGATGGGACCTGAGTCTTATAATAGCTTCATTTTTCAAAAAACATTGCGTTGTTTATTTCATGCACTGGTATTCTAGGGAGGAAACCCGTTCCGTGTTATACGACGTGGTCCCTTGTTTTACCTAACTTTAAAATAAAGTTTTAAATAAATGTTTTAGTTCTCACACTAGTCCCATAACTGACCTGGAGTTTTTTGCCTTAGCCTAAACTCTGGGTGCCCCTATTTTCCACATGGGCAGTCAGTAGTTTTGTTTTTGTAGATATTTCTTTATACATGATCCTGGATTTACAGCTAAAGCTATATTCGGAAAGCTCTGTATCCGTGTATTCCTTCTGGTTGTGTTAAGTATTCTTTTTCCGCTGCTTTGTAATTCAGGTCTCTGATATTTTTCAATATGTAATATTTATTTGAACTCTGATATCTTATACTCTGATATAAATTGTTGTAATAACAATGAAAAGTTCTGTCATTTATGGTCTGATTTGTCGTGTTCTCAACTCAATCCGGACTTTCCCGATAGGGGAAGTTTGGGTCGTTTCATGACTATAAGGAAAATGGCTCCCTGGGTTGCCGATGAAGGGCTCATAAAGATGGATCATAAGCACGCACGCTTAATTGACGGCTATGTCACCAAGGATAACATAGGAAGCACAACGTACAGAAGGATAAATCTACTCCAAGCTTACTGTCCTTAGAATGATGTTGTATTGTATGATACGCACAACTACACGGGCGATGGGTCGCAGATTGGCAGTGGTCCAGGCTCCGGGTTCTCCAAGGAAGATACACTGAAGGATCTGATGGTCCTCCATCTCAATAGCATCTAGCTCGGCTCCGATTGCCGAGATACCCAAAATCTGAGCTAAGTCAGCGTCAGTGAACTCGATGTGGGTGCCTATGACCTCGGATATGATGACGCAGGACTCGTCAATGAAGTAGACATCCATCTGAGCATCGAACAGACGGACGCTGCGCGGATACAGGTCATGCTCAAAAGTGTCGAAGCCCAAGATTGGTGTTAGGCCTACGATGGCAAAAAGCTCCTCCAAACCAAATGCGGCGAAATCGGCGAACTTCACCGGTCGACCAAACTGTAACTCATAACTGGCCATAGCTAAGTACTGCTTAATCTTCACCCCATCACGATCTAACCGAGCGGCTTCCTGAGGCATGAGACTGGAGTGTTGGTTATGAGATGCCATGGAGGAATCGGTGAGTTGCGCAAGGGAATATGCAAATCTAGTGTATAATTGGGTACAAACCTGCACGAGAAGGATTTTAGTGGTAATTAGGGGAGAAACGGAGTGTGGATTACTCGGATTGGAGCTTGGGAAGGAGGAGGGTTTGGGTACAGTAAAAATTTGGGGTTAGGGGAGAAACAGTCAGTTGAACGATATATGTATACATACATACATATATATATATATATATATATATATATATATATATTTATATATATATATATATAGTTCAGCCGATTCGGGTCGGGTCATGCCACACTCACCGTGGGGTAGCGGTCGACTAGACCCTAAGAGGGCGGTCGACCGCTTGCCCCATAGTGGGCATGGTTTGAACCTCGACCCGACGACCCTTATAAATTATATATAAATTAAATTTATATTTTCCTATTGCGTTGAAATAACTTCTACTCCCAACCGAATTCTCGTATCGACTTCCACCAATCGTCGAGTTAAGAAAATTAATTTTCCAACGCTTTTCCCTGCCTAAAAGACAGTGACACCAAATCGAATGAACTCAAAGTAGGAAATCGGTTAGAAATCCAAAATAAAATTTAAAATAGATTTTTCCCCTTACTAGCTAACATGAACTAAGCGATAATTCAAATCAAATACCCTAAAATAAGGATACAAGAATTCCTTAGCCTTTTCAAAGGAAAATTTAAAACTTTTTCAAAAATGGAATTTTACTATAATCTAATGGTTTCGTATTTAAAAATCCATTTTATTATTATTTATATTCTAGTTTATATTTTAATCTGGATAAACCTTTTCATGTTCAAAATATTGGAGCTTTTTAAAAATATTAAGGATTTATTGTGACAATTTTAATAAACTATCATATATATATATATATATATATATGTATATATGTACATATATATATATAGGAAGAGGGATACTAAAAATTACAAGGAATAGGTATTTATTATTCTTGAGTTTACTGGTATATTCCTAGCCATTTCTTACTCCTTTCTTCAAATCAATCGGAGTACGTTTATTAGAATTACCAAATGGCCTAATAAATTTTGAGACACGAATAGATTACAATCTAAAAACCACATCTTTATAAAACAATTTTCTGAAACTGTATTCCAAAACTCCTTCATTTTTCTAAATAGCTTTAGAAATGAATTTATAATAATACAAGGCCAAGAACTCAGATGATTATCTCAATAAAGGTAGATTCAGAAATTCAACGAAGTAACAAATGGATATACCTCGTAATTATATTTTCGAAATGGATACCAGATACGAATGTGAACTCTTCGCATTTTGGATCGAGGAATAGCCTTAACCAGAACTACTGAACAAAACCAAAAACCAGAAATTGTGACTATCTCGGTCATAGCTAGGTTTTCATCCAATCTCCAGACTAGAATCAACGGACTCCACCATATGCTGTTCTCATGCTCTCCAGGACAAGATCGCCAGTGTACGATAGGGTAAGACAGAATTGGATAGAAACCCGAACTCAACATATTCCAACTCTTAGTCGGTTAAAGCCCATTTTATATAATTAGGCCCACGAATAATTTCACCATCGAAATAATTTAAAGTCGAGTGAGGAAGACGAAGAAAAACAAAAAAGAAAGTCGAATTATATTCTCTCACGAGTTCTAATTTAACTAATGTCTCTGATCATTTAATCTAAGCTCTGATACCAAATGTAATACCCCACACTTTTCTATGCCCAAATTTCGACAAAAATCAAAACTTGAACACATCCAAGCATGGAGCGTGTATATCTGGTACCTGCAATAAATGAGCATGAACATAATTAGAGTACAATAAGATAACTCATAGTGGAAACAAAATAGGATAAACTATTATTAACTCAAGTAACTACTTTTTTCAAAGTAAGTGACTTTGCCAATACTGAGCATAGGAGAGAACGAGAATCGAAAGCCAAAATACAACACCTGTGGGAACCCGACCATCTCTAGAAAACCTGGGTGGTTGTAATGAGGAGGAGGGTTAGAATAATAAGATTCTGGTGAACAAGAAATGTAGGAAATGTTCAACACATATTATAATACACAGATGTATCCCGTTTGGTTCACCCCAAGATGTATGCCTACCAAGGTTAGTGATTCTAGCCTAACCTTGTAAATGTTTATGCATGACTTACTACTCTTCCCAAAGTAGTATTCCCCAAGTATAATACTGACATAAGACGTTTACGCATATTTTTGTGAAGCCTTTATGCCAGAGCTTGGCTAGTTACTATATCGAGATTAGACCTCTGATTACGTAGTTTCTACATTGATGTACTATCATTCGCTTATCATTCATATACCTTCTAGCTGAACTTATTATATAACCCCCTTAGTCGCTTTTTACTTCCCGTAGGATAGGTAGGCATAACTGACGTTTTTAGTTTCCAGGTTTGAGTAAGCCCATGCGCACCTGCCATTTAAGACCTCTAAACTGAAAGAGCTATTCCTAGGTAGACTCCTCAATGCTAGCCGCTGAAGACCCAAAGAAGCAGATTATATGTGAAGGTTATTGGATTTGTACCCTATTTTCCTTTAGCACCTTTCCCTACTAGCATAAAGTAGGCTACGTTATTAAGTTATTCCCATTTAGTCCCTCTACATAGAAACACTATATGTACACGATTCATTATCGTCATGGGTTTATATGGTTAATATTTTACATTATTAACCTACTAAGTCCAACTATATTTTATATTTTAAGCTCTATATTTATTAACATAATTAAGGAAGGTTTTATCCCCTTTTTCCCTAGATATTTATTTGATTTCTTCCCTAATTTGGACTTTGTATTTAAACGACAATCAACATTCATTAATCCCCTTTTGACACCTATTTTCTTTTGTTTCTTTTTTTATTGCCCTTTTTGACCATAACGGTCATATTCTCCTAAGGCAACCATTTATCAATCCCAAGGTATCTACTTGTTGTACCCCAGCAAGCAATTACTATTCTTATTCATTTAGTTATCTACTTATTTATTTATTTATTGGTTGACTGTTATATATATATATATATATATATATATATACATGCACTAGGCCTCTCACAATAAGTTGATTACTTGTGGATGCTGGATTTATTAGTCGGTTTCAGGCAGACTTCTACCACAAGTTGAACTTAACCTCGTGCCTTAGTACATTTATCTTTACGCATTTGACCCCTCACATTAAGCTGACCACCTATGGATGTTGGATATGTCGGTCGGTTGCGGATGGACTTATTCCACAAGTAAAGCTTAAACTCATTTCTAAATGTAGTTTTTAAATTCGAATTTCCTGATTGGGGTCTACAACATTTATCCTAGTAAATTTAGGAATTTTAACCAATTTTCTATTATATTCATTTTCCCCTATCAACATTGGTCACAATTTTTATTTACTAATTTGCGGTCCTATTTATAATAATTAATTATATTGATTGCTACAAATGGTCAGTGCAAATATATTAATTCAATATGGATTACATTTACATATAATTCCATAATTTAACCTTATCCAAACATTTAAACATTCCATACAATGTATATTTTACAATTTTACGCTGATTCGAATGGATAATATGTATATATTTATATTTTATGTTTTCATGCGGTCAACGTTGTTATTATTTTTATTTTTATAATTGTCCTTAAGTTATTTGGTTTGATTGAAGACCAACGTTCCTTTTCACATTCAATATTGTCAAAAAGTTCCAAATATAAAAAAACTTTACCGTAATCATTGTAAATTATGCCTAATCAGTAGAATTAGCATATTTCAAAATCACAAGAAATATATGAAAATATATAGTATGGAATAGTTGATGCAAATTACGCACAAATATATATGTATTTATACGTACATTTGCACCACTTTTCCCCTTTTTTAATCTTTTTATCACACCTCTTGTGATTTCAAAGTAATGCCTTTTTAAGAAAAAGGAGGAAAATGACAATTTACAATAATTAAGCAAAAACCCAACAATATTAAATACAAACAGGCATATTTCTTTTAACGTTATAACCACATGATTTACCAATCACATATTTTTACCCAAGTTCACATACTTTATTATTCAGCTCTAAACTAAAGATCTGGAATGTAACTAAATCTAATTAGTGTTTAATGGCACTGATTTCTAGGTCTATAGTGCTTTACAATGATTCAACATATTTTATAACATAACTGTAGGAATATGTGTAAACAGGTTTAAGAAATCCTATAATTCATATTATGCATAACCACAATATACAATTCACAAATCTTAGTACTTTTTACAACCAGATCTGATGGGTGTCATTCTAGTTACAAAAATTTATTGATCAGATCTGATAGGCATAGGCACAAATATTGAGATCTCTTATAAATTAGATAAATATGTTATCATAATGAAGTTTGTATAATTTTGAAATAACGAAGTTTGTTTAATTTTGAAGTTAAAAATGTAAGTTTTGCTCAAGTGTAAATATATTAAAATTAGTGTTATAAACATGTAAAAAGGAAATAAAAACGTTTGTATTAATTTTACTAAGTTAAAACAATGTAAAAAGTGTTACAATAGGTGTTAGCATGGCTAAAATAGAGAGAAATGGTATTAATTATGGGTTGACTAGTGTAATTAGGCCTAACCAATTTACATATAGCCTAAATAGGTTTACTTGAAATCTAATCTCACTAATTAGCTGAGAATGATATGGAAAGAGGGGAGACTACTTTTATTTTTCTTCCCATAGTTCTACTTTCTTCAATAGGAAAGAAATATTTAATAAAAAGAAATTCCCATTCCCCTCAAAACTCAAAATCAAAGCTTTAAAACCCCAAATCAAAAGTAAAAGCCAGTGTATATCTAAAATCTACATGAGTAATCACCATTAAAACCGGTGATTTATCTCATTCCATCTCTAATTTGTGGAAATTATTTTCATTGTAAGTTATTTGCACTTGCATATGTATGTATCTTCTTGATCTACAAGTTGCAAAGAGCCATTTCAGGTGCAAAGTCCAAGTTTTCTCCTTAAATTCATTTAAAATTCACTTCTATAGTCTAAATAAGTGAGTATCCCTTAAATTTTCTAGTTTAGCAGTGATATATGTTGAAATTTGTGCTCGATTGATCAAATTTGTAGAACAATGTAAGTTATAGTTAAAGTTCTGTTTCAGCTATTAAAAATAGCCTTGAGTCCATCTTTCGACTATTGCAACTTTCTTGTTTCATGTTTGAAAACGATATTTTTCGTCAACACCGGAGACAGGTCGACTGGGGTGCATCTAAAGGAGGAAATGGTTGGTGGGCTGTTTTACGGGTTAAATCGGATCGCCGCTCTGGAAGTGGAATCGAAGGAGGGGTTTGCTAAGAACCATCAGGATGGACTTAGACCCAGGGGACGAAGCATATTTTTCCTATCCGAGGGTATATTGAGGAGGGAATCTAGTTTTAATATGAAAAAGAAAACAAATAATCGCTATGGAGAAGACCAAAAAATGGCATAGGGATATATTCCTTTCTATTCAACTTTCACTGAAAGTACATGAATGTCATAGGGAGGATGCCCTTATGGACCCTTCTGCTAAGTTAATTTTTAAGAGTACAATTGTTTAGGAGGCCAAAAGATTTTTTTCCTTAAATGTAACCTCTGGGGTCTTATTTATAGGGGTTTGGCGCTCTTTCCGTTGATGGGCTATTGGGCCTGCGGAAGTCCTTTCCCGTTGCTTTTTTTCCTAAGTTTCGGGTGCTCGCCTTTTGGCCACTCTTGGAGTGTCATACATGGTCCTTAGATAAAATTTGATCCTCCGGCAGTGGTTCCGAATATAGGCTCTCGGATAGAGCACTCGGATGTAGGCCTCCGGCTTTATCATGAATACTTAGAGAGGCTTGCTCTAATGTCATATGTTGATAATTGCCGGTTCGAAGCCGCTACGGGTTTCGATACTAAGTAAATTAGTACGGGTAGCCTGTATATACGCTTGGGTCTCGGTTATCCTTTTGGTTGGGCTTTTGTTGTAGCCTGGATTCCCAGTGGATGGTTCCGGGTGTCTCCCTGTTATTTATGAATTCTTCCTTTCGGTACCTATGCAGTAGGTGATCCGGAAGTTGATCCTGGATGGCCTTCACGTTCTTCTGGTTTAGTGCCTTCGATGCTTCCGTCTTCAGGTGTGTCGGCATTCGGGACAGTCGTTGTTGAAGATTCCTTTGGGCTTTGTTTATCAGGTTTATTGCTTCTGGCTTACTTGGCTTTAGAATTTGGGTGGTTCCTCGCACGGAGTCTTTCGTTCAACTGATATAGTCGGAAGGGTCTTGTTGGATTAACCCTGGCGAATAGACCCTGTCGGTTATATCCCATAGTTCATTATGATCTTTTCCCTTAGGGGGAGAGTAAAGGCTTCAAATGATGCGGCTTTCCGAATTATTTCTTCTTGTTCCTATCCTTCTTGGAATCTAGCTCCTACTTTCTATTAGGCCTTCTACGAGCCTTCGGTCATCCGATACCCCTTCACCGTTAGCTCACTCCGTTGTTGATTTTTGGTAGTAACATCCCCCCTTTTGTGAAGGGGTGTTTTCGACTTTCCTAGTCAAACTCTTTTTCTTTTTCGAAGCGTCGTATCGGAGTCCTTTGATCTTCCTTCGAAGGGGAGCATTGATTGATATGTGCGGTGGGGACTTAGGTAAATATCCTTGCACAATTACCATAACTTCTTTTTCACTTTTACCTGCAACATTAATTTCTCGATTTGTGCGTGTCATCCTTTCCCCACCCTTTCGTTTGGCCAGGGGTTCCGGCTTCGAAAGCCCTACTCTTATTGATGCCTTGAACTGGACTACCGCGGCTGCTCTTAAGAGGTTAGCTGAATCTCCTGTTGATTCGCCAACTAAGAGATTGAGGTTGGACATTTCTACTTCCGTGATTTCCGGGAGTGTCTTTGGTAGGGAAATAAGAAGTGGGGTCCTCTCACCGTTTCCTTCAAGCACATCCGGGGAGGGCATAAGTGCCATGCCACCTACTCCTGTTTCCCAGACTGTCGGTTCTTTGAGATCCCTTGATCTTCTGTCGGATTTTTCTGATCTCTTGAAGCTTATTATTTCGGGACCCGAATTATCTGATATTTTGCTGCCTCCCACACCTTACGACATGATAGATTTTTTCGGTGTCTGATTGCTCAACCGCTTAAAGTATGATGTTTTCTTTTTACTCTTGGGCTTTCCTCCTACCACAACTATATGCTGAGTTTTTATACCTTACCAGGCTATTAAGAACTGGCATGTGTCTTAGCTCATCACTTCTTCCTCTATTACTGAAATTACTTGGCCTCGGGAGGCTAACGCGATTTTGAGCGAAGAGTGTGAGAGGCTGAAGTGTAACACCCCGTAATTTTGTTAACATTAAAAGGGATAAATTAAAGAATAATTAATTTAATATTAAGAATTAAGGGAAACTGATTTCGTCATTACGTCCATCTCGAAATTATGGTCATGATAGACACCTAGTTTGCGTAAAACGGATAACATATGAAGAAGTTACGAACGATAAAAACTTGAAATGAAGAAGTTACAAGCGATAAAAACTTGAAAATCAGAACCGGGTTTAATTGGCGTACTTGCCAGGTGCGCCAAAGCAATTTCCACTGGCGCACTTGTAAAGTGCGCCCAGAATAGTTTTTGGGTGTTCGGGCCTTTCCCCAAAGTGGGAGGTGACCCGCGACCTGATTGACCCTAGGGCTTATGTGGTAGTCGGTTCCAGATGGTTCTGCAGCTATAAATACATGGCCATTTCACACATTTCTTCATTAGAAGTCATGGCGGCCAAACTCTTTCGGAGTCTGAACTGAACTAGGGTCTCTCATCTTCTTCTACCAACTAAAGCATATTAAATTATGACATTCAAGCATAGATTCAACACCAACCTCTTTTCTATCATCTTAGCAATCCAATCACAGTGAGTTTTTAGTTGCTTTTAGGTTTAGATAAATAAAAGTGAATTATGAAAGACTGTGATTTGGATACGTTGTAAACCTTGAATCTATGTTATTGTTAGATCTTATGCTATGTTATGATAGATCTATTTCTCTAGATCCAATTTAATTGTGATTGTTCTATTTTGGATCTTGGTTTGTAACTATATTATGGTTAATATAGATTTGTTAATTTGGACAGTTATATCATTGTATAAATCTAATCATTTATGTAAATCATGAACATATGTCACCTTGAATTAGTTAGAATTGGATCTAAACCTTTATCTTAAGTGTATCTCTTATGACATGATATGATGTGTATGTGTGTAGATCTATTTCTAAATTAGTTGATCTAATTTATGTGAACATTGAAACTATTAGACAGATTTAAATTGTCACCTTATGATATCATGTTAGATCTATTTTATTTGATCTAAATTGTCACCTTATGTTATCATGTTAGATCTATTTTATGTGATCTAAATTGTCACCTTATATTATTATGTTAGATCTATTTTATGTGATATGAATTGTCACCTTAGGTTAACATGTTAGATCTATTTTGTGTGATCTCAATTATCACCTTATGTTAACAAGGTAGATCTATTTTATGTGATATAAATAATCACCTTATATTTACATGTTAGATCTATTTTATGTGATCTAAATTATCACCTTGTTATGATGACAATTTCATGTCCACGCCAGTATGTGTGTTCACCTTATTATCATACAAGTTTATGTTTATTCCAAGATGATCATTTTAGTTATATTTCCATTATTTCCCTATTATCGTCTATGACTAGGCTATTGTTTTGCCTAGGCATGTTGCCAATTTTGTGAGGGCGCTAGTTAAGGAATGGGGAAAAAGGGTTAAAAATGGCATAATTTGAATATGAACATTTATGGACATGTAATTCAAATTATTGGGTAAAATAGGTATTGACACCTATAAAAGGAAAGTATTAATTAATTAATTAATTAAAAATGGAATGTCTAGTAATTACAATTAGGAAATTAATTGTACTTATGACACGAGGTTAGGTTGCATTAGTGGTGGAAGTCTGCCCGGACCCGACCAACATATCCAATAACCACTAATGTTGAACCTAATATGGGAGGTCAAAGTACATAAATACGAATTGGTCTATGACACGAGGTTAGGCCCAACTGTGGAATAAGTCTGCTCGGACCTGACCAGCATATCCAGCATCCACATGTTGTAGGCCTAATGTGGGAGGTCTAGCCCATTATGAAACCATAAATGGACATGGTAAAGAATTAGAGTACTTAAACTAAGTTAATCCATAGGGATTGTATGAACTTAAATTTAAGTTGGAGGTTAAGTAAATATGCTTGAGCGATGGGTTAAGTAAGTCTGAAGAGTGGGATGGGTAATATTCACATATAAGCCCACAAGCTTAACCCGTTAAGGTTATGTAATTAAAGACACCTAGTGGTATACATAACCGGAGGAAATAATAAAGTTATGTAATAAAAGACACCCTTAAGCATAACTGGTAGAAATAAATAAGGCTATGTAATTAAAGACACCTAGTGGTATACATAGCCTACGAAAACCTAGTGGGGGATACAAGACAAAGGGGAGAGCTTGTATCATATTGTGTGGGACCCATTTCAGTCAGTAACCCAGAGTAGGTATCAAATAAAGTACTCCGTACTAGTCGGAGAAGGGGCATGCTTATTGAGTGATTGTAAGAGATACAAATGTGGAGGACAATATGGATGGCGCAAACCAACCGGGCCATGTGCGTGCATGAGCCGGGCAGAGGGGGATAAAACGACCGTGACACTTGTAGATATGGTTGTGCACATTATTACGACGAGGGGTTGCCACTTTAGGAAGTGATACCTCCTACTGTGGGGCCAGCACAAGGTATCTACGAGGGTTAGGGAGCCGATCGATTAGGGTAGTAGTTAGGATACATCTGGGCGTATACCTAAGTCTACCACCTTATAGATGAAGGGATCATATCTTTCTGGATATACTAGTAACAGTGTAGAGTAATCATTAGAAGCATATGCACCTTATCATGTCTACCATGTTACACCTTCCATTTATGTAGTGATCTCCCTTATCCACTTTATATGCCTATCATGTTACTTTATTTATTTACTGGCTAAAAGTAACTACACTCGCCAGACTTTATGTCTGACCCTTTTGTTTCTCCTTCTTTCTTCCGTTCCCCTCCCCCCAAGTTCTTAGGGAGGAGACACTTAGGCTTAGTCGGGACACAGATGTCATCTTGTTAGGAGCTACTTCTGAAGTATGGCTCAAGTTCTTGCCTCTACTATAGCTTAACTCTTTCAATTGGGTAATTATGATTTATATTCTTATGTACTCTGATGATGCAAGATAGAAGTTATTTTATTGTAATGGTTTTTGTGACTTATGGTATTGTGGACCACGATATTTTAATTTATGTTGAAATAAAAATTTAAATTTCCGCTGCTATCTTATTTATATCTATCTTGTAATTATTCTGTGTCTGATTACCTATAACGCTTCACGGAACTTAATGCATTCCCTTAATGAGTGACATTAGCGGAGGCGGGGTGTCACACTTGTATCAGAGCTGAAGGTTACCTGATTAGATAAAAGTTTTTGAAAATTATTTTCAAAAGGGTTTTAAAACAAAGCATTATCCTAAAGAACTTTTGTTTTGAAAAACATTCCCCAAAAAGCCATATGTAGTATCCTTCGGTCCTTTATCTAAATTTCTTCTTTTCTCCTTTTTCAGCATGTCTAGGGAATAAAACATCCCTAATATCCTAGAGGGCGTCGCTATACCCGGATGATTCCGTAGGTATTTGGAGGCCACGACACCGGCACCGGCCGCAGGCCAAAGATACGTTCCTCCCCCAATTGCACTACCTCCTCCTTCCCCTCCAAGAGCAGATAACTTCACCAAGATCTGCAAAGACTTCCTTGCAATAAGAGGAAATCCATTCCATGGGAACGAGACATTCATGGAAGCTCAGAATTGGCTTAAGGAGACTGAGGACTTATTCGTAATCTTTGAAGTGGAGGACCAAAGAAAGATTTAGTTAGCTGCTTGGCTATTGAAGGACAAAGCCTCATTTTGGTAGGAAGTCACCCAAGTTTGATACCGGTGGAAACTTACGAAGATTTTAGACAGCGGTTCGAAATGAAATTTCTTTCCCAAGCTGAAAGCAGCATGCAGATAGAGATATTCTTAGCACTCAAATAAGGAAACTTGACAGTGAAAGAATATGTGAACAAATTCAACCAGCTAGCAAGGTTCGGGTTAAAGTTGGTGGATACATAGCACAAAAAGGCTTTGCGGTTTGCTAAAGGGTGAATGAACCCCTTCATGGGTTAGCCATGTCCCATATTCCAGTGGGGGCCACTTTTGAAAAACTTTTCGATATGGCCCTGATGCATGAGGAGGACAAGGGAGAGAAGAAGGAGGTAAAGGCTAAGGGACATCGCAAAATAGTAAGATATGGCCCAAGAAGGGGCAGCAGCAACAGCAACAACAACAGAAGAAAGGAGGAGAAAATGATAAAAGCAAGGATAAGAGAAAATGTCACCATTGTGGGAAGGAAGGTCATCTGGTTAAAGACTGTAAGGGAAGGAAGAATTCTTGCTGCACTATGGAGAGGCCAGACGCTTTGCTAAAGAGTGCCCAAAGAAACGGAGATTACAGGGACAAGGTCAAAGGGAAGGAAATTCTAGAGGGCAGGTGCATGCTTTCGCGACCAGTGCTCCTGATAGAGGTAGAAAAATTTCCATGGAAGGTATAATTTCTCTTTCAAACCATCCTATTAGAACACTTTTTGATTCTGGTGTCTCACATTCATTTATTTCAAGTCCTATAGTTGAATCTCTACATTTAATTACTAGTATGGTAGTAGATTCCGTAGTCGTTTCAAACCCCATTGGTGGTTCGGCTCATTTATCGATGATTTGTCGGGGTTTGAAAATATCTTTGTAAGGCATCGAGTTTGAATGTGAAGCGTATGTGCTTGGGTTTATGGGCTATGGGTTGATTCTAGGAATGGATTGGCTTACCATGTATGGTGCCATTCTGGATTGTGAGAAGAGGGTTGTTAGGCTTCTAACTTGTCATAGGAGAAACCTCGAGATTTCGTGTGACCCACAAGGGTCGGTTATGCTTAGTTTCCTAGAGTCTCTTGATGTATCTATTGACGATCTACATTCTGTTCGAGTAGTCCGGGATTTTTCCGATGCTTTTGATGAGGTTCGGGGTTTACCTCCAAGGCGCGAGATCAACTTTCGCATATATCTGGTGGACAATGCAAAGCCAGTTGCATTACCAGTGCGCCACATGGCTCCAAGGGAAAGGAGGGAGCTGAGTAAGAAAGTAGGGGAGCTACTTGAGAAAGGGTTTACCAGACGAAGCATAACTAAATGGGGTGCTCTAGTAGTATTCGCAACTAAGGCGGATGGTTCGCTTCGTTTGTGTGTTGATTATAGGGAGATGAATAAACTCACTAAGAAGAATAAGGACCTACTTCAGAGGATTGATGATTTATTTGATCAGCTTGTTGGTGCCTCCGTATTTTCCCAGTTAGACTTGGCCACGGGGTTCCATCAGTTGAGGGTGGCTGAGGACAACATAGATAAGACTGCCTTTAGGATTCCAGACGGTTTCTTTGAATGACTAGTTATGCCTTTTGGGCTGACAAATGCACCCGCTTATTTTGTTGATTTGATGAGTAGGGTGTTTTGGGAGTTCTTAAACAAATTTGTCATAGTCTTTGTTGTTGATATTTTGATCTTCTCCAAGAGCGAAGAAGAGCATGCCCATCATTTGAGAGAAGTTTTGAAAACTCTCCGTGACCATCAGCTTAAAGCAAAATTCTCCAAATGCCATTTTTAGAGAAAAGAGGTGAGATTCTTAGGGCATGTGGTCTCCAAAGAAGGGATAGCTGTAGATCCCGCGAAGGTAGTTGTAGTGCAAGATTAGAAGATTCCTAAAAATGCAACCAAGGTGAGGAGCTTTCTTGGGTTAGCAGGTTACTAAAGGAAGTTCATTAAGGACTTCGCAAAGATATCAACCCCACTCACCAGGATGACGAAGAAGAACTTGGCATTCTCATGGGATACAAACTATGACATTGCTTTCTAATGACTGAAGAGGGCTCTGAGAACAGCCCTAGTCTTGACCTTACCCGACGGGAATAAAGTGTTTACCGTTTACACTGATGCATGCGGTATAGGGCTTGGTGTGGTTCTAATGCAAGAAGGGAAAGTAGTGTGTTATAGGGGTAGACAGCTAAGATTTCATGAAAAGAACTACCCCACCCATGATCTAGAACCAGCTGCCATAGTGTTTGCATTAAAGACATAGCGTCATTATTTACTTGGAGAGAAGTTCGAGTTATACACAGATCATGAATCTCTCAAGTATCTGTTCTCGCAGAAGGATCTCAATTTAAGGCAACAACGGTAGATGGAGTTTCTAGCTTCTTATGATTTTGAGATTTCTTATACCCCTGGCAAGGGTAATGTGTTGCAGACGCACTAAGTAGGCAAAGGGTGGCCCTGAGTCCTCTGTTTGTGGAAAGAAAGAATTTGGAGTTCATACCAGCTTTTGATTTTAGACCCTCCATCGAGATTTTGCCTGATTTGTTTGCATTCTTAGAGATACGATCGACTCTTATGGACCAGATAGAAGCTTCGCAACAAGGTGACCCACAGATTCTAGGCATCATGGATAAGCTTAGAAGAAGGGAGACTTCTAGTCACCTCAGCAGATATGCCATAGATGAAAAGAGGTAGTTGCGACGAGACGGAAGGCTTTGTTTTCCTCAAACTGGAAGCTTGATAAAGGCAGTCCTAGAAGAAGCCCACCATTCTAAGATGACCATTCATCCAGGTGGTGATAAGATGTATAGGGACATGAAGAGGGTTTTCTATTGGGCTGGGATGAAGAAAGATGTGGCCGAATTTGTTTCTCAATGTTTAGTTTACCAGCAAGTAAAAGCTGAACAAAAGAAGCCCGGTGGTTTACTTCATCCTTTGGCGGTTCCTCAGTGGAAATGAGAGAGCATCTCTATGGATTTCATAGATGGTTTTTCTAGATCGAAGAAAGGCAACACTAGTATTTGGGTTGTGGTAGATAGACTCGCTAAGAGCGCCCACTTTATTTCGGTTTAGAGTAAAAGGACAACATCATGGTTAGCAGCAATTTATGTCCGAGAGATAGTTCGTCTTCATGGAGCTCCTTCTAGCTTCGTGAGCGATCGTGATCCCATCTTTACTAGCAAATTTTGGAGGAGCTTGCAAGAAGCATTAGGTACACAGTTGCGTTTGAGCTTCCTTATCATCCTCAGACTGATGGGCAAACGGAGAGGATGAACAGAATTCTAGAAGATCTTTTAAGGCTGTGTATCCTATACTTCGGAGGGACTGGGGAAGAGCATCTTCGTTTAGTAGGGTTTGCCTATAAGAACAACTATCAGGCCAGCATCAACATTGCACCCTTCGAAGCATTGTACGGATGACCCTGTAGATCACCAGCTTGTTGGTGGGAATCTACAGAAAGATTACTGCTTGGACCAAATATGGTCAGAGAAACGTCCAAAAAGATTGACCTTATTCGACGGCGGATGAAGAAACTCGAGATAGGCAGAAATCCTATGCAGACAAGAGAAGGACTGACCTCGAATTTGAAGTAGGAGATTTGGTTTTTATCAAAATGTCATCTCTGAGGAATGTGGTTCGCTTCGGATCAATAGGGAAGTTGGCACCTAGGTTTGTGGGACCATTTTCCATAACCAAAAGGATTGGCCAAATGGCCTATAGAGTAAAGTTTCCTGAAAATCTATCTGTTGTTGATGATGTTTTCCATGTTTCTCGTCTGTGCAAGTGCTTGCATGACACCGCGGAAGTTGTTGAGCCGAGTATATTGGAAGAGGTAGAAGTGGAACGGGAGACGACAGTCAGGCGAGTTCCTTCCCGTATTCTTGGATCAAAAGTTAAGAAGCTACGTAATAAAGAGCTCATGTTGCTAAAGGTTCAATGGGGAGATAACCCAGAGGATGCAACTTGGGAGACCAAAGAAAAGATTCATGCTTCATACCCTTTTCTATTCGAGGGTATGTTCTTGACTCCTTTTTCCAAAGCTTTATCAGTACTTGTTTTTATCATTTGAGTATGTCCTATCCATAGTATTTTCGACCTTTAGATAGGAATCCTTTGGATGTAAACATGTGTTCGAATCATGTTATGTTTGATGGATGCAAGTGGATGCAAGTGTTTTCTAGTGGTTGCCTGTGGACTCATATACATGCACATTATGCACTAAGATCGGCTCAATCATTCTCATACTGCATATGGATGTGTGTACATTTTCTTTTCTTTTATGGATGGAAATGGATGAACTATCATATGGATGTTGCATTTGGATGAATGAGTGTGCACACATATAGATCTTATATGTTATAATAGGCTTATTTGCATACATATTGGATTCATGGCACTAACATACATTACATTAAGGAGGCCAACTGAATTAGTAGACCGCCTGATCTTCGCATTAGTGTTGGGACATATACACACACCTTTGCATATATTCGTGAAATCATTAGAAATCTTTAAGGACAATGGATGCCAGTGATTGATGGATGATGGATGGTAGGATATGCATTCTTCTCAACTTGGAGATTTCGGGGATGAAATCCTTTAAGCAGGGGGGAATGTAACACCTTGTAATTTTGTTAACATTAAAGGGGATAAATTAAAGAATAATTAATTTAATATTAAGAATTAAGGGAAACTGATTGCGTCATTATGTCCGTCTCGAAATTCTGGTCAGGATAGACACCTAGTTTGTGTAAAACGGATAACATATGAAGAAGTTACGAATGACAAAAAGTTGAAAATCAGAACCGGGTATAACATGCGCACTTGCCAAGTGCCCCAAGGCAATTTTGCACTGGCGCACCTGTAAAGTGCGTCCAGAATAGTTTTTTGGTGTTTTGGCCTTTTCCCAATGTGGGAGGCGACCCGCGACCTGATTAACCCTAGGGCTTATGTGCCAGTCGGTTCTAGATGGTTCTGCAACTATAATTACATGGCCATTTCACAAATTTCTTCATTAGAAGTCAAGGCGGCTAAACTCTGCCGGAGTCTGAACAGAACTAGGGCTTCTTTTATCAACTAAAGCATATCAAATTATGAGATTCAAGATAGATTCAGCACCAACCTCTTTTCTATCATCTTAGCAATTCAATCACAATGAGTTTTTAGTTGCTTTTAGGTTTAGATAAATAAAAGTGAATTATGAAAGACTGTGATTTGGATACGTTGTAAACCTTGAATCTATTTTATTGTTGGATCTTATGCTATGTTATGATAGATCTATTTCTCTAGATCCAATTCAATTGTGATTGTTGTATTTTGGATCTTGGTTTGTAACTATATCATGGTTAATATAGATCTATTAATTTGGACAATTATATCATTGGATAGATCTAATCATTTATGTAAATCATGAACATATGTCACCTTGAATTGGTTAGAATTGGATCTAAACCTTTATCTTAATTGTAACTTTTATGACATGATATTATGTGTATGTGTGTAGATCTATTTCTAAATTAGTAGATCTAATTTATGTGTACATTGAAACTGTTAGACACATCTAAATTGTCACCTTATGATATCATGTTAGATCTATTTTATGTGATCAAAATTGTCACCTTTTGTTATCATGTTAGATCTATTTTATGTGATCTAAATTGTCACCTTAAGTTATCATGTCACATCTATTTTATGTGATCTAAATTGTCATCTTATGTCAACATGTTAAATCTATTTTATGTGACCTAAATTGTCACCTTATGTTATCATGTTAGATCTATTTTATGTGATCTCAATTATCACCTTATGTTAACATGTTAGAACTATTTTTTCTGATCTTAATTATCACCTTATGTTAACATGTTAGACCTATTTTATATGATCTAAATTATCACCTTGTTATGATGACAATTTCATGTCCACGCCAGTAAGTATGTCCATCTTATTATCATACAAGTTTATGTTTACGCCAAGATGATCATTTTATTTATATTCCCATTAGTTTCCCTATTATCGTTTATGACTAGGCTATTGTCTAGCCTAGGCATGTTGCCAATTTTGTGAGGGCGCTAGTTAAGGAATGGGGGGGGGGGGAAGGGTTAAAAATGGCATAATTTGAATATGAACATTTATGGACATGTAATTCAAATTATTGGGTAAAATATGTATTGACACCTATAAAAGGAAAGGATTAATTAATTGATTAATTAATTAAAAATGAAATGCTTCGTAATTACAATTAGAAATTGTAATTGTACTTATGACACGAGGTTAGGTTGCATTAGTAGTGGAAATCTGCCCAGACCCGACCGGCATATCCAACAGCCACTAATGTTGAACCTAATGTGGGAGGTCTAAGTACGTAAATACGAATCAGGCTATGACACGAGGTTAGGCCCAACTGAGGAATAAGTCTACCTGGACCCAACCGACATATCCAGCATCCACATGTTGCAGGCCTAATGTGGAAGGTCTGGCCCATTATGAAACCATAAATGGACATGGTAAAGAATTGGACTACTTAACCTAAGTTAATCCATAAGGATTGCATGAACTTAAATTTAAGTTGGGGGTTAAGTAAATATGGTTAAGTGGTGGGTTAAGTAAGTCTGAAGAGGGGGATGGGTAATATTCACATATAGGCCCACAAACTTAACCCGTTAAGGTTATGTAATTAAAGATACCCAGAGGTATACATAATCGAAGGAAATAATAAAGTTATGCAATTAAAGACACCCTTTAGGGTAAGCATAACTGGTAGAAATAAATAAGGCTATGTAATTAAAGACACCTAGTGGTATACATAGTCAGTGAAAACCTAGTGGGGGATACAAGACAAAGGGGAGAGCTTGTATCATATTGTGTAGGACCCATTTCATTCAGTAACCCAGAGTAGGTATCAAATAAAGTACTCCGTACTAGGCGGAGAAGGATCATGCTTACTGACTGATTATAAGAGATCCAAACGTGGAAGACGGAGTGGGCAGCACAAACCGACCGGGCCATATGCGTGCATCAGCAGGGCAGAGGGGGATAAAACGACCGTGACTCCTGTAGATATGGATGTGCACATTATTACGACGATGGGTTGTCGCTTTAGGAAGTGTACCTCCTACTGTGGGGCCAGCACAAGATATCTACGAGGGTTAGGGAGACGATCGATCAGGGTAGTAGTTAGGATACATCTGGACGTATACCTAAGTTTACCACCTTATAGTTGAAGGGATCATCTCTTTCTGGATATACAAGTAATAGTGTAGAGTAATCATTAGAAGCATATACACGTTATCATGTCTACCTTGTTACACCGACCATTTATGTAGTGATCTCCCTTGTCCACTTTATATGCCTATCATGTTACTTTTATTTATTTACTGGTAAAAGTTACTAGACTCGCCAGAATTTATGTCTGACCCTTTCGTTTCTCCTTCTTTCTTCCATTTCCCCCCTCCAGCCTAGGTTCTTAGGGAGGAAACACTCAGGCTTAGTCAGGACTCAGATATCATCTTGCTAGGAGCTACTTCTGAAGTATGGCTCAAGTTCTTGCCTCTACTATGGCTTAACTCTTTCAATTGGGGAAATATGTTTTTATATTCTTAAGTACACTGATGATGCAAAACATAAGTTATTTTATTGTAATGGTTTTTGTGACTTATGGTATTGTGGACCACAGTATTTTAATTTATGTTGAAATAAAAATATAAATTTCCACTGCTATCTTATTTATATCTGTCTTGTAATTATTCTGTGTCTAATTACCTATAACGCTTGACGGAACTTAATGCATTCCTTAGTGAGTGACATCAGTGGACGTGGGGTTTTACATGAAGGCTTCCTTGGAACATGCTGAGTTAGCCCTGGAAAAGGAGCGGTAGGCTAGGGATGTAACTTCAATGGGGTATCGGCCTTAGAACATCAGATGGCGGAGGACGTGGTTACCCATGCTGATAAGCTTCGGAGGAAGGATAAAAAACTTTCTCGTGTCACCTAGATCATTCATGCCACCCAAGTTAGGATTTCTGATTTATTGCAGGTCCACCTTCCACATATTAAGTCTAACTGCTATGAAGATGCCCCATTCCATCTTTTTTCTGACAACCTTTAGAATCTTTCTGAATTTCGAACCTCCTACATTCCTTCCTTCACCTTGGATCGGGTTATGAAAAGGATTAAGTTGGGTGAGGAAGGAGTTAGGGCGTCGCGAAGGGGTGACCCTCCAGTCGAGGACCTTTTATACATCAACAAAGTTTCAAATGATTTAGGCGAGCAGGGGGTGGCTCCCGCCTCCTTTGGCAGCGATAAGGAGAGAGGGGGTATCAGTCCTAGGGATGGCGACTTCCTAGGCGAGCGTATTATCCATAATTCCAAGTCATCGTTGCCTAGAGAAGGTGACCCCTCTGGTTTTCCGGGAAGGAAGGGAGTTGTTGATCACGAAGTTTCCTCCCTTCGGGTATAACTTTTACTCTGGACGTGTTTTTTTCTTTTTTCCTGGATGCCTAACTTTGAATAGTTTCCTGTTGTTATAATAGACAAAAGAAAAACTATTTTCCTGCCTTAAGCAGAGTTAGGTAACAAGAAGTTAAAAATGTTTTTATGTTAGGCAGATGAAATACTTGTGTATTTAATTCAGCAACCTATGCGACACTTATGTGGAGTCCCCTTTTGTTATCAGCAAGGGCTAATATGATTACTTACACTATGACAGAGTTTTGTTTACTATGAGGAGGCATTACGAACGATTTGTAGACTGAGAAAAGAGTTTCGCACGACGCCTATTCATTCTTTCAAGAAACGCATCTCCTCGAGGGACTTGAGTGCGTTTACACTGCATTTCCTCAGCTCTCCCTTAACTTTTAGAGTGGGGACCATTAAGCTATGTTAAGGGATCTTAGGATCAAACATGCTGAGGCACTGTGTAAACAATAGACATATGAAAAAGTGATGTTTTTAAAACTCGTCTGTATGCCTATTCTGTCATAGTTGGTAGGCTTTGGGTTTATCCCATGTAGATGTGTGTAAAAAAAAGATGGGGGCACAACCTTCGGAAATCTGAAAAGAAAATAAAATCATAATTACCTTCTTGTATGTCTGTGGGCAAGTTGATCAACACGAGACCCCTTCCTTCCAGAGCGGAACATCGCCGGTGAGAGAGGTTCTCCCCAGGTCTTATGAAAGGAAGGTCTTACATCAGGATTTATCCGTTAAACACTTGACCGAGAGGATGAATATTTGAAAAGACAGTTAAAAGTGAAGGATAGGACAGTTCTAGGGTTGAGGACATACATGAAGACTAAACCCTCTGTCGAGTTCGAGGATGAGCTGAAGAAACTTCGTCAACATGTCATCAATTTGGAAATTAATTTAAACAATGCTACTACAAAATGTGAGACATAGAAACATTATTTTGAGAATATCCCTATAATGATGGGGCCTTCGCCCGCGTCACGACAACTTGTAAGGCCTCTGTTCTTCAAAAATGTTACTATTTGAATTACCCTCCACCGGGGTTAAAGGAAATAATTATTTTTGAATGGTGTAAAAGAGTGGTAGCCGAGATGAAAGGAATCTATGATACTAGGTTAATCAAGGATTCTCACGATCGTGTTGTCAGATATGTCGGCCAAATAAGACATTTGCAAGAAGAAAATCATGATTTGTGCATAAGCGTTTTTGAATTGGAAAAGGAAAATAAGTCTCTTAGGGCGATGTGTAGGGCTTACAACAGAGCTTTGAAGCTCCAACCCAAACCTTACGATCACTTAGACGAGATAAGTAGGAAAGTTCAAAGACTTAACAAGCTACTAAGTGTTGCACTTCTTCATGCCATCGATCCCCCTTTACCCGAGGATGGAGAGGGTTCAGATATTCGGTGATATTTTGTGATGGTGGCACATAATTTTGCTTGTGATGAGGGTATTGAGAATGTGATCTTTTTGGTGAATAAACTTATGCATTGAAACCAATGAATATGTAAATAACTGTTGGTACAGAACATGAGTGAGAATTGTATGTATGATGAATGACTTAAGATGTTTTATTTGAGTATGAGAAAATACAACCTATCTTTTTTTGGCCTCATTTGTGACAATGAGCATTTTGTTAGCTTCTGAATTTTGTGGGTCTTCCTTCGTAGGCACACCTACGGTGGTTTTGATTTGAGGTAATTACCTTGGAGGTTTTCGAGCCATTATCCCGACGGTTGAGACCTTCTTTCAATACTTACAAAGGGTTTCTTTATCCAATTTCGGATGTCAATATGTGGAAAACTTTCCTCCCCTCTGGCATTTGTTTAGAATTGAATCGATTCAGATTCGGGTATAGGTAATAGTAGACCGGAACCTCCCTTGGCATCGGTGAAACACTGAGTCTTGCCTGGATTCAGGCACTAATAATAGTTAACCGGGACCTTCTCTGAAATATGTACAGAGCTAGATCGACCCAGATTCAGATGTCGATAATAGTAGATCAGAACCCTCTTCGGCATTTTGAAACGCCGAATCAACCCAGATTCGGGTGTTAATAAAAGTTGACCGAAACTTCTTCCAATTTCTGCAAAGAGCCGAATGGACCCAAATTCGGGTATTAATGCGTAGGTGACCGGAATCCCCTCCGGCATTGGTAAAGTGCCAAATCGACCCAAATTCGGGTATTAGCATAGAAGACCGGAACCCCCTCCGGTATTAATAAAGCACCCAAATTAGGCCTCCTGCAAGCCTTCAGTCATCCGATACCCCTTCACCGCCAGCTCACTCTGCTGTTGATTTTTAGTAGTAACAATGTTGAAATCATGCCAAACTATTTTTGAATTGTAGTATTGTTGTTTATCTTTGCATAAATCAATTTTCTTGTTGTTTCAACCTTTGTTTTTAACTGAAATGTACATCGAAAATTGAGCTCAGGTAAGATAATCACCTAAAACTAATTCTCGTAACCCACCTCCCCAGGGTCGACAATAGTGTCGACCAACACAATGTCCATGTTAACCTTAGGGTCGACCGCCCTCCTCACTAGGTCAACCTGGGTATCAACCTAGGACCTGCGAGTTGCGCAAGTAACTAATTTGCTTGTTGTGTTGAGTTTTAGGTGATTTCCAATGTGTATAGTTATCCTTATTGATGAATTCAGAGATGTTTTGATGATGTTTTACTTATGGCTTTAATCCTATTGAGGCAAGCCAATGTTGTCACTAATCCACACTTTGGATTAGTGCGATTTTATGCGGCTTTTGAATGTTTTTATGATTAATTTCATGAGATTTCTAACACTGTGCATGTTCTATAAATGATATTTTAATGGAATATCTATATATATTTCTCCAATGTGTTGAGACAAATATTTTTCTAGATCTGTTTTTAAAATAAAATCATCTCAAAGCTATATAAAATATTATTTTCCAATAGATTTAAAGATTTTCAAAGAAACAAATCCATGTGATTTCGAAACCGCTTTTAAAACAGGTTTTCTTAAACCAAGTATTTTCAATATATGAAACCACACGTATTTGTACTCTTTTAGAAAATGAGAAAGAGTTTTAAATGATATAATAAATAATATTGTATGAGACATGTAGGTTAATTATATCAGTTAATTCCAAACTCGTTGATTGAAGCTATTTTTCTAGTGTGAAGTTGGCTGACTTATAGTAAAATGATTAGTAAAATGTATGGTATGAAACGTATTGCTTTAACTTTTCGAGTTACTGTTTTAAAGCATGTGGCACATGATTGTTATTTGTTGTGATAAAACTTGCTTTGAAGTGAATCTAGACTCAGAGGGAGTCTTTTATATATATATATATATATGTGTGTGTGTGTGTGTGTGTGTGTGAGAGAGAGAGAGAGAGAGAGAGAGAGTGATCAAGTAACACTCGGCCATGGTCAAAGGATTGTAGTAATAGGCATCTGAATATGTACATTATACTTGGCAAAGCTGGCTTATTTTTTGATGCATGTGCGATTTGTTGTTTTGGATCTGTTTGATGCTTTTGATAACGTTGTTGTTATTCGATGTTTGATCCAAGTTATTATGATATGTTGATGATTAATTTCAATTTAGCCTAAGTGTTACTTTGTTGCATTTTAAAATTTAGTGATCACTTTTAAGTTGAATAAACTCTTATGAGTTTTAAATGTTGATATCTGAAGAATTTTCTTTTCTTGTTCTTGAGGGTTTTAATGATGATTTATATATTCTAATATCAAAGCTTGGCGCTTGTTGTTATAAGTAAAATTTCACTTATTGTTAGTTTAGTTGTTCGTGTGACCTTATTTGGTGATGAACTTTATCCTTATGTCATATTATGTGTAAAACTTACTCTTCCTATTTCAAAAAGAGTCATTCCCTAAGAAACTATATATCATTTATCATTTATTCAATATTAGATTAGACTGGCCCATGTATTTAATTGCTTAGGTCAGATCGAGTATTTTCAGGTCAGCTTCTTTGTAGATGTTTGTTCTTCTAGCTTCTGCTTACGGATCTTTACTACCTTTTTGGACACGTAAGCTGGCATCTTTTGAGTAGTTGTTCAACGATGATCCACGTACTCTGACCTATGTATTTGTAACGTCCCAGTTTTTGATTGATCTAAAAAACACAATTTATTTTGGATTATTTAAATAATTGATTTAAATAATAAATTGTTAATAGCAAATATTGAGAAAGATTCCAAGTATTTATATGGTTTAAAATGTTTTATCCATCGTATATAAATGTATATAATAGCAATAAGAAATGTTTGGTTAATTTGTTTCATATTTGAAATGGTGTTTTAAAACTCTGGTTAAATATTATATTATTGGATTTGAATATTTTGGAAAAATTTAGAATAATTACCGGTTAAAAATATTTTTTTTCTTGTTATATGTAAATGTATACAAGTAAGGATTGTTTTAACATTTTGTTTACAATTAACCTATTCTTAATACTTGTGAATATAACATTGGTTTTAAACTGATAAGAAAAATTGTTTATACATTGATTTACTGTTTTTAATTCAATAATATACTTTTCTAAATAGCTTGAATTTTCTTAAATGCTAAGTGTAAATATATTCAAACTCTCTAGTACATTTTGCTGCACCAAATCCTTTAGCATATACTACTCTATTGTATCAGCAACCTACCTCAAACATAAAATACATGACTTAAGAACAAAGCTTGTTCTTTAAAGCTATTTTGTACTTGCAAACCATAGGAAATCTAAACTATAAGTTGTAGGCAACCTAGAATTCTATATCAAGTACCCTTAAACCTGTATTTCTTTGGATCCAAGTAAGCTTTAAAACCTATTTTTATACATAACCGTAGCCTGGAAAAAACACATGTTGAAAGTGAAAAAACCTTGCATTGTTAATCACATAGTGAGACAGCCTATATAGCCTAGATTTTTAGCATGTTTTGCTTAAGAGCAAAGTAAACTTTTCAAATATATGTTTGCACATGGACGTGCTCTGCCAATGACTGAATTTTTTTGTGAATGCCTTAACAGTACCTCCCTTCAATTAATATAGCAGCAGTCTAAACCATCCATTGCAAGCCTACTAGCTAGTTACATCTTATACTTCCTTTGTTGGCTGTAAATACTCACACAAACCCTCACTCATGCACTCATCCATTGGCCTAAAATCTAAAGTTAAGAAAAAAAATTGGAATAGAAACAATGGCAGACATACAATACCCAAAACCATTCACAAGAAAACCAGTGAACTTGAGAGAAGTGGCAGAGAAACTAGTGAATAAAGACCAGGAGTCTGGAAATTAAGACAATGGAAAAAATCAGTGAGCAACTAAAAACCTGGAACTATCAAATGACTCAAAACAGAGAGCTATAAACCTGTAACTTTGAGTATTCAAAAACCAGTGAGCAAGATCAAACCTGGACATCTAAGTAATGTGATCAATATTGATGAGTAAGCACTTTTTTCCTGTTTATATGCATTAAATCCGTATAGCTTGAGACTGCCTAGATGCCAAGGCATACAAGAATTTATATTGTTAACTTGAGAATAATGTGCATACGAAAAACAGAGACAGTAAACTAATTTTGGCTGGTAAACTCCACCTTCAATTTAAAAACTTATCCCGTGTTCTTTTGTATTTTACGATATAATCTATGCACATGAATATACATGTTCTTGTTAGAGTAATGTATCATGCATTTGAATTAAAATTGATTGAAGAGAAACAAAAACAAAAAATGGGCCAAAACTGGAATAAGACAGTGAAGACATTTATGTGAATTAACTTCACTTGTTTCAGAACAATTCTTTGCTTTTATTGTTGTGTGATGCAATATAGGTATATATACTGTCTATAGTATATTGTATCATATATAATCCGAACAACTGGGTTATATGTCAGTTAATGTTATGTGAGTATGTTACTAAACCTGCATATATTAACAAAGGGAAAACTTAGCTTTTGTTAACTTAAAAAACATTATATATCTCTATGAATAAGCAACCTTAAGTCATGAAAAAGAACTAGACTAGCAAAATTTATTACTTGAGAATAAAAAGTTAACAATAAAAGAAGCAACAATAGAGAAACAGAGAAGGGAAAATAGGGAGAGCAACTGAAAAGTGTTTTCCAGAAGATGAGGGTTTGGCGTCATGATGGCCGGTCAGTGGCGGTCATGAGTAAAGAAGTGGTTTTCGGGTGTTGGTTCGATGGCCATGGGACGGTTAGAATGTCGATGCATGTGCACCAGTGCACAGTATAAACATCTAGAAGAGAAAGAAAAGCAGTAGCAACTGATGTGTAGAAAAAAAGGGTAAGTGGATCGGGAGTCTAATCCATGTTTTGATGGATTCATGCATTGCCAAACTCACATTGTATCATTCCCTTTTGGTTTGTGGATCTAGGTGAATTTTAGTAGTGGATGTGGCATCAGGTAAAACACAGATTTGCATGTACACAAGTTCCTAAAGCACTCTGGAGTAAATGGGCTAGGCTAAGACCATCACTATGGGAAACAACATACTGAAGTCAGAAAGGAAAACAAAGAGACAACGAGAGGGAGAATTGGTATTGCCAGGTGCCTAGTGTAGTGCTACTGTTTTAGAGTAATAATGCGAGGCTTTAGGTCTTGGCTTTTGGGCCTGGACTATTTAAAAAATGAACACGAGAAGAACTGCTATGGAAGAAACGCAAACAGAAAGAAGGAAAGAGTAGGGATTGGAATTTTCGTTTTGCCTGGACGTTGGTGTGAGCATTTTTAATGCGTGGGATGTATGTGCTTCGGCCCTGTCTTAGAAAGAAAATAGAAAAGAAATAGAAGTTGCAAAAAGAGAAGGGTGAAAGAGTATGGAATGACAGGAAGAAGTAAGATAAGAATTTGAGAGGGGAAGGATGCACAGGGTATAATAATGTTTTGGTTCATAGGTAACTGGGCTTGGCCCATTCATAAAATCAAAATATAAAAGGTAAGAAAAAGTTTAAGTTATAATTTATGATATATAAATGTACACATGTTAGTAAAATCTAAATATATTAGGAATGTGATGATTTTTTTGAGTTCGGCCCTGTACAGATAAATGCAAAGAAGTACATTACGTAAAATTATAAGCTAAATAGACTATATATTTATAATTCTATATGGATGTGTATATATGTAAGTTTAGATCGATATATACAAATATATTACGGTTCATGTGAGTGGATTCAATTTATTATGTGCTTAAGTAACCCGACGAAATCGTCAAATTTTAATTAAAATGACTTAATACTAAATATCGTTTAAATGTAATAAAATGTAAATTCAGTCGTGAACTAATGCATAAACTACTGATCAATAATGATCTGTAAATTCTGTAAATATTGAATTGATTATTAAATCAGCAGATTGATTAATTGATGAATGTTCAATTACGTTAACCGTAATTGTATATTTTATTTTGACATCTGTTAGTGGAAATAAACATCGTTCCACTTTATATGTGATTAACTGAATGATTTGCATCCTTTTAGTACGAATAAGCACCGTTCTGTTATTACATCAGTTTGACATATGTTGTTGAGTAATTATATCATCAACTGATAATATTGAATATATTTACATGGTTGTTGGTGCAAATTGGGTTAACAACTTGAATGTCGTCTGTTATAAGAATCGTTATATATACCGGTGGAACTGCTAAGCCGTTTTCCATAATGTAACTCAGAAATGAACATAAGTTTTAATTAAATATAAATTGTTTTAGGAAACAATTAATTGATTATTTTGAATTAATTCTATTTTTAAATAGAATTTAAAACGGAAGATTTATTTGTAATCAGTTAATCAGTTTGTTTGACATATACCAACTGCTTAAAAGGGGAATTTGTTATTTAATTAATCTTGCTCAATTAAATTTATAGAAATGATTCTGACAAATGGTTACTAAAATTATAAATATTTTTATAAAAGTTAAGTTATGTCTTAAATTAACAGATTTAAGTTGACAATGTATTCAAATAGAGAATTAGATATGTCACACAAGATAATGGTTTTTAATTTAATTAGTCTTTTAATTAAGCAAGCTATAAATAATTTGATTATCGAAGAATAAGGATATCATGAATGTAATGACCCGTATTCTACACATCATAGGATCGTAGAATATTTATTTCTTTCCCGTATGAAGTCGTATGGTCATGTAACTTTGGAAAACATCTATTAGAGTCATTTCCCATGTTCATGATTTTTGTCGATTTTTAAATGACCATTTTGCCCTTAGTTGGTACTGTTTTGGCCATAACTTTTGATTGGAAAGGAATTTTGACCTGAAACCACTTCCATTTGATTCGTTTGATGGTTTACCTTTCCGTAGAGTGGTCACATTAGCCAAACGGACTTACCGTTTGGGAGATATGGCTGAAACAAGGTTTGGAGTGTGAAAAGCTGCTTAACCGGGCCAAATCGGGTGATTAGTGAGTAGGCCCATAACCCATTTCGGGATTAGGGTTATGGGAGGGCTGAAATGAGATGGAGAATCATTCCATTTCAGTTTTCTAGCCTCCACTTATCACCAAGGATCCCTAAAAATGGCCTCTAACCTCTAAATCACCTCCAAATCATCTTTTGGTCAAGGATTTGGCTTAGCAACCCCTAATCAAGGAAGATCTTCACCAAATCAATATAGGAGCTGCTGTTGGCATTGAGATTCACATCAAATCAGAGAATCATTTCAGATTTTAGTTTATTTTGTGGCTAAGGTGAGTGATTTGCATAGTTTTACACTAATTATGGCTAATTAGGGGTGATTAGTGCTAATTAGCGAATTTAAGCATGATAAAATTCGGGAAAAATGTTCATAAATTCCTAAATGATGCTTTAGACCTCTGATATGAATTTGGGTTAATTTGGTTAAGTTTTGCTAATCCTATCATTAGTTTCACCTAAACATGCTTAAGGGGAAATATGGGATTTTGGGTATGTTTGATCCATTTTAAACTATGATATTGATGTGAATGATGTTTGTGGTTGATTATGCATGTTGCTATGACTGTATGAAATGCTTTGTGATTGATTTCAATAGTTAGAATGGTCGAAAACGTCGTCGAATGGCGTAAACACTTGCTGGAACAGTTTCAGAAAACAGTGCAGGGTTCGGATCGGATCGGATAAGGGGGCTCGGATCGGATATGTTGAACTGAGCAAAGAATCTGATCGGATCGGGACCCAATACTTGGGAAAAGTGGCAAAAAGGAAGGCCACGCTAGCTGAACTGGGATCGGATCGGAACGGAGAGGACGGATCGGATCGGAGAGGACGGATCGGATCGGAAACACAAAGGCGAATCAGAGCAGGAGAACGAAAGCGGATCGGATAGGCGCATATGAAGGGAGCATGAAGACATATCGGCAGCATGAACCAAGAAGGACCCGACCCGACCCGAAGGGAAGCACCCGAACCGACCGAAGAGAAGCATCTGACTCGAACACAAAGGAGTACCCGACCCCAACCGCACCAGAAGGAGACCCGACCCGAACGGAGGAAGGACACCGACCCGAACCGATGGCTTGAGGAGAAACCCGACCCGACCCAGTATTGACCAATAACCCGAGATGCAAAGGTAGTCCAATATGGGAAGTTAGAGCTCAGGATCCAGTTGGGAACCAATGAGTTCACTTCATGAGTTGGGCTTTGCTGCGGGACGTGTGCTAAGGAGTTGTCGACGTTCATAACTTCGATTCACCACTAAAAGGAAGATGGGCTACTTATCAGTGCAGTAGGGTCATTATGACCTGAGGGGCAAGGTGATGGTAGCAAGACTACGTTATCAGTGCAGTAGGGTCATTATGACCTGAGGGGCAAGGTGATGCGTAGTAAGACTATGAGCCAGCGCAGATGGGGTGAATAACTCCATGGGGCTAGTGGACATAGTAAGGATTGGTAAGGCTATGAGCCAGCGCAGATGGGGTGAATAACTCCATGGGGCAAGTGGACATAGCGAGGAATTAGTGGCTACGTTATCAGTGCAGTGAAGCCATTTATGACTTTATGGGGCAAAGTGATCGTAGCAAGGAATGTTGGGTGATCGAAGTGGTGAATATCGTATGCTTTATGCACTAAGTGAGAGATGTGAGGATGGATGCTATGCTTGATTGTTTTCCATCATTATGACATGCACACCTCCCCCACCTCCGTATCTTTACACTGTTTGATGTGATACCTTAGAGTGTTGTACAGTATGTAGTGCTAACTCTTTGGTTGCAGGTCCAGGTTCAGGTATGTTTTAGTCTACCTGTTATTGTTCACTTTAGATGCTTATCGCTCATACCAGGCTTTATGTCTGACCCAGAGTTTTATGTCTCCTCTTATTACTCTGGGTGCTCACACGAGCAGACTAGAGACAGGTTAGCTGGTGATGTGCGAGTAGCTGATTCGGAGGCGGTAGGAGGCTTCCACGTATGATATATATATACACATTCTCCCTGTGTCGTTGGTGGTCGCTACTTGGGCATTAGTAGTGTACCTCATTTACCTTACTTTTCCTTTGAGACAGTTTGAAAGTTGTAATAAGCTGTATTCTGAATTTCCGCTGCTATGATGTTTAGTTCTGATTTTCAGCTTATGCACTGTCTCTCCTGTTTTATGTCAAGTATATTGTTATTATATTTTATTCTATGCGCTGTGAGACATTCTACAGGTTCTTCGTATGTTCATTTCCTTCTTCCTTTTCCCTTCTGGCGACCCGTTCCGTGCTAACTGGACATGTGTACAACGCACTTTTGGAGTAAATGTCGGTTGGTGCGGGGCAGGCCGTCACAATGAAACGACCCGAACTTCCCCGTGAAGGAAAGCACGGATTGAGTTGAGAACACGAGAAATCGGAACATAAACAGAAGAACATTTCATTGTTTATTATAACAATTCATCATAATACATGAATATAACAGAGTATAAACAGATAAAATACATTTGGTAATTATCAGAGATTAGTATACATTACATAGCAGTGGAAAATAATACACAACATAACTGAAAGAGATAAATGGATACAAAGCTTTCTGGATATCATTCCAGCTGTAAGCCAGGATCCTATGAATATAAATCTGCAAAACCAAAACTACTAGCTTCCCATGTCAAAATAAGGGCATCCAGAGTTTAGGTTAAAATAATAAACTCCAGGTCATTCATGTGACTGGTGTGAGAACTATAACAGTTATCTTTTGATTTAAAGTTAGGTAAATCAAGGGACCACGCCGTATAACACGGAACGGGTTTCCTCCCAAGAATACCAGTGCATAAAACAAAAGCGCAATGCTAAATAAAGAACAATGAAGCTATTATAAGACTCAGGTCCCATCACAAAATGCAACGCAAGCCGGAGGATAGAGTTTTTACCTTATAATAGCAAAAAATGCTTGGTACGTGAAATTTCATCTTTTATTATTACCATAAGTGTATAGTGTCAAAACAATTTCAATCATAAGTATCAATCATAGACGGTATAAGTGCCCCATACCACTATGTCGCCATATATAGGATTACAACTAAAACCGCAAAGCCGCGTATTGGAAGTTGGGTTTCCATCTTGAACCAAGGCAAGGGATCGTCCTCACCGAATTCGAGATGCTCTAGTCCGCCCCTCAGGAACAGAACGCATCGTCCCTTGGATCGTCAAGGACGGTCCACCGATGTGGATTAAAATGCCTGAACACTGCGTTTCCCCGCCCTTTAGGGCGTCAATGAGCCAAATGACTCCATCGGCTCCATATAGTCACCGATATATCTGAGGCGCCTCGCAATCCAATAACCACACAGGTGAAAATAATATAAATGTCAGGGCTGGTAGGTCACTGACACCACCCTAGCTAAAAGGAAACGCATGTCCTCCTTGAGGTCCTTCTCCCGTTTCTGGTTCACACCGGGGTGTGAGGTTCGCGAGTTAACGCTACACAAAGCTGTGCCACACAGGCGGTGCTTTGATCATCAACCACAAGACTCTGCTTTTCAACAGAAGCCTTGATCATTTGCATCTTAGCATACCACACAGGCAAACCACTCCATGCAACCGATATCCATCAGTCGCACAGAATGATATCCAGTGCCAGACACATAGTCCATTTACAAGTCCGTTCTGGGTCTGAACGAAACCGGAGGCACCTTGTGCCTCGCATATCCATCGATCTCCAAGTACGTCTGGACGATCACCAACTGATTACCTCCTCTTAGGTGTACAGCCCAATCAAGATCATCAGTAATTATCCAAACGATGTGAAGACCTCCGGTCTTCGATCACCGTCTTCATCCTCGACACATCGTCGAATCAGTTATTCAGAATGGGATAAACCCGGTCTTTCTGAATAACTCGCGTATATAATAAACAAGTGTTACACAAACATAACATACGCCTCATTCCAATTCAGAATATTCTTTTATTCAAATATTCTTATACTTTGGGAAAGGTTCCCGTTAATTTTATCAAAGATAAATTCTTTAAATTTATTCTTTAATCTTCTTTTGAATGTCAATTCAAACCAAATTATGTCTTATCCAAACTAGTCGGGATTAGCGAACCTTACCGAAGTAATCACTTGTTAAATTTCCCAACCCCAACCTATTCATCCCATGAAGTAAAACTGGTCATACTTTATATCTAACACCACGGTGTTATCGGTAAATTCAATTACCATTTCACGTTCAAATCTAATTAAAGATTTAACTATTGCCTGGAGCAAAACTGGTGATACTCCATTCTCGATCATTTAAATCTAATTAAAGATTCATTAAAACTCCACTTGGCTTTAATCTTCCCAAAATTCACTATCAATGATTATTTAGCTTGGGAAATCATATCCTGTCTTTAACTAGGTTAAAGAACCAATGTCATTTAAAACACGGTTCACGATAAACCCAAAATCACATTCTATTCCATCAGCCTTTAACCGTAAATTAGCAAGTGAACGATTCCCCAAGTAATAACCCCAAAGGCCGAAACCAACATCAGATCAATACCCAGGAAACCATTCAAATTAACTAATCTTTAGTTAGATTCTGATTTTATAAACTCCGTTGGGTCTAAGAAAAGTATTATTAAAGATAGCGTTCACGACAACCCAAAATCACATTCCATTTACAATGGAATCTTCATGGAAAACAAATCGATATATATATAATCGATATAAACTTCCATATCCGACTAATAATATAAATGGAATAACGGCAAAGCCTTTTAAATTCCAGATATATTAGTTGTCTTCCTCCACAGAAATTCACTTCGATTATTAGCAAATCGAATTCCATTCCATTCCAATTTATTTTATTAAATTGGAAAATTTTACTTTGGAAAATTTTACTTTGGAAAATCTCCTTTAAATCTCCTTTAAATCTTAACAAAGATTTATAAATTCCAAATCACATTTCACTGTAAATCGGGTTAAAGAACGAATGTCGTTAAAACATAGTTCACGATAAACCCAATACACATTCCATTAATTATCGGGTTAAAGAACAAGTGTTATTTAAAACACCGTTCACGATAAACCCAAAAATCAATTCAAATTCAATTCCAATTAAATACCATTTCATTGGTATACTTAATTAAATCTAAATAAAAAGATTTAATATTTTTCTCAACTGGGTTTAATAACGGTGTTAATGAAGACACCATCCACGACAAACCCAAATCCCATTTGATATTAAATACAAGGCTCTGAATAGAAAATATATCGGCTTATATTCAGTATCAAATTCTATGACCATAAAATATCGTATTGGAAATAACGATATAATTATATCTTTCAAATTTCCATAACAATATCTGTATAATCACGAAATCCAACATCGGAATATTCCAATGACAATTTCGATTCAAATCCATTCCAATTCAATTATTGAAAATTCTGGTTACTTTTAAAACCCTTTCAAATCCAATTTATTTATTTCAAAAATAAATGGATTATAATTCTAGTTCAAAACTAGTTCATTTCGATAAAAATCTATTTTTATCTTTTCAAATATGGAATTTTTCATCCCATTTCTTTCCAAATCATTTCTTATGATTTTACACAAATTATTACTATTTTTAATAATTTTATCAAGGCACGTACAGTCGATTTCCATAAATGACCATCGAACTGCACTTATAGCGACCTTTTCCAAATTTGATTAGGACATAATTCCAAATCCAACCGTCAGATTTCAAATCTCTAATATTCCTTAGAAATCTCTTTTCGATACGAACCCAACGGTTTCGGTTTTAGTAGAATCCGACGGTCAGATCTTCCGTAATATCCGTTTGAAGTCAATGGTCGAAATTCGTGAACTGCCGCCAAGCGGTGCGTTCTATTCAGGCCATTATATTATATATATAATATATATATTTCGTCGATTTCCTTTTAAAACGTATTTTATAAATCATTTTAAATTCGTTTTCAAAACGTTTTCAACTTCCTATTCAATTTCAAATCAAAATTGAATATTCCATATCATCGATATACAAATGATAATATTTTCAAAGCATTATATTTCGAAATCATTTCCTTTTCGATATTTACTATAAAAATGAATAAAATCGATATAAATATCGTTCATGTTCAAATGGCGCCAATCTAATCAACACGGCTATATATATATATATATATTTAAATATATTCGTGCCCGTCCCAAATCAGACTTCAAAATCCTATTTTGATTCTTTTCTGAATATTATTCGAAAATATTCGTTATTTTAAAATAATCGTTATTTTAAAATATTCATTCTTTCTGAACTGGAATCAGACACAGTCAATCACCATACAATGTGATTTATATGGATTTCATACACACATGCACATAACAACAATCAAACACAGTCAACCATCACCCAAAGTGCATTCTACACTGCATAAGCATCAAATATAAATATTTAACGCTTATAACAGCATGTCAATCAATCAATCGACGTACAGCTAATTATTAGGACTAGTGTATGTCCAATTTCATCCCAACACCCGTGTGGGGGTTTCAAACAATCAAACACAGATTTTATTTATGCAATTGGGTGATGTGTAAAATTTATCGTCCCAATCCATATCAGTCCAATGTGTGTACATAAACAAATCGTCTGATTTGTTTATAAATATTTATTTTATATACCCGTTAAAAAATATATTTTTAACCATAAAATAATTTATTCCATTCCACATCACAAAATCAATATTCACACCACAAACAACAAACAAACAAGTCGTCCATGTTCTGTGGACAATGGGTGTCGGGTGCTGCTAAGCACCGTCTGCATCCTAGTATACATTTCAACTAGAAAAACAAGAATTAAAGTGAGAAGTTCTCACCCATAAGCTAAACCAAACGCCGCGATTCTTCATATGTAGAAAATCATCGCCGTGCTCACTTTTTATCACCTTTGTCGTCCGTATTCGCTGCATATATAAAAATCACATTTTTATATATTCTCTACTATATAAAATCATATTTTTATACCGCCATTGTATATATAAAAATCGTATTTTTACTTCGCTCTCATGATAATAAAAAATTCATTTTATATGTTAGTTACAAAAATAAAAATCACTTGTTTGTACGTTGTTCATATGAATAAAAATCTAATCTTTGTCTCCACTTCATATATAATAAAAATAGAATTTTTATTTCTCTTCATAGATAATAAAAATCAAATCTTTTTCACTATGAAAAATCATATCTTTTCACGAATAAAAATCCTAGCTCTACACGAATAAAAATCCTAACTTTAAGCGAATAAAAATCCTAGCTTTAATGTGTTAAAAATCGGATTTTCAAAAACAATACATAAAAAAAAAGTAAAAGACTCACTGTGTTAATTCGAGAGGGGATGCGGAGGGGGTGTTGGCCAGTCGGAGGTCGAAAGGGGCCCACGGCGGTCTACAAGAAGAGTGGCGATGGCTCAGGGGTTCCACGGCGGCAGGCTATTGGCAGGACAGGAGTGGCGGCTAGGGTTCGTCACTTGGGGGGTTTTCAAAGGAGCAAGCGGTGGAATGGCTAGCGCCTGAGCGACAGTGGCAGGGGAGGAGGGCGCGGTCGTGGGGGAGAAAGCGGTGGCGCGCAACGCCTGGAGGAGGGAGGCGATGGTGAACGACGGGGCCTGGGAGGTTTTTTCTTTATTTCCCCAAATCGGGTTTGACTGTAATGGGAAAGAAAAGGGGGTTTGACTCTATTTTATATTTAATTAATTCCTTAATTAATTTTCTAAAAATTAAATTATTCGTTTGAACTCCAAACGAGACCCAACGACTGTTACCCCTAGCTAATTACCCCCATTTCGAACACAATGGGATATGTTTCGTTAGCCAGTTCAGCTGTTACGATTTTTTTCCCTTTAAATTAAAATATAAATCATTATATATTCAATTTAAATGTACATTTCCATTTACTGGGGTCACATACTGACTCTAAGAATTCCCAAAAAATTATTTCTAGCTTCGTATTGATGATACGGTCTTAACAAAACCAATTTCATCAAATTTGAAGGTCGTTTGAAAAATGGCCATTTTCTGGTCGATCTAAATTGACTGAAACTGTTAAAATACGTTTAACTTTGCCACGCTCACATATTGATTCATAAAATTATGCAAATTGGAATCTTGCAATAATTTGACATCCCGGATCCAACAAAAGTGGTTTCGTCGAAAACGAAGGTCATTTGCAAAATTTCCATTTTTAAGGGTCATATTTCCGTAGCGACTATTCTGAATTTTCGACTGGACATAACTTTTGATTCCCGCTATGAAATTTTGATTTTTCGGATTCGTTGGAAAGATATTTTCAAATAGATTCTAATATTTTTGGTTTCTCTAAAATCCGGTTTATTTTGAATCCTGTACATTCATTTGAAATTTGAAATCGAATTTTCAAACTACCACGCCATTTTCAATTCCTTTTAAATTATAAAATAAATATTTATATTCTAACAACGATTCAAATAAATATATATGTTCTAATTCTATTCAAAATAAATTTTTCGTCGTTATTATTTAAAATAAATCATTTTAAATATTCAAAATTCATCAAAATGGAAAAATAAATTTTTTAAATTGGCTCAGATTTCCGGGTTATTACAATCTCCCCCACTTAAAACTTTTCGTCTCCGAAAAGGAGCGAAGCTGAAAGTTGTTTTACAAATCAACTCAACTTTCATTATTTTCATTTTGGCCTAAGTTCTTCAACTTTTCAGTTTCTAAGAACTTTACAAATTCTTCAAAAATTTGGCTAACACCCTAAATTTTCGAAAAATTTCGCCATAACCTCCCCTGCACGGGAGCACCATGAAAATCCCGAAATTGCCATACAGGCCTCTCCAATCCTAAAAGAAAAAGAAACAACCAAGCGGCTAGCCAATCGGCTCATAAATTCATCCAAAACCCAAGAAATACAATAAACATGTACCTATTTGTCAGGCAAACAATTTTATTCCTCTTCTCTAGCCTCCTTGCTATGACCTATTCAAAGGATACACATGTATATGCATGCAATTTCAAACAATGTTCAATTCAGTCCAATATTTGACATGATTTGGCTAAATTTACCTTCCATATACAAATTAGTTTCAACAATCCAATTAGTTAACTAATAATCAAACAACACAGCCATCAATCAATTAGTTGATTAACGTTTCAAATTCATAATTTATATATACATATATAAATCCATTTTTGATGCCAAGTCACCACAATATATTCTAACTATATTTTGGTTCTCATACTAGTCTAATGGAAATATATAAGTATCCCACTTTCGGCACTCGAATATAAACACTGATGATGGCGCGCCATCATCAGAATCAGACCTGGGCGACTAGAGTGTGATTCTATATCTATCCAGTATATTAAAACTTCGAATACCAGTGGATCAGACGTATATGCAAAATCTTTATATACTGGATTGTCCAAATCAATATATAATAAACATTCAAATACAAATAATTGAATTTAATTTTCAAAACAAAACTTATTTTCACTTTTATTTTCAAAATATCACTCTTCACACTCGTTCTAGGATACTACTGATCCCATCTCTAACGAGTCATTCTCGTTGGATATTACTAATCCAATCTCTGATGAATTCTTTCATTTGGTTCTAGCGTGTCTTGTTCTCTGAGCTCTGTATACCAAAGCTCTGATACCAGAATGAAACAGCCGACGAAATCCGGTAGGCATTGCAACCATCCCTTCATCCCCCTAAGCAGCAGGTAAAACCCACCGTGGCTTCCACCTGGTCCCCCAGTATCACTTGTTTTACGGCCAACCTCTCGACTGTCAGCACACAACAACCAACCCTCGCAAGGGACATGTAGGGGTAACAACCCACTATTCACCATCAAACCACATGGTGAGAACCCCCCATCATGACTGCAACAAGAACAGGTAATACTCCATTCTCGATCATTTCAATCTAATTAAAGATTCATTAAAACTCCACTTGGTTTTAATCTTCCCAAAAATCACTATCAATGATTATTTAACTTGGGAAATCATATCCTGTCTTTAACTGGGTTAAAGAACCAATGTCATTTAAAACACGTTTCACGATAAACCTAAAATCACATTCTATTCCATCAGCCTTTAACTGTAAATTAGAAAGTGAACAATTCCCTAAGTAATAACCCCGAAGGCCGAAACCAACATCAGATCAATACCCAGGAAACCATTCAACTTAACTAATCTTCAGTTAGTTTCTGATTTTCTTAACTCCGTTGGGTCTAAGAACAGTATTATTAAAGATACCGTTCACGTCAACCCAAAATCGCGTTCCGTTTACAATGGAATCTTCATGGAAAACAAATCGATATATATAATCGATATAAACTTCCATATCCGACTAATAATATAAATGGAATAACGGCAAAGCCATTTAAATTCCAGATATATTAGTTGTCTTCCTCCACGGAAATTCACTTCGGTTATTACCAAATCGAATTCCATTCCAATTTATTTTATTAAATTGGAAAACTTTACTTTGGAAAATCTCCTTTAAATCTTAACAAAAGATTTATAAATTCCAAATCACATTTTACTGTAAATCGGGTTAAAGAACGAATGTCGTTAAAACACAGTTCACGATAAACCCAATTCACATTCGATTAATTATCGGGTTAAAGAACAAGTGTTATTTAAAACACCGTTCATGATAAACGCAAAAATCAATTCAAATTCACTTCCAATTTAATACCATTTAATTAATATACTTAATTAAATCTAAATAAAAAGATTTGATCTTTTTCTCAACTTGGTTTAAGAACGATGTTAATGAAGACACCATTCATGACAAACCCAAATCTCATTTGATATTAAATACAAGGCTCTGAATAGAAAATATATCGGCTTATATTCAATATCAAATTCTACGACCAACAAATATCGTATTGGAAATAACGAAATAAATATATCTTACAAATTTCCATAACAATATCTGTATAATCACGAAATCCAACATCGAAATGTTCCAAAGACATTTTCGATTCAAATCCATTCCAATTCACTTATTGGAAATTCTGGTTACTTTTAAAACCCTTTCAAATCCAATTTATTTATTTCAAAAATAAATGGATTATAATTCTAGTTCAAAACTAGTTCATTTTGATAAAAATCTGTTTTTATCTTTTCAAATATGTAATTTTTCATCCCAATTCTTTCCAAATCATTTCTTATGATTTTACACAAATTATTACTATTTTTAATAATTTTATAAAGGCCCGTACAGTCGATTTCCATAAACGACCATCGAACTGCACTTACAGCAACCTTTTCCAAATTTGATTTGGACATAATTCCAAATCCAACCATTAGATTTAAAATCTCTAATATTCCTTAGAAAGCTCTTTTCGATACGAACCCAACAGTTCTGGTTTTAGGAGAATCCGACGGTCGGATCTCCCGTAATATCCGTTTGAAGTCAATGGTCGAAATTCGCGAACTGTCGCCGTGCGGCGCGTTATATTCAGGCCATTATGTTATATATATATAATATATATATTTCATTGATTTCCTTTTAAAATGTATTTTATAAATCGTTTTAAATTCGTTTTCAAAACGATTTCAATTTCCTATTCATTTTCAAATCAAAATTGAATATTCTATATCATCGATATACAAATGATAATATTTTCAAAGCATTATATTTCGAAAACATTTCCTTTTCGATATTCATTATAACAATGAAGAAAATCGATATAAATATCATTCACGTTCAAATGGTGCCAATCTAATCAACATGGATATATATATTTAAATATATTCGTGCCCATCCCAAATCGGACATCAAAATCCTATTTTGATTCTTTTCTGAATATTGTTTGAAAATATTCGTTATTTTAAAATAATCGATATTTTAAAATATTCATTCTTTCTGAACTGGAATCAGACACAGTCAATCACCATACAATGTGATTTATATGGATTTCATACACACATGAACATAACAACAATCAAACACAGTCAACCATCACCCAAAGTGCATTCTGCACTGCATAAGCATCAAATATAAATATCTAACGCTTATAACAGCCTGTCAATCAATCGATCGACATACAGCTAATTATTGGGACTAGTGTATATCCAATTTAATCCCAACACCTGTGTGGGATTTTCAAACAATAAAACATAGGTTTTATTTGTGCAATTGGGCGATGTGTAAAATTTATCGTCCCAATCCATATCAGTCAAATGTGTGTAAATAAACAAATCATCTGATTTGTTTATAAATATTTATTTTATATACCCGTTAAAAATTATATTTTTAACCATAAAATAATTTATTCCATTCCACATCACAAAATCAATATTCACACCACAAACAATAAACAAACAAGTCGTCCATGGTCTGTGGACAACGGGTGTCGGGTGTTGCTAAGCACCGTCTGCATCCTAGTATATATTTCAACTAGAAAAACAAGAATTAAAGTGAGAAGTTCTCACCCATAAGCTAAACCAAATGCCATGACTCTTTATATGAAGAAAATCTTCGTCATGCTCGCCTTTTATCACCTTCGTCGTCCGTATTCGCTACATATATAAAAAAACACATTTTTATATATTCTCTAGTATATAAAAATCATATTTTTATACCGCCATTGTATAAGAAATCGTATTTTTACTTCGCTCCCATGATAATAAAAATTTCATTTTTATATGTTAGTTACAAAAATAAAAATTACTTCTTTGTACGTTGTTCATATGAATAAAAATCAAATCTTTGTCGCCACTTCATGTAAAATAAAAATCAAATTTTTATTTCTCTTCATATATAATAAAAATCAAATCTTTTTCACTATGAAAAATCATTTTTTTTTCAAATAAAAACCCTAGCTCTACACGAATAAAAATCCTAACTTTAAGCGAATAAAAATACTAGCTTTAAGGTGTTAAAAATCCTAGCTTTAAAGTGTTAAAAATCATTTTTTCAAAAACAATACATAAAAAAACAGTAAAAGACTCACTGTGTTAATTCGAGAGGGGATGCAGAGGGGGTGTCGGCCAGTCGGAGGTCGAAGGGGGGCCACGGCGGTCTGCAAGAGGAGCGGCGATGGCTCAGGGGGTCCACAGCGACAGGCTGTTGGCAGGACAGGAGTGGCGGCTAGGGTTCGTCACTTGGGGGGGTTTTCAGAGGAGCAAGCGGTGGAATGGCCAGCGCCTGAGCGATGGTGGAAGGGGAGGAGGGCGCTGTAACACCCCACACCCGCTAAGGTCACTCACTATGGGAATGCCTTAACTTCGGTGGAGTATTTTAAGTGCATATAGAACAGAAAAATTACAACAAGACAGATATAAATAATACTTGAAAATCTAAAACATCATTTCAATGCAGCGGAAGATAAACATGTTTGATTACATATCAAAACCAACTAAAACAAGAGTCAAGTACTAAATATCCATCCTGATAAAACATAAGTACATAATCCCACTACATAACTAATAGCCATAATAGAAAAGATAAGCTGGGCTTTACATCACGGTCCAAGCTCCAGAAGATAGATAAAGCAATCTGATCAAAGCCCACTAGCGCTAGGCCCACTCTGAGAACCTGAGGGTTGGGAAAAAGATAAAAACAACGGGGTTAGACATAAGTCTGAGTGAGCCCTATAACTTTAACAATACAATCATTAAAGTAATTAGGGTATGATATAAACTTGGTACGGTGATGACTGGGGATAAATGACTACACTAAGCAGCCAACTAGACATAGGATGAACTAAGATAACGGTAAAGACGCATCTACCCACCCAAGGGTAATTACTACACTGCACCACACCAGTCATTCCTATTTAAAGGTTGATCCCACCCAAGGACTTAGAAAATATAACTAGTAGTTTCTTGTACCCCTAGCTGACCACATAGGTGTCGTCTGCCCCTACCTCCTCTAGGTGTACCCACTACTCCCCAAGCGATCGGCTCCCTAACATAGATACCCGTGCTGGCCCCACAGTGGGGTGTATCACTCCCCAAAGTGGCAACCCGATACAATCAACGGTGCATGGCTTATACCTACACGATGCAACAACGTCTTACCTACCAGCCCGGGTCCACACACGCATATGAAACCCGTTGGACTTGCGTTGCCACCGCTAACCCGTTTTGGCCTCTTATAGTCAAGCCCAGTACGCGTGTCCCGTCCTCGACATGGGTCGAGCCCAATAAGATATATATGGGTTACTAGTTGAAATTGGCCCCCACAAGCTACCCACCTAAGCTTGTCCCTTTTTCTAGTGCATCCCACTTAACCCTTTAATCATGTTTAATTACATGTTTCCACTTGGTTAAGTATTCTAATCGTATTTTCTATTGCCACCCAAGGCAACCCGCTAGATTTCCACATGCCACCCAAGGCACTTAATTGATTTCCACATGCCACCCAAGGCACCCACTTAACCCCTCATGCCCCACTACATGCTTATCTGGTTAAGTGTTTCTTAATTGATTAAGAACGTAACCTTTGTAAAGACCTCTCACATTAGACCGTCTTTTATGGCAGCTGGATTTGTCGGTCGGTTCCGGGAAGCCTTACGCCATAACAGAGTCTAACCTCATGTCTTTACACTTGTCACGTATTTAGTTTATGCCTAAGACCTCTCACATTGGGCCAATCATTTGCAGCCGCTGGATTTGCTGGTCGGTTCCGGGCAGTCTTATGCTACAAAAGGGTCCAACCTCGTGTTTTAGTCGATTAATTACACCTAATTAATCACCCCCATAATTTGTATTAATTATCCCTAATTAATTACAAATTTAACGATGTACATAATTGACTCAATTATGTCCATCCACTTTATGGTATGCATAATCATACCAACTTCACACCATTTTATTAACATGAATATTAACCCCATCGTTCCCCACGTAATACGTTGACATGACATACTTAGAAGGGGAGATTCATCACAAACACAACGGGTTCAACTTGCATAACATTAGCATCAACATGGGTTTTAAAGGTGTCAACATGCATATATGACCATAGCATCAAACCCAACTAGCATAAATAATCAACCCAAACTTGCATGAATCACATATGTCATAAAGAGGGTAACTTGCATAAGTTACTTATGTCATACAAAGGGGTAAACTTGCATATGTATGTATGACATACAAAGGGGTTAACTTGCATATGTATGCATATCATACAAAGGTGTAAACTTGCACATGTTACTTGCATATAATCAAACACCAAACTTGCGTAACATGTCATATATGAACTTGCATATAATCAAACACCAAACTTTCATAACACGTCATATATGAACTTGCATATAATCAAACACCAAACTTGCATAACATGGTGTCATAATGGATCAATGTTTATCACAGTGATTTGCATTACTAGCATCATGAACACATAGCATAAAACTTGCATAACTAGCATCATGAACATATAGCATATGACTTGCATAACTTGCACAACATCATGAACACATAGCATATGACTTGCATAACTTGCATAACATCATGAACACATAGCATATGACTTGCATAACTTGCATAACATCATGAACACATAGCATATGATAACATAACTTGCATTGATCCACATACATAACCATAACCTCATTATATCCTATCATAATTAGTTTAGCAATTGCTTGCTAAAGGCATAGAAACTCACAACTTGTTGATTAGCACTCCTATGAAGAAGACTAAGTTGCTAGAATTGATTAGAAGTTGATTTGAGAAGCTATCTTCTTCTACAAATTGATGGAGGCTCCTTCAAGTTGCATTTTGACGGCATAACGACGTTGTATCTATTTTTAGTATGAATTAGGGTAGTCTTAGGGTGTATTTATAGAATTAGGATGTAGTTACCCTAATTTAGTTTAGAGCCGTTAGATTTCGTCACAAGCCACCAAAACACGGCCCAAAGGCCAAAACAGTGCACCCAGCCAAACTGACCGACAGGGGGGTCGACCCCTGGGTCGACACATGGGTCGACCCCTGGGTCGACACATGGGTCGACCCCTTGGGGGGGGGGGGGGTCGACACCCATGTCGACCCTAGTGTCGACACCCTCTGTCTGGCGGGAATTTTCCCGCCTCTTCTGAAATTTGAAATTTGAATATTTTAAATCTGTTTTGAATTTTCTGAAACTTCGGATGGCCATAACTTCTTCATACGAAGTCCAAATCACGCAAACTCGGACTCTATCTCAACCAGAATTCCGAGACGAACACAATGGCGCAACCCGTTTCCCTTAATTCTCACGTCTGAGATTAATTATTCTTTAATTACCAAACATTAATATTAAGTGAAATTCCGGGTGTTACATTCTCCCCTACTTAAAGGATTTCGTCCCCGAAATCTCCAAGTCAAGAAGAACGTATCCTACCAACCAAACAACCATCTACTCAAACCATCAAACAGTGGCATCCATTGTCCTTAAAGTTTCTAATGCTGTATGAACATATGCAAAAAGTGTGTGTATATGTTTCCTGTCTAATGCAAAATCAGGCGGTCTACTGATTCAGTTGACCTCCTTAATGCAAACCATGATAGTGCCATGCATCCAATATGTATGCGAAAGAACCCTATCGACACATACTATTACTACATGTGTGCACAACCATACACCAAAATGCATCATCCATATGACAACATAACCATTATACATCCATTAATATAGCTACCTACACACAATTATATGCAATATGCAATATGAAGTGACCGAGTCGATCTAGTGTCTAAAGTGTGTGTGTGTATGCATCCACGAGCAAACACTTGCATCCAAACGCATCCATCAATCATAACATGTCTCAAACACATGTTTCAACTATAGGTTTACCCTATCTAAAGGTCAAAGGTACTAATGAGAGGACATACTAAAGATAAGATAAGTACTAGACAAACGATAAAGGAGAAGTTAAAAGACATACCCTCAAAAAGGAATGGGTACAGTGAATGCATCTTCGCTTCTGTCTCCCAAGTAGCATTGCTCTCATCCTCTCCCCATTGCACTTTGACTAGTCGAACCTCTCTATTTCTCAACTTCCTAATCTCTGACCCAAGGATGCGGGTAGGAGCTCGTCGAATAGTCGCATCACGCTCTACCTCCACTTCTCTAAGCAAGCTCAGCTCTACCACCTCTGCATTCTCATGTAGGCACTTCCTCAAATGTGACACATGGAATACGTCATGTACCCCACTAAGTCCCTCAGGTAAATCCACTCTATATGCCATCCGTCCAATCCTTTCCTTAATAGGAAACGGTCCTACAAACCTTGGTGCTAACTTCCCAACGGATCCAAAGCGAACTACATTTTGTAATGGAGATACTTTGACAAAGACCATGTCCCCAACATCAAACTCCAGATCCGTCCTCCTCTTATCCGCGTAAGATTTCTGTCTATCTCGCGCTGCTTTCATCCTTCTTCGAATCAAATCAATCTTTTCCGAAGTATCTCTAACCATATCAGGCCCAAGCAAGATCTTATCCGTAGATTCCCACCAACATGTAGGTGATCGACAAGGCCTTCCATAAAGAGCTTCGAAAGGATCCATACCAATACTAAACTGAAAGCTGTTATTATACGCGAACTCCACCAATGGAAGATGCTCTTCCCATGTACCTCCAAAATCTAAGATACATAGCCTGAAAAGGTCTTATAGAACACGATTCACCCTCTCGGTCTGGCCGTCCGTCTGAGGATGATATGCGGTGCTCAAACACAACTGAGTCCCTACTGCCTCTTGCAAGCTCTTCCAAAACTCGCTAGTGAAGATAGGATCTCGATCACTCACTATGCTAGAAGGTACCCCATGCAATCGAACTATTTCTCGAAGATAAACTGAAGCTAGCCATGGAGCAGTCCTCTTGCTCTTCACGGGTATGAAATGGGCGCTCTTAGTAAGTCTGTCTACCACAACCCAAATTCCCGTATTACCCTTCCTCGATCTCGGTAACCCATCAATAAAATCCATCGATACGCTATCCCACTTCCATTGCGGAACTTCCAATGGGTGAAGCAACCCACCAGGTTTCTTTTGCTCCGCTTTCACTTGTTGGCACACCAAGCATCTAGCGACATACTCGGCCACATCTATCTTCATACTGGCCCAAAAGTAAACTCGCTTCATGTCTTGGTACATCTTGTCCCCACCGGGATGAATGGTCATCTTCGAACGATGCGCATCATCAAGTATAGCCTTCCTTAAACCCTCGTCTTGCGGTACACAAAGTCTACCGTCTCTACGCAACCACCCCCTATCGTCTAGGCTGTACCTACTCAAATGGCTGGATGACTCCCCCCTTATGAGCTTCTCTACTAACTCAACCAACTGTGGGTCATCCCGATGTGCCTCGCCAATCCGTCCCAAAAGAGTAGGTCTGACCTCTAAGGATGCTAGCAAACCGGGTATAAAGTCAACGGAAGGTCTGAAATCAAACATCGAGATAAATTCCAAGCTTCGTCGTTCCACGAACAATGGACTCAAGGACAACCTTTTTCTGCTTAAGGCGTCTGCCACCACGTTACCCTTGCCAGGGGTATACGCTATCTCGAAATCATAGGATGCTAAGAACTCCATCCACCTTTGCTGTCTCAAGTTCAAATCCTTCTGAGAAAACAAGTACTTCAATGATTTGTGGTCAGTGAACAATTCGAACCTCTCTCTAAGAAGATAACGGCGCCAAGTCTTAAGCGCAAAAACAATAGCAGCCAACTCTAAATCATGGGTAGGGTAATTTTTCTCATGCTTTCTCAACTGCCTTCCCCCATAGGCTATTACCCTTCCCTCTTGCATTAAGACTGCGCCTAGTCCTGTCCCACGAGCATCGGTATAAACAACAAATGGCTTACTCCCATCTGGCAACACTAAGACTGGAGCTGTGGTTAAAGCTCTCTTTAACCGTTGGAATGCATCATCACAATCTACGTCCCATGCGAAGACTAGATTCTTCTTGGTCAAGCGAGTTAATGGGGCTGATATCTCTGCGAAGTCCTTGATAAACTTCCTATAGTAGCCAGCCAACCCCAAAAAACTCCTCACCTCGGTAGCATTCTTCGGAACTTTCCAATCTTGGATGGATACTACCTTCGCGGGATCCACAGCTATCCCTTCCTTAGAGACCACGTGCCCTAAGAACCACACTTCCTTCCTCCAAAAGTGACATTTAGAGAATTTAGCCTTAAGGCTATGCGCTCGAAGAGTCTCTAACACTTCCCTAAGATGTAGGGCATGCTCTTCTTCACTCTTAGAAAAGACTAAGATGTCATCCACAAAGACCACCACGAACTTATTAAGGTACTCCCTGAACACCCTACTCATCAAATAAACAAAGTATGCAGGGGCGTTCGTCAAACCAAATGGCATCACAAGCCACTCATAGAAACCATCCGGAGTCCTAAAGGGAGTCTTGTCTATGCTATCCTCAGCCACTCTCAACTGATGAAACCCCGTGGCCAAGTCCAACTGCGAAAACACTGAGGCGCCAACCAACTGATCAAAGAGATCAACAATCCTCGGCAATGGGTGTCTATTCTTCTTTGTGAGGTTGTTGAGTTCTCTATAGTCTACACAAAGTCTGAGGGACCCATCCGCCTTCGTGGCAAAAACTACTGGAGCACCCCACTCCGATATACTTCGTCTTATGAACCCCTTCTCAAGCAACTCCCTACTTGCTTATGGAGTTCTCTCCTCTCACGAGGAGCCATGTGGCGCACTGGCAAAGATACTGGCTTAGTATTGTCCACCAGATATATTCGGAAGTCTATCTCCCGCTTCGGAGGTAAGCCCTTCACCTCCTCAAACACATCCAAGTATTCCCGGACCACTCTAACAGATCGCAAACTCTCGACCGAAGCGTCAAGCGATTCAAGATAACTTAGCATAACAGAATCCATGGGATTACAAGAGATCTCGAGAGTGTTACCCAAGCGGGTCATGAGCCTAACAACTCTCCTTTCACAATCAAGAACGGCACCATTACTGGATAACCAGTCCATGACCAAAATCAACCCATAGCCCGTGAAGCCCAAAACAAAAGCATCACATCTAAACTCAACGCTAAGTATGGAAATCTTCAAACCCAAACATATCATGGACAAATAAGTGGAGCCACCAATTGGATTTGAAACAACCAAGGGTTCATCTACTAGACTGGTGTCTAAGTGCAGTGACTCAACTAATGATGATGAGATAAACGAATGCGATGCGCCAGAGTCAAACAAAGTACGGACAGGATGATCAAACAGAAAAACCAGACTTTCAACGGAAATAGTTCTACCTCTTTCCTGAATCGGTGGAACCGCGAGAGCCTGAACTTGCCCCCTTGCCTGACCTGGTGCCATAAGATCTTGCACCCGTCCCCCTAAGGTAGATCCCGTCCTCTGCCCCTTCTTAGGGCAGTCCTTCACTAGATGCCCTGCTTCGCCACAGTGGAAGCAGCCCGTCTTCTTCTTCTTCTTCTTCCGACAATCTTTGCTTAGGTGGCCTGGTGTCCCGCAATTGAAGCACTTCTTCTTTCCCTTGCCACCGTTGCCTTTCCCACCCTTGTTTTGCTGTTGCTGTTGAGGTCTCTTCTGATCTCCTTTCTTCTCGGGTGCCTTATTAGCATTGGGACCCTTCTCTTCCTCATGCATGAGTGCCATGTCTACTAGCTTCTCAAAGGTGGCCCCCATAGGGATGTGAGTCATAGCCAATCCATGCATTGGTTCATTCAAGCCCTTAACGAACCACAAAGCCTTCTTCTCCGGTGTATTCACCATGTCTATGCCAAATCGTGCTAGCTGATTAAACTTGTTGACATATTCCTTTACTGATAGGTTTCTTTGCTTTAGAGTCAAGAACCTTTCCATATACAGATTTTCTTCCGCACTTGAAAGAAACTTTGCCACAAACCTTTGCCTGAAATCCGCCCAAGAGTCAACAGGGCGCTCTCCATTAGTGACCTCCCACCAGAACGAGGCCTCTCCCTTCATTAACCAAGCAGCTAACTTGACTTTCTTTCCTTCTTCCATCTCAAAGATATCTATCAACTCTTCTACCTCCTTAAGCCAATCTCTAGCTTCCACAAAAGTTTTTGATCCTTGAAAAGGTTTCCCTCCCATAGCCTTAAATTCCTTGCAAGTCTTAGCAAAAGTATCCGTGCGAGGAGGAGGAGGAGGAGGAAGATCGGGTGCAACTGTTGGTGGAGGAACATTTGCTGGGCCCACAGTGGTGGCCCTAGCCTCCATCAATCTCCTATACCATACTGGTATCGTCACACCCTCCGGAAAGTTAAGATCTTCAGCCATGCTGAAAACGAAAAAGGAAAGATTCAAAACGGAGAATTCGAACGATAAAGATATGGCTATTGGGGATTATGCTTTTCTTTCAAAAACTCTTCTCTTAAAAGACATGTTTTTGAAAATACTTCTTCCAAAAATGTTTTTAGAAAAATAGTTTTCTAAAAATTTTATCTGTTCCGGTAACCTTCAGCTCTGATACCACGTGTAACACCCCACACCCGCTAAGGTCACTCACTAAGGGAATGCCTTAACTTCGGTGGAGTATTTTAAGTGAATATAGAACAGAAAAATTACAACAAGACAGATATAAATAATACTTGAAAATCTAAAACATCATTTCATTGCAGCGGAAGATAAACATGTTTGGTTACATATCAAAACCAACTAAAACAAGAGTCAAGTACTAAATATCCATCCTGATAAAACATAAGTACATAATCCCACTACATAACTAATAGCCATAATAGAAAAGATAAGCTGGGCTTTACATCACGGTCCAAGCTCCAAAAGATAGATAAAGCAATCTGATCAAAGCCCACTAGCGCTAGGCCCACTCTGAGAACCTGAGGGTTGGGAAAAAGATAAAAACAACGGGGTCAGACATAAGTCTGAGTGAGCCCTATAACTTTAACAATACAATCATTAAAGTAATTAGGGTATGATATAAACTTGGTACGGTGATGACTGGGGATAAATGACTACACTAAGCAGCCAACTAGACATAGGACGAACTAAGATAACGGTAAAGACGCATCTACCCACCCAAGGGTAATTACTACATTGCACCACACCGGTCATTCCTATTTAAAGGTTGATCCCACCCAAGGACTTAGAAAATATAACTAGTAGTTTCTTGTACCCCTAGCTGACCACATAGGTGTCGTCTCCCCCTATCTCCACTAGGTGTACCCACTACTCCCCAAGCGATCGGCTCCCTAACATAGATACCCGTGCTGGCCCCACAGTGGGGTGTATCACTCCCCAAAGTGGTAACCCGATACAACCAACGGTGCACGGCTTATACCTACACGATGCAACAACGTCTTACCTACCAGCCCGGGTCCACACACGCATATGAAACCCGTTGGACTTGCGTTGCCACCGCTAACCCGTTTTGGCCTCTTATAGTCAAGCCCAGTACGCATGTCCCGTCCTCGACATGGGTCGAGCCCAATAAGATACATATGGGTTACTGGTTGAAATGGCCCCCTACAAGCTACCCACCTAAGCTTGTCCCTTTTTCTAGTGCATCCCACTTAACCCTTTAATCATGTTTAATTACATGTTTCCACTTGGTTAAGTATTCTAATCGTATTTTCTATTGCCACCCAAGGCAACCCACTAGATTTCCACATGCCACCCAAGGCACTTACTTGATTTCCACATGCCACCCAAGGCACCCACTTAACCCCTCATGCCCCACTACATGCTTATCTGGTTAAGTGTTTCTTAATTGATTAAGAACGTAACCTTTGTAAAGACCTCTCACATTAGACTGTCTTTTATGGCAGCTGGATTTGCCGGTCGGTTCCGGGCAGCCTTACGCCATAACAGAGTCTAACCTCGTGTCTTTACACTTGTCACGTATTTAGTTTATGCCTAAGACCTCTCACATTGGGCCAATCATTTGCAGCCGCTGGATTTGCCGATTGGTTCCGGGCAGTCTTATGCTACAAAAGGGTCCAACCTCGTGTCTTAGTCGATTAATTACACCTAATTAATCACCCCCATAATTTTTATTAATTATCTCTAATTAATTACAAATTTAACGATGTACATAATTGACTCAATTATGTCCATCCACTTTATGGTATGCATAATCATACCAACTTCACACCATTTTATTAACATGAATATTAACCCCATCGTTCCCCACGTAATACGTTGACATGACATACTTAGAAGGGGAGATTCATCACAAACACAATGTGATCAACTTGCATAACATTAGCATCAACATGGGTTTTAAAGGTGTCAACATGCATATATGACCATAGCATCAAACCCAACTAGCATAAATAATCAACCCAAACTTGCATGAATCACATATGTCATAAAGAGGGTAACTTGCATAAGTTATTTATGTCATACAAAGGGGTAAACTTGCATATGTATGTATGACATACAAAGGGGTTAACTTGCATATGTATGCATATCATACAAAGGTGTAAAATTGCACATGTTACTTGCATATAATCAAAAACCAAACTTGCATAACATGTCATATATGAACTTGCATATAATCAAACACCAAACTTGCATAACACGTCATATATGAACTTGCTTATAATCAAACACCAAACTTGCATAACATGGTGTCATAATGGATCAATGTTTATCATAGTGATTTGCATAACTAGCATCATGAACACATAGCATAAAACTTGCATAACTAGCATCATGAACATATAGCATATGACTTGCATAACTTGCACAACATCATGAACACATAGCATATGACTTGCATAACTTGCATAACATCATGAACACATAGCATATGACTTGCATAACTTGCATAACATCATGAACACATAGCATATGATAACATAACTTGCATTGATCCACATACATAACCATAACCTCATTATATCCTATCATAATTAGTTTAGCAATTGCTTGCTAAAGGCATAGAAACTCACAACTTGTTGATTAGCACTCCTATGAAGAAGATTAAGTTGCTAGAATTGATTAGAAGTTGATTTGAGAAGCTATCTTCTTCTACAAATTGATGGAGGCTCCTTCAAGTTGCATTTTGATGGCATAACGACGTTGTATCTATTTTTAGTATGAATTAGGGTAGTCTTAGGGTGTATTTATAGAATTAGGATGTAGTTTAGACCCTTAGATTAACCCTAATTTAGTTTAGAGCCGTCAGATTTCGTTACAAGCCACCAAAACACAGCCCAAAGGCCAAAACAGTGCACCCAGCCAAATTGACCGACAGGGGGGGTCGACCCCTGGGTCGACACATGGGTCGACCACTGGGTCGACACATGGGTCGACCCCTGGGTCGACACATGGGTCGACCACTTGGGGGGGGGGGTCGACACCCATGTCGACCCTAGTGTCGACACCCTCTGTCTGGCGGGAATTTTCCCGCCTCTTCTGAAATTTGAAATTTGAATATTTTAAATCTGTTTTGAATTTTTTGAAACTTCGGATGGCCATAACTTCTTCATACGAAGTCCAAATCACGCAAACTCAGACTCTATCTCAACCAGAATTCCGAGACGAACACAATGGCGCAACCCGTTTCCCTTAATTCTCACATCTGAGATTAATTATTCTTTAATTACTAAACATTAATATTAAGTGAAATTCCGGGTGTTACAGGCGCGGTCGTAGGGGAGGAAGCGGTGGCGCGCAGCGCCTAGAGGAGGGAGCAATGCTGAACGACGGGGCATGTGAGGCTTTTTCTTTATTTCCCCAAATCGGGTTTGACAGTTATGGGAAAGAAAAGGGGTTTGACTCTATTTTATATTTAATTAATTCCTTAATTAATTTTCTAAAAGGTAAATTATTCGTTTGAACTCGAAACGAGACCCAACGACTGTCGTCCCTAGCTAATTACCCCCATTCCAAACACAATGGCATATGTTTTGTTAGCCAGTTCAGCCGTTATGATTTTTTTCCTTTAAATTAAAATATAAATAATTATATATTCAATTTAAACATACATTTCCATTTACTGGGGTCACATACTGACTCTAAAAATTCCCGAAAAATTATTTATAGCTTCGTATTGATGATACGGTCTCAAAAAAACTAATTTCGTCAAATTTGAAGACCGTTTGAAAAATGGCCATTTTCTGGTCAATCCAAATTGACTGAAACTGTTAAAACATGTTTAACTCTGCCACACTCACATATTGATTCAGAAAATTATGCAAATAGGAATCTTGCAATAATTTGACATCTCGGATCCAACAAAAGTGGTTTCGTCGAAAACGAAGGTCGTTTGCAAAATTTCTATTTTTAAGGGCCATATTTCCGTAGCGACTATTCTGAATTTTCAACTAGACATAATTTTTTATTCCCGCTATGAAATTTTGATTTTTTGGATTCGTTGGAAAGATATTTTCAAATAGATTCTATTATTTTTGGTTTCGCTAAAATCCGGTTTATTTTGAATCATGTACATTCATTTGAAATTTGAAATCGAATTTTCAAACTACCGCGCCATTTTAAGTTTCTTTTAAATTATAAAATAAATATTTATATTCTAACGACGATTCAAATAAATATATGCGTTCTAATTCTATTCAAAATAAATTTCTCGTCGTTATTATTTAAAATAAATCATTTTAAATATTCAAAATTCATCAAAATTGCCAAAACAAAAATTTTAAATTGGCTCAGATTTCCGGGTTATTACATATCGAGTCAATTATTTGAGCCAAATTCCCTAATTTGATACCTAAACTAAGTTAACTTATTCAATGGTTCAAAACAACAATATTGTTTTGAAGTGATTTAAGATTTGAAAATTAATTGGATTTACAAATGATGGTTCGTCGAATAATTTGGATATCGAACTTCTACGAATTTTGATGATAAGAAATGATTTCAAATCAAGGTCTGAGAGGTAATTAAAATACCCCAACTTGATCGATTTCACTATTATTCGATAGATCGTATTCGTTTGTGTTCAAAATGAGTGTTAGAGTTAAATATCATTGCAGTTATGAAAGGTATGTTCAGAAGTGAGATTATCACGTAGGATTGAAAATAAGGGTTTTCTTATTAATTATGTTTTCAAATAAATATACATGCAAAGTTAATATTTGTATTTAAATAATTAAAGTTTTATTTAAATTAAGCTTAGCAGATCCAACGGAGTTTAGTCTATTTATTTTATATTTGATAGTTAAATAACCAATTATCAAATTTGGACTTTCTTGTTATCATTTTCGAAGAAACCGGAATCTAAATTCCAATTCGATTCGATATATACGTTTCGAATCAGAGATTACTGAAGATCATTGAAGTTGAGTTATGTAAGGGCTATTCCGTCAATCCTATGCAGAAATTGCCTAAGATGGATTTACAAAATAATGCCTTCGGTTTATCCAGTCCCAGGATATCTTGTATGGACGAATGTTTGAAAGATTATCCTAGTAAATCGCGTAAGTTGATCTCTTCAAATGTATTTACGTTGGGTGGCAGAGGAATTCGTTTCTCTTAGCTTTATACCCGGGATATTTTTGGGGAAATCAATTTGTGATTTAGCGGGTTTGACGATGCGATATTCAAAGTGAATGAAGACGTGTTATATCCAAGGGTAAGTTTAGCCTCAAGCTTCACAATCGGAAAATGACAAAAATCGGGTAGGCAGCATGGCTATGTGGGTCGCTCCTATTAGGGTGTATTGTCACTTATCTAGAGAAATTCCATTTGGTTCTTTATTCTATTTGATGTTGTCCCTTTCGGGAAACGGTGGGTAGCTCCCAACCGTTGGTGACAATATATTCGATACACTCAAGCGAAATGAGTGGTTGGTCATGTATGCGCCGGGTTGCAAGACGTTCTTGTTGAACCCAATGTATTCCCCTCTAGAGATACACTATCAGCAGGTGGTTCCATACCTTGTCATAGTCGGAATCCAATCTCCAATAAGCGCTCGTGGTTTTGATTGTATATTATGTATGTAGAGCATGAGATGCAAGCGTTTTGCTAGATTGCTATTTATTTAATATTTAGACACTATCATAATATCAGAATATTATTATTTTCAAAAATGTTTTGGGTTATCGTAAGAAAAAAACCATTCGTATTTATGTGTGGATCGGTCTTACGATTATCTTTTCTTTCAAAAGGCTTTTTTGAAAGTTAAAATCAAACTGTTTTTAATCGTTTACTCACACATGTCCCATGACTGACCCAGAGTTTATTTTTCTATGTTTTCCTAAACTCTTGGGTGCCCAAATTTGTACGGGCGGTCAAATAGTTCAGGATTTGACAGGTTTTCTAATGAAGCTTGGAGCAGGAAGCTTCAGCGTTAGACATATAGATTTTATTCTGCTATGTTGTATATATGATGTACTCTGATGATGTATGTAAGTGCAAATACAGTTTGTATTTCAAAAACGATTATTTGTATATTATATTTTATTCCGCAGCGATTATGAGATTCTGTGTTGTTGTTCAGTTCGATCTTCTATCTCTTTTCTTCTATTCTAATTTTCTATCTTTCTATTTCTCATCCTCTAACTTCTCTCTATTAATGATTCGTATTTTTGTGCAATTTGGGTTGGAAATGAGTTATATTCAGTCAATTCAAATGGTACCAAATTGCAGGCTGTTACACTTGGTATCAGAGGTGAAGGTTGAGTAGTAACCTTGGCTCTGTGGTGTAACTCGATAGAGATGGGGTTAGTAATACCCTAGGTTGAGTTTGAGTGTATATACATGAGCGAATATTTGATAAATGACATAAAAACTATTTTATATTATGTTAAATGGGTTTGTCGAGTGGTTTATGAACTCTGGTCAATACAGAAAGGAACAGCTGCATTGATAGGTGTTTCTTAACTCTTGGACTGAGTAATTCGACACAGTATTGTTTTAAAAGATGGGTAGCTGAAAAAATTATGCCCAAAATTATATTTAGTTATAAAAGAATATTTTTCTGGGATTATTATAATATATGGATGTGTCGATTGTTGTTATTATAATCAAACAGGATTATAAACATTAAAATGGTAATGTATATAACCAAATTGATTTTTTATAAAGAATAAATTATACAAATAAGATAAATCGAAGAATTGTTAGAGAAAAAATGTTTTGGGAGAATTCAATGGTTTTGAATTTAAAATGGAATTAAGATTGGTCATTTCAAATTGGTTTGGAATTAAAACTAGGAATTTGTATTCTGGGATTTGAAAGGTTAACTGGAGTTAAGAAGTTGGAACCTAACTGGACATTGGTTGAGTTAAATGATTTTCTGAGTACTAATCTATTGTTGATCTCAGTCTTTGGGGTTAATACCTAGAGGATAATTTTATTACCAATTTACAGTTAGGAACTGATCAATGTTGAAGAATACGAATGAGTGAAATATTTTTCAATGGTAAGTTGCAGAAATTTTTAGTTATGGAAATGACAGTGATTAATAGTTAATTGCTGATGTATTGAATGTTTTGATTGTTGTAAAATGTTTTGATAAATAACATGTGTGGTTTGGATGCTTTGTTTAATGTGATTATTAAATGATGACCCGTGTATGTGTTATTTGGATATAGATATAACCGGAGTCTTCTCATTACTCTTCAATTTCGAGAATGAAATTCTTTTAAGAGGGTAGATTGTAACGTCCCGGTTTTTGACTAATTTTAAAAGCATAATTTATTTTGGATATTTTAAATAATTTATTTAAATAATAAATTGTGAATAACGAATATTGAGAAAGATTCCAAGTATTTATATGGTTTAAAATGTTTTATTCATCGTATGTGTAAATGTATATAATATCAATAAGAAATGTTTAGCTAATTTGTTTTGTATTTGAAATGGTGTTTTAAAACTCTGGTTAAATATAGGTATTAATGGATTTGAATATTTTAGAAAACTTTAGAATAATAATCGGTTAAAAATATATTTTTCTTGCTATGTGTAAATGTAAACAAGTAAGTATTGTTTTAACATTTTGTTTGCAATTAGCCTATTCTTAATACTTGTGAATATAACATTGGTTTTAAACTAATAATAAAAATTGTTTATACATTGATTTACTATTATTAAATCAATAATATACTTTGCTAAATAGCTTGCATTTTCTTAAATGTTGTGACGATCACCCATAACCCCCGCACTATACAAGAGGAATAATGCGCTGAAAGGTGTGTCGGGCAGTCATGGACGATCATCAGAGTAGGTAATCACAAGCAGAACCTATCGTAAACTCACAACGCAAGGATAAAATATAATATAACATATACAATAGGTAGTAATAGTGAAGCAGAAACACTAGACTTTCATACAACTAGAAAGTAATATCCACATCTTGGAAATAGTGTTTGTACAAAATTGCCTCACTACATCACTCATAAAAGCATATAGCAGAAACAAATACTAGATAGTCATAAAACTGGTACGTGAGCCTCCTGCTCGCCATCGATCAGCATCATCGCCCTCACTAAAGCATTACCTGTCACTTTTATTTAGTCTGCCCATCCACAACCGGATGAGCAGCCCATGGCAATAAGAGGAAACATAAAACCTTGAGTCAGAAAACAATCTAAGTGAGCGATAAAACAGCTAACAAACTTCAACAATAAAGTGTATGAGAAGGGATAGATAAATATATTAATCTACCCACAACACCAGAGAAGAACTCAACCTTATCTTCCCCACATCGGACAGTGATAGCCTTTACTATAAACAATTCAACCATGGAAACAAGAATGACCATTCAATCATTGAAAACACTCATAACATCCAGATTATATAAGTCTCACACAGACAACCCTAATCAAGTTTAACATCCCCCAAGTATTCGCCCCAGAGGCCTAAACCAATATCAGTTAAGTACTCAAAGAACTTCTCCCTCGACTTTGGATAATCTATGTGAGATAGTACAAACAGAACAACCAATTATCCATGACTGACTCTGGCTATCACCACCAATCCTGCTTTGAAACCATCGTTAATCGTATGACGGCCAACCTTGCCATATGTCATGGGCTAATGGTAAACCCAGTTCTAGCATAAACTCCATAAGTCCAACCTCGACAACTAAGCCTTTCAACGATGCCCAAGGTACTCGACTAGCAACCTTCCGGTCTTTTGGGTGCCCCATTGTACCCCTACTTTGAGCCTGCTAGAACTTACGACAACGATGACTTCTCGGTCTTCGCTTCTCTAGTCATCCAATCCGACGACTTTCCCTAGCTTAAGTAAACTTCTCTAACAACCATTACCTACCAACTCACGACCTTTGAGTTGAACCTACATTCGTTGCATCTCCCCGACCAACGAACACTCCAACACTTTGAACATCCCCTTCTGGACTCTCGTCGAAGCCACCATCACCGTTGAACCAACCAACATCTTTATAACATTCAAAGCAATCCACAACACTATTTCAGCACTTCTTAACTTCCTCATTGAATTTACTTTGAAGTCACATCATCACCGGGAAAGTCCAACCAGAAATGGAAAAAATGGCTCACCAGAAATGATTGTCCAGAATAGTCTGATCCAACTTTGGTCCAATCCACTTTGGCCCGATCCACTTATGGCCAATCCAGTTCTAGCTGATCCACTTCTGACTGATCCACTTATGGCTGATCCAATTCAGGCCGATCCAGTTCTGGCCGATCAGCTTCTGACTGATCCAATTCTGGCTGATCCACTTCAGGCCGATCCATTTCTGGCTGATCCACTTTAGGCCGATCCAGTTCTGGCCGATCCACTTCTGGCCGATCCAGTTCTGGCCGATCCACTTCTGGCCGATCCACTTCTGCCTGATTCATTTCCTACATATCCCAATTCAACTCTGATTTTGACCAAATCTTCGCTAGATGACGAATCCAACGAAACGGACTCAACCAAAATCATCAAACACGATCATAAACATATCATAACATTACTAACCATATGAATATGACGATGACCACAGAAATGATTTAAATCTCACTAAAAACCATTAAAATGAACATATGATTAAAATGAGAGATCTACTAACATAAACATGTAAAATAACTTGAAATCAACAAGTTAAACTTGTTAGATTAGATCCTACGGTGATGCATATGAAAATGGACATGTAATGGTGTAAATCTATCGTAAACATCCCAATTTGACGAGAAACATGCACAAACACTCATATTCTTCATTGCATTCATGTGAGAGATGTAAATCACTCACTGATTTGCCAGAATGAGCTAAAATGGTAGAAATGAGAATCCGAACAGCGGATACTTTGAACCAAACTCCTTGATCCGATGAATTTTCCGTTGAAACGATGTAGATCTAGCCTCAAATGGTTAAGATCTTCATTTTTCCTCCTTAGATTTGGGATTTTTAATGGTGGAAAGGTGTAGGAGGAAGAAGGAGATCAATGCCTTTAAATGAGAGAATGGGAAAGTAAACTTTTTCCCTCCACTCTCACCCCCTATTTACAGGATTCCAACAGCCCACTAATGCTCCAAAACCTGAACAGCCAACTGAAGAACCTTAAAACAACAATTTCTCCCAAACTGTTGAGTCAAATCATAACCACTCTACGGAAAGGCAATCATAAATTCCTTTCCAGTGGCACAGTTTCAGCCTCTAATTCGGCCTGAGTCGAAAATTATGCCCTGCGCAAGACTGATAGGGGCAAAATGGTCACAAACAAAATCAGTAAAAATTATGGACATGTCTCACATCACCATAAGCAACATATTAAAAGATGAGAATGATCCAACACTCAAGGAATAAAATAAAAATATTTTACGATCTTCCGATACGTAAAATGCGGGTTGTTACATTCTCCCCCCATTAAGAATTTCGCCCCCAAAATTCCAAGTAAACATAAGCAATCGCAACAATTCTGCATGTCTATCATCCATGAGAAGCCAATTCTATCACCCAAATTAGAAACCATCAAGTCATGCATCCATAGCCCTATCCTAGCACGCGGAATTCTATCAAACAACAGTAAGATACAACGATATAACGATGATATGATCAAAAGGTCCTACCGACGAAGAGTTCTGGATGAGTCTCCTTCATACTCTCTTCCGTCTCCCACGTACAATCGTCGCTATCTTCACTCAATTGTACGTTGACTAGCTTAACCGTCTTTCTCCTAAGCTGTTTCGTGTCACTTCCCACAACACGAAGTGACTTACAAGGTCTTGCAAATGCAGTCTCTACTTTTAGGTCTTCGTACTGCTCTGGAGATACCAACACATTCGAATTATGCACGACCTTTCGTAGAAACAGCACATGGAACAAATTATGCACACTCGACATCTTCTCGGGTAACTCCAATCTATATGGAGCTTTCCAATTCGCTCGACTATCGGAAATGGTCCAATGAACCCAGGGGCCAACTTTCCTTTACTTTTGAATCTAACCACATGCTTTAATGGAGAAATTTTCATGAAAACCATATCACCTACGTCGAATTCCAAATCCTTACGACGTTTATCGGCATAACTCTTCTGACGATCTTGGGCTTCCTTAATTCATTGCCGAACAATCTCGATACAATTCAAGGTTTCTCTAATCATCTCAGGCCCAAGTACCAACTTATCTCCAGTTTTTAACTAACATGCTGGAGAATTACACGATCTTCCATACAACGCCTCGTATGGTGCCATCCCAATGCTCGACTGGTAGCTATTATTATATGCAAACTCAACCAGATGTAGATGGTCTTCCCATGATCCTCCGAAGTCTAACACACAAGCCCCCGGGAGATCTTCTAAAACTCGGTTGACTCTCTCAGTCTGACCATCAGTTTGGGGATGATATGCCGTACTCAAGCGCAACTCGGTTCCCAAAGCTTCTTGAAAACTTTTCCAAAATCCACTCGTGAATAATGGATCTCGGTAACTCACTATACTCTTTGGGACACCATGGAATCGAACTATCCATTTCACATAAAGTTCAGCCAATTTCGATGTTGTCCTGGTAAACTTGATAGGAATGAATCTCGCACTTTTGGTCATACGATCCACGATAACCCAAATCCCTTCGTTTCCTGCCCTGGATCTAGGTAGTCCATCGATAAAATCCATCGATACTTGCTCCCACTTCCACGTAGGAATTTCCAATGGCTGAAGCAACCCACTCGGCTTCTTCTGTTCAGCTTTCACCAACTGACAGTTCATACACTTGGAAATGAACTTTCCAATTTCTCACTTCATCCCTTCCCAGTAGTAGAGTCTCTTCATGTCCTGATACATCTTATTGCCACCGGGATGAATTGTCAGCTTCGAGTGATGAGTTCTCTCAGAACCTCATTCCTCAATCTGTCGATATCAGGAACAACTAATCTCCCTTGCTTTCGAAGCCAACCTTCTCGATCGACCTTGAACACTTTATCTTCTAGTTCTAATTTCTAAATGAACTCGACAAGCTTCGCATCTTTCTTTTGGCTCTCACCAATCCTTTCAATAAGAGTAGGTCTAATCGACAAGCTTGCCAAAATTTCAGGTTCCAACTCACACCTTGGCCTGAAATCGAACCTTTGCCAAGTACTTGAGGCTCTTCCATTCCGAAAACATCGCTCCCAAACTTGCGTGTCTTTGACTCAATGCATCTGCAACTGCGTTACCCTTGCCCGAAGTATAGGCTATGCCAAAATTATATGACGCCGGAAACTCTAACCATCTTTGCTGCCGAAGATTCAAATCCTTTTGGGAGAAAAGATACTTCAACAACTTGTGATCCGTGAACAACTCGAATCGAACTCCCAATAGATAATGTCTCCACATCTTTAGAGAAAACACAATCGTCGCCAACTCCAAATCATGGGTTGGGTAATTATTCTCATGCGGCTTTAGCTGTCAACTCGCATAGGCTACAACCTTATCCTTCTGCATCACTACTGCTCCAAGTCCAGTACCACGTGCATCGATATACACCACCATATCTTCATTCCCGCTTGGAATTGTCAACATAGGAGCACTCGTCAATCTCTCCTTCAGGACTTCGAAAGCTTGTTCACGCTTTGCATCCCATGTGAACACTTGGTTCTTCTTCATCAATCCTATCAACGGTGCAACTATCTTCAAGAAATCCTTGATAAACTATTGGTAATAACCGACCAACCCAAGGAAACTTCGAATATCCGTCACACTCTTAGGTCTATCCCAATCCTTGATTGCTGCCACTTTAGTAGGGTCAATCGCTATCCCATTTCCTAAAACAACATGACCTAAGAACCTCACTTCACTTTTCTAGAAGTGACACTTGGAAAACTTAGCTCTCTGCTGATGCTTTCGCAAGATCTCTAACACAAATCTCAAGTGCGTCTTGTGCTTTTCCTCATTCCTGGAGTAAACTAGAATATCATCCAAGAACAAAAGCACGAACTTGTTCAATTGATCTCTAAGCACCCTATTCATAAGATGCACGATATACGCTGGCACGCTAGTCAATCCGAATGGCATCACCAACCATTCGAAGAAACCAGATAGTGTCCTAAAAGCAGTCTTTGGTACACTATCTTTAGCCACCCTCAACTGGTGAAATCCTGTTGCCTAAACCATTTGAGAAAACACTTTGGCTTCGTGAAGATGATCAAACAAGTCATCAATCCTTGGCAACAAATACTTAATTGTTCCTCTTTGTCACCTTGTTCAGCTCATGATAGTCCACACACAATCTAACGAGCCATCCGCCTTGGTTGTAAATACGATCGGTGCACTCGATTCAGATACACTCCTCCGAATGTATCCTTTTCCCAAAAGGTCTCTAACTTGCACCTCCAACTCTTGTTGTTCCTTAGGCGCTATCCTCCTAAGTGGCATAACGATTGTTCTAGCACCCTCGACCAAATCCATCCAAAACTCGATCTCACGATGCGGCGGCAACCTTTGACTTCGTCAAAGACATCTACATACTCATTAGCGATCAATACTGATGATATCTCTTCTTGTGGAATCCCAAGAGAATATAGATAACTCACGAAGACCCCATCTTCGCGCTTACATCTAATCAACACCTTTCGACCTTCCACATCCCCGACCCTCACCTCTAGCTTCTCGCAATTCATCCTTGATGCATACCTTCTGAGCCAATCCATGCCCAAGATGATCCCATACCCAGGGAAGTTAAGAACAAAGCAATCACACATAAAAGAGCAACCATGACTCGACAACACTAGACCACGACAAATCATATACAAACTGGATGAACCCCCAAATGGATTAGTCACGATCAATGGTCTATCACAAATATCGGGTTCCAAACCCAAGCGGCAAACAAGCTCATTGCAAATGAACGAATGCGATGCTCCAGTATCAAACAAAACTCGAACTGAAACACCATTAACAGAAAGAGTACCTTGCGCCACAACACCCTTTCCCTTCTCCTCTACAGTAGGATCTCTTGAAGAATATGGTATGGCTTCCAAAGCATATGCCTTCACAATCTGCTTTCCCTTAGTTGATTCTGGACAATCCCTCTTTTCATGCCCAGGCTTCCCACACCTGAAGCACTTCTTCTTAGCCTTGGGATTCTTGCACTCACTAGCAAAATGGCCTTTCTATTGGCAGTTAAAGCAAACCAACTCACTCTTGGGCTTCTTTTGTCCATATTTTCCCTTCTGCTGTTGCTGCTTCCTCTTCTTATTATTACCACCCTGCTGTGGCTTTTGAACCTCTTTGGTTGCAGTGACAACATTTGCTTCCTTAGGAAACAAGCTTTCTTGACGAATAGCTTTATCCATAATCTTCTCAAATGAATCATCAAGATAATCCACTAATGGCTTTCCGATATAAGCATCCAAACCCAAGACAAATTTCTCGTTCTTCTGATAGGGCGTATCAATGTATGAACGAGCATATCTAGACAAGGCTTCGAAATGAGAAATATAGTCAAGCACAGAACGACCATTCTGTTTCAGCTCTACGAACTTCTTGAATAGAGCATATTTCTGAGATGTGGAGATAAATTTTGCTTCAAACTTATCTTGGAACTGCTCCCATGAAATTTCTTCCTCTAGGTTCTCGAGTGTAACAGAATTCCACCATTCCATGGCCCTACCCTGCAGTTGCCTTGATGCAAACTTTCTCTTTATTGCATCCTCGATACCCAAGTCTCCAAAGATTCGGAAACATGAATCCATCCACCTCTGAACCTCCTCAGCTGGTTCAGTTCCCTTGAATGGTTTTCCCCCTAGAGATGTAAAGTCCTTGCACAGCTTTGCAAAATCTAATGTTTCTAGGAACTCGCACACCAACATTTACCGCTGCTGCTATTGGAGCGGGTACCCTTCGCATAATTGCTTCTGCCATGGCTACAAACATGGCCGGGTAATTTTGTTCACCACCATTTCCCTCTCCAGTATTAGCTCCCTTAGCAGCGTGTCTTGATGGTCATCTATTCATTCAAAATTTGCAATTTAGAATAATTAGCCACTTTCAAGAAAAACAGCTAAAGAGATATAACCGCACGTCTCTCATATGTAGTTACGTCTTCGAACTTTGGCCAAAAATCGTTGACCAGAGCTCTGATACCAAATGTGATGACCGCCCATAACCCGTGCACTATACAAGAGGAGTAATGCGCTGAAGGGTGTGCCAGGCAGTCATGGACGATCATCAAAGCAGGTAAACACAAGCGGAACCTGTCGTAAACTCACAACGCAAGGATAAAATATAATAAAACATGTAAATCAGGTAGTAATAGTGAAGCAGAAACATTAGACTTTCATACAACCAGAAAGTAACAGCCACAACTTCGAAATAGGTTTTGTACAAAGTTGCCTCACTACATCACTCAGAAAAGCAAATAGCAGAAACAAATACTAGATATTAGTAAAACTGGTACGTGAGCCTCCTGCTCGCCATCGATCAGCATCGTCGTCCTCATTAAAGCATTACCTTTCACATGTTACTTATTCTTCCCATCCACAACCGGATGAACGGCCCAAGGTAATAAGAGAAAACATAAAACCTTGAGTCAGACAACAGTCTTAGTGCGCAATAAAACAGCTAACAAACTTCAACAATAAAGTGTATGAGAAGGGATAGATAAATATATTAATCTACCCACAACATCAAATAAGAACTCAACCTTATCTTCCCCACATCAGACAGTGATAGCCTTTACTATAAACAATTCAACCATGGAAACCAGAATACCCATTCAATCATGGAAAACACTCATAACATCCTGATTATATAAGTCTCACACAGACAACCCTAATCGAGTTTAACATCCCCTAAGTACTCTCCCCAGAGGCCTAAACCAATATCAGTTAAGTACTCAAATAACATCTCCCTTGATTTTGGATAATCTATGTGAGATAGTACAAACAGAACAACCAATCATCCATGACTGACTCTGGCTATCACCGCCAATCCTGCTTTGAAACCATCGTTAATCGTATGACGACCAACCTTGCCATATGTCAAGGGATAATGGTAACCCCGGTTCTAGCATAAACTTCATATGTCCAACCTTGACAACTAAGCCTTTCAATGATACCCAAGGTACTCGACCAGCAACCTTCCAGTCTTTTGGGTGCCCACATTGTACCCCTGCTTTGAGCCTGCTAGAACTTATGACAACGATGACTTCTCGGCCTTTGCATCTCTAGCCATCCAATCTGATGACTTTCCCTAGCTCGAGCAACCTTCTCGAGTAACCATTATCCTACAACTCAGGACCTTTGAGTTGAACCTACATTCGTTGCATCTCCCCGACCAACGAACACTCCAACACTTCGAACATCCCCTTCTAGACTCTCATCGAAGTCACCATCATCGTTGAATGTAATACCCCACCTCCGTTAAGGTCACTCACAAAGGGAATGCCTTAACTTTGGAGGAGCATTTTAGTAAACAGAACAGAAACTTACAAGACAGATAAAACAGTACTTGAAAATTTTATAACTTTATTACAACAGAAACCGAAATAAGCTTGGTTACATCCTTTCAAATCACAGTATCAGAATTCAAGTACAAAATATCAGTCTTGTACAAAAGCCTTCAGAATGCATAGTTTAAAATCATAATCCCCACAGAAGAAGACAAGCCATACTTTAAGCACTTCAAGCAGAAGAAATCTGGATCAAGCTAGAGTATTCCCTTCTACAAAACCTGGGGAGAAACAGAAGAAAGGAGGCGAAACAACAAGGGTTAGACAAAAAGTCTGGCAAGTCCAGTGATTTTCAGTTATGAACAGATAATAATAACATGACATGAAAATAAAACTGGATGAGAGATAACTGTAACAGGTGTAGCAGATATAACAGAAGAACAGAATGATATAAGCTATTGCTTTACACTTCTCTGCATTAATACTAGTATAACAGAATTAGGTGTTACCCTAATGTCTAAACTGAAACAGAAACGGGTACAGAATAATTTCCACAGAAGAGAATGCTAGTAATGGGCCTTTACCACCCCAACAGAAACGGACAGAAACAGAATGCTAATAATGGGCCTTTACCACCCCAGCAGAAACAGACAGAAACATATTAATCCCTACGGAAACAGAATGTAGAATTAGGTGTACACTAGTAATGGGCCTTTACCACCCGAACAGATGGTACCACTCAGAAATAGATAGGTGTTACCACCCAACAGAAACAGACGGTACCAACAGAAACAGACAGAACTAAGTGTACCCTAAAACCCTACCCCAAGCGATCGGTTCCCTAATACATAAATACCCTGTGCCAGGCCCACAAAAAGGGCGTATCACTTCCCAAAGTGGCAACCTTTAAATGAAACAGACCTATTTACAGATGTCACGGCGTCTTACGTCCTCAGAGGCAGACCGAGATCCATGCACGCACATGACCCGGTTGGAACGCACCATCAACATCCCTCGCCATTATCAGAATGAACCGCTTATAATTAGTTCAGTAAGCATGCCCAGACCCTACCTACTGTTGGGTCAAAGTTTTGATACCATAAAGGGTTACTGACTAATTTGGGTCCCAAACAACAGATGACACAAGTAATTCCCCTCCTAATCTTGTGTCCCCAGACTAACAGGTTTCAGATTAAATTGTTTACAAGTTTCAGACATACAGAATTTAGATCAACTAGTTCACAGATCAGATAAGTTTTCAGACTAACGGATCAGATATATGAATTTAACAGATTTACAGATTTGTCTAACTTTGCAATTGGGCCTACAGATTCACGGAACAGATTAATTAAATTCATCAGTCTAGTGGGTTTAATCCTATCCGCCCAACACGTTTTAGACAACATATTTATCTCAGATTTTCATTAATTAAATATTAATGCCCAGACCTCTCACATTAGACTGACATTTTGCGGCTACTGGTTAGGCCGGTTGGTTCCGGGCAGATTTCTGCCGCAAACTGAGTCTAACCTCGGGTTTCAAGCACATTATGACTAACTTCTCACATTAGAACCTATTGTTTGCGGCCACTTGATGTACCTGGCGGTTCCGGGCAGAATTACACCGTAAACTCATTCTAACCTCGAGTCAGCCATGTTTATCTTTGCGGCAATTAATTAATAATTTACCATTTACGCCCACGTCTAATATACATGTCAATTATTCATAGCTAATTCAGATTATGTCAATAACATACTGAATATATCAACTTAACAGATATAACAGATAACAGATTTTCGCAGATTAGGTGACTTAACGGATTCAGCAGATTAAGTAATTTAGCAGATTTAGCATATAACAGATTTGGCATTTTCAGCAGACTTAGCAGATGACAGATTTGGCAGATGAACAGATCTAGCAGACTAGGCAGTAGAGCAGAACTAGCAAATTAAGCAATATAACAGAACTAGCAGATTAGGCAATATAACAGAACTAGCAGATTAGGCAAATATAGCAGAACTAGCAAATTAGGCAAATATAACAGATTTAATCATTCCTTTAAAGTTTCACAAACATATCTTGCCTAATTATAAATTTGGCCTAAGTTTGCATGCCTAAATAGTTGTCATGATTCACACTATGATCATATACCACACGTTTGCATTGAATTTACATGTCACAGATTATGGTCATAATTTACATGTCCCAATTTAGTTCAAATTGCCTAGTACAAAAGATTCACATATAAATTATACCAAATATAGCCATCGATTTCAATGCATGTCATATATTCAAAAATCTCCTACTTAGGTGTTATTCACATTTGATAGTTATCAAATCTTAATATAGATCTTCACACCTAAGTCATATTCTCTTTCAAATCATGAATTGTTATATAAACAATATGCCCAACAATCTAGGTATAACAGATCTTAATTCAAAATATGCGTTATGTCCAATGTCTCAAGTCACATGTTAACATACCATGGTTCCTCTTCTTCCAATTCACAGAATATGCATAGATCTAAATCTAGTTTACAACCTATGTCCTTTTTCTTAAATCAGTCACAGATTAGCCATGTCCAATTATGCCACATTCATTATTTGTCCCAAACATTTAAGCATTCGTGCGTTAATCTCTTAGGAGATTGGCGCAGGCTCGTAGTAGCCTGGCTATAGAACAGAAAGAAGAAGAGATACAGAATAAAATAGATCAGAATAGAACATACACAATCTCAAATTCAGATTTACAATCATGTCACAATTATGATTAAAGTTTATATCGGAAAATAACTGCACTTGCCTTTCGTGGTTTAAGAAAGGAAATAAACGGGTGTTGATGCAGAAAGGCAGAATTACTCTTCTTTAATTGTTGTCGTAGCTCTAAACTCTGATTTGAGATTTGATTTAGCTTTTAATTCTAATCAGGTTGGAAGAAGGTGCTTTAGTCCTAGTTCCAGTTCAGATTTCAGCAGAGTAGCGACACCATTATTTTATTTAATTAGAACAGAGGCAGAGTATAGGCAGAATGAAATGGTGTAGAGAGAATGAGGCAAGAGGGCTGTTTATATAGGGTTAGGCGGACGAACCTAGGCAGAAAACGTGACCAAATACATCAGAATTAACCAGGTTCAAAAACTGGATTTCGGGAGCAGGTCGACCCCCAGGTCGACTACCCAGTCGACCTAGTCAGGGGGGGGGGGGGGGGTCGACTACCCAGTCGACCTGGGTCCTGGGCGGGAAATTTCCCGCCCAACCCGCTTCTGGGTTTGAATTCGAATTTTGAATTCGAATTTTGAATTCGAATTTCCAGCTGTTTTCGATTCTGAAAATTCCTGAAACTTCGGAGGGTCATATCTCCCTCATACGGACTCCGATTCTTGCAAACTCGGACTCGTTTCCAAGAAGAATTCCGATACGAACGCAATGGCGCAACCCGTTTCCCTTGATTCTTATTTTAAAAATTAATTATCCTCTGATTTGTTACTTATACGTTCACAGAAAATATGGGGTGTTATATTCTCCCCTCCTTAAAGGATTTCATCCCCGAAATCTTCAAGTTAAGAAGAATGTGTCCTACCATCCAACATCTATCTACTCAATCATCAATCACTGGCGTCCATTGTCCTTCGAAACTTCTAATGTTGTATGAACATATGCAAAAGTGTGTGTATATGTTCCTTATCTAATGCAAAGATTAGGCGGTCCACTGATTCAGTTGACCTCCTTAATGCGAATTATGCCGGTGCCATGAGTCCAACATGTATGCAATTTTCCTACTCGATACATATCATTTGTATATGAGTGCACAACCATTCAGTCATATGCAACATCCATGTGCTGAGTCAATCATTTTTCATCCACAAAAATTGAAAATGCTCACACATCCATATACAGTATGAGAGTGTTTTCGAGCCGATCTAGTGCCTAGTGTGTGTATATGCATCCACGAGCAACCACTAGCAACCACTTGCAACCACCAAACATAACATGTCTCAAACACATGTTTACACCCATTAGTTTCTACCTAAAGTTCGAAGATTCGATCGATAGGATACAGTCGAATGATGGAAGCGAGTACAGATAAAACAAAAACTTGGTTCCCATTAGACATGGGTCCTAAGTATCGGCCCCGAAGACCGAAACCAACATCAGATTGACACCCAGAGGATTACCCTCTTTAGATAATGTCAAAACTGGAAATCTTAACCTTATCAGAAATATTCAGATATTTACAGATTACTGGTATAGATCAGATTACCGAATGATTCTTAGGAAACTAAGCATGATAAATCCCAGAATGTATGCGTCCTACTTGATGCCTAACACGAATATCTCTCTCAAACCCCAATCACAAACAGATGAGTCATAACCCTTATGGATTTGGGTCTACAGCGGAATCAGAAACAATACTAGTACTAAAGTGCAGAGTATCGATTACATAATCAAAATGCCAGAATCAAAAAGAGTTTTAACTCAACAATCAGATAAGAAAATTAAACCTTCTACTTAAATTTTCTTATTTCTACCCTATCTACCAGTCCCTTGAGCATTCGCCTGTCCTCCAGAAGTGGGTTCTGCCCTCTGCCCTTGCCCTCGTTTCTTCGGGCAGTCCCTAGTGAAGTGTCCCATCTCATCACAGTTGAAGCAAGTTCCCTTCCTTTTTCTGCAATCCTTGTTCAGATGAGTCGAGCTTCCACAAGTAAAGCACTTTTTCCCCTTCTTATCTTCAGACTTCTCATCCTTATTTTGTGTTTCCTTTTTGGGCCATGCTTTCTTATTCTGTGGTTCTTCCTTCTTTGTCTCTTTCGGGCCCTTGTCTTCCTCGTGCAGTAGTGCCATGTCCACCAATTTCTCGTAAGTCGCTCCCATGGGTACATGGGTCATGGCTAGGCTGTGCAGTGGCTCATTCAATCCTTTAACAAAGCGGAGAGCCTTTTTATGCTGAGTGTTGACTAAATCCAATCCGAACCTAGCCAGTTGGTTGAACTGGTTAACGTATTCCTTGACCGTCATACTTCCTTGCTTAAGAGATAATAACTTTTCCAGTTGTAAACTTCGTTCAGCTTGCGAGAGGAATTTTGTCTCAAACCTTGTTATGAAATCCATCCATGTTTCAACCGGCCTCTCGGCGTTAGTGATTTCCCACCAATAGGAAGCTTCGTCTTTGAGCAACCATACCGCCAACTGTACCTTCTGCCCATCATCCACCTCGAAGATAACGAATAGATCCTCAGTTTCTTTGAGCCAGTTCCTCGCCTCTACGAATGATTCAGTTCCCTTGAAATCCTTTCCACCCATGGCCCTAAAATCTCTACAGATCTTTGAGAAAGCAATTGCACGAGGAGGGGGCGGAGGAGGGGGATCATTTGCTGGACCTGCGGCGGTGGTCCTAGCCTCAAGATATTAACGAAACCAACCGGGTACATGAACACCCTCTGGTATCTCAGATGCTTCAAACATGCTGAAATGAAAAAGGAAAGATTCAATACAAAAAGGACTGAAGGAAAGATATATGGCTCTTGGGGATCATGTTTTTCAAAATAAGCTTTATTTTTGAAAATACTTCCTTTCAAAACCTTTTTGAAAATAGTTTTCAAAAACTTTACCCAATCTGGTAACCTTCGGCTCTGATACCAAGTGTAACACCCCAACTCCGTTAAGGTCACTCACAAAGGGAATGCCAACTTTGGTGGAGCATTTTTGTAAATAGAACAGAAACTTACAAGACATATAAAACAGTACTTGAAAAAATTATAACTTTATTACAATAGAAACCGAAATAAGCTTGGTTACATCCTTTCAAATCACAATATCAGAATTCAAGTATAAAATATCAGTCTTGTACAAAAGCCTTCAGAATGCATAGTTTAAAATCATAATCCCCACAGAAGAAGACAAGCCATACTTTAAGCACTTCAAGCAGAAGAAATCTGGATCAAGCTAGAGTATTCCCTTCTACAAAACCTGGGGGGGAAACGGAAGAAAGGAGGCGAAACAAAAAGGGCCAGACAAAAAGTCTGGCAAGTCTAGTGATTTTTAGTTATGAACAGATAATAATAACATGACATGAAAATAAAACTGGATGAGAGATAACTGTAACAGGTGTAGCAGATATAACAGAAGAACAGAATGATATAAGCTATTGCTTTACACTTCTCTGCACTAATACTAGTATAACAGAATTAGGTGTTACCTTAATGTCTAAACTGAAATAGAAACGGGTACAGAATAATTTCCATAGAAAAGAACGCTAGTAATGGGCCTTTACCACCCCAACAGAAACGGACAGAAATAGAATGCTAATAATTGGCCTTTACCACCCCAGCAGAAACGGACAGAAACAGAGTAATCCCTACGGAAACAGAATGTAGAATTAGGTATACACTAGTAATGGGCCTTTACCACCCGAACAAACGGTACCACTCAGAAATAGACAGGTGTTACCACCCAATTGAAACAGACGGTACCAACAGAAACAGACAGAACTAAGTGTACCCTAAAACCCTACCCCAAGCGATCGGCTCCCTAATACATAAATGCCCTGTGCCAGCCCCACAAAAAGGGCGTATCACTTCCCAAAGTGGCAACCTTTAAATGACACAGACCTATTTACAGATGTCACGGTGTCTTACATCCTCAGAGGCAGACCGGGATCAATGCACGCACATGACCCGGTTGGAACGCACCATCAACACCCCTTGCCATTATCAGAATGAACCGCTTATAATTAGTTCAGTAAGCGTGCCCGGACCCTACCTACTGTTGGGTCAAAGTTTTGATACCAGAAAGGGTTACTGACTAATATGGGTCCCAAACAACAGATGACACAAGTAATTCCCCTCCTAACCTTGTATCCCCAGACTAACAGATTTCAAATTAACTTGTTTACAAGTTTCAGACATACAGAATTCAGATCAACTAGTTCACAGATCAGATAAGTTTTCAAACTAACGGATCAGATATACGGATTAACAGATTTACAGATTTGTCTAACTTTGCAATTGGGCCTACAGATTCACGGAACAGATTAATTAAATTCATCAATCTAGTGGGTTTAATCCTATCCGCCCAACACGTTTTAGACATCATATTTATCTCAGATTTTCATTAATTAAATATTAATGCCTAGACCTCTCACATTAGACTGACAGTTTGCGGCTACTGGTAAGGCCGGTTGGTTCCGGGCAGATTTCTGCCGCAAACTGAGTCTAACCTCGGGTTTCAAGCACGTTATGACTAACTTCTCACATTAGAACCTATTGTTTGCGGCCACTGGATGTGTCGGGCAGTTCCGGGCAGAATTACGCCGCAAACTCATTCTAACCTCGAGTCAGCCATGTTTATAATTGCGGCCAATTAATTAATAATTTACCATTTATGCCCACACCTAATATACATGTCAATTATTCATAGCTAATTCAGATTATGTCAATAACAAACTGAATATATCAACTTAACAGATATAGCAGATAACAGATTTTCGCAGATTAGGCGACTTAACGGATTCAGCAGATTAAGTAATTTAACAGATTTAGCATATAACAGATTTGGGATTTTCAGCAGACTTAGCAGATGACAGATTTGGCAGATGAACAGATCTAGCAGACTAGGCAGTAGAGCAGAACTAGCAGATTAAGCAATATAACAGAACTAGCAGATTAGGCAATATAACAGAACTAGCAGATTAGGCAAATATAGCAGAACTAGCAGATTAGGCAAATATAACAGATTTAATCATTCCTTAAAGTTTCACAAACATATCTTGCCTAATTATAAATTTGGCCTAAGTTTGCATGCCTAAATAGTTGTCATGATTCACACTATGATCATATACCCCATGCTTGCATTGAATTTACATGTCACAGATTATGGTCATAATTTACATGTCCCAATTTAGTTCAACTTGCCTAGTACAAAAGATTCACAATAAATTGTACCAAATATAGCCATCGATTTCAATGCATGTCATATATTCAAAAATCTCCTACTTAGGTGTTATTCACATTTGATAGTTATCAAATCTTAATATAGATCTTCACACCTAAGTCATATTCTCTTTCAAATCATGAATTGTTATATAAACAATATGCCCAACAATCTAGTTATAACAGATCTTAATTCAAAATATGCGTTATGTCCAATGTCTCAAGTCACATGTTAACATACCATGGTTCCTCTTCTTCCAATTCACAGAATATGCATAGATCTAAATCTAGTTTACAACCTATGTCCTTTTTCTTAAATCAATCACAGATTAGCCATGTCCAATTATGCCACATTCATTATTTGTCCCAAACATTTTAGCGTTCGTGCGTTAATCTCTTAGGAGATTGGCGCAGGCGCGTAGTAGCCTGGCTATAGAACAAAAAGAAGAAGAGATACAGAATAAAATAGATCAGAACATACATAATCTCAAATTCATATTTACAATCATGTCACAATTATGATTAAAGTTTATATCGGAAAATAACTGCACTTGCCTTTCGTGGTTTAAGAAAGGAAATAAACTGGTGTTGATGCAGAAACGCTGAATTACTCTTCTTTAATTGTTGTCGTAGCTCTAAAATCTGATTTGAGATTTGATTTAGCTTTTAATTCTAATCAGGTTGGAAGAAGGTGCTTTAGTCCTAGTTCCAGTTCAGATTTCAGCAGAGTAGCGACACCATTATTTTATTTAATTAGAACAGAGGCAGAGTATAGGCAGAATGAAATGATGTATAGAGAATGAGGCTAGAGGGTTGTTTATATAGGGTTAGGCGGACGAACCTAGGCAGAAAACGTGACCAAATACATTAGAACAAACCAGGTTCAAAAACTGGATTTCGGGAGCAGGTCGACCCCCAGGTCGACTACCCAGTCGACCTGGTCAGGGGGGTCGACTACCCAGTCGACTCCCCAGTCGACCTGGTCGGGGGGGTCAACCTGGGTCCTGGGCGGGAAATTTCCTGCCCAGCCCTCTTCTGGGTTCGAATTCGAATTTTGAATTCGAATTTCTAGCTGTTTTCGATTCTGAAAATTCTTGAAACTTCGGAGGGTCATATCTCCCTCATACGGACTCCGATTCTTGCAAACTCGGACTCGTTTCCAAGCAGAATTCCGAGACGAACGCAATGGCGTAACCCTTTTCCCTTGATTCTTATTTTAAAAATTAATTATCCTCTTATTTGTTACTTATACGTTCACAGAAAATACGGGGTGTTACATTGAACCAACCAACATCTTTATAAGGTTCAAAGCAATCCATAGCACTATTTCAGCACTTCCTAACTTCCTAATTGAATTTACTTTGAAGTCACATCATCACCGGGAATGTCCGACCAGAAACGGCAAAAATGGCTGACCAGAAATAGCTATCCAGAATAGTCCGATCCAACTTTGGTCCGATCCAATTTTGTTCCGATCCAACTTTGGTCCGATCCACTTTGGTCATATCCACTTATGGCCAATCCAGTTCTAGCCGATCCACTTCTGAATGATCCACTTCTGGCTGATCCAGTTCTGGCCGATCTAGTTCTGACCGATCTGCTTCTCACTGATCCACTTTTGGCTGATCGACTTCAGGTCGATCCAGTTTTGGCCAATCCACCCCTGGCCGATCCACTTCTGGCTGATCCACTTCAGGCCGATCCAGTTTTGGCCAATCCAGTTCTGGTCGATCCACTTCTGGCTGATCCACTTCAGGTCGATCCACTTTTGGCCGATCCAGTTCTGGCCGATCCATTTCTTGCATATCCCAATTCAACTCTGATTCGACCAAACCTTCGCTAAATGATGAATCCGATGAAACTGACTCGACCAAAATCATCAAACACGATCATAAACATATCATAACATTATTAACCACATGAATATGACGATTACCACAAAAATGATGTAAATCTCACCAAAAACCAATAAAATGAACATATGATCAAAATGAGAGATCTACTAACACAAACATGTAAAATAACATGAAATTAATGAGTAAAACTTGCTAGATTAGATCTTAGGGTGATGCATATGAAAATGGACATGTAATAGTGTAAATCTATAGTAAAACATCCCAATTTGATGAGAAACATAAACAAACACTCATATACTTCATTGCATTCATGTGAGAGATGTAAATCACTCACCGATTTGCCAAAACAAGCTAAAATGGTAGAAATAAGAATCCGAACAGCGAATACTTTGAACAAACTCCTTGATCTGATGAATTTGCCCTTGAAACGATGTAGATCTAGCCTTAAATGGTTAAGGTCTTCGTTTTCCCTCCTTAGATTTGGTATTTTTAATGGTGGAAAGGTGTAGGAGGAAGAAGGAGATCAATGCCTTCAAATGAGAGAATGGGAAAGTAAACTTTTTCCCTCCACTCTCACCCCCTATTTATAGGATTCCACCAGCCCACTAATGCTCCAAAACCTGAACAGCTAACTAAAGAACCTTAAAACAACGATTTCTCCTAAACCGCAGAGCCAAATCATTAATGTAACCACTCTATGGAAATGCAATCATAAATTCCTTTCCAATTGTACAGGTCTCACCCTCTAATTCGACCTGAGTCAAAAGCTATGCCCTGTGCAAAATTGACATGGGCAAAATGGTCACAAACAAAATCGGTAAAAATTATGGACATATCTCACATCCCTATATGCAACATATTAAAAGATGAGAATGATCCAACCCTCAAGGAATAAAATAAAAATATTTTATGATCTTCCGGTATGTAAAATGCGGGTTGTTACAAATGCTAAGTGGAAATATATTCAAACTCTCTTGTACATTTTGCTGCACCAAATCCTAAAGCATATGCTACTCCATTGTATAGGCAGCCTACCCCAAACATACAATACATGACTTAAGAACAAAGCTTGTTCTTTAAAGCTGTTTTGTACTTGCCAAACCATAGGAAATCTAAACTATAAGTGTAATGTCCCGTATTTTTTGTAGTCAAATATTTAATTTAATTTATTGTTTTAAATATTTATTTGGAATTTTAAATGGATCTAATATTTATATTTTGATTATATAATGAAGTTAAAACGTTAAATTATATTCATTTTAAAACTAACTTGAAATGGTGCTACAATTCGTAATATGGAGTTTTGAACTTTGATTGAATATACAGGATCCGATGTAAGTCAGATTTCTGTGAAGCAAGAAATATGTTAATCTTGTTGATTATAATTTTCATATGAAAGAGAAAAATTCAGATTTCATGTTATAGGTTGTTAGTTACGTTCAATTCAATTTTTAAAATAGTCGTTACGAAAATCGTTATTAAAATATAATGTTTATTTAATATATTTAAAAGGGAAATATAAATCGTTTAACTCAAAATTGACGATATTGACTTGTGTAAATTATATTTGGAATTGTATATATATTCTGTTTCGATATAAATGATAAGAATAATTTATTATGATTTATTTGAATTAATTTGGAATTTAAATAATATTTTATTCGATATTATTTAAGCGTTAAAAATAGCCATTTTTACAAATGGTCTCAGTTTTCGATGAAATTAGTTTCATTGCAACTGTATCGTTAAATCATCGTAAGAAAATCAAATTTCATGGAAAACCGATGTTGTATGTGACTTCAGTGGCCAAAAATCTCCGTTTCTATTTAATTGTTTAGATTATTTAGACATGGGTAACTTTTAACGAAAACGACCAGTCAAACTAACTCCCAATTTAGTGAAATAAGATTCATTGGAACCGTTAGGAAGAGGTCTAGTAAAATGTCAAGGCCTCAGATTTATTGGATTTTTCTGTAATTATAGGAATTTTAAACGCTTGATTTTTCATCGATATTTATAAAGGACTTTTAACAGATGACCTCGGAATTCGACGAAACATGTCCCAATGGATCCGGAATATATTTTTTATGCTAGGATTAGCATTTTTATCGGAAAACAGAGGTCGATTGTGGCTTGTTTTATGCGATACTTTGATGTGAAGTTTCATTGAATATAATATTAATAAATTTAGTCCCACCACCTATATATACATTGCCAACGTAACCCTAATTCTAAGTCAAAACATACAAGCGCGATCAACAATTGGAGTAGCCACCACATATAGTCTTAATGGTTGGATATCCTCCATATTCTTTCCTCTTCGATGCTCCAATCCATTTATTTATTCAAGCGATGTTCAACATGAAAATCATAGAGCTTAACAAGCTCTTTGAAATCAACGGTGGTGATCACTTTCCGTTTGTTCTGGTGAACGTTATCTCATCTCGAAGGCACCGCAGTTAGCGGGATTATATTGTAGCGTATACGCAATCGAGATGGGTGGTTTTGGATTCGTTGGTAAAGCAGACGATGGCGCGTCATTAGGTGATGATTGATCAGCCGACGGTGGCTAGGTGTTGATGCTACGGTGTTGTTTTGGTGCATGGTACAGGGAAGGGATTGTCACGATATGTATGAAGGCCAGTTGTATTTTCTGTGTGGTTTCGGGGAACATGAATTGAAGGGACGTGTAACCATGGAGCAGTAGTCTTTGTTGAGGGGCGATGTGGTTTTGTACAACGAAGTGGATGGGGATTTGAGTTGTTCTGTAGCAACGAAAGGAAGCAGTGAAGGGACAAGGGAAATTCGTTCAGGCGGGATGGGTTTTGGAGCGTACATCGCAAATTCTAGAACGAGACCAGTAACAGTAAGAGTGAGGAAGTAAACAATCGACCATCTTCTTAAAAAACGTAATTAATAAATTAACAAATCAAGTTATAATTATGTATGGGTAATTAAATAATTAGAGAATGTTACATTAAGTAATTAACTAATTCGTTGTGATCAGTTTCGATTAGATGCTGAAAGTAACAAAGAGGTGATGCAAAATTTTGGATGGAAGTGTAGATCACAACAAAAAGAAACAAGAGATGGTCAATGCTTCTATGAACGGGAAAAAGGCTTCCTATGCCAAATAAATTACCAATATGATTAGATTTAAATTTGTTAAGAAATTGGTTATTAGTTTAATTTAATCGAATACTAAAACTTGAAGTTTAACTGGCACAGGATCAGGCAGAAAATGAAAGCAGCAGTGAGCGAGCTAATTTGGAATTGTCGGCCTGAGATTATTTAAACATGTAAATAATTTATTTTATTAGTGAAAAGATTGGTTATTATTAAAAAAAAATAATTATATTTAAAATCGCATAAATTTAAATATTTATAACTAAACCATATTTTATTAGAATCGGACAAACAAGGGGCCGTTAGAATCGCATTGACGAGCATTACAGTATGGAACAGAAATGGACGGAAATGGAATCAACTGATATTTTTAGTTAAATTAAATGTTGTTTAATTTAACTAAAAACAAGTTGTTTCAACAATAAGTGGAATCAAGATGAGTTAAACTCACTCAGTATTTCCCACTTTTATTTTATATAAGTCGGTTTTTTATTTCTGAGTGCTATGATTGCTAATGGTTGATTGCCGATTGTTTATATATTCATATATTGATTGAATATCTGAAATTAAATGTTGTTTACTTTCAGTAAAAAACCAAAACATTATTTTGATGGTTGGTCCCAATTAACGTAACTTACCTTAATGGTCACGTTTATAAAATAAACCTGTTTAATTGATTGAATTGTTTGTCAATTGGTTGATGTTAAATATTTGTTATTCATTATTATTGAAATTATCAGTTAAACGGAACTGAATGATTTAATTTAAGATAACTGATTTGAATACAGGGAAGAACCGGTTGGAGGGATCCAACGAGATTCCTTAAATATATTTAATGTTGTTTATTTTCATATTGTCATTATATGAACTGATTTGGTTAAATGATTGATTTGATTTGTTGACGGTTGATCTGAATTCAACGTTTATTTCATATAAACCAATAGGTGATATTTGTTGAGTAATTGGCAGTGTATGGCCTATAAATGAATCGTTTTCCAAATATGGATTTTACCGTTAGGCGAATCGATAAAAGTGAAGTTATAAAATTTATTCTTATAACTGAAATAGATTTTGAAATCTATTATTTTGAATAATAAAGGTGAATAAATATTTACCATTTATTATTAAAATTTGTAATTAATTGTTAATTGATTTTATAAGGTAAATTCTGATGTTAATCAAATTTATAAACAAGATAGTCAAAAATTAACCTAGCGGTTAAGGTTTGGAATAATTGTTTTTAAGAAAACAACTAAATGGAATTATTCAAATTAATTATTTTATTAATTAATTTAAAAGAAGGATTAATTGGAATCAGTTAACGTAATAACTGTATTTTGCGTTGACTAATTCAACCATTTTAAGTGATAGTGATTATTAATCGGTTTGTTTTGCATTAATCTAAGGAAATGGTTTAACGAATATTTATTTTAATTTTAATAATATTTTAAAAGGGAATTTTTATTTATTTTTAGTTAATAAAGAAACTAACTACCTCTACAGCAGTTAATAATTAAAGTAAATTATTATTTTAATTAATAATAATTTAGGAGATTACATTTTCTTGAAATTCATTTAAAAAGTAATCAGAATTGAAATGGAATTGAATTGAATTGAATTGTGAAAAGAGTTTATGAATGGGTTTTATATTAAAACCCGTGTTTTTATAACAAAGTTATAAAAGAGAGTTTAAGCGAACAAGACAGATTAAATTAAATGTTTACTTAATAACTGAATTAAGTAAAAGGAAATTGGGAGTCAAAGGGTTGGACTGAACTAAAGTTATATAAATGAAATTTATAAAAAAATGTTGAGGTGATAAAGTGTTAAATTTAAACTAGTGTTGCTTAATAATGGAATTATGAGAATGAATAGAATTTATATGAGGTTTCAAAGCGGGAAATGGTGGAATGGATTAGAAAAGGAGATGGTTAAACATGAATTTGGTAAAAAAAAAGTAAGTAATAGGATTTTGTAACAAAATCCGAATTTTAAAATGAATTGTTTAAAGAAGTAAAAGAAAAAGGGTGATGTTTATAACAATAAATTACTTAGTTAATGAATTAAGGAATAATGGTTATAATCGAGAAGGAGTTTTCAAACGTAAGAAGGTTTGATAATACCATGTTTTAAATAAAATAATTAAAAGGAGTTTATTTTGATATTAGAATGAAATATCGGATTTTGAAATTACAACTCATATCTATCTTAAGATAAGAACGTTGTTGATCTAGGTCTGAGAGGCAATTAAAATACCCCAACTAGAACGACTTCAGGATTATATGAGATGATATTAGTTGTAATGGTAAAGAAGAGGAATAATTTATTATTTCCATTAGACAAATAATAATGCAATGCTATTGGTGATAATTTAAAGAATATATAATGAGGATTCCAAATTAGAGGAAATTAAAGGGATTTGAGAATATATATGTAATGATGCTCCAAAGTAAAAGGAAATAAAGGGAATTACATGAAAATATAACAATATTTTCGAGTTAAGAGGAAATGAAATGTTAAGTTTTGAAATGGGATTATTCTACAAGAATAAGCATTGGTCATTGTTTCAAAGTAATGAAATAAAAGCAATTTCGTAACGTGGTTTTACGAGTGATCAATTGAATTAATTTCCCAATTAAAGATAATGAATAATAATTGAGTAAATGTCTAAAAAGAAAGTTAAATGGAAATAGAATATGGTTATAAGATATTTTTCTATATGTTATAATTAAATGGTCTTGAGAATCATTTGTATGTTAAAATAAGAAGTAAATACAGTATTTTAACCACCACATATATTTTGATTGTTTTAACCACCAATCACGATTTTTGTACCAAAATCTGCCGTGTGCGAAGCATGTGCCTTAGTTTTAATTAACCATACATTAATTATTTTTAATTAAAGAGGCCAAGTGATGCTGAATTGTAACGATAAGGAATTTCGCTCGATCCGAGTCGATCGCTAAACCGACCAAGACCGTTCGAATCCCGTATACACTAACTCTGGGCATACAACACATCAGAACAAATGACAAAAGACTTCTATAAACATCATAATAATGTTACATCAGAGTATAGAATATATCAGAGTATATCAAAATATAACACAGCGGAAGATTAATTTACATCAAATGTAATACAATGCACAGAGGAAAATAAATAAAGTAACACAGCGGAAGACTGACGATGCTCTGGACGCAGCCTTAAGCTTCAATCCAAAATCCTGCTCATATATCTGCAACATAAACTACTCGACTACCCGTGTGGAAAATAGGGGCACCCGAGTTTGCAAGGGAGAAGCAAACTACAGGTCAGTCATTGGACTGGTGTGAGAAACTCTAATCAATTATAACCTTATATAAATCATATGGCATATCACGGGACCATGCCGCTAACGCGGAACGGGTTTACCCCCATGAATGCCAGTGTATAAACAACAATCAATATAGATATATGGATCTACTATGCATCAATCAACATTCAATATCCCAATCTACCCACTTAGATTAATCACTATACTTAGATTTTCCAAATCCAATTCAATTTACAAAAATTATTCCTTTGGACTTTATTTCCCGATTTCCATTTTAAATCATTTGAAATACATATCTAACTTTCTATATCAAAGTAGATTTCACTTCGGGATCTCAAATCAAATCGTTTGGAAATATGAATTCCAAAACATAACAATGCATACAAACAAGTATGCAGCCAAATATCGGGCTCCCCCTAGACAAGGCAAAGGGCACGCACCTAAGCAACTTGATATATATATATATGCACCTCCCTCTATGGAGCAGGCTACACCGACGATGCACCTCCCATACAGGAAGCATACACCGTCCATCTCACCCATACTTTTAGTCGTCCGGGTTACCAGAATGTCTAGCCACATACCAAATCATCTCATATCCCGAAGTAGGAAAAATCATTTCACAACATAATAATCACAAGTACTTTCAAAATATAGTACTTCACATCAGCAATTCACACATATGATCAGTCACTATTAATCACATAACCTTTGAGCTCGTACGTCTCAAAGAAGGGTGTTAAGCAAGAGAATTAATTCTCCTCCACCAAACAGATATGTTATCAATAGCAGCTAATCGAATACGCGATGAACCACAATGTAAAACATAATACATTTCTAAATCATTTTAGAAATCATCGAGTTTGGGCCTCGAAATCCTTTCTGTTTAATAAAACATTTCTATAAAACATTCCCTATCCAAAATCGGGAATATATTTCTTTTCACTTAAGAAAAACATCATTTCAAAATCATTCATTAAATTTTGAAATATATAACATCGCTAAACACCTTATAGTCAAATCGTGAAGTGTTTCACAAGGTGTTAACACACAGATATTTTTACCCAACCCAATGCTAAATGTAAAAGCATATTCTGCTCATAAATTGGTCAAGCACCATCCAAACAATCAATCAGTAACAATCAATATCAACAACCACATATATTTGGTTTACACTACATCTCATGTTTTGGTAAATTTAATCACCATTCATTCATTCAAATCTAATTAAAGATTTATTCAAACTCCAATTGGTTTCATCTCTAAAATCATTTCATATTGATTGTTCTACTTTTTGGAAATTAATCCTGCTTCTACTCGGGTTAAAGAACTAATGTCATTTAAACACAGTTCACGACAAACCCCAAATCCAATTTGATATTAAATACAAGGCTCTGAATAGAAAATATATCGGCTTATATTCAACATCAAATTCTGAAACCAATAGATATCATATCGGGAATAACGATATCGATATCTTCCAAATTCCCATCACAATATCTGTATAATCACGGAATCCAATATCGAAATATTCCGAAGATAATTTTGATTCAAATCCAATCCAATTCATATATTGAAAATTCTGATTATTTTTAAAAACATTTCAAATCCAATTTATTTATTCAAAAATATTGGATTAATTTTTCTAGTTCAAAACTAGTTCCTTTCAATAAAAATTTATTTTTATCTTTTCAAATATGGAATTTTTCATCCCAATTCTTTCCAAATCATTTCTTATGATTTTACACTAATTATTGATATTTTTAATAATTTTATCAAGGCCCGTATAGTCGGTTTCCAATAACGGCCACCGAACTGCACTTACAGCGACCTTTTCCAAATTTGATTTGGACCTAATTCCAAATCGAACCATTAGATTTCTAGTTTCTAATATTCATTAGAAAGATCTTTTCGATAAGAACCCAACGGTTCCGGTTTTAGGAGAATCCGACAGTCGGATCCCTGGTGATGTCAGTTCGAAGTCAATGGTCGAAATTGGCGAATTGCCGCAGCGCGGCGCGTTCTATTCAGGCCATTATATATATACTATATATTATATATATTTCGTCGATTTCCCTTTAAAATGAATTTTATAAATCATTTTAAATTTATTTCAATTTCTATTCTGGCTCAAGTTCTTCAACTTTTTAGTTTCTAAGAACTTTCTAATTTTTCAAAAACTTGGCTAACACGCTAAATTTTCGAAAAATTTCGCCATAATCTCCCCTGCACCGGGAGCTTCAGGATATTTCAAACAGCCTCCAATGGCCCTCACCAATCTAAAAGAAAAAGAAAAGGCCAAGCGGCTAGCCAATCGGCTCATAAAATCATCATACCCAAACAAAACAGTAAATATGTACCTATTTGTCAGGCATACAACTTTATTCCTCTTCTCTAGCCTCCTTGCTATAACCTGTTCAATATATATGCATGTACATGTATGCAATTCTAATCCAATTTCAATTCAGTTCAATATTTGATTCAATTTGGTTCGCTTAACCATTCATTCTCTTATTGGTTTGATTATTGCACTTCTTATTTAACTTCTTAGCTTTGCCAATTCTAGTTTGGCATTTAAATCTATCTATGCTTACATGAGATCAACAATGATGTTATTATATCGCTAATCACTTACTTGAATAATAATAAATGTTTATTATTATTCCACAACACTTATATATTTTCTTACAACGTATATATATATACATGTTTATACAACGTATATGTATACTTTCATACTACGTATACATTCTCATATAACCTTTAAATATTTTCACACAACGCCCATATAGTTTATACAACGCGTATATATTTTCTATATGGCCTACATACGTAAAAAATCATAATTTTAACGAATTTGTAATTTTTCTTTAGCGTTACTATTTTATTCACTTCATTATCATGTTAAAAACAATATTTTTAACTAGTAAATATTTATTCCAACACTTGGTTATTTTTAACACTTCATACATATGATAAGAATGATATTTTTGGCGAACAAAAATATATTTCGACAACTGTCTATTTTATTTACTTCATATACACAATAAAAATGTTATTTTTATTGTTCAAACAATTTATTCAACATATGAATATTTTATTTATTCTATTCAACACATGAATATATATTTTACTCTATTCAACACATGAATATATATTTTATTCTATTCAACACATGAATATATATTTTATTCTATTCAACATAAATTTCTCATCGTTATTATTAAAAATAATCCATTTTAAATACTCAAAATTCATTAAAATTACCGAAATAAATTTTTTAAATTGGCTCAGAATTTCTGGGTTATTACATGAATACTAAATCAGTGAACTCAATTATTTTCATGGTTGAACAGTTGTTTAATTTGACAGTTAAATAACCGACTATCAAAGTCAGACCCAATGCCTTGTTGGTATGGAAAGACCGGGATCGAATTTATATTCGAAAACCATTCCGAACCAGCAAATACGTGGAAGATGCAAATTGAAGTTTGAGCATTGAAGATCGTGGATCTTCATAAAATGGAAGGATTACTTATAATAGCTGGTCTAGCGGCCAAAGATATATTGTGATTCTATCGTGGTTGAGATCTATGGAATGCAAGGACTACTCGGTACCGATCCATAGGGTGATTCCTATATTGAAAGCAGTAGTAGAGTGCCTTTAGTTCATCCTGTCCCTAGATGACTTGTAAGGACGGATGTCTGACAGAGTATTTCCAAAAGAGTTACGTACGTTGATTTCTTCAAACGTACCATAGTTGGTGGCATAGAAGGGAAACTTCTTTAGCTTAACAACTAGAGTATTTTTGTGGAAATCAATTAAGTGATTTCTGGAGGATATGACGATGTGGAATTCAAAGTGGGTGGAGATATGCTGGCCTGAATGTAAGCATAACCTCTAGCCTCATCAACCGGGAAATGACACAAAATCGGGTAGGTCACATGGCTATGTAGGTCGCACCTATCAAAAGGGTATATCATTACCTGATCTGGTGAAATCAAATGCCTTCAGTTGTCCCTTTTTATTTATATATATGTGTGATATTGGTTCGGTTGGCTGGCCCACAACCTGTGGTAATGATATATTCGATACTCTCAAGCGAAGTGAGGGGCCCGTCATGTATAGCCTTGTTTGCAAGATGTTCTTGTTGAACCCTAATGTATTCATCTCCAGAGGTACATTGTCGGGAAGGTGGTCCCATACCTTGCTAGGAAATCCACTCCCCAATAAGAGCCCGCGGTTTTGATTGTATACTATACATATGTGGAGCGTGAGATGCAAGCGTTCCGCTAGATTGATATTTATTTGTATTTAGACACTATTATAATATCAGAAAAATATTGTTTTAATTTTTTTTGGGTTATCGTAAGTTAAAAACCGTCCGTATTTATGTGAGGATTTGGTCTTACGATTATCCTTTTCTTTCAAAAAGATTTTGAAGTTAAAATCAAGTTGTTTGGTGCCTTTAAACTTAGTGTGTTTTTCTCACTCTGGTTCACTAGACTGACCTATCGTTTGTAATGCTCGGGTTAGACCGAAGTGTATAGGTCCAGATTATCGGATGCTGCGAAGTCCAGAGACGAGCTGGATGTGTTCAGACATATGATATTATACCATATATGAATTTTATTCCGCTGTGTGTTTTATTTGAGGACAAATGTCCAGATGTGTGATGTACTCTGATAATTGTAAGTTTTATTTCAAGCTCTCAATAAAGAATTATTTTTATATTATATTTTGTCCTACTGCGATGTGAGGCTCTTTTTCTGTTGTGTATCTTCTTCTTTCGTTTTAATATTTCTTTCTTCCTTATCTCACCCTCTGATTTCTTTCAGATAGCTATCTGCTTTTCCGTATAATTTAAGTTGACATGGTTTGGTAAATGTCGCTTAAACTGTACTAGAAAGTAGGTCGTTACACTTGGTATTAGAGCAATGGTTTAGTAGTGACCTTGGCTCTGTGGCGTAACTCGATAGAGATGGGATTAGTAATATCCTAGATCGAGATTGAGTGTATATATATGAGAGCGTATTTGTAGATTTTATATACAAATGTTTTGTATTGTGTTGTTTGATTGGTTCCAGTGTTGAGAAACATTGAACTGTCAATGGACATGATATTATTTTGTAAAGAGGGTAAATGAAATAATTTCACCCAAAATACATTTCTGTATAGAAAAAAAATAATTTTATTAAATTATTGAGATATTGGCGTGTTTGGTTGATTTGATTGGGATTCAAATTGGATTAAAATTTTGAATGTTTGATATAACCTGAAGAGATTTCACATATAGAATTTGTGAATGAGAGTTTTGATTTGGAATTGAATAGAAATTTTGAAAATTGAATAATATTAATTAAATGGAAATCAATCTGGTATTTATTGATTGACATTTAAATATGAAAACCTAAGTGAAAATATTCAAGTAAAGATTGATGTTGAATATAAATTCAATGGAATGATTTGATTGATTTGGTTGTGCATTGTTTGTTATATTGGTTGGATACAAATTCATCAACAATTCAACGATGGGTTAATGAAGTAGAAACAAAATTCCAGTATGATAATGCAAATGAATCGAATATGATTTGAAATTGATTATTTAACCCAGTATTTGCGTGTGAATGATGGTATATGTTGAATTTTGGAAATTGGTTAGTTAAACTATTGAGTATGAAGTTTTAATTAAATATTTCATGTATATGTCACGTACATGATAAATTGAGTTAAGTACAGGTGCCAGATGGCCATAAGGATAGTTTTTGGTTGCGAATATTGCACATAAAATGAGCAGTATGCTCAATAGCGCTCTTTAAAAGGTACGCCCATGGAAAAATATAAATTTTGGGTTTTTATTTTTGATTTTCCGATTGTGTGGGTCGATGTATATATATTATTTGTTCCTACGGTATCGCAGATGTCATTTTGTACAAGGGAGACTCTGGCGAATTTTTCTGGGAATTTAAAGTGTTAGAAATTTTTTGATATTTTTGAAAATTTTGATTTATATTAATAAATTGAATTAAAAAAATTAATGGGTTTATGACATTTTTCCTACCTTAGTAATTTCGGGGACGAAATTCATTTAAGGGGGGAAGATTGTAATATCCCGTATTTTTGGTAGTCAAATATTTAATTTAATTTAATTTATTATTTTAAATATTTATTTGGAATTTTAAATGGATCTAATACATATATTTTGATTATATAATGAAGTTAAAATGTTAAATTATATTTAATTTAAAACAAGCTCGAAATGGCACTACAGTTTGTAATATGGAGTTTTGAACTTTGATTGAATATATAGGATCCGATATAAGTCAGATTTCTGTGAAACAAGAAACGTATGAATCTTGTTGATTATAATTTTCATATGAAAGAGAAAATTTTAGATTTCGTGTTATAGATTGTTAGTTATGTTCAATTCAATTTTTAAAATAGTCACTATGGAAATCGTTATTAAATTATAACGTTTATTTAATATATTTAAAAGGGAAATTTAAATCGTTTAACTCAAAATTGAAGATATTGTCTTGTGTAAATTATATTTGGAATTGTATATATATTCTATTTGGATATATATGATAAATATAATTTATTATGGTTTATTTGAATTAATTTGGAATTTAAATAATATTTTATTCAATATTATTTAAGCGTAAAAATAGCCATTTTTGCAAACGACCTCAGTTTTCGATGAAATTAGTTTCATTGGAACCATATCGTTAAATCATTGTAAGAAAATCAAATTTCATGGAAAACCGATGTTGTATATGACTTCCATGGCAAAAAATGTCTCTGTTTCTATTTAATTGTTTAGAATATTTAAACAGGGATAACTTTTAATGAATAAACGACTGGTCAAACAAACTCCAAATTTAGTGAAACAAGATTCATTGGATCCGTTAGGAAGAGGTCTAGTAAAATGTCAAGGCCTCAGATTTATTGGATTATTTTCTGTAATTATAGAAATTTTAAACGCTTGATTTTTCATCAATATTTATAAAGGACATTTCACAGACACCTCGGAATTCGACGAAACCTTTCCCATTGGATCTGGAATATTTTTTATGCTAGGTTTAGCATTTTTATTGGAAAATAGAGGTCGATTGTGGCTTGTTTTACGCGATACTTAGATGTGAAGTTTCATTGAATATAATATTAATAAATTTAGTCCCACCACCTATATATACATTGCCAATGTAACCCTAATTCTAAGTCAAAACATACAAGCGCGGTCAACAATTGGAGTAGCCGCCACATATATCTTAATGGTTGGAATTCCTCCATACTCTTTCTTCTTCGATGCTCCAATACATTAATTTACTCAAGTGATATTCAACATGAAAATCATAGAGCTCAACGAGCGCTTTGAAATCAATGGTGGTGATCACTTTCCGTTCGTTTTGGTAACCGTTATCTCACCTCGAAGGCACCGCAGTTAGCGGGATTTTATTAAGCGTATACATAATCGAGATGGATGCTCTGTATGCGTTGGTAGGGCAGATGATGGCGCGTCTTTGGGTGATGATTGATCAGCCGACGGTGGCCAGGTGTTGATACCGCGGTGTGGTTTTGGTGCGTGCTACAGGGAAGGGATTATCATGATATGTATGAAGGCCAGCTGTATTTTCTGCATGGTTTCTAGGAACGTGAATTGACGGGATGTGTGGACCATGGAGCGGTGGTCTTTGTTGAGGGGCGACGTGGTTCTGTACAACGAAGTGGATGGGGGCTTTGAGTTGGTCTGTGGCAACGAAAGGAAGCAGTGAAGGGACAAGGGAAATTAGTTCAGGCGGGATGGGTTTTGGAGAGTACATCACAAATTTTGGAACGAGAGCAGTAATAGTAAGAGTGAGAATGTAAACATTCAACCATCTTCTGAAAAAATATAATTAACATATTAAGTTATAATTACGTATGGGTAATTAATTAATTAGAGAATGTTACATTAAGTAATTAACTAATGCGTTGTGATCAGGTTCGACTAGACGCTGAAAGTAACAAAGACATGACACAAAATTTTGGACGGAAGTGCAGATCACAACAAAAAGAAACAGGAGATGGTCAACGCTGCTATGAACAGGGAAAAGTTTTTCTGTACCAAATAAATTACCAATATTATTAGATTTAAATTGGTTAAGAAAATTGGTTATTAGTTTAATATAATCAAATAATGTAACTTGAAATTTAACTGGAACAGGATCTGGCCAAAATTGAAAGCAGCAGCGAGCGAGCTAATTTGGAATTGTCAGCCTGAGATTATCTAAACATGTAATTAATTAATTTTATTAGTGAAATGATTATAAAAAAATTAATTGTATTTAAAATCGTATGACTTTAAATATTTATAACTCAACCATATTTTATCAGAATAGGACAAACAAGAGGTCGTTAGAATCGCATTGATGAGCATTACAGTATGGAACAAAAATGGACGGAAATGGAATCAACTAATAATTTTAGTTAAATTAAACGTTGTTAATTTAACTAAAAACAAGTTGTTTCAACGATAAGTGGAATCAAGGTGAGTTAAACTCACTCAGTATTTCCCACTCATATTTTATATAATTAGGGTTTTTATTTTTGTGTGTTATGGTTGCTAATGGTTGATTGCTGATTGTTTATATATTCATATATTGATTGATTTTCTAAAATTAAAAGTTGTTTAATTTCAATGAAAATCCAAAACGTTATTTTAAGGTTGGTCCCAATAAGGTAACATACCTTAATGGTAAGGTTTATAAAATAAACGTGTTTAATTGATTTAATTGTTTATCAGTTGGTTGATGTTAAATAGTTGTTATTCATTGTTATTGAAATTATCAGTTAAATGGAATTGAATGATCTAATTTAAGATAATTGATTTGACTATAGGGAAGAACAGGTTGGAGGGATCCAACAGGATTCCTCAAATATATTTAATGTTGTATATTTTCATATTGTCATTATACGAACCGATTTGGTTGAATGATTGATTTGCTTTGTTGACCATTGATCTGAATTCAACATTTATTTTGTTTAAGCCAATGGGTGATATTGGTTGAGTGATTGGCAGTGTGTGGCCAATAAATCAATCGTTTTCCAATTATGGATTTTACCGTTAGGTGAATCGATAAAAGTGAAGTTATAAAATTAATTTTTATAACCGTAGTAGATTTTGAAATCTATTATTATGAATAAAAGTTGTTAAAGGTAAATAAATATTTATCATTTATTATTAAAATTTATAATTAATTATTAATTGATTTTTATAAGGTAAATTTTGATGTTAATCAGATTTATGAACAAGATAGTAGAAAATTAACCTAACGGTTAATGTTTAGAATAATTGTTTTTAAGAAAACAATTAAATGAAATTATTTAAATTAATTATATTATTAATTAATTTAAAAGGAGGAGTAATTGGAGTCAGTTAACGAAATAACTGTATTTTGGGTTGACTAATTCAACCATTTTAAGTGAGAGTGATTATTAATCAGTTTGTTATGAGTTAATCTAAGGAAATGTTTTAACGAATATTTATTTTAATTTTAATAATATTTTAAAAGGGAATTTTTATTTATTTTTAGTTAATAAAAAAATTAACTACCTCTATAGTAGTTAATAATTAAAGTAAATTATTATTTTAATTAATAATAATTTAGGAGATTACTTTTACTTGAAATTCATTTAAAAAGTAATCAAAATCCAAATGGAATTGAATTGAATTGTGAAAAGAGATTATGAATGGGTTTTATATTAAAACCCGTGTTTTTATAACAAAGTTATAAAAGAGAGTTTAAGCGAACAAGACAGCTTAAATTAAATGTTTACTTAATAATGGAATTAAGTAAAAGGAAATTGGGAGTCAAAGGGTTAGACTGAACCAGAGTTATACAAACAAAATTTATAAAAAGAGCCGACGTGATAAGTGTTAAATTTAAATTAGTGTTGCTTAATAATGGAATTATGAGAATGAATAAAATTTAAATATGGTTTCAAAATGGGAAATGGTGAAATGGATTAGAAAAGGAGATGGTTAAACGTGAATTTGGTAAAGAAGTAAGTAATAAGCTTTTGTAACAAAATTCGAATTTTAAAATGAATTATTTAAAGAAGTAAAAGAAAAAGGGCGATGTTTTTAACAATAAATTACTTAGTTAATGAATTAAGGAATAATGGTTATAATCGAGAAGGAGTTTTCAAACGTAAGAAAGTTTGATAAAACCATGTTTTAAATAAAATAATTAAAAGGAGTTTATTCTGATATTAGAATGAAATATCGGATTTTGAAATTACAACGCATATCTATCTTAAGATAAGAACGTTGTTGATCTAGGTCTGAGAGGTAATTAAAATACCCCAACTAGAAGGACTTAAGGATTATCTGAGATGATATTAGCTGTAATGGTAAAGAAGAGGAATAATTTATTATTTCAATTAGAGAAATAATAATGCATTGTTAATTGTGATAATTTAAAGAATATATAATAAGGATTCCAAATTAGAGGAAATTAAAGAGATTTGAGATTATATATGTAATGATGCTCCAAAATAAAAGGAAATAAAGGGAACTGTGTGAAAATATAACAATATTTTCGAGTTAAAAGGAAATGAAATATAAAGTTTTGAAATGTGATATTCTAAAAGAATAAGCGTTGGTTATTGTTTCCAAGTAATGAAGCAAAAGGAATTTCGTAACGTGGTTTTACGAGTGATCAATTGAATTAATTTCCCAATTAAAGATAATGAATAATGATTGAGTGAATGTTTAAAAAGAAAGTTAAATGGAAATAGAATGTGGTTATAAAGTGTTATAATTATATGGTCTTGAGAATCATTTGTTTGTCAAAATAAGAAGTAAATACAATATTTTAACCACCACATATATATTGGTTGTTTTAACCACCAATCACCATTTTTGTACCAAAATTTGCTGTGTGTGAAGCACGTGCCTCTGTTTTTAATTAACCATATGTTAATTATTTTAAATTAAAGAGGCTAAGTGATGCTGAATACTGAACCAGTTAACTAATTTATTTTCATGGTTGAACAACTATTTATTTTGATAGTTAAATAACCGACTATCAAAGTCAGACCCAATGCGTTGTTGGTACGTAAAGACGGGGATCGAATTTATACTCTAAAACCATTCCAAACCAGCAAATACGTTTAAGATGCAAATTGAAGCTGGAGCATTGAATACCGTTGATCATCATAAAACGGAAGGGTTACTTATAATATCTGGTTTAGCGGCCAAAGATATACTATGATTCTGTCGTGGTTGAAATCTACAGATTGCAAGGACTACTCGCTACTGATCCATGGGGCGATTCCTATATTGGATGCAGTGGTAGAGTGCCTCCGATTCATCCTGTCCCTGGATGACTTGTATTAACGGATGTCTGACAGAGTATTTCCAAAAGAGTTAGTATGTTGATTTCTTCAAACGTACCATAGTTGGTGGCATAGAAGGGAAACTTCTTTAGCTTAACAACTAGAGTATTTTTGTGGAAATTAATTAAGTGATTTCTGGAGGATCTGACGATGTGGCATTCAAAGTGGATGGAGATATGCTGGCCTAAATGATAAGCTTAACCTCTAGCCTCATCAACTGGGAAATGGCGCAAAATCGGGTAGGTCGCATGGCTATATGGGTCGCACCCATCAAAAGGGTATATCATTACCTGATCTAGTGAAATCAAATGCCTTCGGTTGTCCCATTTTATTTATGTATATGTATGTTATCGGTTCGGTTGGCTGGCCCCCCAACCGTGGTAATGATATATTCGATACTCTCAAGCGAAGTGAGGGGTTGGTCATGTTTAGCCTGGGTTGCAAGATGTTCTTGTTGAACCCCAATGTATTCATCTCCAGAGGTACATTGTCAGGAAGGTGGTCCCATACCTTGCTAGGAAATCCATTCTCCAATAAGATCCCGTGGTTTTGATTGTATACTATAATATGTGGAGCGTGAGATGCAAGCATTCCGCTAGATTAGTATTTATTTGTATTTAGACACTATTATAATATCAAAAAATTATTGTTTTAAAAAATGTTTTGGGTTATCGTAAGGTAAAAACCGTCCGTATTTATGTCTAGATTCAGTCTTACGATTGTTCTTTTCTTTCGAAAAGATTCTGAAGTTAAAATCAAGTTGTGTGCTGCCTTTTAACTTAGTGTGTTTTTCTCACTCTGGTTCACCAGTCTGACCTGTCGTTTGTAATGCTCGGGTTAGACCGAAGTGTACAGCTCCAGGTTATCGGATGTTGCGAAGTCCAGAGATGAGCTGGTTGTGTTCAGACATATGATATTATACCATATATGATTGTTATTCTGTTGTGTGTTGTATATGAGGACAGATTATTATAATTGCCCAGATGTGTGATGTACTCTGATAATTGTAAGTTTTATTTCAAGCTCTCAGTAAAGAATTATATATATATATATTATATTTTCATTCGCTGCGATGTGAGGCTCTATTTCTGATGTGTTTCTTCTTCTTTTATTCTAATATTTCTTTCTTCCTTATCTCACCCTTTGATTTCTTTCAGATAGCTATCTACTTTTCCATATAATTTAACTGGACATGGTTTGGTAAATATCGGCTTAAACTGTACTAAAAAGTGGGTCGTTATAATAAGTTGTAGGCAACCTAGAATTCTATATCAAGTACCCTTAAAACTGTGTTGCTTTGGATCCAAGAAAGATTTTAAAACCTATTTTTATACATGGCCATAGCCTGGAAAAAACACAAGTTGAAAGTGAAAAACCTTGCATTGTCAATCACAAAGTGAGACAGCCTACATAGCCTAGATTTTTAGCATGTATTACTTAAAGCAAAGTAAACTTTTCAAATATATGTTTGCACATGGTTGTGCTCTGCCAATGACTGAAATTTTTTGTGAAAGGACTTAACGATACCTCCATTTAATCAATATAGCAGCAGCCTAGACCATCCCCTGCAAGCCTACTAGCTAGTTACATCTTATAGTTCCTTCGTTGGCAATAAATACTCACACAAACCCTCACTCATGCACTCATCCATTGGCCTAAAATCTGAAGTTAGGAAAAAAACTGGAGTAGAAATAATGGCAGACATACAATACCCAAAACCACTCACAAGAAAACCAGTGAACTCGAGAGAAGAGACAGAGAAACTAGTGAACATAGACTAAGAGTATGAAAATGAAGACAATGGCAAAAAAGTTAGTGATCAACTAAAAACCTGGAACTTGAAAATGACTCAAAACAGAGATCCATAAACCTATAACTTTGAGTATCCAAAAACCACTAAGCCAAAACAAACCTGGACATCTGAGGACTGTGATCAATATTGGTAAGTAAGCAAATTTTTTTCCTGTTTATATGCATTAAATCCGTATAGCTTGAGACTGCCTATATGCCAAGGCTCATAAGAATTTATATTATTAAATTGAGAATAATGTGCACATGAAAAACAGAGATAGTAAACTAATTTTGGTGGGTAAACTCCACCTTTAATTTAAAAACTTATCCCATGTTCTTTTGTATTGAATGATATCATCTATGCACATGAATATACATGTTATTGGAGTAATGTATCATGCATCTGAATTAAAATTGATTGAAGCAAAACAAAAAAATGGGTCGAAACTAGAATTAGACAGTGAACACATTAATGTAAATTAACTGCACTTGTTTTAGAACTATTCTCTGCTTTTATTACTGTATGATGCAATATAGGTATATATATTGTCTATAGTATACTGTATCGTATATAATCCGAACAACTGGGTTATATATCGGTTTATGCTATGTGAGTATGTTACTAAACCTGCATACATTAACAAAGGGAAAAACTTAGCTTTTGTTAACTTAAAAAAACATTATATATCTCTATGAATAAGCAACCTGATGTCATGAATAAGAACTAGACTAGCAAAATTTATTACTTGAGAATAAAAAGTTAACAATAAAATATGCAACAATAGAGAAACAGAAAGGGAAAATAGGGAGAGCAGCTGAAACTCGACAAGATGAGGGTTTAACGCCGTGACGGCTGGTCAGTGGCGGTCATGAGTGAAGAGGTGGTTTGCGGGTGGTGGTTCAGTGGCCATAGGATGGTTAGAATGTCAGTGCATGTGCACCAGTGCATAGTGTACACATTTGGAAGAGAAAGAAAAGCAATAGCAATTGCTGTGTAGAAAAAAGGGTAATTGGATCAGGAGTCTGATCCATGTTTTGATGGATTCATGCGTTGCCAAACTCACATTGTATCATTCCCTTTTGTTTGTGGATCTGGGTGAAGTTTTAGCAGCGGATGTGGCATCTAGAAAAATGTAAATTTGCACGTACACAAGTTGTTGAAGCACGCTGGAGAAAATAGGCTAGGCTATGACCATCACTATGGGAAATAACGTACTGAAGTCGGAAAGGAAAACAAAGAGACAAGGAGAGGGAGAATTGGTTTCGCCAGGTGCCTGGTGTAGTGCGGCTGTTTTAGCGTAATAACATGAGACTTTAGGTCTAGGCTTTTGGGCCTGCATTGTTTTAAAAAAAAATGAACATGAGAAGAACTATCATGGAAGAAGTGCAAACAGAAAGAAGGAAAGAGTAGGGGATTGGAATTTCCGTTTTTCCTAGACTTTGGTGTGAGCATTTTTAATGCGTGAGCTATATGGGCTTCGGCCCAGTCTTAGAAAGAGAAAAGAAAAAAAATGAAAGCAATAGAAGATGCAAGAAGAGAAGTGCGAAAGAGTAGGGAATAGAAGGAAGAAGTAAGATAAGAATTTGAGAGGGGAAGGATGCGCATGGTATAATAATGTTTGGTTCATAGGTAACTGGGCTTAGCCCATTCATAAAATCCAAATAAAAATATAAAAGGTAAGAAAAAGTTTGAGTTATAATTTATGATATATAAATATACACATGTTCATAAAATCTAAATATATTAAGAATGGGATGATTTTTTTTTAGTTTAGCCCAGTACAGATAAATGCAAAGAAGTACGTTAAGTAAAATTATAAGGTAAATAGACTGTATATTTATAAGTATATATGGATGTGTGTATATGTAAGTTTAGATTGATATATTCAAATAGATTATGGTTCATGTGAGTGGAGTCAATTTATTGTGTGCGTAACTAACTCGATGAAATTGTCGAATTTTAATTAAAATGACTTAATACTAAATATCGTTTAAATGTAATAAGATGTAATTTCAGTTATGAACTAATGCGTAAACTACTGATCAATAATGATCTGTAAATTCTGTAAATATTGAATTGATTGTTAAATTAACAGATTGATTAATTGATGTGTGTTTAATTACGTTAACCATAATCGTATATTTTAATTTTACATATGTTAGTGGAAATAAACACTGTTCCACTATATATGTGATTAACTGAATTATTTGCACCCTTTTAGCAGGAATAAACACCGTTCTACTATTATATCAGTGTGGCATTTGCTGTTGAGTTATTATATTATCAATTGATAATATTGAATATATTTACATGGTTGTTTGTGCAAATTGGGTTAACGACTTGAATGTCGTCTGTTATAAGAACCGTTGTATATACCGGTGGAACTGCTAAGTCGTTTTCCTGAATGTAACTCAAAAATGAACATAAGATTTAATTAAATATAAATGGTTTTAAGAAACAATTAGTGGATTATTTTGAATTAATTCTATTTTTAAATAAATTTTAAAATGGAAGATTTATTTGTAATCAGTTTGTTTGACGTATACCAACTGCTTTAAAAGGGGAATTTGTTATTTAATTAATCTTGTTCAATTAAATTAATAGAAGTAATTCTAACAAATGGTTACTAAAATTAATAATATTTTATAAAAGTTAAGGTACATCTTAAATCAACAGATTTAAGTTGATAATGTAGTCAAATAGAGAATTGGATATGTCACCCTAGATAATGGTTCTGATTTAATTAGTCTTTTAATTAAGTAAGCTATAAATAATTTGATTATCGAAGAATAAGGATATCAAGTCGATTATTAGAGAAAAATTTCTGAATTTGATACCTAAACTAAGTTAACTTATTCAATGGTTCAAAACAACAATATTTTTTTGAAATGATTTAAGATTTGAAAATCAATTGGATTTACAAATGTTGGTTCGTCGAATAATTTGGATATCGAACTTCTACGAATCTTGACGATAAGAAATGATTTAGAATCAAGGTCTGAGAGGTAATTAAAATACTCCAACTTGATCATTTTCACTATTATTCGATAGATCATATTAGTTTGTGTTCAAAATGAGTGTTAGAGTTAAATATCGTTGCAGTTATGAAAGGGATGTTCGGAAGTGAGATTATCACGTAGGATTGAAAATAAGGGTTTTGTTATTAATTATGTTTACAAATAAATATACATGCAAAGTTAATATTTGTATTTAAATATCAAAGTTTTATTTAAATTAAGCTTAGCAGATCCAACGGAGTTAAATATATTTATTTTATATTATATTTGATAGTTAAATAACCAACTATCAAATTTGGAGTTTTTCGTTGTTGTTTTCAAAGAAACTGGAATCTAAATTCCACTTCGATTCGATATATACGTTTTGAGTTAGAGATTATTGAAGATCATTGAAGAAGGAGTTATGTAAGGGCTATTCCATCAATCCTAAGTAGAAATTGCCTAAGATGGATTTACAGAATAGTGCCTTGGTTTATCCGGTCCTAGGATAACTTGTATGGACGAATGTCTAACAGAGAATGCCTAATAAATCGTGTAACTTGATCTCTTCAAACGTATTTACGTTGGCTGGCGGAGGAATTCGTTTCTCTTAGCTTTACACCTAGGATATTTTTTAGGGAAATCAATTTGCGATTTGGTGGGTTTGTCGATGTGGCATTCAAAGTGAATAAAGAGGTGTTATATCCAAGGGTAAGTTCAGCCTTAGGCCTCACAACTGGGAAATGACAAAAATCGAGCAGGCAACATGGCTACGTGGGTCGCTCCCATTAGGGTGTATTTTCACCCATCTAGAGAAATTCCATTTGCTTCTTTATTTTATTCGATGTTGTCCCTTTCGGGAAACGGTAGGTAGCTTCCAACCGTTGGTGACAATATATTCGATACACTTAAGCGAAATGAGTGGTCGGTCATGTATGGGCCGGGTTGCAAGACGTTCTTGTTGAACCCAGTTTATTCCCCTCTAGAGATACACTATCGTTAGGTGGTTCCACACCTTGTCATAGTTGGAATCCATTCTCCAATAAGCGCCCATGGTTTGGATTGTATACTATAAATGTAGAGCGTGAGATGCAAACGTTTTGCTAGATTGCTATTTATTTGTATTTAGACACTATCGGAATAATATTGTTTTCAAAAATGTTTTGAGTTATCGTAAGAAAGAAAACCATTTGTATTTATGTGTGGATCGGTCTTACGATTATTTTTTCTTCCAAAAGGTTTTTTTGAAAGTTAAAATAAAATTGTTTTTAATCGTTTACTCACACCAGTCATATGGCTGACCTAGAGTTTATTTTTCTATGTTTTCCTAAACTCTTAGGTGCCCAAATTTGTACGGGCAGACAAATAGTTGAGGAGTTAACAGGTTTTCTGATGGAGCTTAAGTAGGACATATAGAGTTTATTTCACTGTGTTGTATATATGATGTACTCTGATGATGTATGTAAGTGGAAATACAGTTTGTATTTCAAAAATGATTATTTATATATTATATTTTATTCCACAGCGATTGTGAGATTCTGTGTTGTTGTTCAGTTCGATCTTCTATCGCTTTTCTTCTATTCTAATTTTCTATCTTTCTATTTCTCATCCTCTAACTTCTCTCTATTAATGATTCGTATTTTCGTGCAATCTGGGTTAGATGTGAGCGGTATTCAGTCAATTCAAATGGTACGGATTTGCGGGCCGTTACAGTATTATATTCATTTTGACTCGTTATATCTATATTGCGGTCTGTATAACCACTATTTTGTGATTTCATGTACTATATGGTGGATGATATTTGCATATATAGCAATGTTTGATATTCTGTAACTTGTGTATATTTATTAAAATTGTGTTTTGTTCTGGATTTATTTTATATCCACTATAGTATTTTATTAGGTAAGTATTAAGTATGTCCATCCCCTTGAGGTAAGAAAAAAAGATGAGCACTATTTTAACGTACTTGATATCTACTTTAATACAAGACTCACAAATTGTTGCTCCAAGTCAACCTTATTATCCGCATTAGTAGATGACATTACTCGTAAATGCTCTTTATTATTGTATGTCTCGCGGTGGGCCGTTACATCCACCGTCCTAGTAATGGCAACAACAATATAATGTGTTATAAGCTTTCAAATAGTAACCCAAACAGTGACAATAGTGTGTCTCATATAATACTTCTCACTTATCAATTTACTATGTCAATTTCACACTTGTGTAGAGTCTCAATTGAACAAACCCAAAATTAACCAATATAATAAACCTACGCATCTCATACCACATGGTAGATTATATCGTTTAAATTTCTTCATCGTTCTTTCGAAAAGTACAAAAACACGTGATTTTATATAAAGAATGTCTACTTCGAGAAAACGAGTTATAATTTTTTTTTTAAAATAATTTGAAAATCGTTTCTTCAAAAATCTCTTCATAGAAGGCATATACATATAAAGAATAACTTTGAAAATAATTAAACTTCTATTCATCGATTATAAAATACTTAGTTTAAATCTGGTTTCGAATTGGAAAATCCACCTTGAAATCACTTTATAAAATACATGCATGAAATCAACAAAATCAACAAAAATTCAAGGAAATCAACATGAAACAAAACTCAAATACAACTATCAATCTGTAGTATGACTCGACGTTAATATAGAATCTCCAATATTTAGGAAACATCCTTTTGAAATTAGCTCGAACAATGCACAAAAATCACAAAAATTTAACACTTAAAAGCTAGAAATAATGTATTAAATAGCACAGAACAAATGACCAGGCTCGCATATTTTTTTTTCTCCCTAGGTCAATCCGTTCATGTGCCTTAGTAAACCCTAGCACTCCTCACACTACACTAGAAATGACATTTAGCAATGTCCAAAAATGGCTATCTTCTCGGTTAGTAGCATTATAAAAAACACTGTTATACGACATGCAACTAAAAGTCTAAAAATTTTTTGTTGCAATTTTGTAAACGCTACCAAAACTTACCATTTTCTAGCCTTTTTTAAATGCAGTATAAGTTTTTTCGTAGGATTTAAAAGACGCTAGGGGTGAGCATTCGGTCGGTTCGCTTGGTTTGGAGGTGAAAAACTCAAATCGATTTGGAACCAATTTTTTTTTTCAAACCGGACCAAATCAAACCAAATTAATTTCGGTTAATTCGGTCGGTAACTGATTTAACAGAACTGCAAGGATGTATTACTATTCAAATGATGGATTCACTCAAAGTAAAACATAAATTCTTGTTTGGAGAAATTTTATATAGTAAATTTCATGTTTATGACAAGAAGTGATTTATTTGCAACAAATGCCTTTGTATTATATAACTAAATTAATTATTTAAAGTACTAAAATATCGTAAAATTAGATAATAAATTAAAAGTTTGGCTAATCCTATTAAACCGATAACCAAAAAGATTATTTTACAAACCGAATTTAAACCGATTAGTTTTAAAAACGTGCCGAACCGACCGAAATGAATTGGTTTGGTCTGTTAAATCGGTTTGAACCGAATATAGCTCATCTCCCAAAAGACGCTACCAAAGCATTTTTTATGAAACTATATATATTTTTTATACTAGTTTACCTTTGTTTCTGTAGCATTTTTAAATACTGCTAAAAATTGTTTAACAACATATTTTAAATATTGTTATTTATCGTTAATGACCTGTAACATTTCCAGCAACCGCTTGACATTCATACTAAAAACAACAATCAATTATATAATTATTATATTCAAATCAACAATTAATTACATAATTAAAAAGCTTACACAAATAAGTTTTTCAATAAAATAAATCACATACCATAAGTTTCAAAGATATTTTTTGACAAAATAAGCCACATAATACGAGCATTCACATACAAGTTTACACAAATAGTATTAACATAAAATCAGTGTGTGTGTGTGTGTGTGTGTATATATATATATATATATATATATGACAATCAATGCCATACCACAAGCATTTACATTCCACGAGCGTTTTCGAAATAGCAAATCTTCACTTCGAAGAAAGTGATTACTCGTAGACAAGTTTAAGAATCAACAATTAGAATTTGACATGAAAGACTTACAAAAATATGAAGTTGTTATTTGTTCAGTTTTGAGTATACATGCTAAAATATGACTATGTATTGTGTAACTTCTAACTATATACAAATGTAGACATTGTTGGGGATTTTGTGGTTTGAGACTATTGGATGATGATGAATGTCATACTTCGGACTTTAAGGATCCATTGAATAGATTCTTTAAGACAATAGTTCAACCTACCAGGTACAAACGAGTTATCGAACTATCGACTTTCAGGATTCAATAAAGCCTTGGAACAGCGAAATCGGATTCAAAGTTTGTACGGTTTTGATCCGATCAAGAACACAATAGAATATGGTTTCTGATGATGCAATTTCAGAATAGAATGAAGAGGAAGAAGAATAAGATTCTGCAATGCCTTAAAAGTGTTGCAAATTTGAGAATTTGCAACGGTTTGTGTTGGAAATGGCGTCCGCAAGATCTAGGAAGAAGAAGAATTAAAAGAAAAGTTTTTTAACAGTTTTCCATGTGGCTATTTATAGCAAAGAAGGGATGTGTCCTTTTATCAAACATTGCAACGTTCTACAGTGATTCAAACAAAATGTCATGTCTGTTCATTTACAACATTTCTGGGACTTTGCAATTCCCATGCCTGTTCGAATTTGAAAACTGCCGCCATTATTCAAAATGAAGTATGCAATTCGGATTCTTAATGGGATAAATTCGGCCCACTACAGTTTAAATTTCGACCAAAAAACATTTTTTATCTAACCCGAACCCGTACCCAACCCGGTTCAGTCGGACAGGCAGCGACGCACGCGTGTGTGGTATAAGTGCATGGTCTCCCTCCTCACAACAGAGTAAGCATTTGGGTGCCCTAAGGCCCCTACAGCCCTTTGAGAAGCCTATTTAAGTGGTGGCAAACTCTTGGCTCTTTCACAATGTGGGACAAATCAATATACCTCTTTCTTCTTCCTTCTTTCTTTCTTCTCTCTTCAAAACAAAACCCCATACCCAAAAACATATTTGAAAATTTCACAACAATCTCCCCCAATTTTAAAAATAAAGAAAATAAATAAAGTGGATGGCTGAATCACTAGTGTGACTTCCTACGTACCTGAGTGGGATCAAGCCTATGTAGTTCTAAGATCAAGTTTTGCATCATCATGGAAACAACACATAAATAAAAGGTATATTTTGGATCTGAACCTTTACTTAGTGCAAACCATTCAAAGTTCTATCGAGATTCTATAGTGAACGAATCTTGAACCAAGTATCCCTTAACGATAAAACCGGAACAGTCATACATGTTTATTTCCTTAGTTAGAGTGTGTTGTATTGCTCAGCATGTTAATGGCCATGTGCTTTAATCCTGGTTCATGAGTCTACTTTGGAAAGCGGTCTTATTTTCCTAGGAAACAACCTAATTTCCATACTCATATAGATAGTCTCTTAAGGTTTCTAGACTTATTAAGAACATTTTCCATCCTTTGTTCTTGCAGAATCCAACATTAAATATTATGGGATTATTGGTTTAGTGTCATATAATAATTCTCTTAACTTGTTGGTACCACTGAACTTTGTCTATCCTTTTCAAGGCACAAGTTGGGTTTTTGTTAAGGATGATCAATCTTCATTCACAGACCTTAGTCCCATTTCTTTTGACTTTATAGAAACCATAGCCTTTGGAAGACCTTTTGTAAGTGGGTCAGCCATGTTTTTCTTTGTTTCTATGTAGTCAATAGTTATAACTCCACTTTTGAGTAACTGTCCAACCATTTGATTTCTTAGACTCACGTGTCTAGACTTTCCGCTATATGTCTTATTAGAGACATTATATATTGTTGCTTGATTGTCATAATTAATCTAGATTGTCGGAGATGGCTTCTTCCACAATGGGATTTCCATTAACAAATTTCTAAGCCATTCCGCTTCCTTACATGCATCTGCTAATGCAATCAATTCTGACAACATAGTTAAGTCAGATATACGGGTCTGCTTCTTGGAAGCCCAAGACTCGGTAACGCCTCCTGATGTAAATATCCATCCAGTCGTAAACTTGATTTTGGACTCTAAATTATTCTAGGTTGCTTCACTATATCCTTCTATTACATCAAGATATCCTTTATAATATAAACCATAGTTGATGGTTCCTTTTAAATAAGCTAAAATTCTAGAAATAGCTTTCCAGTGTTCAAAACCTGGATTACTCGTAAATCGACATAATACACTTATAGCATGTGCAATGTCGGGTCTAGTGCAATGCTTAACATACACAAGATTCCCAATAACACTAGAATACTCAAGTTGAGAAATGGTACGTCCAATGTTCTTTTCTAATTTGATACTTAGATCTAAAGGAGTTGATGCTGGTTTGTCATTATAATGATGATACTTCATTAGGAACTTGTCAATGTAATAATATTGAGTTAGTAATAACTCCCAATATTCCTAATGATTTTAATTCCTAAAATTACATCAGCCTCTCCTAGATCTTTCATGTCAAATTTAGAAGATAAAAACTTCTTAGTTTCATTCACACATGATATACTGGAACCAAATATTAGCATGTCATCAACATATAAACATATTACAACATAACCATTGCTATCCTATTTGTTGTAAATACATTTATTTGCATCATTAACAATGAATCCAAATGACAGTGCAACTTTATCAAACTTCCCATGCCATTGCCTGGGAGGTTGCTTCAAGCCATAAAGAGATTTGACTAATTCACAAACTTTCTTTTCTTGGCCTGGGTTTATAAAACCTTCAGGTTGTTACATATATATTTCTTCTTCTAAATCTCTATTTAGAAAAGCTGTCTTTACATCCATTTGATGTATGACCAAATTATGAATTGATGCAAGTGCTCTTAAACAACGTATGGAATATATGGGAGCAACTGGAGCATATGTATCAAAATAATCTACTCCTTGTCTTTTTTTATATCCCTTAACAACTATTCTGTCTTTAAAATTATCAATGGATCCATTTGTTTTCAACTTTTTCTTGAATATCCATTTACATCCTATAGGTTTAGCACTAGGAGGTAAATCGGTTAATACCCAAGTTTGGCTTAACACTATGAAATTCATTTCATCATTGATAGCTTCGTTTCAAAAATTAGAATCTCTAGAACTCATAGCCTCAGAATAAGTTTTGGGATCATCATCTACGTTCATTGCATATCTTGTTACATTAAGGACTTCGTCCCAATTGCCTTCTACAAGATATGTTATGAAGTCAGGACCATAGTGCTTCTTTATTCTCGCTCTTTTACTTCTCATGTGTTCAGTACTATTATCTGGTACTGACACTTCCTTGCTGTTTTGAGCAGAAGCATATTCATCTTTAATATCATTAGTCTCAGTTGGTTCTGGACTAGATGATCTCAATGGAGTTTCAATAGTTAGATTTACAAAAAATTCTACATCTACAGATTCTATAACTTCTAAGATGTCAAGAATAAGGAACCTATAAGTTATACTGTTAAGAGAATATCTTATGAAAACACACTTAATGCCCTATTACCTAACTTTGGTCGTTTGGGACATGTTTCCTAACATATGCTGAGCAACCACAAACTTTAAATCTATTAAGATTGGTTTTCTACTAAACCATAATTCATAAGGGGAAATATTATTCTTTTTAAGTGGTACTCTATTTAAAATGTAACATGCAAATAACATAGCATCACCCGATAGATTATAAGGTAAATTAGAACTTATGAGCATGGCGTTAACCATTTCTACTAAAGTTCTATTTTTCCTTTCAGCAATACCATTTTGTTGTGGTGTATACGGGGTGGTACATTGGTGAACTATACCATGTTGTTTACAAAACAAGTAAATACATTTGAAAAATATTCACCACCACGATCTGAAAGTAACACTTTAATTTTAACTCCTATTTGTGTTTCAACTTCTGCTTTGTAAATTTTGAATTTATGAAATGCCTCATCTTTTGATTTTATTAGGTATACATATGCATATCTAGTATAATCATCAATAATTTTATATAGTATTGGCTACCACCATAGTTGATATGATTTTTAAGTTGCCCACATCATTATATACCAAATCAAGCAAACCAGTTTTCCTTTCTACAGATTTAAAGGATTTCTGTAACGGCGCGATTTTCAATACCTTAAAAGTCGTGTCATTATTGAAAAAATTTAGAAGACGAGATAGGAAAGGTAGAACTTATAGAATAGAAGAATAAGAAATTATTAGAATCTCACAACGGAATTTCACAAAATACATAATATATTATGATACTGGGTCTGTTACATCTGAGTACATCATCATAATACATTACCATAGTACAACAGCATAATTATACATCATGACTAGGATAATACAGATGTCAAACTGGATACATAGATATAGATATACTACTGGTCTTGTACTTGAACTTCATTTGATTCCAGTTGCCTTACCTGAATTACTTGCCTACTCATAACAAGTGTTATGAATACCCAAAAGTTTAGGAAACACAGAAAATAAACTCTGGGTCAGTCAGGGGACTGGTGTGAGTAAACATAATTAAAAGATGTAAACAGGGAATAAGGAATAAGGTTTTCCATTTGGACAGATTCATTTACTTTAGAAATCTTTAGACCAACCCATAACTAATATATGGATAATGACCCAAGTATTTTATATCAAAATGTTTGATATTACTATAGTTTTATCAAATAAATAACCATTTAGTGAAACGCTTGCATCTCACGTTCACATATATAGTATGAAATCAAAAAAACCGCAGAGCGCTTATTGGAGATTGGATTCCAACTGACAAGGTATGGGAGCACCCATCGATTAGTGTACTTTAGAAAGGACATACTGGGGTTCAACAAGAACATCTTGTAACCCGGCCACACATGACCGACCACTCATTTAGCTTGAGTGTATCGAATATATTGCCACCACGGTTGTTGGCCATCCAACCGTAATCCGAAGATACAGAATCGAAAAGAAGAATAAATATGAGTTTTCTCTAGATCGGTGACAATACACCCTGCTTAGGTATGACCCAACTAGCCATGCTGCCTAGCCTAACTTTTGTTACTTCCTGGTTGCGAAGTTTGAGGTCACGTTTATCATTCTGACAGATTATTTCTTCAATTACTTTAAATGCCACATCATCCTATCCGTCATAAACACTCATTCGATTACCCAAATATATTACGGGCAATAAAGCTAAGAGAAACGAATTTCTCCGCCACCAACGTAATATACTTACATAAGATCAATGTGTAGAATCTAACTGATATACGTTGTCAGACACTCGTCCATTCGGGTTTGTCCTGGGACAGAACAGACCGAAAATACTATAGCCTCTGCATATCGTCGTCTTCAGTATTCTGACATGTGTCGTGTAAATCGAGTTGAAGTGGGATGTTTATCCCGGACTCTTCGAACGATGTACGAAATATCTTTTATAGTTGATGAATATTTATCGGACTAGCCATGATTATTTATTCAGTCTAGTGTTTAATTATCATTATAAACAGTGTTTGGTTCCCTGGTTCATAATAGAATAGTTTCATTATCCTTTAAAACTTACAGTCAAGGTGTATGTGTTTTACACAGTGTTTTGTTCAGTTTTAGTCATCATCTGGGAATGAATAAGTAATGCACGTGCTTCGCACACGGCATTTTTAATTCTTTTATCATCACTGTTCAGACGATGTTTCAAACTTTTTATTCCCCTTTTTAAATCATCCCCTTATGTTTATTTAATTATAAGTAATTTAAATTAATTATTCGCTGATCGAACTTCTACGGTCGAACTTTTCGTTTTGACCTTCTGCTTCTCCTTTCCACTTGCCTTCGACTAACTAAATAAAACTCTTCTTTTTATTTAATTAATTAATTTATTTTTATATTTCATTTATTATCAAATTTCAAATTTAAAACTGTTTAAATTTAAAATACCGTTCAGATTTGCCAAAGTTCCGGTTTTTCTAAAGTACCAGTTACCGGGCCTTGCGACGACCGTGTCGATCACCTCTGGACTGCTGCCACGTCTGTGTTTTCTTTCGTTTCGCTAATTTCCAGATCATTTCACCAGATCTCGTCTCCTCCTCGTCAGATCATACCAATTCTCCCGTGGCAATCACTTCAATTCCTTTTTTTTCCATGAGCCTATGAAATAACAAAACGACTGTTTAAACCCAACCATCCCTTTCTCTAACAAAAGATTCAAGCAATACCTTTTCCCACTTATTAAAAAAACATACACAGCCTGACCGGTACACCTACACCAACGTTCAGACCTCTTAATGACTGCTACACCACCTCCGGCACATCGTTCCACGCCTCCAGATCACCGTTGATGAACCACTGAAACTTCCCCGTGCATCCTTCTCAAAAACACTGATCCACTCCATTTAACCTCAACAGGGAGTTTTCAGGACAACCCAGCATCCGACTTCCATGCTCAATTCCGACCACCGGATGTCTCCCGCAGCCATCACATCGAAGTTCAACCTTGTATGCTCCTCCCCACCAAAAACTGTTGCACTCGATCTCCTCTAAAGCGCACACGCGTCGATAAAAAAACCCTCCTAAAAACAAACTCGATCGAAGAAAACTCCTCCTGCTTCCACCACCGACCACCAGGACCCGACCAACTTCGGTCACACAAAGGTGATGACCCATGCTCCTTTTTCCCCCAGGCGCGCAACCACCCGACTCCGTCACATCAGAGCAGTTCCGACTCAAAACTCGGCCATGAAAATGAACCCATAAAACCTAAATTTACTTCGTTCTCTAATTCTATACAATGGAAAAATTATTTTATATTTTTCTGATGATCACCAATCACCCATACCCCTCCTGACCAAGCCTCACCATCTTAGACCAAGTGGATCACCAGAAAATGATCAATTTCCGATTTCTGATGAACACAGTATTTCTCGTTATCCACTAAATTAAAAATCATGAAATTTCCTCTAAAAATCATCATTTCCTACCCTGGTTCGATTTATATAAGTAAAACTTGTTTTTGGCTTCATCGAAAATCTCATGTGATTCCGAGGTTCCAGAGAGCAATGAAGTTTTTCCTGTTTCTTTGTATATATAGTTTCTTTTCAGCAATTTCATTGTTTATATAAATAAGTAAATATTACTTATGGGATGTCTTATATACTTGGATTCAAATACATCTAGATGTGAAAATTTTGTATATTTTTCACTGGAGGAATAGTATGGTTCCTTATGAATATATATACAGCAGTTTTCTCCGTTCAAATTGATTTTAGAACAATCATATTCATGTGATCTATGTATCAAAACATTTCTGAGCTTACACAACACTGGAATGGAAGTTCACACAGAGATTATAAAGGAAGTTTACTCACAGCAATTATGTTAAATCATTTTGCACTGGTCTTACATGCTTAGCAACAAAACTATCGTAATCTTTATCCCTTACAGATGAAATAACAGGGGTATACTAAATGTCAGTGTGTATATTTATATATAGGCTCATGCACTCAGATTTGAACAACTTAATCATTTCAAAAGGATTAGACATCTAGAAGTATAAGAGAGTTTACTCACTTGAATTGCTTTCCTCTCCCTGCTACTTGAACTCAGAAATTTAGTTATGAACTCAGTTTTTGCTGTGAAGAGGATGCATGTTCTTGTGTGGTATTTATAGCCAAAACTCAAGTGTTAAAAATCATTTTCCTCTCCTATTCACTACATTGTTTTTCTCATTATCCTCACCCCTCTTGTTAGCTCTCTACGTCCTTGTTTCAAGGAGAAAATGCATGGAAATAATTTGTTTAATGAGATATTTCCCAATCATGTTGTCCTTATTCTATCCTTCTGGAAGCTTTTCACATTTAAATAAATCTTATTTCCTTATTTTAAGGATCTTGTCTCTCTCCATATAATATTCTAGCTTATTAGACTTCACTCTTTCCTATATCTTATGCATGAAGAAATTTATTGTTTAACTAAGATATTTCCTTATTTCTTGTCTTTATCTTTCTACCTAAGAACATGACATAACCTACGGCCATAATTCTCTTTAATGCTGCGAATTTCCTTAGAATTTATTTGCAAGTTGCTTTGAGGCCTTATAGGTGATGGTTTATATCTATCTCTAGCTGTACTATTACTTGTTGAATCACCTTAATGATTATTGCATTTGTTTTATTGTCACGTGCATATTGATATTCTCAATATGCATTCATGTTTATGTATGTTATTAGTTGCATACCCTTCATGTTTTCAAATTTAAACATATACACTAATTTAGTTTGTTAAGTAAACCTCATTGTATGATTTAATTACCTAATTAAATCATTATTTATCATTAACAAAGACGAGCTAAAAACTAGGACATTACAGTCCACCCCCCAATTTCGTCCCCGAAATTAAAGTAAGAAAGATAGAGAGATTTTCCAATTGATAATACTTCATATCATAACTACTTAGTACATTATAATTATACACTAGTTCCATAGTCGTACTAGGCATACATAACATACTACCATACACAGGGTTATACTTGACTGATTCAAGTCATATGCTACCATATATTATACATATGTATAGTTCGACACAACCTTCCGTCCTACTCCTTTGACACTGTGTAGGTACCTTTCATGATTCCTTTTCCTTTCATATCCCCAGAAGTTGACGGCTCATTCATGATAGCATAAACATTAGTCTGTGGTGCCTTCTTCATCAGCGGGCAATCCTTGATCCTGTGTCCTGGCTGATGGCAATTGAAACAAAGATTCTTTATCACTATCTCATTTCTCTGATTTTGATTATGCTACTGCTATTGTTGCTGGAGGTTTATTTTGCTGCTGGGTTTGTTCGGGTTCTTTATCCTTTGGCTCCTTACAAAATCTAGCGATATGTCCTTTTTGTTTGCAGTTGTGACATAGAACATTCTTGAAATGATTTTAGTACTTCTCCTCCCCTGTATCTCCTTTTTCCTTGTTCTCCCAATTTGGATTGAATTTCCTCTTTCGGGGATTCTCTCCACTGATTTCTCTAGTCTGGGCCTTTTCTACTGGTTTCTTAGCATCTAAGGCTTCATACCTGAGTGATAAATCCACTAATTCAACAAATGGGTCTTTTAGATGTCCCATCATACGTCCTTGCAGACTATCCTTTTGAAATTGAAGAACGGGTTATATATTTATATATATATATATAATTAAAATAAACTGAATAACGATGTTGTAGTTCGTATTTAGAAATCGTGATTTTAAATGATTAGTACGGGAGATCCGACCGTCGGACTTTCTCGAAACTGAAACTGTTGGGTCCGCTTTGAAAATATCTTTCCAACGATACCAAATTTGCAAAGATCCAACGGTTAGATTATGTGAAATGTCTAATTCAAATCTGAATAAAAATAGCTCCAGAATGGATTATATTTATATATATATATTATTAAAATAAAACGAATAATGATGCTACAGTTCGTATTTTGAAGTCGTAACTTTAAATGATTGTACCGGGAGATCCGTCCGTCAGATTTTCCCCAAACTAGAACCGTTGGGTCCACTTTAAAAAGATCTTTCCAATGATATAAAATTTGTAAAGATCCAATAGTTAGATTTTCAGATATTTGTAAATCAAATCTGGAGAAAAACAGCGGCGTGGCCGCGTTATGGCCTGAAGCGTTGTTTGAATTAATGGGCTATTTTAAATAAATAAAAATAGCAATAAATCATTATAAAATATTATGAATGATATGGTATGGAAATAAACCGAATTTACTTGGTTTATTGGATATTTGATGGTCGATTGTGTTTGACATGAAAATTACATTAATGAACTGAATTATGAATGTCAAATAATTTAACCATGGAAATGAATTGATTTGAATTCTAAATGTATGTGGATTATTTGAACAGGCCGAGTTAAATCTCATTTCAAATAATTGGTCGACGATTAGAAATCGACGATGAAGACGGTGGTTGAAGACCAGAGGTCTTCACATCATTTGGATGATTATTGATGTCTTGATTGGGAGGCATCCCAAGACAAGGTAATAAGTGGTGGTCATCCAAACGTGCTTGGAGATCGACCGGATGTGCGAGGTCCTCTCTCCTGTATTGGACATATAGGATGATGAATAAGGTGCCTCCAGTTTCATTTAGACCCAGAACGGACTTGTAAATGAATGTGTGTCTGACATTGTAGCTTGAGAACGTGGCATGCTAAGATGCAGTGATCAAGGCTTTTGATGAAAAGCAGAGTCTTGTGGTTGATGATCAAAGCACAGCTTTAAATAGCATAGCTTTGTGTATAGCATTGATTTGCGAGCCTCACACCCCGGTATGGACCAGAAACGGGAGAGGACATGTGTTTCCTTCTAGCTAGAAGTGGTGTCTGGGTTTTACATGCCCAGGATTTTTACTTATATGGATGATGGATAGCGAGGCGCCTCGGTTATTTCGGTCTCTTCGGAGCCGATAGTTTGGTCGGGATATGACCAGTTTACGCCCCATAGGGCGGGGAAACGCAGTGTTCAGGCATTTTAATCCACTCCGTGTGGACTGGCCCTGACGATCCAAGGGTTACTCGAGCTCTGATCCTGAGATACGGGCTAGAGCATCTCAAAGCGGTAAGGATGATCCCTTGCCTTGGTTCATGATGGAAATCCAATTTCCAAATACGACATCGTGACGTTTTGATTGATTGTAAAACTATATATGGCGACATAGTGGTATGGGGCACTTATGCCGTCTATGATTGATACTTATGATTGAAATTGCTTTCGAAACATATAAACACTAGTAATAATATCAAATGCTTTTGTTTTATTCGTATCAAGCATATTTTGGCCATTATAAGGTAAAACTCTATTCTTCGGTTTGCGTTGCATTGTGTGATGGGAAATGAGTCTTATAATGGCTTCATTTTTGTAAAAATCATTGAGATGTTTAAATAATTTACTTGTTTTAAACACTGTCAATCCAATGGAGTAAACCCGTTCCGCGTTAGCGGCGTGGTCCTGTGATTGGCCTAATTGCAAAATAAGTTAAGTAGATTTCTCATACCAGTCCCATGATTGACTCGTAGTTTGTTTCACTTGCAAACTCAGGTGCCCCTATTTCTACACGGGCAGCCTTGTATTCAGGTTTTAACAGGCTCCCTCTGGATAGCTATGGAGTTGAAGATGGATTCTATCACTTCTTTTATGTTGTTCATCTCTATTATGTATATTATGTTTGATTTCGCTGTGGACATTTTATATAAAGCTGAAACAGTATGTTGTACTAAGTGTGATCCTGTATTTTGTGTAACTCTGATGATTATTATTTGATGTACATTATCTGGTGTAATTATATATTTCTATTCTGCTGTTACCGTTTATGTGTTATATTCCAAAGATTACCCTTGCCACCGTGGAACGGGGGTTTGGGGTCATCACACAGCTTTGGTTAAGCTTAGTTCTGGAATATAACATATTAACGAACTCGTCCGAAGTAGAATCAAAAGTATTGTATGACGAATAGCTCATTTCAGATAGGATCAGTAATATCTAGAATGAGTGTAGCAGAATGAAATACACACCGACAGACACATTTACATTCAAGTATATGTCTCTATGCTTTAAAATACCTTTTCTGTTGGCTTGACACTTTGTTTGTAATTTGTAGATATTGAAAAATGGGTGGCAGAAGTAGAATAGGTAGGCCAGAACCAGATATTGAAGCTCTAGTAAAGAAGTATCGAAATCTGGGTGGAGTACCATTCTTGGGCAATGAATCCATAATTTAAACACAAGCATGGATGCGCTCTGCTGAGAAAATTTTTAAAGGTTCAAAGCTGAGAGATGATTAGAAAAGATTACTGGCATCTTGGGTACTCAAAGACGAAGCTTTAATCTGGTGGGAAACCGTTATTAAAGATAATCCAGAAGGTAATATTATCTGGGATAGATTTGAAGAAATTTTCAATGAAAGATTTATTCTTCCAGAAGCAACTGATCGGCTATACGATGAATTCTACTATCTGATTCTAGGAGATATGACCATCCCGGAATATCATAAGAAATTCAATGAACTCTCTCGTTTTGTCCCGCATCTAATTCAAAATCCAAAGAGGAAGAATCTGAGGTTTATTAACGGACTTCAAAGAAAGTACCAAAGTAGTGTAACTGCACATGTGCAACTTCCATTTTCTGAAATGATATACATGGCTTATCAGTATGAAGATCTAGACAAGCAGGGTCTTTTGGGCGATGAAGAAGAAGTCAGTTCTAGCAACAAAAGGAAATTTGAAACTGATAACCCAGAGGCAAGTACGTAGCCTGAGGCAAATACGGCATCTGGGGTCAGAAAGAATCCTAAAGCCAAGAGGAAAAGGGTTAAACCTGAGAAAGGACCAGTAACAACTGCCACCTGCTCTAACTGTAATCAGAAAGTGCATTTGTCGATAAAATGTGGACCCTTAAAGAAGCGATTAAAGAGTGGATTTAAATCCAAGAAGGGGTTTCAAGAGAATAGAAAATGCAATCTTTGCCATCAGGCTGGTCGTCTTTCAAAGGGTTTCCAACTCTTAAAGAAGTTTGAAATAGTACAAGTGAATGAAGTGGCAAAAGTTATGTTACCCTTAGTCAGTAAAGCGAGGCCAGATGTTTTAGAAGGCACGCTTACGGTCAAAGATATTTCAGTTAAAGTACTGTTTGATACAAGCGCGTCGCGAAGCTTTATTGCAAGTAAAGCGGTTAAGAAACTGGATTTGAAATTGAAAAAGCTCAAAGAACCCATGACTGTCTATAATCCGGTTGGGGGTTCCCTCAATCTTAGTTGGATTTATGGGATGCCTGTCTTTTTTTCCTGTTATTGGTTCCCTAACATCTCAATCGTCATAAATTTTATAGAATTTGATCTTTTTTTGGGATTGGATTGGTTAACCAAGTATGAAGTTGAGGTTAAATGTGCCGACAGGGTCGTTAAGGCGAAGATTAAATCAGGGAACTATATAATTATTCCATGCGAAGGTCCGAATTCTGATAGAAAAGACTTTTAGGCAGTCTTGATGTTTCTCTAGCTCCCATAGAAAATATTCCTGTCATTACAGAGAATACTCTGGTCGACATAGAAAATATTCTTGTCCTCAAGAATTGTGCGGATGTGTTTGAAGAAGTTGTTAACTTACCTCCGCGTAGAGAAATTGATTTCAAAATTTCTTTAACTCCAAATGCAAGGCCAGTAGTTCACGCTATTCGAAGAATGACCTTGAAGGAAAAAGAATAGTTAGACAATCAAACTCGACAACTTGTATGGAAGGGTCTGATCAGGCCTAGTTTCTGTGATTGGGGAGCAATAGTGATATTTGTCCCAAATTCAGATGGTACTCTTAGACTATGTGTGGATTATCGTGACTTGAACAAGCAGACATTAAAGAATAAATATCCATTGCCGCGAATCGATGATTTGTTGGATCGATTGAATGACGCGCAAGTATTTTCACGAATGGACCTAGCTATAGGTTTCCATCAGCTTCGTATTACCGAAGAGTGTGTTCCTTTAACAGCATTCAGAGTTCCAGACTTATTCTACAAGTGGTTAGTAATGTCGTTCGGCTTATGTAATGCTCCAGCTTATTTTGTCGATCTAATAGACAGAGTATTCAGGGAAGTATTGAATAAATTCATACTGGTTTTCATTGATGACATATTGATTTTCTCTAAGTCCGAGAGCGAGCATGAAAAACATTTGGAACAAGTGTTAGAGATTCTGAGAAAGAATGTTTTAAAGGCCAAATTTTCCAAATGTATATTCTGGCAAGAAGAAGTCAAGTTTCTTGGCCACGTTGTATCAAAGGAAGGAATTTCTGTGGATCCCGATAAGATCACAGCTATTCAAGATTGGAAGCAGCCAACTACACCCACAGAAGTCTGAAGTTTTCTTGGATTAGCTAGTTATTATCGGAAGTTCATTAAAGTTTTTTCGAAGATATCTAGTTCCTTAACAATACTAAGAAACATTCAAGGTTCAATTGGAATCCAAAATGTGAGACAGCTTTCCAAGAGTTGTGTAACACCCCACCTCCGCCAGGGTGTCTCTTGCAAGCACTCTGACTTTGGAGGGGCGTTTGAATCAGGTAAACATGCATAATGATATATCAAGGCAGAACAAGAACATACGTATATATGTAAACAGAGTAAATAACATAGATAAAACAGCGGAAGATTTCAAACCATTTCAAAACAAGTCTGGTACAACATAATGTCAACTTTCCAAATAAACAAGTCTAGATAAAAACAGCATCAACTGAAAAACTGAAATACATAAGTACTATCCCCAAAATAAGTGATAACCATAGCTAGCTTCATGTCGAAACCGTACATGAGCTGAAATCCCACAAGCAAGCAATCCGAAATCCAAGCTAAGCTCCAACGTTCCCACCCTGAGAACCTGGGGGGGAAACGGAAGAAAAGAGGCGAAAGAAAACAGGTAAGTCAAAAAGACTGAGTAAGCCCTACTACAATCAATGTAAACTGATAAAGTTAACTGGCATGTGAAGCAGGGATGAACATAAGGATAACAACATACTAGCATGATGATTAACTAACAAGGTAGATAAAGGTGTCATCGCATAATCAGGATTAAGGTTTTGCACCACAGGTGTACTAGCAAACTAACATGACTTGAATAAACAAGTATTGATCCCTTGGCCCAAGCTTTGGCCCAATAACATGAAGTGACCCTCATACGAGGTCCAACCAAACGGTCTAGTCGATCGGCTCCCTATAAGCCTAACTCGTCACGTGTTGGTGTCAATACGGCCCAAACATAATTGTAGTCAGACTGTGCAGGGTCTCCCGTCGGGTGTATCAAGCCCTAGGGTGTCAACCCCTGGACACCATAAACATGAGTGCACAGTCTCGATCTACTGGTACCCGTGCATGTTTTCCCCGGCTTCGGACTATGTGCACGACCATGGTCCGCCCAGAACTACACCGGCGTACCCATCTGCCGTCGCTTTTGGTCACTTACCTCAAGTCCAGTAATCGTGCCCCCACCCTAGCCTAGACCCTAGGGTCATAATGATATAAACTTGGGATTACTGCTGGAGTGGACCCCCATTGCTAGGATTTTCTAGTGGGTTAAGTACGGTTTAACCCTCTTGCTAATCATGGATTAACTTGGTTAAGTGTAACGATGAGTTCACGACTTAACCCTGATTAATCTACCAAGCCCAAATTGGTTAAGTATTAAGTGGACCATGACTTAACCCTAATCACGAGGCATTAATTAATTAATGTGCCTTAACCTCTCACATTAGACTTCGTTGTAGTTACTAGTTAAGCCGGTCGGTTCCGGGTAGCTTTACACCACAACTTGGTCTAACCTCGGGTTCAAGGTACACCATGACCAACTTCTCACATTGGGTCCTATTGTTTGTAGCAACTAGTTAAGCCGGTCGGTTTCGGGTAGGTTTACGCTACAAACTCAACCCAACCTCGAGTTGGTCACACTTATATTTTCTAAGTGTCATGTCCATCATGTTTCCAAAACATGTTACAAGTTTTCAAGAAATTGGGTAGACCTAACTTAATAGGTAAATTCCCAATGGGTAGACCTAACTTAATGGGTAAATTCCCAATCTTATGTTTTTATGTCTTTTAAGTTTACCCAACCCCAAACGCAATCCCATCGCTTACATATCGCAATAGCGCATAAAGGATAGAAAGAGGGAACTTGGCATAATCATGACATAAAGGCGTTGAAGCCACAAGTTTAACATGGTGTCATATGAAATGTACATATGTTCATATACTTGCATATTACATTTTTAGGCCTCAAAAGCATGCATAAAACAAAACTTAGCATATTGGTGATACATGGTAATAAATGACATGTAGGAATGGCCATAAGTTTGCATTTAGCCTCACATGCAAGTTATCATAAGGGATATGATAACTTACATGTTGCCAAAATGCAACCTTTAGCATAAAGCTTTAAGCTCATAAACCCAAGATAAGCTTGCATAACATGGTAACATGAACAAGATGATCAACCCAAACTTGCATAACATAACTTGCATATCATATGACAAACTTGCATATCAAACTTGCATAACATAACATGATAAACTTGCATATCATAACATATCAAACTTGCATAACATGACATAATGAACTTGCATATCATGGCAAACTTGCATATCATAATGATCAACCAAACTTGCATCATTCATTTAACTTTAGAGTTTAAATATGAAAGTAGAAAAGGGCTTACAATGCTTATGAAGACACCAAAATATGACAAAGCCCTTATGAAATCAAAATAAACCCCAAAATGCAAGCTCCAAATAGAGAAACCCTTGAGCAAAAATGATCAAAACCCTTGCTTTATGATGCAAATATAGAAACTTGACTTGAATGCAAGCTAATGACACTCATACAAGCTTAAAAACACTTGTATGCATGGAAAATCTCTCATAGAAATTTATTTAGGATTTTATGAAGAGAGTGGAGGCCATGAGAGGATTGATTTTGCCATAGTTTAGTTGTAGGGTTGATTAATGATGGTTTAGGGCTAGCTTAGGGTCTTATTTATAGATTAGGCAAGTGTTTTAGGCCATAGGATTAAACCTTAGTTGCAATCTCAGCCCTCAAAACCGAATCTGGCCCCCAAGCTCAACACAAACCCAAAATGGTGCACCAGGCAAAACTGCCCGGCTGAGCCAAGTCGACAGCCAAGTCGACAGGGCTGTCGACTTGGGTCCAACCAAGTCGACTCCCAAGTCGACAGGGCTGTCGACTTGGGTGCTCTGGCGGGAATTTTCCCGCCTGGCCCAATCTGCCCTAATTTTCCAAATTCAAACTTGAATTTGAAATCTGTTTTTACTTTGAAATTTTCTGAAAACTTCGTTGGGCCTTAATCGGGTCATACGGACTCCGATTTTCGAAAACTCGGACTCTATTTCGCGTATTTTTCCGAGACGAACGCAATGGCATAGCCCGTTTCCCTTGATTCAGATTTTAGAATTAAATTCTGCCTCGATTTACATTATAATAGGTTATTGAAAATACGGGTTGTTACATTCTCCCCTTCTTAAAGTATTTCGTCCCCGAAATCTTCAAGTTAGGAAGAACGTATCCTACCATCCAACATCCATCTACTCAAAACATCATCCACGAGCAATCATTGTCCTTACAAGATTCTAAATGTTGTATGAACATATGCAAAGGTGTGTGTATATGTACTTATCTAATGCAAATATCATCAATGCAAATTATGTTAGTGAAATGAATCCATATGTATGCAATTCCTAACATAATGTATAACATCTATATGTGTGCACATAACATACATCCATATGCAACATCCATGTGATAACACAAAAATTTTCATCCATGAATAAGCGTAAACACTCATGCATATGCAATATGAGGAGTGTGTGAGCCGATCTAGTGCCTAACGTGTATAATGCATCCACGAGTAACCACTTGCAAACACTTGCAAACACTTGCAACCACTTGCAACCATCAAGCATAACATGTTTCAAACACATGTTTCATCCAAAGGGTTTCTACCTAAGGTTCTCATGATAAGATTAACTAGATAAACATGGATAGCAAAGAGAAAGATATGCTAACAAAGAAAAGAGATTGAGAGTGTACCCTCAAAAAGGAATGGATAAAGCTCATGCATCTTCTCCTCGGTTTCCCAAGTTGCGTCTTCTTCGGCTTCACCCCATTGAACCTTCACCAACTTGACCTCTCGATTCCTTAGCTTCTTGGTCTCCGTCCCCAAGATACGAATCGGAGCTCTCCTCAAGGTAGCCTCTTTCTCCACTTCCACATCTTTCAGAACACTTGGCTCAACAACCTCTGCTGATTCATGTAAACACTTCCGGAGATGCGAGACATGAAAAACATCGTGTACTCCGGCAAGCTTCTCGGGCAACTCCACTCTATAAGCCATCTGCCCGATCCTCTCTATAATAGGGAATGGTCCAACAAACCTCGGTGCTAGCTTCCCAACGGCTCCAAATCGGACCACATTCCGCAAAGGAGAAACCTTCACGAAAACCATATCCCCAACATCAAACTCCAAATCAGTTCTTCGCTTATCAGCATAGGATTTCTGTCGGTCTTGGGCCGCTTTCATCCGTCTCTGAATCAACTCTACCTTCTCGGATGTATCTCTGATCATATCAGGCCCAAGTATAAGCTCATCTGTAGTCTCCCACCAACATGTAGGCGACTTGCACGGCCTCCCATATAAAGCTTCAAATGGTGCCATCCCTATGCTTGCCTGATAACTGTTATTATATGCAAACTCAACAAGAGGAAGATGGTCTTCCCAAGTACCACCAAAATCCAGGATACAAAGCCTCAACAGATCCTCGAGTACCCTATTCACCCTTTCGGTTTGACCGTCCGTCTGTGGGTGATAAGCCGTACTTAGATTCAACCTCATGCCCATAGCTTCTTGCAAGCTATTCCAGAATTGACTTGTAAGGATTGGGTCACGGTCACTGACTATACTAGAAGGGACTCCATGTAGTCTCACAATCTCACGAAGATATACAGACGCTAGCCAAGATGCGGTCCTCTTGCTCTTCACCGGAATGAAATGAGCACTCTTCGTAAGTCTATCCACGATAACCCAAATGCTCGTATTCCCTTTCCTTGACCTTGGTAGCCCATCGATAAAATCCATGGAAATACTCTCCCACTTCCATAGTGGAATGTCTAGAGCATGCAATAGCCCACCGGGCTTCTTCGACTCAGCCTTAACTTGCTGGCAAATGATACATCTAGAGATGAACCCTGCCACATCCTTCTTCATCCCAGGCCAAAAGAAAATGCGCTTCATATCTTTATACATCTTATCTCCGCCCGGATGTATAGTCAACTTAGAGCGATGCGCTTCCTCAAGAACTTTTCTTACTAAATCTTCCACCATTGGGACACATAACCTCCCGTCTCTCCTCATCCAACCCTTGTCATCAATAGAATATCGAGCGAGATGACTAGACGCCTCTCCTCGAATCAGCTTATCCATAATCTCAACTATCTGAGGGTCTTCTCTCTGCGAAGCCCCAACTTGATCAAGAAGGGTAGGTCTGAGTTCCAGAGATGCTAAAGAACCGGTCATCGACTCAACCGCCAAAGAGAAATCAAAGGTTGCCACATACTCTAAATTCTTCATCTCAACGAATAGAGGACTCAGGGTCAATCTTTTTCTACTCAATGCATCTGCTACCACATTCCCCTTGCCAGGGGTATAAGCTATCTCAAAATCGTAGGACGCCAAGAATTCCATCCATCTTTGTTGCCTCAGATTCAGATCCTTCTGAGAAAAGAGATACTTCAATGACTTGTGATCGGTATAAAGCTCAAATCTTTCTCCCAGAAGATAATGGCGCCAAGCCTTGAGTGCATATACTATTGCTGCCAACTCTAAGTCATGAGTGGGATAATTCTTCTCATGCACTTTGAGTTGTCTACCGCCAAAGCATATCACTCTTCCTTCTTGCATCAGAACAGCTCCTAGCCCCGTGCCACATGCATCGGTGTATACTGTAAATAACTTCCCTCCATCGGGCAAAGCTAGAACATGTGCTGAGGTGAGAGCTCTCTTGAGCTTCTGAAAAGCAAGCTTACATTCTATGCTCCAAGCAAAAACTAAATTTTTCTTCGTCAATTTAGTGAGAGGAGCGGAAATCTTCGCGAAGTCCTTGATGAACTTCCGGTAAAAGCCTGCAAGACCTAGAAAACTTCTTACTTTGGTTGCATTCCTTGGAGTCTTCCAATCCTGAACTGCAACTACCTTAGCGGGATCCACCGCTAAGCCTTGTTTAGATACTATATGCCCAAGGAATCTAACTTCCTTTCTCCAAAAGTGACACTTGGAGAACTTGGCCTTTAACTGATGCGCTCTAAGCGTATCCATCACCTCCACGAGATGCCTTGCGTGCTCTTCCTCATCCTTAGAGAAGATCAGAATATCATCTACGAAGACCACGACAAACTTGTTCAAGAACTCCCTGAACACCCTACTCATCAAGTCCACGAAATATGCGGGTGCATTAGTCAAGCCGAACGGCATGACAAGCCATTCGAAGAATCCATCTGGAGTTCTGAACGCAGTCTTGTCTATACTATCTTCAGCTACCCTGAGCTGATGGAATCCAGTATCAAGATCAAGCTGAGAGAAAAAAGAAGCACCGACTAGCTGGTCAAAGAGATCATCAATCCTCGGTAACGGATGTCTGTTCTTCTTAGTCAGCTTATTCAACTCTCGATAGTCAACACAAAGTCGGAGAGAACCATCTGCCTTGGTAGCAAATACCATAGGCGCTCCCCATTCAGATATACTTCGTCTAATGAAGTTCTTCTCAAGCAACTCTTTTACTTGCTTACTTAGCTCCCGCCTTTCACGCGGAGCCATGTGCCGAACGGGCAAAGAAACCGGCTTTGCATTATCCACCAGATAAATGCGGAAATCAATCTCTCGCTTAGGGGGCAACCCCCTAACTTCATCGAAAACGTCCGAACCACTCTCACAGACTGAAGAGTTTCCATTGACGAGTCGAGTGATTCCAGATAGCACAAAATGACGGGACCTCTCGGATTACAAGAAATTTCTAGGGTGTTCCCGAGGCGAGTCACGAGCCTCACAACCCTATGCTCACAATCAAGGATGGCTCCATATCTGGACAACCAATCCATGCCCAATATCAATCCGTATCCCCTAAAACCAAGAACATAAGCACTACACAAGAACTCTACACTCAGTATAGAGATCCTCAAATCCCCACATATCATAGACAAATGGGCGGAACCCCCAATAGGATTTGAGACACAGACGGGATCATCTACCAAGCTAGTACTAAGGTGCAAACTATCAACAAGATTAGATGAGATAAAGCTATGCGATGCACCAGAATCAAACAAGGTACGAACTAGAAAATCAGAAATATATACAAGGCTCTCAACAGAAATACTACCTCGATCGGGAACTGGAGCGACATTGAGAGCATGAACTTGCCCTCCTGAAGGTCCAACACGCTGAGTCTGACCCTGGCCTTGCCCTTGCTTCTTCGAGCAATCCTTACTGAAATGTCCAGTCTCACCGCAGAAAAAGCATTCACCATTCTTCCTCTTCCTCTTCTTACAATCCTTAATAAGATGCCCAACTGAACCGCAATAATGTCACTTCCCCTTGTTGTTCTTTCCCTTGTTGTTGTTCCCCTTGTTGCCTTGACTCTTGTTCTTGTTTTGATTGCCTTTACTGCTCTGACCACTTGGATTACCCTGATTTCCTTTCCACCGGGAATCAGTCTTCTTGGCTTGAGTATCATTCATCTTGACCTCTTTCTTGACATCTCCCTGAAGTAACGCCATATCAACCAAGCTCTCAAACGTGGCCCCATGGGGAATATGTGACATAGCCAATCCCTGCAACGGCTCATTCAATCCTCTAGCAAAACGAAGAGCCTTCTTCTGAGGAGTATTCACCATATCCAAGCCAAAACGAGCTAACTGATTGAACTTGTTCACATATTCTTTGACATACATATCTCCTTGTTTCAAAGTTATGAACCTCTCCATTTGCAGATTCTCCTCAGCAGAAGATAGAAACTTAAGCACGAACCTTGCCCTGAAATCGGCCCAAGTCTCAACAGGCCTAGTACCATTGGTGACTTCCCACCAATAAGCGGCTTCATCCTTCATAAGCCAAACCGCCAACAAGATCTTCCTATGATCGTCTAACCCAAAGATAGCAAATAAATCCTCGGTCTCTTTCAACCAATTTCTGGCCTCTACAAAAGTCTCAGTGCCTTGAAAGTTCTTGCCACCCATTGCTTTGAAATCTGTGCAAGTCTTTGCGAAGTCAGCTTGAGGATGCTGAGGGGGAGGAGGAAGAGGAACCTCAGCGACAAGAGGAGGAGGAACATCAGCGACATGAGGAGGAGGAACATTAACTACCGGAGGAGGAGGAGGAACATCTGCGGGGCCGGCTTCGGTCGCCCTAGCCTCCAAAAGTCTCCTATACCAAACAGGTACGTGCACTCCCTCCGGAATAGCAAAGTTATCGGCCATACTGAAAACGAAGAAAAAGACAGATTCAGAATGGAGAAAAACGAAGGAATTTTGCTAATGGCTTTTTGGGGAATAGCCTTTAAAATAAACTAGACTTTTCTTTGGAAAATACTTTATACTTGGTTTTGAAAATAGTTTTCCAAAAAGTTTTAAAAACCTTTTTGCTCCTTCTCGTAAACCATATGCTCTGATACCAAATGTAACACCCCACCTCCGCCAGGGTGTCTCTTGCAAGCACTCTGACTTTGGAGGGGCGTTTGAATCAGGTAAACATGCATAATGATATATCAAGGCAGAACAAGAACATACGTATATATGTAAAAAGAGTAAATAACATAGATAAAACAGCGGAAGATTTCAAACCATTTCAAAACAAGTCTGGTACAACATAATGTCAACTTTCCAAATAAACAAGTCTAGATAAAAACAACATCAACTGAAAAACTGAAATACATAAGTACTATCCCCAAAATAAGTGATAACCATAGCTAGCTTCATGTCGAAACCGTACATGAGCTGAAATCCCACAAGCAAGCAATCCGAAATCCAAGCTAAGCTCCAACGTTCCCACCCTGAGAACCTGGGGGGGAAACGGAAGAAAAGAGGCGAAAGAAAACAGGTAAGTCAAAAAGACTGAGTAAGCCCTACTACAATCAATGTAAACTGATAAAGTTAACTGGCATGTGAAGCAGGGATGAACATAAGGATAACAACATACTAGCATGATGATTAACTAACAAAGTAGATAAAGGTGTCATCGCATAATCAGGATTAAGGTTTTGCACCACAGGTGTACTAGCAAACTAACATGACTTGAATAAACAAGTATTGATCCCTTGGCCCAAGCTTTGGCCCAATAACATGAAGTAACCCTCATACGAGGTCTGTAACACCCCGAAAATTCTATAACTATGAAATTAACAAATTAAAGTATAATTAATCTGAAATCAAAGAACTAAGGGAAACGGGATACGCCATTGCGTTCGTCTCGGAAAAATACGCGAAATAGAGTCCGAGATTTCGAAAAACGGAGTCCGTATGAAGAAGATATGGCCTTCGGAAGTTTTGAATTAAATTTAAAATTCAAACAGAATAAAATAATTAAAAAATCGGGCCCAGTGGGCCAGGGCGGATAAACACCCGCCTAGGCCACCCAGGTCGACTGGGCTGTCGACCTGGGCTACCCATGTCGACAGGGCTGTCGACAGCCCTGTCGACAGGGGTATCGACCCGGTCGAGCCCAGCCAACCTGGCTGGCCAGGTCTGTGTTTGGCCGATTTTCTGTGGTCTGCTTTGTCACTAGGGCTAGGTGGCAAGTTTTAATTGGTCTCTCCTTAGAATGAATGGCTACGATCAATCCAAGCAACATCAATGGTCCTAATCAGTTCCTAACCTCTATATAAACAACCCTAGACTAAACCCTAATCTATTCATTCAAAAATAAGAACATAGCCGCCATGTTGCTGAGGAACGACTAGGAGTAGCCACCAAATTGGAGAGAGGATTAGGAGGAAGATTCTAAAGCTTAAAGCAACCTAAACAAATCAATTCAACAAAGGAATTTGCGTCTTCAATCCCTAAACTAGAGAATTCATCGCAACGATTGTAAGTAGAGTATTACTTTGGTATGAATAAACAATTGTGTTGGTTTGTATGCTTGAATTGTGGCAATGAAGTAATTCATATTTGTGCGTTCTTATCAATTTGAAATATTATATACGTTTGGATATTTATGAATTATGTTATTCATTATAAAGAACTACATGCGGTAGTTCTATGCAAGTATACGTTTGGAATATTTCGCAAATTATGTAATCCATGTTGGAGCTACATGTATGTAGTTGATTTAAATTCATGCAAGTTTGGGGTTTGCTTCTATGCCACCATGATGTATATTTTTGTGCATAAATCATTTTGTAAGTAATTGGAACAAGTTTGGTTATTATCTATATGAAATTATGTTGAGAATTTGGCATTATGTATTAAGCCATGCTTTTGTACTAGAAAACCTATTTGCAAACTTATGAATATGGCTAGGCTATGAATAATATTTGGCATAATTGAAAACCATGATTAGGTCTATCTTGTTTACAAGAATTATATGATGACATATGTGGTACATGGCTAGGTTAGGTTCAAAAAGTCCCTTTTTGTAAGTTTACATGACTAAAGTAAGAATCATGATTTCATGTTAGAAATATTTATGCCATGGTTATGTGAACAAATTCAACTATACTTATGCCATGCTTATGTTTGATATTATGCCATGCTTATGTTTGACATTATGCCATGCTTATGTTTGACATTATGCCATGCTTATGCTAGAAATATTTATGCCATGCTTATGTTTGACATTATGCCTAAATAAAAATATAGGTTCATGTGACAATAATGATATCTCAATTACAAGTTCACATGCTTTGATTCATGTCACCTATGTTACCACTATGCAAGTACACCAGTTTCTATTTTGTATTTCCAACGTCGTATTGCAAGTTCATGCGCTCACATTCCCCTCTTTGTGTATGTAATTACGCTTTAAGCCTCCCCTTTTCGCATGGCTAATTTGGGCTTTAAAAGGCTAAGCCCAAAACATATATAAACGGACGTGTTAAACGGGGGAAAACAACGTTGGGTTAAAATTACTAATGAATGAAAATATAAAATAGAAGGGCCCAAATTCAAGTATGGGTTGGGCCCATGATTGGTGTAACCTTTACACCATTAACTTAATAATGGGCCGCAAATATTTACATATAAATAAAGAAGAAAGACAAAATATGTAAATGTAGAACATACGATGTGTTTAACCCGAGGTTGGATTGAGTTGTGATGTAAACCTGCCCGGAACCGCCCGGCTGTCCAGTAGTCACAACAATACCTATCCAATGTGGGAGGTTAAACATGGAGCCCAATAAGGACCCGAGGTTAGACTGAGTTGTGGCGTAAGACTGCCCGGAACCAACCGGCAACAGGCAGCCACAACAATACCTGTCTAATGTGAGAGGTCAGGGCCTTAATAAGACAATTAAGGCTGAGTCAGGATTGTTAGGATTAAGTGAACTAAAGACTTAATCAAAATGGAACATGCTAAACTAAACGGACTGGTGGGGGTTAGGTTAGAAAACACTTAACCAACTTAGCATGTTGGCTAGAGATAGAAAACCTAGTAACGGGGGACCCTTTTCAGCAGTAACCCTAGAAGGTGTATCAGGATACCCTGAAACTAGGCAGGGTGGGGCACGATTACTGGGCTGATTGTAAGAGGTCAAAGCGACGGCGGTGGTGTAGCAGTGTAGGTTCTAACGGAGTGCGGGCGTGCACACACTCCGGCACAGAAAAATAAGGCACTGGACACCAGTAGCATACCTGTGCACTCTAAGGTTGTGTCGGGTTGCCACTATGGGACTTGATACACCCCATGGTGGGACCAGCATAGGTAACTACAACATCGGGGGCCGTAAGACACATATAACTATGCGAGTAGGAGCCGATCATCATTGAATGGATCACATCACCCTGATTATGGGGTGCAAATTGGAAACTAGTTTATATGGGTTCAGAGATTAACATGGGGTACGATAGTATATTCGACCCTAGACAACTTAACCAAGTTTATAGTGCTTGCCCACTTCTTGTTTATACTTATCATACCCAGTTCTTTATTCATAGACAAAATAGTACTAGACTTACTCAGGCTTTATGTCTGACTCTACTTTTCTTTCGTCTTCTTTCTTCCGTTTCCCCCCCCCCCCAGGTCCTCAGGGAGGGAACACAGCAGCTTGACCAACCTCAACATCCAGCTTGAAGAAGAGAAATGTATTGCTTGGACTTTCCTGTTTTGAACTATGGCTTTGGACAATCCACTATGAGGGCTTTGGCAGTTTATCTATGTTTTATTTATGCTTCTTTAAAATAATGTACTCAAGACAGATTATGAAAGTGTTATGTTATGATTTTGGAAAGGATGTAAGACAATCATGGTGATGTTTTGTAACACGTATTTGCTTTTATGAAATAAAAGTTTGTTGTTCTTCCGCTGTTTACAAATATGTGTTCTTATATCTGTCTTGTATATCTGTGACTTGTACTTATAAACCTCCACCAAAATTAGGGCATTCCCTTTGAGAGTGACCCTAACGGAGGTGGGGTGTTTCACTTGGTATCGGAGCATAGGTTTACCAGATAAGATAAAAAGTTTTGGAAAATTTATTTTCAAAAAAGGAAATTTAAAGAAGCATTTTTAAAAGAAAAATATTATTTTATTTTAAAAAGGCAAAGTCCACCCCCCAAAGCCATAGGTACTATCTCTTATCCTTCGTTTTGAATCTATCCTTTTTGTTTCAGCATGTCCCAAGAACTTAACTTGCCGGAAGGGGTGCCAATACCTGGTTGGTTTAGACGGTTCTTAGAAGTAAGGGCCACTCAGCCAGGTCCTACCGTTCCTCCTCCCCCAGCTGAAGGAAATCATCCAGCCGCAGCGGCACCTTTTCCTCCACCTCTTCCTCGGGGAAACATGTTTGCTAAGATATGTAAAGATTTTAAAGCTATGGGAGGAAGGGATTTCCATGGAACTGAGTCCTTCGTGGCAGCTAGGAATTGGCTGAAAGAAACGGAGGACCTATTCATCATCTTTGAGGTAGAGGATAGGCAAAAAGTACAATTGGCAGTATGGCTATTGAAGGGCGAGGCTTCCTACTGGTGGGAAGTCACTAATGCTGAAAGACCAGTGGAGACATGGGAGGACTTTAGGGCAAGGTTTGAGACTAAATTTCTCTCAGATGCGGAAAGAAGTTTGCAGTTGGAAAAATTCTTATTTCTTAAGCAAGGGGACAAGACAGTCAGAGAATATGTGAATCAGTTCGATGAGCTGGCTAGGTTTGGGCTTGACCTAGTCAACACCCCGCACAAGAAGGCTCTCCGTTTCGTCAAAGGGTTGAATGAGCCATTACACAGTTTGGCCATGACCCATATACCCATGGGAGCCACGTATGAAAGATTGGTGCAAATGGCATTGCTGAATGAAGAGGATAAGGGCAAGAAGAAAGAGGGTTTGCAGCCCAAGAAGACAGACTTTAAGAAGGGCGGGAAAGGCAACAAAGAGAAGAGGAAGTGTAATTTCTGTGGCAAAGTGGGGCACTTAGTAAAGGACTGCCGGAAAAAGAAGGCCAAGGAGAATGGTGGGTGCTTTTCTTGCGGTGAGACGGGCCACAGGGCTAAGGACTGCCCAAAGAAACGAGGACAGGGGCAGAGGGCTGGATCCACCCCAGGGGCACAGGTTCATGTGCTGGAAGCGCCACCTCTGCAACAGCGAGGTATAAATACTTCTGTAGAAAGTGTAGTTTATCTTTATGATCACCCCGTTCGCACTTTATTTGATTCTGGCGCATCACACTCCTTTATCTCGTCTGCTTTAGTAGAATCTCTGCACCTAAAAACTAGTATGGTAGAGGACCCCTTAATTGTTTCAAACCCAATTGGGGGCCCAGCTTATTTGTCTATGATCTGTGTGGGATTGAAAATTTCTATTCTAAGTGTAGAATTTCAATGTAGTGCCTTTGTTTTGGGCTTTTCGGGTTATGGTTTGATTTTGGGTATGGATTGGCTATCCAGTAATGGGGCCATCCTTGATTGTGAGAAAAGGGTTGTTAGGCTCCTAACCCAGCTCGGTAATACTTTGGAAATTTCTTGTAATCCCTCGTATGCAGTTATGCTTAGTTATCTTGAATCGCTAGATGCTTCTGTTGAAAATTTGAAATCAGTTAGAGTGGTCCGGGAATATCCGGATGTCTTTGAAGAGGTGAAGGGCTTGCCTCCGAAGCGGGAAATAGACTTCCGCATATATCTTGTAGATAATGCAAAGCCCGTTGCGTTGCCCGTTAGACATATGGCTCCACGAGAAAGGAAAGAGCTCAGTAAACAGATTAAAGAGCTTCTAGAAAAGGGGTTCATTAGGAGAAGCATTTCAGAATGGGGCGCTCCAGTGGTGTTCGCTACAAAGGCGGATGGTTCACTCCGTCTATGTGTTGACTATAGGGAGCTCAACAAGCTAACGAAAAAGAATAGGCACCCTCTCCCTAGAATTGACGATTTGTTTGACCAGCTTGTAGGAGCGTCTGTTTTCTCCCAACTCGATTTAGCAACCGGTTTTCATCAGCTAAGGGTGGCTGAAGATAGCATCGATAAAACGGCGTTCAGAACCCCAGACGGCTTCTTTGAATGGCTTGTCATGCCTTTCGGCTTGACAAATGCACCTGCGTACTTCGTGGGCCTAATGAGTAGGGTATTTAGAGATTTCCTCAACAAATTCGCCGTGGTCTTCGTAGATGATATCCTTATCTTCTCAAAGAGTGAAGAGGAACATGCTCAACACTTAAGGGCAATCATGGAAACTTTGCGAGTCCATCAACTAAAAGCCAAATTCTCCAAATGCCACTTTTGGAGAGAAGAGGTGAGGTTCCTTGGGCACATAGTATCTAAACAAGGGTTAGCAGTGGACCCTGCTAAGGTAGTGGCGGTACAGGACTGGAAGACACCAAGGAATGCGACTGAGGTCCGAAGCTTTTTAGGACTAGCGGGTTTCTATCGAAAATTCATAAGGGATTTTGCGAAAATCTCAGCTCCGCTCACGAAATTGACCAAGAAGAATCTAGTGTTTAATTGGGACTTGGATTGCGAGTTTGCTTTCCAACGACTGAAAAGGGCTCTCACAACAGCCCCAGTTTTGACGCTGCCGGATGGGAGCAAGATGTTTACCGTTTATACGGATGCATGTGGGACAGGGCTAGGCGCCGTCTTAATGCAAGAAGGAAGGGTGGTAGCTTATGGCGGGAGGCAATTGAAAGTGCACGAAAAGAACTACCCAACCCACGATCTTGAGTTAGCCGCCATCGTCTTTGCACTCAAGTCTTGGCGACACTATCTCCTAGGTGAGAAGTTCGAACTTTACACTGACCATAAATCGTTGAAATATCTTTTCTCGCAGAAAGATCTTAACTTGAGGCAACAGAGATGGATGGAGTTTCTTGCCTCGTACGATTTCGAAATCTCCTACACTCCGGGCAAAGGCAACGTAGTGGCAGACGCGTTGAGCCGAAAGAAATTGACCCTAAGCCCGTTGTTTGTTGAAAGACAAAGCCTAGAGTTTATAGCCAGCTTCGACTTTAGGCCTTCCTCCGATTTCGTACCGGGCTTGCTTGCATCTCTCGAAGTGCGCCCGACTTTAGTGGATTCAGTAGGGGCAGCACAACGCGAAGACCCTCAGCTTGTGGAAATGATTGATAGGCTAATTAGGGGTGAGGCTTCAAGTCACCTCAACAGATACTCCATCGACGATAAGGGTTTGCTAAGGCGAGACGGAAGACTATGCGTCCCACAGACAAAAGATTTAGTAAAGAAGGTTCTCGAGGAAGCACATCACTCCAAGATGACGATACACCCAGGCGGAGATAAAATGTACAAAGACATAAAGAGGACTTTCTTCTGGAACGGCATGAAAAAGGATGTGGCAGAGTTCGTTTCTAAGTGTATGGTGTGCCAACAGGTTAAGGCGGAACAGAAAAAGCCTGGCGGGCTGCTACATCCTCTTGAGGTCCCGCAGTGGAAGTGGGATAGCATCTCAATGGACTTCATCGATGGGCTGCCTAGGTCTAGGAGAGGCAACACTAGCATTTGGGTAATAGTGGATAGGCTTACTAAAAGCGCCCACTTTTTACCTGTTAAAAGTAAAAGAACTGCCTCATCCCTAGCATCACTTTACCTTAAGGAAATCGTTCGACTCCATGGAATACCATCTAGCATTGTTAGTGACCGAGACCCCATCTTCACCAGTGAGTTTTGGCGGAGTCTGCAAGAAGCAGTAGGAACGCAGTTATGCTTGAGCACAGCCTATCATCCCCAAACCGATGGCCAAACAGAGAGAGTGAACAGAGTTTTGGAAGATCTTTTAAGGCTATGCGTCCTTGACTTCGGAGGGACATGGGAAGACCACCTTCCTTTGGTGGAATTTGCCTACAACAACAGTTATCAAGCAACCATCGGAATGGCGCCCTTCGAAGCTTTATATGGAAGACCGTGTCGATCGCCCACTTGTTGGTGGGAGTCTACTGATAAGCTCATACTTGGACCAGATATGATCCGAGAGACCTCAGAGAAAGTAGACTTAATACGAAGAAGGATGAAGACAGCCCAAGATAGACAGAAGTCCTATGCCGACAAGAGAAGGACCGACCTTGAATTTGAGGTTGGAGACAGAGTTTTTCTCAAGGTATCACCGCTAAGAAACGTTGTTCGTTTTGGAACCACAGGAAAGCTAGCACCAAGGTTCGTAGGGCCATTCCCTATCATCGAGAAAATTGGGAAAATGGCCTATAGATTAGAGCTACCCGAGAAGTTGGCTGGAGTCCACAACGTTTTTCACGTTTCTCATCTCCGAAAATGTCTTCATGAGTCCGCTGAAGTGGTAGAGCCAAATATCCTCGAAGAGGCCGAAGTGGAACGCGAAGCAACCATAAGAAAAGTTCCAACCCGCATATTAGGAACGGAAGTGAAGAAGCTACGCAACCGTGAAGTCAAGCTCGTCAAAGTTCAGTGGAGCGACGCCGAGGGAGACGCGACTTGGGAAACTGAAGCTAGAATACGTACTGCCTACCCTTTTCTGTTCGAGGGTACATCCTTGATCTTTCTTTTTCCTTAAGTTGCGCTTTTATCTATCTTTTTAGGTATATTTCCTCGACCGTATCTTTTAGGTAGAAACCCTTTGGATGGAAACATGTAGTTGAAACATGTTATGGATGATGGTTACAAGTGGTTGCAAGTGATTGCTAGTGGTTGCTCGTGGTTGCATATACACACACAATCTAGGTTTTAGATCGGCTCAGTCACTGCATATTGCATATGCATATATGTTTGCATTCGTATGTGGTTGAATTTTAATGTGTTGTCATGTGGATGTTGCATTTGTATTGAATGATTGTGCACTCATGTAGAATCATGAATAGGAAAATTTGCATACATAATGGATTCATGGCACTTACATGATTCGCATTAAGGAGGTCAACTGAATCAGTAGACCGCCTGATTTTGCATTAGATAAGTACATGTACACACACACTTCGCATATGATCATGAAGCATTAGAAGTCTTTTAAGGACAATGGATGCTCGTGTTTGATGGATGAGTAGATGGATGATTGGATGTTAGGATATACATTCCTCCTAACTTGAAGATTTCGGGGACGAAATCCTTTTAAGTGGGGGAGAATGTAACACCCCGAAAATTCTATAACTGTGAAATTAACAAATTAAAGTATAATTAATCTGAAATCAAAGAACTAAGGGAAACGGGATACGCCATTGCGTTCGTCTCGGAAAAATACGCGAAATAGAGTCCGAGTTTTCGAAAAACGGAGTCCGTATGAAGAAGATATGGCCTTCGGAAGTTTTGAATTAAATTTAAAATTCAAACAGAATAAAATAATTAAAAAATCGGGCCCAGTGGGCCAGGGCGGATAAACACCCGCCTAGGCCACCCAGGCCGACTGGGCTGTCGACCTGGGCTACCCATGTCGACAGGGCTGTCGACAGCCCTGTCGACAGGGATATCGACCCGGTCGAGCCCAGCCAACCTGGCTGGCCAGGTCTGTGTTTGGCCGATTTTCTGTGGTCTGCTTTGTCACTAGGGCTAGGTGGCAAGTTTTAATTGGTCTCTCCTTAGAATGAATGGCTACGATCAATCCAAGCAACATCAATGGTCCTAATCAGTTCCTAACCTCTATATAAACAACCCTAGACTAAACCCTAATCTATTCATTCAAAAATAAGAACATAGCCGCCATGTTGCTGAGGAACGACTAGGAGTAGCCACCAAATTGGAGAGAGGATTAGGAGGAAGATTCTAAAGCTTAAAGCAACCTAAACAAATCAATTCAACAAAGGAATTTGCGTCTTCAATCCCTAAACTAGAGAATTCATCGCAACGATTGTAAGTAGAGTATTACTTTGGTATGAATAAACAATTGTGTTGGTTTGTATGCTTGAATTGTGGCAATGAAGTAATTCATATTTGTGCGTTCTTATCAATTTGAAATATTATATACGTTTGGATATTTATGAATTATGTTATTCATTATAAAGAACTACATGCGGTAGTTCTATGCAAGTATACGTTTGGAATATTTCGCAAATTATGTAATCCATGTTGGAGCTACATGTATGTAGTTGATTTAAATTCATGCAAGTTTGGGGTTTGCTTCTATGCCACCATGATGTATATTTTTGTGCATAAATCATTTTGTAAGTAATTGGAACAAGTTTGGTTATTATCTATATGAAATTATGTTGAGAATTTGGCATTATGTATTAAGCCATGCTTTTGTACTAGAAAACCTATTTGCAAACTTATGAATATGGCTAGGCTATGAATAATATTTGGCATAATTGAAAACCATGATTAGGTCTATCTTGTTTACAAGAATTATATGATGACATATGTGGTACATGGCTAGGTTAGGTTCAAAAAGTCCCTTTTTGTAAGTTTACATGACTAAAGTAAGAATCATGATTTCATGTTAGAAATATTTATGCCATGGTTATGTGAACAAATTCAACTATACTTATGCCATGCTTATGTTTGATATTATGCCATGCTTATGTTTGACATTATGCCATGCTTATGTTTGACATTATGTCATGCTTATGCTAGAAATATTTATGCCATGCTTATGTTTGACATTATGCCTAAATAAAAATATAGGTTCATGTGACAATAATGATATCTCAATTACAAGTTCACATGCTTTGATTCATGTCACCTATGTTACCACTATGCAAGTACACCAGTTTCTATTTTGTATTTCCAACGTCGTATTGCAAGTTCATGCGCTCACATTCCCCTCTTTGTGTATGTAATTACGCTTTAAGCCTCCCCTTTTCGCATGGCTAATTTGGGCTTTAAAAGGCTAAGCCCAAAACATATATAAACGGACGTGTTAAATGGGGGAAAACAACGTTGGGTTAAAATTACTAATGAATGAAAATATAAAATAGAAGGGCCCAAATTCAAGTATGGGTTGGGCCCATGATTGGTGTAACCTTTACACCATTAACTTAATAATGGGCCGCAAATATTTACATATAAATAAAGAAGAAAGACAAAATATGTAAATGTAGAACATACGATGTGTTTAACCCGAGGTTGGATTGAGTTGTGATGTAAACCTGCCCGGAACCGCCCGGCTGTCCAGTAGTCACAACAATACCTATCCAATGTGGGAGGTTAAACATGGAGCCCAATAAGGACCCGAGGTTAGACTGAGTTGTGGCGTAAGACTGCCCGGAACCAACCGGCAACAGGCAGCCACAACAATACCTGTCTAATGTGAGAGGTCAGGGCCTTAATAAGACAATTAAGGCTGAGTCAGGATTGTTAGGATTAAGTGAACTAAAGACTTAATCAAAATGGAACATGCTAAACTAAACGGACTGGTGGGGGTTAGGTTAGAAAACACTTAACCAACTTAGCATGTTGGCTAGAGATAGAAAACCTAGTAACGGGGGACCCTTTTCAGCAGTAACCCTAGAAGGTGTATCAGGATACCCTGAAACTAGGCAGGGTGGGGCACGATTACTGGGCTGATTGTAAGAGGTCAAAGCGACGGCGGTGGTGTAGCAGTGTAGGTTCTAACGGAGTGCGGGCGTGCACACACTCCGGCGCAGAAAAATAAGGCACTGGACACCAGTAGCATACCTGTGCACTCTAAGGTTGTGTCGGGTTGCCACTATGGGACTTGATACACCCCATGGTGGGACCAGCATAGGTAACTACAACATCGGGGGCCGTAAGACACATATAACTATGCGAGTAGGAGCCGATCATCATTGAATGGATCACATCACCCTGATTATGGGGTGCAAATTGGAAACTAGTTTATATGGGTTCAGAGATTAACATGGGGTACGATAGTATATTCGACCCTAGACAACTTAACCAAGTTTATAGTGCTTGCCCACTTCTTGTTTATACTTATCATACCCAGTTCTTTATTCATAGACAAAATAGTACTAGACTTACTCAGGCTTTATGTCTGACTCTACTTTTCTTTCGTCTTCTTTCTTCCGTTCCCCCCTCCCCCCCCAGGTCCTCAGGGAGGGAACACAGCAGCTTGACCAACCTCAACATCCAGCTTGAAGAAGAGAAATGTATTGCTTGGACTTTCCTGTTTTGAACTATGGCTTTGGACAATCCACTATGAGGGCTTTGGCAGTTTATCTATGTTTTATTTATGCTTCTTTAAAATAATGTACTCAAGACAGATTATGAAAGTGTTATGTTATGATTTTGGAAAGGATGTAAGACAATCATGGTGATGTTTTGTAACACGTATTTGCTTTTATGAAATAAAAGTTTGTTGTTCTTCCGCTGTTTACAAATATGTGTTCTTATATCTGTCTTGTATATCTATGACTTGTACTTATAAACCTCCACCAAAATTAGGGCATTCCCTTTGAGAGTGACCCTAACGGAGGTGGGGTGTTTCAAGGTCCAACCAAACGGTCTAGTCGATCGGCTCCCTATAAGCCTAACTCGTCACGTATTGGTGTCAATACGGCCCAAACATAATTGTAGTCAGACTGTGCAGGGTCTCTCGTCGGGTGTATCAAGCCCTAGGGTGTCAACCCCTGGACACCATAAACATGAGTGCACAGCCTCGATCTACTGGTACCCGTGCATGTTTTCCCCGGCTTCGGACTATGTGCACGACCATGGTCCGCCCGGAACTACACCGGCGTACCCATCTGCCGTCGCTTTTGGTCACTTACCTCAAGTCCATTAATCATGCCCCCCCCCCTAGCCTAGACCCTAGAGTCATAATGATACAAACTTGGGATTACTGCTGGAGTGGACCCCCATTGCTAGGATTTTCTAGTGGGTTAAGTACGGTTTAACCCTCTTGCTAATCATGGATTAACTTGGTTAAGTGTAACGATGAGTTCACGACTTAACCCTGATTAATCTACCAAGCCCAAATTGGTTAAGTATTAAGTGGACCATGACTTAACCCTAATCACGAGGCATTAATTAATTAATGTGCCTTAACCTCTCACATTAGACTTCGTTGCGGTTACTAGTTAAGCCGGTCGGTTCCGGGTAGCTTTACACCACAACTTGGTCTAACCTCGGGTTCAAGGTACACCATGACCAACTTCTCACATTGGGTCCTATTGTTTGTAGCAACTAGTTAAGTCGGTCGGTTCCGGGTAGGTTTACGCTACAAACTCAACCCAACCTCGAGTTGGTCACACTTATATTTTCTAAGTGTCATGCCCACCATGTTTCCAAAACATGTTACAAGTTTTCAAGAAATTGGGTAGACCTAACTTAATAGCTAAATTCCCAATGGGTAGACCTAACTTAATAGGTAAATTCCCAATCTTATGTTTTTATGTCTTTTAAGTTTACCCAACCCCAAACGCAATCTCATCGCTTACATAGCGCATAAAGGATAGAAAGAGGGAACTTGGCATAATCATGACATAAAGGTGTTGAAGCCACAAGTTTAACATGGTGGCATATGAAATGTACATATGTTCATATACTTGCATATTACATTTTTAGGCCTCAAAAGCATGCATAAAACCAAACTTAGCATATTGGTGATACATGGTAATAAATGACATGTAGGAATGGCCATAAGTTCGCATTTATCCTCACATGCAAGTTATCATAAGGGATATGATAACTTACATGTTGCCAAAATGCAACCTTTAGCATAAAGCTTGAAGCTTTAAGCTCATAAACCCAAGATAAGCTTGCATAACATGGTAACATGAACAAGATGATCAACCCAAACTTGCATAACATAACTTGCATATCATATGACAAACTTGCATATCAAACTTGCATAACATAACATGATAAACTTGCATATTATAACATATCAAACTTGCATAACATGACATAATGAACTTGCATATCATGGCAAACTTGCATATCATAATGATCAACCAAACTTGCATCATTCATTTAACTTTAGAGTTTAAATATGAAAGTAGAAAAGGGCTTACAATGCTTACGAAGACACAAAAATATGACAAAGCCCTTATGAAATCAAATAAACCCCAAAATGCAAGCTCCAAATAGAGAAACCCTTGAGCAAAAATGATCAAAACCCTTGCTTTATGATGCAAATATAGAAACTTGACTTGAATGCAAGCTAATGACACTCATACAAGCTTAAAAACACTTGTATGCATGGAAAATCTCTCATAGAAATTTATTTAGGATTTTATGAAGAGAGTGGAGGCCATGAGAGGATTGATTTTGCCATAGTTTAGTTGTAGGGTTGATTAATGATGGTTTAGGGCTAGCTTAGGGTCTTATTTATAGATTAGGCAAGTGTTTTAGGCCATAGGATTAAACCCTAGTTGCAATCTCAGCCCTCAAAACCGAATCTGGCCCCCAAGCTCAACACAAACCCAAAATGGTGCACCAGGCAAAACTGCCCGGCTGAGCCAAGTCGACAGCCAAGTCGATAGGGCTGTCGACTTGGGTCCAACCAAGTCGACTCCCAAGTCGACAGGGCTGTCGACTTGGGTGCTCTGGTGGGAATTTTCCCGCCTGGCCCAATATGCCCTAATTTTCCAAATTCAAACTTGAATTTGAAATCTGTTTTTACTTTGAAATTTTCTGAAAACTTCGTTGGGCCTTAATCGGGTCATACGGACTCCGATTTTCGAAAAATCAGACTCTATTTCGCGTATTTTTCCGAGAAGAACGCAATGGCATAGCCCGTTTCCCTTGATTCAGATTTTAGAATTAAATTCTGCCTCGATTTACGTTATAATAGGTTATTGAAAATACGGGTTGTTACAAGTTGAAGTTAAGATTGACAACTGCTCCAGTGTTAACAATTATCGATGGAAATCAAGACTTGAAATTCTAGATGGATGCTTCTAAAGAAGGTCTTGGTGCAGTATTAATGCAAAGAGGCCAAGTAGTCGCTTATGCTAGCCTTCAGTTGAAGCCGCATGAGAAGAATTATGCAACTCATGATCTTGAATTGTTAGCCATCATGTTTGCTATGGAAACCTGGAGACATTATCTATTGGGTGGGAAATTTGAATTATATACTGATCATCAATCATTGAAGTATTTGTTCACCCAGAAAGATCATAATATGAGGCAGCAACGTTGGCTAGAATTTCTCGCGGCATATGATCTTGATATTTTGTATACTCCGGGGAAAGCCAATGTTATGGCTGATGCGCTCAGCAGAAAGAATGCGATCATCGCCAATCTTATCATTATACCACAGTTGATTGATGAAATATCTATTCTTCAGAAAGACGATAGTTTTGTTAAAGAGATGATCAAAAGAATTCAAAGGGGCGAAGTCTCTAGTTTCCAAGTGGATAGCACAGGAGTTTTGAGATTGAAAGGAAGAATTTGTGTTCCCAACATCCTTGAGCTCAAAAGAGAAGTATTGGATGAGTGTCACAAGTCCAAGCTAAGTATCCATCCAGGGGTTAGTAAAATGTATATGACCTCAAGCGTACCTTCTGGTGGAAGGCGATGAAAAGAGACATCTCAATATATGTTAGTAGGTGTTCTACTTATCAACAAGTCAAAAGAGATCAACAGAAACTCGCCGGATTGTTGCAACCATTGGAAATTCCAGGTTGGAAGTGGGAACAAATTTCTATGGATTTCATAGATGGGTTGCCTAGAACCAGGAAAGGAAAAGACAGTATTTGGGTGATCGTAGATCATTTCACGAAGACCGCCCATTTCATGCCTGTCAGATCGAATAGAACCGCTCAGAGTCTGGTGCGAATTTATTTCAAAGAAATTGTTAAACTACATGGATTTCCCATGAGTATTGTTAGTGATCGTGACCCAATTTTCACTAGTAAATTCTGGGAGGCATTCCAAGCAGAATTGGGAATGAAACTGAACTTGAGCACCGCTTATCATCCTCAAACAGATGGTCAAACTGATAGGGTGAATCGTATTCTAGAAGATTTATTGCGGGCTTGTGTTATTAATTTTAGCGGATCATGGGATGACCACATGCATTTGGCTAAGTTCTCATACAATAACAGCTACCAAGCAAGCTTGCAAATGTCACCATTCGAAGAATTGTATGGTCGACCGTGCAGATCTCCCGCATGTTGGGTAGAACCTGGCAATAGACTTGTATTGGGACCCGATATGATTCGCGAAGCTTCCGACAAAGTCGATTTCATTAAGAAATGATTGTAAATAGCTCAAAGCCAACAGAAGAGCTATGAAGACTCGAGAAGAAGAGATTTAGCATTTTCTGTTGGTGACTATGTGTATCTAAGGGTTTCTCCGATGAGAGAAGTAGTCAGATTCGGTAAACAGGGAAGTTGGTGCCTAGATTTATTGGCCTATTTCCTGTACTTGAACGGATTGGAACTCTTGCTTATAGGCTCCAACTACCTGATTGGTTGCCTGGAGTACATGAAGTGTTTAACGTATCTCAACTTCGAAAACATGTACATGATCCAGACTTGGTCATGGAAGAAGTCACGCAACAAGATTTGGAAATTACTCCAGAATTAGCTGTGAGAAGGGAGCCGATAAAGATTATTGGCAAAGAAACTAAAGAGCTGAGGAACAAGAAGGTTCACTTAGTCAAAGTGCAATGGAGTGGAGATCCGCGAGACTGTACTTGGGAAACTGAGGAGAGCATTAAGAAAGCCTATCCCAATTGCATGGTGGATATCTCTGATTAACTCTGGTGCAAGGTACATTTACCATATTTTGCATTTTCGTTTTGTTCTCTACTTTGCTATAGTTTCCTTTTTATGAATGTAAATTTTTTAATTATATAGTCTGATGATTTTAAAAGAGTATATGAATTAATTAGTATATTTTTGAAAAGTTAATCATTGTTGTTTGTGTTGCGTGATTATGAATTTGGTTAATCAAAATATTGGAACGATAATTAATTTAATCGATAAGAGAATGAAGGTAAATTTATGCAAATTGAATCAAATATTAAATTGATTTAAAAATTGATTGGAATATATGCATGTACATTATATATGTTTGAACAGGTAAATGGATTTGCTGTTGAGTAAAGAATTTATTTGCATGCCCGACAAATAGGTAAACCTTAATGAGTTGGATGCGTAGTTTTATTATTGTATCAACTCCTGTGAATGCCATTGGATGCGGAGTACTGGTTGTTCTGTGTGAAATAATAAACGTCACCATACGATAGTAACAATTAATTTTGAACTACACTACATGGCACCCTTCTCGAAGACAACATACTTTATCATATACCATGTAAGCATTTGGAGCTTATGTGACGAGGTTGAAGGTTTACCATACGAGCGAGAGGCTTGTATGGCGATGACTGTATTACAGGTTGAACCGAAGACTGATATGGACTATATAAAATGTAACGATAAACTGCCAGATTAATAAAAACCCCCACACGGGTTTGGAGATGACAATAAACACATCTCTCTAATCATTAAGGCATAAAAACTATTTATAGGGTGACGAGAATTTATTCTCTTGAGTTATGATCTATACACACTCCCCTGTGGACACCGGAATATATCACTATAAATATGTGTGAGCTTTTTAAGATTAATTGGGTGCCTATTACGGCCTAATAAATTTCCAAACCCCTCCCCGTACAAAGGAGGTTATGGCGAAATTTTTCGAAAATTTAGGGTGTTAGCCAAATTTTTCAAGAATTAGGAAATTCTTAGAAACTGAAAAGTTGAAAAATGAAAGTTGAGTTGGTTAATTAAACAACTTTCAGCTTCGTTCCTTTTCGGGGACAAAAAGATTTTAAGTGGGGGAGATTGTAACAACTCGAAAAATCAGAACCAATTTAAAAATTTTAATTTGGCTATTTTAGTGAGTTTTGAATATTTAAAATGAATTATTTTAAATGATAACGAAAAGAAATTTATTTTGAATAGAATTAAAATGTATATATTTATTTGAATCGATGTTGGAATATAAATATTTATTTTAATTTTAAAAAGGAGTTGGAAATGGCGCGGCAGTTTTAAAATTTAAATTTGAACTTTTGACTGACTGTACAGGATGTAAAATAAAATGGATTTTAGTGAAACCAAAAATATTTAAATTTGTTTAAGAATATCTTTCCAATGAATATGAAAAATCGAAATTTCATAGCGGTAATCAAAAGTTATGGTCAAATGAATTTTCAGAAAGGTCACTATGGAATTAATATAGCCCTTGAAAATAGACATTTTGCAAACGACATCCGTTTTCGACGAAACCACTTTTGTCAGATCCGGAATGTCAAATTATTGCTAGGTTTCAAATTCCATAATTTTTGAAGTTAATATGTGAGTGTGTCAAAGGAAAATGTGTTTGGTTAATTTTAGTCAATTTGGATCGACCAGAAAATGGCCCTTATTCAAATGAACTCCAAATTCGATGAAATCAGTTTTTTTGGGACCGTATCGTCCAAACATAGCCAGATTTATTTTTCTGTAATTTTTAGAATCTGTATGTGGCCCTGGAAACTTAAAATGTGCATTCACATCAGAATTTGATTGTTTTATATTTTAATTTGATGAATAACAGGCTGTAACAGTCGAGTGGGCTTACGAAACATATTCCATTGTGTTCGGAATGGGGGTATTTAGCTAAGGGTGATAGTCATTGGGTTTGGATTGGAGTTCGTATGGACCAAGGGTTATTTTCGGATTTAAAGAAATTAAAAATAAATATAAGAATTCCTGGCCCAATCAGATTTCCCTTCTTCATTCACGCGTTGACCAAAACCCCCAATCCCTCTTCATTGCGAATGACTATAAGATCTCCCTCCTTCTCTCCTCTTTTTCGCTTCGATCACTCAATAAAGTCGCCAACTTCAGTTAGGGATTTTGTAGAGTTTACTCTTCTTGTTAAATCCATAAGGTTTTCGGCATTTAACATTGTGTGTTGGCCTAGAATCGCGCGCTCAAAGCTGCGCCACATCACCTAAGTTTCCTCTGCTGTCTCTGGTTCGAGTTCACTATGGTTGGGAACTTTGGGTCCGCCATTCCAAGCTCTTTGATGTGGCAGAGGCCAATTAGCTTCTAGTGCAACGGTTGGACTGTAAATTCGAACCCTAGTTTGGAACCCATCGTGAAATGTAACGGGTTTGTTAATTTAAACTGATTTTAACACTATAAAACCGTCGCAAAATATGGTTGATCTAATAAAATCATATCTTTTTGCTATATGGTCTAAATCTAGTGAAACAAGAGACATTAGACTCGTGGCGTCGTCCTCTACATTCTAGAAGAGACCGTAGAATTTTTGGAGCTTCCTAAAATTTTTGAAGAAGTGGAACCCAATGTGAGATTTCTAAATTCAAAACGATATGGAATGGCAACGTTTATATAATCGATGCATTAGTTATATAAGCATTGTACACCTCATGTATAAGCGTTGTATAAATTATATGTGCGATGTATGAGCTATATATGTGTTGTAAAAATTATATGTGAGTTGAATGGAGTTGAAATGAAATTGAAATATATTTGTATATGTATATATATACACTCCCCTCGTCCACAGACCATGGATGATATATATTGGTTGTGATTGTTTGGAATTTGGTTGACGTGAAATTTGGTTGATAGATGCGAATGGTTTATAATGGTTATTTGTGGTTGAAACAAAATTGGAATTGGTTGTGGAAAAATTCATTGTGATATGAAAATGATCGAAATATTTAGATTATAAGATAAGCCCTTTAGGGAACGCCGCGAGGCGTAAGGTAGTGCGAGGATCCATACTCGGGACGGTGTTGGTTTTAAGCCCCCTGTCGTTATGCTACCGAAATTTTCTGAAAAATATTCATGTGTTTGATTTATATTCATGTGTTGAAATATATTCATGTGTTGGAAAAATATTCATACGACGAATGAATAGTTTGAAAGATAAAAATTGATTTTTATCATGTATATGAAGTATATAAAATATTCATGTTTGAAATAAATAGTTTGAAAGATAAAAATCACATTTTTATTATATATATGAATCATTAAAAATATTCATGTTTTTAAATAAATGGTTTTAACAATAAAAATCATATTTTTATTATATACATGAAGTGTTAAAAATAGTCATGTGTTAAAATAATTATTTATTGAGTAAAAATATTATTTTTATCAAATAGATGAAATGAAAATGGTTTGGAAATTGAAGAACGGATTATATTTATATATGTATATATACATAATTAAAATATACTGAATAACGGCACTGCAGTTCGTATTTAGAAATCGTGATTTTAAACGATTATTACGGGAGTTCCGACCGCCGAACTTTCCCGAAACCGTTGGGTCCGCTTTCAAAATATCTTTCCAACGATACAAAATTTGTAAAGATCCAATGGTTAGATTGTGTGAATTGTTTAATTCAAATCTGAATAAAAAAAGCACCAAAATGGATTATATTTATATATATATATATATATATACACATATATATAATTAAAATAAAACGAATAACGACGCTGCAGATCGTATCTTGAAATCGTAACTTTAAACGATTGTAGCAGGAGATCCGGCCATCGGATTTTCCCAAAATTGGAACCCCTTAGGTCCGTTTTGAAAAGATCTTTCCAATGATATAAAATTTGTAAAGATCCAACGGTTAGATTTTCATATATGTGTAAATCAAATCTGGAGAAAAACAGCGCCATGGTCGCGTTATGGCCTGAAGCGTTGTTTGAATAAATGGGCTATTTTTAAATATATAAAAGTAGCGATAAATCGTTATAAAATATTATAAACGATATGGAATGGAAATAAACCGAATTTACTCGGTTTATTGGATATTTGATGGTCGAATGTGTTTGACATGAAAATTACATTAATGAACTGAATTATGGATGTCAAATAATTTAACCATGGAAATGAATTGATTTGAATTCTAAATATACGTGAATTATTTGAAAAGGACAAGTTAAATCTCATTTCAAATAATTGGTCGACGAATAGAAATCGACGATGAAGACGGTGGTTGAAGACCGGAGGTCTTCACATCGTTTGGATGATTGCTAATGTCTTGATTGGGAGGCATCCCAAGACAAGGTAATAAGTGGTGGTTGTCTAGACGTACTTGGAGATCGATCGGATGTGCGAGGACCTCTCTCATGTATTGGACATATGGGACGAGGAATAAGGTGCCTCCGGTTTCGTTCAGACCCAGAACGGGCTTATAAATGGATGTGTGTCTGACGTTGTAGCTTGACAACGTGGCATGCTGAGATGTAGCGATCAAAGCTTTTGTTGAAAAGCAGAGTCTTGTGGTGGTCGATCAAAGCATGACTTTAAATAGCATAGCTTTGTGTATAGTGTTGATTCGCGGGCCTCACACCCCGGTATGGACCAAAAACGAGAGAGGACATCAGGGAGGACATGCGTTTCCTTCTAGCGAGGAGTGGTGTCTGGATTTTACACACCCAGGCGTTTTACTTATGTAGATGATGGATAGCAAGGCGCCTCGGTTATTTCGGTCTCTTCGGTGCCGATGGTTTGGTCGGGATATGACCAGTTTACGCCCCATAGGGCAGGGAAACGCAATGTTCAGGCATTTTAATCCACTTTGTGTGTACCAGCCCTGATGATCCAAGGGTCACTTGAACTCTAATCCTGAGACAAGGGCTAGAGCATCTCGAAGCGGTAAGGATGATCCCTTACCTTGGTTCATGATGGAAATCCAATTTCCAAATATGACATCGTGCGGTTTTGATTGTAAACCTATATATGGCGACATAGTGGTATGGGGCACTTATGCCGTCTATGATTGATACTTATAATTGAAACTGTTTTTTAAATCTATAAACGCTAGTAATAATATCAAATGCTTTTGTTTTATTCACATCAAGCATATTTTGGCCATTATAAGGTAAAACTCTATCCTCCGGTTTGCGTTGCATTGTGTGATGGGAACTGAGTCTTATAATGGCTTCATTTTTTGTAAAAAGCATTGCGATGTTTAAATAATTTACTTATTTTAAGCACTGACAATCCAATGGAGTATACCCGTTCCGCGTTAGCGGCGTGGTCCTGTGATTGGCCTAATTGTAAAATAAGTTAATTAGATTTCTCATACCGGTCCCATGACTGACTCGTAGTTTTTTTCACTTGCAAACTCGGGTGCCCCTATTTCTGTACAGGCATCCTTGTATTCAGTTTTTAGCAGGCTCTCTCTGGATAGCTATGGAGCTGAAGATGGATTCTGTTGAGACACGAGAATTTCGATTGATAACAACAAAATAAAGATCAATGGAAATCATGACATGGAGCTAAGATTATGGATATGTAGATGTTTAAAGGGAGACAGAGCTTATATACAGGGGGAGATAGCAATAAAGATTAAAATATCAAGCTATATTGTCATCAATCAAAAAGGGGTAGAATGTTGAGTCAACGGTTTCAATGCTTATTTTGATTAATGACAAGAAGGAGCTTCATGATCGACAAAAAGAAGATTCAATGCTTTATAGGTTAGAAGATGGTTATTTATGTTAAAATCTATCCTCAAATAATCGTACTTCTTATTCTCTTCAAAAAATATACATGAAAACTCATTTTTTATGTATGTTGACAAAAACCTGTCAACCTGTTAAAATTAACAGGTCAACAGCTTTTTAAACTTAACAGGTCAACCTGTTAAGATTAACAGGTCAACAGTTTTTTGAATTAACGGTCAAAAACCTGTCAACCTATTAATTTTTCCTGTCGACCTATTTTTGAATTTCTTGAAGAGTCATCTTCTTTCTTGAAAAGTTGCATCCATTTCTCTTCATTAAAAATCACTCCTTTTGATTGCAACTTTTCACTAATAATTACAACTTCTCATTTGCTATAAATACATCATCTTTCATTCATCCAAATCACCGATTCTTGCTCTGATTTCTGATCTTACTTTCTAAATACTCTTGCATTCTAAAAAGCTCCCAAATTCAAGTTACTTATTGAATCCTTGATAATATTTCTCATATTTTGATTCAACAAGCAACTAACTTCCTTCAAATCTTCGCATTCAATTCATATACTTGAGGATAAGATTATAGGAAGGTTGTACTCAATCATTGACTAATCAGTGTTGAAGAAAGAACACATTCAAGGTTAAACTCTTGTAATCGTCTTGTGGGTAAACTTGTAGCCCGTAAATCAAGTAGTTGTGAACCTGTTCCTCCGGATGAAGCGAGGGTGTTGTTTAGTGAAAAGCCGAAGAGGAGCTTCGGGACTGGACGTAGGACGGGAGGTCCGAACCAGTATAAAAATCCTGGTGTCGTTACACTACTTTATTTATTGCATTTATAGTTATCTGTGATATATATTGTTATCATATCATATTCCGCATAGCCATATTAAAGATCCTGCACAAGTCGTACACACTCGGACTTTTCAATTGGTATCAGAGCCTGGTGTTCTAGAGATCGTAACAACATCCTAGAACAAATGGCAATAAAGAAATCTAGTCAAGGCATTAGAAAATGGAAGAGCAACAAAGCAGAATCAGGAGAGCAAGGAAACAAATGTCTCGTAGCAAAAGTCAGATCACAATTGGTATGTACAGATTCTTTATATAAAGATCTTTTGTTAAACCATGAGAAATTATTGAAAGAATTTAAAACTTTGAGCAAACTCAATACTGTCATTATAGCTAAGTCAAAAATTTACGAGCAAGAAAATTCAAAATTAAAAGAATATAACAATGTTCTTTTAAAGGAAATCGATCTTTTGCAAAATAGAAATAAATCTTTAGAAGATTCTTTAAATAATTCTAGTTCTTTAATTTCGTCTCTTGAAAAAGAGAATGGAGCTTTAACTAAAAAGAATTTAGAACTATCTAAAGAATGTGAGTTTTTAAAGGAGAATAATAATATTTTGCAAAATGAAATTTCTGACTCAAAAGAAAATTTTGAAAAGTTACAATCTTCTTTAGATAATTCAGAATCTCAAATTTTAGGTCTCAAAACTGAGAATGGTACTTTAAAAAGGAAAAATTCTGAATTAAATAAGGAAATTGATGATTTAAAGAATAGCAAAATTTCTTTTGAAAATGTCAATAGAGACTTTGGAAATAAATTTGATAAATGTGCAAATAAGTTCGCAAAATTTAATAAAGGTCAAAATGATTTAAATATGATTTTATCTAGATCTCGACCTTTACATGACAAAAGTGGTTTAGGATATAATAAAACTAATCTTAGAAATAGTACTAGATATGCTTTCATGTACAATAAGAATATCATTGCTAGTACTAATACACATCCAAGACCCAATTATTATAGAAATTCGAATACTTCTATGACTAGCAAATTTTATAATAAATCTAGAAGTACAAAAATGAATATCAATAAAGGTTGCAAAAGTATTTGGGTTCCTATAAGTTGGAAGAACAGAGAAAAATATATCGGTGATTATTTTGATTCAGTAGTTAATAATGAAAATTATATTTTTAAAGGTTCCATTAGACCCTCTTGGGTATGGTTACCTTTCATCTAACCTCTGGACCCTAATGAAGTAAGTGGGTACCAAAAGTATACATGTCATATAATTTTTGCAGGTATACCACAACAAAGAGAAGGCTATTCGGTATCTCTAAATATCTTTGAAAATTTAGCTTATCAAAAAGCACATGTTTCAATATTTCATCGTCATCGAGGATACAAAATTCATCGGATAAGAATTACAACAAAAATGAAGGTGGAAGCGGAAAATATTCTCCATGGGAACCAAGGAAATAATGATTATATTGGGTCTAAGGAGATTTCTTTATATTCCGTTTAATAATGTTTTAGTTCCTTTTTCATGTGTTTACTTCCTTTTATTATAATAAAAAGTTATTTGAGTATTGTTTTTATTCAAAATATAGCCGAAAAAACAGTTTTATACATATCCTGTCGACCTAAAATATAAAGTTGTCGACCTAAATAGATGAATTTCAAACCAGAATTTTTTTTAGGTCGACCTGTCCAAAAAAATAGGTCGACCGGTTTTGATTTTCACAATCCAGAGAAGTTTTCGGTCGACCGGTCATAATAATTATGTCGGTCGGTTTCATATTCTTTTAAAACAGAGAAATTTTAGGTCGACCGGTATACTTTTTTAGGTCGACCGGTTTTGTTTCAGCAAGTAAACAGGTTGACCGGTTGAACATTTAGGTCGACCGGTTTGTACTATTTCTGTCATTTTCTCCTACCCGAAACTTTTTAGGTCGACCGGTCTCTATTATAATTTTTTTTATAAAGACACGTCGTTTCAAATTACAAACTCAAACACCATTTCTTATATTATTTTAAAATTATACTACTCTCGATTATTGAGGTTATTATGATATTTATTCTTTTTAATCGATGACAAAGGGGGAGAAATATTTTACATATACTATTTAAATTATATGTGCTTAATATGGTAAAAGTATATGTGTGCTAACATTTGTTAATGCAGGAATCAAAAGGTAAGATTATTTACTAACAAATGTTGCAGAAATTCAGGGGGAGCTTTATATTCAAAGGGAGAAAATCTAAGGTGTTGTCATCAATCAAAAAGGGGGAGAATGTTGAGACACGAGAATTTTGATTGATAACAACAAAATAAAGATCAATGGAAATCATGACATGGAGCTAAGATTATGGATATGTAGATGTTTAAAGGGAGGCAGAGCTTATATACAGAGGGAGATAGCAATAAAGATTAAAATATCAAGCTATATTGTCATCAATAAAAAAGGGGGAGAATGTTGAGTCAACGGTTTCAATGCTTATTTTGATTAATGACAAGAAGGAGCTTCATGATCGACAAAAAGAAGATTCAATGCTTTATAGGTTAGAAGATGGTTATTTAGAGTTATTTATGTTAAAATCTATCCTCAAATAATCATACTTCTTATTCTCTTCAAAAAATATACATGAAAACTCATTTTTTATGTATGTTGACAAAAACCTGTCAACCTGTTAAAATTAACAGGTCAACAGCTTTTTAAACTTAACAGGTCAACCTGTTAAAATTAACAGGTCAACAGTTTTTTGAAATAACGGTCAAAACCCAGTCAACTTATTAATTTTTCCTGTCGACCTATTTTTGAATTTCTTGAAGAGTCATCTTCTTTCTTGAAAAGTTGCATCCATTTCTCTTCATTAAAAATCACTCCTTTTGATTGCAACTTTTCACTAATAATTACAACTTCTCATTTGCTATAAATACATCATCTTTCATTCATCCAAATCACCGATTCTTGCTCTGATTTCTGATCTTACTTTCTAAATACTCTTGCATTCTAAAAAGCTCCCAAATTCAAGTTACTTATTGAATCCTTGATAATATTTCTCATATTTTGATTCAACAAGCAACTAACTTCCTTCAAATCTTCGCATTCAATTCATATACTTGAGGATAAGATTATAGGAAGGTTGTACTCAATCATTGACTAATCAGTGTTGAAGAAAGAACACATTCAAGGTCAAACTCTTGTAATCGTCTTGTGGGTAAACTTGTAGCCCGTAAATCAAGTAGTTATGAACCTGTTCCTCCGGGTGAAGCGAGGGTGTTGTTTAGTGAAAAGCCGAAGAGGAGCTTCGGGACTGGACGTAGGACGGGAGGTCCGAACCAGTATAAAAATCCTGGTGTCGTTACACTACTTTATTTATTACATTTATTGTTATCTGTGATATATATTGTTATCATATCATATTCCGCATAGCCATATTAAAGATCCTGCACAAGTCGTACACACTCGGACTTTTCAGATTCTATCACTTCTTTTATGCTGTTCAGCTCATGTTATGTATATTATGTTTGATTCCGCTGTAGATATTTTATATAAAGCTGAAACAGTATGTTGTACTAAGCGTGATCTTGTATTCTGTGTAACTCTAATGATTATTATTTGATGTACATTATCTGGTGTAATTGTATATTTATGTTCTGTTGTTACTGTTTATGTGTTATATTCCAAAGATTACCCTTGCCACCGTGGAACGGGGGTTTGGGGTCGTCACATATTCTCCCTTGACGGTAAACTTCGAAAATTCTCGTCGCATAGGGCTTCCAGATGGAAATTCAAAGGAAACTTATATTTAAAAAAAAATATTTTTATTTTTATTATTATTTTTCTTCTAGGATCTCCACAAATTAATTTACATTTTCCCAAATCGCACTCTCTCAAGAGTGATTCTATATCAATTCTGCTCATTCTAGGGCATTTCCACCCTATCTCTAACGATTTTTAAACTGAATAAGCCCAGTTTAAAAAAAACATAGCTCTGATACCAAATTGTAATAGCTCTCCATTTGACCGCCCCAAGTCGGTAGTTAAACCAACTCGGAACGTTCAAAACAACGGACTGTTATCGGCTCATAGGTTTTAAACGTGGAATTTAACACAGAATCATAGTATACAATACTCGCAACGGAATACATTTTTATAAAAACTATCAGAGTTTTACTATGTTTTGTACAGCGGAAAAATATATAAAATAAAATATGTACATAGATTGTTAATGAATAAAATTTTACACCTTATATTGGGCTTGCACGCGCACGCGTCATCACGATTTCGCGTTACTGAAACATGAATGTATCTGTGTTATTAGTCAATAATGATAACAAAAATAATAAACTGTTTGGTGCTTGATGGCCACTTTAAAGTAACAAAATTTCAATTTTTATTACCCAGCATAAGTCGATTTACATAATTGGCCTTTATGCATAGTTTTAAAAATCAAACATAGATTATAAAATCGAGCAGTGCCCAGTTTGCATAACCCATATACATATTGTGTGTAAAGGCTAAGTATCGCCTTCAAGTTTGAGATCAGATAACGAAAGCCGCAGCTTTTGTCGTGAATAGTGACAATGTATCAACTGAGGCGCTAGTATATTTTCTTTCAGGAAACTAGCCCTAATTATGCTCATGTTATTAATTTAATTGGGTTTGGCAATAATATCAAACATCCAAACAGTTTTTATATGAAGAAACTAAACAGTGAAATAGAAAATATCTCTATAACGTATGAATATAAGTCGCGGCCATGTTCTTAATGAAAATTAAACTGAAAGTTCGAATTACCATTCATGGACTACAAAATTTATGGCAGCCTAAAGTCCAGTTTCGAGTTTCAGAAAATACAATTGATGCTAGTACAACGGTGGCACCACATACCATCATCACATTTGAGATTACTGGTTTACAATAATCAGTGAATAACCAAAAGTAGCATGATACATGTTAAAACTCCGTAGATGCTGATTCTTACATACTAACAGAGGCTTACGTCCATGTTTGTTTACTTGAACAATTCATATTTTATAATTGACCTTTGTGTATAAGCCATATTTAGCATAAACTGCTTTTCATGCATGATCTTCCCATTTTACTGAAAAGGTTTGAAATCCCCCATCACATTTTGATGCATGTATGCATGCAACTCTTGAGGATTCCCCATCTATAAAAAAACACACCTACTAAATCTCCCCGCCACATATATAAAACAAATGCACCCTACAACTATTTTAATCTCATTTTGTTGTCTATTTATTTGCTCAATTCCAAAGGATGGTGCTTTCTGAAAACATACTGCATGTCCTACATGTGTGCCCCATGTCCATGTATCCAGAACGTGTTAGTACGTGTTTCAAAAATGAAATGAAATCTTCCGAAAATTAAGCAACTGACACTTGTAAAACAAATTGCTCATTTTATTCGGTGAGGTATGATATGCTGCTAATACAAACTTCTATATTTATAATTGGCAGTAGCTTTCACCTCTTACAAATTACAATCCAACTCTTTTACAAATTACAATATACTTTTAAAAGCAACTGACAACTGTAATACAAGTCGTATGATTTTGTATGATGAGGTATGATATCCTGCTAATACATAGTTCTATATTCACAATCTGCAGTAGCTTTCATCTCTTACGGTCAACATCTTTTGCCATGCTACTTAAGTTTCTAAATCAAAATTCTTCCTAAATCATCTAGAAGTCAAATTTAAAATAAAATCGATACAGAAATACAAATTTAAAACCAATTTTCCAAAGTAAACGGGTAAAATTGAAATCATAATTTACTATATTGTTACTTACTATACCAAAGCATTTGAAACACCCCACCTCCGTTAAGGTCACTCACAGAGGGAATGCCTTAACTTCAGTGGAGCATTATAGGTAAAAGATGCAGATAGATTACAAGACAGACAAATAAAGCAGTGGAAAATAAAGTCATTTTATAAACAACTTAATTCAGTCAAGCTTTTACAACAATTTCCTCAATCATACTTAAATGTAATACATAGAACTTCTGTCTTGACTTAAAAACTTCCAAGAATAAAAGAAGCATAAAAACAATGATATTCCCCGATAAAGCATGAACCAGCCATAGCAGTGGAAGAGAGAGAGTCCAAAGTGATACACCAACTAATCTTCAAGCTTGGAAATAGAAGAGGTCCAAGTTAGGCTGAGCTATTCCCTCCCTGAATACCTGAGGGGGAAACGGAAGAAAAGAGGCGAAAAACAAACTAGGTCAGACATAAGTCTGGTAAGTCCAGTGATCTTTCGGCATGCAAACAAGATAAACGATCATGACATGAATAAACTGAAAATAGGACAATACCATAAAAACAAGGTAACTAAAGACAAGATAAGTACAAGGTGAACTGAATGCGCTTCTACTTTTTATCTGCTTCGCTACTACTCTGTTAATCTGATTTCTATATTTATCTCTGCACCACCTAACTAGTGTCCCAACTAGTAATCTGTATAAAATGATAATCGTGATCCCAACCCCCATAATTGTGGTAGCCTTCAGGTGTACATCTATCATGAGGGTTCCACCTCAATCAGCCTAATTGCCATGAACATGTTAGATGTACCCTTACTACCCTATCGATCGGCTCCCTACTTGTGTTCATGTTCCATATGTCTGTGTCAATAGGCCCTCTCTTGCTTGTGGATACCTTGTGTTGGTCCTACCATAAGATGTATCAATCCTTATGATAGCGGTCTGACACGATTCAAGATGCACAGTGTATAGCTACTGGTACACAATGCCTGCTTTTTCCCACTTCGGAGTACGTGCACACCCGTAAACCGTCGGAACCTACACTGACGTACCCCGTGCCGCTGCTTTGACCGCTTATAATCAGCCCAGTAATCGTGCCCCACCCTGCCTACTTTAGGGTACAGTGATACATCCATGTAGGTTACTACTGAAATGGGTCCCCGTTACTAGGGTTTCCTATTGGTTAAGTATGTGGGCCTATATTTACTACTATTACCCACCAACCCGATATGTACTTAATCCTCCCATCGATTCAAGCATTTTTAATAAACGGTTAAGTTTTGTGTGCCTATATGTACTAATATTACCCATCTACACGAGATGTACTTAACCCTCCCATCGATTCAAGCATGTTTATTTAATAGTTAAGTTTTGTGGGCCTATATATACTAATATTACCCACCATATGTACTTAACCCTTCCATTGATTCAAGCATGTTTATTTAATGGTTAAGTTTTGTGGGCCTATATTTACTAATATTACCCACCAACACGATATGTACTTAACCCTCCCGCACATTACGCCATATTAGTTAAGTGTTATCCGCTCATGTTAACTTAACCCACCCATTCATCGTGTCATGTTGGTTAAGCATTTCTTATTAACTTGACCCTCCTTACTTATCATGTTGGATCAGTTAAGTTTTTCCTATTTACCTAACCCCGTTCGCTCATCAAGTTATATTGGTCAAGTGTTTCTTGTTAACTTAACCCAATGTATTCATCTTGTTGTATTGGTTAAGTGCCATCAATCAATTCAAGTTAACTTAACACACCTACGTGTCATGTTACTTTGGTTAAGTGTTGCTTCTTGTGTTAACTTAACCCTACTACAAATCAGGTTATATTGGTTAAGTGTTGCTCTCTTATTTTAACTTAACATTTCCATAAATCAAGTTATATTGGTTAAGTGTTTCTAAATTTACTTAACCTCACCCACTTGTCTAATTAACATGTTATAACGGTTAAGTGTTCTAAATTTACTTAACCTCACCCACTTATCTAATTAACATGTTATAACGGTTAAGTGTTCTAAATTTACTTAAACTCACCCACTTGTCTAATTAAAATGTTATAACGGTTAAATGTTCTAAATTTACTTAACCTCACCCACTTGTCTAATTAACATGTTATAATGGTTAAGTGTTATAAATTTAATTAACCTCACCCATCTGTTTAGTTAACATGTTGAATTAGTTAAGTGTTTCCTTAGTTGACTTAACCCTACCAATCTTGACTTAGCTTTATTCAAGCACCAACCACTCACATTAGACAGGTATTGTTGTGGTCACTGGATGTGTCGGTAGGTTCCGGGCAGTTTTACACCATAACTCAGTCTAACCTCGGGTCCTTTTTGGGCTCAATGCACTAACCACCCATATTAGACATGTATTGTTGTGGTCACTGGATGTGTCGATCGGTTCCGGGTAGTTTTACACCACAACTCAGTCTAACCTCGGGTTAGGCATATTCGTCTTTTCTAAATTTACATATTTCTTATTTATGACAAATTCTATATGTAAATTATTCCCAAGATTATTATGCCATAATCATCCTTTTAACTATACTCACAATTAGTGGTACACTAAATATACCATTTCATGAACCAATCTATGCCATGTAATTTTTCATGTTTATCCTACATATTTATATGTAAATTATAAATCAATTATTGTCATGGCCCACTTTGCTTCTAAATCACGTTCAAAATTAATGGTATATAGATTATACCATTTTCATGCCAGTTATAATGCTTATGTGTCAAACATGCCAATTACATGTAATTTCATGTTTTCCCCAACGTTACCCCGTTGTACGTTCGCAAAATTACATAGAATGTTAGGCTCGATATTTTAGCCTAACTTATAAAACAAAAAACGGGAAAAGAGGAACTTTGCAACATTCCAACATCATACAAAAGTATGGATCTAACTACACATATGTCACATGGATTTGGCATAGAACAATATACTTTTAACTATAAACTTGCAAATTTGATCTATGCAACATGAACCATAAGCATATGAATTTACATAAAACTATACAAGTTAAACTTGGCATGTAGTGGTGAACTTGCAAATTAGATCAATCATAAAGGCACATGGATCTAACATATAAAGTTGTAGATCTAAACATATAAGGTCGTAGATCTAAACATGTATGCATAATGGCTCTAAACAATTAGGCATAAACGACACAACTTAGCCCAAAACTTGTATGTATCATAATATCACCAAACTTACATATGATAATTTCATCCCAAATTCCTATACAACCTCATAGGTTTACTCACCAATTTCCACATATGATAGGTTCGATAGACCATAATAGTTCATAGGCATATATGATAGAATAGACATGAATAAACATGAATCGTCATCACATACAACTTGATACAATTCTATTTTACAATTCATTACAAATCATGTCTTTAATTTATTCACATCTGAAAGATAACTACACTTACAATCAAAAGGAAAAACTTGATTTTTGGGATCTGTATTCTAAAACTGAATTGCTCGCCTTTGATGTAGATCGTTGAATTCCCTTAGTTGAATTAGATTAGATTTAATTTGACTTAGGTTTTAGTGTCTGTGAAACACCCCACCTCTATTAAGGTCACTCACAAAGGGAATGTCATAACTTCGGTGGAAGTTTATAAGTATGAGTCACAGACAAAACACAAGATAGATATAAACATATATATATATATATATATATATAAGCAGCCTTTCATTTCATAAATATGAGTTCATAAAAAACATTTCCATTGTTGCCTCAAAACCAACTTCCAATTATTACAACCATAATACTATCTTGATTTAAAACTTAAAGATGCATGAAACAGAATTTAAACTGCATAAATCCCCGTAGAATGTCCAAAGCCATAGCCCAAAACGAAAGAGATCCAAGCAATACATTCTCTCTCTTCAAGCTGGATGAAAAATCTGACTAAGCTGAGGTGTTTCCTCCCTGTGGACCTGAGGGGAATGGAAGAAAAGAAAGCGAAAGGAAAATGGGTCAGACATAAGTCTGGTAAGTCTAGTTATAATTCTAGCATGAGAACAATAAAAAGATCATGACTTGTATAAACTGAGAACAGGACAATACCAGAATATAAGATAAGATATGGCAGGAAATACTAACTATACTAAGCGCACTCACTATTACTTCTCTACACCTACTTGAACTGTCTCAATTGGCACCCCATGATCAGGGTGAAGTGATCCCCTTTCTAAAGATCGGCTCCTACTCGCAAAATCATATGTGTCATACGGCTCCAATGATTGTAGATACCTATGATGGTCCCACCATGGGGTGTATCAAATCCCATGGTGGCGGCCCGACACAATTCTAGAATGCATAGGTCATACTACTAGTGCTCAGTGCCCTGTTTGTCTGCTCCGAAGTTTGTGCATGCCCGCACTCCATTAGAACCCACACTGCTATACCAACCTCCATCGCTTTTGACCGCTTACAATCAGCCCAGTAATCGTGCCCCACCCTGCCTAGTTTCAGGGTACCATGATACCTAATTGGGTTACTGCTAAAATGGGTCCCCGTTACTAGGGTTTTCTAGTCAAACATGTTAAGTGGTTAAGTGTCTATATTAACCTAACCCCCACCCATCAGTTTAGTTAACATGTTGAATTGGTTAAATGTCTTGGTTAACTTAACCCTACCATCCTTATTCTAGCTTTAATTTATTCATTAAAGCACCGACCACTCACATTAGACAAGTATTGTTGCGGTTACTGGACAGCTGGTCGGTTCTGGGCAGGCTTACACTGTAGCTCAGTCTAACCTCGGATCCTTATTGGGCTTAATGCTTTAACCTCCCAGATTGGATAGGTATTGTTGTGATTACTGGACAGCCGGGCGGGTCCGGGCAGGTTTACATCACAACTCAATCCAACCTCGGGTTAAGCATATTCGTATTTTCTATATTTACATATTTGTCCTTTTATTCCTATATGTAAATTTGTTAACAATTAAATGTTATGGTCCACTTTCCATATTCATTTTTAGGTATATAATTTATACCGTTTCATGCCATAAATTATCTGTGCGATTTTTCACCCATTTATGTCAAGTTTCCTATAATTACCAATTTTTCTCAACTTTACTCCGTCTAAATATTAGGCTAACAATCTTAGCTAATTTTCCACTCGCATGATTTTTGACATATAATATTAGGCTAAAAACTTAGCCTAATTTAGCGTACACAAAATTTGCATAAAGAAATCCATTAACATAATCATGACATAGGTGTAAACTTGGCATTTTTGGCATAGTCAACATGAACACAATAGGGGTGAACTTGCAAAATAGTTATCATGAATGTCATGGGTGTGAACTTGCAACGTAGACTAAGCCACATACATATATGTGAATTTGCATCATAGACATATATGTGAATTTGCAACATAGACTAAATCAACTTACATATATGTGAATTTACAACACAGACTAAATCATCTTACATATATGTGAACTTGCAAATCAATCACAAACATATGAATAAGTGTGAACTTGAATTATGGCATAGGTTTAACATATACACACAAACATGTAGAACTAACATTTGGTCACATATGTGATAGGATTTTACAACCTAAAACTTGCATAACATGGTAAACTACACAACTTGTCATAACAGGTTATACTCCAAGTTCATATACATATGAATAGATTTATCCATTAATTCCCAATTCAACATGATAACAAAATAGAACCACAGACATAGATCAATATCATTCAATTCCACATAAAACATAATAAACATCGTTCTATTTTCAATTTATTTCCAAGGCATGACATTGATTTTGATTCGCATCCTAAAACATAACTAAACTTACAACGAACGACGAACTTGAGTTCTGGTTTCTGAGTTCTGAATTTGCAATGCTTTCCTTTGGGTAGACAAACGTTGTTTTGATTCTTAATTGAATTAGATTTTGTTCGTCTCTAAGCTTTCTACAACTGATGGCTAGTCCTAATTTCCTCCCAGCAGCATGACGACTCTAGTTCTATTTTATTTGTGTGAATTTAGGTTGAGTGCTGGGTTATATTTATAGAATTTCAGATTGATTTGAGCCTTCAGATGATCATAGAGTGAATTCAGACCATACACACCAAGAGGAGCCAATCAGAAAGTGACAAATCAGCCCTAGTGACACACCAGAGCTCAGGAATTCGACCAGAACCCGACCAGGCCAGCCAGGGCCTGACCAGGTCGACTAGGCAGGTCGACCTCCAGGTCGACTGGGCAGGTCGACCCCCTGGTCGACCTGGGTACCCAAGTCGACCCCCAGGTCGACCTGGTTCCTAGGTGGGGATTTTCCCGCCCAGCCCAGTTTGGGTATGGTTTTCGAATTTTTGAACTGAATTTGAACTGTTTGAATTTTAAATTGAATTCTGAAACTTCGGACGGTCATAACTCCTTCATACGGAATCCGATTTACGCAAACTTGGACTCTATCTCAAGCATAATTACGAGACGAATGCAATGGCGTAACCCGTTTCCCTTAATTCTTTCATTTAGAATTAATTATACCTTAATTTGTTAATTTAATGTTAACAGAAAATTCGAGGTGTTACAGGCGGCTAGGTTTAGATGAGAGTGAATAATAGAATTAGGTTTTAGGTTTAGGGTCCTTATATAGTTGTAGAGAGTGTTTTAGGACCATTAGATTAACCCTGAACCATGAGAACCAATCAGATGCCACATCTGCCTTAGAGCGAATCGGCACACGGGTTGACAGCCAAACACCCTGAATCAACCCCTACTCGACCTAGCGAGGCTCGGGTCGACCTCAAAAATGGGCCGGTTAGGTTATTCCCCCTCCCGATTCGGTGCTTTGAACTTTTTTGAATATTTATTTATTTATTTATTATATATATCTGTACATATATTTTTCTCATATGCATACTAACTTCAAGGCTTAATAACTTCTTCATAAGGTATCCGTTTTATGAAACCAAATGTCTATCTTGACAAAATTTTGAGATGAACGTAATAGCGCAACCCATTTCACTTAATTCTTCTTCTAAAAATTAAGTGTTCTTTAATTTTTTAATTTTAATATTCTCATAAAATTCGGGGTGTTACATTCTCCCCTCCTTAAAGGATTTCGTCCCCGAAATCTTCAAGTTAAGAAGAATGCATCCTAACATCCAATCATCCATCTACTCATCCATCATCCACAAGCATCCATTGTCCTTAAAAGACTTCTAATGACATATGAACATATGCAGAGTGTGTGTATATGTCTCTTATCTAGTGCAAAATCAGGCGGTCTACTGATCCAGTTGACCTACTTAATGCGAATCATAAGAGTGTCATGCATCCAGTATGTATGCAAATATCCCTAATCATGTAAATACTATATGTGTGCATATTCACTTATCCATATGCAACATCCATATGATTACACGTCAAGTTTCAATCCATATACAAATACATTCATATGCATATGCAATATGAAAGTGACTGAGCCGATCTAGTGCCTAATGTGTGTATATGCATCCACGAGCAACCACTTGCAACCATCAATCATAACATGTCTCAAACACATGTTTTCATGCATTGGATTCTACCTAAGGATCGAGGATGGGACCGAGAGGATATACTTAAAAGATAAAGACTAGGATGCAAATAAATATTACAGAAAAAGGAGGAATCAAGGATATATCCTCAAAAAGGGTATGATGCGCGTATCTAGTCTTCAGTCTTCTAAGTCGCATCTTCTTTGAGCTTCACTCCACTGTACCTTAACTAATTTAACTTCACGATTGTGAAGCTTCTTGACCTCCATTTCGAAAACCCAGTAGTAAAGATAGGACCACAATCATTTACTATGCTAGAGGGTATCCAATTTTGTCGAACTATCTTTCCAAGATAAACATAAGTTAACCATGATACCAAGTGTATAGACTAATATGATTAGAGGTCTCTCCTCTACTTAGCTTATCCATCATGTCACAAATCTGAGGGTCTAAAGCTAAAGGTTGCTATGTACTTTTTACCTCTCTTAAGGTTAGTTTTTTTCCTACTAGACAGGTATTGTTGTGGTCACTGGATGTGTCGGTCGGTTCCGGGAAGTTTTACACCACAACTCAGTCTAACCTCGGGTCCTTTTGGGCTCAATGCACTAACCACCCACATTAGACAGGTATTATTGTGGTCACTAGATGTGTCGGTCGGTTCCGGGCAGTTTTACACCACAACTCAGTCTAACCTCATGTTAGGCATGTTCGTCTTTTCTAAATTTACATATTTCTTATTTATGAAAAATTCCATATGTAAATTATTCCTAATTTAATTATGTCATAATTATCCTTTTAATTATGCTCACAATTAATGGTATACTAAATATACCATTTCATGAACCAATCTATGCAATGTAATTTTTCATGTTTATCCTACATATTTATATGTAAATTATAAATCAATCATTGTCAAGGCCTACTTTTCTTCTAAATCACGTTCAAAATTTTAGGTATATAGATTATACCATTTTCATGCCACTTATCATGCTTATGTGTCAAACATGCCAATTAAATGTAATTTCATGTTTCCCCAACGTTACCCTCGTTATACGTTCGCATAATTACATAGAATGTTAGGCTCGATATTTTAGCCTAACTTATAAAACAAAAAAAAAGGAAAAAAGGAACTTGCAACATTCCAACATCATACAAAAGTATGGATCTAACTACACATATGTCACATGGATTTGGCATAGAACAATATGCTTTTAACTATGAACTTGCAAATTTGATCTATGCAATATGAACCACAAGCATACGAATTTACATGAAACTATACAAGTTAAACTTGGCATGTAGTGGTGAACTTGCAAATTAGATCTATCATAAAGGCATATGGATCTAACATATAAAGTTGTAGATCTAAACATGTATGCATAATGGCTCTAAACAATTAGGCATAAATGATACGACTTAGCCTAAAACTTGTATGTATATAATATCACCAAACTTACATATGATAATTTCATTCCCAAATTCCTATACAACATCATAGGTTTACTCACCGATTTCCACATAACATGATATGTTCGATAGACCATAATAGTTCATAGGCATATATGATAGAATAGACATGAATAAACATGAATCAAAATCACATACAACTTGATACAATTCTATTTTACAATTCATTACAAATCACGTCTTTAATTTATTCACATCTGAAAGGTAACTACACTTACAATCAAAAGGAAAAACTTGATTTTAGGGATCCATATTCTGAAACTGAATTGCTCGCCTTTGATGTAGATCGTTGAATTCTCTTAGTTGAATTAGATTAGATTTAATCTGACTTAGGTTTTAGTGGCGGCTAGGTTTAGATGAGAGTGAATAATAGAATTAGGTTTTAGGTTTAGGGTCCTTATATAGTTATAGGGAGTGTTTTAGGACCATTAGACTAACCCTGAACCATGAGAACCAATCAGATGCCACGTCTGCCTTAGAGCGAATTGGCCCACGGGTTGACAGCCAAACACCCTGAATCAACCTCTAGTCGACCCAGCGGTGCTCGTGTCGACCTAAAAAATGGGCCGGTTCGGTAATTCCCACTCCCGATTCGTTGCTTTGAACTTTTTTGCATATTTATTTATTTAATATATATATATATATATATATATTTCTCATATGCATACAAACTTCAAGGCTTAATAACTTCTCCATAAGATATTCGTTTTATGCAAACTAAATGTCTATCTTGACCAAAATTTTGAGACGAACGTAATAGCGTAGCCCATTTCACTTAATTCTTCTTCTAAAAATTAAGTGTTCTTAAATTTGTTAATTTTAGTATTCTCAGAAAATTCGGGGTGTTACAGCATTATAATCTTCAATAAGGTTCACATGTCATACACTATATTATTGTTTTGAAACGGTTTTATTTATAAAATAAATCCATGAAAACATTTGACTTAATGCTATTTAAATTTCATAGGGGAAGTTATAATAAAACCATTTCGCTAAGACATGCATAGTGTATAACCTCATCAGAACGATCAAAAGACAAGCACAAAAAAATGCATGAAAATTAATTCATGGAAATATGCAAATACAACAAACTTCTAGCCTTTCAATTAGTTTTAAAAAGACATTAGCATGGACTGAGAACTTTCATAGAAAACTAAGTTGCAGCAGTAATAACTCTGCACAGACAACAAATTAGAATTCACCTTCACCGATCCAATACCATATAAAGGCAGGCAACCAAAAATGAAAAATAAAAAACACAACAGCAAACAACCCACCCAAAATTATACTTAGCGCTTATGCAAAGTCGGAAACTTGAAATGGGTTTAATCGTGAGACTGACTCACCTTCGATGATGCCGAACAGCGACAGCGGCGACAGCGGCGACAGCAGCATCAAACATCATTGGAAACAACAAAGGACCGTCTTTGAGGAGGTCGCAGGCCTCAGCAATGTGCTCAAGGTGTGACACTAATGTTTTGAGCCAGATTGGAGCAGCGGTGGGCACCGCTTCAATTTAGACTGCTAGTGAAGCAAGGCGATTTTCCATCGAGGTCGGGGCGGCGCTGTCTGACGGAAGTTGTAAGTGCTGATGCTAGCAGCGCCGAAGGAGGTAAAATCGGGGCTTTGGGGTGGCCTTTGCTGGCACTAATCAAAAGCCATCTAGGTGGTGACACTGGAGTTAGGCGAGGCTGGAGGAGTGTCGAAGTTGGTTGAGTAATCGTGGTTCGAAAGGAAAGGGCTTGCCAAAGATCGAGGGAGGGGATTTCAGCACCAAAAGGTTCGTATCTTTTCCTTGAACCTGCTGTTGAGGTCGACCTCGCGCTTTCTGTTAGGGGAGCGAGTTATTGGAAATGGTACGAGAGTTTAAGGGAGATACGGTGGAGCAGAAAATCGGTGATGGCTTTGAGAAACGTTCTGGAGAATGAAATTCCCAGTTGGGGAAGAAGAAATAGGCTGATGAGATTATTTTGTTTGGGACGGGAGTTTTGAAGAGGAAATCGGTCCCTTTGTTTTCGTTGGGATAGATTTTTGATGTATTTACTAGGAGCGAGATTTTTGTTTTGGGAAGATGAAGTGCAGATGCAGGAGTATTGGGGTGGGCTAGTTCAATTTGACGAGCTCCGCATTTTTCCATTCGGGAAGGTGGACCTGTAGAAGAAACGGGCTGGTGAGGGAAATTATTTGGCGGCCCAAATTGAATGGTAATGACAATTGCAATTTAACAATTTAAGTTTTAAAATTTGTATACAATATAAATTCGTAAACTTAATAACTTATTCATATATTATCCAAACTCAGAAAAATCAGATCTAATAGGATAGTATGAACGAACACTTCACTAGGAAACTGGTTTGTAATCTATTGGAGCTCGTCTCAATTTATGACGAAATAAATTGTCCGTTTGAATCAAGCGATGGTTATCGTTATTAACGATGATCGTCCAATGTGAGTAAATCTCACTAACTCTGAACAGTTTATAATTTCTTGTTGTATTTTTAGAACTGTTAAATATTGGCTGATTGACTGTGTGTTGACTGTTTTATTGAACTGCTAGTCAGTTAGTTGAATTTCTATACTGATTCTGTTTAACAGAATATATCATATGGAACTGAAAGTGATGTTTATTTTATATTATATAACATCTATGGATGCTGGAAGACAGGTTGGAGGAATCCGACTGGATTCCTCAACAGTTATTTTTATTGTTTTTCATATATTGTGATATATGATGTGATATATAATCTGTTTTTGATTATGTGTGTTTGGACGATATTTATCGTTGTTATATGGTATGTTAAATACCATAAGAAATACTGGATGTGGGAAAGGGGATTTTCAAAGTGTATTTTGTAAATGAATTTTTTTATATAAAATCGATGGATTTTATATAAAAAAGGAAAAGGGTTTTTATAAAAGAAAATAATTATAAAATCGAAGGATAAGTTATAATAAAGGAAATATTTATTTGCTAGAATAGAATAGAATAGAATATAAAAGGAGATATTTATTTGTTAAATAAATAGAATCGGAAAGGATATATTTGTAAACCATTTACAAATAGAAAAGATAAAGGAAATACTTATGCGGAATAAATATGTTAAAAATAGAATTGAAAAGGGAATAGTTATTTGTTAAGTAAACAAATAGAAAAGGAATAAATTAAAGTAGTTAATTCAAAAGAGTTAATCGAAATGAGTTAATCGAATATTAGTTGTTCGATTAGAGTTAATCGAATAGAGTATGAGTTAGAGTTAATCGATTAGAGTTAAAATAAAGGAGTTGATCGAATATAGTTTATTCGAATAGAATCAATTGAGTTAATCGAATATTAGTGATTTGAAATAGAGTGAAATAGAGTTATCGAATATTAGTTATTCAAATAGAGTTAAATGGAGTTAAAGGAATAAATCGAATATAGTTTATTTGAATAGAATTAAGGGAGTTAATTGAATTTGGTTTATTCGAATAGAGTAAAAGGAGTTATCGACTAGAGTTAAATCAAATAGAGTTAAATCAAATAGAGTTAATCCAATAGCATTAGTCCAATAGAGTTAATTGATAAGGGTTAATCAAATAGAGTAAATTGAATAGAGTTATCGAATATACCTTATTCGAAGGAAAGAATTATCAAATAGAGATGATTCGAAAGAGAGTTACGTAAGGAAGTTTGTTAAAGAATTAAAAGGTGAACTTTGTCTATTTCAAGGTTAGAAACGTTGTTCAGTTAAGGTCTGAGAGGTAGTATTACCCCAACTTGATTGACTTCATTTTTAACTAAGGAATGGTTAAGGTTCGATAGTGAAGGTGGATTAAAGGAATTTAGTTAATAAGCGAAATGGTTTGAGTTGGCATCACGATGGTTTGTTTAAATATCTGTCTAAGTCAAATGTAGGAGTTTTGGAAATGTTTTCCAAATAAGAACCAGAAATGTTTTCTGATATAGAAAACAAGAAATGGAAATGTTTTCCAATGGTAATAACATATATTTTCTAAATTTAGAAAATAAGAAATGTTGAATATAGGGAAACAGGAGATGAAAAATGAACTAAGGAGATAAATGTTAAACGATGGTTGATTTGATAGAATTTCCACCTGGAAATAATATCGTTGTTTGCACACTGTTTTTCTTTGATGGTTAAATCACAGACTATTGAAGTTTTGACCATTTTAATGTTGTTAATATGGAGAGACCGGTTGGATTATTATCCAAAGAACCACTCTGTATTGGCATGAGCGTTGCGAATCATATATGCCAAAGATAATTGAAGACGGAGTAAAGTGCAAGGGCTATGGTATAAGTCTTAGATAATAGTGCCTAAGATAGATGTATTGAATAGTGCCTTCGGTTCTTCCTGTTCCTGGATGACTTGTATGGATGGATGTCTGACAGAGTATTTCCAGACGATCACGCATATTGATTTCTCCAACCGTACCAAGAGTGGAAGCGGAGAAGGAAACTTCTTTTAGCTAATACATAATGTATTGTTGAGGACGTCAATCGGTGATTTGATGGATTTGACGATGTGGCATTCGAAGTGAATTTGGTGTGATGATAAAGCGTAGCTTCAAGCCTCATCAACCGGTAAATGACAGAAATCGGGCAGGCAGCATGGCTAAGTCGGTCGCTCCGAAGTAGGATGTATAATCACCTGATCTAGAGTTTCATTTACTTCTAAAAATCAATTGTTGATGCTGTCCCATTCGGGAAACGGTTGATGATCCCAACTGTTGGTGATATACATTCGATACACTCAAGCGAAATGAGTGGTCGGTCATGTGTGGCCGGGTTGCAAGATGTTCTTGTTGAACCCGGTGTATTCCTTTCTAGAGGTACACTAGCGAAAGGTGGTTCCATACCTTGTCATAGTTGGAAGTCCATTACCCAATACGTGCTTGCGGTTTTGATTGTATACTATATATGTATAACGTGAGATGAAAGTGTTTCTGCTAGATGATTATTATATTATGTTTGATAGACATTATTATAATATCAAAAGGGTTTTGATATAAAGATATTTTGAATTCTTATAAGGAAAAAACTCGTTCCGTTATACGGCGTGGTCTTATGAGATATCGTTTAATGTCTCAAACTGTTTTAAACTGTTTTACTCATACCAGTCCCATGACTGACCCAGAGTTTATTTTGTTTTGTTTTCCTTAAACTCTTGGGTGCCCAATTTTGTACGGGAAGTCAAGTAGTCGGGATTTACAGATACTTGAAGAGCTGGAGCAGGAGGCTTCAGGATCATATAGCTATAGTTTATTTCCGCTGTGTTGTAAGTGTTGTACTCTGGTAATGTTATTGTATACATATACTGATTTTATTTCAAGGATATGTTATCTATTATATGTTATTTGTTCCGCTGTGAGATTTGTGTTACTCTGATGTTGTCTTCTTCTTCTTCTATTCTAAGTTTCTATCTTATCAATCCTCACCCTCTAATTTCTTTCATTTATGACCGGTATTTTCGATCCTTGGATGTTCTATATGTGTTGTATATCAGATAACCAAGATCGCCAAAATCCCAGGTCATTACATTTGGTATCAGAGTCAGGTTAAGTTTAAGAATTACCTTGGCTCTGTGGCGTGACTCGGTAGAGATAGGGTTAGTAATACCCTAGATTGAGATGAGTGCATATATACGAGTGAATGTATTTGTTATTGATATAAAAATTTGTTTTATATTATGGAGATTCATTGGTTGAGTTGTTTATGGGTTCTGGCCGATCAGTTGATCCACTGTATCGATAGGAGTTTATAAACACTTGAACACGATGAACCGTCATGGTATGTTTTGAAAAGAAGGGTAAATGAAATAATTTTACCCAGAATATATTTTGATATAAAGGAAAAATATATATATATATATATCAAAATTATAATATAATGGATATATTGGTTGCTATTATAATCGAGTAAGATTATAAATTAAATGGTTATGTAAATAACCAATCAGAATTCATATAAGTGAAATGCGTGAAATCAGATGAGTTAAATCTGAAATTTTAAACCAGAAATTGAATTAAAATTTTGGAAAATTAGATAAGTGTTTGTAAATGAATTTGGATTAAAAATAAGGAAAATTTAAGATCCTGGGAGATTTTAAATTGTTTTACAAGTAGTGTGAATTATATTTGGAAATGGATTTCAAAGTGGAAATGTTTAGAAATGGTTTTATAGTATTAAACTCACTTCGATCGCTGGAAAATAGATTCTGATGATGACAGCTGCATCATCAGTATTCATTTTCGAGTTGTAAGTGATGAATTACTACCAGAGATACTGTTTTGAATTTGTTTTGGGAAAGAAAAGTTGTGTTGAATTTCAAAATGGGATTTGTAATATAGAATTTGATATATAGATTTGAATAATAGAAGTGATATAAAATTTGAATAGAAATTGAATAGAATTAACTAAGTCGAAGAGGAATTAGTTAATCGAGTTTTGAATTTGAAGTTGAACTTTGAAAGGTGAATTGGATTTGTAAATGGATATTCGAAATCGAATATAGAACTTAAAATTGAATTTTGGATTCAAATTAGTTAATAAGCAAGTTAAAATATATTTGAACATGTCATGTTCAAATATAAAAGTGAAATAGACTAAAGAGTTAATTAACAAATTAATTAACGAATTGAGTTAAAACGATCAGGTATAGTTAAAATCGATTGGGCAGGTATAAATATACATGAGATATGTATGGATAAGGTATGAAGGTATATAAATAGAATGCTCGACGAAAAGGTATGTATTTAATTCATATATGAGATTTTATGCGCTGTATCGGCTAACCGCTTGGCTTTTTCTTTTGGGTTGGTAAGGGCCATGGGAGGCTATTTGAAATATCCCGATGCTCCTGGTACAAAGGAGGTAACGGCGAATTTTTCCGAGAATTTAAGGAGTCATAATATTTTTAAGATAATTCGATAGTTAGAAATCAACATATCGATATATATATAGAAGTCGATAAGGAAACGAACTTAGAAATAGAATAGTAAAATCAAAAAGGAAGACTAAGAATAAAATCTAGTAAGAATAGAAAGAGGAAGCGTATACGTGTTTAAAAGTGAATAAGTAGTTGTATGGTATTGATTATTCGAGTAAGTAGTCATATCTATTTTGATGTTATAAATGTTATTCAGTCAAGGTCTGAGAGGTAGTTATACCCCAACTTGATTGATTTCATTATTAACAAATAAATAGTAAGATTTCAGGCTCGAAGATCAATGTTGAATAAGAGTTAGTTGAATATAGTATTTGGGTTGTCATAACGATGTTTTACACAACATCCGTTTTAACCCAAATAAGTGTAAGCTTGGAAATATAATAAAGAATATTTCCTGAGTATAGAAATAAACGAGATCGGAAAAGAGATAAGTAATTGGAATATTTTCCAATTATAAATAGCATATATTTTCTAAAGTTTAGAAATAAAGGAAGGCGATATTCGGAAATGTTTTCCAAATAACATAAAAGGCCCAATATGGTTATTGAAAATATTTGGTTAACAAATATTGATAAAGAAATAGAGAACTGATTTAACTAATGGAATATTAATTAAGGGCTCAGTGGCATGTTCAAAAGGAAAATTTGATTTTTGAAAAGAGTAAACTGTTTAAAAACTCTCAGGGAAAGACTGTTTAAATTAAAAACAAATTTAACAGAAATTTGTGAAAGAAAAATTGAATAAAATTAAAGCCAGTAAAGTGGTAACTGAGATTGAATTAGAATGATATCAACACAAATTGGATTATAAGATTCAAATTTGAAGTGTAATGTGATAATCAAGTTAAGAGTTGGGAATTGAGAAGAAACCTGAGTTGAAATGATATTTGGCTTGGATATAAGCGAATGGTTGTGTTGTGGATAAAAGCAGATTGGGATTTGATTGGGATGACCCTTGTATCTGCTGAATTGACAGCAGGTGAAAGTGATAGAGTTTATATGCCCGACAAAAGGTACAAGTTTATATTCGAGATAAGCATGAGATTTATGAGCTGATTGGTAAGCCACTTGGCTGTTTGATTTTCCTTTGGGTTAGAGATGGCCCAGAGAGGCAAGTTGGAGTTTGACCGATTGACCAGTACAAAGGAGGTGCTGGCGAAATTTTTCGAAGAGTTAAGGCATTAGACAATTTTCAGGATTTTTGAAAATTTTCGTTGATAAGAATTAATTAATAATATAATTGAAATTAAATTGGTTCAGTTGGAAACTGAAGTTAAGAAGTGAACAAATATGTTCTAACTAGTCGGTAGGGTCGTCCTCTACCTTTTAGTAATTTCGAGGACGAAATTATTTTAAGTGGGGAAGATTGTAATGACCCGCATTGGCAGAGGTATTATAATTAATTTATTTAATTATATAAATAGTGATATAGTGAATTAAATGGTCGTAGAATTAAATAATGATGAATATTTAATTAAAATAATAAATTAAATAATATATTTAATTCTGAAATAATCAGAATTGGCTGAAATGATGATATGGTGTGAACCGGATCATCTGTGATATTTAATTCAGCTTGGAATTGAATTTGAATAACGAATATATTATATAAACGACAGTTTGAACATAGAATTATATTATAATTAAAATCAAGCTCGAAATGGCGCGGCAGTTCGCTATTTGGCGATTCGAACTTCAACTGAATATACAGGATTCATTTTAAGCCGGATTTTTGTGAAACAAGAAACGTGTAGAGCTGGTGGAGTATATCTTTCTAGTGGAAGAGAAAAATCGGGATTCCGTTGTGTAGATTTTGATTTACGTCCAAATCAAATTTCAGAAAAGTCGCTGTGGAATTCCTTTATAATTTACGACGCTTTAATTACGTTATAAATGGATTTTCGATATAAATTGGATATCGATTTATTCTGGAATTCTGGATAATCAAGTTATAAATTCTGATAGGATATTCTGGAGTCGTACGACATCGTATGTGGATATAGACAATAATATTTATTTTTAAATATTAAATTTAATTATATTTAAATATATTTATATATTTAAATAGGTTATTCAAAGCGTTAAAAATAGCTACTTTTGCAAACTAAGTCGGAATTCGACGAAACTAGTTTCGTTGGGACCGTAATGTCGAACTCTAGCTACATGTCAGTTTGGTGATTTTTGAATATCGAATGTAGTCGCAGGGATTTTTAGAAGTCAGATACAAGGAGAAATTGGCGAAAATAAAATATAAAATTAATTCAAAAATATCTCCCCTCATTTTTTCTCTGATCACAAACAGGCCACACATCATTGTCTACAGCCACAATAGGTACCAACCAAAAAGATCACTATATTACCATATAATCCTAAAACCGCAGCAAATAATTCCAAGGAGAAATCAAAAACAATTCCTAGAAAACCTCATAAATATCAATACAAAGGTTTTTGAGATGCTGAAGTGTTCTCTTCCATTGTGTATCAATTGTGGGTAGTTCGATGTCCCTTCCTGGACTCGAGATTTCCGCGGTGACCTAAGGCTCCAGAACGCGAGGGGTTTGAGTCCCTAATCCGTGAGTTTTTGGTGAGATGTGGGTTTGTGGTAGGGAACCGAACTAGTAGGTGAAGTCTGGTGGCCTCCGGTGATAGTTGACGTTGAAACAGCACTGAACGACGCGGCCTTGAACAGGATTACGAGCTAGCGATTGAGGTGTCAGACGGGTGCAGTTTTCGATGGAGAATTGGATGTGGGAGGCGGTGCTCGGAATAGACGAACGAAGGAAGAGGTACGGCCAGTTAAAATGGCGGTCAACGATGGTTTAAGAGGAGCTGTCGGGTTCGATTACTGATTTTGGGGGAGATGATAGTAGCGGGTCTGGTAATAAAGGGTTGGTAATGGGCTTAGTTGGATATGTAAGGCCCGTTAATTAAATAATTTAGTTTTATTTAATTTATAATAGTACACTAACTTATAAATATGATATCTCATCCATACGAGGTCAGAATCAAGAACCGTAAATTGCGTTAGGATCGTATGGACGGGAGCAACACAATGAGACTGACCAGGAGTGAATCCGAGCTCGCTACAATTTATAATGAAATAAATTGTCCGTCTGAATCAAATCGAGCGATGGTTATCGTTATCAACGATGATCGTCCAATGTGAGTAAATCTCACTAACTTTGAACAGTTTATAATTTCATGTTGTATTTTTAGAACTGTTAAATATTGGCTGATTGACTGTGTGTTGACTGTTTGATTGAACTGCTAGTCAGTTAGTTGAATTTCTATATTGATTCTGTTTAACAAAAAAATTCATATTGAACTGAAAGTGATGTTGATTATACTGTGTAACATCTGTGATGCAGGGATACAGGTTGGAGGAATCCAACTGGATTCCTCAACATTTATTTTACTGTGATATATATATATATATATTATGATATATGATGTGATATATAATCTGTTGTTGATTATGTGTGTTTGGACGATATTTTATCGTTGTTATATGGTATGTTAAATACCATAAGAAATACTGGATATGGGAAAGGGTATTTTCAAAGTGTATTTTGAAAATGAATTATTTATATAAAATCGATGGATTTTATATAGAAAAGGGAAAGGATTTTTATAAAATAAATATTTATAAAATCAAAGGATAAGTTAGAATAAAAGGAAATCATTTGTAAAGTGAAGAACCGTTACTAAAAGTAAATCTTTATAAATGAATAGTTTATTCGAAAAGGAGTTAATCGAATTAGTTATTCGAATAGAATAAAGGAAGTTATCGAAAAAAGTTAAAAGGAGGTATTCGAATATAGTTTAGCCAAAAGGAGTTATTCGATCAGAATTCATCGAATAGAATTAATTGATTAGAGTTAATCAAACAGAGTTAATCAGGTAGGGTTAACCAGTTAGAGTTAATATGTTTGAGTAAATCAGTTAGGTTAAACCATTAGGATAAACCATTTAGAGTTAAACAGTTAGTGTTAATCAGTTAAAGTAAATTGATAGAGTTATATCTAACTAGAATTTATTGAATGGAGTTAATCGAATTTAGTTTATTCGAATAGAATAAAGGAGTTAATCGAATATATAGTTTATTCAAATATAATCAATTGAGTTAATCGAATATATAGTTTATTCGAATAGAATAAAGGAGTTAATCGAATATATAGTTTATTCAAATAAAATTAAAAGGGTTATCGAATATAGTTTATTCGATAGGAGTTAAGTGAATAGAGTTAAAGTTAAATCAAAAGAGTTAAGTGAATAGAATAAATTGAATAGAATTATCGAATAGAAAAGATTTGAAAGAGAGTTACGTAAGGAAGTTTGTTAAAGCATTAAAAGGTGAACTTTGTCTATTTCAAGGTTAGAAACGTTGTTCAGTTAAGGTCTGAGAGGTAGTATTACCCCAACTTGATTGACTTCATTTTTAACTAAGGAATGGTTAAGGTTCGATAGTAAAGGATGGTTAAGTGAATTTAGTAATTAAAGGAAATGGTTTGAGTTGGCATCGCGATGGTTTGTTTAAAAATCTGTCTAAGTCCAATGAAGAAGCTTTGGAAATGTTTTCCAAATAAGAAACCAGAAATGTTTTCTAATAAAGAAAACAAGAAATGGAAATGTTTTCCATTGTTAATAACGTATATTTTTCCAATTTAGAAAATAAGAAATATTGAATATAGGGAAACAGGAGATAAGTAAATTAATGAAATAAAGAGATAAATGTTGAATGATGTTTGATCGATATAAATTTCCATTTGGAAATAATATCGTTGTTTACACACCTGTTTTCTTCGATAGTTAAATCACAGACTATCGAAGTTTTGACCATTTTAACGTTGTTAAAATGGAGAGACCGGTTGGATTGTTATCCAAAGAACCACTCTGTATTGGCATAAGCGTTGCGAATCATATATGCACAAGGAAATTGAAGACGGAGTTATGCAAAGGGCTATCCTGTTTACAGAATAGTGCCTTCGGTTCATCCTGTTCCTGGATGACTTGTATGAACGGGTGTCTGACAGAGTATTTCCAGACGATCACGTATATTGATTTCTCCAACCGAACCAAGAGTGGAAGCGGAGAAGGAAACTTCTTTTAGCTAACACATAATGTATGGTTGAGGACGTCAATCGGTGATTTGATGGATTTGACGATGTGGCATTCAAAGTGAATCTGGTGTGATGATAAAGCGTAGCTTCTAGCCTTACATCCGGTAAATGACAGAAATCGGGCAGGCAACATGGCTAAGTCGGTCGCACTGAAGTAGGGTGTATAATCAACTGATCTAGAGTTTCATTTGCTTCTAAAAATCTATTGTTGATGCTATCCCATTCGGGAAACGGTTGCTGATCCCAACCGTTGGTGATATACATTCGATACACTCAAGCGAAATGAGTGGTCGGTCATGTGTGGCCGGGTTGCAAGATGTTCTTGTTGAACCCAGTGTATTCCTTTCTAGAGGTACACTAGTGAAAGGTGGTTCCATACCTTGTCATAGTTGGAAATCCATTACCCAATACGTCTTTGTGGTTTTGATTGTATATTATATATGTAGAACGTGAGATGAAAGCGTTCTGCTAGATGATTATTATTATTGTGGTTGATAGACATTATTATAATATCAAAAGCTTTTTGATACAAAGATATTTTGGATTATCATAAGGGAAAAACCCGTTCCATTATACGGCGTGGTCTTATGAGATATCGATTACCTGCTTGAACTGTTTTAAACTGTTTTACTCATACCAGTCCCATGACTGACCCGGAGTTTATTTTGTTGTTTTCCCTAAACTCTTAGGTGCCTAAATTTGTACGAGCATTCAAGTAGTCGGGATTTTACAGATACACTTGAAGAGCTGGAGCAGGAGGCTTCAGGATCATATAGCTATAGTTTATTTCCGTTGTGTTGTAAGTGCTGTACTTTGATAATGATATGTATATTCAAGTACAGATTTGTATTTCAAAGTTATGTTATGAAATATATTTATTCGTAAAGCTGTGAGATTCGTGTTACTCTGATATTGTGTTATTCTTCTTCTTCTTATATTCTAAGTTTCTATCTTATCTTTCCTCACCCTCTAATTTCTTTCACTAATGACCGGTATTTTTCGATGTTTGGTTAGTCATCATTGAGTTTATGGCGATAACCAAAGTCGGCAAAATCCCGGGTAATTACACAATGACAAGTGTAACACTAAATAAAATATAATTTTAATATTAAATGTTATATACAAACCCAATACAATGTATTTATATTTTTCAAATACAATTTTTAAATCGTTATTTTTATTACTAAACAATTTAAATCTTCATAGATTAAAATAAATCTCAAGTTAGATTTTAAAAAAAAATATAGATTCATATTCCAACGTTAAATCCCAGATATTCAAATAATTCAAATTAGTTAATAGCATTTCTTTAACAAACGTTCAAAATAATAAAAGAATTTTACGTTAACTATCTAAACTAGTGAATTACATTAAGTCGGCAAAATGTTCATATAAATATACGAAAAGAATTCTTATTTAACATGAAGTCAAACATTATTCAAGTAGATAAAATTTTGAATTCTATGTCGGGAACAAATATAAATATTTACTTTAAGGCCAAAATTTTCTAAGCTATTGCAATCTCTTTCCAAAAATCCGATTATTACAAATGAAGTCCAGAGATCCTTTGCAGTTTACAAGATCCTGTGAGCGTTGTAGACTGAAGTAGACAATGCATTCAGAATATGCCCTCTGCATAGAAAATCATCCTCTTTGCGCTCTGCTCGTTTCTCCTTTAGAGCAGCAGTATCCTTATCAGTTTCCTCCGGTATCACTTCCAATCCGTCTTCCAAGATGTAAAACAATTTGACAATGATTATAAAGAATTTCATTGATTCTTGCCAATGAGTGAAGTTTCCGCCATCAAATCACTGCAGTTTCGTCAAATGCTAATTCATAACTTGTAATGCGCTCAAATCATCAATAGTTAAAGAATTGTCTGAAAATTTGTTGGGTATTTGGTGGTTTGAGACTATTGGATGATGATGAATGTCGTATTCAGACTTTAAGGATCTATTGAATAGATTCTTTTAGACAATAGTTCAACCTACCAGGTGCATACGGGTTATAGAACTATCGACTTTTAGGATTCAATAAAGCTTTGGAATAGCGAAATCGGATTCAAAGTTTGTATGTCTTTGATCCGATCAACAACACTCAAGAATATGGTTTCTGATGATGTAGTTTCAGAATAGAATGAAGAGGAAGAAGAATCAGATTCTGCAACGCATTAAAAGTGTTGCAAATTTCGAGAATTTGCGACGGTTTGTGTTGGCATTTGGCATTAGCGTTGTAAGGTCTGGGAAGAAGTAGAATTAAAAGGAAATTTTTTGTAATAGTTTTCCACGTGGATATTTATAGCAAAGGAGGGACGTGCCCTTTCATCAAACATTGCAATGTTCTATAGCATTTCAAACGAAACGTCATGTCTGTTCATTTACAATGTTTCTGGAACGTTGCAATTCCCGCACCTGTTCGAATTTGAAAACTGCCACAATTATTTAAACTGCAGAATGCAATTCAATTCTTAATGGGAAAAATTCAGTGAAAATATATTTCTTATTTGATCCAAACCCAGTTCGATTGGACGGCGGTGCTCGCTTGCGTGGTATACAACTGTATGGTCTCCCTCCTCACAAAAAAAAAGTAAGCATTTGGGTGCCCCAAGGCCCCAATATCCCTTTGAGAAGTCTACTAAAGTAGTGGCAAACTCTTGGCTCTTTCACAATGTGGGACAAATCAATATACCCTCTTTCTTCTTCCTTCTTTCTTTCTTCTCTCTTCAAACAAAACCAAGTACCCCAAAACATATTTGAAAATTTCACAATAGACATCAAACAATTTTATAAAACTTAATCAAACTAACTAACTATTTTGAACACAAGTAAAGAAATTCACCACAACAATTTTTTTTGGAAATGATCAATATGCAATTTTAGGAACTGCTACAGTTTTGTGCTTGTGTTTCATGTACTGCAAAATTTTTGGAAATGTTTGTAATCATTTTACTTATCGACAACGATCCAAGTTCTCGATTGCATAAGACTATTGGACAAAAGAAAATTTACAAATTCATTTATTAGACCCTAAACAAGTACTCAAAAACGGCCTTATCCAAGATGATCATGAAGACATGCAACAGAACAAAAGCTTAACCAGTTTAATGATCAGTAAAAGGCATTTTCTTATCCTTAGTTGCATATTTGTAATAATATCAACAAATATACAAACATATTAATCAAATTTATGATTTCAACAATAATAGATATGTAAGGATTATTGTACCTCACTATTGTGGCCACACTTCTTCTTGTGAAAGAGTTGAACCTTTGGAGGTAGACGAACATGGCACTACATACCTTATCCTGATTGTATTTCCTTTTAAGCACACAGCGGACGGGAGATAACTTGATTGCTCAATAACCTCCACCTTTCAATCTGGTTAACAAAACAATAAACGAATATGTTTATTTATTCATAAATGATCATTGTTAACAATACGAAATAATACAGAAATCCCGAATTACTATAATGGCTAAAAGTTAATCTAGCCATTCTCAATGTTTTAGTCATTAACAGGGATATCATCTTCCAGTTGCTTCCTTACATAATACAGATACTGCTCATGCATCAGGATTCCTTTTTTACACTATAATCAGGACATTATATATATCAACATGTTGCACTTTAAGATGGGTTAAAAAGATGGACTAAAAAGTACTAGACTATAACCATCGCCGAAAAATTAATATAAATCACTGGTATCTCGCCTTAGAGTGCTTAATGACTCATTCACCAATTATCAGTTGAGTATGCTCATACTAAATACAAAGAATGCTTATAATTTGTTCGACTGTATATAGTTAAAAAGCACAAAGAAATATGACATATTCCTAAATTAATTCAGAGATGCAATTTCGCTTAGCATTACTTTATTAGTGCAGACTGTAAGGGCAACGCCTTAGGCGTAAACATTGTCGAATACATTTTGTTTCATGTTGAGAAGTATTAAAGCAAAGCCAGAGTATACTTCCAAGAAGAAAATGAAAAGGACAAACCTGTGGTTAACTTCTTGCATTTATTAATTAATCAAATTCAATATTTGCATACAAATGAAATCACTCAGTTTAATAATCCAAAAATTCCTTGTTGGCCAGTCCAAACACGTATTAGGATGCTGAAAGATGTTTAATTCAAAATAAACATATTGCATGCTTAGAAACATTACCCTGAGAGAAGTATGTACTTAGAGACCATATTTGGTTAGAGCATTACTATTCACACTTCGGTTTACACTTCCAGCCATCTTTTTAAATTTAATACAAAAGATTATTTTTTATATTCTTCTGACCATCATATATTATTCTTTCACTCAGTTATTCACCACCGTACTTGTCCTAAGAAAAACACGTATCTCTCTACAATTTGAAACCCTAATAAAAACATATATTCTTTTATGCCTAATAGAGATGGAAGACAAAGATAAAAATGAGGTTAGAATTGCTTAATTTTTATCAATTTCTATTATGCTATAGAACATGTCGTTAGGGTTTTTGTAATGATTATCATTTTAGGATATTTTTGCTCCATTGGAAATTTTAAGCTTGGAGAACATTAAATTCGATGACGTAGTAATAGAGAATGACAATGTAAGTTTTGACTTGTAGGGTTTTTATCCGTATAACTTACATATCTTCTTTTACAAATTGATACATTAATTAAATATTTTTTTTGTCGTTTGATAATCTTTCAACACAACGGAAAATTTATAATATAACAAAAGTCTTTACAAACAGAAAGAACTTTAATTTGCGTATACAACAAATCAGAGTACAACACTAGCCTAGATAGTTATAACATTCTGTCTTTATACATACTGAAAGTTAAACTTGAGTGCACACAGCGGAAAATAAAACTAAAATATGGAAGTTCATCCTAGCCTCCAGCTCCTTTTCTAAACTCCAAAGAACATAATCTAACCTGACAAGAATGCTCGGTTTGAACCGAGCATTATCGCAAAAGTAATGCCTAAGTCAAGCTAGAAAACTAGTTAGGTAAACTCAAATCATAAAGAACTTTCTTTCTTATATCTTTAAAACTATTTGCAATTAAAGGTATCTCATAAGATCACGCCATAAACAAGGACTAGTTGTTTACCTTACGATAACCAAAACACTTTTATAATAAATATCAAGTGATACTATAATGATCTCTTTAGTTCATAAGTAAACATATTAAAATAATCAGAAAGCTTGCTTCTTACATTCTAACATAATAGGTATATAATCAAGATCAGAAGTTCGTATTGGAGAATGGATTCTAACTATAAAAAGGTAAGGATTTACCCATCGAATCCATACAACTCTAAATAAAGCGTACTAAAGGCTACGTTAGTTTGTACCTCAACAATCAGGAGCGGTCACACCCCTAAAATGGGCAACACCGAATATGATCATCCCTGTTAATAAACAACTATATAGGTCCCCAAAACATGTAAGGAAATCGACTCTAGAAATGAAATGATCATATCCTAACGGGAGCAACTCATATAGCCATACGGCTTTTCCCTGCTTTATTCATTTATCAATTAATGAGGCTAAATGTTATGTTTACCTTATAAATAGCAAAATATCTTGGAATGCTAATGTTGCCTTTTAGAGAGATATGTCATACTATCATTCATCCAAACAAGTTCGTTCTTGGCCTGAAACCGAATAACTCCATCGAAGTGGTTTTCGGGTAAGCAAGCCCAATCTATTCGAAATGACAATCGATAGTTTTTAGAAAACTCAACTCTAGTTCTTTAGAAATGAACCAACAATATATAAGTGCAGAGTTCACCTCCTAACTGTTTACGAGAATGAGTTTCCTTATCATTTGTCAAACAAATTCCCAAAGTTAACTTGGCAACATTTGATAGTTAGTTGTTTAACTATCATATAAACATATAACTAATCATTAGAGAGATTTATTTACCGTTGTTAATTACTGAGCCTCATTTAAATAAATCATTTATTTACTAAAATCTCATTTTAAAATTATTTATTGAAATATTCTTATGCTTATCTTACCTACATAAGTTTATTCAACAATCATTATATTTTCAATACTTAGAAAATAAATTCATAGCTCATTAAATTTGAATAACTGTATTAAAAAACATTTGGAAAAAGCTTTCTTATTTCCAAATCATTTTAAAGGATAAAAAAAGGTATTTAAAAGAAACAAACATAAGAATGAACCCAAACACAATTTCTTTGATGTTAAGTGTGGAATAAATGTTCATACCACCATTTTTAGGAAGACCAAATTTAAGAGAATCAAATCACAACTCCTTTTATTAATCTCTTCAATAAATCCTTTTATAAATTAGTAATTAAAAGTCATTTATATTCTTTAAGCCCTTTTTAAAAAAATTACTTATAAACTTTATTTATATATATCAAAAATCAATTACAAACTTCTTTATTAATATCAACATTTTAAACCTCTTTTATATATATATATATATGTATGTATATGTATATGTATATCAAATTTTAAATCATCTACTCTCGATCTTAAACCAATATAATTTCTCGGATAATAATGAAGCAAATCAAGTTGGGGTATTTTATTTACATTTCAGACCTTGAATCGACAACAATCTTACCCTTTTAATAATTAAAATTTTATGATCTTAGTTGATTTATAAATAAATATTTTCAATAATCTATATTAAATTCCTTTTATACAGGTCTATGAATCATTTTATTCAATTCCAAACCTCATTTAATTATAAAATAATAACTAACAACTTTTGATAAATTCAAAACCTCAATTCAATTCCAAACCTCAATTCCAAACCTCATTTAATTATAATCAAACTAACAACTTTTTATAAATTCAAATAATAACTTATTTGAAAATTTCTTTTATAAACTTTGCTTTAAAACTAACATGAGTTAAAATCTTGTTGTAAAATATTATCCATACTAGCTTATTTAGAAAGAATCTATGTACTTTTCAAATTTGAAAGAAGGCTTAAAATTTCCAAAGGTCCTCATTTAGTTGAGTCAAACTTATTCAAATTATTATATAGGCGTTTACATATAACCAGATATGTATAAAGAATCAACTAATAATAGTCAATTGACATAAAAGAAGTATTCAAGTGATAATAGAGGACGGTGATTTGTTCTGTCATATAGATGTCCAAGTTAACAATAGCAAAATGAGTTTTAAATCTGCTTAAACAATGTAAACATAATCAACAACCAGGTTATAGTAGAATGGGGATGTACTCTACTAATAGATGCCTACCAATATCATTCAACACATAACATCTAAATAACACTAACATATAAACATATCCATAACAATAACAGGATAACAAGAGAATGATTTGTCCTAGTAAATAGATGTCCAAGGTCAAATTTAGTTTTAGTAACATAATAGAGTTTTATTATGTTAACTAGTGTCCAAAAAATCAATCAATTATATTAGTAGCAGAATGGTGTCTCGTTCTACTAAGCAGGTGTCATTTAGTTCCTAATCAAAGTGGTTGCTTAAAGGTGATTGACAAAGAGATCCTTTGGAGTTAACATGTTTTGAAAATATCCTTATAAAATAAGTGATACAAATTTAAAGCAATGTTTAACTAATTCTTAAAAATTGTTAAATCTCTAAATAATAATTAATTATTATTTTAAATAATTCAATTCCAAATCAATATTTAAATTAATAATTAATAATTAAATAATTAAGAACCTTTTAATACATAATTAAGTATTTATTTAGTCCATAAAATAATTATTAAATATCAATTAACCCTTAAAGAATAGTTAAACAATAATAATTTCTTATTAAATAATTTATTAAACCTCAATTAATATTAAACAAACTTTAATTAAGTTCTTAAATTTAACTTAACTTAATTATTTATTTAAAACCTTATTAAATAATTAATTAATTTAAACAATCTTAATTAAGTAATTAATCATAGTTAATCCAAATTTAAAATCATTATATAATAATTAACTTTCATTAGTTAAACAAATTAGAATCAAATTTAATTGATTAAAACTTATGTTCAATTTACTTAATTACATGGTAATTAAGTACTAATTACTCAATTTAATTAACTAAATAATCATTTAATTAATAATTAAGTAATTAAATAATAAAACTTGGAAATTAGGCGCATGTACTTATTTAGAAGCTTGATGTAAGCGGCATCCCTCCCTAAAGTTTAATGTAAAGTGGATTCCTGTTTTTGGCTGTTACATGTTTTTTCACAAATTTTGGCGCTGCAATATAAAAAAATTCAAAAATTGCAAATATTCAGGTGAGTAATCTAAAAGAAAAAAACATAAAAATCAGCAATTGTAGTGAATAATTGTTGATATATCAGAAATAATTCACTATAATTGTTGATATATCAGCAACAATGATAAAAATTGTTGCAATGTGAATTATTACTAATATATCAACAATTATTTTATATAATTGCTGAGTTGATGAATTCTTGCTGATATATCAACAATAATAGTGTATAATTGATGATATATCAACAAGTGTTTACAACTTGATGAAAGACTGAACTAACTGAAGGCGAAATGAAAATTACTGCAAAATCTACAATTTTTACAATATATTGCTGATAATTCAGCAATGTTTTTGCAGTTGATTTAAATATTTGCAAAAGTTTCTGAAATATCAGCAACAATTGCAAATAATTGCATTTTTGCTGCAATATACTGGAATGTGTTGTTTTTTTTTCTTTTGATTCATTTTTTGTAGTTTTAATGCATGAAAGCGTTGATCATTATGTGTTGAATTTAATTTTTAATTTTCGTGATTTTTTTTTATGATTTTCGAAAAAGGGGGGCCTAATTTATAAAGTTTTAAGACACGGAATTTTTGTGTATTTGCAAACCTAAGCTGGACCTGAGCAAATTATTTACTTACATTTCAAATGAGTTTTGAAAAACATTTTGCAAAACTTACTTAAGTATAAACAACAAACTTACTTTTAGAAATAGTTCGTTTTCATCAATTGCATTTATAGGGATTATCGCTATAAAACCCGTAATTTCAAAATCTTGACTTCTGAAACTTCCTTTTGAAAACTTAATAATGAATGGTTACTGATTTTACAGAAAAATAAAGCAAACGTTTATAAAATGAAACAACGTTATGAAACTTTAAAATGATTTTAATTTCAAAAAATAACATGTTTTCAAATAAGAATTCAAAGTCATAAACCAGGTAAAGGTTCTAATATTTTAAGCATATAACACAACACAATGTTTATAACATATGTAATCATAACATAACCATAAACAAAGAAAATACGGAACCATATAAGAATTTAACACCATGATAAATATAATATTTTGAAAGATCAAAACTTTAAATTTAATGTTATGAGTTCTACTCATATTAAGCATATTCAAACCAATTCTAACTTTAGCACAACTTGAATCAACACTAGTATATGCAATTCCTAAGCAATTATAGACTTTGAAGGCTTCATGGCCAAAAATGGCTCAGCCTAAGTGATATGATGAGGGTTCGAGGGGAATATCAATAAATTAACAAAAACAAAGCTCGAAAATTAGCCCTTTTGAAACTGATTTTCAGATTTGAAAACAAAGGAATTTGAAAAAATGGTTAAAAAGAAAGTTCTTCAATTTTCTTTCCTCTACTTAAGAAAGAAAAATCTAAATTTTTTTTTATGTTTCGCGAAAGATATGGTAGAAAAAGCAAACATCATTTTCGGACCTCAGAAACTAGACCAAAAAATGAATATGAAAGAATTGAACTATTGACATAGTAAAACCTAAAATTAAAAATATTTGTCTAAACAAAAATTACAGACAACTCAAAAAACCTGAGTTTCAATAAAATATATGTCAATTTGAAGTATTTTACATAGATTTATAGCCAAAATAAATAGAGGTAGAATCTAAATAAAAATAGAAATAAAAAGCATAAGTTTTTGAGTTCTGAAAATGAAAGAAATCAAATAAATTTGTAGTTTCAAAGCCATGGAGACTAAATTTAAGACTAAGAAGCCATTAATTTTTTTATAAAGTTTGGAGGAAGATGATGAAGCTAAAAAAATGAAAATGAGAAGGAAGAAGGAAAATCCCTTTTATATAAAATGAAAATGTCAAATTACCTTTATACCCTTTTACTTTACCCTTCTTAAACTAATTTCACCTCACCATCTTCCTTACACTTCACTTTACACCTAGTATCCTTACTTCCAACATCATTATGACATTAAAGTACTTAAACGTCACTTTTTTCTTATTTTAGGTGTGCTTTTGTACTTTTCAATTCTTTTCTTGTCTAAACTTACTCAACATCACATCTTAATTTATTAACTTAATTAATTAAGCAACACTAATCTAAGTTCACTTATTAACATATTTATGTTTATATCTATTTAAGTAATTTAAATAATATTTCAAACAACTTTTACTTGAACAAAAACTAGTGTTTACGAAAAATTCTTTTGGTCACATTTTCTGTTGTTCTATAATTACTTATTTTTGTAAACCAAATTTTAAAATGTCTTACACATTATTTAATATAATTAAAAGAAGGCATTTTAATTGTAAAAACACTTAATTTTGAATATATAAAACTAACTAAATATTCCAAATCAAAGCGATAAAATTCCAGGTTGTTACAATTCGTTGAACTGGACGGCATAACAATTCACTCATAAGAACCATAACGAGTGCAGAGTGTTGTAAGAGGAATGTTATCCTCCATAACTCATAATTGAAGAAAATGAGTGGCGATATCGAGTTGAGTGAGCACTTCAGCACCACACATTTGATCGAACACATCGTTGATCCTGGACAACATATACTTATTCTTAATAGTTAACACATTAAGCTTGCGATGGTCGATGCAAAGGCAAGAGTACAATCGGATTTCTTAACTAAGACAACTTCAATGCCCTTAGAAGATGAACTAGATTAAAAGAATTGCTTGGCTTCTAGATACAATAATTGCTTCTTGAGGTCCTCATTTTAGTGGATATTCTTGTGAGAGGATGACTAAAGGGATGAGCACCTGAAATGAGATCGATGCAGAACTCAATTGTCCGCATAGGTGGAAAACCCAAAACATGCTCAAACGCATCATAAAATTCTCACATAACTGGAATCTGAGATATGCCACTATCATCTCAAGGTTTGAGAGAAAATAAAGATTCTTCATAATCATGATCAACATCCATAAGAATAACAAATAAATGATTAGTTAAATCAGGATGCCTAAGATATAGAATCCATTCAAAACATAGAATTCAGGCTTCTTATCGAACTTGCTAATCCATCCCTAAACTCCTACCAAATCTGAGATAGCGAATAATGTGAAAATTCGTAAGAAAAGAAAAACCATGTAGAACAATCTCAACATTCTCACAAAGCATACTTAATAGTGCGGACCCCCCAATGGGATTCAATCTTTAAAGAATTCATAAAGCAAGATACTTCCAAAGGCAAATGATTAACGAGCTCCTTCCATATGAATGAATGTGATGCATCCACCGAAGAGAAACCAAATAATGTGATCATGAGATAAGATAGAACCTTTGAGAATAGAAAAGAAAGTACCTATAGGCTAAGAAGACCCACCAGAAGCATACATCACATTGAGCTTTCTAGATTTTGGACATTTGGGAGCATCAGGACACGATGACGACCAATGTCCCTCTTGCTTACAGTTGCGAAGAATGACAGGCTTGGGACATTCGCAGAAGAAACATTCACGAGATCCACAATTATAACATGACTTTTGGACAGGAGGTCCTACACTAGAATGGGAGCAAGAACCGACTTGCTTCTTCTTCTTGTTATGATGAAATGATTTGGATTTGTAGAAAGGAAGCCTCTTCTTTTTGTAGAAAGGAAGCATCAAAGACTTCTATAAGCATAAAAAATTATAATTATTTTTATACGGCGTATTAATATGCTCGATACCATACTCGGATAAGGCTTTGAAGGAAGAAATATACTCAAAAACGGAAGATTTTCCTTGCTTCAACTCAAGGAAACAATGACCAAGGAAAGATTTATCTGATTCAGGAATGGATTTAAGCTCATATTGTTCCTAAAACTATTTCCATGAAAAAGCGGACTCATCCACTTCGACTATCAAAAGCTTATACAAATCCAGTCTACGTTCTTGCAACATGCTAGATACTAAGAGAACGTGATTGTGGTCAGAATGATCCATATTGGAAAAGATGTGCTCGCATGTACACAACCGAGCTTGAACTTCTGGGATGGTATATGAGCCTTTAAAAGACTTACCTACTAAATGCAGAAAATCACTACATATAAGTGCAAAGGCAGATTTACGCGGAAGAGATGAGGAAGTAGGGGATGGATCATGAGTACTGTAGAATAGCTCCATAAACTGTTCGACAAGCATATAGACTCCTTCTGGATGTGGGCCGCTGGATTGCCTAGCACTAAAACTGTTACAATTGACTTTTTTAGCTATAAGCTAAAAGGATAAATAATATAAAGTTTATTCATAAAGGTATACGATTAAAAATATAATTCAATATGGAACACCATGGAATTAAAATGTATTCTACACGTATTCTAGCTTGTATCTACCATCAGTACGGGGTTTGGGGTTGTCACAAGACTGAAGTTTAGAAGTGAACAAATAAGTTATAACCAATCAATAGAGTTTGTTTTCTACCTTAGCAATTTCGAGGACGAAATTATTTTAAGGGGGAAAAAATGTAAAGTCCCGTATTTTTACGATATAATAATTGATTTATTTAATTATTTAAATAGTGATATAGAGAATTAAATGGTTGTTTAATTAAATAATAGTGAATATTTAATTAATATAAATAATAGAATAATACATTTAATTTCTGAAATAGTCAGAAATAGTGGAATTCACAATATTGTGTGAATTGGATCATTTATAATATATAATTCAGTTTGGAGTTGAATTATATTCACGAATGTATTATATAAACGAAGTTTGAACGTATAATTATATTATAATTAAAATCGGGCTTGAAATGGCGTGGCAGTTCGTTATTTGGTGATTTGAACTTCAACTTAATGTATATGATTTGTTTTAAGCTGGATTTCTGTGAAACAAGAAATGTTTGAATCTGTTGAACGATATTTTTCTAATAAAGAGAAAAATAAGGATTTCATTATGTAGATTTTGATTTATGTCCAAATCAAATTTTCGAAAAGTCGCTATGGAATTCCTTTATAATTTATAACGATTTATTTATATTTTTAAAAGGATTTAAATATAAATCGAATATCGATATAACCGAGAACTTTGAAATATCGAGTTATAAATCCCAATGGAGCTGTATGATATTCTATTGTGAACATATACAATAATATTTATTTTTAAATTAAATTTAATTATTTTTAAATATATTTAAATTATTTTGTTTAGAGCTTTAAAAATAGCCAATTTTGCAAACAAGCTCCGTTTTCGACGAAACTAATTTTATTGGATTCGTAACATTAAATTATTGTTAGATGTCAAGTTTCATGATTTTTGAAGTCAATATGTGGCCGTACGGGATTTTAATATGAAAAACAGACGATAATTTGACTTTAAAAATACCATGTGTGAGCATACAGAGTCGGAATTCGACGAAACCAGTTTCATTAGGTCAGTAATGTCAAACTCTAGCTGCATGTCAATTTTCATGATTTTTGGATATAATATGTAATCATGGGAATTTTTAAGGATAAATGCCAATAGCGTAGGATTTAATATTAATATAAAAATTCAATATAAAAATATTAAAAATCCCCTATAAATAATCCTTAAAATTTTCTAACCCTAAACCATATTTTTCCATCGGTCAAAAAGTGTAGCCGCCACCAGGAAAAAGTTCAAACAGTAACTCGTGCGTTTTAAATCAAAGTAAAATCCAAGGAAAATTCTATAAATTCAACCACTTGTGTATTCGATCTCCTATGAACTTCCTCTTCATTCTGATATCCATTTGGAGGGGCTCAGTTTTGTTTTGGGTCCTCTACTGTGTAACGAGCGTGCGTTTTCAAGCACTTAGGGTTTTGATTTTTGGTGAAAAGGAAGCATCGATGTAGTAAACGAGTTTTGTTTTTGAATTCTCGAGTTCAAATGGAGTTGCGCTCATGATTTTGGGGTATTTTCAGACCAATAAGATTCTGTACCCCGCTGTAGTGGTGCGCGAGGTCTTGAAGTCGTTGTAGGCAGTTGGTACTCGAAGTGTTTGATTCGAGTATAGGTTGAATCGGATTTTGGAAGGGAGTGGAATGGAGTTGGTTTCATGAAGAACCATGGAGTGAAAAAGGAACGAGGGAGGAAGGAAGTTTCAATAATGGCTATCGTTGGAGCTCGCGTTTGAATCGTGGGAGGAAGATGTACTGTTCATGACGGGTCAAGTGAGATGGTGGGCCGCTGAAACCAAAGTTAAGCCCAATTATTAAAGTAGTTTAAGTTAGTTAATTTCAAGTTAAAATAGCGTTTAACTAGTAATTGTTATAACTTGAGCATACCTTATCAGAATTTGATGCGGTCAGATCAATTAGGATCGTATGGACAAGAGCTCCACACTGGAGATGACTGGAAGTGAATTGAAGCTCATTACAATTTATGGCGAAATAAATTGTCGGTCTAAATCAACTGATGGTTATCGTTATTTAACGATGATCGTTAAAGTGAGTAAAACTCACAAACTCTGAACAGTTATATTTTTATAACATATTATTAGAACCGGTAATTATATGTTGATTGCTGTGTGTTAACTGTTTGGTTGAATTGCTTATGTCTTGGTTGAAATTATAGATAACGATATATATATAAATCGTTAATCCAATATTGATTCTGTTTAACAGAATAATTCATACTAAAAAGGAATCGATGTTTATTATATTGTTTAACATCTGTTGTAATGCCCCGCCTTTATACCCACTATCGTCCAGTTCATTTTAGAGAAATGTCGCAGACCATAACAAAGAATGAGGTTTGTGAAGGGCGACCGATTGTATAATTTCTCCATGTGAGGAATGCACATCGAATTCTGATACCAATTAAAATTTTGACATGACCATTCGGCACATAGGGCAACTACACAACGGCTATATGCAATCCGGAAAGCAGTATAAAATAGCCAACAACAACAATATAAATATGGTATATCTCAAAGCTAGACACAGAATATCACAAAGGCGGAATAGATATGAATAAACCAAGAATGTGTACAACAAGATAGTGGTCAACAAAGATCCACTAATCCCAAAAGAATAGGTACATGCACCATGATCTACATAAAAGAATATGTACGCAACAATAGATAAAGTCATAGGTACAACAGTACATAAAGCTGCAGAGACAGAGTAGCAAGCTAAAAGCGGAAGATCAATCCTGCTATGAGTCCCAGAGGAGTACCTAAAATGACTTGGCCTTACCCAAGTATGATTTATAAGGAAATAAACAATAAACTGATCAGTCTAGTTGTATTTATCAAATAAACGGAGATAACAAGAGATAGAGATAACAAGAGATATAACACAGGATGACATGATTCTACTAATAACATCTAATCATAACTAAATATGAAACATAGCATGTCAACACAACTATCTCTAAATAATCTCCTAGCTAATGTGGAATACAACATTCCAATAATCATAAATCATCAAGTAATCATAAATCATCAAGAAATCATAAATCACCAAGTAATCATAAATCACCAAGAAATCATAAATCATCAAGACATCATAAATCACCAAGTAATCATAAATCATCAAGTAATCATAAATCACCAAGAAATCATAAATCATCAAGACATCATAAATCACCAAGACATCATAGAAAACTTCACCAAGAGGCAAGCCTGTTCACCAAGATGAGATATGATCTCTAGGTAGCGAACCCATAAGTTTGAGCCGAAGCTTTCCACGGTGCCGGGCAGCCGAAGCTCCCCACCGTGCCCGGGTTGTGACCCCGGAGAGAGGTGAAACGACCCGAACTTCCCCGGTCTCTGAAGAGAAGGGAAAGCGCGGATTGTTCTGAGAACACGATAAAATAGAACGCATACAAAAGAACCTTTCATATATATTACAACAATGCATCAGATTACAAGAATATACAGAGTATAAATGAATATTACACAGAAATATCAGAGATTTAAATTACATTTAAATACATCACAGCGGAAAATAATACAATACACAACTAGAAGAGATATACGGATACAAAGCTTTCCGGATATCATTCCAGCTGTAAACCAGGATCCTGTGAATATAAATCTGCAAAACCAAAACTACTAGCTGCCCGTGTCAAAATAAGGGCACCCAGAGTTTAGGTTAAAACAATAAACCCCAGGTCAGTCATGTGACTAGTGTGAGAACTAAAACAGTTAATCTTTATTTTTAAAGTCAGATAAATCAAGGGACCACGCCGTATAACACGGAACGGGTTTCCTCCCAAGGATACCAGTGCATACAACAACAGCGCAATGCTAAATAAAGAAAAATGAAGCTATTATAAGACCCAGTTCCCATCACACAATGCAACGCAAGCCGGAGGATAGGGTTTTTACCTTATAATAGCCAAGAATGCTTGATACGTTTAAAAGAAATCATTTGATACTATTATAAGTGTATAGTGTATAAAACAACTTCAAATCATAAGTATCAATCATAGGCGGCATGAATGCCCCATACCACTATGTCGCCATATATAGGTTATACAATCAAAATCGCAAAGTCACGTATTTGGAAATTGGATTTCCATCTATGAACCGAGGCAAAAGATAGTCCTCAACCGATTCGAGACGCTCTAGCCCGTGTCTCGGGAACAGCCGCAACTGCCCCTTGGATCGTCAGGGTCGGTCCACCGATGTGGATTATTATGCCTGAACACTACGTTTCCCCACCCTTTGGGGTGTAAATGAGCCAACGAATGACTCCATCGGACCCGGATCGTCCGATCAAACCGAGGCGCCTCGCAACAGCAACAACCACACAGGTGAAAAGTATATAAATGTCAGGGTTGGTTGGTCACTGACACCATCCTAGCTAGAAGGAAACGCATGCCCTCCCCGTTGTCCTCTCCCGTTTTTGGTTCACAACCGGGGTGCGAGGCTCGCGAATTCATGTTACACAAAGCTGTGCCACACAGGTTGTGCTTTGATCATCACCACAAGACTTTGCTTTTCATCAGAAACCTCGACCAATTTCATCTTAGCATGCCACACAGGCAAACCACTCTATGCAACCGATATCAGTCACACAGAATGAAATCCAATGTCAGACACACAGTCCATTTACAAGTCCGTTCTGGGTCTGAACGAAACCGGAGGCACTTTCCTCGCATATCCATCGATCTCCAAGCACATCTGGACGACCACCGATTGATTCCCTCATCTTAGGTGTACAGCCCAATCAAGATCATCAGTGAACACCCAAACGATGTGAAGACTTCCGGTCTTCAACCACCATCTTCATCTTCGACTTATCGTCATATCAGTTATTCAGAATGGGATAAACCCGGTCGTTCCGAATAACTCGCGTATATTTTAAATAAGTGTTACACAAACACAACATACGCCTCATTCCAATTCATCAGTCACTAACCATAAATTAATCAAGAGAATAATTTCCCAAATATTAACCCCGAAGGCCGAGACCAACATCAGATCAGTATCCAAAAAACCATTCTGCTTAGCTAACCGACAGTTAGTTTCTAAATTTCACATTCATAGGGAAAGGTTCCCATTAATTTTATCAAAGATAAATCTTTCAAATTTATTCTTTAATCTATTTTTGAATATCAATTCAAACTAGTCGGGATTAACGAACTTTACCGAAGTAATCATTTGTTTTATTACCCAATCCCAACCTATTCATCCCATGAAGTAAAACTAGTAATACTTCATATCTAACACCACAGTGTTATCGGTAAATTCAATTACCATTTCACGTTCAAATCTAATTAAAGATTTAACTATCGCTTGGAGTAAAACTGGTGATACTCCATTCTCGATCTTTTCAATCTATTTAAAGATTCATTAAAACCCCACTTAGTTTTAATCTTTAACTGGGTTAAAGAATCAGTGTCATTTAAAACACAGTTCACGATAAACCCAAAATCTCATTCCATTAATTATCGGGTTAAAGAACGAGTGTTATTTAAAACACTGTCCACGATAAACCCAAAAATCAATATCAATTCAATTCCAATTAAATATCATTTAATTGGTACTCTTCATTAAATCTAAATAAAAAGATTTAATCTTTTCTCAACTGGGCTCAAGAACAGTGTTAATGAAGACACCATTCACGACAAACCCAAATCACATTTGATATTAAATACAGGGCTCTGAATAGAAAATATACCGGCTTATATTCAATATCAAATTCTACGACTAACAAATATCGTGTTGGAAATAACGATATATATATATATATATATATCTTTCAAATTCCCATAACAATATCTGTATCATCAAAAAATCCAACATCGAAATAATCCAAAGACAATTTCGATTCAAATCCATTCCAATATAATTATTGGAAATTCTTGTTATTTTCAAAACCATTTCCAATCCAGTTTATTTATTTTAAAAATAAATAGAATTATGATTCTAGTTCAAAACTAGTTCATTTCGATAAAAATCTATTTTTATCTTTTCAAATATGGAGTTTCTCATCCCAATTTTTCCCAAATCATTTCTTATGATTTTACATAAATTATTACTATTTTAAATAATTTTATCGAGGCCCGTACAGTCGATTTCCATCAACGGCCATCGAACTGCACTTACAGCGACCTTTTCCAAATTTGATTTGGGCATAATTCCAAATCCAACCGTTAGATTTCAAATTTCTAATATTCGTTAGAAAGCTCTTTTCGATATGAACCCAACGGTTCCGGTTTTAGGAGAATCCGACGGTTGGATCTCCCGTAATATCCGTTCGAAGTCAATGGTCGAAATTCGCGAACTGCCGCGGCGCGGCGCGTTCTATTTAGGCCATTATATTGTATATATAATATATACTTCGTCGATTTCAATTCAAAACGTGCTTTATAAAACGTTTTAAATTCATTTTCAAAATGGTTTCAACTTCATATTCAATTTCAATTCGAATTCATTTATATTCAATTTCAATTCGAATTCATTTCTATTCAATTTAATTCGAATTCATTTCTATTCAATTTAATTCGAATTCATTTCTATTCAATTTAATTCGAATTTAAATTCTTTTCAAAATTTCAGATTTTGAAATCACTTTCGATATTCGTTATAAAATGAATAAAATCGATATAACTATCGTTCACGTCAAAATGGCGTCAATCTAATCAATACGGCTTCATATATTCATATTTTCAAATATTCTATTTCGAATATTTCTATTTCAAATATTTCTATTTCAAATATGGAATGAGGCCCAATCAATTACCATATAATGTTAATTATATGGATTTTCTACAACACATGTCTACAATAACAACGATGAATAATCAACCATCATCCAAAGTGCATTCTACACTGTATAAGCATCAAATATAGATATTCAATGCTTATAACAGTCTGTCAATCAATCGATCGACATACAACTAATTATCGGGATTAGTGTATGTCATATATCACCCCAATACCCGTGTGGGGTTTCAAACAAATCAAACACAGATTTTATTTGTGTAGTTGGGCGATGTGTAAAATTTTATCGTCCCAATCCATATCAGTCAAATGTGTGTATATAAACAAACCGTCCGGTTTGTTTATTTTTATTTCATTTCATATATACGTTAAAAATTCTATTTTTAACTATAAAATATTTTTTTACTATATAAATATTTTATTTCATTACACATCACACAGTCAACTACACATCAAAATCAAACAAACAAGCATACAAGCCGTCCATGGTCTGTGGACGACGGGTGTCGGGTGTAAACACCGTCTGCATCCTAGTATATATTTCAACTAGAAATAAAATTAAAGAGTGAGAAATTCTCACCGAATTGCTAATCCAACGCCTCGACTCTTCTTTGTAGAAATCTTCGCCGCTCTTGCCCCTTGTCATTTTCTCTGCCCCTATTCTCTACATATGTAAAAATCACATTTTTACTTCGCTATTCGATAGATAAAAATCGAATTTTTACTTTGCTATTCAATATATAAAAATCGAATTTTTACTTTGCTGTTCAATATATAAAAATCGAATTTTTACTATGCTATTCAATATATAAAAATCGAATTTTTACTATGCTATTCAATATATAAAAATTGAATTTTTACTATGCTATATATAAAAATCGAATTTTTACTATGTTATTCAATATATAAAAATCGAATTTTTACTATGTTATCCAATATATAAAAATCGAATTTTTACTATGCTATTCAATATATAAAAATCGAATTTTTACTATGCTATTCAATATATAAAAATCGAATTTTTACTATACTATTCAATATATAAAAATCGAATTTTTACTTCGCTATTCAATATATAAAAATCGAATTTTTACTATGCTATTCAATATATAAAAATCGAATTTTTTATTTCGTTATTCAATATATAAAAATCGAATTCTTACTATGCTATTCAATATATAAAAATCGAATTTTTTACAATGCTATTCAATATATAAAAATCGAATTTTTTTATTTCGTTATTCATATATAAATATCATGTTTCTAGATTAATACCTATCAAACCTTTTCCACTAAAAACTAAGCTTTTCTATTTTGAAAATTCATAACCTTTTCCAAATAAATAAATAAAAGAAAAGAAAAAAAAATCAAATCTTTATTTAAATGAAAAATCAAATCTTCATTTAAATGAAAAATCCAATCTTTATTTAAATGAAAATACATCTTTCTACTTTAATTTCATATGAAAGACGAAACCACATTTTTCATATGTTATCCATTTATCAAAAACTGAACATAAATTAAAATAAATAATTAAAAAAAACTTACAGTAAAATTGAGGGGGGAGAAGCCACGGCAGTGCTCAGGAGGAGAAGGGGGCGCGGTCTCAGGCGATGGGCGTCGGAATGGGCTTCGAGGGGGGGTTCATCGCGGTGCTCGGTTGCAGGAGGAAGGGGGTATCGCGGCGTCGCAGCAGATGGAGGGGGGTATCGATCTCCGGCGGCGCAGCAGATGGAGGGGGGCGTGAGGCGTCAGCGGTGGCTCGAGGGCCCCCAGGCGGCGGCGCGATTTGTTTCTCCTTTTTTTTTCTGATCGATTTCTGATTTAATCGGGGGGGCTAGAAGGGTTTAAAGGGAGAGTGGTAGTTTTATATTTATTTATTAATTTATTTAATCCCAAAAAGTTGACTTTTACATACGACCTCTAAACGAGGCCCACCGCCTGTCGCCCATAGCGTTTCACCCCCATTCCGAACACAATGGGATATGTATCGTACGCTGATTCGAACGTTTCGATCCATTTCCGTTAAAATCAACATATAACTCTATATATTGAATTTAAATGCGCATTTCAATTTACTGGGGTCACATACTAACTCTATAAATTACAGAAAAATATTTTCTAGCTTCGTATTGACGATACGATCCTAATAAAACTAGTTTCGTCGAATTCTGAGACCGTTGGAAAAATGGCCATTTTCCAGTCGATTAAAATCAACTGAAACTGGTCAAACGCGTTTTCCTTTGCCACGCTCACATAGTGATTCGAAAAATTATGAAATTTGAAACCTAGCAATAATTTGACATCACGGACCCAACAAAAGTGGTTTCGTCGAAATCCGAGGTCGTTTGCAAAATTTCCATTTTTAAGGGCCCGAATTCCATAGCGACTATTCAGAATTTTCATTTGGACATATCTTTTGATTCCCGCTATGAAAATTTGATTTTTCGGATTCGTTGGAAAGATATCCTCAAATAGATCCTATTATTTTCGGTTTCACTAAAATCCGGTTTATTTTGCACCCGGTACATTCATTTGAAGTTTGAAATCGAATTATCGAACTACTGCGCCATTTTCAATTCCTTTTATAAATATAAATAAATATTTATATTCTATCGTCGATCTATATAATATATACGTTCGAATTCTATTCAAAATAAATTTATCGTCGTTATTATTTAAAATAATTCATTTTAAATAATCAAAATTCGCTAAAATTGCCAAAATAAAAATTTTAAACTGGCCCAGATTTCCGGGTTATTACAATCTCCCCCACTTAAAACTTTTCGTCCCCGAAAAGGAACAAAGTTGAAAGTGGTTTGATTAATCAACTCTACGTTCGATCTGGCTTCCATTCTCTAACTTTTCAGTTTCTGAGAATTTTCAAATTCTTCAAAAATTTGGCTAACACCCTAAATTTTCGAAAATTTTCGCCATAACCTCCCCTGCACCGGGAGCCACGGGAAAATCCCGATATTGCCATATAGGCCTTCTGATCTCAAAAAGAAAAAGAAAAAGCCAAGCGGCTCATAAAATCATCATCATCCAAACAAAACAGTAAATTATAGTAAACATGTACCTATTTGTCGGGAAAACAAATTTCATTCTCTGCTCTAGCCTCCTTGCTATGACCTGTTCAATGTAAGTACAAGTATATGCAAGCAAATGCGACAAATTTTCAATACAATTTAATATTTGATACAATTCGACGTAATGGTTCAAAATTATCAAACAAATAAACAAATAAACAAACAACACAAACATCAATCCATTAATTGATTAGCTTTTGAAATTCATAACTTTGATATATAGTCAAAAATCAGATTTTTGATGCCAAATCACAACAATAAGCCCTATCTAGTTTCGGTTCTCACACCAGTCAATAGTAAATATATAAATATCACACCTTCGACACTCGAACACTAATTCTGATGATGTAGCTACAATCATCAGAATTATCTTCGGGCGACTAGAGTGTGAATCCATATCTATCCAGTATATTAAAATTTCAAATACACGTTTGCAAGGCGTATATGCAAAATCTTTATATACTGGACTGTCCAAATCAATTTAAAATAAATAATCAAATACGAATAGTTGATTTAAATTTTCAAAACAAAATTCGTTTTCATTTTAAAAATATACTCTTTACACTCGTTCTAGGATACTACTGATCCCATCTCTAACGAGTCATTCTCGTTGGATATTACTAATCCAATTTCTGATGAACTCTTTCGTATGGTTCTAATGTGTCTTGTTCTCTGAGCTTTGGAAACCAAAGCTCTGATACCACACTGAAACGACCCGAACTTCCCCGGTCTCCGAAGAGAAGGGAAAGCATGGATTGTTTTGAGAACACGACAAAATAGAATGCATACAAAATAACCTTTCATATATATTACAACAATGCATCAGATTACAAGAATATACAGAGTATAAATGAATATTACACAGAAATATCAGAGATTTAAATTACATTTAAATACATCGCAGCGGAAAATAATACAATACACAACTAGAAGAGATATACGGATACAAAGCTTTCCGGATATCATTCCAGCTGTAAACCAGGATCCTGTGAATATAATTCTGCAAAACCAAAACTACTAGCTGCCCGTGTCAAAATAAGGGCACCCAGAGTTTAGGTTAAAACAATAAACCCCAGGTCAGTCATGTGACTGGTGTGAGAACTAAAACAGTTAATCTTTATTTTTAAAGTTAGGTAAATCAAGGGACCACGCCGTATAACACGGAACGAGTTTCCTCCCAAGGATACTAGTGCATACAACAACAGCGCAATGCTAAATAGAGAAAACTGAAGCTATTATAAGACCCAGTTCCCATCACACAATGCAACGCAAGCCGGAGGATAGGGTTTTTACCTTATAATAGCCAAGAATGCTTGATACATTTAAAAGAAATCATTTGATACTATTATAAGTGTATAGTGTATAAAACAACTTCAAATCATAAGTATCAATCATAGGCGGCATGAATGCCCCATACCACTATGTCGCCATATATAGGTTATACAATCAAAATCGCAAAGTCACGTATTTGGAAATTGGATTTCCATCTATGAACCGAGGCAAAAGATAGTTGTAACAACCCGTATTTTGAATAACATGTTATAACATAAATCGAGGCAGAATTAAACTGTAAAATCTGAATCAAGGGAAACGGGCTGTGCCATTGCGTTCGTCTCGGAAAAATACGCGAAATAGAGTCCGAGTTTTCGAAAATCGGAGTCCGTATGACCAAGATATGGCCTCGCGAAGTTTCACGAAAAATTCACAAATTAAAGTATACTTAATTAAGTGAAATGGGTTGCGCAGAGAAATATATATATATTGATATATATATATATAATTGAAAATTTAATAAATAAATATGCAAAAATGTTCAAAACAGCGAATTGGGAGAGGGGAATAACCAAACCGGCCGATTTTTGAGGTCGACCCGAGCCAGCTGGGTCGACTAGGGGTTAATCCAGGGTGTTTGGCTGTCAACCCGTGGGCCGATTCGCTCAAATGCAGATTTTGCATTTGAATGGTTCTAATGGTTCAGCTTTAATCTAAAGGCCCTAGATGGTTCCTACACTTGACTTCTTCCCCAAGACATGCTTTGATGGCTTGGATTCAATCTAGGGTTAATCCTATGGCTAATACTATCCTAAGACTCTATAAAAAGACCCCTAAGCCTAGCCTAAATCATCATTATTCATTCCTACAACTAAACTATGTCAAAATTGTTCCTCTCATGGCCTCCACTCTCATGCTAAAATTTCTAAGTTTATTTCTATGAGAGGTTTTGAATGCATACAAGTATTTTCAAGCTTGTATGAATGTTCTTAGTTTGCATTCAAGTCAAGTTGCAACATTTCTATTTCAAAGCAAGGATTTTTATTGATTTGGCTCAAGGGTTTTCATTTGGAGATTGCATATTTGGGTTTTTGGTGCTTGCATAAGGGCTTCGTCTCAATCTTTATAATAAATATTTATTTGTGTCTTCATAGCATTGTAAGCCCTTTTCTACTTTCTTTTTATTGAACTCTAAAGTTAAATGAATGATGCAAGTTTGGTTGATCATTATATGCAAGTTTGGTTGATCATTATATGCAAGTTTGGTTGATCATTATATGCAAGTTTGGTTGATCATTATATGCAAGTTTGGATGATCATTATGCAAGTTGGTTTAATCATTATGTATGACACATGTTGCTATGTTATGCAAGTTTGGGTTGATCATGTTATCATGTTATGCAAGTTAAACTTGATATTGTGAGCATAAAGCTCCAAGCTTTATGTTGAAGGTTGCATTTTGGCAACATGAAAGTTATCATATCCCTTATGATAACTTGCATGTGAGGCTAAATGCGAACTTCTAGCAACTTCTAAATGTCATTTATCACCATGTATCACTCATATGCTAAGTTTGGTTTTATGCATGCTTTTGAAGCCTAATGATGCAATATGCAAGTATATGAACATATGTACACCTCATATGCCACCATGTTAAACTTGTGACTTCAACACCTTTTTGTCATGATTATGCCAAGTTCCCTATTTTATCCCTTATGCGTTGTTGCGATTATGTAAACGATGGGATTACGTTGGGGTTGGGTAACATTATGACATAAACATGGTTTTTATAACATAACGTGATATGTTAACTTGTAATTATGTTTTGGAAACATAATGGACATGACACTTAGCAAATATGAGTGTGGCCAACTCGAGGTTGGGTTGAGTTTGTAGCATAAATCTACCCGGACCCGCCCGGCTTAACTAGTGGCTACAAACAATAGGACCCAATGTGAGAAGTTGGTCATGTTGTGCTCGAACCCGAGGTTAGACCTAGTTGTGGTGTAAAGCTACCCGGACCCGCCCGGCTTAACTAGTAACCACAACAAAGTCTAATGTGAGAGGTTAAAGCGCATTAAGTTAATTAATGCCTCCTGATTAGGGTTAAGTCATGGTCCACTTAATACTTAACCAATTTGGGCTTGATGGATTAATCGAGGTTAAGTCAGGAGCCTTGGGTACTCTTAACCGATTTAATCCACGTTTGGATCGGGTTAACCACATTTAACCCGTTAAGAAACCCTACACTACAACAAATATACCATATTACAACGGTGCAAAAACGTTGTAAAAAGTTTTTACAACGGTGGAGCCACCGTCGTCTCTTAAGAAGTTGTAATAGACTAGAAACTTTTACAACTTTTTTGCACAGTTGCGGCACCGTTGTGAAATGTATATTTTACAACTTTTTTCCACCGTTGTAACAACTTTTATTACAACTATTATGCACCGTTGTTGTTATAATTTTTACAACTTTTTATAACCGTTGTCATATATTATAATTATTATTTTACAATTGTAATATATCCACAAATTATATACATATTACTGACAAAAGAACTCATTTCAAACATATTATCTTCAAAACTTAAGATATCAAACAAACTTAAAACATGAACCAAAACAATTTATTAATATTTTCAAACTCTCATCATTTTTTTTACATAATACGCTTACAAAACACAATACATACAGTGCAACACTTCAACAAGGTACATAAGATTAGTGGCATCAATCAAAGATGATTTTTGACTGCCAACATCTCTCTATTCCAATCATCAAATTCTGGTTTTCTTGCGCACGTTCCAAGCAGGCATTTCGCAGAGTGACCAAATTCTCCTGATTTTTGTATTGCCCGATAAACAAGAACTCCTTCAGATTTCAAAATTGATGGTGATAGCTGCGTAACCTGATAATTACGAACAAAAGTATACACCAACAAACAAATCATGTGGTGAATTGCTAATGAAGAAGAATATGACTATTTCTATTTCTAACATAAACAATCAATAACAAGAAGGGGAGTGCAAAAAAAATTCTTACCAAGTCATGCAGTAAAGTAGACTGCTCTTTAAAAAGTTTGGGTAGATGTTTTCTCATGACTTGCTCGAATTTACAAGCATAACTGCATGGAACTCCATACCAGATTTTTGGATCACCATGGTGCATATAATTTAATGAGTACATACGGTGATCTTCCACATGCTATGATACACATGAAAAAAAGAAGTTTTAAGCGATGAACCACATGTATATCCATGTTAAGCAATGACCACTTGTCTTCAAAATAGCCTGCAAATTTCAATAAGACATATACATCTGCCATTCATATTTTAATATGAATAAAATGTTAAATGTTGTGTGAAAAGTAATGAAGTGCAGTGATATCTTTTGCCTCCTGTCTCTATGTTGCTATTAGTATGGCTAGATGCATAATGATCGGCAATTCTTTACTTACATAGAAATATTGTTATTCACAATTGTTTTTCCTGAATTGGACTTCTATTTACATGTTGGTTCTGACAACGCATGCGAACTATGAATATTTCTTTTTATATGTTTCCGCTCATTGCCAAACGTGGGAGAACACAAACCAGTGTTGATGTTCAGACCAAATTTACTGGACAAGGACAAAGGCAGAAAGAAAATTAAAGTTTAATAGCTTTTAAAACTTCACATTAATAATACAAGTCACAGTGAGGTGTCACATAAGTAAGCAAAGGCTTTTTCAGCAAAGGTCCAAACATTTGTTCACAAGCAGATAGAGACACATGCGATACCTAGTGTAAGGAGTTAAACAAAACATTCAGGTTTAAGTAATTTTTGTATAACGCCGTTAGTGTTCATGTTAAAATTTCCCTTACTATTGAAATTTGCAAATATCAATACGGTGGCTTAATGCGGACCCAAACGACCAAAATCAAGTAGGAGACGATGCAATAATTTTTAGCAAAACATATTTAAAAAGGGAAACACTAATATATGTGTATAACTAAACATGCCTACCCATGTCTCAGGTAACAGTTATCCACTAACACAACACCTATAGCGTTACATACTCGTGAATAGGCAACACAGGCAACGACAAAATCGGTAAACTGGGCGGCGTCAAAGAACAAGGTAAAAATGTAGGTTTCAATGCAACCCAAAACAGTGAGTTGCTAGACAATACTCCATGCAAACTCAATACTATGAACGCACTGTAGGGAGCAATGTAAAAACAGGGCTGATTCGGCTGTCATTCGTGTTCCTGTTCGGTCCAAATTAAGTGAAGCAATGACGCCAGCAAAATGATGTATTACGGTGGCAACAAGTTCAGCAAACAAACCCCAAATTACAGTCAACAACAAGTCAAATCTAACTCTAATTCCTATTGAAATTAACATGCTCGAACAAATTAAATCGTGAGATTATACTCACTTTGAAACCGGCGAAGAGATGGAACCGCAGGCGGCAGTGACAGCGGAGGCAACTTAGAATCTGGAGCAGTGGTGCGGTAAATCCCGGAAGGATCTGAGGTGGCTCGGCGTCGGAGGTTGCTGAACGTCGTCGGCGGCCTAGATTTCGGAAGGATCTTTGGCATAGGGTTCGACGAACATAGGTAGGTGACGGTCTGAGGATGAAGAGGAGCGGAGGCCGATGGAGTAGGTGCTGGCTTCGGCTATGGTGGCAGTGGCATCAGGCGGCCGCCATGGGTTTAGATTTGGAGAAAACGATTTTTTTCTGTTGATTTGGGGAAACATTTGGAAAAGAATCGACTAATATAATAAGAAAGGGAAGGGAAGGCAAAAGTAATAAAAAGGGGAGGACGGTGGAAACATCTAGAACACCTGTACGAAGTAAAATGAAAAGGGGACAAGTATAAACAAGTTTCAACAAATAAGGACAAATGTAAACAAAATTGATCAAACATTATTTTTATTAATAATTTTTTTTAAACAAGTGCCAAATGTGAATCAATATGTTTTCTAAAGTGTACACCATATATTCATACTACACACACACACAATAATATGGTATATACTTACATTCCAAATACCATGTCAAATAAACATTTTTAAAACCAAATTCTAAACCAAATTTATTTAAATTAAATATTCAAGTTAAATTGAAACAAAATTTTGTAATTTCTCAAAACATATATTTCAAGTATAAATACCATTTAAATACCCTATGTATATATGACATACTAGTATATTACTAATATTTAATAGGCCTCTATTACAATTGGTAGAAAAAAGAGATGCTGAAAATAATTTTGTAAAATTTTCTAATAAAACCGTTTTAATTATTAATTACCAAAATTAATTACTGGGGAGTTGGAAAAATCGGACGGACGAACATAAGCAATAAAAAATAATCGAATGGACGAGAATTGACTGGATATATTAAGCGTAAAACGTTTGGTTCGGAGGGAAATTCGAATTTCCCAGAAAAGAAGCGCGGCACAAAAGTATTGGTTCGGAGGGAAATTCGAATTTGAGCTAAATTTTCAATTTAAGCGTAAAACGTTGATACGGATACGGATGGTTTTATAAAAACAGTATTCATTTAGACACACAATGGATGAATAAAATCTTTTATTTATTGATTTAAATATACTACTGTTATTATTTAGAATTATATTTTAGTGTTTAATTAGTATTTAATTAATTATTACTTATTAAAATTCAACAGTTATTACCGTTGCCTGTTGAATTCAAATTCAACAGTACACAAAATGTACCGTTTCGGACGGGGCGCTGCCCCCTGGACCCCCGCGACCTGACCGGGCAGGTCGAACCCCGTTTGCGGGGGCGTTGCCCCTGCACCCCCACCTAGGGGGGTTGCCACCCCCCCTGGACCCCCCCGGACCCCCCCTCCGTAGGGGATCATATTCGACAAAAGGTTTTGGTAAACCTTTCAACATTATCAATTATAAATTAAGAGTATTTGGTATTATTTAGTATTATATTTTAATTACTGATTATTTTTATTATTTAACATTAATTTTCAACTTTGGTTAATATTTATTTTCAAACAATTTTTTTTAATTATTAGTTACTATTATTAATTACTTATCATTATCATTATCTAATAGTAATTACTATTGTTGTTGTTAATTATTTAATAATTTTATTTATATTGTAATTTAATTATTGTTACTTATGTATTATTCATGATTAGCATTAATTAGTATATTTTAATTATTAACTATTTAATAGTAATTATGTAATATTAACGATATTTTTTAATTATTCTTCTTAATTGCTAAGTATTAATAGTAATTATTAGTTATTAATTATAAATAATCAATATAAATGTAATTGTTTAATAATAATTGACTATTAATAGTAATTATTACTTATTAACTATTAATTATTTAATAATAATTGACAAATATAATTTATTCCTAAGTTAATTATTAATTATTATTATTAAGTATCAATATAATTAGTTATTAAATATAGATATTATAAACATGAAGTTTGCACTAGGCATCTCAATTACAACGAATAAAACGAAAAGTTGTGATCTATATGTTTATTACAACAGTGCGTTTTGCAAGGTTGTAAAAAAGGATCTATTACAACGGTGCCTTTGCACCGTTGTAAAATTAAAGTTGTAATATGGTAATATATATGTTCTTTACAACAGTGATTATTGCACTGTTGTAAAAAAGAATCTATTACAACGGTGCTTAATGCACCGTTGTAAATTAAAGTTGTGATATGGTAATATATATGTTCTTTACAACAGTGATTATTTTACCGTTGTAAAAAACATTTATTACAACAGTGTGTTTTCCACCGTTGTAAAAAAGGATCTATTACAACGGTGCTTTATGCACCGTTGTAACATTAAAGTTGTAATATGGTGTTTTTGTTGTAGTGCTAGTTGCGTGGTCCTTTTCAGCAGTAACCTTCTAGGTAGTATCATAAGACCCTAGGACTAGGCTAGGGTGGGGCACGATTACTGGGCTGATTGTAAGAGACCAAAAGAGACGGCCGAATGATGCCCCGGTTGTTCAAGCGGACCGTGGTCGTGCACATCAAGTCCGGAGTTGAACACGAGCAACGGTAGGTTTGGACTGTGCATCATGGTATGGTGTCATAGGGTTACACCATAGGGCCTGATACACCCTAGGGTGGACCCTGCACAGTCAACTACATTACATGATTAAGCCGCATGACACCGACACCTGACGAGTTAGGCTTATAGGGAGCCGATCGACTAGACTGTGTAGTTGGACCTTGATTTAGGTCACCTCACTATATTGGGCCAAGCTTGGGCCAAGGGATCAATTCTTGTTTTTACTTGACATGTTAGAATGCTAGTACACCCGTGGTGCAAAACTTAACCTTGATTATGTGATGCCACCTTTATCTATCTTGTTAGTTAATCATCATGCCAGTATGTTGTTATCCTTATGTTCATCTCAGCTTCTCATGCCAGTTAGCTTTACTAGTTCATAGACAGTTAGTAGTAGGGCTTACCAGTCTTTTTGACTGACCTGTTTTCTTTCATCTCTTTTCTTCCGTTTCCCCCCCTCAGGTTCTCAGGGTGGGAACATTGGAGCTTAGCTTGGATCTTTACAGCTTGCTTACTGGATTTGCTCATGTACGGTTTTGGACATTGAGCTAGCTATGGTTTACCACTTCACTTTGGGGATAGTACTTTATGTATTTCAGTTTTTCAGTTTATGCTTTTATCTAGACTTTGTTTGTTGGAAAATAATGACTAAGTACTTTATTGTAACTTAACTATGGTTTTGGAAATGCAAGTTTTATCCGCTGCTTTACTACTCTGTTATACTTATATGTTCTGTCTTGTGATATCTGCATGCATGTTTACCTCGTTTAACGCCCCTCCAAAGCTAGTGTCCTTGCAAGAGTGGCCCTGGCGGAGGTGGGGTGTTACATTTGGTATCAGAGCATAAGGTTTACAAGATTTGAGCAAAAGTGTTTTTGAAACTTACCTTTTGAAAAACTATTTTCAAAACCAATTAAGTATTTTCCAAGAAAAGTCTAGTTATTTTAAAAAGGCTATTCCCCAAAAGCCATAGCACTATCCTTCGTTTCTTCGTTCTGAATCTATCTTTTTCTTCGTTTTAGTATGGCCGATCGCTTTAACATCCCGGAAGGCGTACAAGTACTCGTCTGGTTCTGGAGATTTATGGAGGCAAGGGCGAATGAAGCCGGCCCCGCGAACATTCCTCCTCCTTCCCCCGTCGCTAACATCTCTCCTCCTCCCGTAGCTGAGGTTCCTTCTCCCCCTCAGCATCCACAAGAGGATTTCGCAAAGCTTTGCAAAGACTTTAAGGCGATGGGTTGCAAGAATTTTGTCGGAACGGAGACTTCTGTGGAGGCAAGAAACTGGTTAAAGGAAACTGAAGACCTCTTTGCTATCTTTGATGTGGAAGATCGTAGGAAAGTTCTGTTGGCGGTATGGCTATTGAAAGGGGAAGCTGCTTATTGGTGGGTAGTCACCACCACTACTAGACCCATCGAGACTTGGGATGACTTTAGGAGAAGGTTTGGACTAAAGTTTTTATCATCAGCAGAAGAGAACCTTCAACTAGAGAGGTTCCTATCACTAAAGCAAGGGGACATGACCGTTAGAGAATACGTGGATAAGTTTAATCAACTTGCTCAGTTTGGTCTAGAATGGGTTAACACCGCTCGGAAGAAGGCCCTATGCTTTGCTCTAGGATTGAATGAGCCATTGCGTGGTTTGGCCATATCTCATATACCCCTGGGGGCGACCTTCGAAAATTTGGTGAATATGGCCTTACTTCTAGTGGAAGATAAGAGTGGCAAGAAGGAGGTCAAGGCAAATGAGTCCCAAGGCAAGAAGGAAGATACCGAGGAAAGAGATAAGAACAACCATAGCAAGAACAACAAGTCAAGAGAAAGGAGGAAGTGCAACTTCTGTGGGATTACTGGGCACATAGCCAAAGACTGTAGGAAGAAGAAGAGGAAGTTGGGCGAATGCTTTCACTGTGGAGAGCCTGGACATCTTAGCAAGGATTGCCCCCAAGAAGCAAGGACAAGGGCAAGGGCAGAATCAGCGTGCAGGACCTTCTGGAGGGCTAGTGCATACTCTCAACATCGCTCCAGTTCTTGATCGAGGTAGTATTTCTGTAGAAAACCTTGTTTACATTTCTGATTTCCCTGTTCATACCTTGTTTGATTCTGGTGCATCGCATAGTTTTATTTCTGATTTTGTTGAAGGTTTGCACCTAAGTACTAGCCTAGTTGAGGATCCCGTTTGTGTTTCAAATCCAATTGGGGATTCCGCCCATCTGTCTATGATTTGGGTGGATTTGAAAATTTCTATTTTGGCCGTAGAATTCACGTGTAGTGCTTATGTTCTCGGGGTCATGGGATATGGGTTGGTCTTGGGCATGGATTGGTTGTCTAGTTATGGAGCCATCCTCGATTGTGAGCATAGGGTGGAGAGGCTCATGACTCGCCTCGGTAATACCCTAAAAATTTCTTGTAACCCTAGAGGTCCCGTCATGTTATGTTATCTTGAATCTCTCGACTCGTCCATCGATGATCTGCAATCTGTAAGGGTGGTCCGAGACTATCCCGATGTCTTTGAAGAAGTTAAGGGGTTACCCCCTAAATGAGAGATATATTTCCGCATTTATCTAGTCGATAATGCCAAGCCAGTATCATTGCCTGTTAGGCACATGGCCCCTCGTGAAAGAAGGGAGCTCAGTAAGCAAATCAAGGAGTTGCTTGAGAAGAATTTTATTAGACGAAGCATTTCTGAATGGGTTGCTCCGGTGGTATTCGCTACTAAGGCGGATGGTTCGCTTCGTCTATGTGTTGATTATCGAGAATTGAACAAGCTGACAAAGAAGAATAGGCACCTGTTACCGAGGATTGATGATCTCTTTGACCAGTTTGTTGGTGCTTCTGTTTTCTCTCAGCTCGATCTAGCTACCGGATTCCATCAGCTTAGAGTAGCTGAGGATAGTATTGACAAAACTGCGTTTAGGACTCCAGATGGATTCTTTGAATGGCTTGTCATGCCATTCAGTTTGACTAATGCACCCGCATACTTCGTAGACTTGATGAGTAGGGTGTTCAGGGAGTTCCTCAACAAGTTTGTTGTTGTCTTCGTGGATGATATTCTGATCTTCTCAAAGGATGAGGAAGAACATGCCAGACATCTCAAGGAAGTGATGGATATGCTTAGAGCGCATCAGTTGGAAGCCAAGTTCTCCAAATGTCATTTCTGGAGAAGGGAAGTGCGGTTTCTTGGACATATAGTTTCTAAGCAAGGCATAGCGGTGGATCCCGCGAAAGTGGTTGTGTTTCAAGACTGGAAGACTCCGAGGAATGCAACCGAAGTAAGAAGCTTTCTCGGTCTGGCAGGCTACTATAGGAAGTTCATCAGGGACTTCGCTAAGATTTCGGCCCCTCTTACTAAGTTGACGAAGAAGAACTTAGTCTTTGCATGGGACTTGGAGTGTGAGCTTGCTTTTCAAAGGCTCAAGAGAGCCCTTACCTCAGCTCCAGTTTGGCAACGTGGATTGGCACTGTTTTCAAGAGATAGTTTTCTGCGTGGGATACCGTATAGTATGTAAACGAGATCCAAGATTCACTAACGAATCTTGGAAAGCTTGCATGAAACCATGAGTACGCAGTTGGGTGAAAGCCAAGTATTTTAGGCAAAGAATAAGTGGAAGTGGAATGAGAGGCAACGATGAAATGAGTTCTAACTCATATTTTGGAAATAAGAATTAAGAACTACGGAATTGTGAAGTTAAAAGACGGTCAAGGCACGATGGGAATAAGCACAAGAAAAATGCGGCTTAGAAGATTGAAGTCTAGATACGCGCATTTAATCTCTTTCTAAGAGTATATCCTTGATCCCTATTGTTCCGTAGAGCTTACTCGCATGCTACCTTTTAAGTATATCCTCTCAGTCCTATCCTCAATCTTAGTTCTGTTACAAACCCCCTAAGGAGTATGGCTAGCCTATTTGTGATATATGGTTGGGGTGAAGAAGTTCGCCACCAAACTATTTGGGCTTTATGGGATATGGGTAATAATTGATAGATTTACAAAGAGAGCCCATTTTATTCCGGTGAAAAGCAAGAGGACCGTATCGCGGCTAGCATCTATTTATCTTCAAAAGATAGTGCGGCTGCATGGAGTTCCTTCTAGCATAGTTAGCGATCGTGACCCAGTTTTCACTAGCCAGTTCAGGAACAGTTTGCAAGAAGCAATGGGTACGCGATTGAATCTGAGTACAGCCTATCACCCCCGGACGGATGGCCAAACCGAAAGGGTGAATAGAGTGCTAGAAGATCTTTTGAGGTTTTGTGTTCTCGACTTCGGTGGTACTTGGGAAGACCACCTTCCTCTTGTAGAGTTTGCTTATAATAATAACTATCAAGCCAGCATAGGGATGGCACCATTTGAAGCTTCGTATGGGAGGCCGTGCAAGCCACCAACATGTTGGTGGGAAGACGACGGATAAGCTTATAAGTGAGCCCGACATGATAAGGGACACATCCGAGAGGGTTGAATTGATTCGAAGACGGATAAGAACGGCCCAAGACAGACAGAAATCCTATGCATACAAGCAAAGGACAGACTTGGAATTTAAAATTTGGAGATATGGTCTTTGTGAAGATTTCTCCTTTGCGAAATATGGTTCGCTGACACCAAGGATCGTAGGACCCTTCCCTACTATAGAAAGAGTCGGGAAGATGACTTATAAGGTGGAATTGCCGAGAAGCTGGCCGGAGTGCATAATGTCTTTCATGTCTCGCATCTCCGGAAGTGTTTGCACAGACCCGCCAAAGTGGTTGAACCAAGTATTCTTGAAGACATGGAGGTAGAGGATGAAGCAACCCTGAGACGAGCTCCGATTCGTATCATGGAAATGAGACAAAGAAGCTAAGAAGCAAAGAAGTTAAGTTTGTTAAGGCGCAATGGATTGAAACAGAGGGAGACACAACTTGGGAAACCAAGGAGAAGAGGCGCGTGCTTTATCCATTTCTCTTGGAGGATACATTTTCAATCTCTTTTCCTAGATTGGTATATCTTCCCTTTGTTATCCATGCTTATCTAGTTTATCTTATTTCGTAAATCTTGTCATGAGAACCTTAGGTAGAAACCCTTGGTTGAAACATGTTATGTTTGATGTTTGCAAGTGGTTGCAAGTGTTTGCAAGTGGATACTCGTGGATGCATGATACACATTAGGCACTAAGATCAGCTCACACACTTTCATACCGCATATGCATGAGTGTTTATGCTTATTCATGGATGAAACTTGTTATGCTATCACGTGGATGTTGCATATGGATGAATGATATGTGCACTCATGTAGAGATTATAAATCATGTTAGGAATTTGCATACATATGGACTCATTTCACTAACATTCTTTGCATTAAGGAGGTTTACTGTATCAGTAACCGCCTGATTTTTGCATTAGATAAGTACATATACACACACCTTTTGTGACGGCCCGCCCCGCACCAACCGACACTTCCTCCAAGTGTGCGCTGTACACATGTCCAACTGGCATGGAACGGTCGTCATAAGAAAAGAAAGAAGAGAATGAACTAATCAAGTACCTGTAGAATGTCTCACAGCGCATGGAATAAAATATAATAATAACATACTTGACATAAAACAGGTGAGACAGTGCATAAGCTGATAACTAATAATAAATGTCAACATCAGAGCAGCGGAAATCCAAATACAGCTTATTACAACTTTTCAAAATCTACTGTCTCTAAACAAAAGAAAGCTAAAGTGGAAGATGCACCACCAATGCCCAAGCAATGATCTTCGACAACACAGGGAGAATACTATATATATATATATATTACGTGGAAGCCTCCTGCTCGTCTCCGGATCATCTACCCGTGCATCACCAGCTAACCTGTCTCTAGTCTGCTCGTGTGAGCACCCAGAGTAATAAGAAGAGACATAAAACTCTGGGTCAGACAAAAAGTCTGGTATGAGCGATAAGCAGCTAAACAGAACAATAACAGGTATACTAAACCATACCTGAACCTGGACCTGCAACCAAAGAGTTAGCACTACATACTGTACAATACTCTAAGGTGCCATCAACATATGGTGTAAAGAAATACGGGGGTGGGGGTGTGCATGTCATAGGGATAGCAAACAATTCAATCATGGCAACCATCCTCACATCTCTCACTCAGTGCATAAAGCATACGATGTATACCGCTTTCAACCACTAGACCCATCGAAGTAGTGACGGAGTTCGGCTTGTACAACTACTGCTACCACCAAGCTTACCCCATGGAGTCATGATTAAACCTTTACAAATGACCCCACTTCATTGGTCTATAGCTCTTTTAGTCATACCTAGACCACTGTGGCCCTGAATCCGTTCACGTACCCCCTATACATAGTGATCCAAAGTTACAGACATCGACAACCCCTTAGCACACGTCCCGCAGCAAAGCCCAATCATGAAGTTAACTCGTTGATTCCCATCTGAATCCTTGGTACAAACTTCCCATTTGGACTACCTTTGCATCTCGGGTTATGGTCTTCTTCGGTTCGGTTCGGGTCTCTTCCTCCTATTCGGTTCGGTTCGGGCATCCTCTTCCTATCCGGTTCGGTTCGGGTCTCCTCCTCTATCCGGTTCGGGTCGGATCTCCTCCTCCTATCCGGTTCGGTTCGGGGGTCTCCTCCTATCCGGTTCGGTTCGGATCTCCTCCTTCTATTCGGATCGGATCTCCTCCTCCTATCCGGTTCGGTTCGGGTGTCTCCTCCTATCCGGTTCGGTTCGGGTGTCTCCTCCTATCCGGTTCGGTTCGGATCTCCTACTTCTATTCGGTTCGGATCGGATCTAATCCTCCTATCCGGTTCGGATCGGATCTCCTCCTCCTATCCGGTTCGGATCGGATCTCCTCCTCCTATCCGGTTCGGATCTCCTCCTCCTATCCGGTTCGGATCGGGTGTTCTTCCTAACCGGTTCTGAAAATCTGCAACTTTTTCCAGCAAGCTATTTTCGCCGAACGACGGCGTTTTCAACCATTCTAAACTTCCTATGACATTACAAAACATTCCAAACAGCAGTAACAACATATAGAATCAATCACAAACATTAAAACATCATTTACATGAAATACTTTAGATCAAACATACCCAGAAACCCATGTTTTCCCCTTAATCCTTCTTAACCGTGATTATGCATACAATTAGCAAAACTTATCCAAATTAGCCCAAATTTTTATCAGAGCCATAAAACATCATTATAGAATTTTAGGAATTTTTCCAGAATTTATTAATGTATAAATTCGCTAATCTTCACTAATTACCCATAATTAACCGTAATTAGTGTAAAAGCAAGCTAATCACTCACCTTTGCCACAACTAAAACCCCAAAACTGAAATATTCTCTGATTTGGCGCTGTTCCCAATCTTACACAGCAGCTCTACCTCGGTTCTCGTGCTAATACTCCTTGATTTGATGTTTGCTAAGCCTAATCTTCAATTAGAAAGTGATTAAGAGGTGTTTTGAAGAGATTTAGAGGGTGGAGGCCATGGCTAGGTTAAGAGGAATGAATAGTGACGGCTGAAAAATGAGAAAAAGGTATTCTCCAAACCCTAACAGCCCTTTTAAACTCCTAATCCCGAAATTCCCCTTTAGGCCTAGTTGTTAATCACCCGGTTAAGCCCAATTAAGCTGTTTTTCACCATCTGAAACTTGTTTCAGCCCTATCTCCCAAACGGTGAGTCCGTTTGGCTAATATGACCACTCTACGGAATTGTAAACCATCATCCGGATCCAATGGAAGTGGTTTCAGGTCAAAATTCCTTTCCAGTCAAAAGTTATGGTCAAAACAAGTTCAACTAGGGGCAAAACGGTCATTTAAAAATCGACAAAAATCATGAACATGGGAAATGACCCTACTAGTCGTTTCCCAAAAGTACACGACCATACGACTTACTAAGAAAAAGAAATAAATATTATACGATCTTCCGATGCGTAGAATGCAGGTCGTTACATTCTCCCCCCCTTAAGAAATTTCGCCCCCGAAATTCCTTAACAAAGAAACAAACAATGAATCCCGCATGCCTAACAATCATTCACAGCAACCAAACATGCAAAACAAGCAAAACAAACATAACCTAGCATGCGGAAAACTAAATCGCTAATTAAATCTTACCAGGCAAAGAGTTCTGGAAACTTCTTCCTTATGTCCTCCTCTGTTTCCCAAGTACAGTCTTTCTCATCCTCACCCCATTGGACTTTGACTAATTTCACCGCCTTCCTTCGAAGTTGCTTTGTATCGTTCCCAACGATACGCATAGGCCTACGGTTCCCAACCGCCTCAGGTTCAACCTCGATATCGTCCAACTGATCAGGTGAAATAGCCACATTAGGATCGTGCACAAACTTCCTTAACTGGGAAACATGAAATACGTTGTGAACTCCCGCCATCTTGTCTGGTAAGTCAATTCTATATGCCAAATTCCCGACTAGTTCAAGAACAGGGAATGGGCCAACGAATCTTGGTGCCAACTTTCCTCTCCTGCCAAATCGTATTACGCTCTTCAACGGAGAAATCTTGACAAACACCAAGTCGCCAACGGAGAATTTTAAGTCTCTTCTCCTCTTATCGGCATAACTCTTCTGCCTATCTTGGGCAGCCTTCATTCGTTGTTGAATGGTCTTGATTTTATCTGAAGTTTCCCTCACCACATCTGGTCCAAGCATAAACTTCTCGCCAGTCTCTATCCAACATGATGGTGAGTTGCATGGTCTTCCGTACAAAGCTTCAAACGGAGCCATACCGATACTGGATTGGTAGCTATTATTATATGCAAACTCTACTAGATGCAAATGGTCATCCCATGATCCACCAAAATCCAATATACATGCTCTCAAGAGATCTTCCAAAATACGATTCACCCTCTCCGTCTGACCGTCGGTCTGAGGATGATATGCGGTACTGAGATGTAACTCTGACCCTAGAGCTTCTTGTAAGCTCTTCCAAAACCCACTAGTGAACAACGGGTCTCGGTCACTCACAATGCTTTTAGGTACTCCATGGAATCTCACTACCCACTTCATATACAATTCTGCTAACTTAGCTGCCGTTCTGGTCGATCTGACTGGTATAAATCTTGCACTTTTGGTTAATCGGTCCACAATCACCCAAATGCTATCATGTCCCGATCTAGTCCTTGGTAAACCATCAATGAAATCCATCGAGACTTGCTCCCATTTCCATTCGGGAATTTCTAATGGCTGTAACAACCCACTAGGCTTCTTTTGCTCGGCTTTAACTAGCTGGCAATTCATGCATTTGGATATAAACTCCCCAACGTCTCTTTTCATCCCTTCCCAGTAGTAAGTCTGTCTCATGTCTCGATACATCTTATTACCACCGGGGTGTATAGTCAGTTTTGAGTGATGACATTCTCTAAGCACTTCATCTCTCAATCCATTGACATTGGGTACAACGAGCTTTCCATTCTTTCTAAGCCATCCATCTTGATCAAGCCCATACTTGCTCATCTCCTCATCGATACCCATCTCTAACTTGGAGATGATTTCCAATAGGTTAGGATCGTCCCTCTGACTAGAGCCGATCCGCTCAATTAAAGTGGGTCTGATCGTCAAACTTGCTAACATTTCTGGGTCCAATTCGCACTTTGGTCTGAAATCAAACCCCGTGATATACTCCAGTTGCTTCCATTCAAGGAACATAGCCCCTAAACTGGCATGTCTTCGACTCAACGCATCGGCTAAGGCATTGCCCTTTCCCGGTGTATATGCGATGTCGAAATCATATGAAGCTAAGAACTCTAACCACCTCTGCTGACGAAGATTCAAATCCTTTTGAGAGAAAAGATACTTCAGCGACTTATGATCAGTAAACAGCTCGAATCTTTCTCCCAAGAGATAATGTCTCCACATCTTCAATGCGAATACGATCGCTGCCAATTCCAAATCATGGATAGGATACCTCTTCTCATGCGGTTTCAGTTGCCTGCTTGCATAAGCTACAACCCTACCACCCTGCATCAACACAGCACCTAGTTCGGTACCACAAGCATCTGTATATACCGTCATCTCTTCACTCCCCTTGGGAATGACTAACACTGGTGCACTTGTCAACTTTTCTTTTAGACTCTTGAATGCATCCTCGCACCTTTCGTTCCAAACAAAAGCTTGATTCTTCTTTGTCAACTGAGTCAACGGTGCTGCTATCTTGGAGAAGCCTTGGATAAACTTACGATAATATCCCGCTAATCCCAAGAAACTTCTTACGTCTGTTGCATTCTTGGGCGTAGACCAATCTTGCACCGTTGCCACCTTAGCAGGATCCACAGCGATACTATTTTCTGAAACAACATGGCCCAAGAATCTCACTTCCTTCCTCCAGAAGTGACACTTAGAAAACTTTGCTTTCAATTGGTGTTTCCTCAACACCTCCATCACTGTCCTCAAATGTTCCTTGTGTTCTTCCTCGTTCCTTGAGTAAACCAAAATATCATCCACGAACACAAGAACAGACTTATTCAACTGATCTCTGAATACCCTATTCATAAGATCCACAAAATATGCCGGGGCATTAGTCAGCCCAAATGGCATAACCAACCATTCAAAAAATCCAGACGGCGTTCGAAATGCCGTTTTAGCTATACTCTCAGCTTCCACTCTAAGCTGATGAAAACCTGTTGCAAGATCCAATTGGGAGAACACTCTCGCGCCACTCAACTGATTGAACAAATCATCTATCCGCGGCAGAGGATACTTATTCTTCCTCGTCTCCTTGTTCAACTCGCGGTAGTCTACACACAAACGAAGGGAACCATCCGCCTTGGTAGCAAACACAACTGGTGCTCCCCATTCAGAGACACTCCTTCTGATAAATCCCTTCTTCAAAAGATCGCTGACTTGCACCTCGAGCTCTCGCTGCTCCCTTGGTGCCATACGACGAAGTGGCATCACTATAGGTCTGACATCTTTTACCAAATCAATACGGAACTCAATCTCTCGGTGTGGTGGAAGTCCGGTCACTTCTTCGAAAACATCCGGATACTGGCCAACCACGGGCAAACTTGACAACTCACTATGCGGAATGTCGAGGGAGTTTAGAAAACTAGCCAATACCCCCTCACTGGGTAGACCACCAAACACTATCCTCCGCCCATCATCCGCTCTAGCTGTCACCAAAAAGCCCTCACAGTCTACCACCACCCCGTATCTTCGGAGCCAATCTACTCCCAAAATAATGCCAAACCCAGTAAAGCCCAAAACAAAGAAATCACAAACAAACATGCATCCATGACTCGATAAGACCACATTACGACAAATCATGCTAAGGCTAGTAGAACCACCAATCGGGTTCGTCACTACTAAAGGTCTATCGACAATCTCGGGCTCCAATCCCAACCTATCTACCAGGTCACTAGATATGAAAGAACTGGAAGCTCCGGTATCAAACAAAACTCTAACAGGAACATCATAAACAGAAAGCATACCTTGAATGACGACATTCTTTCCCTTCTCTGCCGCAGTTGGGGCATTCGACGAAGAAGGAATAGCATTAAGGGCGTATGCTTTCACCATTTGCTTTTCTTTAGGGGGTTGCGGACACTTATCCTTGTGATGTCCCATTTGGCCACAGTTGAAGCACTTCCTATCCGCTGGCTTGGCCCGACAATTACTAGCATAATGGCCCTTCTTACCACAGCTGAAGCACTCAACATCTTGTTTATTCTTTTTCTTCTGGCCATCCTTAGTCTGACTCTGCTTTCTTTTATTCTGGGAACCACCCTTGCCTCCACCACTTGCTTGTGGTTTTGGCTCATCTGCAGATGCAACCTCAGTCTTCGGCTTAGGGTAGAGACTTTCTGATCTTAATGATTTCCCCACAATCGACTCAAACGTCTCATCGATGTGGTTAATAAGCCTTTCTCCCAAGTACTGATCCAAACCAGTTATGAATTTCTCATTCTTCTTCTCGGCAGTATCAATAAGAGATAACCCATACTTCGACAAAGTGTCAAATTCAGCAATATACTTCGAGACAGCTCTGCCATTCTGCTTGAGCTCTAAGAATTTCTTAAACAGCACTGACTTCTGAGCAGCTGGAATGAACTTCTCGCTAAAGCGAGCCTTAAACTGCTCCCAAGTAATCTGATCTTCGGGAGTAGCTGCCTTTATAGCATTCCACCAATTCATTGCCCGCCCTTGCAGCTGACGGGACGCTAGCTTTCTCTTCATCGCATCCTCGATACCCAAATCCTCGAAGATACGTTCGCAACTATCCAACCAATCCTGAACATCTGTGGCCGACTCCGTTCCGTGGAACGACTTCCCACCAAGGCTAGTATAATCCTTCTTTAGCTTGGCGAAGTCGACTCTTGGCGCCTGCACTATTGGACCACCACCATTTCCACCATTGGGAGCTGCCCTCCGTACATCTCTAAGCATCTCTCTCATGAGGTCAGTAAACATCGTCCTCATGTCAGCAGCATTCCCATTATTGGCTCCCCTACCAACACCTCTAGTATCTCGGCTCATCGTCAATCTGAAAAAGGAAACGATTAACGATTCCATAGTGGTGCTAGTGCAGTACGACTTCATTCTTATACTACTAATAGTATATATATAGCTTTTGAAAACCAAAATAACCACAAATACGCTCTCTCGTATACGTATATTATCTCTCCTTGATAACTTCCCTAGGTTAACTACGCAACCTAGAGCTCTGATACCAAGTGTGACGGCCCGCCCCGCACCAACCGACACTTCCTCCAAGTGTGCGCTGTACACATGTCCAACTGGCACGGAACGGTCGTCATAAGAAAAGAAAGAAAAGAATGAACTAATCAAGTACCTGTAGAATGTCTCACAGCGCATGGAATAAAATATAATAATAACATACTTGACATAAAACAGGTGAGACAGTGCATAAGCTGATAACTAATAATAAATGTCAACATCAGAGCAGCGGAAATCCAAATACAGCTTATTACAACTTTTCAAAATCTACTGTCTCTAAACAAAAGAAAGCTAAAGTGGAAGATGCACCACCAATGCCCAAGCAGTGATCTTCGACAACACAGGGAGAATACTATATATATATATTACGTGGAAGCCTCCTGCTCGTCTCCGGATCATCTACCCGTGCATCACCAGCTAACCTGTCTCTAGTCTGCTCGTGTGAGCACCCAGAGTAATAAGAAGAGACATAAAACTCTGGGTCAGACAAAAAGTCTGGTATGAGCGATAAGCAGCTAAACAGAACAATAACAGGTATACTAAACCATACCTGAACCTGGACCTGCAACCAAAGAGTTAGCACTACATACTGTACAATACTCTAAGGTGCCATCAACATATGGTGTAAAGAAATACGGGGGTGGGGTGTGCATGTCATAGGGATAGCAAACAATTCAATCATGGCAACCATCCTCACATCTCTCACTCAGTGCATAAAGCATACGATGTATACCGCTTTCAACCACTAGACCCATCGAAGTAGTGACGGAGTTCGGCTTGTACAACTACTGCTACCACCAAGCTTACCCCATGGAGTCATGATTAAACCTTTACAAATGACCCCACTTCATTGGTCTATAGCTCTTTTAGTCGTACCTAGACCACTGTGGCCCTGAATCCGTTCACGTACCCCCTATACATAGTGATCCAAAGTTACAGACATCGACAACCCCTTAGCACACGTCCCGCAGCAAAGCCCAATCATGAAGTTAACTCGTTGATTCCCATCTGAATCCTTGGTACAAACTTCCCATTTGGACTACCTTTGCATCTCGGGTTATGGTCTTCTTCGGTTCGGGTCTCTTCCTCCTATTCGGTTCGGTTCGGGCATCCTCCTCCTATCCGGTTCGGTTCGGGTCTCCTCCTCTATCCGGTTCGGTTCGGATCTCCTCCTCCTATCCGGTTCGGTTCGGGTGTCTCCTCCTATCCGGTTCGGTTCGGATCTCCTCCTTCTATTCGGATCGGATCTCCTCCTCCTATCCGGTTCGGTTCGGGTGTCTCCTCCTATCCGGTTCGGTTCGGGTGTCTCCTCCTATCCGGTTCGGTTCGGATCTCCTACTTCTATTCGGTTCGGATCGGATCTACTCCTCCTATCCGGTTCGGATCGGATCTCCTCCTCCTATCCGGTTCGGATCGGATCTCCTCCTCCTATCCGGTTCGGATCGGGTGTTCTTCCTAACCGGTTCTGAAAATCTGCAACTTTTTCCAGCAAGCTATTTTCGCCGAACGACGGCGTTTTCAACCATTCTAAACTTCCTATGACATTACAAAACATTCCAAACAGCAGTAACAACATATAGAATCAATCACAAACATTAAAACATCATTTACATGAAATACTTTAGATCAAACATACCCAGAAACCCATGTTTTCCCCTTAATCCTTCTTAACCATGATTATGCATACAATTAGCAAAACTTATCCAAATTAGCCCAAATTTTTATCAGAGCCATAAAACATCATTATAGAATTTTAGGAATTTTTCCAGAATTTATTAATGTATAAATTCGCTAATCTTCACTAATTACCCATAATTAACCGTAATTAGTGTAAAAGCAAGTTAATCACTCACCTTTGCCACAACTAAAACCCCAAAACTGAAATATTCTCTGATTTGGCGCTGTTCCCAATCTTACACAGCAGCTCTACCTCGGTTCTCGTGCTAATACTCCTTGATTTGATGTTTGCTAAGCCTAATCTTCAATTAGAAAGTGATTAAGAGGTGTTTTGAAGAGATTTAGAGGGTGGAGGCCATGGCTAGGTTAAGAGGAATGAATAGTGACGGCTGAAAAATGAGAAAAAGGTATTCTCCAAACCCTAACAGCCCTTTTAAACTCCTAATCCCGAAATTCCCCTTTAGGCCTAGCTGTTAATCACCCGGTTAAGCCCAATTAAGCTGTTTTTCACCATCTGAAACTTGTTTCAGCCCTATCTCCCAAACGGTGAGTCCGTTTGGCTAATATGACCACTCTACGGAATTGTAAACCATCATCCGGATCCAATGGAAGTGGTTTCAGGTCAAAATTCCTTTCCAGTCAAAAGTTATGGTCAAAACAAGTTCAACTAGGGGCAAAACGGTCATTTAAAAATCGACAAAAATCATGAACATGGGAAATGACCCTACTAGTCGTTTCCCAAAAGTACACGACCATACGACTTACTAAGAAAAAGAAATAAATATTCTACGATCTTCCGATGCGTAGAATGCAGGTCGTTACACCTTTGCATATGATCATACAGCATTTAGAATCCTTTAAGGACAATGACTGCACGTGGATGATGTTTTGAGTAGATGGATGATGGATGGTAGGATACGTTCTTCCTAACTTGGAGATTTCGGGGACGAAATCCTTTAAGGAGGGGAGAATGTAACAACCCGTATTTTGAATAACATGTTATAACATAAATCGAGGCAGAATTAAACTGTAAAATCTGAATCAAGGGAAACGGGCTGTGCCATTGCGTTCGTCTCGGAAAAATACGCGAAATAGAGTTTGAGTTTTCGAAAATCGGAGTCCGTATGACCAAGATATGGCCTTGCGAAGTTTCACGAAAAATTCACAAATTAAAGTATACTTAATTAAGTGAAATGGGTTGCGCAGAGATATATATATATATTGATATATATATATATATATAATTGAAAATTTAATAAATAAATATGCAAAAATGTTCAAAACAGCGAATTGGGAGAGGGGAATAACCGAACCGGCCGATTTTTGAGGTCGACCCAAGCCCATTGGGTCGACTAGGGGTTAATCCAGGGTGTTTGGCTGTCAACCCGTGGGCCGATTCGCTCAAATGCAGATTTTGCATTTGAATGGTTCTCATGGTTCAGCTTTAATCTAAAGGCCCTAGATGGTTCCTACACTTGACTTCTTCCCCAAGACATGCTTTGATGGCTTGGATTGAATCTAGGGTTAATCCTATGGCTAATACTATCCTAAAACTCTATAAAAAGACCCCTAAGCCTAGCCTAAATCATCATTATTCATTCCTACAACTAAACTATGTCAAAATTGTTCCTCTCATGGCCTCCACTCTCATGCTAAAATTTCTAAGTTTATTTCTATGAGAGGTTTTGAATGCATACAAGTATTTTCAAGCTTGTATGAATGTTCTTAGTTTGCATTCAAGTCAAGTTGCAACATTTCTATTTCAAAGCAAGGATTTTTATTGATTTGGCTCAAGGGTTTTCATTTGGAGATTGCATATTTGGGTTTTTGGTGCTTGCATAAGGGCTTCGTCTCAATCTTTATAATAAATATTTATTTGTGTCTTCATAACATTGTAAGCCCTTTTCTACTTTCTTTTTATTGAACTCTAAAGTTAAATGAATGATGCAAGTTTGGTTGATCATTATATGCAAGTTTGGTTGATCATTATATGCAAGTTTGGTTGATCATTATATGCAAGTTTGGTTGATCATTATATGCAAGTTTGGATGATCATTATGCAAGTTGGTTTAATCATTATGTATGACACATGTTGCTATGTTATGCAAGTTTGGGTTGATCATGTTATCATGTTATGCAAGTTAAACTTGATATTGTGAGCATAAAGCTCCAAGCTTTATGTTGAAGGTTGCATTTTGGTAACATGAAAGTTATCATATCCCTTATGATAACTTGCATGTGAGGCTAAACGCGAACTTCTAGCAACTTCTACATGTCATTTATCACCATGTATCACTCATATGCTAAGTTTGGTTTTATGCATGCTTTTGAAGCCTAATGATGCAATATGCAAGTATATGAACATATGTACACCTCATATGCCACCATGTTAAACTTGTGACTTCAACACCTTTTTGTCATGATTATGCCAAGTTCCCTATTTTATCCCTTATGCGTTGTTGCGATTATGTAAACGATGGGATTACGTTGGGGTTGGGTAACATTATGACATAAACATGGTTTTTATAACATAACGTGATATGTTAACTTGTAATTATGTTTTGGAAACATAATGGACATGACACTTAGCAAATATGAGTGTGGCCAACTCGAGGTTGGGTTGAGTTTGTAGCATAAATCTACCCGGACCCGCCCGGCTTAACTAGTGGCTACAAACAATAGGACCCAATGTGAGAAGTTGGTCATGTTGTGCTCGAACCCGAGGTTAGACCTAGTTGTGGTGTAAAGCTACCCAGACCCGCCCGGCTTAACTAGTAACCACAACAAAGTCTAATGTGAGAGGTTAAAGCGCATTAAGTTAATTAATGCCTCCTGATTAGGGTTAAGTCATGGTCCACTTAATACTTAACCAATTTGGGCTTGATGGATTAATCGAGGTTAAGTCAGGAGCCTTGGGTACTCTTAACCGATTTAATCCACGTTTGGATCGGGTTAACCACATTTAACCCGTTAAGAAACCCTAGTTGCGTGGTCCTTTTCAGCAGTAACCTTCTAGGTAGTATCATAAGACCCTAGGACTAGGCTAGGGTGGGGCACGATTACTGGGCTGATTGTAATAGACCAAAAGAGACGGTTGAATGATGCCCCGGTTGTTCAGGCGGACCATGGTAGTGCACATCAAGTCCGGAGTTGAACACGGGCAACGGTAGGTTTGGACTGTGCATCATGGTATGGTGTCAGAGGGTTACACCATAGGGCCTGATACACCCTAGGGTGGACCCTGCACAGTCAACTACATTACATGATTAAGCTGCATGACACCGACACCTGACGAGTTAGGCTTATAGGGAGCCGATCGACTAGACTGTGTAGTTGGACCTTGATTTAGGTCACCTCATTATATTGGGCCAAGCTTGGGCCAAGGGATCAATTCTTGTTTTTACTTGACATGTTAGAATGCTAGTACACCCGTGGTGCAAAACTTAACCTTGATTATGCGATGTCACCTTTATCTATCTTGTTAGTTAATCATCATGCCAGTATGTTGTTATCCTTATGTTCATCTCAGCTTCTCATGCCAGTTAGCTTTACTAGTTCATAGACATTTAGTAGTAGGGCTTACTAGTCTTTTTGACTGACCTATTTTCTTTCACCTCTTTTCTTCCGTTTCCCCCCCTCAGGTTCTCAGGGTGGGAACATTGGAGCTTAGCTTGGATCTTTACAGCTTGCTTACTGGATTTGCTCATGTACGGTTTTGGACATTGAGCTAGCTATGGTTTACCACTTCACTTTGGGGATAGTACTTTATGTATTTCAGTTTTTCAGTTTATGCTTTTATCTAGACTTTGTTTGTTGGAAAATAATGACTAAGTACTTTATTGTAACTTAACTATGGTTTTGGAAATGCAAGTTTTATCCGCTGCTTTATTACTCTGTTATACTTATATGTTCTATCTTGTGATATCTGCATGCATGTTTACCTCGTTTAACGCCCCTCCAAAGCTAGTGTCCTTGCAAGAGTGGCCCTGGAAGAGGTGGGGTGTTACAATAGTCCTCAACCGATTCGAGACGCTCTAACCCATGTCTCAGGAACAGCCGCAACTGCCCCTTGGATCGTCAGGGCCAGTCCACTGATGTGGATTATTATGCCTGAACACTACGTTTCCCCACCCTTTGGGGTGTAAATGAGCCAACGAATGACTCCATCGGACCCGAATCGTCCGATCAAACCGAGGCGCCTCGCAACAGCAACAACCACACAGGTGAAAAGTATATAAATGTCAGGGTTGGTAGGTCACTGACACCACCCTAGCTAGAAGGAAACGCATGCCCTCCCTGATGTCCTCTCCCGTTTTTGGTTCACAACCGGGGTGCGAGGCTCGCGAATTCACGTTACACAAAGCTGTGCCACACAGGGTGTGCTTTGATCATCACCACAAGACTTTGCTTTTCATCAGAAGCCTCGATCAATTTCATCTTAGCATGCCACACAGGCAAACCACTCTATGCAACCGATATCAGTCACATAGAATGAAATCCAATGTCAGACACACAGTCCATTTACAAGTCCGTTCTGGGTCTGAACGAAACCGGAGGCACTTTCCTCGCATATCCATCGATCTCCAAGCACATCTGGATGGCCACCGATTGATTCCCTCGTCTTGGGTGTACAGCCCAATCAAGATCATCAGTGATCACCCAAACGATGTGAAGACTTCCGGTCTTCAACCGCCGTCTTCATCTTCGACTTATCGTCGTATCAGTTATTCAGAATGGGATAAACCCGGTCGTTCCGAATAACTCGCGTATATTTTAAATAAGTGTTACACAAACACAACATACGCCTCATTCCAATTCATCAGTCACTAACCGTAAATTAATCAAGAGAATAATTTCCCAAATATTAACCCCGAAGGCCGAAACCAACATCAGATCAATATCCAGAAAACCATTCTGCTTAGCTAACCGACAGTTAGTTTCTAAATTTCACATTCATAGGGAAAGGTTCCCATTAATTTTATCAAAGATAAATCTTTCAAATTTATTCTTTAATCTATTTTTGAATATCAATTCAAACTAGTCGGGATTAACGAACTTTACCGAAGTAATCATTTGCTTTATTTCCCAATCCCAACCTATTCATCCCATGAAGTAAAACTGGTAATACTTCATATCTAACACCACAGTGTTATCGGTAAATTCAATTACCATTTCACGTTCAAATCTAATTAAAGATTTAACTATCGCTTGGAGTAAAACTGGTGATACTCCATTCTCGATCTTTTCAATCTATTTAAAGATTCATTAAAACCCCGCTTAGTTTTAATCTTTGACTGGGTTAAAGAATCATTGTCATTTAAAACACAGTTCACGATAAACCCAAAATCTCATTCCATTAATTATCGGGTTAAAGAACGAGTGTTATTTAAAACACTCTCCACGATAAACCCAAAAATCAATATCAATTCAATTCCAATTAAATATCATTTAATTGGTACTCTTCATTAAATCTAAATAAAAAGATTTAATCTTTTCTCAACTGGGTTCAAGAACAGTGTTAATGAAGACACCATTCACGACAAACCCAAATCACATTTGATATTAAATACAGGGCTCTGAATAGAAAATATACCGGCTTATATTCAATATCAAATTCTACGACTAACAAATATCGTATTGGAAATAACGATATATATATATATATCTTTCAAATTCCCATAACAACATCTGTATCATCACAAAATCCAACATCGAAATAATCCAAAGACAATTTCGATTCAAATCCATTCCAATATAATTATTGGAAATTCTGGTTATTTCCAAAACCATTTCCAATCCAGTTTATTTATTTTAAAAATAAATAGAATTATAATTCTAGTTCAAAACTAGTTCATTTCGATAAAAATCTATTTTTATCTTTTCAAATATGGAGTTTTTCATCCCAATTTTTCCCAAATCATTTCTTATGATTTTTCATAAATTATTACTATTTTTAATAATTTTATCGAGGCCCATACAGTCGATTTCCATCAACGGCCATCGAACTGCACTTACAGCGACCTTTTCCAAATTTGATTTGGGCATGATTCCAAATCCAACCATTAGATTTCAAATTTCTAATATTCGTTAGAAATCTCTTTTCGATACGAACCCAACGGTTCCGGTTTTAGGAGAATCCGATGGTCGGATCTCCGGTAATATCCGTTCGAAGTCAATGGTCGAAATTCGCGAACTACCGCGGCGCGGCGCATTCTATTCAGGCCATTATATTATATATATAATATATACTTCGTCGATTTCAATTCAAAACGTGCTTTATAAATCGTTTTAAATTCATTTTCAAAACGGTTTCAACTTCATATTCAATTTCAATTCGAATTCATTTATATTCAATTTCAATTCGAATTCATTTCTATTCAATTTAATTCGAATTCATTTCTATTCAATTTAATTCGAATTCATTTCTATTCAATTTAATTCGAATTTAAATTCTTTTCAAAATTTCAGATTTTGAAATCACTTTCGATATTCGTTATAAAATGAATAAAATCGATATAACTATCGTTCACGTCAAAATGGCGTCAATCTAATCAATACGGCTTCATATATTCATATTTTCAAATATTCTATTTCGAATATTTCTATTTCAAATATTTCTATTTCAAATATTCTATTTCAAATATGGAATGAGGCCCAATCAATTACCATATAATGTTAATTATATGGATTTTCTACAACACATGTCTACAATAACAACGATGAATAATCAACCATCATCCAAAGTGCATTCTACACTGTATAAGCATCAAATATAGATATTCAACGCTTATAACAGTCTGTCAATCAATCGATCGACATACAACTAATTATCGGGGTTAGTGTATGTCATATATCACCCCAATACCCGTGTGGGCTTTCAAACAAATCAAACACAGATTTTATTTGTGCAGTTGGGCGATGTGTAAAATTTTATCGTCCCAATCAATATCAGTCAAATGTGTGTATATAAACAAACCGTCTGGTTTGTTTATTTTTATTTCATTTCATATATACGTTAAAAATTCTATTTTTAACTATAAAATATTTTTTTACTATATAAATATTTTATTTCATTACACATCACACAGTCAACTACACATCAAAATCAAACAAACAAGCATACAAGCCGTCCATGGTCTGTGGACGACGGGTGTCGGGTGCTACTAAACACCGTATGCATCCTAGTATATATTTCAACTAGAAATAAAATTAAAGAGTGAGAAATTCTCACTAAATTGCTAATCCAACGCCTCGACTCTTCTTTGTAGAAATCTTTGCCGCTCTTGCCCCTTGTCACTTTCTCTGCCCCTATTCTCTATATATGTAAAAATCACATTTTTACTTCGCTATTCGATATATAAAAATCAAATTTTTACTTTGCTATTCAGTATATAAAAAACGAATTTTTACTTTGCTATTCAATATATAAAAATCGAATTTTTACTATGCTATTCAATATATAAAAATCGAATTTTTACTATGCTATTCAATATATAAAAATCGAATTTTTACTATGCTATTCAATATATAAAAATCGAATTTTTACTATGCTATTCAATATATAAAAATCGAATTTTTACTATGCTATTCAATATATAAAAATTGAATTTTTACTTCGCTATTCAATATATAAAAATCGAATTTTTACTATGCTATTCAATATATAAAAATCGAATTTTTTATTTCGTTATTCAATATATAAAATTCGAATTTTTACTATGCTATTCAATATATAAAAATCGAATTTTTACTATGCTATTCAATATATAAAAATCGAATTTTTTTATTTCGTTATTCATATATATAAATCCTGTTTCTAGATTAATACCTATCAAACCTTTTCCACTAAAAACTAAGCTTTTCTATTTTGAAAAATCATAACCTTTTCCAAATAAATAAATAAAAGAAAAGAAAAAAAATCAAATCTTTATTTAAATGAAAAATCAAATCTTCATTTAAATGAAAAATCCAATCTTTATTTAAATGAAAATACATCTTTCTACTTTAATTTCATATGAAAGACGAAACCACATTTTTCATATGTTATCCATTTATCAAAAACTGAACATAAATTAAAAAAAAAACTTACAGTAAAATTGAGGGGGGAGAAGCCACGGCAATGCTCAGGAGGAGAAGAGGGCGCGGTCTCAGGCGATGGGCGTCGGAATGGGCTTCGAGGGGGGTTTCATCGCGGTGCTCGATTGCAGGAGGAAGGGGGGTATCGCGGCGTCGCAGCAGATGGAGGGGGGGTATCGATCTCCGGCGGCGCAGCAGATGGAGGGGGGCGTGAGGCGTCGGCAGTGGCTCGAGGGCCCCCAGGCGGCGGCGCGATTTGTTTCTCCTTTTTTTTCTTTTTTTTTCTGATCGATTTTTGATTTAATCGGGGGGGGGGGGCATAAGGGTTTAAAGGGAGAGTGGTAGTTTTATATTTTTTTTATTTAATCCCAAAAAGCTGACTTTTACATACGACCTCTAAACGAGGCCCACCGCCTGTCGTCCATAGCATTTCACCCCCATTCCGAACACAATGGGATATGTATCATACGCTGATTCGAACGTTTCGATCCGTTTCCGTTAAAATCAACATATAACTCTATATATTGAATTTGAACGCGCATTTCAGTTTACTGGGGTCACATACTAACTCTATAAATTGCAGAAAAATATTTTCTAGCTTCGTAATTACGATACGGTCCTAATAAAACTAGTTTCGTCGAATTCTGAGACCGTTGGAAAAATGGTCATTTTCCAGTCGATTAAAATCAACTAAAACTGGTCAAACGCGTTTTCCTTTGCCACGCTCACATAGTGATTCGAAAAATTATGAAATTTGAAACCTAGTAATAATTTGACATCACGGACCCAACAAAAGTGGTTTCGTCGAAATCCGAGGTCGTTTGCAAAATTTCCATTTTTAAGGGCCCGAATTCCATAGCGACTATTCAAAATTTTCATTTGGACATATCTTTTGATTCTCGCTATGAAATTTTGAATTTTCGGATTCGTTGGAAAGATATCCTCAAATAGATCCTATTATTTTTAGTTTCACTAAAACCCGGTTTATTTTGCACCCGGTACATTCATTTGAAGTTTGAAATCGAATTATCGAACTACCGCGCCATTTTCAATTCCTTTTATAAATATAAATATTTATATTCTATCGTCGATCTATATAATATATACGTTCGAATTCTATTCAAAATAAATTTATCGTCGTTATTATTTAAAATAATTTATTTTAAATAATCAAAATTTGCTTAAATTGCCAAAATAAAAATTTTAAACTGGCCCAGATTTCCGGGTTATTACAAGAGGAAATCATAAATCATAGAAAATCATATAAAGTAGGACCGAAGTCTCATAGATGAAGGTCACAAATCGTATATTCCCACTCGGGCGATCGCGAACCAAACAACTATGTCATAGAGGCGGATACCATGGATCCAGGTGAATAGAAATTACTCCGAGCTAGTGAATATAAGAAAACAGCAACATGTCCCATAACCACACGCTATTCTCGAATATTTACGAACCCGTAATTGGTTTCTATTCAAAATAGAGAAAATCATAAAATGAGCATTGCCACGGTTTTCAATTAGACAAATCCAAGAATTAACCATCGAAGCAAAAGCAAGGGTTCACAGTCCTTGATTTTACTAAGACGTTTAATTAGATTTCTCATACGAATGAGAAAAAGGTTTATAAAATATATACTAGTAGATTTGAAGAAGATTCATAGAACAATTTCGTAAATTTTCTTCGTATAATGAAGTAAGATTGGAAACTGTTTTAGTACAATAATTTGATATCTACTAAATAACATAAAACCTCTCTATATAGTTTCAAAGTGGCAATAAACAATAGTACGGTTGTCGAAGCAAATCGATCAAGGGAATTCACGTCACAATGACGTGAATTCAAATCATAAACTCATATCACAACAACATATAGGAAATCAAGGGATAACAGTCGTAATTTCGAACAACGAACGAAACGAAATCTCAAACTAGCACCCGAAGGTTTTAAACTACATCGAAATAGACTCGAAGGATATCGAGTCAATAATTCACGTTTTAGAGGCATGAATCATCTTAACAAGAGTATACGGGCTTTAGAATGATCACTTATTCAATTCACATCATAAACAAATGTGAATCGGCCAATAAGGATCAACATTGGAAGAATCACATGAGGATCAAAGTCGAGGAATCGAGATGCAGAAATCTACTAACCAGAGAAACTGACAAGTCACAAACGAAGTCGAAATGGATCGTAACTTGGCCGGGAATTAGCTCAAACGATACTAAACTATTGACTGTGGTCCACCAGTCAATAGCAGTTTCAGGCAGACAGACGTTTGACCTGTAGTGACAGACGTCTGTCACTACAGGAAGCAGTTTTTTTATTTTTCCTGAGAGCCGGGATAGACGTCTGACCCATTTTGGTCAGACATCTGAGCTGAAGAAATTATTTATTTTGCTCCTCAAACATTGACAGATGTCTGTCCCCCTATAGTGACAGACGTCTGAGTTGAAACAGGGACTATTTTGCTTAATGAATGAGGTGCAAACGACTCACGGACGAGCCCGGATCAATGGTGATGGCTTACAGCATTTTCGAAGTGAAAGTGAAGTATCAATAACATGCCCATAACACCAAACAAACATGTCAAACATATATATATATATATATATATATATATATATATATGTGATTGCTTATTATTTCGATTAAATGAATAAATTCCAAATCAAAGCATACCGAAGCGATTCAAGCGAGTTGCGAAGAGTTAGAACTTTGTCGGGGGATAATGGAGCTTCACAACAACGCCAAAACAACACGCAACATACGGATGGATCATATGAGTACTCCAAATCATAATTCTCCAACTCAATGAAACATGAATACACGGAATCAACTTAGTTACACTAGCTTAACCAATTCACTAGCATATGCAAACTCAATGAACACTAAATTACACTTGTGCAAGCCATAAACTTGCGGCATAGATGTGAGTTCAATGAAGAACTCACCATTGGCTCTTGAATATCAAGAACAAGCTCCAACAAGGAAGAACAAGCACACAAACGAGCAAAGCTCCTCTCTTTCATCAATTGCTTCTCCGAAATCACCTCATACATTCACATGAAGGCACATGAGTGTTAGGGCATGATCAAAATCCGAAATTGAGAGGAGAATAGGATAGAGAAGATGAAGAGAGAGCTTACCCAAGTTGTCTCTTCAATTTCCCCTTTGATTTGAGCTTGAAATTGCAAAACCTAGCCTAGGAATTCTAATTTCCCTTTCCACTCCCCATTTTCTATCTTCTTTGAAGTGTGAGGAAGAATGAATGAAGGGGGAGGGAGCTAGGTGAGTTATAAGAGTTGGCTAGGTTAGCTAACCAAGTCCTAGTCCAAAGTCTCAAATCTTTGAAACTCAAAACATATCGAACCTTATAGTTTTCAAACACCTAAACGACGTTTTGAACTCGATGGAAGTAGTTTTGAGTCCAAACTCGTCCATATGTAGATAGTGATATTTTGGTCTTATATCCAAACGAAAAAGACCAAAATCGCCCAACTCAAAAGGTATCGATGTTTATTGTGAAAAAGGTAGTAAACGATGATCCGGACTCAGTGGAAGTGGTCCCGAGTCCTAATTCAACCATATGCAAAATATAACTTTTTGGATACACGTTTGATTAACTATTAACGACGATATATTTAAATAAAATATTTAAATACATTATCATTAAATGAGCGGGTTGTTACAGACTTCCCCCCTTACAAGAATTGCGTCCCTGCAATTCTTTAAGATTGAAGTAATGAGTAACAACCAAAAATAACACCACGGAGTGGTATCACAAGAACCGACATGAAATGTAAAGATCACACCAACGGCTAGGTAAAATCCCAATTTCGTCTCGCAAGATCATAAAAGCTAGAGTTCAATCTCGAACTTCATTACCCATGAAGGTAGTCATCCCAAGCGGGTAAAATAATTCTAGAAAAAATCATAAGCATTATGAATTCAAATAGACTCTCCTTTCTTCATATGCTTCTCAAAGGAATGAGAATCAATAGAATGAACAAAAACCAAATGAATCTAACTTGGAATTTCAAGGAACAACAAGGCTGCGTCCTACGAACGCGAGATATCAATAGTAGATATTCTTCTTAGGATATGAGATGGGAATTTACGGTGGTTGACTACTCCATTCCCAAAACTCAAACGACGACGTAGTGAACATCAAACCTGAGCACTTTAGTCTTGCGACAAGGTGGCTGGCACCAACAAAAGCACAACACAGAGATTCTAACGAATTTAGCTAAGGAAAGAAATTTTCGAAGGAATAATCAATTTTCCCAGGTTGGTACGGAATACCAAAGAAATACTCAGGGATATCGATTTCTAACCAGGTACTAAATCTCATTTAGTAACCATAAAGATGAATCATTAGGAATTATATGAAATTCACAATATTCAAAAACTCGAGTATCAATTTTAGAAAATCAGAAACATCCAGAAGATGATGGATAAGTAGTGCACAACTTACCACTTCAGAACAACATGATTTAAGATAATTTTCCGCCAAAAATCTCAGATCGCACAAATATCAGTAATTAATCAAAGAAGCAATAGACAATTTCTCTAACAAGATGAGACTAAACCAAAGAGGCTGTAATCCCCAAAGATTTGATTGACAAGTGTTAATAAACGTGCGGAGACAATTGTCAACCCAAATGATTCAAACAAACAAGTGATGAATATCAAAAGAGCTCATCCTTTCGATATTCATTTCTAAGAACAACTCAAAGCTAAGTCCATAAGTGAATTGACTATAGCACTTTCGAATGATCGACTAGATCATAGATTTGAAGAAAGGAATTATTGAGTTTGTCATGTATCGCAAAATCTCAAATTTCCCTCCCCAATGGGAACTCTCACTCTCTCGAGTGATCGTTCACTAGAGAAAATAAGAAGACCCATGGAATCACAAGAATACTAAATTCTCTTTAACAAATCGAAACAAGGATAAAGAATTAGGCGAGATTCTCAATCATTAAGAATTCTCGAAAATCAAAGATCTGAAATCCAGAAACAAGAGACATAAATAAATAACTTTTTGGGTTGTTTCTGGAGTTATTTAATTTACTCAAAGAAAAGATTCAAGATAGTTTCTAATTGAAAATCTTGAACCACTCAAATTCTTGGAATTGCTCCAAGGATATCTAATAATAAATTATCTAGAAAAATAACAACCAACTACGAAAAATCGCAAAAACCCAAAATATTATTATTTTGATTTACTTATTAGGAGTGAATTTTTATTTAAGGAACCATTTCGAATGTTGGATTGTCACATAATGGTGTTTACGAATTCCGAACTACAACATGGCGTCCCATATCTTGTTCGAGATCCTTAACGCACCCGATGGACAAGTTAACACAAGAAAGTCCTCAAAATTTCTAACGTTCACGCGAATCTCATGAAAACATAAAAATTCAATAAACATTCGGGATGGCATAAAGGAAATAAAATTCCTTTATCAATTTACGAATAAAACACAAATGATATCTTTTGATAACGAAGAACAAGATCGACGTATATCAAAAGAACATAATTAAAATAATCTCTGAACAAGGCAAATGACATTAAGGAATTAATGACACGTACCTTGACTCAAGAGGAGGGTCACAAGAGGCGAGATGCTTTCCCCCATTCTTGATCTTGAGTTTGGGACGCAACGAGGTAATACAAATGTAACATTGCGCCTTCGTTGAGTTAATTTAGCACAAATGCTTGGTGACTCATACCGGCACAATGAGGTAACAAATGAGTTGTTTTAGCCCGAAGGCTTGGTGATCTCACACCGAACTAGAACTATATAGATGACAACAAGGGAGTAGATTTAGTCATAATGACATGGTATCTCCATACCAATCGACAAGAAACCAATAGACTATGTTAGGTACGTAACGACGTACGAAACAATCTTAACTAGAAATCAAGAAATATCAGGATCAAAGGCACTTACAACATGCGTAACGACGCACGGGCAAGATATCCAATGATCAATCAACTTCAAGGATCATAAATGATCAACAAGATAAGTGTGAACAATAGGGCAAACAGACATTGATTAGCAACTCGAGTCAAAGAATGAATCAGAAGCACCACTAGAGTACACAGGCCCTATATGGACTATAGAAATCAACCCGAAAGAGACGAGTCAATAACTATTCTAGGAGACTAAAAATAGGTCACTAGATACTCAAACACGACTCCATGGGAGGTACACTGAGTGAACTAGCACTTGCACGGTTATGACCAACAATTTCGCTTCTTTAAGGAAAAAGGAGGAAAAAGTTAGTCTTGAGTTTAATTCAAATGACTCGAATTCAATAAAAATGGAATCGTATAGGAAGATAAGCTATGACGGGTCTTAAGACTCTAAGTAAAGCCCTAAAGAACGATTCCCGAGAGAGGCTTAAGACAATACCATCGTCATACTATATTACATTGTTCCGGAAAGTTGCTCTGATACCAAACTGTAACGCCCCACCTTTATACCCACTATCGTCCGGTTCATTTCAGAGAAATGTCGCAGACCATAACGGAGAATGAGGTTTGTAAAGGGCGACCGATTGTATAATTGCTCCATGTGAGGAATGCACATCGAATTCTGATACCGATTAAAATTTTGACATGACTATTCGGCACATAGGGCAACTACACAATGGCTATATGCAATCCGGAAAGCAGTATAAAATAGCCAACAACAACAATATAAATATGGTATATCTCAAAGCCAGACATAGAATAATCATATCACAAAGGCGGAATAGATATGAATAAACCAAGAATGTGTACAACAAGATAGTGGTCAACAAAGATCCACTAATCCCAAAAGAATAGGTACATGCACCATGATCTACATAAAAGAATATGTATGCAACAATAGATAAAGTCATAAGTACAACAGTACATAAAGCTACAGAGGCAGAGTAGCAAGCTGAAAGCGGAAGGTCAATCCTGCTATGAGTCCCAGAGGAGTACCTAAAAAGACTCGGCCTGACCCGAGTATTATTTATATGGAAATAAACAATAAAGGGACCAGTCTAGTTGTACTTGTCAAATAAATGGAGATAACCAGAGATATAACACAGGATGACATGATTCTACTAATAACATCTAATCATAATTAAATATGAAACATAGCATGTCAACACAACTATCTCTAAATAATCTCCCAGCTAATGTGGAATACAACATTCCAATTATCATAAATCATCAAGAAATCATAAATCATCAAGAAATCATAAATCACCAAGAAATCATAAATCACCAAGTAATCATAAATCACCAAGACATCATAAATCACCAAGAAATCATAAATCACCAAGTAATCATAAATCATCAAGTAATCATAAATCACCAAGAAATCATAAATCATCAAGACATCATATATCACGAAGACATCATAGAAAACTTCACCAAGAGGCAGGCCTATTCACCAAGATGAGATACGATCTCTAGGTAGCGAACCCATAAGTTTGAGCCGAAGCTTTCCACGGTGTCGGGCTGTCGAAGCTCCCCACCGTGCCCGTGTTGTGACCCCGGAGAGAGGAAATCATAAATCATAGAAAATCATATAAAGTTGGACTGAAGTCACATAGATGAAGGTCACAAATCGTATATTTCCACTCGGGCGATCGCGAACTAAACAACTATGTCATAGAGGCGGATACCATGGATCCAGGTGAATAGAAATTACTTTAAGCTAGTGAATATAAGAAAGTAGCAACATGTCCCATAACCACATGCTATTCTCGAATATTTACGAACCCGTAATTGGTTTCTATTCAAAACAGAGAAAATCATAAAATGAGCATTGCCACTGTTTTCAATCGGACGAATCCAAGAATTAAACATCGAAGCAAAAGCAAGGGTTCACAGTCCTTGATTTTACTAAGACGTTTAATTAGATTTCTCATACGAACGAGAAAATGGTTCATAAAATATATACTAGTAGATTTGAAGAAGGTTCATAGAACGATTTCGTAAATTAGCTTCGTATAATGAAGTAAGATTGAAAACCGTTTTAGTATAAGAATTTGATATCTACTAAATAACATAAAACCTCTTTATATAGTTTCAAAGTGGCAATAAACAATAGTACGGCTGCCGAAGCAAATTGATCAAGGGAATTCACGTCACAATGACGTGAATTCAAATCATAAATCATAAACTCACATCACAACAACATACAGGAAATCAAGGGATAACGGTTGTAATTTCTATCAACGAACGAATCGAAATCTCAAACTAGCACCCGAAGGTTTTAAACTACATCGGAATTGACTCGAAGGATATCGAGTCGATAATTCACGTTTTAGAGGCATGAATCATCTTAACAAGAGTATACAGGCTTTAGAATGATCACTTATTCAATTCACATCATAAACAAATGTGAATCGGCCAATAAGGATCAACATTGGAAGAATCACATGAGGATCAAAGTCGAGGAATCGAGATGCAGAAATCTGAAAACCAGAGAAACTGACAAGTCACAAACGAAGTCGAAATGGGTCGAAACTTGGCCGGGAATGAGCTCAAACGATACTAAACTATTGACTGTGGTCCACCAGTCAATAGCAGTTTCAGGCAGACAGACGTCTGACCTGTAGTGACAGACGTCTGTCACTGCAGGAAGTAGTTTTTTTATTTTTCCCGAGAGCCGGGACAGACGTCTGATCCATTTTGGTCAGACATCTGAGCTGAAGCAATTATTTAATTTGCTCCTCAGACATTGACAGACGTCTGTCCCCCTGTAGTGACAGACGTTTGAGCTAAAACAGGGACTATTTTGCTTAATGAATGAGGTGCAAACGATTCACGGATGAGCCCGGATCAATGGTGATGGCTTACTACATTTTCGAAGTGAAAGTGAAGCATCAATAACATGCTGAAGCAACCCATAACACCAAACAAACATGTCAAACATATATATATGTGATTGCTTATGATTTCGATTAAATGAATAAATTCCAAACCAAAGCATACCGAAGCGATTCAAGCGAGTTGCGAAGACTTGGAACTTTGTCGGGGGACAATGGAGCTTCACAACAACGCCAAAACAACACGCAACATACGGATGGATTATATGAGTACTCCAAATCATAATTTCCCAACTAAATGAAACATGAATACATGGAATCAACTTAGTTACACTAGCTTAACCAATTCACTAGCATATGCAAACTCAATGAACACTAAATTACACATGTGCAAGCCATAAACTTGCGGCATAGATGTGAGTTCAATGAAGAACTCACCTTTGGCTCTTGAATATCAGGAACAAGCTCCAACAAGGAAGAACAAGCACACAAACGAGCAAAGCTCCTCTCTTTCATCAATTGCTTCTCTGAAATCACCTCATACATTCACATGAAGGCACATGAGTGTTAGGGCATGATCCAAATCCGAAATTGCGAGGAGAATAGGATAGAGAAGATGAAGAGAGAGCTTACCCAAGTTGTCTCTTCAACTTCCCCTTTGATATGAGCTTGAAATTGCAAAACCTAGCCTAGGAATTTTAATTTCCCTTTCCACTCCCCATTTTCTATTTTCTTTGAAGCGTGAGGAAGAATGAATGAAGGTGGAGGGAGCTAGGTGAGTTATAAGAGTTGGCTATGTTAGCTAACCAAGCCCTAGCCCAAAGTCTCAAATCTCTGAAACTCAGAACATATCGAACCTTATAGTTTTCGAACACCTAAACGACGTTTTGAACTCGATGGAAGCAGTTTTGAGTCCAAACTCGTCCATATGTAGAAAGTGATATTTTGGTCTTATATCCAAACGAAAAAGACCAAAATCGCCCAACTCAAAAGGTATCGATGTTTATAGTCAAAAAGGTCGTAAACGATGATTCGGACTCAATTGATTTTATATATAAAAGAAAAAGGATTTTATAAAAGGACATATTTTTATAAAATCAAAGAACAAATATGAAAGGAAAATATTTGTAAAACAAATAGAAAAGGAAATATTTGTAAAACATTTACAAATGGAATTGAAAAGGGATATTTATTTGTTAAATAAATAGAATTATAAAAGAATTATTTATGTAGAAAATAAATAGATTATAAAAGGAAACACTCGAAAAATGAATAGAAGTGTATAAAAAGAGAAAATTTACACTAGGAAAGTTTAGACCCGTGCTTCGCACACGGGTATAACAGAACATGAATTCAAAGTGAACATTTTAGAGAAATCTTTTTTACCAGATAAAGTAAGAGGATTAATTTACAAATGATATTTTATAAATTAAATAAAATATTTATCATTGGATAAATGGAAAGTCAGGACTTATATAGAGAAGTAAGAATCGATTTCAACATCGATATTTGAAAACTGAATATGGATGAAGAGTAAATTGGATAGGGTTAATCAGTTAGAGTTAATCAGTTATAGTTAATCGATTAGAGTTAGAGTTAATCGATTAGAGTTAGAGTTAATTGATTTGAATTAGAGTTGATAGATTAAAGTTAATCAGATAGAGTTAATCAATTAGAGTTAATCAGTTATAGTCAATCGATTAGAGTTAGAGTTAATCGATTAGAGTTAGAGTTAATTGATTAGAATTAGAGTTGATAGATTAGAGTTAATCAGATAGAGTTAACCAATTAGAGCAGTTAGAGTTAATCAGTTAGAGTTAACCAGTTAGAGTTAATCAGTTAGAGTTAATCGATAGAGTTAATTAAATAGAGTTAATAGAATTTGAGTTAATCGAATATTAGTTATTCGAATAGAGTTAAAGTGAGTTAATCAAATAATAGTTATTCGAAGAAGTGAGTTAATCGAATATTAGTTATTCGAATAGAGTTAAAGTGAGTTAATCGAATATTAGTTATTCGAATAGAGTTAAAGTGAGTTAATCGAATATTAGTTATTCGAATAGAGTTAGAAGGAGTTAATCGAATATAGTTATTTGAAGAAGTGAGTTAATCGAATATTAGTTATTCGAATAGAGTTAAAAGGAGTTAATTGAATATAGTTATTTGAAGAAGTGAGTTAATTGAATACTAGTTATTCGAATAGAGTTAAAAGGAGTTAATCGAATATAGTTATACGAAGAAAGGAGTTATCGAATATTAGTTTATTCGAAAGGAGTTAATCGAATATAGTTATTCGAAGAAAGGGGAAATCGAATATAAGTTATTCGAAGTGAGATAATCGAATATTAGTTATTCGAATGAGTTAATCGAATAGAGATTACTCGAAAGACAGTTATACGTCGAATTCGATTATATCGAATTCGGGAAAGTATTATTTACTTTTCGGCTTTTAATCAAGATTTGTTTATTTATAAATAAATTAGTTGTTGGCTTATTTATTCAAAATAAGAATTTAAGTTAGATTTCTAAGTTAGATATTTCGAAAGTAAGGTTTATAACATTAGCGTTATAATAAATGTTTTTTCATAAAAGAAGTGGATTCATAATCCGAATTCGAGAATTTGCGTAAGCAAATGATAGTAGAAATTGGAATGGTGAGCTTTGTCTATTGCTAGGTTAAGAACATCGTTCGATTAAGGTCTGAGAGGTAATTATACCCCAACTTGATTGACTTCCTTACTTAACTAAGAAATAGTTGAGGTTCGATGGCGAGAGTTAGTTAGAAATATAGTTAAGTAATAAGCAATTAATGGATTGAGCGGTCATAACAATGTTTTATACAACGTTAGTTTGAAATCCATATAAATGAGTTTTGGAAACGTTTCCCAAATATAAAATCAGAGATGTTTTCTAAACATAGAAAATGGAATGTTTTATTTATAAGGAATTAAGAAGTGGAGTTAAGCTAAATCAGAAACTGACTAGAGATTAGGTAAGTTGAATGGTTTTCTAAGTGTCTATCTGATGTTGGTTTTGACCTTCGGGATTGATACTTAGGGAATTGTTCTCATACTATTTTACAGTCAGAGACCAATAGATATGGCAGAATAGTGATGAGTAAATAAGCAATGGGAATGTTTTCCAATGTGTATAACATATATTTTCTAAACATAGAAAATAAGTAAATTTGTGTATATATATATATATATATATATATATTTGATGATTTGATCGATAATTCCATTTGGAAATAAGATCGTTGTGTGCACACAGACATTTTTCATTTGATAGTTAAATCACCGACTATCAAAGTTTTTGACCATTTTAACATTGTTAATATGGAGAGACCGGTTGGATTATTATCCGAAGAACCACTCCGTATTGGCATAAGCGTTGCAAACCAAGTATGCAGAATATATTGAAGACAGAGTAAAGTGCAAGGGCTGTTGTATAAATCCTAGGGAGAGATTGCCTAGGATGAATGTACGGAATAGTGCCTTCGGTTTGTCTAGTCCCAGGACAAATTGAATGGACGAATGTCTGACAGAGCATATCTAGTAGATCGCGTAAGTTGATCGTTTCAAACGTATTTACGCTGGTGGCAGAGGAATTCGTTTCTCTTAGCTTATACCCGTGGTATTTTTGGGGAAATCAATTTGTGATTTGATGGGTATGATGATGTGGCATTCAAAGTAAATGAATACGTAATCTGTATAGAGATACGTTATAACCTCAAGCCTCATCAATTGAGAAATGACAGAAATCGGGCAGGCAGCATGGCTAAATGTGCTGCACCCAGTTAGGGTATATTGTCACCATCTAGATAATATTCATATTTGTACTTCTTTCAACTTTGTATCTCCTAGGAACGGTTATGTTGGTATACTAATCGTAGGTGACAATATATTCGATACATTCAAGAGAAATGAATGGTCAGTTATGTGAAGCCGAGTTACAAGATGTTCTTGCTCCCATGTATCACTTCTAGAGTACACTGATCAGAAGGTGGATCCATACCTTGTCATAGTTGGAATCCATTCCCCAAATAAGATCCCACGGTTTTGATTGTATATTATATATGTAGATTGTTAGATGCAAGCGTTTCTGCAAGATTTCTATTTACTTGACATAGACATTATTATAATATCAGACAAGTATCGTTTTAGAAATATTTTGGGTTATCATAAGGTAAAAGCCATCCGTGTTAATGTGTGGATCGGTCTTATGATTATCCTTGGTTTTAAAAGAAATTTTGAAAGTTAAATCAAATATTTGAGTTTACTCACACCAGTCACATGACTGACCCAGAGTTTATTTTGTTTTGTTTTCCCTAAACTCTTGGGTGCCCAATTTTGTATGGGCAGTCAAGTAGTCGGGATTTATAGATACTTGAAGAGCTGGAGCAGGAGGCTTCAGGATTATATAATTGTTGTTATTTCCGCTATGTTGGAAGTGTTATACTCTAATAATGGTATTGTATACAGATATTGTTTTATTTCAAAGTTATGTTATGAAATATATTTATTCGTTCCGCTGTGAGCTTCATGTTTACTCTGATGTTGTATGTTCTTCTTCTTCTTCTATTCTAAGTTTTTATCTTATCTATTCTCACCCTCTAATTTCTTTCATTAACTACCAGTATTTTCGATGTTGGGATAATCGACGTGGGTTTCATGTCAGTGACCAAAGATCGCAAATTTTCGGGACATTACAATTGGTATCAGAGCTTAAGGTTAAGTAATTACCTTGGCTCTGTGGCGTGACTTAGTAGAGATCGGGTTAGCAATACCCTAGATTGAGTTGAGTGTATATATAGGAGAGAACGTATTTGTAGATTTCAATATAAAATGGTTTTATATTATGGAGTTTTGTTGGTTGAGTTGTTTATGGGTTCTAGTCTATCGGTTTGATCCACTGTATCGGTAGGGGTTTATAAACACTTGAATACGATGGGTCGACACGATATATTTTGAAAAGAGGGTAATTGGAAATAATTTTACCCAAAGTATATTTTGATATAGGGAAGATATATATATTGGAATTATAATATATTGGATATTGGTTGTTATTATAATCGAGTAAGATTATAAATTAAATGGTTATGTAAATAACCAATCAGAATTCATATGAATATACTGTATGAAATAAGATGAAGTAAATCTGAATTTAGAATCAGAATTGGAATTGAAATTCCCAAAATTTGGAAAAGTGATTGTAAACGGATTTGGATTAAATATATGAGAATTTAAAATCCTGGGAGATTTTAAATTGTTTAAAGCATTGTAAATGGTATTTTGAAATGAATTTCAAAATGGAAGTGTTTAAAGAATGAGTTTTGAAAAGTGATATAGTATTGAACTCACTTCGGTTGTTGGAAAATAATTCTGATGATGACTGCGCAACATCATCGGTGTTCATTTTCGAGTTCTAAGTGACAGATTACTACCAAAGATTTTGTTTTTGGAACTGTTTTGAGAAGGCAAGTTGTTTGAAATCGTGAAAGGGAAAGTTTGATTTTTGAAATGGTAAACTGTTTAAAAACTCCCAGGAAAGAACAGTTTGAATTAAAAACAAATTGAGTAGAAATTTGGGAAAGCCAATTGGAATTAAAATAGAGTCAGTTAAGTGGTAAGTGAAATTGAATTAGAATGATATTGAGACGAATTGGATTTGTGAGATTCGAATTTGAAGTGTAATTTGATAATCAAGTTAAGAGTTTGAAATCGAGAATGAAACCCGAGTTTGAAATGATATTTGGCTTGGATATAAGCGAATGGTTGTGTTGGAGATAAAAGTGATTTGAGTTTGATTGGGATGGCATTTGTATATGCTGAATTAGCAGCAGATGGAAAGGATATATTGATATGCCCGACAAAAGGGTACCAGTTTATATTATATATGTGGGTTTGAGATTTTGATGAGCCGAATTGGCAAGCCGCTTCGCTATTTGATTTTCTTTTGGGTTGAAGAAGGTCAAGAAAAGCGATTTGGAGTTTGAGCTATTGACCAGTACAAAGGAGATGCTGGCGGAATTTTTCGAAAGGTTAAGGTGTCAGAAAATTTTCAGGATTTTTGAAAATTTCCATTAGTAGGAATAAATAAATATTTAATTGAAATTAAACTGGTTCAGTTGAAACTTGTAACGACCTGGAAAATCTGAACCAATTTAAAATTTTTAAATTGGCTATTTTAGTGGATTTAAAATATTTAAAATTAATATTTTAAGTAATAACGATGAAAAGTAAGTTTGAATCGACATTTGAAAACAAATATAATTAATTCTAATTATAAACAAGGCCTGAAATGGCGCGGTAGTTTCAAAATTTGAATTCAAACTTTGACTGACTGTACCGGGTGCAAAACAAAACGGATTTGAGTGAAACCAAAAATATTTAAATCTGTTAGTGAATACCTTTCTAACGAATCTAAAAAATCGAAGTTTCATAGCGGGAAGCAAAAGTTATGGCCAAATGAATTTTCAGAAAAGTCGCTATAGAGTTTATATAGCCCGTGAAAATGGCCATTTTGCAAACGACCTCGGAATTCGACGAAACCACTTTTGTTGGATCCGGGATGTTAAATTATTGCTAGTTTTCAAATTTCATAATTTTTGAAGCTAGTATGTGAGCATGGCAAAGGAAAACGTGTTTTGGTCAATTAGAGTTAAATTGGATCGACCAGAAATGGGCCATTTTTCAAACGGTCTCAGAATTTGACCAAACTAGTTTTGTTGAGACCATATCGTCAAAACATAGCTAGATTTATTTTTCGGAGATTTTTAGAATCAATATGTGGCTCGGCAAATTGAAATGTACGTTCAAATTAAATATTGAATGTTTTATATTTTAATTTGAAGGAAAACTGACTAAAACATTCGAATGGGCCTATGAAACATATCCCATTGTGTTCGGAATGGAGGTAAAATGCTAGGGACGACAGTCGTTGGGTTTGAATTGGTGTTCGTGTGTGACAAGGGGTATTTTAGAAATTTAAAAATATATAAATTAATAAATAAATATCATTGGTCAAACAAACACTCTCTCTCCCCGATTGAACTCGACGCACGGCGAAAACACCTCCAAACCTTCCCGTTCATTTTCTGATCAATCCACGCATCAAAATCAAACACTCCAGTTGAAGATTTTGTAGAGCTAGAGAAGATCATCAAATACATATATAGTTTGGATTTTTTTCGATCAGAATTGGAGGAGAATTCGAGCTCGAAAGTCGAGCCCTTCATCTCGCTGTCGCCGCTTCCTCCGATCGTCGAACGCCGCCGCACCACCAGAGCCTGGTGCGCCTCTCCTCCCTCTTCCTCGTGGCGAAGGCTGATCGACGTATCGTTGCGCGGATTCAGAGAAAATTCAAAACCTAGTTTTGAACACATCATGAGGTAACGGCTGAAACTATATTATAGCAGTTTAAAGCACTACAGTTTTTTGATTTCACTGTAAAAATCATATTTTTTCGTTTCTTGACGAAATTCAGTGAAACAAGAGAAAGTGGACTCGTGTGGACGTCTTCTACATTCTAGAAGAGACCGCGTATTTTTCTGAGCCTTCTGCTATTTTTGGTGGAGTGGAACCCAATGTGAGATTTCTAAACTATAAACGATATGGAAAACGACGATGTATAAATTATATAGTCGATGTATGAGTTATATAAGCGTTGTACACCACATGTATAAGCGTTGTATAAGTTGTATGGTCGATGTATAAGTTATATATGCATTATAAAAATTATATATGTGTTGAATTGAAGTGAAATGCTTATATAATATATATATACGCCCTTGTCCACAAACCATGGACAATATTTATTGGTTGTGATTGGTGTGAAAATTGATTGATTACGAATGGTTGATTAGAATTGTTTGTGGTTGAAATTGATTGATTGTGGTTGAAAAATACCCGTTTGTGGTTGAGAAATATTTGGTTGAAACCACATAGGATTAGTTTGTGGAAATGGAAAAATATACATGTCGCCTGCGTGCGAACTAGATGCATGAAATCCCCATTGTCAAAAGCTGCGAGGCTTTAAGGTAGAGCGAGGAGCCGTACTAGGGACGGCCCCGGTTTTAACTACCCTGTCGTCATGCTGCCGAAATTTTCTGAAATATTCATGTGCTGCAATTATTTTCATTTTTTGAAATTATTTTCATATGTTGAAACCGTTCACGTGTTGAATAGAAATTCATTAGTTGAATAGAAATTCATGTGTTGAATGGTATTCATGTTTTAAAACAAATTGTTTTATAATAAAAATCATATTTTTATCATCTATATGAACTATATAAAATAGTAGTGTTTTGAAATAAATTGTTTTGCAATAAAAATCACATTTTTACTATATATATACAAACTATAGAAAACATTCATGTGTTGAATAGAAATTCATGTGTTGAATGGCATTCGTGTTTTAAAACAAATTGTTTTATAATAAAAATCATATTTTTATCAACTATATGAACTATATTAAATAGTAGTGTTTTGAAATAAATTGTTTTGCAATGAAAATCATATTTTTACTATATATATACAAACTATAGAAAACATTCATGTGTTGAATAGAAATTCATTCATTGAATAGAAATTCATGTGTTGAATGGTATTCGTATTTCAAAACAAATTGTTTTATAATAAAAATCATATTTTTATCATCTATATGAACTATATAAAATAGTCATGTTTTGAAATAAATTGTTTTACATTAAAAATCCCATTTTTATTATATACATGAATTGTCAAAAATAGTGAAGTGTTGAAATAGAAGTCTGTTGGATAAAAATATCATTTTTATCAAATGTATGAAAAACATACAGTTTTGAAATCGAAGAATCGATTATATTTATATATATATAAATATAATTAAAATAAATCGAATAGCGAAGCTGCAGTTCGTGTTTTGAAACCGTGATTTCAAACGATTAGTTCGGGGGATCCGCCCATCGGATTTTCCCGAAACCGAAACCGCTGGGTTCGCTTTGGAAATATCTTTCCAACGACACCAACTTTGTAAAGATCCAATGGTTGGATTGTCTGGAATGTTTAATTCAAATCTGAAGAAAAACAGCGCTAGAATCAATTATATTTATATATATATATAATTAAATTAAATCGAATAACGACGCTGCACTTCGTATTTTGAAATCGAAACTTCAAACGATTGTACCGGGAGATCCGACCGTCGCATTTTCCCAAAACTGGAACCGTTGGATTCGTTTTGAAAAGATCTTTCTAATGATGTAAATTTTGTGAAGATCCAACGGTGGATTTTTAGATATGTGTAAATCAAATCTGAAGAAAAACAGCGCCACGGCTGCGTTATGGCCCAAAGCGTCGTTTGAATAAATTGGCTATTTTTAAATAAATAAAAATAGCGATAAATCATTATAAAATATTATAAACGATATGGAATGTGAAATTTAGAAACTAGCTGAAGGTTGGCTAAGTCGAATGGTTTCCTGGGTTTTGATCTGATGTTGGTTTCGGCCTTCGGGGTTAATATTTGGAAAATCGTTCTCTTACTGATTTACGGTTAGTGACTGATGAATTGAAATGATGCGTATGTTGTGTTTGTGTAGCACTTGTTTATTATATACGCGAGTTGCTCAGAAAGACTGGGTTTATCCCATTCTGAATAACTAAATCAACGATAAGAAATCGAAGATGAAGACGGTGGTTGAAGACCGGAAATCTTCACCTCGTTTGGATGGTAACTGAGCTCCTGATTGGGAGGCATCCCGAAATATGGATAATGAGTGGTGATCGTCCAGAAGTACGTGGAGATCGATGGGTTTGCGAGGTATATAGTGCCTTAGGTTTCGTTCAGACCCAGAACGGACTTGTAAATGGACTGTGTGTCTGACATTGGACTTCATTATGTGTGATTGATAGCCATCAGTTACATGGCGTGAATTGCCTGTGTGGCATGCTAAGATGCAGTGATCAAGGCTTCTTTTGAAAAGCAAAGTCTTGTGATTGATGATCAAAACACCGCCTGTGTGGCGTAGCTTTGTGTATAACGTGAATTCGCGAACCTCAAACCCCGGTATGAACCAGAAACGGGAGAGGACCTCAGGGAGGGCATGTGTTTCCTTCTAGCTAGAGGTGGTGTCGGTGTTTAAACTGGCTGACATTTATATTATTTTCACCTATGTGGTTGTTGCTGTTGCGAGGCGCCTCGGACATATCGGTCGATCCGGGACCGATGGAGCCATTCGTTGGCTCATTGACGCCCCCAAAGGGCGGGGAAACGCAGTGTTCAGGCATTTTAATCCACATCGGTGGACCGGCCCTGACGATCCTAGGGTCACTCGAGCTCTGATCCTGAGACACAGGCTAGAGCGTCTCGAAGTCGATAAGGACTATCTTTTCCCTTGGTTCATGATGGAAATCCAATTTCCAAATATGTGACTGTGCGGTTTTGATTGTATACCTATATATGGCGACATAGTGGTATGGGGCATTAATGCCGTCTATGATTGATACTTATGATTCGAAATTGTTTTTGAAACATACAAACACTAGTAATAATATCAAATTCTTTTGTTTTGTTCGTATCAAGCATATTTTGGCCATTATAAGGTAAAAACTCTATCCACCGGTTTGCGTTGCATTGTGTAATGGGAACTAAGTCTTATAATGGCTTCATTTTTATAAAAAGCATTGCGATGTTTAAAAGATTTACTTGTTTTAAAGCACTGGCAATCTAATGGAGTAAACCCATTCCGCGAAAGTGGCGTGGTCCTGTGATTAGCCAATTGTATAATGTGTTAAGTAGATTTCTCATACCAGTCCCATGACTGACTCGAAGTTTGTTTCACTTGCAAACTCGGGTGCCCCTCTTTCTACACGGACAACCTTGTATTCAGGTTTTAGCAGGCTCTTTCTGGATAGCTGGAGCTGAGGATGGATTCTATCATTTATCTCTTTTTATGCTGTTCAGCTCCTATTGTACATATTTTGGATAGTTTCCGCTGTAGACATTTATGTATAGCTGAACTGTATTTGTACTAAGTATGATCCTGTATACTGTGTAACTCTGATGATTATCTTTATCCAGTGTATTATTTGTACATTATCTAGTGTATTTATTTATTTATGTTCTGCTATTATCTGTTTATGTGTTATATTCCAAAGATTACCCTTGCCGCCATTAGTACGGGGTTTGGGGTTGTCACAAGACTGAAGTTTAGAAGTGAACAAATAAGTTATAACCAATCAATAGAGTTTGTTTTCTACCTTAGCAATTTCGAGGATGAAATTATTTTAAGGGGGAAAGAACGTAAAGTCCCGTATTTTTACGATATAATAATTGATTTATTTAATTATTTAAATAGTGATATAGAGAATTAAATGGTTGTTTAATTAAATAATAGTGAATATTTAATTAATATAAATAATAGAATAATATATTTAATTTCTGAAATAGTCAGAAAAAGTGGAATTCACAATATTGTGTGAATTTGATCATTTATAATATATAATTCAGTTTGGAGTTGAATTATATTCATGAATATATTATATAAACGAAGTTTGAACGTATAATTATATTATAATTAAAATCGAGCTTGAAATGGCGCGGTAGTTCGTTATTTGGCGATTTTAACTTCAACTGAATGTACAGGATTCGTTTTAAGCCGGATTTCTATGAAACAAGAAACGTTTGAATCTGTTGAACGATACTTTTCTAATGGAAGAGAAAAATTGGGATTTTATTGTGTAGATTTTGATTTATTTCCAAATCAAATTTTTGAAAAGTCGCTATGGAATACCTTTATGATTTATAACGATTTATTTATATTTTTAAAAGGACTTAAATTTAAATCGAATATCGATATAACTGAGAACTTTGAAATATCGAGTTATAAATCCCAGTGGAGCTGTATGATATTCTATTGTGAATATATACAATAATATTTATTTTTAAATATTAAATTTAATTATTTTTAAATATATTTATATATTTAAATAGGTTATTTAGAGCTTTAAAAATAGCCAGTTTTGCAAACGACCTCCGTTTTCGATGAAACTAATTTTGTTGGATCCATAACATTAAATTCTTGTTAGATGTTAAGTTTCATGATTTTTGAAGTCTGTATGTGGCCGTACGGGATTTCAATGTGAAAAACAGACGATAATTTGACTTTAAAAATACCCTGTGTGAGCATAAAGAGTCAGAATTCGATGAAACTAGTTTCATTGGGTCAGTAATGTCAAACTCTAGCTACATGTCAATTTTCATGATTTTTGGATATCATATGTAATCATGGGAATTTTTAAGGATAAATGCAAATAGCGTAGGAGTTAATAATAATATAAAAATATTAAAAATCCCCTATAAACAATCCTTAAAATTTTCTAACCCTAAACAATATTTTTCCATCGTTCAAAAGGTGTAGCCACCGCCAGGAAAAAGTACAAACAGTAATTCGTGAGTTTTAAATCAAAGTAAAATCCAAGGATGCCAGGGGTGTATATTATCCTTGCCATCTTTTTCTACTTAAGGCATCTGCCACCACGTTACCCTTGCCAGGGGTGTATATTATCTCGAAGTCGTAGGATGCTAAGAACTCCATCCACCTTTGATGCCTTAAGTTCAAGTCCTTTTGAGAGAATAAGTATTTTAGCGATTTGTAGTCGGTGAATAATTCGAATCTCTCACCGAGAAGATAATGATGCCAAGACTTAAGCGCGAAAACAATAGCGGCTAACTCTAGGTCATGTGTAGGGTAATTCTTCTCATGCGCTCTCAACTGCCTTCCACCATAGGCTATTACCCTACCCTCTTGCATTAAGACTGCGCCTAGTCCTGTCCCACAAGCGTCAGTATATACGGTAAATGGCTTACTCCCGTCTGGCAGCACTAAGACTGGGGCTGAGGTCAAAGATCTCTTCAAAAGTTAGAACGCATCATCGCACTCTACGTCCCATGTGAAAACTAGGTTCTTCTTCGTCAAGCGTGTCAATGGAGCTGATATCTTTGCGAAGTCCTTGATAAACTTCCTATAGTAGCCAGCCAACCCCAAGAAACTTCTCACTTCGGTAGCATTTTTAGGGACCTTCCAATCTTGGATGGCCACCACCTTCGCGGGATCCACAGATATCCCTTCCTTGGAAACCACGTGCCCTAGGAATTGTACTTCCTTCCTCCAGAAGTGACACTTAGAAAATTTGGCTTTAAGATTATGCGCTCGTAGGGTCTCCAACACTTCCCTAAGATGTAGGGCATGCTCTTCTTCATCCTTAGAAAAGATCAAGATGTCATCTACAAAGACTACCACGAATTTGTTAAGGTACTCCCTAAACACCCTACTCATCAAATCAACAAAGTATGCGGGGGCGTTTGTCAAACCGAAGGGCAATACTAGCCATTCACAGAAACCGTCTGGAGTCCTAAAGGCAGTCTTGTCTATGCTATCCTCAGCCACTCTCAACTGATGGAAACCAGTGGCTAAGTCCAACAGTGAAAACACTGAGGCACCAACTAACTGATCGAAGAGATCGTCAATCCTCGGCAGTGGGTGTCTGTTCTTCTTAGTAAGCTTATTAAGTTCTTTATAGTCCACACAAAGTCTAAGGGACCCATCCGCCTTCGTGGAAAATACTACTGGAGTACCCCACTCCAATATACTTCGTCTTACGAACCCCTTCTCACGCAACTCCTTCACTTGCTTATCGAGATCCCTCCTTTCACGTGGAGCCATGTGGCGTACTGGCAAAGATACTGGTTTCGCCTTATCCACAAGATATATTCGAAAATCTATCTCCCGCTTCGGAGGCAAGCCCTTCACTTCCTCAAACACATCCGAATATTCTCGGACCACTCTAACAGATTGTAGATTTTCCTCAGACGTGTCAAGCAATTCTAAATAACTTAGCATAACGGAATCTATGGGACTACAAAAGATTTCGAGAGCGTTACCAAGGCGAGTCATGAGCCTAACTACTCTCCTTTTACAATCAAGAACGGCCCCATTTCTGGATAACCAATCCATTCCTAAAATTAGCCCATAGCCCGTGAAGCCCAACACATAAGCATCACATCTAAACTCAACGCTAAGTATAGAAATTTTCAAATCCAAACACATCATGGACAAACAAGCTGAGCCCCCAATTGGATTCGAAACAACTAAGGGATCCTCTACTAAACTGGTGTTTAAGTGCAGTGATTCAACTAATGATGTAGAGATAAACGAATGCGATGCGCCCGAATCGAATAAGGTACGGACAATTTGATCAAACAGAAAAACTAAGCATTCAACAGAAATGGTTCTACCTCGTTCTTGCAGCGGTGGGACCGTGAGAGCCTGAACTTGTCCCCTTGCCTGCCCTGGTGCCATAAGAGCCTGCACCTATCCTCCCGAGGTAGCTCATGCCCTCTGCCCCTTTTTTGGGCAGTCCTTCACTAGATGTCCCGCTTCGCCACAGTGGAAACAGCCAGTCTTCTTTTTCTTTCGGCAATCCTTGCTGAGATGGCCTGGTGTCCCACAGTTAAAGCATTTCTTCTTTCCCTTGTCGTTATTGTCTTTACCACCCTTCTTGTTTTGCTGTTGTGGTTTCTTCTGATCCCCTTTCTTCTCAGGTGCCTTATCAGCTTTAGCGCTTTTCTCCTCGTGCATGAGTGCCATGTCCACAAGCTTATCAAAGGTGGCCCCCATAGGGATGTGGGTCATAGCCAACCCTTGCAACGGTTCATTCAATCCATTAACGACCCTCAGCGCCTTCTTCTCCGGCGTGTTCACTAAGTCCAAGCCAAAGCTTGCTAACTGATTAAATTTGTTAACATATTCCTTCACTGTTGAGCTTCCTTGCTTCAATGTCAAGAACTTTTCCATATATAGATTCTCTTCTGCCCTCGAGAGAAACTTCGCCTCAAACCTACACCTAAAATCCACCCAAGAATCAACAGGACGCTCCCCATTATTGACCTCCCACCAGAACGAGGCCTCTCCCTTCATCAACCAAGCTGCTAATTTAACTCTCCTTCCTTCTTCCACTTCAAAGATTTCTAGAAATTCTTCCACCTCCCTAAGTCAATCCCTAGCTTCCACGAATGTTTCTGACCCTTGAAAAGGTTTTCCACCCATAGCCTTAAATTCCTTGCAAGTCTTTGCAAAAGTATCTACGCGAGGAGTAGGAGGAGGAGGAATGGGTGCAACTGGTGGTGGAGGAACATTGGCCGGACCTGCGGCGGCCCTAGCCTCTAATAGCCTCCTATACCATCCTGGTATCGTTACACCGTCAGGTAGGTTAAGATCTTCAGCCATGCTGAAACGAAAAAGGAAAGATTCAAAATGGAGAATTCGAAAGATAAAGATATATGGCTATTGGGGATTATGTTTTTCTTAAAAACTTTCCTCTTTAAATTTCTCATTAAAACATGTTTTTGAAAGCACTTCTTCCAAAAATACTTTAGAAAAATAGTTTTTTTTAAAAAAAATCTGTTTTGGTAACCTTAAGCTCTGATACCACGTGTAACACCCCACGTCCATTAATGTCACTCACAAAGGGAATGCATTAACTTCCATGGAGGTTATAAGTGAATATAGAACAGAAAAATTTCAACAAGACATAATAAGTAGTACTTGGAAATCTAAAACTTCATTTTATTTGCAGCGGAAACATGTTTATTACATCACAAAACCATTAATCAGAGTCAAGTACATTATCCATCTTCATAAAACAAAATACATAATCCCATTACACAAATAGCCATTAAAAAGATAACAAGCTGGACTTTACTTCAACGGTCCAAGCTTTCCAAGAGAGATAAAGCAATCCAATAAAACTCCACTAGAGCTGGGTCCAACCTGAGGACCTGGAGGGGAAAAAGGATAGAAATGGAGGGGGTCAGACATAAAGTCTGGCGAGTATGATAATTCTAACAATACTATTATCAAAATAACTATACTAAGGCATAAGCTGGAAGACAAGTAAATGTCTATGAACTATTAGGAAGATAAAGATAGCGTTTAAGATAACGTTAAAGATAACGGTAAAGGCACACCTAATTGCTAACGAATAATTACTACACTGCACCGCACATTACTACACTGCACCGCACCAGTCACCCTAAAGGTTGATCCTACTTGCTTCACACAGAAACATATAAATAGCCTTACGTACCCCTAGCTGACTACATAGGTGTCGTCTGCCCCTATCTCCACTAGGTGTACCCCACTACCCACTTTCGATCGGCTCCCTACTCGTAGATACCCGTGCTGGCCCCACAGTGGGGTGTATCACTCCCCTAAAGTGGCAACCCGATACAACTTGAGAATGTACGGCTTATACCTACACGATGCAACAACGTCTTACCTACCAGCCCGGGTCCACACACGCATATGAAACCCGTTGGACTTGCATTGCCACCGCTCCCCGTTTTGGCCTCTTATAGTCAAGCCTAGTATGCGTGTCCCGTCCTCGACTTGGGTCGAGCCCACAAAGATACGTTTGGGATACTGGTTGAAATGGGCCCCCACAAGCTACCCACCTAAGCTTGTCACCACTAGTATATCCCACTTAACCCTCTTAGTCATGTTCATTTACATGTGTATTTGGTTAAGTCTTACTAATCGTATTTCACATGCCACTAAGGGCACCCACTAGATTCCTCATGCCACCCAAGGCACCTACTTAATCCCCATGTCCCACCTTACATGTTTATCTGGTTAAGTATTTCTTAATTCATTCAGGCCATAACCTCATAAAGACCTCTCACATTAGACTGGCATTTATGGCAGCTGGATTTGCCGGGCGGGTCCGGGCAGTCTTACACCATAAAAGAGTCTAACCTCGTGTCTTTACAACTGTTACGCTTTAGTTTAGGCCTAGGACCTCTCACATTGGGCTGACATTTTTGACCACTGGATTTGCCGGGCGGGTCCGGGCAGGTTTACGTCACAAACGAGTCCAACCTCGTGTTCTAAGCATTGATTATCACTTATAATCTTTTACCCCAGTTTTAATAATTCCCTATCCAAATTATTAATTAAGTCCACTTTTATTGATGTCCATAATTGACTCAATTATGGTCATCCACTCATGGCATGCAAAATCATATCAATTGCACCCCAACTTCTTATTATTAAATCCTTAATATTACCCCTACCCCACGTTTATACGTTCGCTTATTCAACACATAATATAGGCTAGACTTGAATAGTCTAACACATAGCACAAAGATAAATTAACATATAGACAATAAAAATAAATTTAATCATAATAGGGGTGAAACTTGCATAAACTACACATGTTAAGGATCAAAAGGTGTCAACTTGTTAAATGTCACAATTTACGTGATATGATCATAGCCCAAATTTATACATAAACTTGCATATGGGGTTTTTAGGCAACATAATGATGGTGTGAACTAGCATAGGATATCACATATGTCATAGCATAATTCTAGATGTCATAATAGATGTCATGGCATATGTTCATAACTTTTCTAATCAACCTAACTTGCATATGTGACTTGTCATATAGATCAACATAGCCCAAACATGATGATTTAATTAATATGAACTAACTAGCATAAATAGTAACATCATGGCTTTTTAACATGTATGATTCATCACAACTTAGCATAGAAACTTTCAACATACATCATCATAGCATGATTTACAACATATAGGATATCATCACCACATAGCATAGGATTAATAACATACATGATAACATATACGACAATTCACATCATCTACTCATAATCCATTCATGACTTAACCTAATTAAAATGATAATAATCTTGTGAAGACTATCATACTCACAATTTAGAGAAGAAAAGAGAGTTTTGCTTTGCTTTAGAGTTGAATAGAGTTAGGATTTTGCTAAGCTTTTCTTCCTTCTTAGTTGGCCGCGGCTCCACTGAGTTCCATGGCGGTGGTACGACGGTAGCTATTCTATTTTTCTTATGAATTAGGGTGAGAGACTACCTAGGTATTTATAGAGTTTAGAGTTTATTTAGACCGTCAGATCAATTCAGGACTAATCCCAGCCAACCAGATTAGGTCAAAACCCTAATGGGTCATCACTCAGTCAAAAACAGGCTCAATCAAAAACCCTAGCCACCAGACCCAGGTCGACACTATAGTCGACCTGGGGGGGGGGGGCAGGTCGACACTAGTGTCGACCCCCCAGTAGACCTGCCTGGGCAGGAAAATTCCCGCCCAGCCCGCTTCTGCACTTTCAGTTTGAATTTTGAATTTTCTGCGAGCTGTTTTGAATTTTCTGAAACTTCTGATGGCCATAACTTCTTCATATGAAGTCCAATTCACGCAAACTCGGACTCTATTCCGACCAGAATTCCGAGACGAACACAATGGCGCAACCCGTTTCCCACAATTCTCACGTCGAAGATTAGTTATTCTTTAATTTGTGAATATTAATATTAACAGAATTACGGGGTGTTACATTCTCCCTTCCTTAAAGGATTTCGTCCCCGAAATCTTCAAGTTACGAAGAATGTATATCCTAACATCCAAACAACCATCTACTCAACCATCAAACACAGGCATCCATTGTCCTTATAGACTTCTAATGCTTTCATGTTTAAATGCACAATGTGTGTATATGTCCATATCTAATGCAAAATCAGGCGGTCCACTGATTCGGTTGACCTCCTTAATGCAAACCATGATAGTGCCATGCGTCCATTATGTATGCAAAAGTTCCCTAATGCTACATATTATCTCTATATGCGTGCACAATCATCATCTGAATGCAGTATCCATATGATAATACAATCATCATACATCCATTTTACTAAATACATCCATATATATGCAATATGCAATATGAAGTGACTGAGCCGATCTAGTGCCTAATAGTGTGTGTATATGCGTCCACGAGCAACCACTAGCAAACACTTGCATCCACGTGCATCCATCATACATAACATGTCTCAAACACATGTTTCAACCATATGATTATCCTAACAAAAGGTCAAGAATACTAGCGAGAGGATACTCTAAAGGTAAGATAAGTACAAGGTAAGCGATAAAGGAGAAATTAAAGGACATACCCACGAAAAGGAAAGGGTATCGTGAACGCATCTTCTCTTCTGTCTCCCAAGTAGCGTTGCTCTCATCATCTCCCCATTGTACTTTGACTAGTCTGACCTCTCGATTTCTCAACTTCTTAATCTCTGACCCAAGAATGCGCGTAGGAGCTCGTCAAATTGTTGTGTCACGGTCGATCTCCACCTCTCTAAGCAAGCTCGGCTCTACCACTTCTGCGGTCTCGTGCAAGCACTTCCTCAAATGTGACACATGGAATACGTCGTGTACACCACTAAGTTCCTCATGCAACTCCACTCTATACGCCATCTGTCCAATCTTCTCCTTAATAGGAAACGGCCCTACGAACCTTGGTGCTAACTTCCCAACGGATCCAAAGCGAACAACGTTTCGTAATGGAGACACTTTGACAAAGACCATGTCCCCAACTTCAAACTCGAGATCTGTCCTCCTCTTATCCGCATAAGATTTCTGCCTATCTTGCGCTGCTTTCATCCTCCTTCGAATCAAGTCGATCTTCTCCGAAGTCTCCCTAATCATATCGGGCTCAAGTAAGATCTTATCCGTAGATTCCCACCAACATGTAGGTGAACGACAAGGTCGTCCATAAAGAGCTTCGAAAGGTGCCATGCCAATGCTAGACTGAAAGCTGTTATTATAGGCGAACTCCACCAATGGAAGGTGCTCTTCCCATGTACCCCCAAAGTCTAGGATACATAGTCTCAAAAGAAACTCTAGAATGCGATTCACCCTCTCGGTTTGGCCGTCCGTCTGAGGATGATATGCGGTGCTCAAACATAACTGAGTCCCTACCGCCTCTTGTAAGCTTCTCCAAAAATCGCTAGTGAAAATAGGATCGCGGTCGCTCACAATGCTAGAAGGAACACCGTGCAAACGAACTATCTCTCGGACGTATACAGAAGCTAACCATGGAGCAGTCCTCTTACTCTTCACGGGAATGAAATGGGCGCTCTTAGTAAGTCTATCTACTATAACCCAAATCCCCGTATTACCCTTCCTCGATCGCGGTAATCCATCCACAAAATCCATCGATACGCTTTCCTACTTCCATAGTGGAACCTCCAATGGGTGAAGTAACCCACCGGGTTTCTTTTGCTCTGCTTTTACTTGTTGGCACACCAAGCATCTTGCGACATACTCGGCTATGTCCCTCTTCATACCGGCCCAAAAGTAAACTCGCTTCATGTCTTTGTACAACTTCTCCCCGCTGGGATGAATGGTCATCTTCAAACGATGTGCTTCGTCAAGAATAGCCTTCCTTAGGTCATCATCTTTTGGTACACAAAGTCTACCATCCCTACGTAACCAACCCTTATCATTTAGGGTATACCTACGGAGATGGCTTGATGAATCCCCTCCTTTGAGCTTTTCTACTAACTCAACCAACTACGGGTCGTCTCGCTGTGCCTCGCCAATCCATCCCAAAAGTGTAGGTCTGAACTCCAAGGATGCTAGCAAACCGGGTACAAAGTCAACGGAAGGTCTAAAGTCAAACATCGAAATGAATTCTAAGCTTTGCCACTCAACAAACAAAGGACTTAAGGATAATCTTTTTCTACTTAAGGCATCTGCCACCACGTTACCCTTGCCAGGGGTGTATATTATCTCGAAGTCGTAGGATGCTAAGAACTCCATCCACCTTTGTTGCCTTAAGTTCAAGTCCTTTTGAGAGAATAAGTATTTTAGCGATTTGTGGTCAGTGAATAATTCGAATCTCTCGCCGAGAAGATAACGACGCCAAGACTTAAGCGCGAAAACAATAGCGGCTAACTCTAGGTCATGTGTAGGGTAATTCTTCTCATGCGCTCTCAACTGCCTTCCACCATAGGCTATTACCCTACCCTCTTGCAATAAGACTGCGCCTAGTCCTGTCCTACAAGCGTCAGTATATACGGAAAATGGCTTACTCCCGTCTGGCAGCACTAAGACTGGGGCTGAGGTCAAAGATCTCTTCAAACGTTGGAACGCATCATCACACTCTACGTCCCATGTGAAAACTAGGTTCTTCTTCGTCAAGCGTGTCAATGGAGCTGATATCTTTGCGAAGTCCTTGATAAACTTCCTATAGTAGCCAGCCAATCCCAAGAAACTTCTCACTTCGGTAGCATTTTTAGGGACCTTCCGATCTTGGATGGCCACCACCTTCGCGGGATCCACAGTTATCCCTTCCTTGGAAACCACGTGCCCTAGGAATCGTACTTCCTTCCTCCAGAAGTGACACTTAGAAAATTTGGCTTTAAGATTATGCGCTCGTAGGGTCTCCAACACTTCCCTAAGATGTAGGGCATGCTCTTCTTCATCCTTAGAAAAGATCAAGATGCCATCTACGAAGACTACCACGAATTTGTTAAGGTACTCCCTAAACACCCTACTCATCAAATCAACAAAGTATGCGGGGGCGTTTGTCAAACCGAAGGGCATTACTAGCCATTCATAGAAACCGTCCGGAGTCCTAAAGGCAGTCTTGTCTATGCTATCCTCAGCCACTCTCAACTGATGGAAACCAGTGGCTAAGTCCAACTGCGAAAACACTGAGGCGCCAACTAACTGATCAAAGAGATCGTCAATCCTCGGCAGTGGGTGTCTGTTCTTCTTAGTAAGCTTATTAAGTTCTCTATAGTCCACACAAAGTCTAAGGGACCCATCCGCCTTTGTGGCAAATACTACTGAAGCACCCCACTCCGATATCCTTCGTCTTACGAACCCCTTCTCAAGCAACTCCTTCACTTGCTTATCGAGTTCCCTCCTTCCACGTGGAGTCATGTGGCGTACTGGCAAAGATACTGGTTTCGCATTATCCACAATATATATTCGAAAATCTATCTCCCGCTAAGGAGGCAAGCCCTTCACCTCCTCAAACAAATCCGAATATTCTCGGACCACTCTAACAGATTGTAGATTTTCCTCAGACGCGTCAAGCGATTCTAAATAACTTAGCATAACGGAATCTATGGGACTACAAAAGATTTCGAGAGCGTTACCAAGGCGAGTCATGAGCCTAACTACTCTCCTTTCACAATCAAGAACGGCCCCATTTCTGGATAACCAATCCATTCCTAAAATTAGCCCATAGCCCGTGAAGCCCAACACATAAGAATCACATCTAAACTCAACGCTAAGTATAGAAATTTTCAAATCCAAACACATCATGGACAAATAAGCTGAGCCCCCAATTGGATTCGAAACAACTAAGGGATCCTCTACTAAACTGGTGTTTAAGTGCAGTGATTCAACTAATGATGTAGAGATAAACGAATGCGATGCGCCCGAATTGAATAAGGTACGGATAGGATGATCAAACAGAAAAACTAAGCTTTCAACAGAAATGGTTCTACCTCGTTCTTGCAGCGGTGGGACCGTGAGAGCCTGAACTTGTCCCCTTGCTTGCCCTAGTGCCATAAGAGCCTGCACCTGTCCTCCCGAGGTAGCTCCTGCCCTCTGCCCCTTTTTTGGGCAGTCCTTCACTAGATGTCCCGCTTCGCCACAGTGGAAACAGCCAGTCTTCTTTTTCTTTCGGCAATCCTTGCTGAGATGGCCTGGTGTCCCACAGTTAAAGCATTTATTCTTTCCCTTGCCGTTATTGTCTTTACCACCCTTCTTGTTTTGCTGTTGTGGTTTCTTCTGATCCCCTTTCTTCTCGGGTGCCTTATCAGCTTTAGCGCTTTTCTCCTGGTGCATGAGCGCCATGTCTACAAGCTTCTCAAAGGTGGCCCCATAGGGATGTGGGTCATAGCCAACCCTTGCAATGGTTCATTCAATCCATTAACGAACCTCAGCGCCTTCTTTTCCAGCGTGTTCACTAAGTCCAAGCCAAACCTTGCTAACTGATTAAATTTGTTAACATATTCCTTCACTGTTGAGCTTCCTTGCTTCAAGGTCAAGAACTTTTCCATATATAGATTCTCTTCTGCCCTCGAGAGAAACTTCGCCTCAAACCTACGCCTAAAATCCGCCCAAGAATCAACAGGACGCTCCCCATTATTGACCTCCCACCAGAACGAGGCCTCTCCCTTCATCAACCAAGCTGCTAATTTAACTCTCCTTCCTTCTTCCACTTCAAAGATTTCTAGCAATTCTTCCACCTCCCTAAGCCAATCCCTAGCTTCCACTAACGTTTCTGACCCTTGGAAAGGTTTTCCACCCATAGCCTTAAATTCCTTGCACGTCTTTGCAAAAGTATCTACGCGAGGAGGAGGAGGAGGAGGAGGAATGGGTGCAACTGGTGGTGGAGGAACAATGGCCGGACCTGCGGCGGCCCTTGTAACACCCCACCTCCGCCAATGCCACTCTTGCAAGGACATTAGCTTTGGAGGGGCGTTAAACGAGGTAATCATGTATGCATATATCACAAGACAGAACATATAAGCAAAACAGAGTAAAATAAGCAGCGGATAAAACTAACATTTCAAAACCATAGTCAAGTTACATCAAAGTACTTGGTCATTATTTTCCAAAAAACATAGTCTGGAAACATAAACTAAAAACTGGAAATAACATAAAGTAACTATCTCCAAGGTAGAATAAAGCCATAGCGAGCTCAAGTCCAAACCGTACATGAGCTATCCAGAAAAGCAGCTATAGATCCAAGCTAGGTACCAGTGTTCCCACCCTGTAAACCTGGGGGGGAAACGGAAGAAAAGAGGCGAAAGGAAAACGGGTCAGTCATAAAGACTGAGTAAGTCCTACCTACTATTAGTCTAAAAACTAATGAAGTTAACTTAACATGAGAAACTGAGATGAACATGATGATAGTGATTAACTAGCATGGTAAACAAGATAACAGAACATGATCAAAGGTGACATCGCATATACAAGGTTAAGTGTTGCACCAATATAGTACTAGTATCTTAATCCATGTCAAGTAAAATCAAGAATTGATCCCATGGCCCAATAGGCCCAAGTCATGAAGTGACCTAAGTCAAGGTCCAACTACTCGTTCTAGTCGATCGGCTCCCTATAAGCCTAACTCGTCAAGTGTCGGTGTCATACGGCCTAAAACCGGAATGTAGTCAAACTGTGCTAGGTCCACCCTAGGGTGTATCCGGGCCCTAGGGTGCCAACCACTGACACGAAAACAAGCATGCACAGTCCAAACCTACTGGTGCCCATGTCTGTCTTTCATCCTCGGACCATGTGCACGACCATGGTCCGCCGGAATCTACGAATGGCGCACCTACTTTCGCTGTCTTTTTGGTCACTTACAATCCAGCCCAGTAATCGTGCCCCACCCTAGCCTAGTCCCTAGGGTATCCCGATACTCTCTAGTGGGTTACTGCTGAAAAGGACCGCGTAACTAGGATTTCTAACGGGTTAAGTGTGGTTAACCCTATCCAAACATGTATCAAGTTGGTTAAGTGTACCCAAGTGGTTCATAACTTAACCCTACCAACCAATCGTGTTCAAGTGGTTAAGTATATTCAAGTAATCTATAACTTAACCCTATCAATATTATCTTACCAAATTGGTTAAGTGAAGGTTGACTTAACCCCATTAAATTATCAAGTCAAATTGGTTAAGTGTAGGTTAACTTAACCCCATTAAATTATCGAGTCGGATTAGTTAAGTATAAGTTAACTTAACCTCATCCACTAATCGTATTACATGGTTAAGTGTCCATAAGTAAATCAAGCCCGGTTTTACTTAACCTACCCATTCATGTTATATCGGTTAAGTAACCACGTCAACTTAACTTAACCCTATCATGTGGCATTAATTAACTTATTGCACCCCAACCTCTCACATTAGACCTTATTGTGGTTACTAGTTAAGCCGCGCGGGTCCGGGTAGGTTTATACCACAACCTAGTCTAACCTCGGGTTTTAGGTGTGGCATGACCAACTACTCACATTGGGTCCTATTGTTTGCAACTACTAGTTAAGCCGGGCGGTTCCGGGTAGTCTTACGTTGCAAACTCAACCCAACCTCGAGTTGGTCAATTTCATGTTTTCTAAGTGTCATGACCATATTTATGTTTATCATAAAACTATGGTTTTCAAGCATAATCATATGTCATGTTTTAAAATCATGCTTCATGTCATATTTCACGTTCATGTTTCATGTATTTAAGTTTACCCATAACGTAACCCCAACGCTCCTATGTTCGCATCAACACAAGATAGATGAAAAAAAGGGAAAACATAATGATATGACAAGGTGGGCATAAGGTGATATTTGGCCACAAGTTAAACATGGTGGCTCATGAGACATAGGTGTTCATCTAAAAACTTGCATATATCATATTTGGTCTCAAAATATGCATATTTGTTACTTAGAAAATAGGTGAAAGCACAAAGATCTAAACTAGCATATAGATCCTATCATGACAAGTTAACATTAAGGTCAAGTGAGAGTCTTTATGTTGCTACATGCAACATTTCTAAACAAAGGTAAGAGCTTTCAACCCAAGAAGACAAGGTGATGATTTCACAATCATACATAGGATAGATCTAAGCCTCACATGATAGATTCAAAGCACAAAATGATATTTAAGCCCAAACTCAACTTGCAACATGTCATGTTTAAATTCATAGTTTATATCTAGTAGTAGAAGAGGGCTTACAATGCTATAAAGACTAGAATTAATATATATAAAGATTGAGACGAAGCCACTAGCAAATCCGCAAATAAAATAAGATCCAATCCAAGCTTTGAGAGAATAAGATGCTTCTTTGATTTGCTATGAAGAAAGATGGATTCTTTAAGGAAGAAAGAGGGCTCTTTTACTTGATTTGAACACTCAAACTCTCATATGAATGAAGGTAGAAACTTTAGCAAGAGAGTGGAGGCCATGAGAGAACATTTTGGCATAGTTTAGTTATAGGAATGATTAATGAGTGATTAGGTTAGGTCTAGGCGTCTTTTTATAGAAGATTAGGGTGTTATTAGCCATAGGATTAACCCTAAAACACATCAGGTCCGTCAAATCCCGTCAGAAACTTCTAGAGCAAGACTTACAGGTCACAAATGGTGCACCAGAAAAACTGGTCCGACCAGGGGGTCGACCCCTGGGTCGACATGGGTGTCGACCCATGGGTCGACATGGGTGTCGACCCATTGGGGGGGTCGACACTGGTGTCGACCCCTGTGTCGACCCTGCCTGGGGCGGGAAAATTCCCGCCCATCCTGTTTAACTGAAATTCGAATTCAAATTCGAATTTGAACTGTTTTCGGGCTTAGAATTTTCTGAAAACTTCATTGGGCCATAACTTGGTCATACGGACTCCGTTTTTCGAAAACTCGGACTCTATTTCGCGTATTTTTCCGAGACGAACGCAATGGCACAGCCCGTTTCCCTTGATTCAGATTTTTGAATTTAATTCTGCCTTGATTTACATTATAACATGTTATTAAAAATACGGGTTGTTACATTCTCCCCTCCTTAAAGGATTTCGTCCCCGAAATCTCCAAGTTAGGAAGAACGTATCCTACCATCCATCATCCATCTACTCAAAACATCATCCATGTGCAGTCATTGTCCTTAAAGGATTCTAAATGTTGTATGATCATATGCAAAAGTGTGTGTATATGTACTTATCTAATGCGAAAATCAGGAGGTTACTGATTAAGTAAACCCCCTTAATGCAAAACATGTTAGTGAAATGAGTCCATATGTATGCAAATTCCTAACATAATTTATAATCTCTACATGAGTGCACATAACATTCATCCATATGCAACATCCACGTGATAGCATAACAAGTTTCATCCATGAATGAGTATAAGCACTTATGCATATGCGGTATGAAAGTGTGTGAGCCGATCTTAGTGCCTAACGTGTATCATGCATCCACGAGTATCCACTTGCAAACACTTGCAACCACTGGCAAACATCAAGCATAACATGTTTCAAATACATGTTTCAACCAAGGAGTTCTACCTAAGGTTCTCATGACAAGATTTATGAAATAAGATAAACTAGATAAACATGGATAGCAAAGGAAAGATATACCAACTAGGAAAAGAGATTGAAAATGTATCCTCAAAAAGAAATGGATAAAGCCCACGCTTCTTCTCCCCGGTTTCCCAAGTTGCGTCTTCCTCTGCTTCCCTCCATTGCACCTTAACAAGCTTAACTTCTTTGCTTCTTAGCTTCTTTGTCTCTGTTTCCATGATACGAATCGGAGCTCGTCTCAGGGTTGCCTCTTTCTCCATCTCCATGTCTTCAAGAATGCTAGGTTCAACCACCTCAGCGGACTCATGTAGGCACTTTCGGAGATGAAAGGCATTATGTACTCCGGCCAGTTTCTCGGGCAATTCCACCTTATAAGCCATCTTCCCAATTCTTTCTACGATAGGGAAGGGTCTTACGAACCATGGTGCCAGCTTCCAAAACGAACCACATTACGCAAAGGAGAAACCTTCACGAAAACTATGTCTCCCACTTCGAATTCCGAGTCTGTCCTTCGTTTGTCAGCATAGGATTTCTGTCTGTCTTAGGCCGTCTTTATCCGCCTTTGAATCAACTCAACCTTCTCGGATGTGTCCCTTATCATGTCGGGCCCAAGTATAAGCTTATCCATCGTTTCCCACCAACATGTTGGTGACTTGCACGGCCTCCCATATAAGGCTTCGAATGGTGCCATCCCTATGCTTGCTTGATAGCTGTTATTATAAGCAAACTCTACGAGAGGAAGGTGGTCTTCCCAAGTACCACCAAAGTCAAGAACACAAAGTCTCAAAAGATCTTCTAGTACTCTATTCACCCTTTCGGTTTGGCCATCCGTCTGGGGGTGATAGGCTGTACTTAGATTCAATCGCGTACCCATCGCTTCTTGCAAACTATTCCAGGACTGGCTAGTGAAAATTGGGTCACGATCGCTAACTATGCTAGAAGGAACTCCATGCAACCGCACTATCTCTCGAAGATAAACAGATGCTAGCCATGATACGGTCCTCTTGCTTTTCACCGGAATAAAATGGGCTCTCTTTGTAAGTCTATCAATTATTACCCATATCCCCTAAAGCCCAAATAGTTTGGTGACGAACCTCTTCACCGCAACTATATATCACAAACAGGCGAGTCATACTCCTTATGGGGTTTGCAACAGAACTAAGATTTGAGGATAGGACCGAGAGGATATACTTAAAAGATAGCATGCGAGTAAGCTCTACGGAATAATAGGGATCAAGGATATACTCTTAGAAGGAGATTTAATGCGCGTATCTAGTCTTCAATCTTCTAAGCCGCATTTTCTTGTGCTTAATCCCATCGTGCCTTGACCGTCTTTTAACTTCACAATTTTGCAGCTATTAATTCTTATTTCCAAAATATGGGTTAGAACTCATTTCACCGTTGCCTCTCGTTCCACTTCCACTTATTCTTTGCCTAAAATACTTGGCTCAAACATAACTGCGTGCTCATGGTTTCATGCAAGCTTTCCAAAATTCGTTAGTGAATCCTGGATCTCGTGTACATACCATACGGTATTCCCCGCAGAAGAACTATCTCTTGAAAACAAATGCCAAAACTGGAGCTGTGGTAAGGGTTCTCTTCTTTCACGCGGGGTCATGTGCCTAACTGGCAATGAAACTGGCTTGGCATTACCAACTAGATAAATTCGGAAGTCTATCTCGCGTTTAGGGGGTAACCCCTTCACCTCATCAAAGACGTCAGGATATTCTCGGACCACCCTCACCGATTGAAGATTGTCAAAAGACGAGTCGAGGGATTCAAGATAACAGAACATGACGGGACCCATGGGGTTACAAGAAATCTCTAGGGTATTACCAAGGCGAGTCATAAGCCTCACTATCCTATGCTCAAAATCGAGAATGGCTCCCTAACTAAACAACCAATCCATGCCCAAAATCAACACGTACCCCATAAACCCGAGAACATAAGCATTACACATGAATTCTACGCTAAAGATAGAAATTTTCAAATCCATACAAACCATAGATAAACGGGCGGAACCCCCAATTGGATTTGAAACACAAACGGGATCCTCAACTAGACTAGCACTAAGGTGCAAACTTTCAACAAGATCAGGAGAAATAAAACTATGCGATGCGCCAGAGTTAAATAAGGTACGAACAGGAAAACCAGAAATATAAACAAGACTTTCTATAGAAACACTACCTCGATCAAGAGATGGAAGAGCGAGGAGAGTCTGCAACTGCCCTCCAGAGGGTCCTGCTTGCTGAGTTTTCCCTTGCCTCTTGGGGCAATCCTTGCTGAGATGTCTAACTTCTCCACAGAGAAAGCACTCGCCCAACTTCCTCTTCTTCTTCCTACAGTCCTTAGCTATGTGTCCAGTGATCCTACAGAAGTTGCACTTCCTCTTCTCTTTTGACTTGTTGTCCTTGCTGTTGTTGTTCTTGCCTCCTTTTCCGGAATCTTCCTTCTTGCCTTGGGACTCATTTGCCTTGACCTCCTTCTTGCCACTCTTATCTTCCTCTTGAAGTAGGACCATATTCACCAAATTCTCGAAGGTCGCCCCCAGGGGTATATGAGACATGGCCAAGCCGCGCAATGGCTCATTCAATCCTAGAGCAAAGTGTAGGGCCTTCTTCTGAGCTGTTTTAACCAATTCTAGACCGAACTGAGCAAGTTGATTAAACATATCCACGTATTCCCTAACTGTCATGTCCCCTTGCTTTAGTGATAGGAACCTCTCCATCTGAAGGTTCTCTTTTGTCGATGATAGAAACCTCAGTCCAAACCTTCTCCTAAAGTCATCCCAAGTCTGAATTGGCCTAGTAGTGGTGGTGACCACCCACCAATATGCAGCTTCCCCTTTCAACAGCCATACCGCCAACAGAACTTTCCTACGGTCTTCTATATCAAAGATAGCAAAGAGGTCTTCAATTTCCTTCAACCGGTTTCTTGCCTCAACAAAAGTCTCCGTCCCAAAAAAATTCTTGCCACCCATCGCCTTAAAGTCCTTGCAAACCTTTGCGAAATCCTCTTGCGGATGCTGAGGAGGAGGAGGAACCTCAGCTACGGGAGGAGGAGAGATGTTAGCGACGGGGGAAGGAGGAGGAATGTTCGCGGGGCCGGCTTCATTCGCCCTTGCCTCCATAAATCTCCGGAACCAGGCTGGTACTTGTACGCCTTCCGGGATGTTAAAGCGATCGGCCATACTAAAACGAAGAAAAAGATAGATTCAGAACGAAGAAACGAAGGACAGTGCTAATGGCTTTTGGGGAATAGCCTTTTAAAATAAACTAGACTTTTCTTGGAAAATACTTAATTGGTTTTGAAAAATAGTTTTTCAAAAGGTAAGTTTTAAAAACCTTTTGTCCAATCTCGTAAACCATATGCTCTGATACCAAATGTAACACCCCACCTCCGCCAATGCCACTCTTGCAAGGACATTAGCTTTGGAGGGGCGTTAAACGAGGTAATCATGTATGCATATATCACAAGACAGAACATATAAGCAAAACCGAGTAAAATAAGCAGCGGATAAAACTAACATTTCAAAACCATAGTCAAGTTACATCAAAGTACTTGGTCATTATTTTCCACAAAACATAGTCTGGAAACATAAACTAAAAACTGGAAATAACATAAAGTAACTATTCCCAAGGTAGAATAAAGCCATAACGAGCTCAAGTCCAAACCGTACATGAGCTATCCAGAAAAGCAGCTATAGATCCAAGCTAGGTACCAGTGTTCCCACCCTGTAAACCTGGGGGGAAATGGAAGAAAAGAGGCAAAAGGAAAATGGGTCAGTCATAAAGACTGAGTAAGTCCTACCTACTATTAGTCTAAAAACTAATGAAGTTAACTTAACATGAGAAACTGAGCTGAACATGATGATAGTGATTAACTAGCATGGTAAACAAGATAACAGAACATGATCAAAGGTGACATCGCATATACAAGGTTAAGTGTTGCACCAATATAGTACTAGTATCTTAATCCATGTCAAGTAAAATCAAGAATTGATCCCATGGCCCAATAGGCCCAAGTCATGAGGTGACCTAAGTCAAGGTCCAACTATTCGTTCTAGTCGATCGGCTCCCTATAAGCATAACTCGTCAAGTGTCGGTGTCATACGGCCTAAAACCGGAATGTAGTCAAACTGTGCTAGGTCCACCCTAGGGTGTATCCGGGCCCTAGGGTGCTAACCACTGACACGAAAACAAGCACGCACAGTCCAAACCTACTGGTGCCCATGTCTGTCTTTCATCCCCGGACCATGTGCACGACCATGGTCCGCCGGAATCTACGAATGGCGCACCTACTTTCGCCGTCTTTTTGGTCACTTATAATCCAGCCCAGTAATCGTGCCCCACCCTAGCCTAGTCCCTAGGGTATCCCGATACTCTCTAGTGGGTTACTGCTGAAAAGGACCGCGTAACTAGGGTTTCTAACGGGTTAAGTGTGGTTAACCCTATCCAAACATGTATCAAGTTGGTTAAGTGTACCCAAGTGGTTCATAACTTAACCCTACCAACCAATCGTGTTCAAGTAGTTAAGTATATTCAAGTAATCTATAACTTAACCCTATCAATATTATCTTACCAAATTGGTTAAGTGAAGGTTGACTTAACCCCATTAAATTATCAAGTCAAATTGGTTAAGTGTAGGTTAACTTAACCCCATTAAATTATCGAGTCGGATTAGTTAAGTATAAGTTAACTTAACCTCATCCACTAATCGTATTACATGGTTAAGTGTCCATAAGTAAATCAAGCCCGGTTTTACTTAACCTACCCATTCATGTTATATCGGTTAAGTAACCACGTCAACTTAACTTAACCTTATCATGTGGCATTAATTAACTTAATGCACCCAAACCTCTCACATTAGACCTTGTTGTGGTTACTAGTTAAGCCGGGCGGGTCCGGGTAGGTTTATACCACAACCTAGTCTAACCTCGGGTTTTAGGTGCGGCATGACCAACTACTCACATTGGGTCCTATTGTTTGCAACTACTAGTTAAGCCGGGCGGTTCCGGGTAGTCTTACGTTGCAAACTCAACCCAACCTCGAGTTGGTCAATTTCATGTTTTCTAAGTGTCATGACCATATTTATGTTTATCATAAAACTATGGTTTTCAAGCATAATCATATGTCATGTTTTAAAGTCATGCTTCATGTCATATTTCACGTTCATGTTTCATGTATTTAAGTTTACCCATAACGTAACCCCAACGCTCCTATGTTCGCATCAACACAAGATATATGAAAAAAAGGGAAAACATAATGATATGACAAGGTGGGCATAAGGTGATATTTGGCCACAAGTTAAACATGGTGGCTCATGAGACATAGGTGTTCATCTAAAAACTTGCATATATCATATTTGGCCTCAAAATATGCATATTTGTTACTTAGCAAATAGGTGAAAGCACAAAGATCTAAACTAGCATATAGATCCTATCATAACAAGTTAACATTAAGGTCAAGTGAGAGTCTTTATGTTGCTACATGCAACATTTCTAAACAAAGGTAAGAGCTTTCAACCCAAGAAGACAAGGTGATGATTTCACAATCATACATAGGATAGATCTAGGCCTCACATGATAGATTCAAAGCACAAAATGATATTTAAGCCAAAACTCAACTTGCAACATGTCATGTTTAAATTCATAGTTTATATCTAGTAGTAGAAGAGGGCTTACAATGCTATGAAGACTAGAATTAATATATATAAAGATTGAGACGAAGCCACTAGCAAATCCGCAAATAAAATAAGATCCAATCCAAGCTTTGAGAGAATAAGATGCTTCTTTGATTTGCAATGAAGAAAGATGGATTGTTTAAGGAAGAAAGAGGGCTCTTTTACTTGATTTGAACACTCAAACTCTCATATGAATGAAGGTAGAAACTTTAGCAAGAGAGTGGAGGCCATGAGAGAACATTTTGGCATAGTTTAGTTGTAGGAATGATTAATGAGTGATTAGGTTAGGTCTAGGGGTCTTTTTATAGAAGATTAGGGTGTTATTAGCCATAGGATTAACCCTAAAACACATCAGGTCCGTCAAATCCCGTCAGAATCTTCTAGAGCAAGACTTACAGGTCACAAATGGTGCACCAGAAAAACTGGTCCGACCAGGGGGTCGACCCCTGGGTCGACATGGGTGTCGACCCATTGGAAGGGTCGACACTGGTGCCGACCCTGCCTGGGGTTGGAAAATTCCCGCCCATCCTGTTTGGCCGAAATTCGAATTCAAATTCGAATTTGAACTGTTTTCGGGCTTAGAATTTTCTGAAAACTTCATTGGGCCATAACTTGGTCATACGGACTCCGTTTTTCGAAAACTCGGACTCTATTTGGCGTATTTTTCCGAGACGAACGCAATGGCACAGCCCGTTTCCCTTGATTCAGATTTTTGAATTTAATTCTGCCTTGATTTACATTATAACATGTTATTAAAAATACGGGTTGTTACAGCCCTAGCCTCTAATAGCCTCCTATACCATCCTGGTATCGTTACACCGTCAGGTAGGTTAAGATCTTCAGCCATGCTGAAACGAAAAAGGAAAGATTCAAAATGGAGAATTCGAAAGATAAAGATATTTGGCTATTGGGAATTATGGTTTTCTTAAAAACTTTCCTCTTTAAATTTCTCATTAAAACATGTTTTTGAAAGCACTTCTTCCAAAAATACTTTAGAAAAATAGTTTTTTTTAAATTATCTTTTCTGGTAACCTTAAGCTTTGATACCACGTGTAACACCCCACGTCCATTAATGTCACTCACAAAGGGAATGCATTAACTTCCATGGAGATTATAAGTGAATATAGAACAGAAAAATTTCAACAAGACAGATAATAAGTAGTACTTGGAAATCTAAAACTTCATTTTATTTGCAATTGAAACATGTTTATTACATCACAAAACCATTAATCAGAGTCAAGTACATTATCCATCTTCATAAAACAAAATACATAATCCCATTACACAAATAGCCATTAAAAAGATAACAAGCTGGACTTTACTTCAACGGTCCAAGCTTTTCAAGAGAGATAAAGCAATCCAATCAAACTCCACTAGAGCTGGGTCCAACCTGAGGACCTAGAGGGGAAAAAGGATAGAAATGGAGGGGGTCAGACATAAAGTCTGGCGAATATGATAATTCTAACAATACTATTATCAAAATAACTATACTAAGGCATAAGCTGGAAGACAAGTAAATGTCTATGAACTATTAGGAAGATAAAGATAGCGTTTAAGATAACGTTAAAGATAACGGTAAAGGCACACCTAATTGCTAACGAATAATTACTACACTGCACCGCACCAGTCACCCTAAAGGTTGATCCCACTTGCTTCACACAAAAACATATAAATAGCCTTACGTACCCCTAGCTGACTACATAGGTGGTCTGCCCCTATCTCCACTAGGTGTACCCCACTACCCACTTTCGATCAGCTCGCTACTCGTAGATACCCGTGCTGGCCCCACAGTGGGGTGTATCACTCCCCTAAAGTGGCAACTCGATACAACTTGAGAATGCACGGCTTATACCTACACGATGCAACAACGTCTTACCTACCAGCCCGGGTCCACACATGCATATGAAACCCTTTGGACTTGCGTTGCCACCGCTCCCCGTTTTGGCCTCTTATAGTCAAGCCCAGTATGCGTGTCCCGTCCTCGACTTGGGTCGAGCCCACAAAGATACGTTTGGGATACTGGTTGAAATGGGCCCCCACAAGCTACCCACCTAAGCTTGTCACCACTAGTATATCCCACTTAACCCTCTTAGTCATGTTCATTTACATGTGTATTTGGTTAAGTCTTACTAATCATATTTCACATGCCACTAAGGGCACCCACTAGATTCCTCATGCCACCCAAGGCACCTACTTAACCCCCATGTCACACCTTACATGTTTATCTTGTTAAGTATTTCTTAATTCATTCAGGCCATAACCTCAAAAAGACCTCTCACATTAGACTGGCATTTATGGCAGCTGGATTTGTCGGGCGGGTTTGGGCAGTCTTACACCATAAAAGAGTCTAACCTCGTGTCTTTACAACTGTTATGCTTTAGTTTAGGCCTAGGACCTCTCACATTGGGCTGACATTTGTGACCACTGGATTTGCCGGGCGGGTCCGGGCAGGTTTACATCACAAACGAGTCCAACCTCGTGTCCTAAGCATTGATTATCACTTATAATCTTTTACCCCAGTTTTAATAATTCCCTATCCAAATTATTAATTAAGTCCACTTTTATTGATGTCCATAATTGACTCAATTATGGTCATCCACTCATGGCATGCAAAATCATATCAATTGCACCCCAACTTCTTATTATTAAATCCTTAATATTACCCCTACCCTACGTTTATACGTTCGCTTATTCAACGCATAATATAGGCTAGACTTGAATAGTCTAACACATAGCACAAAGATAAATTAACATATAGACAATTAAAATAAATCTAATCATAATAGGGGTGAAACTTGCGTAAACTACACATGTTAAGGATCAAAAGGTGTCAACTTGTTAAATGTCACAATTTACATGATATGATCATAGCCCAAATCTATACATAAACTTGCATATGGGGTTTTTTAGGAAACATAATGATGGTGTGAACTAGCATAGGATATCACATATGTCATAGCATAATTCTAGATGTCATAATAGATGTCATGGAATATGTTCATAACTTTTCTAATCAACCTAACTTGCATATGTGACTTGTCATATAGATCAACATAGCCCAAACATGATGATTTAATTAATATGAACTAACTAGCATAGATAGTAACATCATGGCCTTTTAACATGTATGATTCATCACAACTTAGCATAGAAACTTTCAACATACATCATCATAGCATGATTTACAACATATAGGATATCATCACCACATAGCATAGGATTAATAACATACATGATAACATATATGACAAATCACATCATCTACTCATAATCCATTCATGACTTAACCTAATTAAAATGATAATAATCTTTTTAAGACTATCATACTCACAATTTAGAGAAGAAAAGAGAGTTTTGCTTTGCTTTAGAGTTGAATAGAGTTAGGATTTTGCTAAGCTTTTCTTCCTTCTTAGTTGGCGGCGGCTCCACTGAGTTCCATGGCGGCGGTATGACGGTAGCTATTCTATTTTTCTTATGAATTAGGGTGAGAGACTACCTAGGTATTTATAGAGTTTAGAGTTTATTTAGACCGTCAGATCAATTCAGGACTAATCCCAGCCAACCAGATTAGGTCAAAACCCTAATGGGTCATTACTCAGTCAAAAACCCTAGCCGCCAGACCCAGGTCGACACTATAGTCGACCTGGGGGAGGGGGCAGGTCGACACTAGTGTCGACCCCCCAGTCGACCTGCCTGGGTGGGAAAATTCCCGCCCAACCCGCTTCTGCACTTTCAGTTTGAATTTTGAATTTTCTGCGAGCTTCTTTGAATTTTTTGAAACTTCCGATGGCCATAACTTCTTCATACGAAGTCCAATTCACGCAAACTCGGACTCTATTCCGACCAGAATTCCGAGACGAACACAATGGCGCAACCCGTTTCCCACAATTCTTACGTCTGAGATTAGTTATTCTTTAATTTGTGAATATTAATATTAACCGAATTACGGGGTGTTACAGTCAGATCCGTTAGAATCGCATGGACGAGAGCTCCACACTAGAGCTGACTGGAAGTGAATCGAAGCTCGTTACAATTTATGAAAAAATAAATTGTCGGTCTGAATCAACCGATGGTTATCGTTATTTAATGATGATAGTCTAGAGTGAGTAAAACTCACCAACTCTGAATAGTTATATTTTTATAATGTATTCTTAGAACTGATAATTATCTGTTGATTGCTGAGTGTTAACTGTTTGGTTGAATTGCTTATGTCTTGGTTGAAATTATAGATAACGATATATATATAAATCGTTAATCCAATATTGATTCTGTTTAATAGAATAATTCATATTGAAATGGAATCAATGTTAATTATATTGTTTAACATATGTGATGCAGGGAAACAGGTTAGAGGGATCCAACTGGATTCCTCTACATTTATTTTACTGTTATTCATACATTGTGATATATGATGTGATATATAATCTGTTGTAGATTATGTCTGTTTAGATGATATTTATCATTGTTATATGGTTTGTTAAATACCATAAGAAATACCAGAATGATAAGAGGGAATTTTCAAAATGTATATTGAAAATGAAATGTTTATAAAATCAAAGGATTTTGTAAAGAGAATATTTATAACAGCAAAGGATATTATAAAAGGATTTATTTAGAAAATAAATTGAATAGAAAAAGAAATATTTGTAAAACATATAGAAAAAGAAATAGTTGTAAAATAAAAGGGATTACTTATGAAATCAATGGATTTTGTATATAAAAGAGAAAGGATTTTATAAAAGAACATATTTTTATAAAATCAAAGAACAAATATGAAAGGAAAATATTTGTAAAACAAATAGAAAAGGAAATATTTGTAAAACATTTACAAATGGAATTGAAAAGGGATATTTATTTGTTAAATAAATAGAATTATAAAAGAAATATTTATGTAGAAAATAAATAGATTATAAAAGGAAACACTCGAAAAATGAATAGAAGTGTATAAAAAGTGAAAATTTACACTAGGAAAGTTTAGACCCGTGCTTCGCACATGGGTATAACAGAATATTCATTCAAAGTGAACATTTTAGAGAAATCTATTTTAATAGATAAAGTAAGAAGATTAATTTACAAATGATATTTTATAAATTAAATAAAATATTTATCATTGGATAAATGGAAAGTCAGGACTTATATAGAGAAGTAAGAATCGATTTCAACATCGATATTTGAAAACTGAATATGGATGAAGAGTAAATTGGATAGGGTTAATCAGTTAGAGTTAATCAGTTATAGTTAATCGATTAGAGTTAGAGTTAATCGATTAGAGTTAGAGTTGAGTTAATTGATTAGAATTAGAGTTGATAGATTAGAGTTAATCAGATAGAGTTAACCAATTAGAGTTAATCAGTTATAGTCAATCGATTAGAGTTAGAGTTAATCGATTAGAGTTAGAGTTAATTGATTAGAATTAGAGTTGATGTATTAGAGTTAATCAGATAGAGTTAACCAATTAGAGTTAATCAGTTAGAGTTAACTAGTTAGAGTTAATCAATTAGTGTTAACCAGTTAGAGTTAGTCAGTTAGAGTTAACCAGTTAGAGTTAATCAGTTAGAGTTAATCGATAGAGTTAATCGAATTTGAGTTAATCGAATATTAGTTATTCGAATAGAGTTAAAGTGAGTTAAACGAGTAATACTTATTCGAAGAAGTGAGTTAATCGAACATTAGTTATTCGAATAGAGTTAAAGTGAGTTAATCGAATATTAGTTATTCGAATAGAGGTAAAGTGAGTTAAACGAATATTAGTTATTCGAATAGAGTTAAAAGGAGTTAATCGAATTTAGTTATTCGAAGAAGTGAGTTAATCGAATATTAGTTATTCGAATAGAGTTAAAAGGAGTTAATCGAATATAGTTATTCGAAGAAGTGAGTTAATCAAATATTAGTTACTCGAATAGAGTTAAAAGGAGTTAATCGAATATAGTTATTCGAAGAAAGGAGTTATCGAATATTAGTTTATTCGAAAGGAGTTAATCGAATATAGTTATTCGAAGAAAGGGGAAATTGAATATAAGTTATTCGAAGTGAGATAATCGAATATTAGTTATTCAAAGGAGTTAATCGAATAGAGATTACTCGAAAGACAGTTATATGTCGAGTTCGATTATATCGAATTCGGGAAAGTATTATTTACTTTCTGGTTTTTAATCAAGATTTTTTTATTTATAAATAAATTAGTTGTTGGCTTATTTATTCAAAATAAGATTTTAATTTTGATTTCTAAGTTAGATATTTCGAAAGTAGGGTTTATAACGTTAGCATTATAATAAATGGTTTTTCATAAAAGAAGTGGATTCATAATCCGAATCCGAGAATTGGCATAAGCAAATGATTGTAGAAACTGGAGCGGTGACCTTTGTCTATTACAAGGTTAAGAACGTCATTCAGTTAAGGTCTGAGAGGTAATTATACCTCAACTTTATTGACTTCCTTACTTAACTAAGAAATAGTTTAGGTTCGATGGCGAGAGTTAGTTAGAAATACAGTTAAGTAATAAGCGATTAATGGATTGAGCGGTCGTAATGATGTTTTTTACAATGTTAGTTTGAAATCCATATAAATGAGTTTTGGAAACGTTTTCCAAATACAGAATCAGAGATATTTTCTAAACATAGAAAATGGAATGTTTTATTTATAAGGAATTAAGAAATGGAGTTAAGCTAAATTAGAAACTGACTAGAGATTAGTTAAGTTGAATGGTTTTCTAAGTGTCTATCTGATGTTGGTTTTGACCTTCGGGATTGATACCTAGGGAATTGTTCTCATACTGTTTTACAATTAGAGACTGATAGATGTGACAGAATAGTGATAAGTAAATAAGCAATGGGAATGTTTCCTAATGTGCATAACATATATTTTCTAAACATAGAAAATAAGGAAATATGTATATATATAAATGTTTGATGATTTGACCGATAATTCCATTTGGAAGTAAGATCGTTGTGTGCACACGGACATTTTTCATTTAATAGTTAAATCACCGACTATCAAAGTTTTTGACCATTTTAACGTTTTTAATATGGAGAGACCAGTTGGATTATTACCTGAAGAACCACTCCGTATTAGCATAAGCATTGCAAACCAAGTATGCTGAATATATTGAAGACGGAGTAAAGTTCAGGGGCTGTTGTATAAATCCTAGGTAGATATTGCCTAGGATGGATGTACGGAATAGTGCCTTCGGTTTGTCCAGTCCCAGTAACGAATGTCTGACAGAGTATATCTGGTTGATTGCGTAAGTTGATCGTTTCAAACGTATTTACGCTGGTGGCGGAGGAATTCGTTTCTCTTAGCTTATACCCGTGGTATTTTTAGGGAAATCAATTTGTGATTTGACGGGTAAGATGATGTGGCATTCAAAGTAAATGAAGATGTAATCTGTATAGAGATACGTTATAACCTCAAGCCTCATCAACTGGGAAATGACAGAAATCGGGCAGGCAGCATGGCTAAGTGGGCCGCACCCAATTAGGGTATATTGTCACCATCTAGAGAATATTCATATTTGTACTTCTTTCAATTCTGTATCTCCTAGGAACGATTATGTTGGTATACCAACCGTAGGTGACAATATATTTGATACATTCAAGAGAATTGAATGGTCGGTCATGTGTGGCCGAGTTACAAGATGTTCTTGTTGAACTCCAGTGTATCGCTTCTAGAGTACACTGATCGGAAGGTGGATCCATACCTTGTCATAGTTGGAATCCATTCCCCAAATAAGAGCCCGCGGTTTTGATTGTATATTATATATGTAGAACGTTAGATGCAAGCATTTCTGCTAGATTTCTATTTACTTGATCTAGACATTATTATAATATCGGACAAGTATCGTTTTAGAAATATTTTGGGTTATCATAAGGTAAAATCCATCCGTGTTTATGTGTGGATCGGTCTTATGATTATCCTTTGTTTCAAAAGAAATTTTGAAAGTTAAATCAAATGATTTTGAGTTTACTCACAACAGTCACATGACTGACCTAGAGTTTATTTTGTTTTGTTTTCCCTAAACTCTTGGGTGCCCAATTTTGTATGGGCAGTCAAGTAGTCGGGATTTACAGATACTTGAAGAGCTGGAGAAGGAGGCTTCAGGATTATATAGTTATTGTTATTTCCGTTGTGTTGTAAGTGTTATACTCTAATAATGGTATTGTATACAGATACTGTTTTATTTCAAAGTTATGTTATGAAATATATTTATTCGTTCCGTTGTGAGATTCGTGTTTACTCTGATGTTGTATGTTCTTCTTCTTCTTCTATTCTAAGTTTATATCTTATCTATTCTCACCCTCTAATTACTTTCATTAACTACCTGTATTTTCGATGTTTGGATAATTGACGTGGGTTTCATGTCGATGACCAAAGGTCGCCAATTTCCGGGACGTTACAATGATAATTGGAGATTATGTTAATATATATGTTATCCTTCGATGTACTATAATACATGTTTTATTATGTGTTTATCATATTTTATTCCAAATTATGCTCTCATACCAGACTGTGACACCCTACCCCGAGGCTCACCCTAATAAAGGATATTACAGGGTAATATTGTCTGCTAATGTAGAGAATAAGACTATTTAGGAGTGACCATCCATAAGTCTTGTATTAAACGAGTATCGAATACGTCAATTGGGTGCTTTAATTTTTCTTTTCTAAATCGGATAGACATTTCTTATTCAAGTTTAATACAAAACTACGATGGCTAAGTATCTATCCAACACAAAATATAACAGTGTCATATAATACAGATCACAGAATAGGAAACACATAGATACAAAAGAAGTACAACATACTAAAGTTACATAAGTGGTTGGTTCTTATAAATCATATATATAACCAAGTTCACATAAGAATACACATATATGGTACAACAAGAGGTCTTCAAAACATGCACTAGCATCAAAACAAAAAAGGATAGTCATGGTGGAAGCAAAGTTAAGTGGAAACTTACAGGAATTCACTAACCTGAAAAAACTCAGTTTGACCCGAATACATAAAATACACGGGTCAGTCTAGCTTAAACAAGATAATTAATGCATGATAAGTGAAGGATAATGCCACATAAATGGTATTTCTTCTCAAAGGAGAAGTAACAATATAATCTCATAATGGTGTCGCTTACATAAGGAAAGTTCCTCTAAATTAACAATTAAGGGTCTCATGTATAAAGAAATAGCAACCAACACATATAATTCCATCAACACCAAATTGGTTAAGCTCTAAGGCTAAGCTATATGAAATCTCTCACACGGACAACATGTTCTCCCTTATTAATTCCCTATAAGTCCTTCAATTTCACACTTGTGTAGAGCTTCAATCAAACAAGTCCGGAGTTAACCGATATAGAAAACCTATGTGTCACATCCCACATAGTTGATTATATTGTTTAAATCGCTTCCTCATTCTCTCAAAGTGTGCAATAGCGTGTGACTTTATATAGAAAATATATTTTTGAGAAAACGAGTTTTAAAATGATATTTGTAAATAATTTGGAAATCATTTCTTTAAAAGTATCTTTATGAAAGAGGTTATACACATATATTAAATAGCTCTAAAAATAATTATACTTTTATAAACTGATTATAAAATATTTAGCTTAAATCTAGTTTTCAATTAGAAAATTCACCTTGAAATCGGTTTATAAAACACATGCATGAAATTAGCAAAATCAACAGAAATTCGATGAAATTAACGTGTGACAAAACATAAATAAAATGCCAATCCGTAAACTGGCTCGACGTTAATGTCGAATCTCTAATACTTAGAAAATAGCCTTTCAAAACTGGCTCAAACAATGCATAAAAATCTCAAAAACTAACACCAAAACGCTGAAAATAGTGCATTACATAGCACAGAACAAATAACCAGGCTTGCATAAATTTGTATTCCCCAAATCAACTCGTTCATGTGCCTCGATTGATCCCTAGATCGACCCTAGCATTCCCTAGGTCTACCTATAGGACGCAACTCTTACATGCAATTTTTCCTTGTTCGCTTTAATTTTCGAGCTAAGTTTTAATATGGATTCATTTGTATAGAATTCAAATATTGTTTTATTGCATACATGAAGATCAAAACAAATGGTATAATTCAAAAAATATTAAAAATGAATCCAACATAAAACAATGAATATATAAGCCAATAAAGATCACCACACAACATGTAACTACTATAAGCCTATAAACTTAAATTTATGTTTGCAGTAAACGAATTCAATAATAGAAACTATAAGATGCAGACATGCAACTCGAGTTAAGCTAGAAGAGTGAGTAAGTTTTCACCTTGAATGGATCTGCAGTGAATTAGCTTAATTTGGTTTCCAAAGATGGAGCTTTGGGCCTCAAAAGCACTTTAGACACCAGTAGAATTCCAAAGAATAGACATGCAAACAAAATAAAAAACTAAAAGTAAGTTTCTTTTTAGATTTAAAGTTTAGAGATATAATTTCCTGTTTTTAGTTAGATTTTCTGTAGATCTTGAAGTTTTAACAATTTTTTCTCAAAACTAATTTTGAAATAGGCTTGGATTTGTAAATTGGAAAGGAGATTGCCAATTTTTGTTCTTAGGTTTTGTTTTACAAGAGGAAGAAAAAGGAGGAAACTTAATGCTTACTCCTTTAAAATATTCTTTGTAAATTACAGAATTTGCATTTAAGTTTGGATTTGGACCCAAAAGCCATTCATTTAGACTAAATGTTATTATATTTGGTTAATTCAGCTATTATGTTATAATTAACACTAGTTTAGCATTATTTAACACATTTTAGCACAAAATACGCATATTACAACAATTTGTTTACAATTCTCACATATCTTAGCCTTAATGAATTGTTAACAATATTTTTAAATCATTTTAACCATTATAAATATGATTTTAAATAATATACACCATAATTTATAATCTTAACAAAGTGCTTATTTTTTTTAAACTTGCATTTTCAACATAAAAATTTCACACAAAGTCATTTACTTGTCAAAAAAAATGAACAAACCACGTTAGAAAATTTTAATGCTTACATTTTGATTTTTGATTGATGTTATAGTTATTAAGTTTTTAATTGCAACCCAATCAAAATTAGAGATATACCTTTTACAATTAAAATTTGCCATTAGCAATAATTTAAAAAATTATTACAAGTTGGTAACTAAAATCCTTTAAAACACATTTTCACCACAAATTCGCATTATAGAATTTTCAAAACCTTATTTTCCTTCATATTAAATTTAAATCAACAAATTAATATTGACTTGAATGCTTTTATCATTTTATTTGATTCATTTCAGACTCAGACCGAACATATTTCTTTGTAATTACTCAAATTAACACAAATCTCATAGTTTATTTAACTTGTGAGATTCTATGCTTGTAATGCCCCAGAATTTTCGAACCAGTCAAAATTATCAAAATCCCTTCCATCCAAAACAAAAAATGACAGCTACCACTTTATTTGTATAAATATAGGGTGCTACTATTCATACCCCGGTTTACACTTCCGACCACCTTTCTAAATTTGATACAAATGATTATTTTTATATTCTTCTAGCCACCATACTATTATTGTTTCACTCAGTTATTCACCATCGTGCTTCTCCTAAGAAAAACACGTACTTCTCTACAATTTCAAACCTTAACCCTAAGAAAGCACATATTCTTTTATGCCTAATAGGGATGGAAGATGAAAGAGGTTAAAATTGCTTGATTTTTATTGTTTTCTATTATGTTATAGAACATGTTATTATGTTTTTTTAGCGATTATGGTTTTTCATTGCGTTTTAGGATTATTTTTCTGCTCTATTGGAAATTTCAAGCTTGGAGGACACTAAATTTGCCGACGTTGTAATAGAGAATGACAATGTAAGTTTTGATTTGTAGGGCTTTTATCCATATAACTTACGTATCTTCTTTTACAAATTGATACACTAACTCTTTTTTTGTCATTTGATAGATGGAGTATTTGAATGATGATAAATTGGATGATAAACATGTGGTTGTGATAATATGATGCAAGATGTTTGATTAAATGACCCAAAAGACATAAATGCGTGATGCAAGTGAGGAAGGAAGCGTTCGCATAGAGGAAGGTGTTGATGGCCTCTTCATTTTCAGGTTATTAATTTAAACGTTGGCTAGTAGAAGAAATTTGAAATATTTGGGGTGCTTTTTAGTTTTGGTGGCCTATAACATCACTAAATGCATTCGATAGAATTTTAATGAATAGCACTTATTTGATTATTGATTTAATTCACAGGGTGTTCTTAAATACAAATTAAACACAATTATCATAAAACTACTTTTATGCGACATTCCTATAATCTCGATGTCAGTATGGCTTAAAATTTTAAACATGAAAGATGCACCAACACAATATGTAATAACAAATAATAATAACAAATTATTAATATAGTAGCTACATCACTACCACTTGTGACTGGTAACGTACCTTTATCTAATTGGATGAGAAATTAGATACAGGATCAAGCCAACATAGTTCTTCTTTATACAAAACATTTAAAATTAATATTTACTTCCAAAATACTCTTTATATCAAGTAAGGGTAAAAAACTATGCAAATACACGTTTTGAAAGATATTTATATATCTCTTGTAGAACTTCCTTTCAAAACTTAACATTTTCTATTTTAAATACCAAGAAACTCCTTTGTGATAAAATAGATTATAACTCCAAACTAATCATCAAGAAAAGGAATACTTGAAAATATTGTTTTACATAAAACATTTGTCAAAGTAATGCATTTCGGTAATGCAAGTATGGCTATCAAACTGTAGGTATTTTATGTCTGTCCTATTCCCCTACTAATCCTTGTGTTCTTGATTCAGGACTTTATGCAAGTCATATTAAGTCATCAATGTCCTCAATCATCAGTCGTATATGTTGTTTTCTTAACGCAAAGATTGCTGTCAACATAGTATGTTGAAGTCATGTGCAACATTAAATTAAAACACAAGCTTAAGAAATAAGTAATTGTAACACCCCGTATTTCTGTTAACACTAAAGTTACTAATTTAAGAATAACCAATGCTTAATATAATAAATGTGTAAACGGGAGATGTATCTAATGTGCATACAAATTTAATAATAAATGTGTAAAGGGGAGATGTATCTAATGTGCATACAAATTTAATAATAAATGTGTAAAGGGGAGATGTATCTAATGTGCATACAAATTTAATAATAAATGTGTAAAGGGGAGATGTATCTAATGTGCATACAAATTTAATAATAAATGTATAAAGGGGGGATGTATCTAATGTGCATACAAATTTAATAATAAATGTTAATAATGTACATTAAGAAAGTAATTGTGAACATAATTGGCTTCTCTTTAGAACGGATGGCTTTGATTAACCTTGGCTTCATTGACGGCTCAAATTAACTTGCAACCCTATATAAACAGCCCCCTAGTCTCCTTCTCTTTGCACCATTTTTTCTAACCTTATGCTGCACAAATTCTTGATGGACATGGCTTCTTCTTCTTTTTCTAAATCTAAATAAATAGATTAAAATAAAATATAAATCAAGACGAGGATATGCTGCTCAAGTCTTTCAAGAGAAGATTCAAAACAAGTTAAGATTCAAGTAAAGATTCAATGGCTTCAAGCAACACTCTCTTTCTATTCTTTTCTAGATCCAATCAATGTAAGTCGGTTACTTTTTAGATTTGAACGCCTTTTCTATTTGTGACATGAAATTAAAAGAACATAAGAAATATGTCTTATCATTTCATTGAATATGTGCTTGTTTATGACTTTGGATCTGATTCTTGATTATGGCCTAGAACACATTGTGACTAAATTGCCAATGCTTAAGATTATGACTATGGAACTGAAGCCTTCGAAACAATAAGCCTTTGACTATGAACATAAGCCTTTGACTATGAACATAAGCCTTTGACTATGAACATAAGCCTTTGACTAGGAGCATAAACCAATGCCTATGACTACGACAAGGACAATAGTGGATAATTACCTATGATTCATGAATATGATATTATTACCTAGGATTATGACTGTGAGATTGGATCTAAACTTGATTACCTATTCAGTTTATTCTTGATTATCCTTGGATCTTGATTATGGGAATTTATCTATTAAGTTAGATCTACCCATATACGTGAACCTATGTTATTTGTTCAACCCTTTTTATGTCATAATATTATCAAATCTATAGGCCTTCGATGCTTTAATCAATTTATTCAGTGTAATTTGTTAGATCTGTGATTAGTGAATTATCATCTTCTGCCATTCATTATGTCTATTTTTTTCATGGCATTTTGGTTCATTCCCTTTTTATCCACGAATCTAGATTTATCTATAATCTAGGAAGAAATCACGATTACACGAACGATGGGAATACGATTTGGGCAAATCATAAATTTGACTTAAACATGGTTGTAAGCTTGGAAATTGGCATAATATGGAACATGAACATAATTATGATTGACATAATTTAGAACATGTATTATGGCATGTTTATTAGAACGCAAATTTGAAAATTTGACATGAATTATGGAATATGTAATTTGACATATTAAATTTAGTATTGGCAAGTAAGCTAAGTTTTAGGTGCAAACGGTAAACTAGAATAATAATTCTAGTCTTGCCATAAACTGTAAATTAGGATGTTAAATCAGAATTGGGTCAATTAAAGTTAATTTGGCATAATAAGTATATTAGCACAAATTTTGAATTTAGTCATAATTGTGAGTAATTGTCATGTTTAGAATAATCATGGTTAGTGACACTTAATTTGGTATAATTTACATACCAAAAACTATAAATATGATATATAGGGAAAATGGGCCATAATAATAAATGTTGACAATGTACATTAAAAGAGTAATAATGGAATAAGTAAATTAGGGAAAATTTACTTATAGAATTTATCCTAAATGAGAAAAGTAAATTTAGACAATACGAACATGCTTAACCCGAGGTTGGATTGAGTTGTGATGTAAACCTGCCCGGACCCGCCCGGTTGTCCAATGATCACAACAATACCTATCCAATGTGGGAGGTTAAGGCATTGAGCCCGATAAAGGCCCGAGGTTAGACTGAGTTGTGGCGTAAGACTGCCTGGAACCAACCGGCATACCGGCAGCCACAACAATACCTGTCTAATGTGAGTGGTCGGTGCTTTAATAAGACAATTAAAGCTAAGCTAGAATGGGAGGGTTAAGTTCATAAGAACACTTAACCAACTTAACACAGTTAAGCTAGAATGGGAGGTTTAAGTTCATAAGAACACTTAACCAACTTAACACAGTTAAGCTAGAATGGGAGGTTTAAGTTCATAGGAACACTTAACCAACTTAAGCTAGAGTGGGAGAGTTAAGTCCATAGGAATACTTAACCAACTTAACATGGTGTAAGACAAGATTTGTAGGGGTTAAGTAATTAAGGAAAATACTTAGCCAATTTAACATGTTAACTAGACTAGAGGTTGGAGATAAGTAAAGTTAATACACTTAGCCAATTTAACATGTTAACTAGACAAGAGGTTGGGGTTAAGTAAATTTAATACACTAAGCCAATTTAATATGTTAGCCGGAATAGACCGTAGGGTTAAGTAAGCTTGAACACTTAACCATCAGAGTGTGATAAATGAATAGGGTTAAGTTAAAAACATGAAGGGACAATACTTAACCATTAGAACATGTTAATCAAACCAATGTTAGGGTTAAGTTAACTAAGGGAACAATTAACCGTTATAACATGTTAGTTAAAACAGATAGGCAAGGTTAAGTTAAAAAGGAACACTTAACCAATACAAGATGAATGGTTAGGGTTAAGTAAATACTTAACAAATATAACTTGATGCTGGTAGGGTTAAGTCAACGTGAATTACTGGTAACACTTAACCAGTTTAACATGACAAATGAATAGGTTAAGTTAACTTGTATCGACTAATGACACTTAACCAATCCAACTTGATGAGAAAGAGAACTAAGTAGTAAATCTTAGTTAAAAGGACTAAGTGGTAAACCTTAGTTAAAAAAATGACGATTCCAGAAACTAAGTGGTAAACCTTAGTTAGGAAAACTAAGCAGTAATCCATAGTATAACACGAGGAGTAGCGAACGATCTTAAAGAAGGCTCCAACGAATTGGGTTATGAAGCCCGAGGCATCGAGGGGACGTGAGGGTACTCTTGGTATCCCTCTGTGAGGTGGCAGATGATCCTCCTGGGCTCACTGAGGTTAAGGTCTGTGTAAGAAGAACCAAGGGTATGCCTTGGTTGCAATATATGGCAACCTAAAGACTAGGATGGACCAGCGTGATTCGGCAAGACCAGTAGCCTTGAGATAGCGACTCGTCGTCTACCTACCATCTTGAGTCAGTCGAGATACGTAAAGCGGAAAGGCGGAGAACTCCAAAAGACCATATACTTGCTATCTAGTTATGGGTGAGGATGGCCATAGGTTAGTGGGGGCATAGAGGGCCTGCATATAGTTCTCATTTTTCAAGGTGTGCCTTTCATTAGTTGAGGGAGGGGTCGAGTGGGACCATAGCCACTGGAAAAACAGACCTTAGCATCTGCATCGGCAGATAACTTAAAGCTCCCGACCGAGTTCCGTGTTTCTTGATTAGCCCTGTCACGGGACTCGGGTCGCACATTTCAGGACATGTGCATCTAGACAACGATAAACGATTCGCGACACATACGTGGGGAAAGTCTAGGAACATATACCACTCTAGGTAGTGTGTCCTAGACTAGGGGCATCGTTCGACAGGTAGCGTAATCCCTAGTTGGACCTAGGTGGCATAAACCCTGAATCTGTGAAGCATTAGATAAGCCGCGTAAACCCGAGTGGAATCTAGGAAGTACTTTGATATAAAACCCTAGATTAGATCTAGGTAATAAATAATAAATGTACGCCTAAAGGCAACCACAATTACTGGGATAGGGATCGCGTTATCATTTTAGACAGATTACTAGTTGGGACACTAGATAGGTGGTGCAGAGACATAGAAACCATAATAACAGGTTAATAGCGAAGCGGAGAAAGTATTAAAGCATGTCCAGTTTATCTTGTCTTAGCATATCTTGTGTTAATCTTATCCTATCTTGTTGGCCCTATCATCATGGTATTGTCTTGTATTCAGTTAATTCATGTCGTTTTGTTTTTCCTTGTTCACATGCTAGAAGTAACTGAACTTACTAGACTTATGTCTGACCCAGTTTTCTTTCGTCTTCTTTTCTTCTGTTTCCCCCCCCCCCCCTTGATAGTTAAGGAGGGAATAGTACAGCTCAGGTTAGATTGGACCGTCACTCTTCCCAAGCTCGAAGATTCTTTGACAAAGTGCTTTGGACTCTCTTTTTCTGCTGTTATGGCTGGCTTATGCTACATTGGGGAATATAAATGTTATTTTATGCTTCTTTATTTTGTAAGACAGATGATACTCTGATATTGGAAAACAATTGTTGTACAAACTATTTTATCAATAAAGTAAAGTTTTATTTTCTGCTGTTTTAATTTTGTCTGTCTTGTAATTTATCTGCATCTTTTACCCTGAATGCTCCAAAGAACTTAGTGCATTCCCTTTGTGAGTGACACTAAAGGATGTGGGGTGTTACACTTGGTATCAGAGCTGAAGGTTACCAGATCAGATAAAAGATTTGAAAAAAATTATTATTTTCAAACAGTTTTAAAAGAAGCATTTTCAAAAGAAAAGTTTTGTTTTAAAGGCATATTCCCCAAAAGCCATACACACTATCTTCTGATTCTCGGTTTGAATTCTTGTCCCCTTCTTTCTTGAGTCTCTAGGGCTCCTGGCTTTCTGGGAGGTAACCTCATCGAAGGGCGAAGTAGTGCCCGACTTCCATCTATAACCGTAGTAGTTTCACCTGCGGCTAGTTTTCTTTCAAGCTTAGTAGGGTTTTCTGTACGATGGAGGCAGCTTTCGAGAGATTTGTCAACATGATTACACACGAAAGAGGATGAGGAGTATGGCTAAGGAGCATAACCCAAGGATGAGGAATTCATGGATGTAGACTTGGCTCACGAAGGAGAAAGGGATTATAAAATCTAAGACAAGAGGAAGTATCTTTACTATTGCAGAATAGGGCATATAATTAAGAACAAAGGAAAAGATTTTCAGAAGGGCAAGTACATGCTTTCACCACTAAGCGTACCTGGAGAAAGGTAGTAAAGTTCTGTTGGAAGAGTCTAGCTTTTCTATTTGTACTCTTTCTTTTGGTTTTAGCACTTCGCATTTGTTCATGTTTGCTTAGTTGAGTCTCTGCACCTTAGTACTTGTATAGTAAAAGATCCCAACTAGTGCTCAAGTGTTTGGTTGTTTTTGCTTAGATCATCTCACGTAGATCGTCCAAATTCGGAGGAGACATTCCTCGGGTGCTTGTCTGATATTGGTTTAGGCCTTTGGGGCTTGTACTTGAGGGATGCCGAGTTCGACTAGGATGGTTTGCTTGAGAGATGAATAGTTGTGGCAGGCGCTCTGTATAGAGAAGGACTAACCTTAAGAGAGGTAAAAAGTACGTAGTGACCTTTTGACCCTCATAGTTATGGCATGATGGATAAGCTAAGAGGAGAGACCTCTGATCATCCTAGTATATACACTCAGTATCATGGTTGACATTTGTTTATTTTGGAAATGGAGGTCAAGAAACTTTGCAATCGTGAAGTTGAATCTGTTAAGGTACAGTTGAGTAAAGCTCAAGAAGACGTGATATGGGAGATTGAAGATAAGGCATACGCGCCTCATACCCTTTTTCTTAAGGGTACATCCTTGATTCCTTTTTTTAGGAATTCTATGCATACTAATTTCTAGCTTTTAAGGTACATCCTCTAGGACGTATCATCGATCCTTAGGTAGAAACCCTTTTGGATGTAAACATGTATTTGAAACATGTTATGGTTGATGGTTGCGAATGGTTGCTAGTGGTTGCTCGTGAATGCATATACACACGTATTAGGCACTAGATCAGCTCAGACGCCTTCATATTTCATTTACATATATGTATTTATTTATGAATTGAACTTAATGTGTTATCATATGGATGTCGCATTTGAGTGAATGATTGTGCACTCATATAGAAATAATATGTATCATTAGGATTTGCATACATATTGGACGCATGGCACTGACATGATTTGCATTAAGGAGGTCAACTGAATCAGTAGACCGCCTGATTTTGCATTAGATAAAGACATGTACACACACTATGCATATGAACATACAAGCATTAGAAGTCTTGAAGGACAATGGATGCCTGTGTTTGATGGTTGAGTAGATGGATGATTGGATGGTAGGATTTACATTCTTCTTGACTTGAAGATTTCGGGGTCGAAATCCTTTAAGGAGGGGAGAATGTAACACCCCGTATTTCTGTTAACACTAAAGTTACTAATTTAAGAATAACCAATGCTTAATATAATAAATGTGTAAAGGGGAGATGTATCTAATGTGCATACAAATTTAATAATAAATGTGTAAAGGGGAGATGTATCTAATGTGCATACAAATTTAATAATAAATGTGTAAAGGGGAGATGTATCTAATGTGCATACAAATTTAATTATAAATGTGTAAAGGGGGATGTATCTAATGTGCATACAAATTTAATAATAAATGTTAATAATGTACATTAAGAAAGTAATTGTGAACATAATTGGCTTCTCTTTAGAACGGATGGCTTTGATTAACCTTGGCTTCATCGACGGCTCAAATTAACTTGCAACCCTATATAAACAACCCCCTAGTCTCCTTCTCTTTGCACCATTCTTTTCTAACCTTATGCTGCACAAATTCTTGATGGACATGGCTTCTTCTTCTTCCTCTAAATCTAAATAAATAGATTAAAATAAAATATAAATCAAGACGAGGATATGCTGCTCAAGTCTTTCAAGAGAAGATTCAAAACAAGTTAGGATTCAAGTAAAGATTCAACGGCTTCAAGCAACACTATCTTTCTATTCTTTTCTAGATCCAATCAATGTAAGTCGATTACTTTTTAGATTTGAACACCTTTTCTATTTGTGACATGAAATTAAAAGAATATAAGAAATATGCCTTATCATTTCATTGAATCTGTGCTTGTTTATGACTTTGGATCTGATTCTTGATTATGGCCTAGAACACATTGTGACTAAATTGCCAATGCTTAAGATTATGACTATGGAACTGTGGCCTTAGAAACCATAAGCCTTTGACTATGAACATAAGCCTTTGACTATGAACATAAGCCTTTGACTAGGAGCATAAACCAATGCCTATGACTATGACAAGGACAATAGTGGATAATTACCTATGATTCATGAACATGATATTATTGCCTAGGATTATGACTGTGAGATTGGATCTAAACTTGATTACCTATTCAGTTTATTCTTAATTATCCTTGGATCTTGATTATGGGAATTTATCTATTAAGTTAGATCTACCCATATACTTGAACCTATGTTATTTGTTCAACCCTTTTTATGTCATAATATTATCAGATCTATAGGCCTTCGATGCTTTAATCAATTTATTCGGTGTAATTTGTTAGATCTGTGATTAGTGAATTATCATCTTCTGCCAGTCATTATGTCTATTTTTTTCATGGCATTTTGGTTCATTCCCTTTTTATCCACGAATCTAGATTTATCTATAATCTAGGAAGAAATCACGATTACACGAACGATGGGAATACGATTTGGGCAAATCATAAATTTGACTTAAACATGGTTGTAAGCTTGGAAATTGGCATAATCTGGAACATGAACATAATTATGATTGACATAATTTAGAACATGTATTATGGCATGTTTATTAGAACGCAAATTTTAAAATTTGACATGAATTATGGAATATGTAATTTGACATATTAAATTTAGTATTGGCAAGTAAGCTAAGTTTTAGGCGTAAACGGTAAACTAGAATAATAATTCTAGTCTTGCCATAAACTGTAAATTAGGATGTTAAATCAGAATTGGGTCAATTAAAGTTAATTTGGCATAATAAGTATATTAGCACAAATTTTGAATTTAGCCATAATTGTGAGTAATTGTCATGTTTAGAATAATCATGGTTAGTGACACTTAATTTGGTATAATTTACATACCAAAAACTATAAATATGATATATAGGGAAAATGGGCCATAATAATAAATGTTGACAATGTACATTAAAAGTGTAATAATGGAATAAGTAAATTTGGGAAAATTTACTTATAGAATTTATCCTAAATGAAAAGTAAATTTAGACAATACGAACATGCTTAACCCGAGGTTGGATTGAGTTGTGATGTAAACCTGCCCGGAGCCGCCCGACTATCCAGTGATCACAACAATACCTATCCAATGTGGGAGGTTAAGGCATTGAGCCCGATAAAGGCCCGAGGTTTGACTAAGTTGTGGCGTAAGATTGGCTGGAACCAACTGGCATATCGGCAGCCACAACAATACCTATCTAATGTGAGTGGTCGGTGCTTTAATAAGACAATTAAAGCTAAGCTAGAATGGGAGGGTTAAGTTCATAAGAACACTTAACCAACTTAACACAGTTAAGCTAGTTTGGGAGGTTTAAGTTCATAAGAACACTTAACTAACTTAACACAGTTAAGCTAGAATGGGAGGTTTAAGTTTATAGGAACACTTAACCAACTTAAGCTAGAGTGGGAGGGTTAAGTCCATAGGAATACTTAACCAACTTAACATGGTAGTAAGACAAGATTTGTAGGGGTTAAGTAATTAAGGAAAACACTTAGCCAATTTAACATGTTAACTAGACTAGAGGTTGGGGATAAGTAAAGTTAATACACTTAGCCAATTTAACTTGTTAACTAGACAAGAGGTTGGGGTTAAGTAAATTTAATACACTTAGCCAATTTAATATGTTAGCTGGACTAGACCGTAGGGTTAAGTAAGCTTGAACACTTAACCATCAGAGTGTGATAAATGAATAGGGTTAAGTTTAAAACATGAAGGGACAATACTTAACCATTAGAACATGTTAATCAAACCAATGTTAGGGTTAAGTTAACTAAGGGAACACTTAACCGTTATAACATGTTAGTTAAAACAGATAGGCAAGGTTAAGTTAAAAAGGAACACTTAACCAATACAAGATGAATGGGTTGGGTTAAGTAAATACTTAACCAATATAACTTGATGCTGGTAGGGTTAAGTCAACGTGAATTACTGGTAACACTTAACCAGTTTAACATGACAAATGAATAGGTTAAGTTAACTTGTATCGACTAATGACACTTAACCAATCCAACTTGACGAGAAAGAGAACTAAGTAGTAAATCTTAGTTAAAAGGACTAAGTGGTAAACCTTAGTTAAGAAAACGACGATTCAGGAAACCAAGTGGTAAACCATAGTTAGGAAAACTAAGTAGTAATCCTTAGTATAACACGAGGAGGAGTGAACGATCTTAAAGAAGGCTCCAACGAATTGGGTTACGAAGCCCGAGGCTTCGAGGGGACGTGAGGGCACTCTTGGTATCCCTCTGTGAGGTGGCAGATGATCCTCCTAGGCTCACAGAGGTTAAGGTCTGTGTAAGAAGAACCAAGGGTATGCCTTGGTTGCAATATATGGCAACCTAAAGACTAGGATAGACCAGCATGATTCGGCGAGACCAGTAGCCCTGTGATAGCGACTCGTCGTCAACCTACCATCTTGAGTCAGTCGAGATACGTAAAGCGGAAAGGCGGAGAACTCCAAAAGACCATATACTTGCTATCTAGTTAGGGGTGAGGATGGCCATAGGTTAGTGGGGCATAGAGGGCCTGCATATAGTTCTCATTTTTCAAGGTGTGCCTTTCATTAGTTGAGGGAGGGGTCGAGTGGGACCATAGCCACTGGAAAAACAGACCTTAGCATCTGCATCGGCAGATAACTTAAAGCTCCCGACCGAGTTCCGTGTTTCTTGATTAGCCCTGTCACGGGACTCGGGTCGCACATTTCAGGACATGTGCATCTAGACAGCGATAAACGATTCGCGACACATACGTGGGGAAAGTCTAGGAACATATACCACTCTAGGTAGTGTGTCCTAGACTAGGGGCATCGTTCGACATGTAGCGTAATCCCTAGTTGGACCTAGGTGGCATAAACCCTGAATCTGTGAAGCATCAGATAAGCCGCGTAAACCCGAGTGGAATCTAGGAAGTACTTTGATATAAAACCCTAGATTAGATCTAGGTAATAAATAATAAATGTACGCCTAAAGGCAACCACAATTATTGGGATTGGGATCGCGTTATCATTTTAGACAGATTACTAGTTGGGACACTAGATAGGTGGTGCAGAGACATAGAAACCATAATAACAGGTTAATAGCGAAGCGGTGAAAGTATTAAAGCATGTCCAGTTTATCTTGTCTTAGCATATCTTGTGTTAATCTTATCCTATCTTGTTGGCCCTATCATCATGGTATTGTCTTGTATTCAGTTAATTCATGTCGTTTTGTTTTTCCTTGTTCACATGCTAGAAGTAACTGAACTTACCAGACTTTATGTCTGACCCAGTTTTCTTTCATCTTATTTTCTTCCGTCCCTCCCCCCCCCCCCCCCACCCCGGTAGTTAAGGAAGGAATAGTATAGCTTAGGTTAGATTGGACCGTCACTCTTCCCAAGCTCGAAGATTCTTTGACAAAGTGCTTTGGACTCTCTTTTTCTGCTACTATGGCTGGCTTATGCTACATTGGGAAATATAAATGTTATTTTATGCTTCGTTATTTTGTAAGACAGATGATACTCTGATATTGGAAAACAACTGTTGTACAAACTATTTTATCAATAAAGTAAAGTTTTATTTTCTGTTGTTTTAATTTTGTCTATCATGTAATTTATCTGCATCTTTTACCCTAAATGCTCCACAGAACTTAGTGCATTCCCTTTGTGAGTGACACTAAAGGATGTGGGGTGTTACAGTAATTGTTTAGATGATGAGTATACTCATAGTATTCCTTGTTATCTTCATGCAAAAGCTTTGTAGAACATAATATAGTACTTATCATTACCCCAAAGCAACCAAATGTCTTCCTCGAATCATCGACACTCGCAAAACTCATGTATACCTACTTTGTTCCCAATTTTGACATGTTTTGACTCTCTTTTACTCTAATTTAACATTCCCACTTTTGTTAATTTGTTTATGATACGATGAGGAAGCTCAAGTCCAAATTTGAGACGATTTGGATTAGTTTACTATGGTTTTATACTCAAAAAGTTATTACAGCGTTTTTGTTGCACTGCGAAAAGTACTGGGTAGATTATAATAGTTTTAGACTCAAACCAGCTATTACAGCATTTCAGGTGTGATGTGAAAACTTCTGTATAGTTTATAAGACTCAAAACAGATATTACAACGTTTCAGGTGCGTTGTGAAAATTCTGGACTCGTTAAAGTGCTTTATAAGTAATTCAAAGACAAGATAGCATTTTCTGGGAAGCTATGAAAAGTTCTGGTCTTGGTACAGTGCTCCATAAATAATTCATAGAAAAATAGCGTTTCAGAAAGCTACGAAAAGTTCTGAAATTCAGATTTTTGACCAGTTTTTCAGCAATATGTTTGATTCTATTTCTCTATGATAAATATATTTTTTGACTCCAAGTTTTCTACAGTAAGAAGTTTTCTTTGTCTACTTAATTATCACGAAAAGAAAACCTCAAAATCATTTATCAATGTAATATAAATAATTCAACAATACAAGGAATTTGCAACATGTCCATTTCAGGCGGATTTTTACCTGACTTTGCATCCATTTTTTAGGTACATAAATGATCGAATTAGAAAAAGTGGACAAAAGGAAAGTTGTAGGCCTTTTAGTTTGCTTTCCAGATTGATAAAGAAATCAAAATTGCATCAAAAATTGTGGAAGTTATGGTCAAAATACCTAACGTCATTTTCGTAGGTTCGAGATCAATCATTCATCCTTAAATTTCACAACTTTTCTTCAAAATATGAAATGAATACATGTTCTCAAATAGTTTTTGCCACCTTAGAATTGTCGTTTGAACTTGTATTTATTTCCTTGGCTTCTCCTTAACTTCTCGTCTTTATCTTATCTTGTTTTTGTTTTGTTAATGCATGAAAAGAAGTGAACATTTCCTCCCTTTATATAGCATTTCTTAAGGCTAGTTTGGTAATTTGGTTTTGGACACTTGTCCTCCTTATCTTCATGCAAGCTTTAGGATGAAGACCCATGCCCCCTTATGTGTCTTTAGATGTTTGTACACATGGACACCCGATGTGTTTATGTGTCTTTATCTTACTTAATCTTAAGACATGTGTACCGTTCATTTGATGACACGTATCCCTATCATTTTAAGCCATTTTTCATATTCTAGAATATATATATATATACCTTTTGTATTTTATTTATATGCTATGTACATACATATATATATGTGTTCTTCTATTGTTACTACAAGCACATGATGCTCTAACAACTTTTAACAAGTAGAATGTCGTTTATCGATAAAACTGTTTTCGGTCACGTTATCGATATTTCTTCGAACTACTTATCAAAAAGTCAACAACATGCTTTATCCTCATTAATTGTTATTTATAAAGGTATTCAACCAAGGTTATAAAACCATTTTTACGACATTAAATCCAAGATTTAAATATTTAAATAACCTCGATATTTAAATATTTACTGCCCAAAGTTTCAGGTTGTTACATTCTTCCCTCCTTAAAGGAAATTTCGTCCCCGAAATCTATGCAGTAATTAATCAAAAGAATGCCTAATATACCACGAAGGAAAATCTTTGTATCCAGGGCATTTTTCTTGAATTTATACTTTCAAAACAATTTCATAAATTGAATTTTGGAATTAAAGTATAAGACATACCTGAATATCATATGATTAGAACTTCTTAATTTGTGATCAACATTTTATCGTTCTTGCAAGTTATTACTGGATTAGGCCCGCCATAGTTCCTTCTTATGCCCAAATTCAGGATCATGTTCATTTTAGTCCATATCAATACCAGTCTCCTTCCCGTGAATATATACTTAGTTTGGAGTAGATTTAAGGACCCCCCCCCCCTTTTTATAATTGCAGCCAATGCCATATCATCAAGTAAAGACATATTCGTCTTGTGTGGTACCCATCAAAATGTACTAAAGAGTAACCGTGGCAGGCGTATTATAAGGATCATCTGTTAACTTTGTCAGGTTAACTATCACATCAAAGTTCAAATGATATTGAAGAAAGAGTTTCGAATGATAACTATGAATATATAAAACAATTAACAGCAGCATTTTTTTATATATCAATTTCTTTTGTTAGAAATAGGATCTTACCCATCTAAGTGGATCAATACCACACTCAATATAGGATATTTTATCCTGTTGCAATCGGCATCCCCTCATTAAGTAGAGGCAAACTCTGCTTGTTCAATACCACATAGAGTAATAGTTGCACTATCCAAGATTTATTGTCTTATACCGCACATCGTCATCATTTGAAGGTGGCCATCATATTGCGGTCGACATCCCCTCACTAATTAGGGATGCACTCTACTGGCTTAATACCACATAGAGTAATAGTGCACTACCCAAGATCAATTGTCTTATACCACACATTGTCTTCGTCATTCAAAATTATCCATCATTGTTGAAATAATCTATAAAAAATCTTTCATAAGTATAAACAAAGTATTCTCTAAAAGTACTTTTGCACTTTGTAATCACTACTCCAACATAGATAACCATTTCCTTTTGAAAAATTCACACTCTCAACTTCGAAAATCATCAGAAAGGTATTAATTATGAACCCTTTTTTCCACATCAATCTTTTTATATTACTCGATGTATATTAAAATTTTGTATGTGTCACTAGCTACGACATCCGCATTGAATGATGTCAACCTTTTTTTTCAAACACTAATGTTTTGAGATAGCAAACTTTCAAAATTAAAAATGCGTATGACGTAAGTATTCTAGATAATTAATCTAGCTTCCAATAAGATAAATTTTGACCAATCCCAATCAAGGAATCAAAGCTTATGACCAAATTGTTAAGAGAATTTTTAGTAGCTTTAAGTTAACATCATTAGCGCTAAAAAATTCTAATAATATATTGCATAATGACATAATTATTTAAATAGATTTTATTACCTTGGTTTTGCATGAATGTAGTGCTCAATTTACTCCTCTTACTCTTCCTCAATTTTATTTTCCCAAGCTCATTTAATTCCTTCCTCGACAAGATATTATTCCACACTCCTTTTAAGTCACTCTATTGCATCCATTTCATGCTACTACATACCTCCTTTTATAAGTCACTTCATTCATTTCTTCATTACTATATAACTAATCATATGCACTTACAACTTCGTTAAACCTCATTATGTTATGCTTGGTAACGAATCAACACATTATTCTAATCAGTATAAACACTAAACAAAAGTTAAACACACAAAATAAATACTACTCAAGACTCTGATCAGAGGAACGGTGCCTAACCTGATCCAGTTTTATTTATCAAATTAAGGTAGCTTCATTTCAAAATTTCTAGGATGATTTTCTAACCTTATGTGATGTTTTATTTGGGCTTCTAACCTAAGCTTTGATACTAACTTGTAACGCCCCAGAATTTTCGGACCAGTCAAAATTGTCAAAAAACCTTCCATGCAAAACAAAAAATGACAGCTACCAGTGAATAAATATATAAAATCACTAAATGCATGGGATAGAATTTTAATAAAAATACTTATCAGAGTATTCATTTAATTCACAGTGTGTTCATAAATACAAATTAAACACAATTACCAAAAAACTACTTTTGTGCGACTCTGGTGAGATGGACGTCGATGTTCATTCCGGTAATCTCAATGTCAATATGGCTTAAACTTTTAAACATGAAAGATACACCAACACAAGATTTAATAAAACAAATAAATAATTTTATTAATATAGCAGCTACAACACAACAACTTATAACTGCTAACGTACCTTTATCTAATTGGTTGAGCAATTATGTTTACTCCACAAATATCGTACACACATTGATAGATCAAGCATGTGGAAAGAGGCCCAACTTGAAGCCATTAATGAAAGCATATCGGTCGGCCTGAATCCAGGTATATCGGTTGGTCTAACTTCAAGCACACTAGCCGGTCGGTCACAACTCCATAGCAGAACAGCCCTAGGTGAACAGAAAGAGGGACACAGCCACCGGTCGGTAAGAAGCAAAGTGCACCGATCGGTCGCCCCTGGAACAAGGCACTGAATTCAGACACTTCCATACCGGTCGGTCTAGAGGGTGGACGACCGACCGGTCTTAATAAAAAACCCACACCAGGTCGCTCGCGCAAGGGAAAAAAGGAACCATACCAACTGATCGGTCCTATTTCTGACCGACCGGTCCTCCAGACAGCTATTGCCAGGCTGGCCAGTAGCAATTCCATAAATGAAGTCCGACCGATCGGTAGCTCTGAAGGCTACATCACTCCATTTCTCCACTCCTATAAATAGAGATCCAATCCTACATTAATGGGGGAGGATTTTGATGACCCCGAAGGGCTGCTAAATCCAATTCTCAACACTTAGTGATTTCATCATCTCTAATCATCCCAAAGTGAAGATTCAACTCTAAATTCATCGTGAACATGTGGGAATTCATCAAAGTTTGTGTGAAAGCCTAGATTCAATCTACCACTTGCTATATTTGAAGGATCTCATCAGTTTTCCTTTTCAATCTCCACCGAGTTCTAAGAGAGTGTAATGTTGAATGTAATGAGAGAATTTGCTTGTTTTGTAATTCTAAGTGCAAATGGATTGATGTTCAAAGTGGACGTAGATTGCATGTGATCGAACCATTATAAAACATTATGTCTTCTTTTACTTGCATTTTTTCTATTGAAGTGGCTCCACATATCTTATTATCAAGTAAATTGTGAAGTACTCTTTATAATTTTGGTGTTGATTCCAATTTTGAGATCAACATTTGGCACCCACCGTAGGATCGTGTTCGCATATCCTACCTCCTCTCACACTCTCACAAGGTTAATCGCTTTTCCATTAAAGTTCTAAGTCGCATCCTTCTTCAAAATTATGGCCAAGACTAAGAAGTCCATTAGCAAAACTGTGGTAGAAGCCGATGATGTCGCTAATGAAGAAACACCACCTGTAAACCACTTTGAAGTTGGCGAAAATTCAGAAAGCGGAGCCGGTGTGACCAGAAATGAATTAAAAATCGCTATTGCTAATGTCAACAGCCGAATGGATGCTTCTACTAAAATGTTGATGGAGAAACTTGACGCCATTTTTAACACTCGATCAAATCCAGTTCCTCCGAAAGTCCATGTTGATCTCGAAGAAAATGACAAATCACCTGCCTTCGATCGTAACCATAACGATGACATAGAAGACGAATATGATTGGACAAATGACTAGGACGAAGCTAACATCGAAGAATTGAGACCAAAAGCTAAGAATCATTCCGAAGTGAATGCTCAAAAGATCACTGACCCTATCACAGGGGCACCCCCTCGTCAGGAAAGAAAAGCACCTAAGCTCTCTAATCGAGGTCATATGCCTAGACGGACATTTGGTAAAGAGCTCGGCTTCACAGAGCGCCATAACACCGAAGAATACATTTCGGATATAATAGAGTGAGTCATAAAAAAGAACCATGCTAGCAAAGACAATGAAAGAGAATGGGATTTCTCTCTAGATAGGACTCCATTCACCGAAAGAATCCTTGAAGCACAATATGCAAAGAAATTTAATCCTCCGACTTTGCCACCGTATAACGGTCTCGTTGATCCCAACTACTTCCTATTCAAATATGAGTGGCATATGAATGCTGCTAAGATGACTGATGAGATGACATGCACGTACTCTCTTCTTTACTTAGAAGGTGTCGCGTCAATATGGTTTATGAAGCTACCACCCAAATCCATCGATCGATTCTTTGACTTAACCGGAAAGTTCAAGGAGCAATTCCGCATGTACGCTACCAAAGCCAAGGATGCTATAACGCTCTCATCCATGAATCAAAAGCCAGGGGAAACTGTCAAAGCCTTCCTCGGTCGATTCAATATTGCCTTGTCTGAAGTAAGGAATCCGGAACCAAGCATAGTCCTCATGGATCTACTCGATGCTATAGAGAAAACAAGCGAATTCGGAAGATGGATAAAGATGAAGGAACCGGCTACACTTGACAAGTTCTATAAGAAAGCAGAAGAGTATATGAGGGTGGACGATAATCCTATACCTCTTCTGATCATTGATCGCAACCAACTCCTTGAAGCTCCTAAAAGTGCAGCTGTTCAACCTAATCAGAAGAGTACGCAGGGGCAGAAGCGAGCCAATAATGGAAACGACAACTAAACTAGTAGAAAGTTTCATCCTTTTGACTCGTTTGATCTGAAACCTCTGAATGATACTCCTGAGAACATTTACCTTGCCACAAAGGATGTAGAAGATTATCCAAAGCCTCGGCCAATGAAAATGAATGATCATCTGACCAAATCTGGGAAGTTTTGTCGGTTTCATAATCAACCAGGCCACAACACCAATGAGTACTGGCAATTGAGATCGTTGACTAAAGAACTGATTAAGAAGAACCGTCTGCAATAATACGTGAAGAATTCCCAAGATGATAATCCTTCTGCAACTACCCAAAGGCAAGGGGCATCAAATGACCAATCCAATCCAGGCAACTAGCTTCTGCTCACACTATGCCAAGGCTGATAATCAACTGACGACCATTGATGATGATCTAATACCTAAGGTTCAGAATAAGCAATCAATATCGCATTTACTTTACTTTCTGCATTACTTTACTCTTTGCAATATTCTACTTTCTTGTAAATATTATGGAGTGATTTACATGCATTAAACTGAACAAAAACTCTATGGATGAAGCATTGCCCGCCTGTATAAATATCTGACTTGCCAAATTTACACGAAAATTTAGTTCGCGGGAGTCTAGGGCACCCCAATAGGGCAGCGATCAATTACCAAGTTAAGTGACTCTGACCGATGACTGAGGCTCGCTCTGCGGATCGATGCAACCATAACCTTTACCTCATGGTTCATGGAGGTCTAGGATGCTTCGGTCGGGCAACGATCACTTACCAAGTTAATGACTCCGACCGATGACTGATGCCCGCTCCTTGGATCAGCCCAACCTTTACCTCATGGTTCATGGAGGTCCAGGATGCTTTAGTCGGGCAGCGATCACTTACCAAGTTAAGTGACTCCTACCGTTGACTGATGCCTGCTCCGTGGATCAGCCCAACCTTTACCTCATGGTCCATGGAGGTCCAGGATGCTTCAGTCGGGCAGCGATCACTTACCAAGTTAAGTGACTCCGATCGATGACTGATGCCCGCTCCGTGGATCAGCCCAACCTTTACCTCATGGTTCATGGAGGTCCAGGATGCTTCAGTCGGGCAGCGATCAATTACCAAGTTAAGTGACTCTGACCGATGATTGATGCCCACTCCGTGGATCAGCCAAACCTTCACCCAAAGGTTCGCGGGAGTCTAGGGCACCTTAGTCGGGCAGCGATCACTTACCGAGCTAAGTGACTCCGACCGATGACTGAGGTTCGCTCTGCGGATCAATGCAACCTCACCCAAAAATCGCGGAAGTTCGCACTACGAAACGATGCGACAACCAAAAATATTTTCCATAGAAGAAGTAACTTATCCTTAGCAGAGATCAACATTCAATGAACTCTACAATGTCAAATCAGTCAACAGGAGAAGACGAACATTGGACTAAAAATGACCCCCTAAGCCAGGGCACGAATATCAAAGCTTCTCAGATAGGAAGCGAATAACAAATTACAGATACGTATTTCCCAAATATGAAATATCATACATTACCATGAAAGTTGTTTACAATATCAGCACTTGAAATCCACAAGTCAAATTATGTCGACTAGTTGATCTTAAGTGTCGACACGAAACCAAGTTAGAATGTCGTGTTTTTATAGAAAACATTCAGCAAAAAAAAGAGGCTGTAAGAACACTTCATTCAATGAGAATTCATCGTAACTAGTTTATTAACCGACTAATTTGTTATTGATTTGGGCAGTCAATAACAAAACATTAGCCCAGAAACATGTGGTGTTTTTGTTGTTACAAAACGGGTTGTGATGACGAAAAGACTAGAGTTAAATCTGGGGCAATCACACATCAGTACAACAATTTTAGCAATTAATTTTGGTGTCTAAAGTCAAAGTGTCATCGTACACGAGTGGTCAGTATGCTGCTAATAGACAGCGACACTGGTCGGCTTTGAGGAAAAGACAACCAAACGGTCATTGCCTCTAGCAACCGATCGGTCATAAATCAATCGGCCGTCATCTCTAACTACCGATCGGTTAGTTTGCAGATATCAACGGGCTGGTTTCAGATGCAAAGTGCAAGGCATGACAACTGAAAGCATAAAATGAGCTGTAAACTAAGTAACCTAGCTAACTAAGCATTGGTTGTTACGACCAACATACCATTACCATCAAAATGGGTCAACAAATGTAGCCACAACCGTCTCATTGAATCAACATAAACTAGCTTAGAAGTTAAAGGCGAGGACCGGAACTCGCTTAAGTACAACCGGTCTAAAGATAGAGTTCATAAAACTAAAGACTGTCAAGTAACGGAAGGGGAGAGCTATGCGTTCTGGTTCTTTCGAGGCCTTCCAACCTTCCTTTTCATTGGAGTAGAACCCGATGGGGAAGCATCAGAAGCTGGCCTCTTCCCAGATGAACCCACGAGCTCGACATTTTCCTTGGGGAAGGCAGCAATAACAACATCCCGGTCTCTCAAAGCATGGATCGGTTTTGCCTTATCATCTTCCAGAACCGCAATGCGCTCAAGGTTCTCTCGATGGAGTCTCTGCAGATCTCCATCCAATGTGTGTCACTCATGAAGCTTCCTGGAAGTCTATTCTTTGAGCATATCCATCCGGCTCTCAAACTGGTGCATGGTATCCTCCATGCGATTGAGCAATCTAGACTTGACGACAATTATGTCGCCAGACGTCACTTGCCGATCAGAGGGAGGCACATCCAAGTTAAAGGAGACCCCCTGTAAGTTCCAGCCCGGGAGTCATCTGGCAAGTTTGGCATTGCAAGCTCCTGGAGTGCAGCGAGGCATGTTCACGATCGTCTGAATCTTCAATAGGAAGGGATGACAAGTGAAGGAGAATTCACCGAAGGTTAACCGGTTGTCTGACTGTCTAGGTCAAAAAACCTCTTTGCCCTAAGCTCTTCAGGAGATGGTTCCATCCTGCATGAAAAGGGAAGTACTCAAACACTTTTTGTCAATTTCCTAATCATAAAAGTGAACAAGGATAAGAGAGCAACTGGATGGCCTCCAGAAGCAATCGGTCGGTATTGATTTTATCCTAAGTCGACCGGTACCTCCAAAGAATCGCCCAGAAAAACATAAATAATTGGTTGGTCAGTGTTAGTCACATACCAAAGGGTCATAGAACTGATCGACACCTGAGACAAACTGATCGGTACCATTAACTTCCCAGGAGAATTGAACCAACCGATCGATATTAAATACAGACCGACCGGTGCCTTCACTCCTCAGGAACTTAATACGGACTGACCAGTATCCAGAGCCAAACGGGCAACACGGTTGACTCCTCATGAAAAGACCGACCGGCACTGATGTAATTCTAGAATCCGCAGCTATTACTAAACCATTCACAACTTCAATCATGGGCGTTGGCAATACAAGAAGCACGAGAATTAAACTGAAAGTCAATGTGGATCATAAACACATCAATTCAAAACAAGTAGAATCAGGTCCTTAGCAGAACTTTGGGCGAAACGAGAAGACTAAAGCATACAGAATCGGATAAATACAAAAACAAGTCAAAGAAAATTTTCAGCTTAACTAGCAACATAATCAAATCATTCCACCCATGGCCCGATTCTACGCTAAGTGGTGGTTATGTGATTATCGAATCGAGTGTTGCAAAATTAAAGCAGTAAAAGCATTTCAAGATGGATCGACGGAGAATAAAACGAAGTTAGAAGAGAACCTGGCGGCTGAGAATTCAACTCGAAGCTCGAAGGAAGGAGACGGATTAAAAGGAAACCTAAAAGAAAGAGAAAGCACCGTTTTTGTTTTTCTTCGATCAGGATTTGTCTGCCATCATTTTTTTCTTGAAGATGAAAGTAAAACAGTGTGGAAATGACCTCTCAAAGGGCCGCATTAAAACTCGACCGCCATGAGAGAGAAAGGTGTCACATCAGTAATGGGCTAAGTCAAATTTTCCAGGCCTGATGAAAGTAAAACAGTGTGGAAATGACCTCTCAAAGGGCAGCATTATATAAAAGTGCATCGAGAAACTCGACCGCCATGGGAGAGAAAGGTGTCTCATCAGTCAGAGGCTGAGTCAAATTTGCCAGGCCTGATAATGATGCACCGATTGGCCAAGCTTAAGGAAGCCCACGAAAGCCCATTACATTGGACCGACCGGCCATCTGCAAAGCAAACGAAATCCGCTGACCAGTCGTGTAATCGACTACTACAAATATATATATAATCTAACCAAGGCGCGATACCCGTGCGAGTGATCCATCAATTGTGTGATATAAGCGTTCATTTCGAAGCTCGCAATTCTCCCAAGCAGAAAATTGTGAACTTCGAGGGGCAAATGTTTGCTCCACAAATTTCGTACGAACATTGATAGATCAAGCATGTGGAAAGAGGCCCAACTTGAACGCCATTAACGAAAGCATACCGGTCGGCCTGAATCCAAGTATATCGGTCGGTCTAACTTCAAGCACACCAACCGGTCGGTCACAACTCTATAGCAGAACAGTCCTAGGTGAAAAGAAAGAGGAACACACCCACTGGCCGATCAGAAGCAAAGTGCACCGACCGGTCGCCCCTGGAACAAGGCACTGAATTCAGACATTTCTATACAGGTCGGTCTAGAGGATGGACGACCAACCGGTTATAATACAAAACCCACACCAAGTCAGTCAGGCAAGGGAAAAAAGGAACCAGACCGACTGGTCGGTCCTATTTCTGACCGACCGGTCCTCCAAACAGCTATTGCCAGCCTAGCTTCTGGACAGCTATTGCCAGGCTTGCCAGTGGCAATTCCGTAAATAAATTCCGACCGACCGATGACTCTGAAGGCTATATCACTCCATTTATCCACTCCTATAAATAGAGCTCCAATCCAAACTTTAACAGAGGGAGATTTTGATGACCCCGAAGGGCTGCTAAATTCAATTCTCAACACTTACTTAGTGATTTCATCATCTCTAATCATCCTAAAGTGAAGATTCAACTCTAAATTCATCATGAACATGTGGGAATTCATCAAAGTTTGTGTGAAAGCCTAGATTCGATCTACCACTTGCTATATTAGAAGGATCTCATTGGTTTTCCTTTTTAATCTCCACCGAGTTCTAAGAGAGTGTAATGATGAATGTAATGAGAGAATTTGCTTGTTTTGTAATTCTAAGTGCAATAATGGAATTGATGTTCAAAGTGGACGTAGATCGCACGTGATCGAACCACTATAAAACATTGTGTATTCTTCTACTTGCATTTTTTTCTATTGAAGTGGCTCCACATCTTTTATTCTCAAGTACATTGTGAAGTACTCTTTGTAATTTTGGTGTTGATCCCAATTTTGAGATCAACAAATTAGATACAGGATCAAGTCAAGTTAGTTCTTCTTTACACAAAACATTTAAAATCATTATTTACTTCCAAAATATTCTTTATATCAAGTAAGGCTAAAACACTACGAAGATATTAGTTTTGGAAAATATCTATACATCTCTTGTAGAACTTCTTTCAAATGATAAAAATCTTCTATTTTAAATACCAAGAAACTCCTTGGTGATAAAATAGATTATAAATCCAAACTAATCATCAAGAAAAGGAATATTTGAAAATATTGTTTACATAAAACATTTGTCAAAGTAATGCATTTCGATAATGAAATTATGGCTATCAAACCATAGGTACTCTATATCTGTCCCAGTCCCTACTAATCCTTATATTCTTGATTTCGGGACTTTATGCAAGTCATACTAAGTCATCAATGTCCTCAATCATCAGTCATATATGTTGTTTGCTTACTGAAGCAAAATTGCAGTCAATATAGTGTTGAAGTCATGTGCAATATTAGATTAAACCACAAGCTTAAGAAATGAGTAATTGTTTAGATGATGAGTATATTCACAGTACTCCTTCCTGTCTTCGTGCAAAAGCTTTGTAGAACATAATATAGTACTTATCATCACTCCAAAGCAATCAAATGTCTTCCGCGAATCATTGTAATTTGTAAAACTTCACGTCAACCTTCTTTGTTCTCAGTTTTGACACGTTTTGACTCTCTTTTACTTTGATTTAACATCCTCACTTTTAATATTTTGTTCATGATACGATGAGGAAGCTCAAGTCCAAATTTGAGAGGATTTGGAGTAGTTTACCATGGTTTTATACTCAAAAAGTTATTATAATGTTTCTGTTGTGCTGTGGAAAGTTCTGGGTAGTTTATAATTGTTTTAGACTCAAACCAGCTATAACAGCATTTCAGGTGTGCTGTGAAAAGTTCTGTGTAGTTTATAAGACTCAAAACAGATATTACAGCGTTTTTGGCGCACTATGAAAATTCTGGAATCGTTACAGTGCTTTATAAATAATTTAGTGATAAGACAACATTTTTTGAAATGCTATGAAAAAATCAATCCTTGTACAGTGCTTCATAAATAATTCAGAGAAAAGATAGCATTTTAGAAAGCTACGAAATGTTATAAAATTCATATTTTTGGCTAGTTTTCGGCAAAATGTTTGATTTTATTTCTCTATGATAAATATAGTTTTTGGCTCCAAATTTTCTACAGTAAGAAGCTTTCTTAGTCTACTTAATTATCCCAAAAAGAAAACCTCAAAATCATTTATCAATGTGACATGTATAATTCAACAATACAAGGCATTTTTAACATGTCCATTTTAGGTAGATTTTTACCTAACTCTACATCCAGTTTTCAGGTACACAAACGATCGAATTAGAAAAAGTGGACAAAATGAAAGTTGTAGGCCTTTAAGTTAGCTTTCCATGTTGATAAAGAATTCGAAATTTCATCAACAATTGAGGAAGTTATAGACAAATACCGAACGTCATTTTCATTGGTTCGAGTCCAAACATTCATCCTTTAATTTCACAACCTTTTTTCAAAATATGAAATGAATACATGTTCTCAAATAGTTTTCTCACCTTAGAATTTTAGTTTGAACTTGTATTTATTCTCTTGGCTTCTCCTAAACTTCTGCTCTTTATTTTATCTTGTTTTTGTTTTGTGAACGCATGAAAAGAAGTGAATATTTCCACCCTTTATATAGCATTTCTTAAGGTTAGTTTGATAATTTGGTTTTGGACACTTGTCCACCTTATCTTTATGCAAGCTTTACGATGTAGACCCATGCCTCCTTAGGTGACTTTAGATGTTTCTACACATGGACACCAATTGTGTTTATGTGTCTTTATCTTATTTAATCTTAAGACATGTGTATTGTTCATTTGATGACATGTGTCTTACATACATATATGTGTTCTTCTATTGTTACTACATGCACATGATTTTATAACAACTTTTTATAAGTAGAACATCGTTTATCAACAAAACTATTTTCGATCTCATTATCGATATTCCTTCGAACTACTTATCAAAAAGTCAACATGTTTTCTCCTCGTTAATTATTATTTATAAAGGGGTTTAATAAAGGTTATAAAACCATTTTTTTAACGTTAAGTCCAAGATTTAAATATTTAAATAACATCGATATTTAAATATTTACTGCCCGAAGTTTCAGGTTGTTACAATACCTCTCCAAATTTATATTTATTTCCTCAATTCATAAATTATAAACATTGTTATAATTTGTTACATAGGTAATCACAGAAGCAGGTTGTTACATATACCTCCTTCCCCTTAACTTATCTTGCAATTTACGGTTTGGAGAAATTCTTCCATCATCATCGATAATAAACCAACTTTTTCTCTTCAATCTTCAATGAATCTTCATAACAATGTTCAGATCTGAGTGACTGATGTAGAAATAAGTGATATGAAAGCTTTCTTCGATACAAATCGATTACTTTAGGAGTTCTTGCAATTATTTGAAGAGATTTTGAAGCTAGTGACAATTTCTTAGCACCAATGACTCCTGGGTGCTTTAGGTCAATCAGTTGAGCTTCTTAGAGGCTTGATTGTAACTGATATATATGTTGGATAGTCCATCTTTGAAATTGATAAATCTTTTCCTTGAAAAAAGTTCGGTTAAAGTATTTGTTGTTTGGTAAGTTGAAGGTACATGATTTACTTGTAGTTTTCCCTTTTTATAATCAGCTCTCTTATGAGGTAAATGTCACGTTCCTTATGTTTTATCCTTGAATGCAAAAATGGAATATCAGTCAATGATATTGCGCTAATATTATCACATTAAATAGTTTCTTTTCCATTAATTTTGATTCTCCGTTCACTTAAAAGTGACTAAATCCACTTTTCTATACTTCTATATTTAGTCTCTGTACTTGATCTAGATATGGTATTATTATTTTTACACATCGTGGAATATGATTTCTACCCTGGAAGATGCAATATCCAGCTGCAGACTTTCTATCATCATAATTGTTTGCTTAGTCAATTCCGGCATAAGCATTAATATTGAGTTTGTTGCTTGATTGCATGACTTTATTTACACTAAATGAGATGCGTAGCCTTGTATTGTCGGAAGAGGATTGCTTAATCCATCCTTGACCTAGTTAGTATTTCTGATATCTACTTTTTTTACTCTAGTGTATTTCATTATTGGAGGTTCTTGTAACTTCGATGCCAAGGAATGCTAGACCCCTAAATCGTTTATGGAAAATTCATTGCTTAAGTATTTTGTGAGGCTCCTTATTTCTTCTTCACTATTTCCTGTAACTATAAAATAATCAATATAAACTAGTATGCATGTAAAAATGTTATTCGTAAAATTATTAAGCAAAGAATTGTTTGATTTAGCAGGATTATAGCCATGCCTAACTAGGATTGATTTTATTTTATCAAACCATACCATGGAGCTTGATTAAGACTATATATGGCTTTATGCAACCTACGTACAAAATCTTCTGTTCTTTTTCATTTGAATCATTGAGGCTGCTCCATGTAGACCTCCTCCTGCAAAATAGCATTCAAAAATGTATTATTTACATCCAGTTGATTAATGGTTCAATTCTTGTACAGGACAATTGTTAGAATAGTTCTAACTAATGATGGTCTCACAACATGTGAAAATGTAAAGGAACAAAATTCTAAGTTTTTCCTTATAAGTGCATCAAAATCCTCTTCCACTGTTGCTTTCCATTTATCATATGAATAGCTTGCTAATGAGTGGATGGTTCCTTTTTACTCGTTACAACACGGTATGTTTTTTGTTTGAATATTAGCACTTTTGACTCTTGCAATCATATGGCGAATGTTCAATATTTGAACAGTGTCATCTGTTGCCTCTTTGTTTGATTCTAATAATTATCTCTAACTCGATGTTGTGAGTCTGTTGTTGCATTTCTAGGTAATTCTCGGTACTCTTAACTTGATCCACCATTGGACATGGTGTGTTGTGGGCTAGAATCACATTGAGATAGTTGATGCCGAGACTTTGAGATGTCTTGGCTTGCACAGCAAATGATGTCATCATAATGTGCAGGTATGGTGGTATATAATATCTTGGATTATATGACTTTTCGGTTGCGTTGAACTTTGAATTGCTTCAAAAAATACTATTTCATAAAATATTACATGTTTTGATATGTACACATTCTCATTACGATCAAGACATTTATACCCTTTTTGACTGGTAACATAGCTTTAAAAAGTGCGTGGTGAGGACCTATGTGAATTGTAAGGTCTAAGACAAGGAAACCTAAGCAACTAAACATTTTTAAATCATTATAATTGGTTTGAATTTTGTAAAAACCTTTACAAGAAATTTAAATTTCAATATCTTCGTCTGCAACCTATAAATTAAATACGTTGTGGTGGTTAAAGCATCTGGTCAAAATTTTAGTGACAATGATGCTTGTGCAAGCAGTGTTAGTCACTTTTCTACAATGCGTTTGTGTTTTCTATCTATTAGACCAATTTTTTTGAAGTGTGTGAACATGTTACCCTATGAACTATGCCTCTTTTAATAAAGTACTCTTTTAATGGTAAAAAATCTTTACCTCCATCAGTTCGAATCATTTTTACCTGACAGCTTGTTTGCTTTTCTACAATTGCTATGAACTAAATCACTGCATTGTGAGTCCCAAATTTTGATTTTAATAAATAAATATTGGTATATTTGAATAAGAATCAATAAAATGAGTATAATATTCTTAGAATAATTAGTTTTTATTAGGGTTGGTCCCCGTAAATCAACAACAGCAGGTTCTAATGATTTATATACTTAGTTTCAGAATATTGAAATGCAAGTTTATGACTTCTTCTCATTTTATAGTATGTAAAAACATAATATTCAAGAGCATTAACTGCAATATTATTATCACTAAAAATCCATCTTATAATTTTCAAGCTTGGACGACCAAGTTTACAGTGCCGTGTAACAAATGCCACACAAGCTTCATCTTTTTTTTAATTTTGATATATTATAATCATGTTGTTAGCCTCTACATTTCTTGAATTTCCAACTTCAAATTTGTATAACCCTTTATATTCTTTACCCTGCAAAAGAATATTTTATTTAGAATATCCCTAACCAAACAATATTTTGGAAATAATTCAAAATATATATTGTTATCTTTGACAAACTGGGACATATTCATTAAACTTTTTCTGATATGTGACACTCTTAACAAATTGTTTAGATCGGGTTATTTAGCACCATTTATCCTAGCATATCCAGTATATGCAATACGAATAAAGTTACCATTACCCAGAAATAATGACTATTTATCTTTGTATTCCCTGTTTCTAAGATTTAGATTACTAAGGTTGTTTGTAACATGATTTGTTGCTTGAGAATCAACGTACCATGCTTCATCTTAAATATCATATATTTTTTCTATGTCAGAATTTGCATTTTCTTAGTGATTTTGGTTGTCTGATTGTGCATTAACCAAGTTTGCACTTGCATTATAGATTCTTGAATTATAGTCAAATTGTTGGTTAGGAGTATCGTTAGCGCTAAATGTGAAATAGCATTTGTTTGCAGTGTGACCAAACCCTTTACATATTTGACACTTCAATCTACTAGTATTGTTCCATCTGCCTGCTTTACCTCTTGATCTTCTTGACTGATCACCTCTTTGGTATCTATTTGAGTGGTTTTTTAATGTATTGTTCTTTCTTGGTTCTTGACTTTGTTACTGGCGGCATATAGATAGAAAAGTCTGAATTGATTTCTTTCTTTTGATGTAATCTTCCTTCATGAGCGGATGGTGTTAAGTAAACATATTATAAAGAGGATGTGGGCTCTTTTGATGACATGATTTCCACCACTGGTTATGTTACCTGGACTTTGGACCACTTATCAGAAGAAAATCCACGTTGTCATGACTCGACCATCGCATGACTAAACGACTCAGAAGTGTCGCTCGAACATCTAGAGAAAAAGTCCAGATGAAGTCATGCAACTATGGTCATCCCAGCTCATCAAAATAACACTCAAATAGATAAGTGTTTGGGGATTGGTATAAACCACCCTTTGAGACCATAACGTATTCCCAAGCTCTAGGAAACTCAACAAATCTGCTTAAGTCCTCTGGGATCAGTATGTATCCCCGAAACTTCCAAGATCAGTACGTATCCTCCATCTCATTCCAGATCGATGTAAATGATGGACTATACCCCGGATCAGTACTCCACAACAAAATTATTGGATCGATATTCATGGAATAATTCAGAAAAGACTCTAACTCCTTCCAGATCAGTGTAAATGATGATGTTCGTGGGATCGGTACAAACCTTAATGTCACCATTCCACATCCATGATGCAACCCATCATACTTCCTAGTCCTTTAAGCTTCTCCCAAATGAAATCCACTTGAAGGCAGAGTGAACGAGCAAGACTAGGCCCGAGAGCCAAAAACCCAAAAATGCTAAGTGTTTTGGGATCGGTACAGATCCTGATACATTAGGATTTAGGCATGTAACTTCCTGGGCTCTTTCCACTCAATTGCCTCAACTCTTATGTAAATACCCCATTTGATACGAATCAGGAGTTGGCTCCTTGATACTTGGCTTCTACTTGAAGATTTAGCACTTAGAAGGAACTTTGGACTCTTGGCAATCCTTGGTCACTTCGAGAAGAAGAAGTCCAGTCCCTTATTTGGTTTTGCATGGATTCCTAAAAACTTGGAAGCTCCTTCTTCCTTCCTCCAAGCTTTGGAACACCATAGGAGACTTCATCTTCCTCCTCTCAACATATTGGCACCTGGGATCCTCGTGCCTCTTGTATTCTTGGAAGAAATATCGATCTCACCTTGCAACTGATAAAAGTTGATTAATAAAGTGCTAAATTATTGGAATAGACGTAGGCTTTGGCAAGCTGAACTACTATAAACACTATTTTGTTGTCCTCTTGCATTCTCCCTGCATTTTTACATTGCTACGCACTTATTTTCACTATTGTGGAAATCTGCGTATTATGTCAACTTTGGACATAACATTTTGGCGCACCGAGAAGGGGGAACGCACCTACGGTCAACATTATCACTCAGACTTAAGGAAGCTCCCACCTTTTCCCACCGTTCTTCTACCATAAATTTGGAGTTTTACTCAGATCCATCCAGATCTACCTAACAAGCTTGGGAACAATGGTAAACAAGGAAAAATCTACCATTGCTAGACTTTCCAATGTTGGCCAAGAAGCATCCGTCCAGCAACAACCTCTTTCTATTGGCTACTTCTCCTATTCCTGAGGCTCTGGTTACCCAAGCTCAACTTCTCGAAGTTATAAGGAAATTGGAAGAAACTCAAAGATTTCTTAATGACCAAATTAAGCAGAATTTAGAGTTGATGCAATGGCTCCAATAGAATGCTCAATGAGACATCACTCACCTTCAAGCAAATAGGAGCATTATGCCTCCTCCAAATAATGCCTCCTCGAGCTCCAATTCTAATTCCCTTTATAGTAACCAAAGCTGCCGAAAATGGATCAACCATGATGCTACCAGAATAATCAACAGAGAGGGAACGTGTCAGCCCGACCACTCTCGGTTTGGGCCTAATCTCGACCAAGAGACTAGTGCTAGACCTACTGCTAGGCAGGCTCCATTGTCCACAATCTAGAATTTAGCGCCTATACTTTTAGCAACAAACCAGGACCAAGTCCCTCTTAACCAACCTCTACGAAATAAAGAGACGAGGTTGAATACTCATTAAACAATGAAGGTACTCATCCAAGAAGGTGCACTAATCCCCTACACTCCCAAATTCGATCACGATCACTGCAATCCGACGAAGATACATACTTTGGTTCTTACCAAAATGGTCAGCACGATCGTGAGAGAATCACGGGGGCACATCACCGACATCTGGGAAACCAGTACGAGAAGTAACCCCTTCACGGAAAATGTGCTCAATGCCGAATGACCTAGATGCTTCAATATGCCACAACTCACGGTTTACTCGGGGAACTATGTTCCTTGAAACTACATAACTGGTATGAATGGCACATGGATTCTGCCAGCACTACTGACGCCGTGAAGTGCAAGCATTTCCCCATCTTTCATGAACTCATGACCTTTCTATGGTTCTCTTGACTCCCACTGAAAACTGTATTAACTTTCGACCAACTTTCAAGGGGATTGGTCAGACAATTCAGGATGCACATCGTAAGACCCAAAGACATACTGACCATATCCAATATCTACAAGGGAACTGGAGAGTCTCTTAAGAGCTACTTCAAAAGATTTAGCATTGCCTTGTCAGAAGTTGAAGATCCCCAACAGCAAATTGTCTTCGTCTAGCTTGCTAAGGGTGCACTTCCCGACTCTGATTTTGAAGCATAGATTGGTCGAAAGCAACCAAAAACTCTAGAAGCTTTCTATGAAAAAGACAACCAGTTCCTACACCAAAAGGAAGTGCGTAGGAATCGAGCTTCGCAAATTGGTTATCCTGACTACCAACAACACCGCACTGAGCCAGACAGTTTCATTATTGAGAAAATTGGAGAAAGATCTAACGAAGCTAATCCTAATGCTCCAGACAAACCTGCGTATGGCGTAGTCAATAGAGATAGTCAAGATTCACTCGACAATTCCACTCCGCTCAATGACTCCTTCCACTACGTTTACCATGAAGCGTATGACCACGACATAATCAACTATCATCGTCTGAGGGATGTTACTAAAAATCCTCTCTGCCATAGAGAATCAGAGAAGTACAAACAGGCTCCTCCATTTGAAGTTCATGAGCCATCCAACACTCACTAAGAACTACAACCAGTGAGGCACCCAATCATTGAATAGATCCTCAGGGATCATATTTTCGACACAGCAAGATTGCAACAGAAATAAGTGGCTTGGATCAGCGATGCCACAATGTCTAATCTTGCTTGAGTTACACCTTGCTATTTATTTCTAGAGAATAGTTTGATTCCAAGCCCTTACATTGACATACTACTTGATTCATTAACATAACCAAATTTGATGTAACTTTTGTACAAATCACTACGCTATCAACCTATACCTTCGAGATTCATCCGTGGATCATCTGAAGTATAGCTACTGCAACGCGATCAAAAGTGTTCCACCACACTTATCTCCAAGACTAGGGGCAAGTACCATAAAGCCTAATGGACTTGAAAATGACCTACTTATGCTCAGTAAAGCCCAATGGACTTGAAAATGACCTACTTATGCTAAGGAATACTTATGCGTCAATCTATTGGCACAACTTTATTGACCTCCAAAACGAGAGGCAAATGCCGCAAGTTCTATGGGTATGACACAACTTAGTTATGCTCAAGCGTATTTAGAAGTCGGCACTACCATAAGCTCGACAGGCACGACAGGACCTATCCATGTCCATGCATGTTTGAGAGTTTGTATGACGACACTACTCAAAGCTCGATGGTTGATACACGATCGGTTTATACACTAGCACACTTTGGAGTCTATCCATGGGTAGAACCCTAAGCCCAATGGTTGGTACACAATCAATTTATGCTTTATTTTGGATTCCATCCATTGGAACACCCCCCGAACCAATGGTTAGCACATGACTTATCTGTGCTCAGACATATTTAGGGGTATATCCATTGGTATCGGCCAAGCGAGTGTGATATCGACCACTCAATTGGCCAACTCTGATTCTCAGAGTTTGGATTTGAGTATAAAGAACGAACCAACGACGTTCATCCATTAGCTCCACACGACTTAGGATCAACGACCAAAAGGAGGTCCCAAGAGTAGAGCTACCAAATTCTGACTTTACACAACTCGAGATTAATGATCGCAAGGAGGTTTTGAGAGTGAAGTCGGTCCATTTAAACTTCACGCGAGTTAATTTCATCAACAGTGAAGTCGCAAACAATCCGAGTCTAAGTGTAACGACAAGTTACATTACATAAGTACAACTACTAAAAAGTGTAAAAATACTTTAGCACTTAGAGCAATCATCTCCATTGACACAGTGGTCTCCGAGGTCATCACTGGAGAAACTGGTTTGGTAACCTCTCCCAATCACAGGAACAAGAGTAAAAACAATCCCTCTTCTCCAATGAACACCTCATCATCATTGTCTTCATGGCCTTCCACTTCCTCCTGAGCTCCGACTACTTCCCCTCCAGTTGGGTGCATGTCGAGAAGCACAACATAGGGCACAACCGGAAGCGGGTCCGGAGGCACACCTCTACCACCACTTTCCACACCGGAATCATCTTCTCTATGACCCATGGAGCGACATTCAGGAAGAAAACTAGCCATGAGGAGAAGATCATCTGAAATTAAAGTTTGGACATCATGGAAGTCACTTCTGACATCCCTCAAGGCCAAGGCTCTCTGCAAACAAGCACTTTGGAACTTGGTGACAACATTTAGTTTTATAACTAAAATCATCGTCATCACTGACTACCGACGCAATACCCGGGTTGACCCGCGATTACATCATGATTGGACCGAGAATCAAATCCTCAAGTTGATGATTCAACCATATGTCCACATCATATGTGCATATCCAAATTATCAATCCAAACGGGTTCGTTTTTCAAGCATTAAGTAGTTAAATGACGATACGTTCGTTCAAAATCTCGATCCAACCACGCGACGTTGCGAAATGACTCGAATTCGTAAACTCAAATATCGAAGTCTAAATTTTTTTAAGTGGTATGGGATACAAATTTCCATTGTGTATCCCCACAACACCTGAAAATTTTGACTCTTGGATATCCAAATCATGAGAATGTTTAAGGTTCCTGGGATACGAATTTCAGTTTTGTATCCTCAACTATTTAAGTTGTTTCGACTTCATCTCTAGATAACCCCATCACTGTTCCCGCAATCTCCTCCAATTCTATATCCCTCTTTTCCTTACCCAAAAACCTAAGATAAATCCACATATTCGAGATATGAAATTTCATTCTGTATCTTAAAAAATGATAGAGTATTTGGGATACGAGATGACATTTTGTATCCCTCCATATCAACTTCATTATGTTTCACATTTACAACTTTGATCATATTGCGCAAAACCACGTGCAAACGTGTGAGTACATACGTAACTCTATCCCAACAAGGGCTTGTTTACCTCGGTGTAAGAGGGAGTTGGCAACGAATGTTTAGTTTCTTGAATCGACAAAAATTAGACACTCATGTGAGTAATCACACATGTTCCAGTCCGAGCAATTAGAGTTCTCAACAATGCCAGAACTGTTCACCCATACCATCAAGCTTCAACAAAGGCATAGCAACCGCTCTAAAGCAACATACTGTTGGATCCAGATTAACCCTAATTGAAAATTAAGCGAGATATTAAAAATATCATATCACAGAATGCAACAGAAAATAAATACAGAAAGGTAAATGGCACAAGATATACCCAGCTTCGGCAAAATCCTACCTACTGCTGCATTTCTAAGGTTTCCACTAGGTAATAAAACAGATCCCGCTTACAAGACCATGTAAACTCGCGAACCCCTCGCTTCTATTTTAATCCTACGCTCAAAACCCTAGACTGACCGATATCCCCTCGATCAGATTTCCCCTGATTACGACCCCGTAACCAGCAACCCTAGTTTTTACAGACTCTAGTAAACTGTCAGTCAACACCCTGACTGAATCCCTCTAGATTTTGCAAACTCTAGAACTGATCGTTTATTTTTAAAACACAAATTAAAAACAAAACAAAGATAAATAAATAAAAACCCTAGGAAATAAAAATAAGGTTCATCCCTTTATCTTTTACACACTAGGCCAACCCACTTCAATTTTTTTTTCACCCGATCCTTTTCTCTAGAAAAAGATAATGGCAGCCGTCACTATGGTTTTCGAAATCCTTCCCAAATCAATTCGATGGCTTGATCAAATGATGTTGTGATAACTCTGAAGCTTGATTCTTTGATGGCTTTGCTTATCCGATTTGGAATTGCTTTCTGCCTCGATCGAAACTGTGAGTTTTCCAAAATTTGTTGCTTTGAAATGCTTGAATTGATTTTGTGGGTTTCGATCCCTATTGCCAATGATGTAATGGTGTTTATATAGGATTTTAGAAATCCTAAAAATTCTCTGATTTCCTTGATATTGACTTGCTCTGATTATGCTTGTTTCCCCCTTTTGAATTCTCGGCTGAATGATTGTACTTGCATGATTCTTGTGATTGAAATCTTCAAATGAAACTGGACATATATTTCGGCCTTCAAACAGATTCTGGAAAATTTGATTTTTGCAATTTATTGAGGAAATTGCGTGATTAAATTTTGATGTATCAAGACATGATTTTTGCTCCCTTCAATGAATCTGGTCGACATATTGAACCATTTTAAAATTTGCAAATTTGGAAGAAGTATTTGGTTTTCAAGCATGATTTTTGGAAATAAACTTGTTTCTTTTAATCTCCTTGCGTGATTGATCCTAGAATCAAATCTTACAATTTTTTCTTGAACACATTAAAAAGCTTGTCAAAATTGGGTTGCTGATTTTCGGGAAATATAAATGAAATGATTTTCTTTTCTGGAAACATTTTAAACTTGGTTTGCTCTTGGATGATTTCCCTGAATAAATTCTAGAAATAGATACTTGCCAAAGATTATGTCCCTCTATAAAAATGATGTTGTACTTGCCAAACAAAGTATATCCGGAAACTCCTTGATTAAAAAACTGAACCATTTCAGTTCTGTGAAATGAATTTCTTGCCGACTTTTTAAAACTGGAAACAACATGAATTTGTTTTTCTTGGCCCCTTTAAAACAAAAACTGTGAATGTTTATTCTCCACAATTGATTTCAAATATTTCTGGAAACTCTTAATGCCCAAAATTGTGAATGGAGATACTTGAAAATAGATTGTCCACTTGTAGAAAAAATGAACACTCTTATTGCTGTATTTCATTTCAGTTGAAACTGTTTGAGTTGCATATGGATTTTTCCTTGAACTTCCATCCATTCGGCATGCTGTTCTGGCTTGTTTGTTACCTGATTTGCTCAGTTCATATATGTATGTCACTTGCATACATTGGTCTGTTTCAACATATTTGTATATATGTTGCCATATGTATTTCCATACCACTGTCTTTCATATTGACATTGCTAGGCCATTTTTGCAAATGCATGAGTATGTACTTTGTTTCTGCTAGTATCACACCATCCATGTAATTTACATGTGCATCTCTTTAGTCATGCTTGTGATTTGTGGTTATTGCTTTGTCATAAAAAAAATGCTCCAATGTCTATTCTAGACCTAGCTATCTTGGGTTTTTGTTGATATACACATACACATTCATGACTTGTGTTTGATCCATATGTACCATGTTGTGTTCATGCTGAGTTTCTAAAACATGTTAATGCTGTGTTGAAATATCTTGAGCTCCATTTTGAATTTTGAGTTGTCTTGTCTTTGCTGCAGACACTTGAACCTGACTTGATGTGAGCTTTGCTGTTTATGCTGGCTTGACCATACATACTTGCTGAACTTTTGCAAACTGATTTGCATTGTGCACTAGGTCGAGTTGGTCCACGTGGCTGCTCCTCAGTGGCACACTGGAATGGCGAGGTAGTGCACACGTGTGTATATATGCATGCATGTATTTGAAGCCATCCAGAATAGATTTTCCTGTCCATGCACTGTAATATGTGTATATACATACACATGTATGTGTACATATGTATTGTGCGCGTGCTATATTCACATATCAGATCAAGTCATGAAAAATGATGAGAAACACACCGAAATTTTGAGGCAAATAAAATTTTAAAAATAAAATTTATATTTGCATGTGTTCAGTTTTTATCTCTATTGCAGTGTACTGTGTGTGTTTTTCATGTGACAGGTAAGCGGACGATGACTGGACTGACTGGAAGTTGATGTAAAGCAAAAGACAGAAGACTGAAGACAGTGTTGAGTGTCAATGTGTAAATGTGTCAATGTATGTATGTAAATATGACTGCATATTGAGTGTGAGAGTTGTAGAGAGGAACTGATGTGAATATAAAATGAATGTGAAATATATTACTGAGAAATTGTATAAATAGTTGGAGTTGTAAATTTGTACTGTTAAGATATTGAAATAAAAAATTATATTTAAATAAAATACTGTGTGAATATTTGAATTTTTGTACAGTCGTATTCTATTTAAATATAAATATCATATTCCTTCCTGTGATGTATCTATGAAATAATACAATACAAATACATTTATAATAATATATATTTGGTTGTTATCATCAAACAAAAATCATATAATTGCGTATACAACTACGTCATATACAACAATCTCCTCCTTTTGATGATGACTACGTCATATACAACAATCTCCCCCTTTTGATGATGATAAACAAATATTAAGATTTTGAATCCAATAAATGTGTTTGACGATAGTGAAGAACTGAACTCCTCCTATTTGAATGATCCCCCTACAACAGAGACTCCCCCTATAACTGTGCTTGAGTGGAAAAAAAATGAAAATTGAATAAATTTTCAATAGTAAAAATATTTTAGTAAAATTATTTATAAAAAATTCACTCATAAGTCAAAATCTCAATCCATTCTCCCCCTTTTGTTATCATCAAAAGGATACAGAGTTTAAAATACAGATGAAAAATGACTAAAAAATAATAATTTCAGTTTAAGAGGAAGAACGGTCATCATAAATCTCAATCAGTCAAACAAAAATCATAATAAACTGAGAACTGGTGTTATATTCCACATTGTAGATAATGACGGATTTACGATGAAATTATTAAAAATGGGGAGAGTTATAAAGATATGAATTTCAATTATTTTCAAAAGAATTTTATAAAATTGAAGCACAAAAACAGTGATGGATTTGGACTATAATTAATCATTCAATTTAAGTGACAAAATCGTGTAATCTTAAATCCAAATAGCTATCAATCAACAAATCATAATACTTTATAAAATATTAACACACTTCACAGATTAGAAAGATGGATTGATAGGCTGGTTTTTATACACCAAGTAAAATTTCAGATTGATTTCTATATATAGCATATTATTTCTTTTTTCATTTTATTTAAGAGCACACTGACCACGCATAACCAGAGCTTGGATTTTTAAATGAGGTCAGTCGCAGCTTAAATTATAAGTTGTCTCTTAACCATGCATGAACAGAGCTTGGATTTTTAAATGAGGTTAGAGACACACTTATATATTTATCGTTTTCAACTTCAAAAGGAAAACTCCTCGGTATATAAAACCAATATGAATGATAGAAATGTGGTAGGTACAGAAATGAATTGTGAAATAAATTTCTAAATTAAGTATATTATGAAATATGGTCGACTATACCGGGATCATTGAAAATTTTCAATTATCACTAATTATGAATAATAACATAGTCCAATTTCTATCACAAACATTTTCACTGTTTATTCAAGATGATTTTTTTTTTAAATATTAAACTCTCCACATTAATATTAAAAACATGATGGATGGCAGAATAATGGTAGATAAAGAAGATGGTCGTGAAATAATTGTCAATTCTAAGATATTATAATAATTGTTCAACCATCATGAAAATCTAAAAAAAATTCTCCTCTTATTGTAAAAATATACTGCAGTCACAATTCATCACAATTTCAAAATCTGATAATAATTTTGATGAATTATAAATATAGTTCAATTTGGATATTGATTTCAATTTCTGAATGAATAATCAATAAATAATTTTAAAATTGAAAATCAATCACAAGAGGGATATGAAGAGTTATACGAAGTAAGAGGGAATTAAAATATATATACAGCAATGCAACAACAACACATCTAAACTGATACCACTTGATGTCTCAATTAATGAGAATTTTGACATGATACTAGAGACGAACAAGAATTTCATAGACAAAAGAATTATAAGTACAAAGCCCAAGCAGACAAGATAACAGAATATGCACATGTATCGGATCAGCAAATAGATGATTCCAAAACAAACAATTTTCAAAATAGTATCAAAGCAACACGGAAAATAGTTTCAAATCATACTTGTCAAGATGATGGTCACATAAGATGATTCATGATCCAAGATTAAAAATACTGTTTATTTTAAATCATTTGATGGAATATGAAAATATCAGGATTCAATTAATCAATCACACCAAATTATAAATTTCAGATTCAAGATGTATGATTCAATAAATCAATAATTTCAAATGATTTTAAACGAACAGATATTCAAATCAAATAATCATGAAATAACAGTGAGATTTAAGACCAGATATTCAAAGAATTTTCAAAATTATCTCTGACAAGTATAAGAGAAATTTCAGATCATTTACATCAAATTTGAGAGGTATTCATGATCCAAAAAATTAAAAATAATTTATTTGAAATCACTTGAGTCAAGGTCAGGTTTGAGATATAATGAATTATTCACACAAGATTGATAATTTCAAATTTACATGGTGTGTGATAGTCAAAATATCATGAATTTCTGAAGATTTCAAACAAAACTAATTTCAACCATGATAATCATGAATAAAGATGAATTTTAGATGTATCACTAATTCAAGACAATTTAAAATATTCAAGCCAATTTGAAAATTTCTAAAATTATCACAACAGATAAATAACAGAGTGCTGTAATGAGTATAAATTTTCAAGACTTTCCAAAATGAATTAGAAGAGACTCAAAACAGCAAAGGTGTGTGAAATTCCATAAAACTTTCAGATCTTCAAAAATTTAGAATTCGAATCAACAGTGTTCAAAATTTGACAAGAATACATCAACACTGTTATGAATTCAGAGATCAGAAAATAAACTTCAAAACAATTGCAGATATTTACAAATTTAAATTCAAGATCTGGAAATAATAAAAACCTCAGAGTTCTATTCAGATAAAGCGAATTTCCAGAAGATCATGAGTACTGCAATTGAAAGTTAAGAGAGTACAAGAAAAATTACAATGATATGACAGTGACAAATCAAATTAAAAAAAAGGGGTAGAAGGAGGAATACACAAAAAGAACAAAATATTTACAAAGATGAGTTTAGAGGTCATACCTGAAATTGATGTAGACCAGAATCTCTAACTCATCAATTCTTGGCTAAACGAACTGTAAATGATACAGAATTATAGACCAGCTTGATATCAAATTTCCTTTCAGCACAATAGTTCCTCAACCAACTTCGGTACCTAACAGTTTAAAGGATCGAGTGGTCTAACAAAATTAGTAAAATCACTTACAGTTTTGTTAACATCATCCGGTACCCAAATCTTTTTGTATAATAGCCCATTCGAATCTATCTTTGTGCCTTTAGGAACCCAAAACTGTATGAATTTAACGAAGCCTGTATTATTTCCTTTTGGGATCCAAGATTGTTTGAATGGTTTGTTATAAAACAAATTCTCATCTCAGTTATGATTTACAAACCCTTTGAAATATTTGAACTCAAATTTTCAAAACGAATATTCTCAAAATGATTTGAAGGATTTAAAAAAAACATTTGATCTTCTCTTTTCAAACTCATCAATTTTTCCAAAGTCGAATCCACTTTTATTTCTTGATGAAAATTGATTTTTCAACAACATATTTAAATATTTTTCACCGTTAGAAAACTTAGTCAATGCTGTTTCAAGTTGTTGAATTTTAGTTTTAAGATCATGGTTTTCTTTCATTAAATCTAAACAATGATTTTCGGTGATCTTACATTTTTCAAAATCAAATTTCAAAACCATATTTTCATCTTTAAGCAATTTAATTTTGGCTTGGGACTCAGTAATCTCAAATTCAAAATGTTTCCGACTTTCAAATTCAAATTTTTCAATTTTTTGAATTTTTCTATCTCAATTTCAAGCTCGTTCATGATTGATTCAGATTTCTATAAATTTTGATTCTCAAAAATTTTATGTTTTGAATTAAGCACATCCAACTCCTTTTGCAAAACATTGTTTTTGTAAATTAGCTCATCCTCCTTTTGTTTTGAAATCATAATTTCTTTTTCAAGCTTTTGGAAATTTTCATTTAGATGAGCTAAATCAGTTTTCAAATTTATACAACTTTTGCAATAAGAGTTTTCTTGTTTTAATTGCAACATATTATTTTTGCAAATCAAATCATGATTTTCAGATTTCAGAAGATTGTTTTTCCATTGGAGTTTATCAACAAATTTAGTTAAATCAGTACACACGTAAACTAAATCTTTGTATGATAAATCTTCTGTTTCATTATCTGTTGATTCTCGATCACCTAAATCATTTGAATTTTTATCTGTATAGCCTGTTAGACATAAATATGAATCTGAGATGTCCTTCTCTGGTTTTGAGCAGTTGTTGTCAGTTTTTAATACAGCGCATCGAGAGTTCTCCAGATATCCTGCGCAGTCAAACAATGAGAGATAAGATCAGGCTGATTATTACTAAGATAAGAATATAGAATATGCATAGCACTAGCATTTAAAACTTTATTCCTCTTATCCAACATATCTCCCTGGCTTTCAATAATATTCCAATAATCTAAATTAACAGATTTTAAATGTAATTCGATTTTTGATTTCCAAATTAAAAAATCTGTACCATTGAAAATAATTGGAATATCACTGGACTGACTCTATATGGACTGACAACTAGGAGATACCATGACTCTAGAGTTAATGGAAATACCTGCTCTGATACCACTTGTTGGATCTAGATTAACCCTAAAGGGGGGTGAATAGGGTTTATTGAAAATTAAGCGAGATATTAAAAATATCAGATCACAGAATGCAGTAGAAAATAAATACAGAAAGGTAAATGACACAAGATATACCCAGCTTCGGCAAAATCCTGCATACTGCTGCATTTCTAAGGTTTCTACTAGGTAATAGAACAGATCCTGCTTACAAGACCATGTAAACTCGCAAACCGCTCGCTCTTATTCTAATCCTACGCTCAAAACCATAGACTGACCGATATCCCCTCGATCAGATTCCCCCTGATTACGACCCCATAACCAGTAACCCTAGTTTTTACAGACTCTAGTAAACTGTCAACACCCTGACTGAATCCCTCTAGATTTTACAGACTCTAGAACTGATCGTTTGTTTTTACAACACAAATTAAAAACAAAACAAAGATAAATAAATAAAAACCCTAGGAAATAAAAATAAGGTTCATCCCTTTCTCTTTTACACACTAGGCCGGCACATTTCAAATTTTTTTCACCCGATCCTTTGTCTCTGGAAAAAGATAATGGCGACCGTCACTAGGGTTTTCGAAATCCTTCCCAAATCAATTCGATGGCTTGATCAAATGATGTTGTGATAACTCTGAAGCTTAATTCTTTGATGTCTTTGCTTGTCCGATTTGGAATTGCTCTCTTCCTCGATCGAAACTGTGAGTTTTCCAAAATTTGTTGCTTTGAAATGCTTGAATTGATTTTGTGGGTTTCGATCCCTATTGCCAATAATGTAATGGTGTTTATATAGGATTTTAAAAATTCTCTGATTTCCTTGATATTGACTTGCTCTGATTATGCCTGTTTCCCCCTTTTGAATTCTCGGCTGAATGATTGTACTTGCATGATTCTTGTGATTGAAACTGGACATATATTTTGGCCTTCAAACAGATTCTGGAAAATTTAATTCTTTCGATTGATTGAGGAAATTGCATGATTAAATTTTGATGTATCAAGACATAATTTTTGCTCCCTTCAATGAATCTGGTCGACATATTGAACCATTTTAAAATTTGCAAATTTGAAAGCAGTATTTGATTTTTTCAAGCATGATTTCTGGAAATAAACTTGTTTCCTTTGATCTCCTTGCATGATTGTTCCTGGAATCAAATCTTACAATTGTTTCTTGAACACATTAAAAAGCTTGTCAAAATTGGGTTGTTGATTTTTTGGAAATATAAATGAAATGATTTCTTTTCTGGAAACATTTTAAACTTGGTTTTCTCTTGGATGATTTCCCAGAATAAATTCTGGAAATAGATACTTGCCAAAAATTATGTCCCTATATACAAATGATGTTGTACTTGCCAAACAAAGTATATCCGGAAACTCCTTGATTAAAAAACTGAACCATTTCAGTTCTGTGAAATGAATTTCTTGCCATATTTCTTGCCGACTTTTTAAAACTGGAAACAACATGAATTTGTTTTTCTTGGCCCCTTTAAAACAAAACTGTGAATGTTTATTCTTCACAATTGATTTCAAATATTTCTAAAAACTCTTGATGCCCAAAATTGTGAATGGAGATACTTGAAAATAGATTGTCCACTTGTAGAAAAAAATGAACACTCTTGTTGTTGTATTTCATTTCAGTTGAAACTGTTTGAGCTGCATATGGATTTTTCCTTGAACATGGTCCATCCATTCGGCATGCTGTTCTGGCTTGTTTGTTACCTGATTTGCTCAGTTCATATATGTATGTCACTTGCATACATTGGTCTGTTTCAACATATTTGTATATATGTTTCCATATGTATTTCCATACCACTGTCTTGCATATTGACATTGCTCAGCCATTTTTGTCAATGCATGAGTATGTACTTTGTTGCTGCTAGTATCACACCATCCATGTAATTTACATGTGCATCTCTTTGGTCATGCTTGTGATTTGTGGTTATTGCTTTATCATAAAAAATTGCTCTAATCTCTATTCTGCAACTTTCTTGGGTTTTTGTTGATATACACATACACATGCATGACTTGTGTTTGATCCATATGTACCATGTTGTGTTCATGCTGAGTTTCTAAAACATGTTAATGTTGTGTTGAAATACCTTGAGCTCCTCTTGAATTTTGAGTTGTTTTGTCTTTGTTAAAGACACTTGAACCTGACTTGATGTGAGCTTTGCTGTTTATGTTGGCTTAACCATACATGCTTGCTGAACTTTTGCAAACTGATTTGCATTGTGCAGTAGGTCGAGTTGGTCCACGTGGCTGCTCCTCAGTTGCACACTGGACTGGCGAGGCAGTGTACACGTGTGTATTTGCAGCCATCCAGAATAGATTTTCCTATCCCTGCATTGTAGTATGTGTATATACATGCACATGTATGTGTATACATGTATCATGCGCGTGTTATATTCATATATCAGATCAAGTCATGAAAAATGATGAGAAACACATCGAAATTCTAAGGCAAATAAAATTTTAAAAATAAAATTTATATTTGCATGTGTTCAGTTTTTATTTCTATTGCAGTGTATTGTGTGTGTTTTTCATGTGACAGGTAAGCCAACGATGACTGGACTGACTGGAAGATGATGTAAAGCAAAAGACTGAAGACAGTGTTAAGTGTCAATATGTAAATGTGTCAATGTATGTATGTAAATATGACTGCATACTGAGTGTGAGAGCTGTAGAGAGGAACTGATGTAAATATAAAATGAATGTGAAATATATTACTAAGAAATTATACAAATAGTTGGAGTTGTAAATTTGTACTGTTTAGATACTGAAATAAAAAATTATATTTAAATAAAATATTATGTGAATATTTGAATTTCTGTACAGTCGTATTCTATTTAAATATAAATATTATATTCCTTTATGTGATGTATCTACGAAATAGTACAGTACAAACATAGTTATAATAATATATATTTAGTTGTTATCATCAAATAAAAATCATATAATTGTGTATACAACTACTTCATATACAATAATTTCCCCCTTTTGATGATGACTACATCATATATAACACTTACTTCCTGGAATATGCTTCTCAACAAAGGGGTCATGAACATTGGATAAAACATGGAGATCTTTCCCGACACCCGATACTTGTCTCAATTCTCACGTCATGTTTACATAAGACATACTTTGGAGGGAAAGTGTTACCCGGCCTTTTGGCCCGGCTATCAAAAGCAAATCCAAGATGACACAGCTCGACCATCGCATGGTTAAACGAATTAGAAGTTCACTCGAACGTCTAAATAAGAGAAGTCCAGATGGTGTCGTGCAAGTACGGTCATTCCAACTCAATAAAACAGCACTCAAATGGCTAAGTGTTTGGGGATCAGATAAACCATCCTTTGGGATTGATATGAATCCCCAAGGTCCAAGAAACTCAACAAATCTGCACAGGTCCCCGAGATTGGTGCGTATTCGCGAAACTCCCAGTATTTGTACGTATCTCCCATCTTATTCTAGATCGGTGCGAATGATGGACCATCCCCGATCGGTACTCCACAAAAAACTTCTGGGATCGGTATTTATAGAGCAATTCAGAAACTATTCTAACTCCTTTCGGATCAGTGTAAATGGTGAAGTTTGTGAGATCCGTACAAACCTCAACGTCTCCATTCCACATCCAAGATCCAACCTATTATACTTCCCATTCCTTCAAACTTATCCCAACCGAAGGCAGAGTGAATGAAGGAGACAAGCCCTCCAGAACCGAAGCTCAAAACCACTAATTGTTTTGGGATCGGTACCGATCTCAGTACCGGTCGCGGGATCAATACCAATCCTGATATATTGGGATTCAAGCCCGTAACTTCCTGGGTTTTTTCCACTCACCTGCCTCACATCTTCTATAAATACTCATTCTGATACGAATTAGGGGTTGGCTCTTTGGCACTTGGCTTCTACTTGATGATTTAGCACTTGGAAGAACTTTGGACTCTTGGCTATCCTTGGACACTTCAGGAAGAAGAAGTCCAGCCCCTTATTTGGTTTTGCATGACTTCTTGAACACTTGAAAGATCCTCCTTCCTTCCTCCAAGCTTTGGACCACCATTAGGAGAATTTATCTTCTCCTCCAAACAATTTGGCACTTGGGACCCTCGTGGCTTTTGTATTATTGGAAGAAATACCGATAAAAGTTGATTAATAAATTACCAAATTACTCGAGTGGGCGTAGGCTTTGACAAGTTAAACCACTATAAACACTATGCTGTTGTTCTCTTGCGTTCTCCTTACATCTTTTCATCGCTATACACTTATTTTCACTGTCGTGGAAATCTTTGGGTGTTATGCCAACTTTTGGACATTAACATGTTATATATAAGATTTGTTCACTTTCTGAATTCTATGTCCAGCAGGGTGTAAATTGGTTAGGGGTGTAAATTGGTTGGACTGGACCAGACGAAAATGTGTTCGGTTTCTATTCTAAAAAATATCGGACCGAACACAGACCAAACGAAATTTTTTTCTCGTACAAATTTTGCTGTCCTATCTCGTATCCTAAATGAAATCGGTCGGACATGGACATGTGTTTTTCGAACACGGACCCGTTCGGACATGACTATTAAAATTAAATTATATATATTTTTATTAGATTTTTTTTTCAACTATATGGAATTATGAGGAATTCAGATGGATTCGAACGAATACGGACTGAACGTGGATTTTTCTTATATAAATTTCTTTGTTTTAACTCGTGTCCTAAATGAAAATTGGACGGACGTATTTCGGTCACAAACACGAGCAAACATCGGACATTTGTACAAAATTTACATGCAAGTTGATCACATGGTTTTTTGACTTTTATTGGGTATTCGTCGTATGATTTTATTTTATTTTTTCCCTTTTTTTTTTTTTTCTTTTTTGGCAACTGCCACTTATAGTGTTAAATTCATTGAGAAGTGGAAGTTCTGTCTATTGTAGACCATATTCATGTGATGTTCTGCACTCTATCAATTGAGGCAATAGAGTTGCACCAATTGATGACATTAACCAAGAGCTGACCACATTATCTGTCTTTGATGAGATATGTGTTTTTGATTCACTTTCAGTCTGTCTTTATTATCTTTGATATATTCTTTTGCACCATCTTTGTCCCATAAATATACTTTCATAAGCCATATGCTTTAACTATTGTTTATATTTGCAGTTTCTTCAACAGAAAATTTGTTTTATCAAGTTGTATGGAAATGAGTTGACTCTGTGGTTCGATGATAGCCTTGATCAGTTCTTGGGTGATCTCAATCTATGACTGACTGGAGCTTGAGAAAGAAGTGAATTGGTTATATCTCCTTCGGCCATTGCAAAAAATGAAAATTGATGACACTTCTCTGACTCGCTTCTCCGAGCAGGATGCCCAATCAAAAGATGAAAATTGATCTTTTATAGAAGAAAATTGATCTTTTATACAAGATCAATCAAACCATTTTGAAAAAACTGTTTTAACAGTCTCAAATGAAGATGATGATGGTTCACTCTCTAATAAGGATCTTGTTGTTAAGCAGTTTGTTTTCTCTTTGATACCATGTTAGAAATGATAGAGAGATCGTCTTTTTATTGACTGAAAATGATGTGCACATTGATTACATTCGGTTTGTACAGACTATTGTATGTGTGTGTTGATGGGCTTCGAATACAAAGTCAGCCCAATACCAATAGAACCCGAAATGCATATAACTTATAACATAATGTTTCGGTTCAGTTCTCTCACAGCAATGTAGCAACAGTTATTCAAAATCAATAATCAGACATGAATCTTAAGACAAATACCAATTCCTTGAATGATTCGGTCATTTGGACATAACAGTATGCAAGTAACAAGGTGATATAAATTACAAAATGTTGATATGGTTACATATAAAACTCCCTATTCCCTGTGGTCGAGGATAAACAAAACTATATGCATCTCATATACAAATAAATTACAAAGAATAGTAATGAACTAAACTTAGGTAATGAGATGCTGCCGCAAATTTTTAGTTCTTTTCTTGTTCTTGAGCTTTCTGAAGGCACAAGATTCTATTTGTCGAATTCTCTCTCTGCTCACGCCTATCGCTTCTCCTATTTCCTGCAAAGTTTTCATTCTTCCATCCCCTAAACCGAACCTCCATTTTATGACTTGCTTCTCCCTTGGGCTCAAACTATCAAGTACTTTGTTTAAATCCCGTCTTACGATTTGCTTGATGAGTATTTCTTCGGATGTCAATGCTTCTGGATCAGCTATAACTTCCTGTATACGAATATATGATATGTTTAAACTGTATGTGAAAACTTTATAAACGTTTCTCTATAGTGTTTATGTATAGTGTTTGATTTATGGGGTGTCAAAATATTAACTATGCATCTGACATTATTTATAGTATAACCAGATACATTTTCTAATATGCAAGGTGCATCATTATATGATCTAGGAAATAGCATCATCTTGCACTAAAAGAAAGTTCTGCTTCCATATTGTTCCAAACTTAAGCATGGGTTTTGATTGCACTGTGCATATATGCAAGCCTTGTCTTCAGTTAAACTTAAACAAACTTACAATATTATGGAACTGAGAAGCATAAATTCTATTATAAACAAACATATGAATTAAAAGAATATTTGAAAGTGAAGTGGCTAACCGAAGGTTTTAAGCTCATGTCAATCCCAAATTTCTGATCCAAAGATCGAGGAGCTTTAGGTGCTAACATCACTGCTGTGAACCTCTTCATAGTTAAACCCGCTTCTTTTGCTAATTCTTCGTTGTCTGGATACTTCCCATTTTCGCTATATAGATGTTTTCTTGCTTCGCGAACTCTATATGTAGCCTCCACCATGTGAAACTGAAAAAGGTTAGACTTATTGTATTAGTCGCCACGTTTCTGATGTTTAGATGATATTGAACATCAGTCATTAGATGCTTGGTAAATAAATATCTTACTGGTAAGCGAATTGTCCGAGATTGTTCTGAAAGAGATCTGCGCACAGCCTGTTTTATCCACCAATGCGCATATGTTGAAAATTTGAAACCTTTCGATGCATCAAATTTCTCGGCACCTTTCACCAAACCCCTACATCCTTCCTGTAGAACAATTAAATTCATTATTAAGTTAAAATGTTTGTCCCATTCATTTAAGGCTATTTGCCAAACTTTCCAGGTAACTTATTATTCGCTTCTTTGAAATCGTCATCCTTAAAATACAAACTTTTATGTTTCTGAATCCATCAGTTAAAATAACCATAAACCTTTATGCATGGTTGGTTGGAACAAACATGAAAAACTTGACTAATGCATTTTAAAAGTTGCATACCTGCACAAGATCTTGCAAGTTCATTCCTGCACCTTGAAAGTTCTTGGCAATAGAGATAACAAGACGTATATTGCTTTTTATCATTCTATCCTTGCAATGTTTCCCATAATTTAATCGTCTTCTTAACGTCTTTTGATCAACCTTAGCTGCTGCCGCCCATTGAGCAAATGATGGTGGACTGCCAAATCTTTCCGTAAGCTCCTCTTGAAGCTTTTCTAGCCTTATCATTTCCTACGGATTGTTTTTTTTTAGAAAAAAAAAATGATACATAATTAGAACTTATGACCAGATAAGATGTCAACATGTACTTTATTCATGGCTCTTTTTGAATCAACCGCAAATAATTATTTGATTAACTTCATCATTACTTTGGCATCATAATTAATGGCTTGCGAATTGTGCCTTTGCAGATGAATAGATAACAAGTGTGCGAGTGACCAAGGGAAACTAAAAAAATATGATTTACAAACTTATATGCAAATGCATTGCAGTACCCTAATGAAATCAATAATGAACGTTTGGTATACATATAATAGTCTTGATCATCACTTACAACCTACATTATGAGAAGAGCAGAGTGTTTTAATACCGTGGTTTTTTATTATAAAAAACTGCAAGAAGGTGAGACACATAGAGCTACGGAATCATCAGACTCTTGACTACTAAGCTCGAAAAAGCGCTCATAACAACATAGCTTTCAAAGCATTCATAGGACAAGTTAAAAACTATAAATATACCTGGATACCTTCTGACAATTCCAACTCTTCGCTAACAGTAAGTAACTTGGTGCTACTAGTTGTTGCCCTCAAATAACGCAATGGGTCTGAATAATCTACCTCTTGCAAAGATGCTTTCTTTTTCCTACCTGTCGATCCTGACTTAACAGATATAACATTATTAGCGTCTTTTGTTGCTAATCTTGATCTTCTATCTTGTCTCTCGCTTTGCCTATTTGACCTTACAATTATTCTTTCAGAATTTATTTCTTCATCTTCCATTATGCTTGTTGATTCTAGAGCTCCATCATCCTCGTCTTCATCACCTTCTTCGTCTTGCTCTTTATTTATGTTAGTTTGTGATTCCAATTCAGAAAGTCGAACTCTTTCTATGAGAACCTGATCAAATTCAGATGATGCATCTTCAACTTTCTTTGCCCTGACAAAAGAATCACTTCCTTTCATTTGCGCTGCATGTTTCGCTACATCTAGTGCAGCTTTTGCAAGTGTGATTGCTTCAGCAGCAGCGGCAGCTATTGTTTCTTCTTCTCCACTGATAAGCAATTCGAAATCTGTCTGGATACTCTGGAAAAATTATACATAAAAAATATATTACAGACTCTGCATATTATAGAGCTTACCTCAGCAATTAAATTCTGAATACATTTGCTTATTTTGATATAATCAAACATATATGTTGTTTTCTTTGTGGTATCTGACCTTAGTAGGAAAGCTAATGGCTTGCACGTAACTTGATGTACTTGAAGTAGACAAAGACTTCACATGAGATTCAAGGGTGGGTAACTGAATCTTCTCAAAATCAATCACAGCAGTCATTTGGTAGGACGTACATTGAACTCGAATATTAACAAGAGTCCTGGGTTTTGCTGCATCACAAGGTAAGGAAGGCAAACTTTCTGTTAATAAGTTAATTCTCAAATCCCACTCCGACTAAGTATTAAATCAACTGATACATTACTGAGGAAGCTAACTGAAGTTTTTAGGCATTCTATCATCAATCTTATGGGCACTTATCCGTGCTGTAGCCACTGCTAACTAATTAGGTTGAAATTGAATGTTGGAAGTAAAGAGAACAAATACGGTCTTGCTGCTCACACGATGTACATTTTAGCAGTAAATCACGCTTGACTGCTTAAGCAAAAAATCAATGCTTTTACATAGTATTCCGTTAAAAAAAAAAAAAAAAAAAAAAAAAAACAATTTGGTATTCATTTCACCTGATGTTCATATCAAAATGCATGTTTTTCACTTAAATTAACAACTGGATATAAAGAGCAACAAACTATGAAATATAATGCAAAAGATGAAAAATGAGATACCTTGAAGTGACTGATGAGGAGAAGGGCAGTTAAAAGGAGGCACTAAACTTGCCATTATAATTTCTGTTGTACGATTGAGAGTCAATTTTTTGTATAAATTCTATTGCTTTTTTTCAACATTAGTTTTGCTTAAGAAAACCTTGCTACGTGTCACATTTTATTCGCAAATATACGGAGAAGAAGATAAGGAGATCAAAATATCACATCTCATTCAACTCAGGGTAGTAATACCCAGACGGATTTGTATAATGATTTGCCTGGACTACAGCCCGTGTTTATTTATAACAATAAGTATAGCCCATTAATAAATAATAGTATCGTGTTTTACCACTTATTAGGAAACAAGCCCGTCATTAAAATATGTTGCACATTTTGTGTTCAAAAAAATAATTCAAATTGATCATCCATTTCTAGTTTTACTATTAGTATTGTACTTCTACTAGTAATCTAATATCAGTTATTTACGTTTTCCGTCAGCTTATTTTCCAAATCTGACTCTATGCTCTATATTTATAATTTATGGTTTTGTTCTTGATATTTATTATTAAGATCATTATTCTTGATATTTTTGTTCAATTTGATAAGAGTCTAAAACTGTCAAACATAAACATAGCAAGGATGTGCAAATTGACCGTTTTTGGCAAAGTTCTAATATAAACAATTTGAACTGAAAATTTTGTTTATGTTGTCAAATTGTAATATCCGATTGCACAAATTCTTTAATGTTATATGAGAAGATCAAAACATATGTCGATCCCGGTGATTTACCAAATGATTTTTTTTTTTTTAATGGGTCATGTACAAAATAGATAATATTAGAAGAAAAAAAATTGATTTGAATCGCTTTTTGTAACTTATAACAAAAATATGTCCGTTTTCAAACATACTACAAAAATAGACCGTTTTTGATCGCGTGAACAGTTGGAGGTATCCAGGATGCTGCTAGTTATTTCCCTTCTCCTGTTTTAACAAAGGCAACATCTATGATGTCGCCAACATTTTTTTATGATGTAGACGACATCTGAAATAACCCCAACGGACATTATTTCATTTGCCATCCAGATTTGCTTATCTTCCAGCCTGCCCTGTTTCATAATTCAACTTTTAAATAATAATAAAAACTCACTCCACACAAATTATAAATTCATATTAAATTCTTATTTGGTTCGTAATAGATCTAACTCAACAATTAAAAAGTTATTAATTCTATCTATTCTTGAAGGTATGACTTTTCAAATCTTAATTTAGTAATGTTAGACTTAGTCAGGTTTGACGATTGGTTATTATCTCCCTTCCGGTATTTATATGCCTTCCTTTTGAAAGAAAAAACTGTTGGTTTGCTATTGAAATAGTGAAGTTTTTTGTACGTAGAATGATTCCTAAATGTGTTCCTACCGTACGTTATTTTGATGGTGAGTTGATGATAGACAAGCCAAGTGGTAGGCGGGCAAGACCGCCGCCTAGGGAAACACCATCCGATGTGGCAGAGGAAGGCAACAAAATGATCTGAGTTCTTTTAAAAACAGTGATATATAAATATAGTAGATCAAATTGTTAAGGCTATTAGTGGTTGAGTGGTATAATTATCCAAAGGGATTGGTGCTGACACGGGTTCTACTCCCAGCAGCAACTCCTTTTCCATCAATATGTTTGACTTTAATTTTCCCTTTAGATTTTTTGCCTAGGGCAACCGTACGCATTGGGCCGGCCCTGGTAATAGACGAAGATAATTTTGACAAAAATTTTAGAGGGTCATATAAGCCTACGAAAGTTATTAGAGGATGTATTTGGGTTCAGTTGAAAGAGTCGACATATATGTCGGCTAAGGTAAAATCTGACGAATTTGATATTGATTTAATATGTAACTAGCCTACTGATTCTGAATCGAAAGTCATTAAATAGTCGATAATGATGTAGATTTAATATTTCCAGCAACATGAAATTCATAGAGCTTTCTATTATAAAAAATAGATTGATTCAAGTAGAAGAACCAATAACATAAAAAGTGGTTAACCATGAAGGTCAAGATAGTGGTAGAAGAGTGGAGAATATCATAATTGGTCATGAAAATGCATCGTCAAGCTTTAGTACTACATCTATTACAGTAACTTATAGTCGGCAACAAGTTTTCTTCGGTTATCTGCCATGTACGGGTTATCATCATGGTATTTTGTACAACTATACTTATTCGACTCAAAAGTGATTCACGCAAGATCTTTAAATGTGTGATATTTTGTAGTTGTTAGTTACAAGTTTTTATATGCAGTTATGTCCCACAACAACCAACATCATTTTGCATGGTCGGACCTTCAAATTATTACATGTTGCCTTATGTGCATCCTACACAATTTGAGTTACAGCATACAAGTCAGATTTATGTGAAAGGTATACGGTTAAATTGCTGGTTTTGTATGTGAAAACCTTTTACATTTAAAAGAAAACATTTTGAGAATTTTCAGTGCTCTCATCCATGACATTGATACATAATCAAATATCGAAGTACCTAATGTGGACATTAGAGCAAACGAGGCATCAAACAATATAGAAAGAGACATAGATGTAGGTAAAGATGAACATGTGGATCCTTCTGTTAATAATATGGATGTAGTGAGTTTGCCAGAGAATGACATTTCTTGGATCGGTAGCATGCAAGTAAATAATGAAGCATTAAACTACGGTTTTACGGCCGTGGAAGACATATTGTCTGAAGATAGTGATGAGATGGAAATAGAGGTACCCCTCGATGATGACTTATGCATGGCGCAGTTAATGGCTAAGCCGATTGTTGTTGATTTTCATTTTAAAAATGAGATATTGTTGACTTTGAGCGTCCAAAATGGATTTAAAAGTTGGTATGATTTTTGAGATGAAAGAAAAATTCAAACAATAATTAAGTGAATAATCTATTCTTTATACAATCTCTTTTAAACTTATAGCTCAAATGAAACAAGGTTCACTGCTATCAGCAAGGTCAATGCTAGTAGTCGAGCATTGAAATGGCACCATATGAAGCTGTATGGTAGGCAGTGTAATTTTCCATCCTGTTGGTTAGAGACTGAAGAAAAGTTGGTACTTGGGCCTGAGATGATAAGAGAAACGACAGATAATATTGAGATCATTCAGCAATGAATGAAAGCAGCTCAAGATCGTCAGAAGAGCAATGCTGGTAGGAGACAAAAGGATTTGAAATTCTCAGTAGGATATTTGGTATTTGTTAAGGTTTCGCCTTTTCGGAATGTTGTCATTTCGGGAGTAAAGAAAAGTTAGAGACAAGATTTGTTGGGTCGTTTTCGGTTGTCGAGCATTTTGGGAAGCTCACTTATAGAATGGATCTACCTGAGAAGATGGTGGGTACGCACAATGTGTTTCATGTGTTGTTTATGTGGAAGTTTGTGCACGACTTGAATGTTGTGGTATCTCTTGATCAGATTGAAAACTTAGAGGTCGAACTCGAAGTTTTTAGGCTTTGCAAGTCGCTTAGCGTCATAGGGAGTGACACAAAGAGTTTAGGAGGAAGGTTGCCAAGCTATTCAAAGTACAATGAGGCGAGGACGATGAGATTGCATGTGGAAAACAGAAGTGAGTACGAGGTTAACTCATCCAAAACTCTTTGAGCAGTATGTCCCATATATTGTATCTTAGTTGTACCATTGTGTCTTTCACTATTAGAGTTCCGCATGCTAGGGTAGAATTTTGATTGCATGGATTGTTTGATGGTAGATTGCATGGTAGATTGGCTACTGGTGGATGGTAGGCATGTGGAATACCTTGTTTGCTCGTTTTGCTTGGAATTTCGAGGGAGAAATTCCTTAAGGAGGAGAATACAATGACCCGTATTTTATGTATCGGAGAATCGCAAAATAATTATATTTAATTACCTAGTGGTCGGATCATTCTCAGATTTTAGTATGTTATTAATGGGATGTGAGACGTGTCCATGATTTTACCAAACTTGATGATGATCATTTTACCCATGTAAATATTGTTTTAGCTATAAATTTTGATAGGGATTGAATAAAATGATGAAATCGGTTTCATCGGATCGAATTGATAATTGCCAATTCCGTATAGTGGTCACATTAAAGATTTTGTTCAGACGTTTGGAGAAATCTTTGTTTTAAGTTTGAATATCTATTAGGCAGACTAATTAGCTACTAATGGGCTGATTAGAGAAGCCCATTAGGCTAATGAATTGCAGATATAAGTAGAGGGGTTTGGGAGAGAATTAAGATTTCTTTCTTCATTCAAAATTTTGGCTTGTGTCGGTGATTCTCTGGATTGAACCTAAACCCTAATTTCTCCATCCATTTCATTCTAATTCATCATAGATTGCATCTAGATGCCAAATCATCATTTGGGAAGATTAGATCACATCAAATTGCATCAATTTCGAGGGTTTTCATTGCTGTTCAGATTGGATTTCATTGGGTTTGCATTGAATCAAGGGTTAGGTGAGTGATAGATATCTCTCACACAAAAAATACGGATTATATAGGTTAAATTAGGATTGATTTACATCATATATGTTAACTTCACCTTAGGTCTAATCACATATGTTTAACTCGGATTTAGACATATTAGGATAATCAAATTTAATCATATAAACTAGTAAGAAGTTAGATTAATCATGCTCTTGAATATGATTTGATCCAAATCATGTTAGATATATCGTTTTATGATATGTTTATGATATATGCATGTTTGTATGATCAAAATTTTATGAATTGATGTTTGCTTTAATTGAATTGAACGCATTGCTTGAATTTTTTACCATAGTTCTTAGGTTTGAAAAACAGAACAAATTGGAGGTTTGGATGATCAGATTTAGACGAAACTTGGTGGAAGAGCTCTAGAAGATGAAGGGAGGCAACACGAAAAATTTCATGTAAAATCTCGTTAAGTACATGGACCAGCAGTGGTCCATAGCCTATGGACCGGTACCGATCAATGCCAGTTTCTTGGATGACGAAGATTTTCAGAGCGCGGCATCATGGTGGTAAATCGAAGCTGCATGCAAATTTTTAAGTGATTCAGATGTGAGTTGGATGGATTGAAATTGATTGCTCGAGCATTGGTCGATGGACTGACATGGCAATTCATAGGAAAGGAATTTGGGTTTGAGGATGAACCGGCAGGTTGTGCCCAAGTATAGGATGATGAGGATCCAACACTTAGTCGAATATTAAGTAAGTGTATCAACTGGTACCAATCCATCAGATGTGATGATATGGGGCTTATTTTTGGTAAGCATGGTTGCGTGGTCTTTTGGGTGTTGCTGGTGAAGTTTGATGATAAAAGGACTTCAGAGATGAAATTGCAACTCAAAGATGGATAGTGTTTCGATTGCTGACTCATGGCAGAGTGGTCGGAACTGGATTGATGTGATATTGGTCGTTGGATGATATACGATTTTATATGATGATGGAATAGCTCAGACGGAGTTGATCGTAAATGATAATGGAATTGTTTGAGAAGTCATTCAAATTAGAAGATGAAGTTGCCAAGGAGAAATGCTTGAAAATTTGAAGTGCCAAGGGATCATTAGTTATCGAAAGTTCTAGCAGGCTCAAAGCAGGGGTATCGTAGGGACGCTCATTCGGACCAGACGGGTCGTGTACCCTGGATCAAGCTCCAACCATGATCTAGCTATCTCAAATGGAGGTAACAGATGTATGTAGTCTGACTAGAACCCAGGTTTTCCATTAGCCCTTGATGGACGGTAACAGCCATTCATTCGATGATTGATGCATTCAAGGTTTTAGTCGGTGATAGCTAGAATATTGGTTGTTATGGATTTTATGGTTGATTGTGTATTTTCTTCTTTATTTCTCTGAGTAGACTATCACTGTAGGTCATTAATGAGAAGTGGGATTAGGGATGTCCTTTTCTATTCTAAAGCAGCATATGATAGATGATTATCCTGTGTTTATCCTTTGGTTGTTGGGACAGATCAAATGGTTGAACTGTCCATACTCATATATCATGTGTAACTATTGATTATTATTTTATCCCTCACTAAGACTGTTGTCTGACTCAAAGTTTTATGATTCCTCGTATTACCTTGGGCTGCTCATCAATGTTGTTGGTGAGTAAACTGACACGCTTGGTGCTGCTGATGATGTGTGAGGAGGAACTAGAGGCTGGCGTATTATTTTCTATACTTTATAGTACTTGTTGATTCCGCTGTATGTTGATAATTTTTGAGACTCTGAGTGATATGTAGTGAGGCTTGATATACAAAATTTCGTTTTCATAGATGTTTTAATTGTATTGATGACTCTAAGAGGTTATGGAGATTTGATTTTCTATTCAGTTTTGTTTCACTACTATATTTTGTTGTATACTTTCTATTATATGCTACCCATGCGCTGTGAGTTGTACGACAGGTTTATCTCGAGTTATTCTTCCTTGATGATTGTTACATATTGGTCTGAGACATCATACGACGCACATTTCCTTATTTCGGTGCAGGAGATATGGGAAGGTTGTATCACACACTCTAAACAGCCTCAAAAACCTGTCCATTAATTTAGTCCAACTATGGATATATCCATTCAGCAGTGTCTAAACTACATAACTGCCAAGTGTAGAAAATAGTGTCATATTACTTCTTTTGAAGCACCCAACACCTCGATGTGTTGGATTGAACCATTGAATATGAGTTTCCATAGATTATCTCAAGCGTTGGAAGCTTGAAATCAGGAGTATTTATTACATTCTGAACATCGGCACTAAACAGGAAACTAGTCACATCATCCAAGCTTTAATTTGGCGATCCACATCTCATTTTCCTCCTAATCATCTTGGCTATCTAATTCATGTTTCTAGGTAGAAGTATCTGATCCATAATAGCTTCCTACCCTCCAGATTTGCTTGGCACTCCTAAAACGTACTCTGGTACATACTCCTCCAGTTTTTTCCCGTCTATATTTCAATCTGTAGCTCTAACTCTATCTCGGCCATCGTTCCATTAGAAGAATTATGGCATATACTCTTCCATTGATTACTCTCCTGTATTACTAGCTTCAACATCATATGTCCCTGATGCTCTAGCGCCTATTCCAGTGTTGCCCCCAAAGTAATGCTCCTTTTGGACTAGGTTGATCCGGATTTTTTCCAAATTGTTTGGATATTAGAGGTATAGTCCTAGCCTGATCCACTCTAAGTCCCACAACTTATTGCATTGTTTCTTAGCATTTGATTTTGAATCCTTGTAATTCTAGCAGACCATTATTGTCCATTCTGTGGAAAAATCCGTTCAGCATCTCTTGTTATATGGACATGGTCCCATCTCGTTATTTCTATGTCTTCGTTACGGATATAGCTAGATATTCTAGAGTGGGAAGACACCACATGGATTCCCTTGCACTTTGACTGGTTTCCCCTAACCTTATATGTGATTCTATGTCTTGTCATCTTCTCCAAATTTTCAAATCTAAGTTTTTCTTTTCGTTCTTAGTGAAAGCACCAAATGTTAATCCAAAAATTAGACAAATTCCAAAATAAAAATATAAAAGCACCAATCCCGAATAAAAATAAACAAAAAATATAAAGTAATAAAAAGAAGACAAGGAATTTTATAGTAGTTCAGCTTACTCTGGTCAGTCAGCTTTTAATATCAGTTAATAGTTCAATCTTTGTGATTCACTAGTTTATCCTTAGATATAAGTTATAATGATTTGAATAAGTAATAAAGGAGATATGAAATGAAGAAGCAAAGTTGAGCTAGTACAGATGTGGTGTTCAATCTTCTATATCTTTCAAAGGTCCTTCCTCTAGTTGTAAACATGCAAGTATTTATAGAAGAATTGGGGTAGTACTTGGCTAGAAGCCTGATAGTAGCCAAGTTTGAAATAGGACTCGGTTCTCCACCATGAAGTACGTGTCAATATGAATCAGAGGAATGACTCAGGTTTAACTTATGCACTTATATACATTTTTTCTCTTTTCTGTGTTCTTTCTTCCTTCTTTCAGTTGAGTCGCTTGATCCAATTTCAAGTCGCTCGAACTTTTTTTTTGAATTTGTTCAGGAGGGAAACCAACCGAGTCGTAAAACTCTCCCTAACGCACCTAGCCCAATCTGCGAGCACCACATAAGTGACTAATCTTAGTGTATGCTTATGGTAAGTTCTTAGCATGTCATTCCGGGTTTCGAACCCACGTCATTGTTACCAAAACACAAAGTCCTCAACCGCTGGACTACTGCTGCAGACTAGTCGTTGAAATTTGAGCCAACACATAGATTAAATTATCTAATCTTTATCCAATATGTACACGTCTCCTGAGCATGAAGTCCCTAGACTAGAGTGATCATATCATGAAGTTGGAGAAGTCACCAGATATGCCATAAAGACTTGGGCATATATTCCATCATATGACTATAGGCCGACTACTCTTCACCTCATCTCCAAATGAATTGCAGCTTTTCAAGTTATTCTTTAGACTTTCATAAATTTCTCGTATCAAGTTTCTAGTCGATACAATTTTGTTTAAATTTTATAAGTCTAATTGAAGCTAGTCTAGTCAAAAAGTAGGTTAATAGTTCTTTGAGTCTTTACTGAAAGCAAATTTCAAAGGTTCAGTGAAATGTAAGAATAAGAAGATTACTTATAGGCGGTGGAAAGTGATGCAAGAAGTTGGATCTGCTATGTAAAAAGTGATATGGATTTTCTAGGTATCATCAATGCATATATCAAATCACCATTCAAAAAACGCTTCATCTTTATAGCACTTAAGAAAATAGATCGCCTTCGCCAATAAGTCAATGACATGCAAGGGAATTAACCGTATCATTTAACGTCTAATTGACAAGCCCACCGCTACATACAGAGACTGGCATTCGAGAAAAAATAATATTCGAATTTCTTAATAAGTATAAAGTGGTCAATCATCTCGTTTGAATAGCCAATATGACCATGGTGGCATGCACCATGTTCAATATCTTTGCATATGTATCACATGACCCAATAAGTTGGTTTGCTTCCTCTCAAACAACATTGACCTGCTCATGCACCTCGAATACTCGGCTCTTGGCTAATCCGCATCTCCGTTCATACAAGATATTGTCCCCAACTTAGCCACCGTATAGGTATGAGGTTTTATTCCTCAAAGGCCTCGGCGTTAGTAAGAGATGGGCTCTACTATATAAGTACTCACTTCACACGGGCTTCCACGATATGTGGGACTTAGGGGTATTACATTCTCCCCTCTTACAGAGCCCAACGTCCCCGTTGGCTCACAAACACCTCATCCAAGCACTGTGGTCCACACAGGAGTCACAATTCCGGCTTGGTATTGGCTCTGATACCATTGTAATAAGCCGCACCTCTGTTCACGCAAGATATTGTCCCCAACTTAGCCACCGTATAGGTGTGGGGTTTTGTTCCTCAAAAGGTCTTGGCGTTAGTAAGAGATGGGCTCTACTATATAAATATCCACTTCACACAGGCGTCCACGATGTGGGACTTAGGGGTGTTACAGGCATGGTGGGGCTACATCGTTCTAAGCACTTGGCAGGCATCACCCACATATACAACGACATACACAAGCAGCTTGGTTTATGAACTTTCCTTAACTGTCAACTATCCTATCCATTCAGTTAATTATTGAGAATGTCCCCACTCAATCTCCAATGTTATCCACCTATGTTCCCTCAACTCCTTTGACAACATTTGGCCATAGTTGAAAGCACCAGACTTCATTGCACAAAGAAGCTTTACAACACATCTTTTTTGAAAAGAATGATAAAAATAAAAGTTGCTCATCTGAAGAGAAATTTCGAAACTCGATTGGTACGATTTAGGATATCCAAACATCAATTCCAACAATAGTAAATAGGAAAAGCTATGCATTCTTACGAGAGCTAATCACCTGTACCCAATGTTCCCTATACCCCCGTACCCAACCAATCAAAACTTCCTGATTTCCATCTTTTTGCAATTAAGTCTGAAAGGGTAAGAGGACTTAATTGCAAAAGGTGGAAATCAGGGGTCATGATTGGTTGGGCACAGAAGGATAGAGAATATTGGGGATAGAGGATTTGATTTGCATTTTTACAGGGGTTGAAAAATCTTAGCATTCAAGTTACTAGCCTCTTATTATTACCTCGTATAAATAAAACTATTGTAATTGAAGTGAAACAATAAAAAATCTCATATTGGATGTAGATTATCTTAAATCGAACACTTTATATTGTCTCTTTATTTTAGGCATTCCATTTCCTTATTATCATTTCAAAACCAAGGCAATACTAAGTAAACTTCGCTCTTAACCACATTTTTGAGGTAGGTTAAATCTATAGTCAACCATTGCTAAAGTATAGCATTTTGCAGATCTAGAGCATCTGTTGGAGAATGAAGTTTTGATGACAACAACCTTATTTCAATATTAATTGATTATAAAATATATATTAACATCACTATCTAGAATACACACACACACACACACACATACATATATATATATATATGCACGATTTGTATACAGGACTTAAACACTGAAGACTGTACAGTTTTAGAGATTCAAGAAATTCAGAATTCAAAAGAGATTCAAGGCTCATTAGTAATCAAGTTATCAAGAGTTCAAGATCACAAATATAGTAATAGAGTCTAGTTTATATGTAAACTCTGATAGCATTCCAGGTTCAAATTCAAATTCTGTTTTTCAAATTTCAAATTCTGATTTTCCAAATTCAAATTCTAATTACAAATTATCTTTCTATCTTACTTTTGATTTCAAATATAAGTTTTAAATTTAAGTTTATATAGTTTTTTACTTATATACATTTATACTTTTATAGTTATATAGTTTTAAACTTTATAAATATATAAATATGTTTATATGATATACTACTATGATTTCATATGGTTTTATACTATAGAATACTCATTTAGATCACTAAGTTTTAATTCAAGAATTTCCAAAATAATATATACAATTAAACATCTGAAAAAAGTTTTAAATATATTTTGTACATGCTTATGTCGACATACATCTATGTCGACATATAACTGTTAGAAATTTAATTTCCAAAGGAAGTGTCTTTTTACTATTTGTAGCGTTCCAGAAGCGCTGCAACCTTTCAAATATTATAAATATGGGTTGATTTCGAATTTTTTAACATATCTTCTTATCCATCTTCACCCCTCTTCATCCCACCATTAATATTTCATATTTTATTGATTTCTACACTTCTACTTTGCTGATTTCTACTTTAATTATATAAAACCTTTTCTTTTCTCACTCTCAATCCATTACTCTCTGAATTGAAGTGCTATTGAAGAGTTATATGATTATTATATTCATTTGGGAAGTGTCTGGGAAAGGGTGTGTTCCTTGTAGCCTTGAAATCAAAGAAAGGGAGCGGTGGTAACCTTATAGCCGTGAAATCAAGGGTGATTGGAGCGGTGTTAACCTTGTAACTGTGAAATCAAGAGGATTGCACTTGAATATTGATAGTAATAAAACTTTGCGCAATCCAGCGTTGCGTGGGACTGGACATAGGAGTAATCCGAACCAATTTAAAATTCGGTGTGTTCTTTCTAGTTCTGCATTTTATATTTATCTATTTCTGTGTTTATGTTTGATTATGTGTCTGTGACCATCTATGTTGTTTGTGATTCATATAGTAGATCATTTAAGTTTAAGATTTCTGTAAATTCCTTAGAAACACTATTCACCCCCCCCTCTAGTGTTAGTCTTTCCTTAGGATCTGCATTCTGCATTCCCTTACAATTGGTATTAGAGCATAGGTTATCAAAAAGTTCATAAGCTGATTTTTGAAAATATTAAATGGCAACCAACACTGGTAATAATAGTTCTTTTGTAGAGGGTCGGTCCACTGTTAGACCACAACTGTTTAATGGTAGTAATTATTCATATTGGGCATGTAGAATGAAAATATGTTTACAATCGGTAGGATTAAACACATGGAATAGTATACAGACTGAATATGTCGAACCCACAACTAATTTTGCACAATGGACTAATGAACAAAAGGCTGCTACACAAAGCAATTCTAAAGCCACGAATATGGTGTTCTGTTCATTAGGTAGAAATGAATTTAATAGAGTGTCAGTTTGTAAATCTTCTTATGAAATATGGAGGACGTTACAAGTTACTCATTGAATCCAGAGTGAGATCAGAAAACACTGGCAATTGAAGAATCCAATAATGTCAGTGAAATAAGGATTGAGGAGTTAATCGAGAATTTGATGTCTTTTGAAGTACTATTACAGAAAAGAAAGGAAAATAAACCAACTAAAAAGAAATCTATTGCATTCAAAGCGATAACAAATGGTTCTGACTCAAGTAATGAAGACAATGAAGAAATTGCCTTAATGACAAGACATTTCAGGAAATTTCTGAGATATAAAAGGAGAAATAATTTTCAAAGAAACAGTCAAGGAAGTTCGAGAAGAAATGATGATCGATGTTATAACTGCAACAAACCAGGTCGTATAAAGAGAATGTGTTCATATCCAAATAAATTAATTCAACAGACGGACAATAGTATTTCAACAAAGAAAAGAAAGAGGGCATACAAAGCAACTATAAATGATTCAGATTCATCATTAAGCGACGAAGAGCCAGAAACCGAAAATTCAAATACCTGTTTCACAGCAATTCAGAATTCAGAAAATATCGAAGAAATGGATCTAAAAGCCATGTATGCCTTAATTAAATTTTAATTTTTTTTTGGTTGAATGGATGTTTTGTTTGCTTTGCTTTGTTTTGAAAATTAAATTTTAAAATTCAAACTTAAAATTTGAAATTTGAAATAATAATAATAATCAGTAATAAATTTTGGATGTTTGTTAGGATTAATATTAATTTAGGAAATAATAAAACTTGAAATATAATATAATAAAACCAAAAAGTCTAAACAACATGTCTTTTGAATTTCTACATGTATGTCGACATACATAGAAGGGCATGTCGACATAAAAACCAAAAAATGAAATTCAAATTTTGAATTTCAAAAGTTTAAACTTTCAAAATTCCCTCCAACATTTCACCAACTCCCAAGGTCTGAAAACGTGTCATTGATTTCAGAAAAGTTATGCCCATGTAATCTCTATTTATATATCTATCCAATCTTATTCTCTCTACCTCTCATTCAAAATTCAAATTACTCTCTTCATATCTGTACTCTTCAAAACTTTATAATGGCTTCCTTTAGAAACCCTAAAACACTGAGATTACCCAAAACCATCAAAGGATATCTCTACAATGATAGAGAAGCAATCAACACCTATGTTGATTATGTAGCAAATGCAAAAGTCAATATGGGAGCTTTCGCCATCTTTGGATAGTTTCCATCTTACGTTCTCCCTTCTGTTTTCAATTATAGTGCAGTATTGAGCTTGATTGACGCTTGGGATAACAATGAAGTATGTTACCTGAAACTCGTCAAAATGTTCTATGCAAATCTTAATCGTGGCTTTTATGAAGGAGATGAAAATCAAACTTGGAATAGCGTAAAAGGCACACAAATCGTTCTAGATTGTGAAATATTGGGCAATAATCAAAATTGCAAAAGTACAGGCACAAAGTTTTTGGAATTCAAAATCGATGAAATGGATTTGGAAACCTTTCATCACATATTTGAAAGCGATGCTCACCTGGAATTCAAAAATCGCTTTTTCCATTCAAAAATAAGAATCGTAAACCTCCTCCTTTAACATACCATCACTCCTCGTTCCAGAAATTTCAATAACCTAACTCTCAAAGTCCAAAAAGCACACTTTGCTATTATTAGTGGCTACGACATCAATTGGGCCGATATGATCTTAAAAGAACTTAAGCCCAAAGAAATGTCAAGAAGGGAAAACACTCTTTGTTATGGAGTTTACCTTACTCGTATTTTCAAATATTTCGGAGTTGATCTCAAGGGAGAAGAATTTGTACCAAGAAAGGTGTTTAACCCCACAAATATACAACTTATGCAAATTCCACTCACTTTCAAGTCTTACGAGACATTCGAAGACAAATAAGCTCGAATGCAACAAGAACAAGAGCCTATGGATATCGAAGAAGAAGAAGAAACTTCTTTAGAAAGTGTAGAGTGTCCACTCAACACTAGAACCATTTCCAAAGAGAAACTTGTTCAAAATCAAGTAAAGCTAGCCAAGAACCAAAAAAGCTCAAAAAGACGTTTACTCAGATGTCTAGGTTCATTGGCAAAATAGGAAGAAAACTTGGAATTTCATCTTCCTCCTCATCATCCACTGAAATCTTAGCTTATCTAGTTTGAGTTATCTTTAGTATTTTCTTGTATTTACTTTCGAATCTTGTATTTAGTGTCTTGTAATTAGTTGGATGTATTTTCCTCCAAGTTGAAATGAATGATGTTTTATTTGTGCAAAACTACTTTTAAGTTACTATAAAAATATTAGAATTAAATAAATTAAATTAATAAAATAGCAGTTAACTAAAAATTGAAAATTTCCAAAAAAAATTATAGTGTATGTTGACATACATATATCACTATGTCGACATATAATTGCCAGGTTTTGAAATTTTTGAGAATTTAAAATTATAATAACTAACTCATGTCTATTCAAATCCAACGTATTCCAGACCCTATAAACCTATTTCTTCCAGAAAAAATTATTCTAGCATTTCTCCTTCCTCTCTATTAAATTCTTATCTAAAGCTATCAAATTATGGAAAATCCAATACATAATTTGAGTGAGAACCATGAAGAAACTTTGAATTCTTTCAAAAACATCCTATCCATAGTACTACGTAATCAGCGTCATCTGGAATTGATTCCAATGAGAATGGTTTAATATTAAGAGGAACACTTTGACATAATTCACTGGTCAATATCTTCCCATTTTAGAGATGAAAACAACAAAGCACCCCTTACCAATGAAGAAGGCTGGAAGGACATCAGGAAGGACCTTATCTTTGGAAAAGATGAATCGGTAGAAGTTCCAAAAGATGTTTGATTGTTTGATATGATTTGATTGGTTTGTTTGATTGAATTATGTTTGAATTTATGTGAATTTGTTTTAAATATTGTCTGTAAATATTGCTTGGAATAAAAACTTGTATGTATATGGATTAAAACACTTGTAAATGTTTCTTTTACTTTTAGAGTCATGAATTTAGGGGGAGTAATTTACTTCATTATAATCATAGGATGTGTACAGGTAAATATAGAGTTTAGGGGGAGTATATTTAGAATTTCTTTTTGATAATGACAAAGGGGGGAAATTATAAAATAAGAATTAGTTTAAGAGAAAGTACGTTGGATTCTTGATGACTGAGGTAGTATTAGAAGGATCAGAATCAACAGGTACAAACAAGTATAAATATTTTATAAATCAAGGTTGTCATCATCAAAAAGGGGAAGATTGTTTGAGAATGGAGTTTTGATGAAAACAACCTTATTTCATTATTAATTGAGTATAAAATATATACTAACATCTCTATCTAGAATATATATATATGCAGGGTTTGTATATAGGACTTAAACACTAGATGGCTGAGTGGACTAAAGCGACAGATTGTTAATCGAAGACTTTACAGTTTTAGAGATTCAAGAACTTCAAATAATTTAGAAGAGATTCAAGACTCACGAGTAATCGAATTATCAAGAGTTCAAGACAAATATAGTAATAGAGTCTAGTTTATATGTAAGAATCTGAATAGCACCCTAGGTTCAAATTCAAATTCTTTCTTTTGAATTTTAATTTTCAAATTTCAAATTCTAATTTCAAATTGTTTTTCTATCTTACTTATGATTTAAAATATAAATTTTAAATTTAAGTTTATATAGGGTTTTACTTATATACTTTTATAGTTTTATAATTATATAGTTTTAAACTTTATAAGTATGTTTATATAATATATTACTATGATTTCATATGGTTTTATACTTTAGAATATACATTTATATCACTATGTTTTAATTCAAGAATTTCCAGAATAATATACACAATTAAACACTTGAAAATTGTTTTAAAATTATTTTGTACATGCTTATTCGACATACATATAGGTCTATGTCGACATATAATTGTCAGAAATTCAATTTTCAAAGGAAGTATCTTTTCGCTCTTTGTAACATTCCAGAAGCATTGCAACCTTTCAAATATTATCAATAGGGGTTGATTTCGAATTTTTAACATATCTTCTTCTACATCTTCAACCCTCTTCATCCCGCCATTAATATTCCATATTTTATTGATTTCTACACTTCTACTTTGCCAATTTCTACTCTAATTATGTAAAACTTCTTCTTTTCTCACTCTCTATCCATTTCTCTCTGAATTAAAGTGCTATTGAAGAGTTATAGGGCTATTGTAATCATTTGGGAAGTGTTTGGGAAAGGGTGTGTTCCTTGTAGCCCTGAAATCAAGGAAAGAGAGAGATGGTAACCTTGTAGCCGTGAAATCAAGGGTGTTTGGAGCGGTATTAACCTTGTAGCCATGAAATCAAGGGGTTTGTACTTGGATATTGATAGTAATAAAACTTTGGACAATCTAGCATTGCGTGGGACTGGATGTAGGAGTAATCTGAACCAGTATAAAATCTGACGTGTTATTTCCTTTTCTACATTTTATATTTATTTATTTCTATGTTTATATTTGATTTTGTGTCTGTGATCATCTCTGTTGTTTGTGATTCATATAGTAAATCATTTAAGTTTAAGATTTATGTAAATTCCTTAGAAACATTATTCATCCCCCCTCTAGTGTTATCTTGCCTTAAGATATGCATTCCCTTACAACATCAAGTGCTTGTGGAGGTCATGCACCATAGTAACTAATGGTTGGGGGTAATATGTGTTACAATGGAGGAGGTCACAACTAGGCGGGATGGAGTGTCGAAAGTTATCCCCCAATGTTTAGCATTAGCTTGCCCAAACTTGGCTAATTTATTGTTAATCACATTAGCATTCATTCTAGTCATGGCTACCCTCCCAAAATCGTGGATTGATTCTTCATTTAATTACAAATGAGTGTACGACTAGATGAATTTAATATTTCTCGTCCTTTGTAGTGAATCTTAGCCTCGGGTCTTTATTTTATAATTGAATTATAAAGATAGTCACTGATAGACTATAAGGATCATGTGTGTATGTTTAATATGCAAGTGTTTCAAATTATATCTAATAGCTAGAAATACAAAGTAAGAAATGATCACACAAGAATAATTTTATACTATTTCGTACCTCTCACCTTACTTCTAGTCCTCAAACTCCCCTTCGGTCTTCTAACTATCAAAACAACCGTCACTTTTCCCACAAAAATAGGCTTACAATAGAGTAGCTTTCTTTGATAAGGATGTGTTCTTGACAAAACATATTTTGGCTGAATAATACAACCTCTTCTATAATCTCCTTCTAGTAGTATATAGTTTGAAGTGTTTAATGTATTGAAGAGATAAATAGTATGTTTTTGGAATGCTTTTTAGACCCTAAAATGTAGAGCATAGAGACAGGGCCTGTAACAACCCAAATTTCGACAAACCGAATTTTTCTCAAAAATGTCAATTTATCAAAGCTTGAGTTGGATTGTCTAGTATCCTACATAAAAGACAGAGATAACAAATATATCAGATCTCGATAAAACATCTCACAACGGAATGAATAAAATATAATAAACAAATATAGCCTTACCGAAATAACTACACTGTCTAAAAAGGTGTCCAAATGCTACCAAATCTATGTCATAAATCTAACATGCGAGTATGTTATGAGGAAGGGTTCAGAACACAAATTCTGGTGAAAGGACAAATTATACATTCTGAAATAACCCTACATATATCGTTCAGTTACATTTTCTTAATTATTAGGTTATTTGGGTTAACATTACTCTAGGCTTTACACTCACGTCATACCCATCTACTCAAGGTACTCCCCATAGTACCCTCCTTGTACAGTCTTCACCGTCACACCACAAAGTATGTACAACCTCCATCCTATGCCAAACAACGTATGGAAATCTATATCGTTATGCCACGTAATTGCACAGAACCCCCATCGCTACTCCACGTAAGCGTATAGATCGACGTATCCGAACTCCTCGATTGAATCATGTCTCAGTATCGAGTAATGCCCTAATGTCTACAATACACCACCCAGTGTGTGTATCTAGACCCTCGTACGAACATACTGCCTACTATAACTCCAGTCCCATGATAGGGCTATATCCAATGCACGAAACTCGATCAAGAGCTTTCAATATCTGTAAAGGACAGCTTCATTAGGCCTACAATATAGATATTCACATATTGTATGTCTCTATTCAAGGTGGCTATAACCCTACCCTTGCCCCTCCCTCAACTAATAAAAAACTACATCAAGAGCTAAATGACGTGCCTCTAACAACCAATCTAGCATCCAATTTGGCATGTCCCTCATCAATGTCTCGATAATGAAAGATCGTTGTTTGTTGGTTTAGCTCTTAGTCTTTCCGCACCCCACTAACTGCCGATGACAGGTATCCAACGATTATTATCCTTAAAATATTAATAAATTCCATAGCGACTACTTTAAATTTTAAATCATACATAACTTACAACATATAAATGAAATCTAAAATTATCGCAATCGTTAGAAAGATATTGTTAAATAGATTTTAACGTTTCTTGTTTTATTGAAATCCTACTTATATCGAATTCCGTATATTAATTTAAAGTTCAAAACCAAATTTTCAAATACCGCGCCATTACGAGTTTGGTTTATAATTAATATTAATATGTATGTTCAAACTTTGATTTAATAAATTTTAAATCATTAATTCTCAAAATAAATCTTTTAAATATATAAAATCCATTAAAATTAATTAAAAATAAATTTTAAATAGGTTCCAAATTTTAGGGTTGTTACATTTCTATTATAAAGAATGGATGGATTCAAGTAGAAGAACAAATAGCATAAAAAGTGATTAACCATGAAGGTCAAGATAGTGCTAGAAGAGTGAAGAATATCATAACTAGTCATGAAAATGCATCGTCAAGCTTTAATACTCTGTCTATTACAGTAACTTATAGTTGGCAACAAAGTTATTTCGGTTATCCTCCATGTACAAATTATCAACATGGTATTCAGTACAACTATCCTTATTCGACTCAAGAGAGCTTTACGCATATGATGGAAAGATAAATGTTATTTTGGTTTTTTTTAATCTTTAAACGTGTGATATTTTTTATTTATTAGTTACAATGTTTAATATGTTGTTATGTCCCACAACAACCGACACCATTTTGCATAATCGGACCTTCAAACTATTACATGCCTCAATCTGTGAATCCTACACAATTTGAGTTACAACATGTAAGTCATATTTATGTGAAAGGTATACATTTAATTTGCTGGTTTTGTATGTGGAAACCTTTTACATTTAAAAGAAAACCTTTTGAGAATTTTCAGTATTCTCATCCATGACATTGCTACATAATCAAATATTGAAATACCTAACATGAACATTAGAGTAAACGAGGAATCAGACAATATGGAGAGGGACATAGATGTAGGTAAAGATGAATATGTGGATCCTTCTGTTAATAATATGGATGTAGTGAGTTTGCCAGAGAATGACATTTCTTGGATCGGTAGCATGCAAGTAAATAACAAAGCATTAAACTACGATTTTACAGTTGTGGAAGATAGATTATTTGAAGATAACGATGAGATGGAAATGGAGATACCCCTTGATGATGACTAGTGCATGACATAATTAATGGCTAAGTCAATTGTTGTTGATCTTCATTTTGAAAATGAGATATTGTTGACTTTGAGTGTCTAAAACGGATTTAAAGTTGGTATGATTTTTGAGATGAAAGAAAAATTCAAACAACAATTAAGTGAATGGTCAATTCTTCATGTTGTCTCTTTTAAACTTATAACTCAAATAAAACTAAGCACACTGCTATCGGCAATGTCAATACTAATAGTCGAGCAATGGAATGATACCATATGAAGCATTATATGGTAGATTGTGTAATTCTCCATCCTGTTGGTTAGACACTGGAGAAAGGTTGGCATTAGAGCCTGAGATAATATGAGAAATGATATATAATGTTGAGATCATTCGGCAACAAATGAAAGCAGCCTAGGATCGTCAGAAGAGCTATCCAATAAGCGACGAAAGGATTTGGAATTCTTAGTCGGAGATTTGGTATTTGTTAAGGTTTCGCATCTACGGAATGTTGTTCATTTCGGGGGTAAAGAAAAGTTAGAGCCAAGATTTGTTGGGTCGTTTCAGAATGTCAAGTGTTTTGGGAAGCTCGCTTAATTATAGAGTGGATCTACCTGAGAAGATGACGGGTATGCACAATGTGTTTCATGTATCATTTCTACGGAAGTTTGTGCATGATTCGAATGTTGTGGTATCTCTAAATCAAATTGAAGATTTAGAGGTCGAACCCGAAGATTTAGGGCTTTGTAAGCCGCTTCGTGCTGTGAGAATTGACACAAACAGTTTAGGAGGAAGGTTACCAAGCTAGTCAAGGTACAATGAGGCGAGGACAATGCCGAATGCATGTCGGAAACAAATGAGAGTACGAGGTTGATCCATCCAAAACTCTTTGAGTGGTATGTCCCATATATCGTATCTTTCTTGTACCATTGTATCTTACACTATAATAGTTCTGCATGTTAGGTAGAATTTTGATTGCATGGATTGTTGGATGCTAGATTGCATGGTAGATTGGCTACTTGTGGATGGTAGGCATGCAGAATAACTTGTTTGTTCAAGTTTGCTTGGAATTTTGGGGGCGAGGTTTCTAAATGGGGGAGAATGTAACGACCCGTATTTTACATATCAGAGAATCGAAAATTAATTATATTTAATTACCTAGTGGTCGGATCATTCTCATATTTTAATATGTTATAATAGGGATGTGAGACGTGTCCATGATTTTCGCCAGACTTGATTGTGATCATTTTACCCCTGTAAATATTTTTTAGCAATAAACTTTGATAGGGATCAAACAAAATGTTGAAATTTATTTCATTGGATCAGAATGGAGGCCGACAATTCCGTAGAGTGGTCACATTAAAGATTTGGTTAAGAAGTTTGGGAGAAATCACTGTTTTAAGTTTCAATTTCTGTTAGGTAGGCTAAATAGTTGCTAATGGGCTGATTAGAGAAGCTCATTAGGCTAATGAAATGCAAGTATAAGTAGAGGAGTTTGGGGGAGAGAACTAAGGTTTCTCTCTTCATTCAAACATTTAGACTTGCATCCGTGATTCGCCAAATTCAACCTAATCCCTAATTTCTCCATCCATTTTATGTTATGCAGATTATAAGGGTTAGGTGAGTGATAGAAATCTCTCACACGAAAAATATGAATTATGTGGTTTAAATTAGGAATGATTCACATCATATATGTTAAATTCATCTTTGATCTGATCATATATGTTTAACTCAGATTTAGACGTATTAGGATAATCTAATTTAATAATATAAACTGGCAAGATGTTAGATTAATCATGTTCTTGAATATGTTTTGATCCAAATCATTCTAGATCTATTATTTTATGATATGTTCATGTTTGTATGTTCAAGATTGGATGAATCGATGTTTGTTTTAATTGAATTGAATGCATCACTTGAATTGTTTACCGTAGATCTTAGGTTTGAAAAATAGAGCAAATCGGAGGTTCAGATGATTAGATTAATACGAAACTTGGTGGAGAAGCTCTAGAAGATGAAGGGAGGCGACACAAAAAATTTCATGTCAAATCTCGCTAAGTACATGGACTGGAAATGGTCCATAGCCGATGGACCGATACCGATCTGTAACTCCCTGTAATTTCGAACCAGATTTTTTTAGCTGAAACCCCATCCATTCAAAGCAACTACGACAACTACCATTTTATTTGAATAAATATGTGCAACATCTCTAAATACACATAAATCGACCTTTATGCGACTCTGGTGAGACGTAAATCGATATTCATTCCTGCACACTCGATAAATACGTCAGTATGCTATAAATGATAACACGTGAAAGATGCACCAACTCAATATGTAATAATAAGTAATAAACAAAAAGTATTTTATTTAATAAAGCAGCTGCATCACTACCACTTATGACTGCATACGTACCTTTATCTAATTGGGTAAGCAATTAGATACAGGATCAAGCTGATGTAATTCTTCTTTACACAAAACATTTAAAATCAATATTAACTTCCAAAATTCTCTTGATATCATGTGGGGGTAAAATACCTTTTGTAAATATTCATTTTGAAAGACATCCATATATAAGTCTTGTAGAACTTTCTATCAAAAGACAACATCTTTTATTATAAGTATTAATCATCTTCTTTATGCAAAAACTTCTTCATAAACAAATCTCAAACCACCTTAATATTTCTCTAATATATGTTTGGAAAGATCTACAAAGATTGAACTAAAATAGTTAAGTTCAACACCATTCATTATCTCGTTAAAACACACCCAATTCATACCTCATTTAAAACATTAACCATACCTTGTTTAAAACACTAATCATTCATTGTTTAAACACTAATCATACCTCAGTTAACCACGTACTATTCGTACCTCATTTAAACACTAATCATAAGTGTCCTCAATCATCAGTCGTATATGTTGATTGCTTGTCAAAGCAAAGATCGCAACCAATATAGTATGTTAATTTTATAGGCATCTTTAAATTAAAAAACAAGCTTATGAAATAATAATAGATTAGATGATAAGTATACTTACAGTATTCCTTGCTATTTTCATGTAAAAGTCTCGTAGAACATCATATAGTACTTATCATCTCTCCCAAGTAATCAGTTATTTTTCTCGAATCATCGAAATTCGTCAACCTTCCTTGTTCTCAATTTTGACATGTTTTGACTCACTTTTACTTTGATTTAACATCCTCGACTTTATTAGTTTGTTTATGATACTATAAGGAAATTCATGTCCAAATTTGAGAGGATTTGGAATAGTTTACCATGATTTTATACTCAAAACATCTATAACAGCGTTTCAGTCATGTTGTGAAAAGTTCTGGGTGGTTTATAATGGTTTTAGACTAAATTCAGCTACTACGGCGTTTCTGGCTGCTATAAAAAGTTTTGTTCATGTTCGAGGCTTTATAATCAATTCATTGAAAAGACAACACTTCAGAAGTGCTATAGAAAGCTCTAGTTAATTTGGAATAGTTTAAAATAGATACTACAGCATTTCAGATGAACTGTAAAAAGTTCTGAGATTGTTAGAATTACTTCATAAATAATTCAAAAAATATAGCGCTTCAGAAATGAAAAAAAATCTATTTTGACACACTTCATCTTTTGAAACATTCATAAAGCGTTTCAAATTTCCAAATTGTTTTAAATTTCTAAAAATCAGCTTTTTTCCAGGTTTTGGGTGAAATGTTTGATGTTGTTTCTCTATGATAAAAATAGATTTTGACTCCAAATTTTTTACATAAAGAATCTATCTTTGTCTACTTAATTATCATAAAAAGAAATCCTTAAAATTATTTACCTATTAAATAAATAAAATTCAACAATACAAGGCTTTTTTAATATGTTCATTTCGGGCTGATTTTTACCTTACTTTGTATCCAATTTTTGGGTATGCAAATGGCCGAATTAGAAAAAAAGTGCCAATGGTAAGTTGTATCCCTTTGAATTAGCTTTCCAAATTGATAGAGAAGTCATAATTTCATTAGGAATTGCAAAAGTTATGCCCAAAATACCGAACGTCATTTTCAGGGGTTCACGTCCAAACATTCATTCATAAATTTCTCAACTTTTCTTCAAAATTTGAAATGAATACATGAACTTAAATAGTTTTTCTCACCGTATACTTGAAAATTAAACTTGTATTCCTTCTCTTGTCTTCTCCTAACCCTCTCTTCTTTTTCTTGTCTTAATTTTCAATTTTGAATGTATGAAAAAGAATGAACCTTTCCATCCTTTATATAATAGTTTTCAAGGCTAGTTTGGTAATTTGATTTTGGGACACTTGTCCTCCTTATCTTCATGCATGCTTTAGGATGAAGACACATGCCTGCTTAGGTGTCTTTAGATGTTTCTACACATGGACACCTAATGTGTGAATGTCATATGTTCCTTTTATTTGATGACACGTGTCCCTATTATTTTAAGTCACTTATCATATTCTAGAACATGTACACATATACCATTTGTATGTTACTTATATGATATGTACGTACACATATAAATGTTCTTCTAATGTTACTATATGCACATGACATTCCAACAACTTTTAATAAGCAAAACCTCGTTTATCGATAAAACTGTTTTCGGTCGCATTATCGATTTTTCTTTGAACTACTTATCTTTGTAAACAAAAACTCAACATGTTTTCTTCTCTTTAATTATTATTTATAAAAGGATTTAATCAAGGTTATAAAACCATTTTTATAATATTAAATCCAACATTTAAATATTTAAATAACCTCAATATTTAAATATTTACTGCCCGAAATTTCAGGTTGTTACACGATCAATGCCAGTCGCTTGGATTACGAAGATTTTTAGAGCGAGACATCATGGCATCCAATCACAACTACATGCAAATTTTCAAGTGATTCAGATGTGATCTGGATGGATTGAAGCTGATTGCTCAAGAATTGGTTGATAGACTGACAGGAGAATTCATCGAAAAGGAATTTGGGTTCGAGGATGGACCGGTAGGAAGTGCCCGACTATAGGATGATGAGGATCCAACACTTAGTTGAATATCGACTAAGTGTGTAGACATGTACCGACCATTGAATGTGATGATATGGGGCTTATTTTTGGTGAGCTTGGTCGCATGGTCTTTTGGGTGTTGCTGGTGAAGTTTGGTGATAAATGGACTTCAGATGATGAAATGGAAACTCAAAGATGGATAGTTCTTCGATTGTTAACTCATGACGGAGTGGTCGGAGATGGATTGATGTGATACTGGTCGTGGGATGATATACAATTTTATATGATGATGGATTGGCTCAGACGGAGTTAGTCGTAGATGATAATGGAATTTTCTTGAGAAGTCGGTCAAATTAAAAGATGAAGTCGCCAAGGAGAAAGTCTTGAAAGTTTGAAATGCCAAGGAATCGTTAGTTATCGAAGGTTCTAACAGGCTCAAAGTAGGGGTATCATGGGGACGCCCATTAGGACCAGATGGGTCATGTACCCAGGATCGAGCTCTGGGAGTAATCTAGCTATCTCAGACGGAGGCAAACATACACAAGACGGATGTATTGTAGTCTGACTAGAACTAGGTTTTTTTCATTAGCCCTTGACGAACGGCAACGACCATTCATTCGATGATTGATGCATTCAAGGCTTTAGTTGGTTATAGCTAGAATATTGGTTGTTATGGATGTTATGATTGATTGTGTATTTTCTTCTATATTTCTCTGGGTAGACTATCACCGTAGGTCGTTAAAGAGAAGAGGGATTAGGGAATGTCCTTTCCTATTCTGGAGCAGCATACGATAATGATTATCTTGTGCTTATCCTTTGGTCATTGGGACATATCAGATGGTTGAATTGCTCATACTCATATATCATGTGTAACTGTTGATTGTTATTTATCCCTCACTAAGACTATTGTCTGACTCAAGATTTTATATTTCCTCTTATTACCTTGGGCTGCTCATCAATGTTATTGGTGAGTAAACTGAGACAACATGTGACATTGTTTGATGTCAATGATGTTGTGCGACGAAGGGCTGAAGGCTGGCGTATTATTTACTATATTATATAGTACTTGTTGATTTCGCTGTATGTTGATAATTATTGAGACTCTGAGTGATATGTAGCGAGGCTTGATGTACATAATTTCATTTTCACGGATGTTTTGTATTGATGACTTTGAGAAGTTATGGAGATTTGATTTTCTGTTCAGTTTTGCTTCACTACTATATTCTGTTATGTACTTTCTATCATATGTTATCTATGCGTTGCGAGTTATATAACAAGTTTATCTCGAGTTATTCTTCCTTGATGATCTTTCCATATCGGTCTGGCACATCATACTGTGCATCTCTCCTTAGTTCGGTTCAGGGGATATGGGGCGGTCTTTCCACATACACTTTGAACAGCCTCAAGAACCGGTCCATTAATTCAATCCAACTATGGATAGATCCATTCAGCAGTTATCTAAAATACATAACTGCCAAGCATAGGAAATAATGTCATATTACTTCTTATGAAGCACCCAACACCTCTATGTTTCAGATTGAACCGTTGAATACAAATTTCCGTAGACTATCTCAAGCGTTGGAAGATTGAAATCAGGAGGATTTCTTACATTCTCAGCACTAGTAAAATAGGTAACTACTCACATTATCCAAGCTTTAATCTGGTGATTTACATCTCATTGTCCTCTTAATCATCTTAGTCGTCTAATTCATGTTTCTAGGTAGAAGTATCTGATCCACAATAGCTTCCTACCCTCCAAATTTTCTTGGCACTCATAAAACGTACTCTAGTACGTACTCCTCCAGTTTTTTCCCGTCTATATTTTAATTTGTAGCTTTAACTCTATCTCGACCACCGTTCAACTAGAATAATTCTGACATATACTCTTCTATTGATTGCACCCCTATATTCCAAACTTCAGCATCATATGTCCTTGATGCTCTAATGCCTATTCCAGCGTTGCCCCCAAAGTAATTCTCCTTTTGGACTGGGTTGATCCGGATTTTTCCCAAATTATTTGTATATTATAGATATAGTCCTAACCTGGTACACTCTAAGTCCTACAACTAATGCATTGTTTCTTAGCATTTTATTTTGAATCCTTATAGTTCTAGCAGATCGTTGTTGTCCCATTCTCTGGAAAAATCCGTTTAGCATCTCTTGTCATATAGACATGGTCCCATCTTATTCTTTCTGTCTTCTTTAGTGATATATCTAGGTGTTATAGAGTGCGAAGATACCAGGATGCCCCTGCACTTTGACTGGTTTCCCCTAACCTTAAATGTGGTTCTATGTCTTGTCATTTTCTCCAGATTTTCAAATCTAAGTTTTTCTCTTCGTTCTTAAGCACCAAAATGTTAATTCAAAAATTAAACAAATACCCAAATAAAAATATAAAAGCACCAATCCCGAATAAAAGATAAAAAAAATTAGAAAGTAGTAAAGAGAAGATAAGGAATTTTATAGCAGTTTAGCTTACTCCGGCCTATGTCCAATTCAATCAGCTTTTAATATCAATTAATAGTTTATTATTTGTGAATTTTCACTGGTTTATCCTTAGATTTAAGTTATATTGATCTGAATAAGTGGTAGAGGAGATATGAAATGAAGAAGAAAAGATGAGCCAGTAATGAAGTAGCGTTCAATCTTCCGGATCTTTCAAAGGTCCTTCCTCTAGTTACAAACAGGTTAGTATTTATAGAAGAATTGGGTTAGTACTAAGCCAGAAGCCTGATGTAATGGCGCGTTTTGTAAGGTATAATAATTAAGTTATTTAATTATTTAAATAACGAATATATTAAATAAATGATAGCTGAACGTATAATTTATAATATAATTATAATCGAGCTCGAAATGGCGTGGCAGTTCGCTATTTGGCGATTCGAACTTCAACTGAATGTACAGGATTCGTTTTAAGCCGGATTTCTGTGAAACAAGAAACGTGTGGAGCTGGTGGAGTATATCTTTCTAGTGGAAGAGAAATATCGGGATTTCATCGTGTAGATTTTGAGTTACGTCCAAATCAAATTCTCAAGAATGCAGCGCCCTGACCATAACGATTTAATTATATTTTAAATAAGGATTTAAAATAGAAATCGAGCGTCGATATAACTCTGACGATGTAATATCGAGTTGTAAATATATACAGGAATATTCTGGAGCTGTATGGTATACCACTGTGAATACAGACGATAATAATTAATTTTAATTAATTAATTTAATGATATTTAAATATATTTATATATTTAAATAGGTTATTCAGAGCGTTAAAAATAGCCAGTTTTGCAAACGAAGTCGGAATTCGACGAAACCAGTTTCGTTGGGACCGTAATGTCAAACTCTAGGGGCATGTTAAGTTTGGTGATTTTTAGGTAAATAAAATAGAAAACCAAATTGAAAATATCCTCCTCCTTTTTCTATGATCAACAACAGCCCACGCAACACCTCTTCTCAACCACAATTGCTACCTACCCAAACACAAGCATATATACACCGTAATGCCCAAACACAGCAAAAGTTCCAACTTAGAAAATCAAAAAGAAAATCACCAAAAAAAATCAAATCAAAATCTATAAATCTTAATAATTATACATCTCGACTCCTGCTGAGATTCCGCTCCTTCCCATATAGATATTGTTGAGCTCGGTCATCCTTTTTCACGCTCGAAGTTTAGCAGCGTTGAATGGGTTCACGGAAATCGTGGAGTTGGAGCTTCGATTGGTAGATGTGTGTTCGTTTGTGGATCCAGGGGACTGAACCGAGGTCGGCGGGCGGTTTTGAGGTAGTACGGTGGTAGTTTGGGGTTTCCGTTCTACTGAGATGGCATGGCAGAGGTCGAACAGTATTCGATCGAGTGGAGCTTCGTGGGGGCGATGGGGAGGAGAGCACGACGCTGGTTTGAATGGTGAAGGCGGTGCTGAAGGGTGATGACCGGAGGAGGTGACAAACGGCGGTCAACGAGGGGTTTCGTTTTCCTGGAGCTTGAAATTTTTGATTTGGGGAGGAAGCTGTGTTCGGGTCTGGGTTTTTAAATACAAACATGGGCCAACGGGCTGAGGTAAGGCCCAACCGAATTTAGGTCCAATTTAATTTAGGTTTAATTTATATAAATATTGCGCTAACTTTTAAAAGGTTATATCTGGGTCATACGGTATCAGATTGACGAACCGTAAGTTGCGTTGGGATCGTATGGACGAGCACTCCACAATGGAACTGACCGCGAGTCAATTGGAGTCCGTCACAATTTACAGCAAAATAAGTTGTCTGAATCAAGCGACAATTATCGTTATTGACGATGATAGTCCAAAGTGAGTAAATCTCACAACTCTAAACAGTTTTATTTTCACGTTGTATTCTTAGAACTGTTAAAATATTGTCTGTTTGACTGTGTGTTGATTGTTTGCTTGAACTGCTAGTCAGTTAGTAGAGATTTTATATATATATATATATATTTACGTATGTATATATATATATAAACCGTCAAATAATTATATGTTGATTCTGTTTTATCAGAATATTATACTGGTGTTGTTTAACATCTGTGGATGCAGGGAAACAGGTTGGAGGAATCCAACTGGATTCCTCAACAGTATTTTACTGTGATTTTTATAGTGTGATATATAATGTGAAGTATATAATCTGTACGACTATGTGTGGTGGGACGATATTTATCGTTGTTATATGGTGTGTTGAAGACCATGAGAAATACCAGACTGTAGGAGAGGGGTTTTCAAAGTATATTTTGAAAATAGTTTATTTATATAAAATCAAGGGATTTTATATATATATAAGAAAAAGGATTTTTGAATATTAAGGAATATAGTTGGTAAAACAAATATAAAAGAGTTTTATTTGTAAATCAATATAAGGGAATATATATGTTAATCGAATATAAGAGGATATATTTGTTAGTCAAAATATAAAGGAATTATATTCGTTAGAACAAATATAAAGGATATTTATTTAGAGATTAAATAAATAGAATATTATAAAGGGTATTTATTTAGAGATTAAATAAATAGAATTATACTAAAGAAGATATTTATTTGTTAAATAAATAGGAGTTAACCAAGTGAATTGGTCGAGTTAACCAAATGAATTGGTTGAGTTAAACGAAGTAAATTAGTTAAGTTAAACTAAGCGGTGAATCAAAGTGAATTTGTTAAGTTAAACTAAATGATTAATCGATGTGAATTAGTTAAGTTAAACTAAAGGATTAATCGATGTGAATTAGTTAAGTTAAACTAAAGGATTAATCGATGTGAATTAGTTAAGTTAACTAAGTGGTTAATCGAAGTAAATTAGTTGAGTTAAACTAAGTGAACCGGCTAGAGTTAATCAACGTGAATTAACTAAGTTAAACTAAGTGGATTAGTTCAGTTAATCGAGACAAGTAAATCAAGTTAGGGTAAACCATTTGAGTTAACCAGTTAGAGTTAACCATTTGAGTTAACCAGTTTGAGTTGATCAGTTAGAGTTAACCATTTGAGTTAACCAGTTTGAGTTGATCAGTTAGAGTTGACCAGTTAGAGTTGACCAGTTAAAGTTGACCAGTCAGAGTGGATCAGTTAGAGTTATCCAAGTAGAGTTAATCGAGTAGAGTTGTCGAATATCACATATCCGAAGTAGAGTTATCGAATATAGGGTATTCGAGAGAAGAGTAATCGAATATAGTTTATGCGAGTGGAGAAATCAAATGTGATTCATTTGAGAAGAGTTATCGAATATTATTTATTCGGAGAGTAGTTATCGAATATTGGTTATTCGAAGTTAGTTAATCCAAAGGAGTTATTCGAAGTTAGTTAATCCGAAGGAGTTAGTCGAAGAGTTAATCCAAAGGAGTTATTCGAAGTTAGTTAATCCGAAGGAGTTAGTCGAAGAGTTAATCCAAAGGAGTTATTCGAAGAGTTAATCCAAAGGAGTTAGACGAAGAGTTAATCGAATATAGTTATTCGAAAGAAAGTGTTAATCGAATATAGTTTATTCGAGTAAAGTTAAAAGAGTTAATCGAATATAATTTATTCGAGTAGAGTTAGAGAAGTTAAATCGAATTTAGTTATTCGAAAGGAGTTAATCAATGTGAGTTAAGTTAATCGATTTGAATTAAGTTGAATCGAAATGGAGTAAATCGATTAGAATTAAGTTAATCGAGTTAGAGTAAATCGAATATTGGTTATTCGAAGGTAAGTTATTCGAATTAGTTATTCGAAGGAGTTAATCAAATGAGTTGATCCAAAGGAGTTAGTCGAATATTAGTTATTCGAATAGAGTTAAAGGAGTTATCGATTTTAGTTTGATCGAAAGGAGTTATCGATTAGTAAATCGAAAGGAGATTTTCGAATATAGCATATTCGAAAGAAAGAGATCGAATATTGTTTATTCGAAAGAGAGAGATTTCGAATATGAGTTATTCGAAGAGAGATAATCGAATATAGGTTATTCGAAGAAGAGTTAATCAAATAGAGATTACTCGAAAGAGAGTTATACGTCGAATTCGATTATAGCGAATTCGGGAAAGTACTATTTACTTTCCAGGGTTTAAATCAAGATTTAGTTATTGATTTAGAAATTAGGTGTCTGTTAAATTATTCGAGTTAGGAGATAAAGTTATAATTAAGATTAGATATTGCAGAAGTAGGAATTATAACGTTATAGTTATAATCAAACGCTGTCATATAAGAAGTGGATTCGTAACCTGAATTTGAGAATTTGCGTAAACAGATGATTGTAAAAAAGTGAGTGATGAGCTTCATCTATTTCACAGTAAAGGACGTTGTTCAATTAAGGTCTGAGAGGTAATTATACCCCAACTTGATTGACTTCAGAATTGACAAAGGAATAGTTGTGGTTCGATAGAAAAGGTTGATTTGAAATATAGTTAAGTAATAAGCGATTAATGGATTAAGCGTAACGATGTTTTATACAACGTTCACTTGAAATCCGTAAATGAGTTTTGGGAACGTTTTCCAAATATAGTCAGATATGTTTTCTAAACATAGAAAATGAAATGTTTTCATGATAAGAATTTAAGAAATAGAGTTAAACAAATTCAGAAACTAACTGGAGAGGGTAAGTTGAACGGTTTTCTAAGTGACGATCTGATGTTGGTTTCGACCTTCCGGATTGATGCTTAGAGAATTGTTCTCATACTAGTTACAGTTAGGGGCTGATAGTTGCGAAATAACAGTGATGTGAAAATAAGCTATGGAAATGTTTTCCAATGATTAATAACATATATTTTCTAATTATATAAAATAAGGAAATATGAACATATGATGATTGATCGATCGAATTTCCATTTGGAAATAAGATCGTTGTTTGTACACCGACATGTTTTCATTTGATAGTTGAATCACAGACTATCAAAGTTTTCACCATTTTAACGTGTTAATATGGAGAGACCGGTTGGATTATTATCCAAAGAACCACTCTGTATTGGCATAAGCGTTGCGAGCAGTATCTGCCAAAGATAAATTGAAGACGGAGTAAAGTGCAAGGGCTGTTGTATAAGTCTTAGATAACAGTGACTAAGATGGATATACTGAATAGTGCCTTCGGTTTGTCCAGTCCCAGGACAACGTATATGGAAGAAGGTCTGACAGAGTATATCCAATGGATCATGTAAGTTGATTTGTTCAAACGTATTCACGTTTGGTGGCGGAGGAATTCGTTTCTCTTAGCTGTATACCCGTGTAATTTTTGAATAAGTCAATTTGTGATTTGGCGGGTATGACGATGTGGCATTCAAAGTGAATGGTGATCAGATGTTCTGAAGATAGACGTAGCTTCTAGCCTCACACCAGGAAGTAACAAAAGTTGGGCTAGGCAGCATGGCTAGTTGGGTCATTCCCAAGCAGGGTGTATTGTCACCGATCTAGGGAATATCCATATTTATACTTCTTTTTGATTCTGTATCTTCGGATGACGGTTTGATGGCCTATAACCGTGGTGGCAATATATTCGCGACACTCAAGCTAAATGAGTGAGCGGTCATGTGTGGCCGGGTTGCAAGACGTTCTTGTTGAACCTGAGTGTATCACCTCTAGAGTACACTATTCAGAAGGTGCTCCCATACCTTGTCTGTTGGAATCCATTCTCCGATAAGCGCCCTGCGGTTTATGATTTTATACTATGTATGTAGAACGTGAGATGCAAGCGTTTCTGCTAGATTGATACCTATTTGTACTTAGACATTATTATAATATCACAATGATATTGCTTGTCAAAGTTGTTTAGATACTCATAAGGAAAAACCCGTTCCGTATTCACGGCGTGGTCTTATGAGATATCATATACCTGTTCAATTGTTTTAAACTGTTTTACTCATACCAGTCCCATGACTGACCCGGAGTTTACTTTGTTGTTTTCCCTAAACTCTTGGGTGCCTAAATTTGTACGGGCAGTCAAGTAGTCGGGATTTACAGATATACTTGGAGAGCTTGGAGCAGGAGGCTGCAAGATTTTATAGCTATAGTTATTTCCGCTGTGTTGTAAGTGTTGTACTCTGATAAAGTGCTATTGTATATATATAACTGTTTACTTCAAAGTTATGTTATATATATATTATATGTTATTCGTTCCGCTGTGAGTTTCGTGTTACTCTGATGATTCTGATGTTCTTCTTCTTCTTCTATTCTATTAGTTCTATCTTTTCTTTCTCACCTTCTAATTTCTTTCACTAACGTCGCGGAATTTTCGACCCTCGAGGAGTCGAAAATTTCCAGCCGTTACAGTTGGTATCAGAGCTTAAGTTAAGAATTACTTGGCTCTGTGGCGTGACTCGGTAGAGATAGGGTTAGTAATACCCTAGACTGAGATTGAGTGTATATATACGAGTGCGTATTTGTATTTGATATAAAAAAGGGTTTTTATTGTGGAGATTCATTGGTTGAGTAGTTTGTGAATTCTGGTCGATCAGTTTGATCCACTGTATCGATAGGGGTTACTAAACACTCGAATACGATGGACCGACACGGTATGTTTTGAAAGGAGGGTAAAAGAAATAATTTTACCCGAATATATTTTGATATAATATATTGGTAGTGTTGGTTGTTATTATAATCGAGTAAGATTATAACATGTGAAATGGTTATATATAACTAATCAGAATTCATATAAGTAAAGTATATGAAATAAGATGAATTAAATATGAATTTAAATCAGAATTGGAATTAAAATAAGGAAATTTTAAGTTCCTGGGAGATTTTGAAATGTTTTCAAAATGGAAGTATTTAGTAATGGTTTTGAAAATAATATAGTATTGAAATCACTTGGGTCGCTGGAAAATAATTCCGATGATGACTGCGCAGTATCATCGGTGTGATTTTCGAGTTCTAAGTGGTGGATTACTACCAAAGATTTTATTTTGAATTGTTTGAGGAAACAAGTTGTTTAGAAAATTCAAAGGCTTTGAATTGGCAGTATGATTTCGAATTGATTTGAAATTTACCCAGGAATTTAAGTTCTATAAATTAAAATTTAACTTGTGAAGTTAATTCGAATGGGATGGTAAAAGTAAATAATAAACCAGAATTTAACTTGAGATGATAGGTTAAGTAAAACTGAAATGGATTTGATTATAATCTGGATTGGAATTGAGTTGAAGGGTTAAGAGTTTGAAATTTGATATTGGAGTTTGAATGGAATTCGGCTTGGGTATAAGCGAATGATTTGGTTTGAGGATATAAACTGAGTGGAATAACCTTGATATATGCAGAAGTGATAACAGATCAAAAGGGTATAATGATACGACCGACAAAAAGGTACAAGCTTATATTATATATGAGTTTGGATTTTATGAGCCGAATTGGCAAGCCGCTTGGCTGTTTGATTTTCTTTTGGGTTGGAGAAGGCCTAGAGAGGCGAGGGGTGGTTTGTCATATTAACCAATACAAAGGAGGTTATGGCGAAATTTTTCAAAAATTCCAGGCGTTAGAACATTCTCATGATTTATGGAAATTCAGTTAGCCAGAATGAATGAATAATTTAATTAAAAATTTAATGGTTCAGTTGAAACTGGAGTTGAGAAGTAAACTAAAAGATATTTGAATCGAGTTAGTAAAGTTGGTAACATTCTCCTAGCTTAGCAATTTCGAGGACGAAATTATTTTAAGGGGGGAAGTCTGTAATGGCGCGTTTTGTAAGGTATAATAATTAAGTTATTTAATTATTTAAATAACGAATATATTAAATAAACGATAGCTGAACGTATAATTTATAATATAATTATAATCGAGCTCGAAATGGCGCGGCAGTTCGCTATTTGGCGATTCGAACTTCAACTGAATGTACAGGATTCGTTTTAAGCCGGATTTCTGTGAAACAAGAAACATGTGGAGCTGGTGGAGTATATCTTTCTAGTGGAAGAGAAATATCGGGATTTCGTCGTGTAGATTTTGAGTTACGTCCAAATCAAATTCTCAAGAATGCAGCGCCCTGACCATAACGATTTAATTATATTTTAAATAAGGATTTAAAATAGAAATCGAGCGTCGATATAACTCTGACGATGTAATATCGAGTTGTAAATATATACAGGAATATTCTGGAGCTGTATGGTATACCACTGTGAATACAGACGATAATAATTAATTTTAATTAATTAATTTAATGATATTTAAATATATTTATATATTTAAATAGGCTATTCAGAGCGTTAAAAATAGCCAGTTTTGCAAACGAAGTCGGAATTCGACGAAACCAGTTTCGTTGGGACCGTAATGTCAAACTCTAGGGGCATGTTAAGTTTGGTGATTTTTAGGTATCATATGTAACCACTGCGATTTTTAGAAGGAGGATACGACGAGAAAATGATATAAATAAAATAGAAAACCAAATTGAAAATATCCTCCTCCTTTTTCTATGATCAACAACAGCCCACGCAACACCTCTTCTCAACCACAATTGCTACCTACCCAAACACAAGCATATATACACCGTAATGCCCAAACACAGCAAAAGTTCCAACTTAGAAAATCAAAAAGAAAATCACCAAAAAAATCAAATCAAAATCTATAAATCTTAATAATTATACATCTCGACTCCTGCTGAGATTCCGCTCCTTCCCATATAGATATTGTTGAGCTCGGTCATCCTTTTTCACGCTCGAAGTTTAGCAGCGTTGAATGGGTTCACGGAAATCGTGGAGTTGGAGCTTCGATTGGTAGATGTGTGTTCGTTTGTGGATCCAGGGGACTGAACCGAGGTCGGCGGGCGGTTTTGAGGTAGTACGGTGGTAGTTTGGGGTTTCCGTTCTACTGAGATGGCGTGGCAGAGGTCGAACAGCATTCGATCGAGTGGAGCTTCGTGGGGGCGATGGGGAGGAGAGCACGATGCTGGTTTGAATGGTGAAGGCGGCGCCGAAGGGTGATGACCGGAGGAGGTGACAAACGGCGGTCAACGAGGGGTTTCGTTTTCCTGGAGCTCGAAATTTTTGATTTGGGGGAGGAAGCTGTGTTCGGGTCTGGGTTTTTAAATACAAACATGGGCCAACGGGCTGAGGTAAGGCCCAACCGAATTTAGGTCCAATTTAATTTAGGTTTAATTTATATAAATATCGCGCTAACTTTTAAAAGGTTATATCTGGGTCATACGGTATCAGATTGACGAACCGTAAGTTGCGTTGGGATCGTATGGACGAGCACTCCACAATGGAACTGACCGCGAGTCAATTGGAGTCCGTCACAATTTATAGCAAAATAAGTTGTCTGAATCAAGCGACAATTATCGTTATTGACGATGATAGTCCAAAGTGAGTAAATCTCACAAACTCTAAACAGTTTTATTTTCACGTTGTATTCTTAGAACTGTTAAAATATTGTCTGTTTGACTGTGTGTTGATTGTTTGCTTGAACTGCTAGTCAGTTAGTAGAGATTTTATATATATATATATATATATTTACGTATGTATATATATATATATATATATATAAAAACCGTCAAATAATTATATGTTGATTCTGTTTTATCAGAATATTATACTGGTGTTGTTTAACATCTGTGGATGCAGGGAAACAGGTTGGAGGAATCCAACTGGATTCCTCAACAGTATTTTACTGTGATTTTTATAGTGTGATATATAATGTGAAGTATATAATCTGTACGACTATGTGTGGTGGAACGATATTTATCGTTGTTATATGGTGTGTTGAAGACCATGAGAAATACCAGACTGTAGGAGAGGGGTTTTCAAAGTATATTTTGAAAATAGTTTATTTATATAAAATCAAGGGATTATATATATATATAAGAAAAAGGATTTTTGAATATTAAGGAATATAGTTGGTAAAACAAATATAAAAGAGTTTTATTTGTAAATCAATATAAGGGAATATATATGTTAATCGAATATAAGAGGATATATTTGTTAGTCAAAATATAAAGGAATTATATTCGTTAGAACAAATATAAAGGATATTTATTTAGAGATTAAATAAATAGAATATTATAAAGGGTATTTATTTAGAGATTAAATAAATAGAATTATACTAAAGAAGATATTTATTTGTTAAATAAATAGGAGTTAACCAAGTGAATTGGTCGAGTTAACCAAATGAATTGGTTGAGTTAAACGAAGTAAATTAGTTAAGTTAAACTAAGCGGTGAATCAAAGTGAATTTGTTAAGTTAAACTAAATGATTAATCGATGTGAATTAGTTAAGTTAAACTAAAGGATTAATCGATGTGAATTAGTTAAGTTAAACTAAAGGATTAATCGATGTGAATTAGTTAAGTTAACTAAGTGGTTAATCGAAGTAAATTAGTTGAGTTAAACTAAGTGAACCGGCTAGAGTTAATCAACGTGAATTAACTAAGTTAAACTAAGTGGATTAGTTCAGTTAATCGAGACAAGTAAATCAAGTTAGGGTAAACCATTTGAGTTAACCAGTTAGAGTTAACCATTTGAGTTAACCAGTTTGAGTTGATCAGTTAGAGTTAACCATTTGAGTTAACCAGTTTGAGTTGATCAGTTAGAGTTGACCAGTTAGAGTTGACCAGTTAAAGTTGACCAGTCAGAGTGGATCAGTTAGAGTTATCCAAGTAGAGTTAATCGAGTAGAGTTGTCGAATATCACATATCCGAAGTAGAGTTATCGAATATAGGGTATTCGAGAGAAGAGTAACCGAATATAGTTTATGCGAGTGGAGAAATCAAATGTGATTCATTTGAGAAGAGTTATCGAATATTATTTATTCGGAGAGTAGTTATCGAATATTGGTTATTCGAAGTTAGTTAATCCAAAGGAGTTATTCGAAGTTAGTTAATCCGAAGGAGTTAGTCGAAGAGTTAATCCAAAGGAGTTATTCGAAGTTAGTTAATCCGAAGGAGTTAGTCGAAGAGTTAATCCAAAGGAGTTACTCGAAGAGTTAATCCAAAGGAGTTAGACGAAGAGTTAATCGAATATAGTTATTCGAAAGAAAGTGTTAATCGAATATAGTTTATTCGAGTAAAGTTAAAAGAGTTAATCGAATATAATGTATTCGAGTAGAGTTAGAGAAGTTAAATCGAATTTAGTTATTCGAAAGGAGTTAATCAATTTGAGTTAAGTTAATCGATTTGAATTAAGTTGAATCGAAATGGAGTAAATCGATTAGAATTAAGTTAATCGAGTTAGAGTAAATCGAATATTTGTTATTCGAAGGTAAGTTATTCGAAGGAGTTAATCAAATGAGTTGATCCAAAGGAGTTAGTCGAATATTAGTTATTCGAATAGAGTTAAAGGAGTTATCGATTTTAGTTTGATCGAAAGGAGTTATCGATTAGTAAATCGAAAGGAGATTTTTGAATATAGCATATTCGAAAGAAAGAGATCGAATATTGTTTATTCGAAAGAGAGAGATTTCGAATATGAGTTATTCTAAGAGAGATAATCGAATATAGGTTATTCGAAGAAGAGTTAATCAAATAGAGATTACTCGAAAGAGAGTTATACGTCGAATTCGATTATAGCGAATTCGGGAAAGTACTATTTACTTTCCAGGGTTTAAATCAAGATTTAGTTATTGATTTAGAAATTAGGTGTCTGTTAAATTATTCGAGTTAGGAGATAAAGTTATAATTAAGATTAGATATTGTAGAAGTAGGAATTATAACGTTATAGTTATAATCAAACGCTGTCATATAAGAAGTGGATTCGTAACCTGAATCTGAGAATTTGCGTAAACAGATGATTGTAAAAAAGTGAGTGATGAGCTTCATCTATTTCACAGTAAAGGACGTTGTTCAATTAAGGTCTGAGAGGTAATTATACCCCAACTTGATTGACTTCAGAATTGACAAAGGAATAGTTGTGGTTCGATAGAAAAGGTTGATTTGAAATATAGTTAAGTAATAAGCGATTAATGGATTAAGCGTAACGATGTTTTATACAACGTTCATTTGAAATCCGTAAATGAGTTTTGGGAACGTTTTCCAAATATAGTCAGATATGTTTTCTAAACATAGAAAATGAAATGTTTTCATGATAAGAATTTAAGAAATAGAGTTAAACAAATTCAGAAACTAACTGGAGAGGGTAAGTTGAACGGTTTTCTAAGTGACGATCTGATGTTGGTTTCGACCTTCCGGATTGATGCTTAGAGAATTGTTCTCATACTAGTTACAGTTAGGGACTGATAGTTGCGAAATAATAGTGATGTGAAAATAAGCTATGGAAATGTTTTCCAATGATTAATAACATATATTTTCTAATTATATGAAATAAGGAAATATGAACATATGATGATTGATCGATCGAATTTCCATTTGGAAATAAGATCGTTGTTTGTACACCGACATGTTTTCATTTGATAGTTGAATCACAGACTATCAAAGTTTTCACCATTTTAACGTGTTAATATGGAGAGACCGGTTGGATTATTATCCAAAGAACCACTCTGTATTGGCATAAGCGTTGCGAGCAGTATCTGCCAAAGATAAATTGAAGACGGAGTAAAGTGCAAGGGCTGTTGTATAAGTCTTAGATAACAGTGACTAAGATGGATATACTGAATAGTGCCTTCGATTTGTCCAGTCCCAGGACAACATATATGGAAGAAGGTCTGACAGAGTATATCCAATGGATCACGTAAGTTGATCTGTTCAAACGTATTCACGTTTGGTGGCGGAGGAATTCGTTTCTCTTAGCTGTATACCCGTGTTATTTTTGAATAAGTCAATTTGTGATTTGGCGGGTATGACGATGTGGCATTCAAAGTGAATGGTGATCAGATGTTCTGAAGATAGATGTAGCTTCTAGCCTCACACCAGGAAGTAACAAAAGTTGGGCTAGGCAGCATGGCTAGTTGGGTCATTCCCAAGCAGGGTGTATTGTCACCGATCTAGGGAATATCCATATTTATACTTCTTTTTGATTCTGTATCTTCGGATGACGGTTTGATGGCCTATAACCGTGGTGGCAATATATTCGCGACACTCAAGCTAAATGAGTGAGCGGTCATGTGTAGCCGGGTTGCAAGACGTTCTTGTTGAACCTGAGTGTATCACCTCTAGAGTACACTATTCAGGAGGTGCTCCCATACCTTGTCTGTTGGAATCCATTCTCCGATAAGCGCCCTGCGGTTTATGATTTTATACTATGTATGTAGAACGTGAGATGCAAGCGTTTCTGCTAGATTGATACCTATTTGTACTTAGACATTATTATAATATCACAATGATATTGCTTGTCAAAGTTGTTTAGATACTCATAAGGAAAAACCCGTTCCGTATTCACGGCGTGGTCTTATGAGATATCATATACCTGTTCAATTGTTTTAAACTGTTTTACTCATACCAGTCCCATGACTGACCCGGAGTTTACTTTGTTGTTTTCCCTAAACTCTTGGGTGCCTAAATTTGTACGGGCAGTCAAGTAGTCGGGATTTACAGATATACTTGGAGAGCTTGGAGCAGGAGGCTGCAAGATTTTATAGCTATAGTTATTTCCGCTGTATTGTAAGTGTTGTACTCTGATAAAGTGCTATTGTATATATATAACTGTTTACTTCAAAGTTATGTTATATATATTATATGTTATTCGTTCCGCTGTGAGTTTCGTGTTACTCTGATGATTCTGATGTTCTTCTTCTTCTTCTATTCTATTAGTTCTATCTTTTCTTTCTCACCTTCTAATTTCTTTCACTAACGTCGCGGAATTTTCGACCCTCGAGGAGTCGAAAATTTCCAGCCGTTACACCTGATAGTAGCCAAGTCCGAAAGAGGACTCAGGTCTCCACCATGAAGTACGTGTCAACATGAACCATAAGCATGACTCAGGTTTAACTCATGCACTTATATAAATTTTTTCCTTTTCTGTTTTCTTCCTTCATTCAGTTGAGCCATTTGATCCTATTTCTAGTCGTTGATACTTGAGCCTAGTATCTATCTCATTAACTTTTATAATTTGGCCAACACAAATTAAATTACAGAATTTTTTTTGATTTGGGCCAATTTCAAAAAGTAATAACACAAATATGCCAGTTTCAAAACTAATTACAGAAATAGGCCCCTTTTATTTGTACACGGGTTACCACAGGTAACGCTAGTGTAAAATTTTGCATTTTACATTAGCATTATCTCCGATAACGCTTGTTTTGCTAGCGTTATCCGTAATACTTCCAATAACCCTTCAGCCGCTTTTTCACTTTCCCATTTCCTCTTTTCTTAAATTTGTGCCACCTGAAAACCCTCCTTCCCCTTTGCAATTTTAGAACAAAACTTAAAAAAAATCCTCCAACATTCAGTTTAATGACCTCTTATTCCCATCGTCCTACTATTGATAAGTATTGTTAAATTTATGTGACTAAAGTTGATAATTTTGGAAATATAGGGTTTTTCGGGTGTTGAGATTTCAACTCTATTCTCATCTTAGGTTAAATGAATGTGAATTGTGGTTCCTGTGACCTACAAGTTAGTGGTTTTATGAACAAATTCATGATTAAAGGTTTCATATGTGTTTGTGTTTTGTTACCTTGGTGAATAAAGTTACATTTATGCATGCTTAGTATGTGTATATGCATGTTTATGTTCATTTTTAGCATGAAATGGAGGATAATGCGACCTAAAGTATTGTGAAAATAGCGCTAATACTTGGTTGTAAAATGAGATTGTTGAACCTTGGTTGTGTATTGTATGCGCTAATACTAAAATGTGATATTTGATAAGTATATATGTGTGGCATTTGGAAAGACTTTGTGTCAGTGAGTTGTGTAGTTGCTTGTTAATTAATGGACTAGTGTGTGCATCTTAATTGTTTATCTTATACTATAATGCAAAATCTTGAATTTTGGTGAAGCTTTTTCGCTTTTCCACAACAGTCCTTCAGCCTTTGACAACTAGAATTCAAAAAACCAATTCAAATTCAGGGCACATATGTCATTTTCCATTCCAGTAGCCATAACTCGGTTCGGTTTGTCAACACATTTCATTTTTTAGTTTATTTTTCCACCCACTTTCTCCGCTTCGTCCTCCGCCTTCTTCTGGATTTCCTCCTTTCCTCAATTACTGTCAACCCTAAAATTCAAGTACGCTTTAAGATCTTTCATCGGTTTTCCTCCCTATTCCGCGTCTTCCCCCCTTCCTTACCTCACATCTGACATTTCTACTACCTTTACACCCATGACCCGCGTGAACTATGCTCAAAATCATTTTCTTCTTCTCGCTTCTTCCCAGATCTATCACTATTTTTTCGTTCTGCAACTTCGATCAACCGGTACTCCTCCACCACCACATCTCTGGTAAAATCTTTTTGCTCTTTCTATGTTCCTACTAATTTGTGATATTTCTTTCCCATATCTACCACCTCTCTTCGCTTATGGCACTGGATCAACTCTTATTCCGCCTCGACGAGTATGACTGAGGTGAAACCGTTATTTGAATGTCCCAAACCCGTAGTTCTGTTGTATTGCAAATTTCATTCCCTTGCTGTCAAATTGGTTATTCTTATATAAGTTTACGGTCACATATTTTACATCCAATATTTTGTTCATTCTGTATCTAATATGCTTAGATTATCTGATGTGGTATTTGTACTTTTTACATCTGAGTAAATCTTAGTATGCCAACCAAAGCAGTGCATCTTTATTTAGCTAATTTAATTTTTTTTAGTTCTATTTGCTCACTTTAGGTTTATTCATTTGACACAGTGACGATTTATATCTTTGAACTATTTACAATTCTTCATTTGTTGCATCTAAAGACTGCTATAACCTTTGTTTATTATTCGATGGTCTTTGTTTTTATACATATGTCTTTCCTTAATATTGTGTTATCAGCAATTACTATGCTTTAATTCAGTTTTGGGCATTGATGTTCTTATAAATTCAGCAGTAAAGTTTCCTATTACGCATATTTTTATTCCTGACAATGACATATAGTATAGTCATCTACTGAATAATAACACACATATATGCATCAGCTTTAGGTTAATTGTCATTTCAAAACTTATACCACATGCATCAACGTTTTAGGTACCTTTGTCAACTTTGACTTGCACAAAAAATGTCATGACTTAGTAAGTGAATTAACCTTTTGTAATCGTATAGGGAGAAGAAAATAGATCGGGATCTAATAATCACTTTGGCAAAGAAAACATGGACAGAGATTCATTCGGACAGCCTGTATAGCTTTGAAAAGGTTTGATACTGTGAGTTCTTTTTTGACGGGTGTTCTATGAATGTGATACTTTTTTGGACAGGTTTAATAATTTGAGTGTTTGCAGTATTAAATGCCATGGTTCTTGGGAATAATGCTTCCTAACGATGTGCTTCAACCTAGCCATCGACGCATTGTTACCGATACCACAGAACATTCCAGAACAGGAAATTCATCATCCAGAGATAGGAAATAAAACAGAAAATGAAATAAAAAAGGAATAACTCCTAAGGAAGGGGACACCCTAACACAGCTCAGATAAGACAAAGCGCATGACGGGTAGATCGAAAGATATGCTCGGACGTCGCTATAGAGCGTGTGCGAATGGTGCAAGAAGCCACTCTCAGTCTTCAACGCGATGAGCGGGAAGGGGGGACAGAAGGACGAATAGATGCCTCACTGGTTTTGGGGGACCCGAAGGATACCCCTGAACCTTGATTGGCGGATAAGGCAGCAAGACTCTAGACCTCGAAGGACAAGAACTCTTAGTAAGTCGATATAGCCGATCGTTAATGATCGATATCTTGTCCATACTAAGAAAAGGAATAGAAACAGAGATAGAGGACTCAGGGCAAACAGTAGGGGTGTAGGACACCGTGGGACAGTAGTGACAGTAAGCGATGGAAATAATGTGGGGTTTCCCAAAGGATGCAACACAAGTTCCTGTATGAACTTTACCAATGCCGAATTATCATCAAATTGACAGCCTACAATAAAGGTAAAGTTCCAAATCTGAGTCTTCGACAGGCTACATCTGATACAGGCAATATTGGAAGGCAACCTCCCTAGTAAATCTTATAGTGGACTAGCACCTGATCCGCTATACGTCTACGACAGTAAGACCACTCAGCCCAAGAACCCCATACCCTATGTAGCTGCCGCAAAACTTACGAAATCCCGCAAACCAACACCAATAAACACAGGTCACAAACGACATGATATAGGCCTCGTAGTGAGTCAACCAATCAACAAAATCACTAACCAACAAAATCATCACTTTCGGTGTCGAACACCCCCAAAGAAACACCACGAACAACAAGCAGACCACACAAGCCTTTGCTTGGTGGCTGAACCGAATAAGCACGATTGTTACCACAAAACCATCAACAAACACAACCGACAAGGCATAAAAGCCCGGAGAAAAATAACCAAACGACAAAAAGGGGGATAGTAAATCAATAGGACCATTAGGACTCGCCAAAAAAGGTGCAACGAACTCATGAGGTTCTGCACAGTGACAAATGAGAGGGGCATGCAACACAAGAATAAATGACAAAAGGTAAAGCCACGAACGTTGTATCGTCAACAGTAAAGGAAATAGACTATAGATGCCATATCTGACTAGCAACATACGCATCAATATTGATACGCATGTTACCCACAACGACGGTCCCATGATCATCTAAGCACCTAGACAACACGGTTTACAACACTCCCTGCCTGCAATGAGAGGAGCCAACCGGAGAAACCAAATTGCTTAACCCGATATCTTGAACGACAGTCCAACATTTGTTTTCGCTACCACGCCAAGAGTGGTCAACCCTGACGGTAAACGAAGCACAGGACCTATGGACTTACGCCAAAGCCTATATTTTGCACCTTGCAACCAAATCGGACAATTTTCAATCCCAAAGAACCATCAATAGCTTGTAAACCAAAATCGACCTCAACCGTGCAACAAGAAACATCAGAACTAATCTCAACTCCCACAAGGTCAACGCTCAAGCCCTCAAATGAGTTCGAGAGGGCCAAAGGAATCGTCGGTGCTCAAGTAGCAGGCACAACAATAATCGAAGCAAGCGAAGATGAAGCGACGTTCTCCATAAGCTTCGAACACCGACGGGGTCGAGCACGCTTCGAGCTTTGCCCAAATGAACCCACCGAAGGCTTAGACGCCCCACTAACCCGAGAAGACGATAATGGAGAAAAACGAATGTCCGTTGCGGCAGCATCAGACCGACCTAAAGAACAACAAGCCGAGGCAACGCGAGCCAATGTGATGTAAGATGGGGTACCAGAAGCCATCCCGATAACACCCCTATTCGGCCTCGCGAAGACTTCGACTAACGATGAAAACTGGGATATTATACCAAAGCTGGGTGGGGTGGTCAACTCCCCAACACCACTTTGCACCACTGACAAAATCTCACAACCTTCACTGCCAAAAACACCCCCGGAAATAAGGGAACCAACCAGAAAACCAGGCATAACCACCGAATACCTAGCTCTCGATCCCCTTAAACGTAGAAGGGGCGCAAACGAGGTGATGAAATCCTCATTGACCCATTTGATTTCAGATGCTGACCGAGAACCCATTGCCACCGAAGAAATCAATTTGCTCAAATTCCTAAAAGGGGAAAGTACCGAAGAGAAATTACCAGAAAAAACCAATACCAACTCCAAGAAACAATCAAACACAAGCAGGAACCTAAAGCGCGCAAGAACCTCGAAAGAAGCCAGAGACTTCAGCCTAACCACTAACGTGGTTACTACGGTGAGTTCGATGGAAAACGATTCGAGAACAGCCGTCGCAATCGAAGCTTTAATCGCTTCAACAAGGGAGCATAATTTCAGAAAGAAGCCGCTAAGCACGAATTCACCAGAGGACGAAGTCAAAGACATAACCCTAGGAATAAGGGCAAATCACCAACAGGCAAATCGAGTTGGAGAAACGACAAGAGGCTCGAAGGGAACCTAATAGTAGGAAGTAAAGAAGAAATTAACACGGAGCAGAAGAGCAGAGAAGTCCTGATGAAGAAAAGTAGAGAAAATTGCTGAGAGCTTAGAAATTGGCGGCCGTTAAAAGAGTCGTTGCTTTTGACATGATGTTTAGTTTCATATTTAAAAAATGTTGTTGTCTTATTTACGGTACTTCATTAAAAGAGTCTGCTTTGAAAGTTTTTAAAACAAGCAACTTCATTTATAGATTATTCATTATAGTTTTAGTTTGTTATTTTGGGAAATCCTAGTGCAAACATGGAATGATCGAAGGTGAATCATTTGAACAAATACATTTAAACACTAATTCAAAAACATAAATCAAAGGGCATCACACAAATGAGAAGACCTATGCACAAATTCTCAGTTTATAATTAGTAAATGGTTCTTTTTTTTTTCCCCTTAAATTTTACCCAATATTCAAAACCTAATTAAAATATAAGTTAAAAACCCATTTTAAATACATAGTCAAAATTCAGTCGTACAACTGAAATTGTATGAATATATTTTGTTCCAAAAAAAAAAAAAAAAGAAAGAAAGAAAAGGATTCAATACGCAACGGTAATTTCTAACCAATAAGCATACGTTGTTGCAAATGATCATAGGTACAACCCGAAGATATTGTCATTGAAAAGACGGAAAAAATGGAGAAGAAACAAAACATGCAAGTTATTTGTGCAATTAGACAAATCGTACATGCATATAATCTAGTATTTATAATTGAATAGATACTGATACACTGGTAAATTCTACAAGACAGTTACATCCTTCTCGAAATGCAGTGTACAATAAATCCATATATTCTCAAATGCCAAATTCATTAATATGAATTGTCGCAGAAAACCGGAATAACTGGAAGGGGAAGAACATTCTTTGTGTACATAATCTACTTCAACACCATATCAGTACACACAAAAATTCATCGCTTTCTTTCATTATGATGGCAGTCTGAACTTCGTCTACTGTAATAGTGCCTCTCGTTCTCAGTAGGATATTTCTGCTGTCTCCTCTTTCTATCTCTATCATCATCAAAACTATCACAATGAAATCTTAGATTTTTCTCACGCCTGTCAGGTTCACGTTTTTCTCTCTCTTTATCATCTTCGTATTTACGACATGATCTGTTTTTATACCCCTCTGCACCTGATCTTTCAGATCCACTAGACTCGGAATAACATTTCTTCTTGTGTCTATTATGGTTGCTATCTAAGTATTTCTTTCTATCATGATTATATTCTGAGCTCTCAGAACCGCTTGATTCCGAATAATATTTTTTCTGTTTCCTATGCCTGATATTTGACTGTTTTCTTTTTTCTTCTTCATCATCAGAATCAGTGTATGATTTATTTGTACGACTATCTGATCCAGAAGGATGTCTGCTGTGCCTCTTATGTCTGCCATTTTCCCTCCTTTTCTCCCTTCTATCAGTTTCGGAGTCACATCCATTTCGCTCTGTGTAAGGGCTATCAGAACTATTTGACTGAGTTGATCTCTTCTTTCTCTTGTGGGTTTTCTTCTCTTTTTTCTTTACTTTCCCACCATCTTGGGAGTCTGAGTAATGTTTGTGCTTGTTTTTATGCTTCGAATGTTTTTTGGATTTCTTTGTCGTGAGATTTGAGAACAAGGAAGGTATATCGCCGCCACTTAGAAACCCTATGCATAATGAGACAATGTAATAAAACACTGGGCATCAAGGGCCAAAAGAGATTGTAAATTTTTTAAAACTATTTTACTACTACTAACAAAAAAACACCTTGGAACGATAGCATTTGATAATATACAACATTTATCCTGATCTTGGTATGATTTTAAAACTTAATACAAGGAGTTATAAAAATAATTTATGGGTAAAGTTGATCATTCAGAATTATTTCATAGAAACCACTGCAGTGTATCCATATGTAAAAAAAAATATTATGCCGTCCAAACACCCTAGATGATGCACACATATATTTTAACCATTAATTAACATGGAGGTTTAAAATTCAGTTTGTTAGTTCAAATCTGTTGTTATTTACCTTCGCGAAATGCACAAACCTTATGGAAGACCAAGCTTTGACCAAATTGAATTGGCTATTGTGCATCCGGTGATTTAGAGATTGAAATAAATGATTTGAGCACATAAAAGTATGTACAATAAAAGATTGCAAATCAAGTCCCTATGTTTGTCATATCAAGTTATAAACGCAACCATCATTTTTAACATACAAAATCCTATATATGTTTTCATATGAAAGTCATAATGAAATTTCACTTTTGTAGTGAAATCGCTGATTTTATGACCCTCGTACCAAGGTTCATATGTTCTCTTTCAACAATGTTTTGTGGTTTGCAGGTAAACTAAAGATACGTGCAATTCCTGCTTCATATAGCAAATAAAATACAAGTAACTGCAAACATTTAAAAATTCTTTCTTCGAGTTGCAAATATTTACATCAACAAAATTTTGTCAAATTTTATAAAACATAAACACCAATTGAAAGAATATAAAATTGTGATTTATGGTGAAAACAAATTTCCAATTGGATGTTCAATTGAAACAATTCCAATATTCGAACCCGCATGTTAATTGCAAATATTTCCACGTTGTACTTCACAACTTTAATATCTTTGTAAATATTTGTAAAACACAAATTTCATGGACATATACAACATATGGATCTTGTCGGAAAGAGTAAATCTGTAATACGATAGTAAAACCGAAATACTAATCGGATGTTTAAAATGAGAGATATCACTTTATATGTTTCAATTAATATGAATAGTATTGTTTGTTTATGTTTCAATTAATATGGATGGATGTAACTTTGCATAAAAGGGGACTACGTCATCCGAAAATAACTACAAGGACCATTGCAACTTTCGATGGAACATATTGTTGCTAGGAACTTCCGATGGAATAAGTCTGAAGACGAGAACTTAACCAAAATTGTAACAAATTTCCTTATGCATCCAAGAGCTATGTATTCATTTAGTAAAAGAATAATAAAACTGTTTAACCGAAATGATAGGTACAATACCTCCATATTCATCAAATATCTCTTCTGCAACGATTTGCTGGTTTGGATCATCAGGCTGGAAACCACCCCGGGGTGGACTCATTCCTGGTTTTTGCTTCAGTTCCCAGTTTAAAGGCTGCATTGACGATCAGGCATGTAGATAGAAGGATAAATGGTTGGAAAGCGAGGCAATGTGAAATGCATATCTAGTCAAGAAACGTAAATGAAAACATAAACGAAACATGAAACTAGGCCACAGAGTAAGGCTGTCAATGGATACTTTTGGATGTGAATAGTGTCATAATACTGTCGTACCCATATATGTATCGGATAATTTTCAGATATCGGATAACCACATTTGTGTATAAGGACGGATATCAAATAATTATCATATCCGCTAACGACCAATAAAGGTGGATACCCAGTGCCAAAGGCTCTCATACTCAAGCGCAAGAGGACTTCCCAGGTCAGTCTCCCGTCCTGGTACTATTCTCACGGTTTTCCGGGCTCTGGGGGTGGTCGATTAGTGCGCACAGCCTTTCCCTCACATATGTGAAGAGGCCGGGACTCGAACCTGCGCGCTCCAGATTACCAGCTGGGTAACCTTACCGCTGCGTCAGGCACCACCTTCATCCGCTAACGACCAATAAATTAGGAAAAATAAATAGAAAATTTTAGTTCAATATAAATGTTTTTCAATCCCATAGATTATGAAAATAATAAAAATAAACAAATATATGATGATAATAAATAATTTTGAGCAGTTAATATGCATTTGATGCACGTAATATAAACTTCAATCTTAATAAAACAATAAATAAACATCTTCCATTATACTAAAATACACATAACTTAAACCATAATCCTAAAAAAAGGGACGGATAATTATCGAATGCGGATGTTATCGTATCCGTATCCGCATCTATTTTTCCGAATATCGGATATTTATCTGCTTTTCGAATATAGATATGGACGGATTATGGATTTTTCAGGCATTCATCGACAACCCTACCACGTAGGGTTTTGGTTGGAACAAAAACGGAAAAAGAGGGGGGGGGGGGGGGGATTGAACTGATTAAGGTATTAATTTTGTATTTTCATAATATGGAATGAACTAGGAAAATATCACGATGAATAGCATATGTGGTGAGGACGAATCCATGCAGAATGCAATTTCGTTCACCATGTTACTGGACCCATTCCTAAACTCCACCAATAATATGGCGGGGTTGAACGAACTGTATATTCGTAAACAAGCCATTTATGGCAGGAAATTAGTGGTTAAAAGTTTTAACTTTTGGCGTACACCATGCATACACAGATAATTGTTTAAAATTAAAATACTTCAAATGAACTCCAAATCTTTAAGTACAAAGAAACAAAGTGGTACGATCATCACCTCGCCAGTATCAGTTTGTGCCATTATAGCAGTTAATGGATCATCCCTTTTCAACCTATTCTCCTCATTTGGCATTACTGCATCTTTTAGAGGGCATTCACGATCTCCACTTTGATGGCCAAAAGCTCCACACCTTAAGCACCTAACATTACGGATTTCTATCCCAAATGGCTTTGGTCTTGCTGGCATGCCTGTCTCTAACCTGCACAAACATCCCATTATAATTGGAACTTTAAAAGACAAATGATCCAGAACAAGTAATAGGCAATCATACATATGTGACATCACCAATTCCTATGCAAGATTTCCACAATTGTTGACCAAATTAGCTTTATTTTTATAGACAACACAGATCAAACTGTAAAAGGGTAAAGAATGTTCTCTCTTTTCTTTTCCTTTCTTTTTCTTGTTTTAATATTTATTTATTTGAAATTCAAAATATTCATACTAAATCATAGCTAGACTGCATTGATAATTGATAGCTTGCCTAAATCTCTAATGGAGTGTACGAGTAAATTAACTCATACCATTCTAAGAAGTGACTTCTATAAAACAACTTAATATTAAAGGGAAACCGACTATCCCACGGTGGAATAGGGTGATATTATTGATAACGGTGGAAGAGCTAAATCACATTAATTTAAGTATTTATCATGTTGGGTTATATCTAATACGAGGTAAATGGGCCTAAACATGTCATAAGTAAATATATTGGAAGTCAAACGACATAAAGAATTGTGAATCAAAAAACGAAGTGAGAACAAAACTTGTTACGTTGATGGATAATACAAATATATTATATGCCTCCAGAAAATATAAATACAACAATATGTGGAGTCGATTGTTAGTATGGATTTAACACATTTAACTTTGAGCCTTATTCCAATAGATCAATAAGCATTTTTGTAGCAAAATTTACTGTTCCATCTTTGTGCAGCTGAATTCTATGTACCCAATACACTTTAAGGTCGTAAGAATAGTATCAGATGGCTGTTGCCACTTGCCACATTGGGGTTGGAACTTGGAAAGCATCCATGTAACCCATAACGAATATACCCAGCAGTAAGTACACAATAACATATTAGAGAAGGCATTGATGAGCGTGGTAACGTTGCACACGGCACATGAGCTGACATACTAAAATTACAAGTAACAGGTAGTAAGTTTGAGTCTATAGTGCCATGTAAAATGGATGTCATGTTGCATACAATTGATTCTAACAGCCTCTAACTTATTTCAGAGTAGGAATATCAAGCGAAACGGCATAACAACACATGATGAATGATGAATGTACCTTGGTGCATTTTTCAGTACTTCAAATTCTTCTTCAGTCGGAAGTGCACGACCAAATACATCTTTTGGCCTTGCCTTCTTATCAGGTTTTATATCGGACCTATAAGCATAATTGTTAAATAAATATAGCATTGCGTGAATTCATAATATATGCTAATATATGCAGTCACTGAATATCAAGCTGTGGATCAATACACTGGAGCGGTAGATGTAGAATCTGGATTATCTTGTTCCAACTTCTTTTGTTCATCTACTACTTCTGCAGCTTTTGCACTTTCTGGATTATAACCAGGGGGGCGGACATACATAAAACTTACAGCTTTCATCATCTCTACCTGAACCAATAACCATTCATGAGATGACATAGTACAAGCAGATAAGAAAGAAAAAAGGACAGTCTATTATTCAATAATCTATGCAATACATAAGTTATAATTATCCGCCACATAAGTCAAGTGGTTTGGTGATACATCGCGAATTACAACAAAAGAGCGGGATCCATTATATTCAACATGCCACAACATTCAAGTTATCGAAACATCATAAAAAATCTCAAGATGAAAATCAGTATTAGGTGACACACACGAAAATGCAACAAGATAAATAAATTAATAAGTACCTTCTCCTTCTCTTTATTAGACAGAAGTGCTGTCTGCCGAAAGTATTCTTGCTCTTGCGCAAACTGCAAAACAACAGCCCAACCAATTAGTAAATTGAACTGATCATAAATTTCAATTCCATTCAAAATGCAAAAATAGTGATTTTATACTAACTTCTCGAGCAACTTCCTCAGCACGACGCTGTTTATTAGCGTGAGTCTGCTCGGCAATCCATTTGCGACGCTGATTGGGGTAAGAAAGAGGATGCCATGGCTTTTGGTTTAAGAAATTGTGACTCCATGCCGTTCCTGCTTTTGTTCTGTAATCGACTTCGCCGGAGGTGGGGACGCCTTTTTCGGAGCTCTTTTTCCCTAAGCGGACGCTGGCTTCGTCGTTATTCATTTTTTAGGGTTTTGTTTTCTTATTTGGGAGGGCGCTGGAGGGGAATTTGCTTGCGTCCTTTTGGCAGTGTTGGAAATTGGGCTGGATGAGCATCGCCTTAGATGATCAAGGTCGATATCATAGCGCACCACAGTTTGACAACTTTAATAAAGACTGGTTCTATTTGCACCCCTCTTGTTCCCTTTCACACCCCGCTAATTTATAAAATTTTAATATTCCGAAATTGTCCTCCCTCCTGATCACAAAATAACACATTTAAAATAAATAATCGTGCAAATAAGCTTGAATGTAACTAGGTTTATGTAAAATCCTCGCTCGGTCTGAGTGAGGTTTGCATGCTAACATCGCTACCATCAAACTAGGTTTGTATTATAACCTAGTTAGGGTCGAGTGAGGTTTGTATGATAACCTAGTTTGGAGTAAGCGATGTTTGTGAATTAACCACGTCATATTTGTACGTGATTCAAAAATTATGATGGCATTTTGGGTATAAATCGGGGTGTGAAGAGGAAAAACTGGGGTGCGATGGTTTTTTAAAGATGAATGGGGTGGGAAAGGAGAAAAGCGGGATGGAAATAAAATTAGTCTTTAATAAAATGAAATGAATACGGAAAATTATGGGTAAGGACAAATATTTTAGACAAGTTCACGCACATTCCATGAAATATTTATTCAGAATGACAATGCATCTTTATTTTTAAAAATACCTAAATCCGGTGTGCACGAATATTTTTTCCTCTTCAATCGACCCGATGTTTTCTTTCTCGATCTTCTCCTCTTCAATTTCCATTTCATGCATCGAAGTTCGTTGTTTTTTATCTCGATATCGAATTTCGTCTTCAAAAATAGATCTCGGTCTCGAAATTCTTCTACAACAATCGATTTCGACTTAATTTTTTTTTTTAATTCTGTTGTTTAAATATTTTTTTGTATCATGATCGTTGTAATTTTATTTGAAATATTGCGATCAGGTGGTGTGGTTTCACTCGGTGATTAATGACTTCTTTAGGCAGTACGAGCAAATTTGTTTTATTTCAGTATTTGGATTTCAGTTTTTGTTTTTCCTAGGTACCAGTTTAATTTAACTCATATTTGTTTTGAATTTTGGTAAAAGTAGTGTGATCAAAATGTATTTGTTTCCAATTTAACTCAAAAATATAAACTTTTGAATTGAACTGCTTCTATTTTTATCTATCAATCTATGGTATAAATAGTTTTTGTATTAGTTTATTTTATTTATATTGTAGCCATTTTTAGGTATCAGTTTTACGTAATTATGTATCAGTTTTATGTGCGAATGTATCAGAATTGTGTTATGTGGGTATCAGTTTTTGTGTTGTTTGCTTTGATGATTTCTTTTTTTATTTAATTTCTTTTACAGCTGTGAAAATAGTTTACTTGTTGTATTTGTATTCAATGATTCTTCTTTTAGCACTCAATTGTCTGTGGATTGATCTTCCTTTGATTTGAGAAATAAAATATGTCGGCATTGGTCTCAAGTAACTTCTTTATCCATTGAGAATTGCTATGTGCTTGAGAACAAAATTATTAGTATTGACATCGCGATTATGATCTTCAAAGCATTGTTTGTTTTCAACTACATAAGAAAAGTGTTTTTTTGTTTCATTGTTAAGACGAAGGATTTTCAATTGGAAAATATCGATGATGGTTTTATTTTACTTTCATCCAATAGTTCAATGCATCCATCGTCTAATGGATCTTTATGTTCAAATATTGTAGTGTATAGCAAAAGGTTATTTGAAAGACATGATAAAAAGAGATTCTACATTATCCATTTCTGATTTTATTGGGTTTATGTTTTGGAGGCGCTATTGTAACAGCGTACTAAATTCGAATGGGACATAAGTTGCTTTTCTGAAGAATAATTCTACTAAGATCACGGTTGTTTGCTCTTCATCCACAAGTGGATGTCCTTTTAAAGTACACGTTTCTTGTGATTCAGGGCAACTTAATAGGTTTTTTATACGAAATTTGATTGTTGAGCATTCTTGTAGTGATGGACTTAGAAATTTGAATAATCGCCACCTTTCTAGCTTATTTGTTAAATCTTTGATAATTGATGAAATTCAAGATCATCCCAGTAAGAAACCTAGAGATATCATTATTAATTTTCGTAGAGAGTGCAATCTTCAATTGTTTTACTCTTTTGCCTAACGAAGAAAGCAACTTGCTTTAATGAAATTGCATGGTAATGATGTCATGTTTTATAACGATTTGAGCAGGTATTTAGAGGCGTTAACGAATCTTAACCCGGTACTTATTGCAACATGGTTGTTAATCCTTCTGTAAACCAATTTGAGAGAGTTTTTGTCGGTCTAGGTGCTTTGTATTCTTAGGTTCAAGTATTGTAGAGTTATGATATTTCTAGATGCCAGGTGTATTTATGGATGCTACTGCAAAGAATGGTAACCATGGGATGATGTAATTATTTGTTGATTTAAATTGTGTCGTTATTTTCAATGTTGACCATTAGTACCAGTTTTAAGTATTTGACAGTATCATTTTTTGTTTTAATGTTTATTGTGAGCAAGTATCAGTTTTTAGTTATCATCTTTTAGGCTCATATGTCTGATGGTATCAGTTTTTAGGTTATAACTATTAAATATCATTTTGTATGTCTAATAGTATCGGTTTTTATGTTACAGCTGTTAGGTATCATTTTTGTATGTACGATGGTATCAGCTTTCAGATATTATTATTATATGTTTGCTAGTATTATTTTTCAAATATCAAATTTTATGTATCTGTTTGTAGTGTCCGGTAATATCAATTTTATATTTTGGCGTTTGTTATGAGTCTAATTTTGTATTTAACACTTTTTATTTTTATTTTCTTTAGATGTTTAACTTATGAAGTATTAGTTGTTATTAATATGAGTATCAATTTAATGTTTCCAGTTTTTAGGCATTTGTTTTTTTATATGATCATTGATTTTCATCTGTTTTGATTATTATTTTGGAACTTCTTTTGTAGTTTTTTTTTCTCTTTTCGATGGATGTAGTCTCTATATAAAATATGGACAATTGGACATGGATTTTATGTCATCTAAAAGAAATGCTTCAAGAAAGTCATGATTTGGTTTTTATATCGGATCGTCATTAAGGTTTAATTTCAAGTATTCGTGAGGTTTTTCCTAAGGCATTTCACAGTTATTTTTACCTTCATATGGAACAAAATTTGCTCTCAACGGTTAAGTCAAGGAATGCGAACATTTCAATTGTTAGGTTGTTTAAGGCATGTTCTAGAGCTTCAAATTTGTATGAATTTGAAAATGCACATTCTAGATTTTTGGAATTCAGCGGTGTTGCGCCTGTGAATTTTTTAGAAGATATAAAATTCAATTAGTGGGCTAACTTGTTTATTCCGGGTAAACAGTACAGAGAACCTGAGCTCTAATTTGGCTGAAAGTTTCTACGATTTGATTTTATACGGAAGGGCATTACCTATTGCATCATGTTTGGATGGAATTCGTATTGAAGTTATAGAACAAATGGCTAAAAGGAGTGAAGAATGTCGATTATGAAATATCATTTTATGTCCTTCTATGAAAAGTCGGTTGAAAAGATTTATTGAAGAAGGTTTTGGATGGGATGTTTATAAATCTTCAAAGTTTGTTTTTGAAGTGAAATATATGTTCTCTAGTCGCATTGATCTTAATGATTTGAATTGTAGTTGTAATCAATGGAAAGTGACATAATTTCCTTGTGCTCATGCTATAAAATGCATTAATAGATCAAAATTATATGCTATTGACTTTGTTGAGCACTATTTTACTATAGATGCTTATCGATCTTTTTATTATAATGTCGTGAATTCTATTCCTACATATGATGAACTTGTAGTTGATTCTAGCATTAAAGAACATTAAGTCTCCAAAGGATAAACGTGAAGCCGGTAGACTTTCTACAAAACGAAAATGAGGATTTGCATTCTTTCAAAACAAGCAAAATAGATGTGGCGTGTGCAAACATGTGGGCATAACAAACGTAATTGTCAAGCTTCAAATAAGATGTGAATTTTTTAGATTTGTATTAGGGCTTATAAGTATTTCAAGATTTTATTCAATTAAATTTGGACGTGTTAAGTACATTGGTATAGGGTATATTAGAAATGTGTTCAATCTTTTATATTTGTTATTGAAATTCATTGTATCATATTGTTTTTAGTTCGTTGATGTGTGTTATATGTTGTTTTATTTTTTATAAATATCTGTAGGATATCAGTTTTGAACCTAAACTGGTACACTTTTCTCTGTTGTGTTGTTGGTGTAACAGGGTATCAGTTTTTTATGCCCATTGGTATCAGTTTTATTTTGTTATTTGTATTGTTTTCGGTGTAAGGGCATCAGTTTTGTACCCTAATTGGTGTCATTTTTTTATGTTGGTGATTTAACATTAAGTGGGTATCAATTTTATACTTATATTGGTATAAGTTATATGGATGTATTTTTAACAATAGCTGGGTATCAGTTTTGTTATGTTATTATATTATTTACAGTAAGTGTGTATCAGTATTGTACCCATGTATATGATAACATGTTCCATTTTAATAACTATACATGCATAACAACAACAATATCAATATTGCATTTGTACAAATGTATAACAACAACGACGAATTTTAATATAAATATGTCAAATATAATTGAAGCGAAACAACAACAGCAAGATAGGTAACTTCTATTCAATGTTTACACATAAAAATTCAACATTGTACTTTAGAACTATATAAACCTTAAACACTTCATAAAAATGTCGTTCAGCACTACATGCAACTTCAACCCAGTTCAAGTAATATGAAATTGTGATACCACATACAAATAAAAATGTTGTTCACCAATATAAAACCATAGCTCATCATGGAACAAGTCAGACAAAAAAGTCATTCATGAACGCAAATTTTTCTTCAATGGCGATTAGGGCCGGCTACTTTCTCCACCTTTTCTTTTCCCCATCCTGCTATACTTCCTGACCTTTCCTTTTCTATTGATTCGTCCTCTGTTTCTCAACCTCTTCTAGACCTAGTTTTCTTCTTGTGGCATAGTTTTGCTCCTCCTCAGTTCTAGCCTTTAGCCTATTGTTTTCTGTTCCGACCCTTGCTATGCTTTAGCCTTTACCTTCCACGGACCTCCTTTCTGACAGCATTGGCGGTGTTTTCCTCTCTTCTCTTCCCTGTACATTAGACCTTATTCCTAGACTCCTCGTTGGTTTCAAATTTGGCTCCTGTCCACCTGCCTCCATCCTTGCGTCCGCTTACCACTTCTCCGATTTTCTTCCTAACAGCGCATGGTGCACTTTCTAAGCTTCGCTAGATCTGCTTCTTGTTGATACCTTCTTCTCGTGGACCGCCTATTTAGTTTCCTTTGGCTTTCCTTATTTACAGCTAGCTTCTTCAGTCGGGGATGAAAGTTGGCTGAATCAGGTAGTTTTTATTAGATTTTGTTTTGGGCTAGTACTGTGGTGGTTGCGTCTGATAAGATTTGATCGAGGTAAGCTGTGGTTTTAGTTTTCCGGCAGTGCTTGTCATTTTGGTTATTGGATGATTATTTAGAGTTGATGTTGTTGGATAATTAGCTTCGCTGGTTTTTGGTTTGGCTTCTATTCTTGTTTCGGTTTGTTAGTTGCGTTGACTTTGTTGGTTTTTGGGTCTTGGGTTCCCTGCGAGCTGTATCAACTTCTTGTGTGTCATCTTGGTGTTTTGGTGGTGTTGTGTAGCAGCTATAGATCTTCTTGGGTGTATTTTTTGGTGAGTTCATGGATATGTTATGGAAGTTACAAATTGATGAATGCCAATTAGCCTTATGTCGCTTCTTGTTAATGTGCTTTGAGCCTTGCATACTAGCTGTTGTTATACTGTCTTCTTCACTCTGATCCAGCTTTCATCCTACCCTTCTTTCAAAATCTGCATCAATTCAACCTTCTGCTTTTGTTCCTTTGCTCGATGTGTTAGCTGCTTTTTCAGATCTGCTTTACTTCAAGCTCTGCTTGGTATTTCAGCCCCAATTTTTGGTTTTTGCTAGTGTGTTTGACTGCATTGCTTCTGCTACTGGCTTGGGGAACTTAATTCACCAGCTTCCACTTGCCTTGCATACTATATTGGCAAGTATATGATGACTTATAATATGGACATGAGTCTTTTGATCTTCTGTATTTGTATCTGATTTTATCTACTTTGTAACTGGTCGCATACATTACAATTATCTATTGTTAGTATGTCTGTAGCAGAGAAGCGTTCAACTTATCTCCTATTATATTTTGTACTCATTATTTGCTATAATGAAAAAGTGGTACGGTCCACTATAAAAACTGGCTGTCTTTGCCCAAAAAAAAAACATAGCTCATTTCTTTTTACCAAATTCAGACATAAAGTCAGCCAAGTTCGTGCAATATCCTGTATTGGTTAGTATCTCATAGATGATTCATTCCCTTGTTCTCAGCATGTCTGTTGCGTTAATCTTCAGTGGAACTTCCAATCTATTTAGAGAGACTATAAAAATCATTACGTAAAATTCACAGTCTACCCTACATAAATGAAATATGTTGTTGGTGAGAAATTAATGGTTATATATATGATATAAGTAAGGATAAAATACTAACAGGAATATAATGGGTATCAGTTTTTTGTTTTTAAAAGTATCAGTTTTTTAAATTATGGGTCTGCTTGTTTTAAACTTTGGAAATGTAGTTATTATATAATTTGTACTATTGCATTCATCATCATCTTTTGAATGAAACTGCTTCCTTTTTTATTCAAACATTCTATGATATTATTAATTTTTGTAGTGGTTATGTATCATTTTTGTTTTAATATATTAGCAATTTTTAGGTATCAGTTTTATATTATTAGATATCAGTTTCATGTCTACAGGTATCAAAATCATTTAAAGTAAGTATCAGATTTAAATATTTGTTTTGTTGATTGCTTTTTTATTTATTAAATTTCTTTCGCAGTGGTGACAATGATCCAATATTTCAATACATACATTGTCTAGTGCGTTTACATGTTCAAATATTGTTGTTCGTAGCAAAATTTACTTAAAAGATACGATGAAGAGAGGAGAGGCACTACATTATCCAATTTGATTTTATTAGTTTTTTTGGATAATATGATACCTATATATGTGCATAACTGATACTCAATGACTGTTGTATATAACATGACACAAAGTAGATAGCTGTAGGTATGCAGAAATAATACCAAAAAATTTGTGTATATAATATGACACCAAACTGATACCTACATATATGCTGAAATGATACCCAATAAATCTTGCATATAACATGACATAAAACTTATACCTATAGGTATGCAAAAATTATACAAAGCGGCTCATTTTAATTTTGTGGAGTATTAAAAATTGATAATTAATTATGACAATTTATAAGAAAAAACATTAGATAAAAACTTTACATGTCAGAAGCTTGATGTGCACGTGGTAGTTGATGGGTTTCTTCCATTTTGAGCTTCTTATCTTGAATATTATGTTTTTTCATATCTGCTCTAGTATTCATTCAACTTCATCTCCTTGCAAAAAATATACATCAACATTAATTTTATTTTTAAATTTATAACATATATTTGAGTTCATTATTCTGAAAATTATTTCATACCAAAGTCGCAGCTGCTTTCAAACATGAATGCTTGTTCAATCTTCTCGGATGCAACGAATCAAAATGAGACCATTGCATTGTTGGGTATGTCAAAGTAGACAGCATCAAATAACTTTTTCATACTACAGTGGGAAGTATATTATCCCGATGTACTCATTTTGTACAACTTCTAATAACAGTGTTAGACCAAAAAATGGCCCTAACACCCAATCGACAAGATTTTGTAGAGAATAATGAAGAAATATAGATTAAAAGCAAGAAGAAGCAATCAAACACACGAGATTTATAATGGTTCGACATTAACGAGTCTACGTCCACTTTATAATTCTTCAATTCAGTAGAGGATTACAATTACAATTACAATTACAAGGTTTTGAATCACTCAAACACTCGTATACAATCAATTTCCTCACAAATTTATGGAATTACACTCGAAATGGTTGATTCTGGGTGTGGGTCGAATTGTAATGGCAGTTGTAATGTGAGAGTTCAGAAATTCAAGTGGGAAAGATCATTTCTTCTAGGTTGGATCGGGTATATATAGTGAATAGTAGGCGGGAACGGTTAGGGGCCATGTGGCAACTGGTTCGGATTTATAGCGGAGTAGTGGTGACTGGTACGTGGCCACGTGGCAACATCTCCAGTCGTGTACGCGTTGATGGTGTGAATGGGTAGGTATTCAGTATACTTCGATAATTGACCTCGGGTCGGGTCGAATCTATTCGACCTAATGAGCATTGACCAGGAGGCGTTGATTTTAGCTCGAGCTGTGTATCATACTTCCATTCAAACCGATGCCTGCTTTATCTTATTCGACCCGGAGCCCGATTTCATTCGATCTGATGCTCCTCTATTCTGTTCGAGCCGGTGCTATGTTATTAGGTCAACTTGATTCTTGGTCTCTCGTGGACACAATCATGATGTCTGGACTTTGTGTGACCTAGTCACAAAGCAGGCCAACAAACGAGATAACTAAATATTTTATAATCCCTTCTTTTTTAGTTAGTCTTTTTTGGTCATAATCAATGTTAACCTTTTCTCGGAAAATTCAAAGTACATAAGACTTACTTCAAAGTGTTCGCTAAAATTGTAATTACCGCTGTTGTTATTGTCATTGCGTACGTGTTTTGTACTAATGCACATTTTGCGTTGTACCAATCTATAATATGAAAGAAAAAATGTTAGACAAACTAAAGTTATAAATTGAGCATCAGTTTGTTATTTGTCAAGGTGTAACGACTAGCATTCTACGTATCGTAAGATCGTAGAATATTTACTTCTTTTTCATATGAGGTCGTATAACTTTGGGGAACGACTATTGAGGTCATTTCCCATATTCACGATTTTTGCCAGATTTTAAATGACCATTTTGCCCCTAGCGGATCTTGTTTCGCCTATAACCTTTGATTAGTAACAAGTTTTGACTTGAAACCACTTCTATTGGATTCGGATGATGATTTACCTTTCCGAAGAGTGGTCACATTAGCCAAACGGACTTATCGTTTGGAAGATATGGCTAAAATAAGGTTTAGAAGGTGAAAAACAGCTTAATCGGGCCTAATTAGAGTGATTAGCAGCTAGGTACATAACCCATTTCGAGATTGGGGTTATGGGGAGGTTGAAATCAGTAAGGAAACGATTTTATTTCATTTTCTCAACCGCTTAAAACATTTGTCTAACCCTAGTCATGGCCTCCACCTTCTAAATCACTCCCAAATCGCTTTCTAATCGAAGATTAAGCTAGACTGCATCAAATCAAGGCAAATCAACACCAAATCAGAGTTGGAGCTGCTATGTTACATTGGAAAACGCCCCAAAACAGTAGAGTTCCAGATCTAAAGTTTTATTTGTGGCTAAGGTGAGTGATTTGCATTGTTTTTCACTAATTACGGCTAATTAGTGTTAATTAACGAAATTATGCATAATAAAATTCTAGAAAAATATGTAAAAATTCTAAAATATTATTTTATGGCTCTGATAAAAAATTGGGTTAATTTCGACATGTTTTACTAATCGTATGGTTAAATCATGATTAAGGAGATTAAGGGTAAAACATGGGTTTTGGGTATGTTTAATCCATATTGGCATATTAAAATTGTTGTTTTAGTGTTTGTGGTTGATTATACATGTTGCTACTGCTGTTTGGAATACTTCATGATTGTTTAGCAAAGTTATATTGCTTGAAAACGCTGTCGTATGGCGTAAATAACTCGCTGGAAAGTGCAGAAAATGGGATCGGATCGGACCCCCGAACCCGTTCGTGAAGCACCACCTCTGAACTAACCCGATCGTGACACCCGATGCTTTGGAGGAGGCACCATGACCCTCTCATCTGGAGAGCACCACGGACCAGAAGCTCACGACCGATCCGAAGCACCCCGACCCGGTGGAAGAAGCACGAACCGATCTGATGCCTCGAAGAGGTATCACGAACCGAGTCGCGAGGGGGAGGACATCACGAACCGATCCGAACTGAAGAAGGGATCACGACCCAAACTGAAGGAAGGGGAAATACAACCTGACCCCAATGACGATTCCGAATTGAACCAAAAATGAGAAGAGGGACTGAACTGATCCAGAGTAGACCAAACCCGAGATGCAAAGTTAGTCCAAATGAGTTGTAGCTCAGGATCCAAATGGGAACCAACAAGTTAACTCTATGATTGGACTTTGCTGCGGGACGTGTGCAAAGGGGTTATCAATGTCTATAGCTTTGACTCACCATTGAGAGACGGATTGTTGGCTATGGATCAGTGTAGTGGAGTTGTTATGACTCCATGGGGGCAAAGTGATCGTAGTAGGGCTATGAGCCACTGCAGTGGAGTTGTTGTGACTCCATGGGGCAGAGTGGACATAGCAAAGTATTAGTGGTTACAAATCAGTGTAGTGGAGCCGTCATGACTCCATAGGGCAGAGTGATCGTAATAAAGAATTGGGTGATCAAAGTGGTGGATATCGTATACTTTACGCACTGAGTGAGAGATGTGAGGATGATTGTCATGTTTGATGTTTGCTATCACCATGACATGCACACCCCCTCCCCATTATTTTCACACCATGTGTTAGTGTCACCTTAGAGTATTGTACATCCTGTTGTGCTAACTCTTTGGTTGCAGGTCCAGGCTCAGGTATGGTAATGTATACCTGTTATTGTTCTGTTTTTGCTGCTTATCGCTCATACCAGACTTCTGTCTGACCCAGAGTTTTATGTCTCTTCTTATTACTCTGTGTGCTCTTAAACGAGAAGACTAGAGACATGTTAGCTAGTTATGCACGAGTAGCTGTCTGGAGACTAGCAGGAGGCTTACACGTATTATCCCCATATATTCTCCATGTGTTGTTGCTGGTCACTACTTTGGGTATTAGTAGTGTACCTTCCTATTTTGCTTTAGAGACAGTTTTAAAAGTTGTAATAATGGTGGTTTGGATCATAAGGTGTATTTTGAATTTTCTACTGCTATGATGGTTTTGTTTTCAGCTTATGCACTATCTCGCTTGTTTTATATCAAGTTATGTTATTATTATATTTTGTTCCATGCGCTGTGAGATATGCTACAGGTTCTTTGATGATTCATCGTCTTCTTTCTTTTCTTCTGACGACCGTCCCGTGCTAGTTGGGCATCGGCACAACGCGTTTCATTGGAAATGTCGGCTGGTGCGGGGCGGGCCATAACACTTGGTATCAGAGCTCTAGGTTGCGTAGTTAACCTCGGGAAAGACACCTGGGAGAGATAGTATACGTATATGAGAGCGCGTATTTGTGATATTTTGGTTTTCAAAAGTTATATATACATACTATTAGTGTATATATATAAGGATGAAGTCACACTTCACTGGCACCACTATGGAGATGGTTAATCATTTTCTCTTTACAAATTTGACGATGAGCCGAAATAAGAGGGGTACTGGTAGAGGTGCCAATAATAGGAATGCTCCTGATATGAGGACAATGTTTACTACCTTCATGAGAGAGATGTTTAATGATGTGCAGGGAGCAGCTCCTAATGCTCCAAATGGTGGTGGTGCAGCCGTGCAGGCGCCTAGAGCCGATTTTGCCAAGCTTTGCAAGGATTACACTAGTCATGGTGGGAAGCCGTTCCACGGAACGGAATCGGCTATAGAAGTTAAGGATTGGCTTGATAGTTGTGAGCGCATCTTCGAAGATTTGGGTATCAAGGATGCGATGAAGAGAAGGCTAGCATCCCGTCAGCTGCAAGACGGGCAATGAATTGGTGGAATGCTATTAAGGCAGCTTCTCCAGAGGATCAAGTCACTTGGGATCAGCGTAAGACCCGATTCAGTGATAAGTTTATCCCAGTTGCTCAGAAATCAGAATTGTTTAGGAAATTTCTTAAGCTTAAGCAGAATGATAGGGCAGTCTCGGAGTATATTGCTGAGTTCGATACTTTATCGAAGTATGGATTATCTCTTATTGATACTGCCGAGAAGAAGAATGAGAAGTTTATAACTGGTTTAGATCAGTATTTGGGAGAAAGGCTTATAAACCACATTGATGAGACTTTTGAATCAACTATTGGGAAAGCATTAAGATCAGAGAGCCTTTATCTGAAGCCCAAGACTGAAGTCGTTGTTGCGTCTGCAGAGGGGCCAAAGCCGCAGGCAAGCGGTGGAGGCAAGAATAATTCTCAGAATAAAAGGAAGCAGAGTCAGACCAAGGATGGTCAAAAAAAGAAAGACAGGAAAGATGTAGAATGCTTTAGTTGTGGCAAGAAGGACCATTATGCTAAAGAATGTCGAGCAAAGCCAGCAGACAGGAAGTGCTTCAACTATGGCCAAGTGGGACATCACAAGGATAAATGTCGACAACCTTCCAAAGAGAAGTAGATTGTGGAAGCATATGATATTAATGTTGTTCCTTCTTCATCGAATGCCCCAACTACGGCAGAGAAAGGAAAGAATGTCATCATTTAAGGTATGCTTTTTGTTTATGATGTTCATGTTCGAGTATTGTTTGATACTGGGGCTTCCCGTTCCTTCATATCTAGTGACCTGGTAGATAGATTGGGATTGGAACCCAAGATAGTCGATAGACCTTTAGTGGTGACGAACCCGATTGGTGGTTCGACTAACCTTAGCATGATTTGTCAAAATTTGGTCTTATCGAGTCATGGATGTATGTTTGCTTGTGATTGCTTTGTTTTGGGCTTTACTGGGTTTGGCATTATTTTGGGAGTCGAATGGCTCCAAAGGTACGGGGTGGTGGTAGACTGTGAGGGATTTTCGGTGACTATTAGGGCGGATGACGGGTGGAGGGTAGTGTTTGGTGGCATACCTAGTGATGAGGTGATGGCTAGTTTTTTAAATTCCTCGACATTCCGTAGGACAAGTTATCAGGGGTTCCCATTGTTGGCCAGTATCCGGATATCTTCAAGGAAGTGACCGGATTTCCACCACACCGAGAGATTGAGTTCCGTATTGATTTAGTGAAAGATGCCGGACCTATAGTGATGCCACTTCGTCGTATGGCACCAAGGGAGTAGCGAGAGCTCGGGGTGCAAGTAAATGATCTTTTGAAGAAGGGATTTATCAGAAGAAGTGTTTCCGAGTGGGGAGCACCAGTTGTATTTTCCACTAAGGCAGATGGTTCCCTTCGTTTATGTGTGCACTATCGCGGGTTGAATAAAGTGACTAGGAAGAATAAGTATCCTCTTCCATGGATAGATGATTTGTTTGATCGATTGGAAGGAGCAAGAATGTTCTCCCAGTTGGACCACGCGATAGGATTTCATCGGCTTTGAATAACAGCTGAGAGTGTTCCAAAAACGGCATTTCGGACGTTGTCTGGATTCTATGAGTGGTTGGTCATGCCATTCGGGTTGACCAATGCACCAACATATTTTGTGGATCTTATGAATAGGGTATTCAGGGATCAATTGAATAAGTTTGTTCTTGTGTTCGTGGACAATATCCTTGTTTACTAGAGGACAGAGGGAGAACACAAGGAACATTTAAGGATAGTGATGGAGGTGTTGAGAAAACACCAATTGAAAGAGAAATTTTCTAAGTGTCACTTTTGGAGGAGGGAAGTGAGATTCTTGGGCCATGTTGTTTCAGAGAATGGTATTGCCGTGGACCCTGCGACGGTGACTATGGTACAGGATTGGTCTACGCCCAAGAATGCAACCGATGTGAGAAGTTTCTTGGCATTAGCTGGATATTATCGTAAGTTTATCCAGGACTTCTCCAAGATAGCAGCACCGTTAACTCAGTTGACCAAGAAGAATCAAGCTTTCATCTTGGACGGAAGGTGTGAAAATGCATTCAAGAGTCTAAAGGAAAAGTTGACGAGTGCACCAGTGTTAGTTATTCCTAAGGGAAGTGAAGAGATGACGGTATACATGGATGCCTGTGGTATCGGACTAGGTGTTGTATTGATGCAAGGAGGTAGGGTTATAGCTTACGCTAGTCGGCAACTGAAACTTCATGAGAAAAGATATCCTACCCATGATTTGGAATTGGCAGCGGTCGTGTTCGCGTTGAAGATGTGGAGACATTATCTATTGGGAGAAAGGTTCCAGTTGTTTACCAATCATAAGTCATTAAAGTACCTTTTCTCTCAGAAGGATCTAAATCTTCGTCAGCAGGGATGGTTAGAATTCTTGGCTTCCTATGATTTCAATATCGCATATACACCAGGGAAGGGCAATGCAGTAGCTGATGCATTGAGTAGGAGACATGCCAGTTTAGGGGCTATGTTTCTGGAATGGAAGCAACTGGAGTATGTCACAGGGTATGATTTCAGACCTAAGTGCGAATTGAATCCAGACATGTTAGCAAGTTTGACGATCAGACCCACTTTGATTGAGTGGATTGGTTCCAGTCAGAGAGACGGTCCTAACCTATTGGAAATCATCTCCAAGTTAGAGATGGGTATCGACAGTGAGGAGATGAACAAGTATGGGCTTGAGCAAGATGGATGGCTTAGAAAAAATGGGAGACTAGTGGTACCCAATGTCAATGGATTGAGAGATGAAGTGCTTAGAGAATGTCTTCACTCAAAACTAACTATACATCCCGGCGGTAACAAAATGTATCGAGACATGAAGCAGACCTACTACTAGGAAGGAATGAAAAGAGATGTTGGGAAGTTTATATCCAAATGCATGAATTGCCAGCTACTTAAAGCTGAGCAAAGGAAGCCAAGTGGTTTGTTGCAACCATTCGAAATTCCCGAATGGAAATGGGAACATGTCTCAATGGATTTCATTGATGGTTTACCAAGGACTAGATCAGGTCATGAGGATATTTGGGTGATTGTAGATCGATTGACCAAGAGTGCAAGGTTCATACCGGTCAAGTCGAATAAAACGACAGCTAAGCTAGTAGAACTGTATATGAAGTGGGTTGTGAGATTTCATGGAGTACCCAAAGGCATTGTGGGTGACCGAGATCCGTTGTTTACTAGTGGATTTGGGAAGAGCTTACAAGAGGCATTAGGATCAGAATTACATCTCAGTACCGCGTACCATCCTCAAACCGACGGTCAGACAGAGAGGGTGAATCGTGTATTAGAGGATCTCTTGAGGGCTTGTATATTGGATTTTGGTGGATCATGGGATGACCATTTGCATCTAGTGGAGTTCGCATATAATAATAGTTATCAGTCCGGTATTAGTATGGCTTCATTTGAAGCTTTGTACGGAAGACCGTGCAACTCACCATCATGTTGGTTGGAAATGGGTGAGAAGTTTGTGATTGGACCGGATGTGATAATAGAAACTTTAGACAAGATCAAGTTTATCAAGAACGAATGAAGACTGCTCAAGATAGGCAGAAGAGTTATGCTGATAAGAGGAGAAGAGATTTGAAATTCTCTATTGGCGACATGGTGTTTGTCAAGATTTCTCCGCTAAAGAGCGTAATTCGATTTGGTAGGAGAGGCAAGTTAGCACCAAGATTTGTTGGTTCATTCCCAGTTCTCGAGCAAGTTGGGAATTTGGCATATAAAGTTGAGTTGCCAGAAAAGATGGCAGGAGTTCACAACATATTTCATGTTTCCCAGTTAAGGAAGTTCGTACATGACCCCGATACTACTATTTCACCGAATTAGTTGGATGACATCGAAGTAGAACCCGAGGCGGTTGGGAACCGGAAGCTGATCTGTATTGTCGAGAGAGATACGAAGCAACTTCGAAGGAAGGCGGTGAAACTGGTCAAGGTTCAGTGGGGCGAGAATGAGAATGACTGTACTTGGGAAACAGAGGAGAGCATATGGAAATCGCATCCAGAACTCTTTGCCTGGTAAGATTTTAATAAGTGATAGTTTCTTCACTTGTTAGTAAACCGCATGCCAGGGTAGGCTTGTTGTGTTTATTGTGTATGTTTGATTGTTTGTGAATGACGGATAGGCATGTCGATCACCTTTGTATGTTTTTGGTTAAGGAATTTCAGGGGCGAAATTTCTTAAGGAGGGAGAATGTAACAACCCGCATTCTACGTATAAGAGGATCGTAGAATATTTATTTCTTTTTCATATGAGGTCGCATGGTCGTGTAACTTTGGGGAACAACTATTGGGGTCATTTCCCATGTTCACGATTTTTGCCTGATTTTAAATGACCGTTTTGCCCCTAGTGAATCTTTTTTCACCTATAACTTTTGATTGGTAAGGAGTTTTGATCTGAAACCACTTCCATTGGATTCAGATGATGGTTTACCTTTCCGTAGAATGGTCACATTAGCCAAACGGACTTACCATTTGGGAGATATGGCCGAAATAAGGTTTAGAAGGTGAAAAACAGCTTAACCAGGCCTAATTAGAGTGATTAGCAGCTATGTCCATAACCCATTTCGGTATTAGGGTTATGGGGAGGCTGAAATCAGTTAGGAAACGATTTTATTTCATTTTCTCAGCTGCTTAAAACATTTGTCTAACCCTAGCCATGGCCTCCACCTTCTAAATCACTCCCAAATCGCTTTCTAATCGAAGATTAAGCTAGGCTGCATCAAATCAAGGCAAATCAACACCAAATCAGAGTTGGAGCTGCTATGTCACATTGGAAAAGGCCCTAAAACAGCAGAGCTTCAGATCTAAAGTTTTATTTGTGGCTAAGGTGAGTGATTTGCATTGTTTTTCACTAATTACGGCTAATTAGGGGTGATTAGTGTTAATTAACGAAATTATGCATAATAAAATTCTGGAAAAATATGTAAAAATTCTAAAATATTATTTTAGCGCTCTGATAAAAATTTGGGTTAATTTGGACATGTTTTATAATCGTATGGTTAAATCATGATTAAGGAGATTAAGAGGAAAACATGAGTTTTGGGTATGTTTGATCCATATTGGCATATTAAAATTGTTGTTTCAGTGTTTGTGGTTGATTATACATGTTGCGATTGCTGTTTGGAATACTTCATGATTGTTTAGCAAAGTTAGTCTGGTTGAAAACGCCGTCGTATGACGTAAATAGCTCGCTGGAAAAGTGCAGAAAATGGGATCGGATCGGACCCCCGAACCCGCTCGTGAAGCACCACCTCCGAACCGATCGTGACACCTGATGATTTGGAGGAGGCATCACGACCCGCTCACTTGGAGAGCACCACAGACCAGAAGCTCATGACTGATCCGATGCACCCCGACCCGGTGGAAGAAGCACGAACCGGTCTGATGCCTAGAAGAGGTATCACGAACCGAATCGCGAGGGGGAGGACATCACAAACCGATCCGAACTGGAGAAAGGACCACGACCCAAACCGAAGGAAGGGGAGATACGACTCGACCCCAATGACGATTCCTAACCGAACCAAAGATGAGAAAAGGGACCGAACCGATCTGGAGTAGACCAAACCCGAGATGCAAAGGTAGTCCAAATGAGGAGTTGTAGCTCAGGATCCAGATGGGAACCAATAAGTTAACTCCATGATTGGACTTTGTTGTGGGACGTGTGCAAAGGGGTTATCTATGTCTATAGCTTTGACTCACCATTGAGAGACGGATTGTTGGCTATGGATCAGTGCAGTGGAGTTGTTATGACTCCATGGGACAAAGTTATCGTAGTAGGGCTATGAGCCAGTGCAGTGGAGTTGTTATGACTCCATGGGGGCAGAGTGGACATAACAAAGTATTAGTGGTCACGGATCAGTGCAGTGGAGCCATCATGACTCCATAGGGTAGAGTGATCGTAACAAAGAATTGGGTTATCAAAGTGGTGGATATCGTATACTTTACGCACTGAGTGAGAGATGTGAGGATGATTGCTATATTTGATGTTTGCTATCACCATGACATGCACACCCCCTCCCCATTATTTTTACACCATGTGTTAGTGTCACCTTAGAGTATTGTACATCCTGTTGTGCTAACTCTTTGGTTGCATGTCCAGGTTCAAGTATGGTAATGTATACCTGTTATTATTCTGGTTTTGCTGCTTATCGCTAATACCAAACTTTGGTCTGACCCAGAGTTTTATGTATCTTCTTATTACTCTGTGTGCTCTTAAATGAGCAGACTAAAGACAGGTTAGCTGGTTATGCACGAGCAACTGTCCGGGGACGAGCAGGACGCTTACACGTATTATCCCCATATGTTTTCCTTGTGTTGTTGTTGGTCACTACTTTGGGTATTAGTAGTGTACCTTCCTATTTTGCTTTAGAGACAGTTTTGAAAGTTGTAATAATGGTGGTTTAGATCATAAGCTGTATTTAGAATTTTCCGCTACTATGATGGTTTTGTTTTCAGCTTATGCATTGTCTCGCCTATTTTATATCAAGTTATGTTATTATTATATTTTGTTCCATGCGCTGTGAGATATGCTGCGGGTTCTTTGATGATTCATCATCTTCTTTCTTTTCTTCTGACGACCGTCCCGTGCTGTTTGGGCATCGATACAACGCGTTTCGTTGGAAATGTTGGCTGATGCGGGGCGGGCCGTCACACTAGGTGTCGTTTTCTGTTTTTTGAAGGTCTATATTTTTTATACACATATTCTGAGTATCAATTTCTTATTCAATAAAGTATCAGTTTCTAAATTTTAAAGGTGTCCTGGGTATCAGTTTCATACGTGCTACAATATCAATTTTAATTTTTAAAACTATCTTATTTCATACTCAAAATCTGGGTATCAGTTTCATGACCTTAGGTATCAGTTTCTAAACACCAAAGGTATCACATTACATACAGATATTCTAGGTATATCATCTTCATATGTGCCTAGGTATCCGTTTCATTTTAGCTGGAATTTATCACTCAACAGCAAATACATATCACTTTTCTAATGTTCGATATCAAATTCTTCATACACTATTTTAATAAATATATTACCTAGTAAAGTTGCCTTCCAACACTTGTTTTAACATTTCCTTCGTTATCACACATCCTCTATTCACCATACATCGTTGTATCATGCAACTTGGCTGTTTTTTTTCTAATAAACTAAATTAATTTCTCAGAAAATTGTAATAGTAAAAGAAAGGTATACTTACTTTTCTGAAGACCTTGCAAGAGAGGGAAAAAAATTAATAACACTTTCTTGTTGTAGATTCAGCTGATGGACGACCTTGTAGTGGGACAAAAGCAGCTCTACCCACGTCGGTTCTATGGCTACAAGTGGCTTTATTGCTACTACTGATTCTTCTTGTATTTAAGGTTTTCTTTTTTTGCTATTATTTCTTCTTTTTGTTCCATTGTATCTTCTACAGTTTGCTATGTCTTTCCCACTGTTTCATCTTATTTTTCAATGTTTACTTTTTTCCTTTTTTGCTTCGTATTTTTGAATACTTGAATGAACACTCTTTTTTGTCTTCTTGTTCTTCCCTTTAGTCTCTTCACATAAGATAGTGTTTTTCTTTTGATGGTTGGCTTGTTTTTCCTTATTTGGGTTGTTATTTTTATTATCTTTATCTATTTTTCTTCAGAACAAGCTTATGTGACATTCAATTTGAAATTAGGAGGAGTGAGATCAAGCATCGATGGAACTATTTGTTTTTTTGTGATGTTGTCCTCCTCAATTGCAGTTTGATTTGTTGGAGCATGTTCACGTTTCTTTTCAATAATTTTTTTCCTTTTCGGCCTATTTTTTCATCAACAATAATACTCTCTTTTTCCTTTGTTTGCTCTTTTATATCTGTATTTAAATCAACATTTTCTTTTCCAATTTCTTCTTTGGTGTCTACAATAGGTATATCATCCACTTTTGCTTTAGAATCCACTATTTGCTCCAAATGCTCGTCTTTAAAATCTGAGTTTTTTTGTTTTAACTATTGTCTAGGTTGAATAATTCTTTCTCTACTTCTTTTCATGTTCTTTTTTCTCTTTTCAGTTCGTCATTTTATTTTTTATTCTTCTCTTCAAGTTCTTGAATATGCAGTTATATAATTCTGATTGACACATCTTGCTCTAGCGATTCACGCAGTTCTTGATGTTCACCACGTTTTTTTTCCGTTGCTTCTTCTTTTCCGGCTCTTAATGATAATGCCTTCGCTGTTTCCAAAAGTTTAGCTTCATGTGGTTGGATGTTTGTTATTTTTTGACCTGCATATATTTTAAAATTAATAGAGTATTATAACATATAAACATGTAATTGATACTGGGTATTGAATAAAATGATATTGTACTATAGTATGGTATCATTTTGGTATTAATTTAGGTATCAGTTTTGAATAAGAATATACTACACAGTAATATGGTATCAGTTTGGTGTTAATTTAGGTATCAATTTCGAAAAAATATTAATATAACACAATAATTAGGTTTCAGTTTTGTATCAACTTTGGTATCATTTAAAAAAATAAGATTAAATAGTAAACAAGATATTCGTTTTACATGAAATTAGATAATAGTTTTTCGAAACATATTATTTTCCATTTATAAGGTGTCAGTTTTGCAATATTTTAGGTATCATTATTTTCAAGGACACTGGAATATAAAAGTAAAGTATCATTTTTGATACCATTAAGGTATCATTTTTTTAAATATATTATTTTACATAATAATATGGTATAAGTTTTCCAGCTACCGAGTCATCGGTATTTATAAAGAGTGCTATTTTATAGTGATTAATATAAGTTTTGAGTTGACTGAGGTATCAGTTTTGAAAAACGGCATGTTCTATATAAAACTATAAATGAAATAGTAATATAAATTTAGACTTTATACATGTCCTTGTTTGATTTGATCCAAAAATTCTTTGATGGCATTTGATTTTAAATCTTTGAGATCCCACCATGCAAATCGTGGGAGTGTGTCATTGAAGCTCCTTCTTTGTTTAATTAATTACATTTTCTCGCACATGCAGTACTGTGTATGGAAGAATAAAAACTCGACATGAATACAGTTTCTAATCTTTGCATTATATATTAGAATTTTAAAATAACTAATCTTACCAGAGTAAGCATTAAACATCTTGACATGTTCTTAGGCTTGTGAATAATTTTTTTGACAAAAGTTTGTGGCCATGAGGGTCCTCATCTTTTCTAAATTCAGTAAGAACAGCAAGAATCCCTAACTCATTTTTTGTTGATTGTTGGGGAAGAAAAATGTTAGTAGTACCTCCATAATGATAAGTATTGGTAGGTCTTCCTCATATTGCTTCTTCTTTTTCCCAACTTCATGTTTGATTTTTTTCCAATTAGGTTTCCTGTAACAAATGAGACTGCTTCAAAATTTCTTGTTGTCAAATCTTTGTATTTCGAAAGAATTGTCCTATTTTTCATTATCTACATCTATTTGATGTTCCTTCCTTCTAACGGCATATAAAATAATAAGCTAATGTCTTCTGCCGTTATTTTTAGTTCTTCCTCTCCAAAGAAAAATGCTTCTTGAGTAGGTGAATAACAACTATACATGGCATCCAAATTTTCTTGATGATTTTTACATTCCTTCAAAGCAATTTTTCCTCATAGAAAACATTGAAAAATTGATAGAAATAGGTGCTTTTCAGCAAGTCCATTTGCTTTTTATTCAACCTTTTTTTTACAAACTTTATAATCTTGTAAACAGTTTGAGGTCCACATCTACATGAGATATCGAATTTTGCTTCTTAAACTATGGAGACGTCTTTGTTTTGATCTGAGTTTGCTATTGCTATTTGGTCTCCTTATATAGGATTCACAAAATCATCATCCTAAAGTACTAGAAAAAACAAGTATCATTTTTAAACAAAACTGATAATTATATATTATATTAATGTACACAATAACACATTATAATATTTGTGAATATCATTTCTAATAATGCATTTACATACGTATTAATGTATATGCATCTGTACGTTTCTATGTATTTTTTTGGATGTACTATGGTATCAGTTTTGTTATTTTATATTTTCTGGAGTCGGTAATGCATGTGTTGTGGTATCAGTGTGAGTAGAATATTAAAAAAAAAAACTAAAACGTAAAGGTGTATGGTAGTAGTTATGCATGTTATATACAATGTAAAGGTTTATAATATGATTTTTGCATGTGATATGGTATCAATTTTGCTAAAATATTGAAACATTTTATTGTGTTCAGGTGTATGTTATCAGTTTTGCATATTATATGGTATCAGTTTTGCTTAAATAATAAAACATTCTTATACATTCAGGTGCTTGGTATCAGTTTTGCAAGTTTTATGGTATCATTTTTGCAAGTTTTATGGTATCATTTTTGCTAAAATACTAAAGACATTTTAGTGTGGTCGGGTGCATGGTATCAGTTATTATACTTTAAAAGTATCAGTTTTCCTTTCATAACTTTCTAAGTATCATTTTTCTTCAAATTTAATATGAAGTGTGTGTATTTTCAATACTACGAAAGTGTAAGTTTTGTTCCTAAGGATATTGAAACAATTTCAAACCTTGAAAGCTTTTATTTCATCCAAACTAATAATATTTACATTTTTGTATCATAAAATATATTTTAAAATGATACTATTTATTATATTATCAAATCTGCTTGTTTATCTTCATAAGCCTCAGTTAGAAGTTGTTTACCCTTCCTTTTGCTATTTCTTGTTCAACATTTTCAGTACTGTTAGACAATAATAAGAATAATAATAATAATAATAATAATAATAATAATAATAATAATAATATCATTTTTTTAAGTCTATAGTATCATTCACCTAAATGTTTTATTCCCTTGTCTTTCTCTTTTTATTTCCTATATCACATTTTGGATCATTTTCCCCTCATTTTCAGCCTTTGTTCTTCAATCATTAGCCGTTTAGTGCCGATTTGCGCATCATGTAGGGTTTTTATGGGTTGTACTTAGGATTGCACTTCCCTTTGAACTTGCATTTCCACTTTTGGTTTCTCTTGAACTAGAATTTCCATAATTTGTTGAAGATTTTCATAATATTCAACATTTTGTTGCATTTGCGGTTCCACTTGCGGTTTATTTGGAGATAGTTTTTGCTCTATGGTTGATTTTTGGAGGTGGGTGATACATCCCGCATTTTACGTATCTAAAGATCGTAAAATATTTTTATTTTATTCCGTAAGGGTTATCATCTCATATTTTAATAGTTGCTTATGGGGATGTGAGACATGTCCATAATTTTTACCAATTTCGTTTGTGACCATTTTGGCCCTGTCATTCTTGTATAAGGTATAATTTTTGACTCAGGTTGAATTGGGTGTTGAGACCTGTGTCATTGGAAAGCAAATGATGATTCCCTTTCCGTAGAGTGGTCACATTAAAGATTTGGCTCAACGGTTTGGGAGGAATCGCTGTTTTAAGTTTTTTAGTTTATTATCCAAGTTTTGGGAGCCTTAATGGGCTGATTTGTAGAGGTCCATTAGTGGGCTGGTGGAAAGCTATAAATAGGGGGTGAGAGGTATGGAGAATAGTTTACTTTCTCCATTCTCTCATCTGGAGGCCTTGTGTTCCTCCTTCCTCTAACACCTTTCCACCATTAAAATTGAGATCTAAGGAAGAGAATCCAAGATCTATGCCAATTGAAGCTAGATCTACATCATATGAAGTGAGAGTTCATCAAATCAAAGGATTTGGATCAAGTTCTTAGCTATCCGGAATTTAATTTCACCGTTTTTTGTTTTGATTTGGAGACTTAGTGATTACACGGATCCAATCAAGTATATGAGTGTTTGATCTTGTCTTTCATCAAATTCAAGTCGTTTTCCTTAGATCTACATCAGGTAAGCTTATTTTCATATGAATCACCATAGGATCTAATTTAGCAACTTAAAACAGGTAATTTTTATGTAGTTTCATGTGCTTATACAAGTTAGATCCATCGTTTTGTTCATACGTTCGTTTACCATGATTTTGGTAAAGTTTACATAACTTTTGATGAAAATTGCCATTTTCATGTTGTTATTGATTGCATAACATGCTTATAGCTGTATTGGATGAATCAGACGAGTTGGTTTCATCGAACTGGTCATCTGGCGAAGTTTTGGTTGAATTCGAGGGTGAATTGGGTCTGTCCAATAGTTGGGTCGGTCGACATGGTTGGGTCGGCCGAAATCCTTGTCGTGGGGAACAAGTCAGAGGCTGGTCGATCGGAAGTGGGTCGGTCTAACGTGATGGTTGGGTCGGTCGGTCCTTGCTTCAGATATTGGCTCGGTCGGTCATCATTTCAGGAGTTGGATGGCGCGGAAGTGGGTCGGCCGGGCTTGATGTGGGCCGATCGGTTCTTGCTTCAGATATTGGGTCGGTCGTGTTTCACAAGAGATCAGGTCGGTCATCCTGGATGCTGAGGGATGGGTTAGTCGGTCTGGATTGTTTGGGTCGGTCGGCTCCAAGAGGATGGGTCGGTCGCCCAGGGTTATATCTGAAAAATTATATTTTTCGGGCATAACCAAGATTTGAACGAAAAAACCTGAAATTTGGCTTAGTGATGTTGTAACTTGGCTCAGTGATGTTGTGACTTCGAAGTAAGTTCAAATGGGAGTATTCGAAGTGTTGAATGTGTGCATTGATCGGTGTAGAACAATGAATGAGATGACAACTCAAAGGTCGTGAGTTGGTGAATAATGGTTGCTTGAGAAGGTTGCTTAAGCTATGAAAAGTCGTCGGGTTGGATGACTAGATATGTGAAGGTCAAGAGACTATCGTTGTCATAAGTTCAAGCATGCTCAAAGCAGGGGTACAATAAGGGCACCCAAAAGACTGGAAGGTTGCTGGTCAAGTACCCTGGGTATCGTTGAAAGGCCTAGCTATCAAGGTTGGATATACATACGTATTGTTGAAAGGCGTATGGAGTTTATGCTAGAACTGAAGTTTACCATTAGCCCTTGACATATGGCAAGGTTGGCAGTCATACGATTAACGGTAGTTTCGAAGCATGATTGGCGGTGATGGCCAGAGTCTGTCATGCATGCTGGATGTTTTGTTTGTACCGTCTCACGTAGATTATCCAATGTCGAAGGAGATGTTCCTTGGGTTCTTGTCTGATATTGTTTTAGGCCTCTAGGGATTGTGCTTGAGGGATGTTGAATTCAATTAGGATGGTTTACGCAAGATACATATAATCTGGATGATATCAGTGCTAGTGGTGTTTGCTTCTGATTTCCATGAATGAATGGTTGTTCTGTCTTCCATGAATGAATGTTTGAAGTTTTTGATGTAAAGGCTATCACTATCTGATGTGGGAAAGACATGGTTGAATACTTCTCTAGTGTTGTGGGTAGATTAGTTCGTTTATTTACCCATTCTCATATACTTTATTGATGATGTTTGTTAGTTGTTTTATCGCTCACTAAGACTTTTGTCTGACTTAAGGTTCTATGTTTCCTCTTATTACCTTGGGTTGTTCATCCGGTTATGGATGAGCAGATTAGGTGGCAGGTGACAGACGATGACTTAGTGAGGACGATGTTAAATTTCGAAGGCGAGCAGGAGGCTGGCATATTATCTTACTTACTATCTAGTATTTCTATTTCTACTCTTTGAGTTGCTCTCTGAGTGTTGTAGTGAGGCTTCATGTACAGACTTTAATATTCCTATGATGTATGGATAACCTTTTAGGATGTTGTGAAAGTTTTCAAAAGTTTGCTATATGATGCTCCATTATTTCTACCTGTTGTATATGTTATATTATATTTTATCCTTGCGACGTGAGTTCTACGATAGGTTTCGATGTTGTTGTTTAACTGTGATGATCGTCCACAGCTTCCTGACACGCCTTTCAACGCATTATTCCTCTTGTTAAGTGCAGGGGTTGTGGGCGGTCGTCACATTTGGGGCTAGAGGAGATGATTGTGATCTTGTTTTGGAGTCCATTAAAGTTGATTTCGTTCTTTCCGATAAATTAGAAAAGGGATTTTGGTAAAATCAGTGTGATGAGAGATCTATCAGGAAAGGATGGACGAGAGAAATAATTATCATGATTTTGGGTTGGGATTTTGTCCTTCCAAATAAAAATTGGTATGCATGTCCTTGTACCTAATTTTTTAAAAATAAGTTATCATTCTAAATTTGTTTCCTCTATTAAAAACACTATCTAGTAAAAAATGATAATTTTTGGAATTTAAAATTCATAGTTAATGTAAATATATATTAGAAAAATATTAGCTCAATATGTATATATATATGTACTTTGATATAAATTATGTAAATAAAGATATATATACACACACACACACACACACACACATATATATATATATACATATTATGTTATGTACATAACTAATCATTATTGTGACAACACTATAACCTATGGAAATCTCACTTAACTAACAATGAAGTGGTAACTTTTAACAAATGTACATAGTAGCAATCATTTATATAATAGTCATACATCTTATATAAAATTATACATTTACCCATAAGTTTACATTGTAATGTTGAGTTCTCTTCCTCTGGAAACATCCTTGATTGTAGGAATGTTAGTCCTTTGAACTACCAACCATTTTCTATCAAATAGTTATAGATTTGAATTAGTATAATTAGAATTTTTTTATGGTTCTGGAGGAAGTATCTCAACCATTATGAAGACAAAGGAGGCAGCCAAAAAGATCAAATGAAGTTAGGTTTAGAGATGGTTTTGTATTGGATGAATGATAGAGAAGCGAGGATAACATCTAATTGTAACACTCTGTAATTTTAACAACATTAAAAGATGATAAATTAAAAAATAATTAATTTAATATTCATAATTAAGACAAACGGACTACGCCATTGCGTTTATCTCGAAATTCTAGTCAGAATAGCACCTGGTTTGCGTAAAACGGACACCTTATGAAGAAGCTATTAAGGTTTGAAGTTTATAGATGCACAAGAGAATTATATATACACATAATAATCAAAATCAGTTCAAAACAATTCAAAATCTCAGAAATTGGGGGAGAGAGAAAATTCCCGCCCAGGGGAATCGACCCCATCAAGGGGGTGTCGACCCCTGGGTCGACCCCATAAGGGGGGGCGACCCCCCGCGGCAGATCTGGGTAGATTAGGGTTTGGGGTTACAGCTATATATATGGCCTCATTTCTCTTATTTTTGCGCACTAGAAATAATGGAGAACTAGATGCTGCCTCTGCCCAAATCAGATCAAGTCTTTTCTTCTTCAGGAATCAACTAGAGTTATTCAAATTTAGAGATTTGTGATTCAACATCAGCAATTCTTTTCTAGATCCAAACACTGTGAGTCTATGTTAATTTTAGATCTAAATATTTAAAAGTAAATCTTGACATGACTATAACTTGGATCTATGCCTATGACTATTTGAATTATACCAGATCTGCTACAACCTATTCATCTAAGTTACTCTGACATGACTATGGACTAGATCTGAACCTATACATATTTATCATTTCAGATCTGCCATTGTTTGTAGATCTAATTCATTGTTTAAATCACCTCATGCCTGTTCCAATTATGTTTGTGGCTAAATCGGATCTGTTATTAGTTGGATATCTAATTCATTGTTTATATCTCATCATGCCTGTTTATAATATCCCTATTATATTAAATCAGTCCTATTATCACATGTTCATCAGATCTACTCCTATATACCTATCTTGTCATTATGTCACTATATGTTTATGCCGATTTCTGCCATTATATGTCAACCTTGTTAGTATGATCATTTCTATCCTTTTCCCTTCATCTTTTCCCTTTTATTTTTATATCCAGGTTACCTTCGAGCCTAGGCATGCCACTAAAATATGCAAACGCCTTAAATCGGGAACATGGGGAAAACAGTATAATTTGAGGCATAACTTGTGATTGCAAATTTGGGCATAACTTAAATGAAATATATGAACATGAATTTAGGGCATAAATTGAATTGTGATTAAAGACCTTAATTTGGGCATATGGTTCATTATGAACATAACTTGGGAAAGGGACATGAAAACCAATAACGACATAGGAATAATTGGTTAATAATTGAAATGCCTATAATTACAGTAATTAGAAACCATTACCATGCTTTGACACGAGATTAGAATACACTTGTGGTGGAAGTCTGCCCAGAACCGACCGGCATATCCAGCAAGCACAAGTGGTGAATCTAATGTGAGGGGTCTAAGTGCATAAACACGAGACGTGCTAAGGCATGAGGTTAAGTCCGACTTATGGAAGAAGTCTACCCGGAACCGACCGGCATATCCAACATCCACAAACTTAACCTGTGGAAAACCTAGTGGGGATGCAAGCATAGGAGGAAGCTTGTATCATCTTGTGTGTGAGACCCGTTTCAGTCAGTAACCCACATATAGGTATCAAATGAGTACTCCGAACTTGGTCGGAGTCGGGAAACGCTTACTGGGCTAATTGTAAGAGATCCAAACATGGGGGATGGTGTGGGCGGCGCATTCCGACGAGGTCATGTGCATGCATGGGTCCGGCAGAGGAGGTTTAGATGCCGTGATACCTGTAGATATGGTTGTGCACATCCTGAAAACGAAGGGTTGCCACTTTAGGGAGTGATACACCCTATTGTGGGGGCTAGCAGAGGGTATCTACGAAGTAGGCAACCAATCGATTAGGGTAGTTAATTAGGGTACATCTAGACTCAGGTATGTTGGGAAGTTCGTTAATACCCTTAGGTGTAACTCTGGTATATTGGGCTGCTTGTTGATTGTATGTGGTGAAAACCTCTCGTTTAAGTCTACCATCTTATACTTGTTGGGGATCATCTCGTTGTGCAGAGAAATCATTAAAGAGGCACGATATACTCTATCAAGTTTTGTCCTGATTACTTTGTCATACCTACCTTTTATGATGTTATCTCTCTTATCCACTTTGTATGCCTATCATGATACTTTTACTTATTTATATGCTAAAAGTAACTGGACTCACCAGACTTTATGTCTGACCCATTTTATTTCCTCTTCTTTCTCTTTCGTTTCCCCCTAGGTTCTCAGGGTGGGAATACTCGAGCTTAACCAGGATTCTTCTTTCATCCTGCTTGAAGCTGCTTAGATGTATTGCTCGAGCTCTTATCCTTTCTACTATGGCTATGTTTTGTTTGCGGATTATGCTTCTTTTATCATTGTACTTTGATGTTTTAAGTACAAGACAGAATTTTAATGATGTACTGGATTTTATGTTTTTCAGATATATGATGTTACCATGTTTTGAACTATGATGCTTTATGATTATAATTTTTTTAATTCCATTGCAATTTTATATTTGTCTTGTAATGTTTATATTTCTGTTTACCTATAACGCTTCACGAAACTTAATGCATTCTCTTAATGAATGACATTAACGGACGTGGGGTGTCAAACTTGGTACAAAGCTAAAGGTTACCAGATCGGATAAAAGATTTTGAAAATTGTTTTCAAAAGGGTTTTAAAACAAAGCATTTTCAAAAAGAAAAGTCTATTTTGAAAAACATATTCCCCAAAGCCATATGTAATATCTTTTGTTCCTTCATCGAATGCCTTTTCTTTTCTTTTCAGCATGTCTGGGGAACATAATATTCCTAAGGGCGTTATGATACCAGGCTGGTTCCGTAGGTATCTAGAGGCCACGACGCCTACCGGTGGTCAAGCTGACGTTCGTCCCCCAGCTGCACCCGTCATTCCTCCTCCGCTTGCAGATAATTTCTCTAAAATCTGCTAATATTTCTATGCCATGGGCGGAAAGCCATTTTGTAGAACCACGACGTTCATATAGGCAAGGAATTGGCTAAAAGAGATGGAGGATCTATTTGGAATCTTTGAAGTGGACGATCGTAGGAAGATTCAGTTAGCCGCCTGGATACTGAATGATGAAGCTTCATTCTGGTGGGAAGTGACGCAACCACGACATCCAGTGGAGACTTGGGATGGTTTTCGGAAAAGTTTTGAAATGAAGTTTCTTTCTCAAGCTGAGAAAAGCATGCAAATGGAAAGGTTCTTGGCGCTCAAGCAAGGAGGCATGACTATTAAAGAGTATGTTAACAAATTCAACCAACTAGCGAGGTTTGGGTTGGAGCTAGTAGATACCTCGCACAAGAAAGCTTTGCGGTTTGCTAGAGGACTGAATGAACTCCTTCATGGGTTCGTTATGTCTCATATTCCAATGGGAGCAACTTTTGAAAGGCTCATTGATATGGCCTTGATGCATGAGGAAGATAAAGCTGAAAAGAAGGAAGTTAGGGTTGAGGAAACACAAAATAAGAAAGTATGGCCCAAGAAGGGACAACAACAAAAAAAGGCGGAAAGAACAACAAGGCTAAGGATAAGAGGAAATGTCACAATTGTGGACGTGAGGGTCATTTGATCAAGGACTGCAAAATAAGGAAGAACGCTTGCTTCAGTTGTGGAGAGGTCAGACACTTTTCTAAGGAGTGCCCGAAGAAGCAAGGACAAGGTCAGATGGCATGAGTTTTTGGAGGGCAAGTGCATGCTTTTGCGATCAGTGCCCCAGATCGAGGTAGGAAAGTTTCTGTGGAAGGTTTAATTTCTCTTTCCAATCATCCTATTAGTTTTTGGTTCTAGCGCTTCGCATTCAATTATATATGATTCTGTAGTTGAGTATCTACACCTAACTACTAGTATGGAAGTGGATCTCATTGTTATCTCAAACCCCATTGGTGGTTCGGCTCATTTATCCATGATTTGTCAGGGTTTGAGAATATCAGTGTTAGGCGTCGAGTTTGAATGCGACGCATATGTGCTCGGTTTTATGGGCTATGGTTTGATTGTAGGGATGGATTGGCTAGCCATGTATGGTGTCATTCTGGATTGTGAGAGGGAGGTCGTTAGACTTTTGACTTGCCATGGGACGACCCTCAAGGTATCTTGTGACCCTAAGTGGTCTGTCATGCTTAGTTTCCTATAGTCTCTTGACACATCTATTAAGGATCCGCGATCAATACCAATAGTCTGTGAATATTCTGATGTTTTTGACGAGGTTCGGGGTTTACCTTTGAGGTGTGAGATCGATTTTCGTATATACTTGGTATACAATGCAAAGCCAGTTGCATTACCTATGCTCCATATAGCTCCAAGGGAAAGGAGGGAGCTTAATAAGAAAGTAGGGGAGCTACTTGAGAAACGGTTTATTAGGCGAAGCATGTCTGAATGCGGTGCTCCTGTAATATTTGTAATTAAGGCGGATGGTTCACTTCGCTTATGTGTAGATTATAGGGAGTTGAATAAACTCACTAAGAAGAATAGGCACCCACTCCCAAGGATAGATTATCTTTTTGACCAGCTTGTTGGTGCATCGGTATTCTCTCAGTTAGACTTGGCCACGGGGTTCCATCAGTTTAGGGTGGCCGAGGACAGTATAGACAAAACCGCTTTTAGGACTCCAGATGGTATCTTTTAATGGCTCGTTATGCCTTTTGGGTTGATGAATGCACCTGCCTTTTTTGTTGATATGATGAGTAGGGTATTTTGGGAGTTTATAAATAAGTTTGTCGTGGTCTTTGTAGATGATATCTTGATCTTCTCAGAGAGCGAAGAAAAGCATGCCCAACATTTGAGAGAAGTTTTGAAAACTCTGCGTGCGCATCAACTTAAGGAGAAATTTTCCAAATTCCATTTTTGGAGAAAAGAGGTGAGATTTCTAGAACATGTGGTCTCTAAAGAAGGGATAGCAGTAGATCCCGCAAAGGTAGTTGTAGTTCAAGATTGGCAAATCCCAAAGAATGCAACGGAGGTGAGAAGTTTTCTTGGATTAGCAGGCTATCAGAGGAAGTTCATTAAGGACTTCACAAAGATATCAACCCCGCTCACCAGGATGACGAAGAAGAATTTGATGTTTTCATGGGATATAGATTGTGATGTTGCTTTTCGAGACTGAAGAGGGTTCTGACAACAACCCCAGCCTTGACCTTGCCCGATAGGAACAAAGCGTTCAAAGTATACACTGATGCATGTGGTACAGGGCTTGGTGCAGTTCTGATGTAAGAGGGAAGGGTAGTATGTTATGGAGGTAGACAACCAAGGGTTCACGAGAAGAATTACTCTACCCATGACTTAGAGCTAGCTGCCGTAGTATTCGCGCTTAAAACATGGCGTCATTATTTGCTTGGAGGGAAGTTAGAGTTGTACACCGTCATAAATCTCTCAAGTACTTGTTCTCGCAGGAGGATCTTAATTTAAGGCAACAAATGTGGATGGAGTTCCTAGCATCTTATGACTTCGAGATTGCTTATACCCCTGGCAAGGGTAATGTGGTGGCAGATGCACTGAGTAGGCAGAGAATGGCCTTAAGTCCTCTGTTTGTGGGGAGGAAAAGCATGGAGTTTATATCGACTTTTGATTTTAGACCCTCCACCGAGTTTTTGACTGGCTTATTTGCATCACTGGAGGTGCGACCTACTCTTATGGATCAGATAGCAGCTTCATAGCGAGAGGATCCACAGATTTCAGACATTTTGGATAGGCTCCGTAAAGGGGAGGCTTCTATTCATCTCAGTAGATATTCCATAGACGATAACGAGTGGTTGCGACGAGATGGGAGGCTTTTTGTTCCCCAAACTAGGAGTTTGTTGAAGACAGGCCTAGAGGAAGCCCATCATTCTAAGATGACTATTCATCCAGGCGGTGATAAGATGTATAGAGATATGAAGAGGATTTTCTTTTGGGTTGGGATGAAGAAAGATGTGGCAGAGTTTGTTTCCCAATGTTTGATTTGCCAACAAGTTAAAGCTGAGCAAAAGAAGCCCGGTGGTTTACTTCATCCTTTGGAGGTTCCACAGTGGAAGTGGGAGAGCGTCTCTATGTATTTCATAGATGGTTCGCCTAGATCAAAGAAAGGCAACATCAGTATTTGGGTTGTAGTAAACGGACTTACTAAGAGCGCTCATTTCATTTCGGTTAAGAGTAAGAGGACGACAGCATGGTTGGCAATAGTTTACGTTTGTGAGATTGGCCGTCTCCATGGAGTACCTTCCAGTATCGTAAGTGATTGTGACCCCATATTCACCAGTGAATTTTGGAGGAGCTTGCAAGAAGTATTAGGTACACTGTTGTATTTGAGCACCGCTTATCACCCACAGAGATGGACAGACAAAAAGGGTGATTAGAGTTCTTGAGGATCTTTTAAGGCCATGTATCCTAGATTTCGGAGGTACTTGGGAAGAGTACCTTCCTTTATTAGAGTTCACCTACAACAACATTCATCAAGCTAGCATTGGCATGACACCCTTCGAAGCATTGTACGGACGACCCTATAGATCACTAACTTGTTGGTGGAAGTCTACTAAAAGACTTCTACTTGAACCAGATATGGTTAGAGAAACGTCCGAGAAGAATGATCTTATTAGACAATGAATGAAGACAACTCAAGATAGACAGAAGTCCTACGCAGATAAGAGAAGGACTGACATTAAACTTAAGTTGGGAAACATGGTTTTCATCAAGGTGTCACCTTTGAGGAATGTGGTTCGCTTTGGATCTATAGGGAAATTGGCACCAAGATTCGTAGGGCCATTTCCCATAACAGAAAGGATTGGCCAAATGGCCTATAGGGTAAAGCTACCAGAGAGACTGTCTTGTGTTCAAGATGTTTTCCACTTTTCTCATTTGCGGAAGTGTTTGGCAGAAGTAGTTGAGCCAAATATATTAGAGGAAGTAGAGGTGGGACGGGAGGCGACAGTTAGGCGAGTTCCTACCCGTATTCTTGGATCAGAAGTTAAGAAGCTATGCAACCGAGAAGTCAAATTAATGAAGGTTCAGTGGGGAGATAACCCAGAAAATGCAACTTGGGAGACCGAGAACAAGATTCATGCTTCGTACCCTTTTCTTTTCGAGGGCATGTTCTTAACTTCATTTCCAAAGCTTTTATTTATACTTGTTTCTATCATTTGAGTATGCCTTATCGATCGAATCTTCTACCTTTAGGTAGGAATCCCACAGATGTAAACATGTGTTTGAAACATGTTATGTTTGATGGATGCAAGTATTTGCTAGTGGTTACTCGTGGATGCATACACACACACATTAGGCACTATATCGATTCAATCACTCTCATACTGCATATGGATGTGTGTGCATTTTCCTTCTTTTATTTGATGGAAAAGGGTGTATCATCATATGGATGTTGCATTTGGATGAATGATTGTGCACCGATATAGAACTTACAAGTTATAAAAGAATTATTTGCATACATGTGGGATTCATGACACTAACATATATTGCATTGAGGAGGTTAACTAAATCAGTAGACCACCAGATCTTCGCATTAGTATTGGAACATATACACACACCTTTGCATATGTTCATATAAGCATTAGAACTCCCTAAGGACGATTGATGCCTGTGATTGGTGGATGAGTAGATGGATGTGGATGGTAGGATATACATTCTTCTTAACTTGGAGATTTCGGGGACAAAATCCTTTGAGTAGCGGTGAATGTAACATCATGTAATTTTAACAACATTAAAAGATGATAAATTAAAGAATAATCAATTTAATATTCAGAATTAGGGGAAACAGACTGTGTCATTGCCTTCATATTGAAATTCTGGTCAAAATAGACATCTGGTTTGTGTAAAATGGACACCGTACACTAGTACAAAACTATTTATTTACGTCGCCTTATTTGCGTCGGTTTAGCAAAAACCTATAGCAAATAGGGTTTTATGCGACGGTTTTTTTGAAATCCGTAGCAGGTTGTATATGGAAAAACACTATTAGACAAATCCGAGACGGTTTATTATAAAACCCATAGCAAATATTTTAATATTGCGACGGTTAAATTAACAGCCATAGTCAATTACACCGATTGAATAAAACTAATGGGCCTTGCGATGGTTATTATTTAACAGTCGCACAACGTTCATTATCCCCATCCATCTAACCTAAATTTACAACTCCGTCTGAAAAAAAGAGAAAGAAAACCGCCTATTTTGTGAAAACGGTCCAGATCTCTACAACCTCTTCCATCTCTTTCATCGAAAAGACGTATCGATCATCTAGATCTGTGCTACCATCTTTCGTCGATCATCGTCATCGTTTCACCGCAGCAACATCCTTGCAGTCGATTGCTTCTTCGCTCCTAGTCAGGTATGGATTTGCTTGTGACTTTCGACAAATGCTGCAACATCAGTCTCTTATTGTCGTTGAGGGTATAGATTAACTCAGGCTTTTGTCTTTGGTTTCAAGCGTATTCTTTTGTTTCTAGCAGGGATTTTTCTCGCATTAGTTCTCGATTTTAGATTTTAATGTTTTGTTTGAATACGTTTTTGTTCTCCATAGGTAGTTGTTTTCAATCTTTATCACCTACCGGTATTAACGATAGATTTTTTTTTTTGAAACCATGCCCTTTTTTGCTTTTTAATATTTTGTAGTTGTTTCTTTTGTTAGCTTTGTACATCATTTTCGTTGTCTAGCTATCTTTTTTTAAAAGAATGGAGAAACCTGGGCGAACTCTCTTGGTGCTACATGTATCAACTGATTTTTTTTTTTCCATAGGTGATTTTCCCCCATTTTGTAGTTGATCACTTGGTTACCATGTATTTTTGGCTTATTGTTTGGCTAGTTGCAGTAGTATAGTACAATTTAGCATGTGTTTTGAGCAAAAAAATAAACTTAACAACTATGTCAATTGTTGTATTATTAGTAACTATTGCAGATTTATTTGCGCTTTCATGTTCTTTTTATTTTCTGAAGCATTTGAGTTGCTTGTGTAATCATCTACAAAAAACCATGAAAGGGCCAGTATGGTTTCTTTATACAAGTAAAGAAATTAATGGATTTGTAAATGAAAGAATGAGAACGGTAAGGATTATCCTTGCAAGTAAACTTTCCAGAAAAGGAGGTGATTTTGACTTAATCGTAAGTATTGAGCTTTCTCCTATTCCTTTATATAATAAATTGGATTACCAATTTATTTTATTTAATAACTTTGTCATTGGTATAAATTTTGTGGTTCTACTCACTTTCTATTTGTTCTTAAATTATTTAATAATCAAATATGCTTGGGGTTTGGATGAATCTTTTTCAGCTTCTATATTCAATGCAATATGCTTGGGGTATGTCGAAGCCAATATATGAAAAAGATTAATAATAGTAGAAGTCTACTTCAGTAAAGTTTATTGATCAGAATAATTCATGTAAGTATATGAACCGAGTTTTCTCACATCACCTAAAGCAAGATAGAAGTTGAAAAAAAATGTTTCGCTCCATGCTTTTTATTGGAGAAAAAAGAAAAGGTTTATAACCGTAGACGTAGTGTGTTCTTCCAATGGATTGATACTTCGTTCAGTAGCAGAACTGTATTGAATAAATAATGAGAAGCTAGGAAAATTGATTACGGGAGCTGTAGTGTAATTAGATTTACATCCTAATTTTAACGCTCTATATGTGCTTGTGGTCAGATGTGCTTTCCGCTGCCTTTTCTGTCCATATGTATTACACAATTTTGGGTATGTTTTTGCTTTTAAATCCATTGTGGTTTCTTTGTTGGCTTTTTGTATGGTATGTTTGTTGTTTTCTTCTAGCTTTCCTTCCTTTAAGGAAGATTTTCAATACTAACAGTATCAGCTTAGCTAGCATGCTCCTTGACTTATGCAACTGTGCTTCAATTCATACTATCGATTGTATGATATTTAATATGTTTATCATCAACTAAGTTCCCTTCTAGCTTTCCTATTTTAACCTCAGATTTGAATGGTTCTTTATCTATATGTTATTTCACACGTCTAATGTTCTTGAATGGTTCCTTTTACTTTTTTTTTTTTTTAAATAGTGATATTTATTTTCTGTCTTCCTTTTTGTTTAGTTTAATTTAACATTAGCTGGCTAGCATGTGGTCTGCGTTTTTTCTATCCTAAATAGTGATATTTGTTTCTTTCATGTAAATGTTTAATATGACAGAAAAAATAAGAGTAAAGGAAAGAAAGGATGGGGATGTGTAAGCTACAGAGATTTTAAAGCAGACTCAGTGGATTACTCTTCATCTCATAAGTCCCTTCCTGTCGTTCATGAGGTTGACTGTGAAAAACATGGAGTTTTCGAATTTGTCAGACCCACAAATTTGAATAAATGCTCTGGAATTCTTACTGAAGATGATGCTGCAATTAAAATACAGATTGCTTTCAGATTTTTTTTCTAGTATGTGTTCAAATCTCTCTCTGTCTCTTTCTTCTTCTTATCTTTCTCGGAATTGTTCATATTGATATGTATTGATTATTCTACCAACCATGCTTGTTGAGTTATCCTCCATTCTTTTTATCTTATATATACCATGAATGATTGAAGGCAAGAAGAGAATTAAGTGTTTTAAGAGGACATAGCAGACTTAAGTCGTTAACAAGGAGCGATGCAGTTAAGCGACAAACTGTCGCCACATTACAGTACATGCAAACAATGAAAAGAATTCAAGCACAGATACATTCCAGACGAATCAGAATGTTGGAAAAAAAGGCCCTTAAGAGGCAGTTTCAGTTAAGCATGAGAAAGAAGTTGAAAAAAATGAGGGTAATGTTTCTCTTTTCTTATTGTCTCACTGCTTAGCTTTAGTGTAAAAGAACTAGTCAGTCATAAAAGGTTTTTCGTTAAACTTTACTTGTTATATGGAAGAGAATATGTAAAATTAGTACATTTTTGATATTAGTATAGGATTATCTCGAATTCTGGACATACATTACATAGTAAGAAAATTAGACTGTATTAGACTACTTTATTGACTAAAACACATATAACATGCACACCTAACACAAGCACATGCACACAATATTAACTGCAACAACCTCAATAACAACATACAGTTGCTCCAAAATTATAGAGGTTTGATTGGTAATACTGTAATACTTATCACTATCAAGCATTGTGGTGTTTGTGAAATGAATGTGTGAAAGTCGATGAGATTTCATATTATAAGTTCGGTAATACTGTAATAGTGAGCTAAGAAGTTGTCCTTAGTGTCCCCTATATGCTGGCTGTATAATTTTACCATTTATGGAACTGAGTAAATTTGAAAAACTCATCAACTTCGGCTCCCTTCTGATAAAGTATGGGCATTTACTCTTTTTTTTGGATACGTTTGAATTGTGCTTCCTAAAGCAAAGATAAGAATGACATTTATTGATTGTTGGTTTTATCCAGTGACTATCAAAATCATCTACAGAACTTGATTTGGCTAAATTTAGATGGGATAGCTTGTGCTGTATTGAGACTTGAAAACCTTGACTGCCAATCCTTGCATGCACGTTGATGTCGCTATTGTCACTCCTCCAAATAAATCATAATATCTATTCAAGACAGTAGAGCAATGGTTGCATCCAAATCTGTTGGTGAGTGGTACATCTTATGTTCCATGTTCCTAAAGTTTGTATCATTGATTATACTATAGCTTTTGTTGGAGCTTCTTTGTGTTACCCCTTGTATTAGGGATCCTTTGTTCTTTGATTTCAGGGTAGATGGAAGTGGAGAAGGAGTTAAGAGAAGGATTAAGGTCTGGCACATCAAAATGCTTACCAGTTTTGCTGGAGCTGGAGGAATTATGATTAGGTTTGATGCAGGTTTTGGAATTAGAAGTTTCATGTTGTTTAGACGGAGAGGATCAAGTTTATCAAGAATCAGGGTAGTCTTATAGAAAGGAATGCTAGTTGTCATTATGTGCACATGATGTACATGCACATTGGCATCATTTGCCTTATATTGGATATAATAGGTAGAGATTGGGAGGTGGAGTATGTTGGAGGTTGCTTCATTCAAAATCTTGGCTGTGATATTTAGAATGGATGGTTTGCTGATTTGGTTAATAGGTGAGGTGATGAAGTCAATTGGCAGTTAGTGTTAAGGTAGGTCAGTGGTGGAGGTGGTAAAAAGGTTGGGTGGTAGGTTTGCAATGTATAAAGATAGCGGATCAGAACTGGAAGTAGAATTGGCATTTTGAGTTGAAGTGATTTTGGCAACAGTTGTTAGCCCATTATGCACATTAATGATTGTCAAACTGGTGAGTATTGCTACAGACTACAACTATCATCACCTATACTTTGACTCCAACTATTCTTGATAAAACTCTTGGTGAGTATTGCTACAGACTACTGAGCCAATATGGATACGAATCAGACAGAAGGTGACGGAATAACTCTTGCTTTAGAAGTAGATGCTGAAACTGTTACAAGAGATATCACACCAACCTTGGACCCAAAGAGACATAAAAGTCAAGCAAGTAATGTTAAAAACTTAAGATGCTTATGTCTGTGTCAGTGCAACAGTACTTATTTTGAACGCAATTTTTATGTTGGCAAATATCTAGAGTCCCATTTTTAAATTCATGTTTTGTTTTTCTCATCTCCTTCTTGTCTCAATCATGGTTATTTTATTTTAAAGGAAAATTATGGGTATTAGTTAAGTGGTATAACGTTTGGACCTAGAACATGTTTTGAAACCAAGATAATTTAGGATCCACTGTATAAAGGTAATGGCAATATTCAATTTTTAGGGTGTGATAAAGAATTATTTTATATTTTCGTTTAGTATCTTGCTTTCCTGCATTAGCGTTGAACGATTTCGTGCACTTATTGCATAATGACTGGGTAACCCCATTGGAAAATAGTGGGGCAATATGACTAATTGATGATTGACTGAATTTTATGAAAAATATATGTTGACAGTAAATAATAAATTATAAAATATTAAGCAAATTAACTAAGTTTTATAAATATTAACTGAATTTATAATAATAGCAACAAATTAGATAAGTTTTATAAATAATGATAATAAATTAATTAAATTTAGTGAATATTAACTAAGATTTACAAAATCTAACTAATTATTATTAAATACAAACATGTCATATGTTTGACACTTTTTACAAAATAAAGTGTAAATGAATAAAAGTAAAACAAAGAGAGTTGAACTTAGGGACGCAAAATCTTAAGTTGTTAATTATCAGGATTGATTACCATAAACTCGGGATAAAGATGTAACATCAAATCCAAACTTTTAACTCATTTCACTGCCTTTGTAACGCTCCTAGTATGATTTTAAGCAAGAATGTTAACAGTGGCAGTGATATTGGATGATACAGGCTTAAGTATGAAAATATTATGTTAAAATCAAACAAAATACTACCCAGAGGATGCCACTTGTTATTGTAAGTTGATTTGTTTTTCATGAGATGCCTGATCGACAACGTCACATTTACTAAATGAACATGATTTACTATCTATATACATAGAAATGCATATGAAACTCTATATTACATCTAACGGTATATAATTTTTAAAACATGATACTATAGTCAATATACATGACATTAAAACATGATTTATTACCAATACCTTATGTTAATACCAATAAAAGTTATTGTTATCTTCAGAAACATCTATAAATCATAGCTTAAGAGACTTTTGAAATTCTAATATAAATATTATCATAACTCAGTTAGTATCCATTACTTACCACTACCATATGAGGTATTGTAGCATCACAGGTACAACATTGTAATTGTAACTGCACGGCGGGGTATTTATATAGCATGGAATAGTATGTTCAATATGTTATATCGACTGTGTGGGTGGTTAACGATGATGATTGTTGAGTTTTGATGTCGGTTTTGGTCGTGTGATAGGCACTGCTGTTGTGATGATGACTGTTCAATAGCATCTGTTTAATTTAAAGTGCATTATGTCTTGCGTTAAAATTTCCATTTTATTTTAAATGGTGTACTGTTATTTTAAAGTGCGTTTATTTGAAAATATATACTGACTTATGTCATGTGTTTAATTTTTTCTTTAAGAGTTTATGAATTGCTAGAGCTGGCCAAAATCAAGACAATTGTAACATTGACTTATGTATGGTGGTTGGATTATGCAGAGGTTATGCATTCCTTTTCTTCTATCATTTTAGTTGTGTAATTATCTTTGTGTAATAGATATTCAGTAATATATTTTCACTTTAAATGTTTTATCTTTGGATCCATATATATTTGAAGTATTATGAAGTTAATGGTAAATTATATAACATATGAATTTGTGTTAAATATGGTAAATTTGACCATTGTTATTATTTTGATTTATACATACAACAATGTTTGTGTTAAATGTGCATTTGATGTATGTAGTCTATGCTGAGTTGAGTTATGTGGATTGTTATCTATGCTCATATGCATATTAATTCTATGATATTAGTAGTTTTTTTTGCTTTGAAATACCAAGTTGGGTAAAGTAGCTTAAAATTTGTTATTTGCGACAGCTAATGTTAAAAACCGTGGCAAAAAGACACCTTTAAAAGCACCAGCAAGCCTACTGCGACGGCTATATAAAAAATAGTAGCAAAAAAACTATTTTGCTTCAATTTTTATTAAAAATAGTCGCAAAAAATACCTTTTTTGCTAAGGTTTTTATAAAAACTGTAGCAACAAGACATAGTTTTGAAACTTAGCAACATTTATCTGCAACTACTGTTACTAAAAACCGTCGCAAAAAGTCATATTGTGTGACGGTTTTTTAACCATTGCAAAAAATTTAATCTTTTTGCGACTTTTGCAGTTGCTACGGTTGTAGAACCGTCGCAAATGGACATAAACAACCGTTGCAAATGACATGTTTTGTAGCAGTGATATGAAGAAGTTATTAAGGTTTGAAGTTTACACGCACAAGAGAATTATATATATATACATAATAATCAAAATCAGTTCAAAATCTCAGAAATTGGGAGAGCGGGAAAATTCCCGCTCGGGGGTGCCGACCCATCAAGGGGGTGTCGACCCCTGGGTCGACCCCATAAGGAGGGGTCGACCCACCTGCGGCAGATTTGGGGAAATTAGGGTTTGGGGTTACGACTATATATATGGCCTCATTTCTCTTATTTCTCCACACCAAAAATAATGGAGAACTAGATGCTACCTCTTCCCAGATTAAATCAAGTGTTTTCTTCTTCAGCAATCAACTAGAGTTATTCAAGTTTAGAGATCTGTGATTCAACATCAGCAATTCTTTTCTAGATCCAAACACTATGAGTCTATGTTAATTTTAGATCTAAATATTTAAAAGTAAATCTTGACATGACTATATCTTGGATCTATGCCTGTGACTATTTGAATCATATCAGATTTGCTATAACCTGTTTATCTAAGGTACTCTGACATGACTATGAACTAGATCTGAACCTATACCTGTTTGTCATGTCAGATCTGTCATTGTTTGTAGATCTAATTCACTATTTAGATCGCCTCATGCCTGTTCCAATTATGTTTGTGGATAAATCAGATCTGTTATTAGTTGGATGTCTAATTCATTGTTTATATCTCATCATGCCTATTTATAATATCCCTATTATATTAAGTCGGTCCTATTGTAACATGTTCATCAGATCTGCTTCTATATACCTATCTTGTTATTATGCCACTATATGTTTATGCCTATTTCTGCCATTCTATGTCAACCTTGTTAGTATGATCATTTATGTCCTCTTCCCTTCATCTTTTCCCTTTTATTTTTATAGCTAGGCTACCTTCGAGCCTAGGCATGCCGCTGAAATATGCAGACGCCTTAAATTGGGAATGAGGGGAAAACGGTATAATTTGGGGCATAACTTGTAATTGCAAATTTGGGCATAACTTGAATGAAATATATGAACATAAATTTGGGGCATAAATTGAATTGTGATTAAAGACCTTAATTTGGGGCATATGGTTCATTATGAACATAACTTGGGAAAGGGGTATGAAAACCTATAATGACATAGGAATAATTGGTTAATAATGGAAATGCCTAGGATTACAGTAATTAGAAACTGTAACCATGCTTAGACACAAGGTTAAATTACACTTGTGGTGGAAGTCTGCCCGGAAACGACCGGCATATCCAGCGACCACAAGTGGTGAATCTAATGTGAGGGGTCTAAGTGCATAAACACGAGACGTTCTAAGACACAAGGTTAAGTCCAACTTGTGGAACAAGTCTGCCTGTAACCGACCAGCATATCTAGCATCCACAAGTGGCAGGCTTAACGTGGGAGGTCTAGCATATAATAACCATAAATGAATCTGGTAATGGATTGGAATACTTAACCTAGTTGAATCCATAGGGATTATATGAACATATAACTTAAGTAGGGGTTAAGTAAACTTGTTTGAAATAGTGGGTGGGTTAAGTAAATCTTGGGTGGGTGGGTAATCTTTATATATATAGGCACATAAACTTGACCTATGGGGTTATGCAATATTTTACTCCGGTAAAGCATAACCAGTGGAAAAGATAGTGGGGATGCAAGCGTAGGGGGAAGCTTGTATCGTCTTGTGTGTCGAACCCATTTCAGTCAGTAACCCATATATAGGTATCAAACGAGTACTCCGAGCTAAGTCGGAGTCGGGGCACGCTTACTGGACTGATTGTAAGAGATCCAAACGTGGGGGATGGTGTGGGCGGCACATTCCGACGGTGTCATGTGCGTGCATGGGTCCGGCAGAGGAGGTTTAGATGCCCTGACACCTGTAAATATGGCTGTGCACATCCTGAAAACGAAGGGTTGCCATTTTAGGGAGTGATACACCCTACTGTGGGGACAACACAGGGTATCTACGGAGTAGGGAGCCAATCGATTAGGACAGTAATTAGGGCACATCTAGACTCCGGTATGTTGGGAAGCCCGTTAATACCCTTACGGGTAACTCCGGTACGTTGGGCTGCTTGTTGATTATATGGGGTTAAAACCTCTCATTGGAAGTACACCTAAATCTACCATCTTATACTTATTGGGGATCATCTCGTAAATAAGACACTAGTATTGGTGTAGAGAAATCATTAGAGAGGCGCGATATACTCTATCATGTTTGTCCTGTTTACCTTGTCATACCTTCCTTTTATGATGTTATCTCTCTTATCCACTTTGTATGCCCATCATGTTACTTTTACTTATTTATATGCTAAAAGTAACTGGACTCGCTAAACTTTATGTCTGACCCATTTTGTTTCCTCTTGTTTCTCTTTCGTTTTCCCCCCAAGGTTTTGAGCTTGACCAAGATTCTGCTTTCATCCTGCTTGGAGTTTCTTAGATGTATTGCTCGAGCTCTTATCCTTTCTACTATGGCTATGTTTTGTTTGGGGATTATGCTTCTTTTATCATTGTACTCTGATGTTTTGAGTACAAGACAGACTTTTAATGATGTACTGGATTTTATGTTTTTCAGACATATGATGTAACCATGTTTTGAACTACGATGCTTTATGATTAATAAAAGTTTTTAATTCTGCTGCTATTTTATATCTATCTTGTAATGTTTCTGTTTCTGTTTACCTATAACGCTTCACGAAACTTATTGCAGTCTCTTAATGAGTGACATAAATGGACGTGGGGTGTCACACTAATACTATTTTTACCTAATTTCAACCATGCATTTCAAACCCCACTTGACATATTTTTTCCACTCCTTTGCTATTTCATTACAACTGAACCATTTCTCAAACAACACTAGCCAATAGCTCATTTAATCCTAATTAAATACGTTTAAATAAATCCAATTCGTTATTGATTTCTCATATCAGTCGATATATTTATGTAACACTCCACACCTCTTAACGTCAACCGTATGAGGATTTCGCTATGGAATATGAAGCATATAAGCATAAAATAACATTACAGAGGATAAAATTCACAAAATGGTATATGAAAACACAACAAAATTTTAAACTTTATTTAAATCAGAACATATATGTTATTACAACATAAAATGTGCTTTATCATAAACCCACAACCATCTCATGAAAAAGTAACATAACCAAAGTACTAAATAAAATCCCTCTCAACATCAAATACAAAAGCAAGTTAAATGTGGAACTGTACATGAACTAGCAGAATGTAAGTCAAGCAAAAATCTACAACAAGCAAAGTTGAACCAGAACTCTATTAGTTCTAAGATCCTTCACCCTGAGAACCTGGAAGGGAAAAGGAAGAAAGAAAACTAGTCAGACATAAAGCTTGGTGAGTTCTGTAATTACTAGCATGAGTGATAAAAGAATGAATCTAGACAGGATGATAGTTTAAGGTATAATAACAATAAACAATACAATAGAAAGGCAAGCAAGGATATAGTCGATTATCATCTCATTCATAACATTCGTGTTGTATATAACAATTCTATGATTTTTGTTTGATGATAACAAACATATGTTTATTATTATAAATATGTTTGTAATTATATTATTCTACTACATCACAGACAGAATTAAATATTTATATTTAAATAAAATACTACTGCACAAGAATTTAAATATTCAAACCATATTTTAATGAAACGTAATATTTAATCTCTATATCTTAATATTACAAATTTATTACTCCACTATTTGTACATCTCACTGTAATACAATACATTTCATTTCATATTCAATTTCATATACACTGTTCCTCAATACAACACTCAGCCACTCATATACAGTCAGTCACTCAATTTATACATACATCGACACACTCATTTACACACACTCATATATTTACTGTTTCACTCACTTGTCTTCTGTTTGTTAACATAGTCAGTCAAGTCATCAGCTTACCTGTCATAGAAACACACAGAGTAAACTGGAACAAAAATATTTTTAAATTCTAATAGATATAATTTTATTTTTAAAATTTATTTCCTCAGAATTTTGGTATGTTTCTCATCATATTTCACGACTTGATCTAATTTGTATATATATCCATCTGTGTCTACACAGCTTGTGATATTCACAGTGATTCACTATAAATACCACAAGGTAGACATCGTCTATAGTGCTTACACACACACGCACGCACACACACAGACACACACACACACACACACATATATATATTCTGCCTGTACACAATACATGTATACACATACATGTATGTATATACACATATATTTTTCAGACACACAGGTAGGGGTGTAAACGGGTCGGACCGGACCGGACGGAGGTGTGTCCAAGCTCTGTCCTATAAGAATTCGGACGGACACGTACCGGACATCATATAGTCTCGGACCGAGCCGGACAACGGATTGTCCTGTCCGATATAATAGAAAAACATCATCGGACAGAAAACTAGTGTGTCCAAGCTCTGTCCTATAAGAGAATCGGACGGACACGGACCGGACACCTTATAGCTTCGGACCGAGCCGGACAACGGACTGTCCTGTCCGATATACAGCCCTACACACAGGGGAAATATGTTCTGCAAGGGACAAATATATCAGTATGAAACACACATACATATATATATATATATATACACACACACACACACATTTGTGTATATATACATAAATGTGTACGGTGACAGGTCAAGATAGAGCACAAAATACTCAAGTCAACATGTGTGCACAGTCATGCACATATTGTGTAAGTGCAAGTTCAAAGGCCAACAACTCAAACATCATGGCATGCCAAACCAGAATACGAGCAAAAGTATAAAAATGTTCAGGCACTGTCTTAATGAATCTGCATGGTGAAGCATCGAGTATTCAAGAAAAATGCACATATGTTCATATCAAGGCACAATGGCCTATTAAGGTATAATGCAGCAAGGCACACAAAAGGATGGTGCAGGCACACTAATGCACATAGTAGCATGAACCAAGGGCAAGAAACAAGTTGCCACAAAACAAATACAAACTCATGTTTATGCAACGAAACAACTACAACAAGGCATGGTGGCATACATATATGGCAAGTGCAAATCGAAGCCAGTCCAAGTATTAAGGAGCACACAAAAATAGTGAAGTGCATGCATGTATGGACAACAAGAAGAGTTCAAAAACTATTCAGTAAATGGCTAACAATAAAATTAGTTATTGCAAATAAATTCAAGAATTCACGGATTTCATTTCAATCGCGCAAGGGCCAAGAAAACATTTCAATAAGTTGCAAAAACCAAACAAACTACAACTCAAGATGTAACAAACGAGGAAATACTGCATGATAAATGGAAGAGCGAAGTGTACAAGATAGTTTTAAAATAGTGCAGTTGTATATCAATCAGCTAGTGTGTGTTAACAACAATGATCAACTATTTCAAAGCATTGCATATTAGTGCTCACTCAAATGTAGTAAGAAAGATTTTTTTTTTAATTATTTCTCTACTTAAAAGAAAAGGAAACAAATCCTTCTTTACATTGCTGGCATATATTAAAATTGGAAGTTGGAAATTCCCATTCACTTCAAATTCACAGAGGGTCAAAATCAATACCAGGAATCATACAAATGAAGTTTAGAAATCCTCTCAAGAAAATCATTCAGATTTATTCCTAGAAATTCACAAGTTTTTTTTGAAAGAATATTTCACTTTTCAGCATATATCAAATTAGGAAATTGAATACTACTTTTCAATTTGCCAAATTTACAGTGGTTCATGAAGTCGACCAGGTTCATCAAGTAATTCACGCAAGCAATTGTTAGCTAAAGAAATCAGACAACATTATTTAGCAAAAGAATATTTCAGCATGCAAGAATAAATAAGAAAGTATTTATCTCAATCTTGGCATGGTTAAATTCTCTAATCTTTGTTTCCATAAAATCACACTGAATTTGTTTTGGCAGTTGGATATTTGAAAAACAATTCATCAGATTTAAAGTGGGACAATGTTTTATTTGGCAAGAAATTCACAAAATTCAGCAAGAATTTTTTTTGGACAACAAATCAATCCGAGTTGCCAAAATATATGTCCAGAAAACATAGTAACATTTTGGGCAAGGAATCACAATGGCATTTCCAGAAATCATAGTTCAATGTTATATGTGGCATTTTTGAATTGTTTTCCAGATACCATAGTGAACATTTTTGGCAAGAAATATTGGTAATCAATCCATTCTTTCCAGTATTCAACCACAACATTTACAGCAACAAATCAAGTCATCTATTCATGCAAGAAATTCAATCAAGGCTATGGAACAAAGGGGAAACGAATCACGCAACAATCAGAATCAAATCATTTATGAAACCAGAGAATTTTTTATTGGTTTTCTAAACCCTATTTAACCAATTCATCATCGGTTATTTAATCCGATCGAAACCATAACAAATTCAAGAGAAAAAAGGAATCGAAATCCGAAGTTACTCACAACATTTCGATCACAAGAAGGACCAATTCAATCGACGAACAAGCAACAAGGATTCAAGCTTCAGAGATTTTCCAAAGCATCCATTTTTCGTAATCGCGGTTTGATTTAGAACCAGAACCCTAATTTTTAGGGGTCAACCGACATTTCTTTCAAAAGCCAAAGTAAAAGAAATAAAGTGGTCGACTTTGTTATATTGTTTTAAGGGGGTTTTTATTTTATTTTTATTGTATTGTCTTTTAAATTCCTTTGTAACCGATCCAAACTTTTTTCTAGTTTGTCTGTAAAACTAGTGTTTACTTGATATATGTATTATAGTTAGGGTTTACGGATTACCAATATGTAATTCGGGGAAAATCTGATCTTGGGGATAAAGACCAGTCCAGGGTTTTGAGTAGGATTAGAGCAGGAGCAGGGTTTGCGAGTTTATAAGGTTGGTAAACGACATCTGTTTTGACACTTAGTAGAAATCTTGGGAATGCAGCAGTAGGCAGGGTTTGCCGAAGCTGGTTTAAATCTATGTTATTTATTTCTTGCATTTATTTTATTTGTTGCATTATGTGTTGTGATATATTTTAATATCTCGTGAAAATCTAATAAACCCTATTCACCCCCTCTAGAGTTAATCTAGATCCAACAATAGGTATCTGAGCAGGTGTTTCATTAACTCTAGAGTCGCAATGTTCCCTAGTTGTCAATCCAGTGAGGGTCAGTCCAGTCGTATTCCAATTATGTTTAATGGCAGATATTCTGAAAATTAGGTTAAAGGGCTTCTTTTTGTAGGGTAATAAATTTTAAGGACAATTCTGCATGAAAAAGATAAAAGCAGTTATCTTTTTAATTTATACAGAAAAAAGATAAAAGCGGTTATATTTTTAAGTTATAACGTAAAAAGATAATCTCTTTTATCTTTTTCATGCAGGATTGTCCTTAAAACTAATTTTTCAGAAGTGTTGTCCTTAAAACCTATTACCTTGAACAATTAAGCCCTTTAAGTGAAAATCCTCTTTTTTAAATTGGAAATCAGAAATGGAATCCTATTTAGAATCTGTTAATATTAAATGTTAGGAAATTGTTAGTAATGGGTATGATATGATCGATAGGAATGACACTGTATTTCATTCTCGTGCTACTCGTATTTTATATTCGTATATTGATGATGACCAATATAACCATATCTCCCATTGTTTGACTACACAAGAAATCTGGAATACTCTCGATAGAAGTACGGAAGAATTGATAACAACAGCTCAAAACCCCAAAAGGTCAACTCAGATTCAGATTTATGTTTGAAAGGAGAAACAGATGAGAATTTGTAACACCCCGTATTTCAGTTAATGCTAAAATTCACTAATTGCAGAATAAATAATCTCAGATGTGAGAATTGGGGGAAACGGGCTGCGTCATTGCGTTCGTCTCGGAAAAATACGCAGAATAGAGTCCGAAATTTTGTAAATCGGAGTCCGTATGGCCCAGTTATGGCCCAATGAAGTTGGCAGAAAAATCAAGTTAAAAACAGATTTAGAAATGCAAAACTAGATTTCGAAATTGGAGCCAGCAGGGGGCCAGGCGGGAAATTTCCCGCCCTACCCATGTCGACAGGGCTGTCGACAGGCCTGTCGACTGGGGAGTCGACTTGCCTGTCGACCTGGGCGCGGCGTCCAGAGAACCTGGGTGCACCAGGTTGGGTTTTAGGCTGGCTTGGAGGGCTGGGTTCTAGAGATTTCCTAAATCTAACGGACCTAATCTAATCTAGGGTTAATCTAAGGGCCTAAAACACTCACCTAATCTATAAATACACCCTAAACCTACCCTAATCCATACTAAAAATAGAAATGATGGCCTCATGCCGCCAAATTAAATCTTAGAAGGAGCCTCCACTAATTTATGAAGGAAGTTGCAAGCTAATCAACCTCTAATCATCATCTTCTTCATATTTAGCAACTAATTCCACTTCATAAGTTTGCTAATCTTGGGTTTGGTGAGTTTCTATCACTTTAACATCAATTGCTAAAGTAAGTAGATTGGGTGTAATGAGACTTATGGTCTTAAATGCGGATTAGTGAGTTTGAATCATTTGTAATGATATGCTACTCTATGTTTTCCTATGTTTATGCATGTCTAACAAGTGGGTTTATGCATGTTTAATAAGTTGGTTTATGCATGTTTAACAAGTGGGTTTATGCATGTTTAAAATGTGGGTTTATGCATATCTAACAAGTGGGTTTATGCATGTTTAACAAGTGAGTTATGCAAGTTCATATGCAAGTTATGTGTATGATGTTATGTAAGTTATGTGTAGGTTGTTATGCAAGTTCATATGCAAGTTATGTATATGCTTAAATGCAAGTTTAACATGATATGCAAGTTATGCATGCTTATGCAAGTATGTGAATGCTTATGCAAGTTATGTATATGCTTAAATGCATGTTTAACATGATATGCAAGTTATGCATGCTTATGCAAGTATGTGAATGCTTATGCAAGAATGTGAATGCTTATGCAAGTTATGTGTATGCTTAAATGCATGTTTAACATGTTATGCAAGTTATGAGGATGCTTATATGCAAGTTCAACATGTTATGCAAGATATATGTGTACGATAATATGCAAGTTTGGGTTAAATGTAGTTGGGTTAATATATGCTCATATATGCAAGTTGACTTCCCCTTAACCCATGACAAAGTTATATGCTAAGATTTGGTTAAACCCATGATATTTGTGATGGATCTTCTCTCTATTATGTCATGAAATGAGAACGATTTACGTGGGGAACGATGGGGTTAATAAATATGTTAATAAAAGTATGATTGGGTATGATTAAGCATACCATAAAAATAAATTAACATAAGTGGGAATTTACCTATTGAGTTAGGTCTACCCCATGGGAATTTACCTATTGAGTTAGGTCTACCCATGTTATGAAAAACTTGATATTAATTAGGGATAATTAATATGGGGGTGATTAATTAGGTGTAATTAATCAACTAAGACACGAGGTTGGACCCTTTTGTAGCGGAAGTCTGCCCGGAACCGACCGGCCATCCAGCGGCTACAAATGATTGGCCCAATGTGAGAGGTCTTAGTCATAAATTAAATACGTGATTAAAGTAAAGACACGAGGTTAGACCCTTTTTATGACAGAAGTCTGCCCGGAACCAACCGGCATATCCAGCAGTCATAAAAGATGGTCTAATGTGAGAGGTCTTTATGAGGTCATGATCTTAATTAATTAATTAAGAAACACTTAACCATATTAGCATGTAGAGGGACATGAGGGGTTAAGTGGGTGCCTTGGGTGGCATGTGGAAATATAGTGGGTTGCCTTGGGTGGCAATAGAAAATACGATTAGAATACTTAACCAAGTGGAAACATGTAATTAAACATGATTATAGGGTTAAGTGGGATACACTAGATAAGTGACAAGCTTAGGTGGGTAGCTTGTGGGGGCCCATTTCAACCAATATCCCAAACGTATCTTTGTGGGCTCGACTCTAGTCGAGTGACGGGACACGCATATTGGGCTTGACTATAAGAGGCCAAAACGGGTTAGCGGTGGCAACGCAGGATCAACGGGTTTCATATGCGTGTGTGGACCCGGGCTGGTTGGTAAGTCGTTGTTGCATCGTGTAGATATAAAGCCGTGCACCGTTGTTATTATCAGGTGGCCACTTTGGGGAATGATACACCCCATTGTGGGACCAGCACGGGTATCTACGGTAGGGAGCCGATCGCTTGGGAGTAGTGGGTACACCTAGTGGAGATAGGGGCAGACGACACCTATGTAGTGAGCTAGGGGTACACGAAACTACTGGGTAAATTTTCTAAGTCCTTGGGTGGGATCAACCTTTAAATAGGAATGACTGGTGTGGTGCAGTTAGTAATTATCCTTGGGTGGGTAGATGCGTCTTTACAGTTATCTTAGTTTATCCTAAGTCTACCAAGCTGCTTAGTGTAGCCATTCATCCCCAGACATTACCGTAGGTCAAGTTTATGTCTTCTCTGGTTACTTTAATGATTGTATTGTTAAAGTTATAGGACTCGCTCAGACTTATGTCTGACCCCGTTGTTTTTTATCTTTTTTTCCCAACCCTCAGGTCCTACGGTGGATCCTAGCAGTAGTGGAGCTTGATCGGATTGCTGTTCCAGTCTTTAGGAGCTTGGATAGATGTAAAGCTCCAGTTACCTAGTTATCTTTTCTTTTGTCCTGGCTATTGTATGAGAGAGTGGGATTATGTACTTCTTTATTTTGATGGATATTGTACTTGACTTTTATTGTGGTTTTATGATGTAACCAGACATGTTTATTTCCGCTGTTATGAGATGATGTTTTAAATTTCAAGTACTATTTATATCTGTCTTGTTGTAATTTTTCTGTTCTATATTCACTAAAATACTCCACCGATGCTATGGCATTCCCTTAGAGAGTGACCATAGCGGGCGTGGGGTGTTACACGTGGTATCAGAGCAAAGGTTACCGGAACAGATAAAATTTTTAGAAAACTATTTTTCTAAAAACATTTTGGAAGAGATATTTTCAAAAATATGTCTTTAAAGAGAAAAGTTTTTGAAAGAAAAGCATAATCCCCAATAGCCATATCTATATCCTTCGAATCCTCCGTTTTGAATCTTTCCTTTTTCGTTTCAGCATGGCTGAGGATCTTAACTTTCCGGAGGGTGTGACGGTACCAGTATGGTATAGGAGATTGATGGAGGCTAGGGCCACCACTGCGGGTCCAGCAAATGTTCCTCCACCAACCGTAGCACCCGATCTTCCTCCTCCCCCTCCTCCTCGCACAGTTACTTTTGCTAAGACTTGCAAGGAATTTAAAGCTATGGGAGGGAAACCTTTTCAAGGATCTGAAACTTTTGTGGAGGCTAGAGATTGGCTTAAAGAGGTGGAAGAATTGATAGATATCTTTGAGATGGAAGAAGGAAAGAAAGTCAAGTTAGCTGCTTGGTTAATGAAAGGAGAGGCCTCATTCTGGTGGGAGGTCACTAATGGAGAACGCCCCGTTGACTCTTGGGCGGATTTTAGACAAAGATTTGTGGCAAAGTTTCTCTCAAGGGCGGAGGAAAACTTGTATATGGAAAGATTCTTGACTTTAAAGCAAGGAAATCTCTCAGTGAAGGAATATGTCAACAAGTTTAATCAATTGGCAAGGTTTGGCCTAGATATGGTGAATACACCGGAGAAGAAGGCTTTGAGGTTCGTGAAAGGCTTGAATGAACCGATGCATGGGTTAGCTATGACTCATATCCCTATGGGGGCCAACTTTGAGAAGCTAGTTGACATGACACTCATGCATGAAGAAGAGAAGGGTCCCAATGCTAATAAGGCACCCGAGAAGAAGGGAGATCAAAAGAGACCTCAGCAACAACAACAAAACAAAGGTGGGAAAGGCAACGGTGGCAAGGGCAAGAAGAAGAAGTGTTTCAATTGTGGGACACCTGGCCACCTAAGCAAGGATTGTCGCAAGAAGAAGAAGACTGGCTGCTTCCACTGTGGTGAAGCAGGGCATCTAGTGAAAGATTGTCCTAAGAAGGGGCAAAGGACGGGATCTACCTCAGGAGGGCAGGTGCAAGCTCTTATGGCACCGGGTCAGGTTAGGGGGCAAGTACAGGCTCTCGCGGTCCCACCGATTCAGGAAAGAGGTAGAACTATCTCCGTTGAAAGTCTGGTTTTTCTATTTGATCATCCTGTCCGTACATTGTTTGATTCAGGCGCATCGCATTCGTTTATCTCATCATCATTAGTTGAGTCACTGCACTTAGACACCAGTCTGGTAGATGATCCCTTGGTTGTTTCAAACCCAATTGGGGGCTCCACTTATTTGTCCATGATATGTTTGGGTTTGAAGATTTCTATACTTAGCATTGAGTTTAGATGTGATGCTTTTGTGTTGGGCTTCACGGGCTATGGGTTGATTTTGGGCATGGACTGGTTATCCAGTAATGGTGCCGTTCTTGATTGCGAAAGGAGAGTTGTTAGGCTCATGACCCGCTTGGGTAACACTCTCGAGATTTCTTGTAATCCCATGAACTCTGTTATGCTAAGTTATCTTGAATCGCTTGACGCTTCGGTCGAGAGTTTGCAATCTGTTAGAGTGGTCCGGAAATATCCGGATGTGTTTGAGGAGGTGAAGGGCTTACCTCCGAAGCGGGAGATTGACTTCCGAATATATCTGGTAGATAATGCTAAACCTGTATCTTTACCAGTGCGCCACATGGCTCCTCGTGAGAGGAGGGAACTCCATAAGCAAGTAGGGGAGTTGCTTGAGAAGGGGTTCATAAGACAAAGTATATCGGAGTGGGGTGCTCCAGTAGTATTTGCTACAAAGGCGGATGGGTCCCTCAGACTTTGTGTAGACTATAGAGAACTCAACAAGCTCACAAAGAAGAATAGACACCCATTGCCGAGGATTGATGATCTTTTCGATCAGTTGGTTGGCGCTTCAGTATTTTCTCAGTTGGACTTAGCCACGGGGTTTCATCAGTTGAGGGTGGCTGAGGATAGCATAGACAAGACTGCCTTTAGAACTCCGGATGGTTTCTATGAGTGGCTGGTGATGCCATTTGGGTTGACGAACGCCCCTGCATACTTTGTTGATTTGATGAGTAGGGTGTTCAGGGAGTTCCTTAATAAATTCGTGGTGGTCTTTGTGGATGATATCTTAGTATTTTCTAAGAGTGAAGAAGAGCATGCCCTACATCTTGGGGAGGTATTGAAGACTCTTCGAGCACATAGCCTTAAGGCTAAATTCTCTAAATGTCACTTCTGGAGGAAGGAGGTGCGGTTCTTGGGGCACGTGGTCTCCAAGGAAGGGATAGCTGTGGATCCCGCGAAGGTAGTATCAATTCAGGATTGGAAGGTTCCGAAGAATGCTACCGAAGTAAGAAGTTTCTTGGGGTTGGCGGGTTACTATAGGAAGTTTATCAAAGACTTCGCAAAGATATCAGCCCCATTAACCCGCTTAACGAAGAAGAATCTTGTTTTCGCATGGGACGTAGATTGTGATGATGCGTTCCGACGGTTAAAGAGAGCTTTAACCACTGCTCCAGTTTTAGTGTTGCCAGATGGGAGTAAGCCATTTGTTGTTTATACCGATGCTTGTGGGACAGGGCTGGGTGCAGTCTTAATGCAAGAGGGAAGGGTGATAGCCTATGGTGGAAGGCAGTTGAGGGCACATGAGAAAAATTACCCTACCCATGATTTAGAGTTGGCCGCTATTGTTTTTGCGCTTAAGATTTGGCACCATTATCTTCTTGGTGAGAGATTCGAATTGTTCACTGACCACAAATCATTGAAGTACTTGTTTTCTCAGAAGGATTTGAATCTGAGACAGCAAAGGTGGATGGAATTCTTAGCATCCTATGATTTCGAGATAGCGTATACCCCTGGCAAGGGTAACGTGGTGGCGGACGCCTTGAGCAGAAAGAGGTTGTCCTTGAGTCCATTGTTTGTGGAACAACGAAGCTTGGAATTTATCTCGATGTTTGATTTCAGACCTTCCGTTGATTATGTTCCCGGTTTGCTAGCTTCCTTGGAGGTTAGACCTACTCTTTTGGGGCGGATTGGGGAAGCACAGAGGGACGACCCACAGTTGGTTGAGTTGGTGGAGAAGCTCATAAGGGGGGAGTCGTCCAGCCATTTGAGTAGGTACACCCTAGACGATAGGGGGTGCTTGCGTAGAGACGGTAGACTTTGTGTACCGCAAGACGAGGGTTTGAGGAAGGTTATTCTTGATGATGCACACCGTTCTAGGATGACCATTCATCCCGGTGGGGACAAAATGTACCAAGACATGAAGAGGGTTTTCTTCTGGGCCGGTATGAAGAAAGATGTGGCCGAGTATGTCGCTCGATGCTTGGTGTGCCAACAAGTGAGGGCGGAGCAAAAGAAACCAGGTGGGTTGCTTCACCCATTGGAGGTTCCGCAATGGAAGTGGGATAACGTCTCGATGGATTTTATTGACGGGTTACCCAGATCGAGAAAGGGTAATACAGGAATTTGGGTGGTGGTAGACAGGCTTACTAAGAGCACCCATTTCATACCTGTGAAGAGCAAGAGGACCGCTCCATGGCTAGCTTCTGTATATCTTCGAGAGATAGTTCGATTGCATGGGGTACCCTCTAGCATAGTGAGTGATCGAGATCCTATCTTCACTAGCGAGTTCTGGAGAAGTTTGCAAGAAGCAGTGGGGACTCAATTGTGTCTGAGCACCGCATATCATCCTCAGACGGACGGCCAGACTGAGAGGGTGAATCGTGTTCTAGAAGACCTTTTGAGGCTTTGTATCTTAGATTTTGGAGGTACATGGGAAGAGCATCTTCCATTGGTGGAGTTCGCATATAATAACAGCTTTCAGTCCAGTATTGGTATGGCTCCTTTCGAAGCTCTCTATGGAAGGCCTTGTCGATCACCTACATGTTGGTGGGAATCTACGGATAAGATCTTGCTTGGGCCTGATATGATTAGGGAGACTTCTGAGAAGATTGACTTGATTCGAAGAAGGATGAAAGCAGCGCAGGATAGGCAAAAATCTTATGCGGACAAGAGGAGGACGGATCTTGAGTTTGAAATTGGGGACATGGTCTTTGTCAAAGTGTCTCCATTGCGAAATGTGGTTCGCTTTGGATCTGTTGGGGAGCTAGCACCAAGGTTCGTGGGGCCGTTTCCTATTAAGGAAAGGATCGGACGGATGGCATATAGAGTGGAGTTGCCCGACAGACTTAGTGGTGTACATGATGTATTCCATGTGTCCCATTTGAGGAAGTGCTTACATGAGACGGCAGAGGTGGTAGAGCCGAGCTTGCTTAAAGAAGTGGAAGTAGAGCGTGATGCGACTGTTCGACGAGCTCCTACTCGCATCCTTGGGTCAGAAACCAGGAAGTTGAGGAACAGAGAGGTTCAACTAGTCAAAGTGCAATGGGGAGAAGATGAGAGCAACGCAACTTGGGAGACGGAAGCGAAGATGCGTTCATTGTACCCATTTCTTTTTGAGGGTATGTCTTTACTTTCTCCTCTATCGTTGTCTAGTACTTATCTTATCTTTAGTATGTCCTCTCGTTAGTACTGTTTGACCTTTAGATAGGGTAAACCTATGGTTGAAACATGTGTTTGAGACATGTTATGGTTGATGGATGCAAGTGGATGCAAGTGTTTGCTAGTGGTTGCTCGTGGATGCATATACACACACTCTAGGCACTAGATCGGCTCAGTCACTTCATATTGCATATTGCATAAAATTGTGTGTAGGAAACTATATTTATGGATGTATAATGATTGTGTTATCATATGGATGATGCATTTTGGTGAATGATTGTGCACTCATGTAGATGTTGTATGTGTCGATAGGGTTCTCTCGCATACATAATGGATGCATGGCACTATCATGGTTTGCATATGTTCATACATTAGATAGGGAACATATACACACACTTTTTGCATATGCTCATACATCATTAGAAACTGTTTAAGGACAATGGATGCCCGTGGTTGATGGTTTGAGTAGATGGTTGTTTGGATGGTAGGATATGCATTCTCCTTAGCTTAAAGATTTCGGGGACGAAATCCTTTAAGGAGGGGAGAATGTAACACCCCGTATTTCAGTTAATGCTAAAATTCACTAATTGCAGAATAAATAATCTCAGATGTGAGAATTGGGGGAAACGGGCTGCGTCATTGCGTTCGTCTCGGAAAAATACGCAGAATAGAGTCCGAAATTTTGTAAATCGGAGTCCGTATGGCCCAGTTATGGCCCAATGAAGTTGGCAGAAAAATCAAGTTAAAAACAGATTTAGAAATGCAAAACTAGATTTCGAAATTGGAGCCAGCAGGGGGCCAGGCGGGAAATTTCCCGCCCTACCCATGTCGACAGGGCTGTCGACAGGCCTGTCGACTGGGGAGTCGACTTGCCTGTCGACTTGCCTGTCGACCTGGGCGCGGCGTCCAGAGAACCTGGGTGCACCAGGTTGGGTTTTAGGCTGGCTTGGAGGGCTGGGTTCTAGAGATTTCCTAAATCTAACGGACCTAATCTAATCTAGGGTTAATCTAAGGGCCTAAAACACTCACCTAATCTATAAATACACCCTAAACCTACCCTAATCCATACTAAAAATAGAAATGATGGCCTCATGCCACCAAATTAAATCTTAGAAGGAGCCTCCACTAATTTATGAAGGAAGTTGCAAGCTAATCAACCTCTAATCATCATCTTCTTCATATTTAGCAACTAATTCCACTTCATAAGTTTGCTAATCTTGGGTTTGGTGAGTTTCTATCACTTTAACATCAATTGCTAAAGTAAGTAGATTGGGTGTAATGAGACTTATGGTCTTAAATGCGGATTAGTGAGTTTGAATCATTTGTAATGATATGCTACTCTATGTTTTCCTATGTTTATGCATGTCTAACAGGTGGGTTTATGCATGTTTAATAAGTTGGTTTATGCATGTTTAACAAGTGGGTTTATGCATGTTTAAAATGTGGGTTTATGCATATCTAACAAGTGGGTTTATGCATGTTTAACAAGTGAGTTATGCAAGTTCATATGCAAGTTATGTGTATGATGTTATGTAAGTTATGTGTAGGTTGTTATGCAAGTTCATATGCAAGTTATGTATATGCTTAAATGCAAGTTTAACATGATATGCAAGTTATGCATGCTTATGCAAGTATGTGAATGCTTATGCAAGTTATGTATATGCTTAAATGCATGTTTAACATGATATGCAAGTTATGCATGCTTATGCAAGTATGTGAATGCTTATGCAAGAATGTGAATGCTTATGCAAGTTATGTGTATGCTTAAATGCATGTTTAACATGTTATGCAAGTTATGAGGATGCTTATATGCAAGTTCAACATGTTATGCAAGATATATGTGTACGATAATATGCAAGTTTGGGTTAAATGTAGTTGGGTTAATATATGCTCATATATGCAAGTTGACTTCCCCTTAACCCATGACAAAGTTATATGCTAAGATTTGGTTAAACCCATGATATTTGTGATGGATCTTCTCTCTATTATGTCATGAAATGAGAACGATTTACGTGGGGAACGATGGGGTTAATAAATATGTTAATAAAAGTATGATTGGGTATGATTAAGCATACCATAAAAATAAATTAACATAAGTGGGAATTTACCTATTGAGTTAGGTCTACCCCATGGGAATTTACCTATTGAGTTAGGTCTACCCATGTTATGAAAAACTTGATATTAATTAGGGATAATTAATATGGGGGTGATTAATTAGGTGTAATTAATCAACTAAGACACGAGGTTGGACCCTTTTGTAGCGGAAGTCTGCCCGGAACCGACCGGCCATCCAGCGGCTACAAATGATTGGCCCAATGTGAGAGGTCTTAGTCATAAATTAAATACATGATTAAAGTAAAGACACGAGGTTAGACCCTTTTTATGACAGAAGTCTGCCCGGAACCAACCGGCATATCCAGAAGTCATAAAAGATGGTCTAATGTGAGAGGTCTTTATGAGGTCATGATCTTAATTAATTAATTAAGAAACACTTAACCATATTAGCATGTAGAGGGACATGAGGGGTTAAGTGGGTGCCTTGGGTGGCATGTGGAAATCTAGTGGGTTGCCTTGGGTGGCAATAGAAAATACGATTAGAATACTTAACCAAGTGGAAACATGTAATTAAACATGATTAAAGGGTTAAGTGGGATACACTAGATAAGTGACAAGCTTAGGTGGGTAGCTTGTGGGGGCCCATTTCAACCAATATCCCAAACGTATCTTTGTGGGCTCGACTCTAGTCGAGTGACGGGACACGCATATTGGGCTTGACTATAAGAGGCCAAAACGGGTTAGCGGTGGCAACGCAGGATCAACGGGTTTCATATGCGTGTGTGGACCCGGGCTGGTTGGTAAGTCGTTGTTGCATCGTGTAGATATAAAGCCGTGCACCATTGTTATTATCAGGTGGCCAATTTGGGGAATGATACACCCCATTGTGGGACCAGCACGGGTATCTACGGTAGGGAGCCGATCGCTTGGGAGTAGTGGGTACACCTAGTGGAGATAGGGGCAGACGGCACCTATGTAGTGAGCTAGGGGTACACGAAACTACTGGGTAAATTTTCTAAGTCCTTGGGTGGGATCAACCTTTAAATAGGAATGACTGGTGTGGTGCAGTTAGTAATTATCCTTGGGTGGGTAGATGCGTCTTTACAGTTATCTTAGTTTATCCTAAGTCTACCAAGCTGCTTAGTGTAGCCATTCATCCCCAGACATTACCGTAGGTCAAGTTTATGTCTTCTCTGGTTACTTTAATGATTGTATTGTTAAAGTTATAGGACTCGCTCAGACTTATGTCTGACCCCGTTGTTTTTTATCTTTTTTTCCCAACCCTCAAGTCCTACGGTGGATCCTAGCAGTAGTGGAGCTTGATCGGATTGCTGTTCCAGTCTTTAGGAGCTTGGATAGATGTAAAGCTCCAGTTACCCAGTTATCTTTTCTTTTGTCCTGGCTATTGTATGAGAGAGTGGGATTATGTACTTCTTTATTTTGATGGATATTGTACTTGACTTTTATTGTGGTTTTATGATGTAACCAGACATGTTTATTTCCGCTGTTATGAGATGATGTTTTAAATTTCAAGTACTATTTATATCTGTCTTGTTGTAATTTTTCTGTTCTATATTCACTAAAATACTCCACCGATGCTATGGCATTCCCTTAGAGAGTGACCATAGCGGGCGTGGGGTGTTACAGAATTCAGATAGATTAAATAAAGGAGACTCAATAGACGATGAGACAGGTAATTTCTCATACGAAGATTTAGTTTTTGTGTGCACTAATTTAACTAAATCTGTTGATAAATTCCAACAGAAAAATAAAACTTTGAAATCTAAAATCTTGAGTTGACCAGCAAAAATAATGGTTTGGAACTAAAGCTTGAAAACATCAAGAAATCTGAAAATTCTAATTGCGAAATTTTTTGAAGTTAGGAAACAATTTTTTTCATTCAATAAAAATATTCAAAAGCTTGAGAATAAAATTCTGATCTTAAAAGAGAACAAGATTGAGTTATTAATTTCGAACAATTTTCTGTAAAAGGAATTGGATATTTTTAAGACATCTGAAAATTCCAAACTTGAAATTTTTGAAAAGGAAAATTTGCTGAAAACTGAATCTATTTTGAAAGAGCTTGAAAGTGAAATTGAGAAACTCAAAAATTATGAAAAACATGAGTTTGAAAAGCAAAAACATTTTGAATTTGAAATCTCTGAGTCCTAAGCCAAAATTAAATTACTTGAAAATGAAATTTTGGTTTTGAACAATATGATGCTGAAAGGAAAATCACTAACAATCGTTGTTCTGATTTAATAAAAGAAAATGGTGATCTCAAATCCATAATTCAACGACTAGAACCAACTTTGGATAAATTTTCTAATGGGGAAAAATCGTTGAACATGTTGTTACAAAACCAAGTTTCTGTTGGAAATAAATATGGTCTTGGGTATGGAAAATCAATGGGTTTGAAAAGCTAAATTCAAATGATTTTAAAAATCCTTCAATTCTCTTTGGAAATGTTCATTTTGAGAGTTTGAATTCAAATAATTTCAAAGGGTTTCTAAATCATAAACAAAATGAAAACTTGTTTAGAAACAATCCTTTTTGGACCCCAAAAAGAAATGAAATGAATTCGTCTTAATTCAAACAGATTTGGGTTCCTAAGGGTATAAAGATTGACTCAAATGGATCGTTATATAAATAGTTTTGGGTACCTAAAGTTGTGAAAACACTTAAGAGAGGTTCTACAAATTTTGTTAGACCACTTGACTCCCTATATGCTTAGGTACCGAAGAATGGCTAAGGAACTGCTTTGCGAAAGAGGAACTGAATTCAAACTGCTTCATATCATTGAACAATTTAGAGTTCCTTAGCTAAGAATGTTGAGTTTGAGATCCACAACATCTACTGAAAATCCGGTATGATGTCTAGACTCACATTGTCTGTTAATATTCTCTGTTTTTATTCTTCTTCATTTATTCCTCCTTCTACCCCTCCTATTTTTTTATTATTCTGATTTGCATTATCACTGCCACATTTTTTTTACTTCTTGAGTTTCTTAACTTCAAATTGCAGAATTTTTGTTTTTCTGAAATTTACTTCATTTGTATAAAACTACGATGTTTTAATGATTTCCAGATCTTGAATTCAAATTTGTAAATTTCTGTAAATATTTTGAAGTTTATTTTTTTTCTGATTTCTGAATTCCTAACAGTGCTGAAGCATTTGTATCATATCTTGAACACTGTTAATTTGAATTCTAAATTTTTTGAAGATCTGAAAAATTAATGAAATTTCACACACCTTTGCTGTTTTGAGTTTATTCTAATTCATTTTGGAAAGACTTGAAAAATTATACTCATTACAGCACACTACTATTTTTTTTAGTTGTGATAATTTCATTGATTTTTGGATTGGCTTGGATATTTCTGAAGTGAAAAACATTTGGCTTGAATCATTGTGCTACATCTTGAAACTCACTTTTATTTCATGTTCATTTGGCTTGAATATTTGATTGTTTGAAATCATTTGAAATTGTTGATTTTTTGAATCTCACACACATCCTGGATTTGAAACATATAATCTGGTCTAATCGGTTCATTGAATTTTGAGATTTTCACATTCCTTCAAATGATTTCAAATAAAATGGTTTTTTTAAACTTGGATCATGAACCATCTCTTTGGCTTGATGCAAAATCTTATGAGAAAATCTTGTGTTTGCTTGTCCTGAATCTTACTGTTCTGCTGCTCTGATAAAAGGAATCATTTTGAAAATGTTTCGATGGCTGCTTGTCTTGGTGAAAATTGTTTGTTGCTTTGATAGATGGAACTGTTTTGTTAGATTTGATTGCTTGGGCTTGGTGATTAAATATTTTTCGCTTGAGATACCTTTGTTAGCCACCGAGTGGTATTAAAATCCTCGCTAATGGAGATAACAAGTGGTACCAGTACTAGAAGTGTTTGAATTTTTTTTCACATTCATCCGTTTATGATTGATCCGTTTTAAACTAATTTTCAAACTGTATAGATCTTTCAAATACCTCTTGTAATTGATTTTCAATTTTAAAATCATTTACTATTTATTTATCTAGAAATTGAAATCAATAACCAAAATTGATCTGTCTTTAGAATTCATCAAAATTATTATCAGATTTTTGAAATTGTGATGAGTTGTGACTATAGTATATTTCATAACAAGAGGAAATTCTATTTAATTATCATGATGTTTTGAACAGTTTTTATAATATCCTTGAATTGGAGTCTATTTCACGACCATCTTCTTTTATTATCATCCTTCTGTCATCCATCGTGATTTTATATTAATGTGGAGATTTTTTTTAATCATTAATGAATATACTACTTCAGAATTTGTGATCGAAATGTGACTGTATTATTTTTCAGAAATAGAGATAATTAAAAATTTTCAAAAATTCCAGTACATTTGAGCATATTTTATAATATGATTAATTTAGAAATTTATTTCATAACCATTTCTGGACCTACCATATTTCTATCACCCATTTTGGTTATATATACTAAGGAGATTTCTTTTTTAAAGGAAAGTGATAAATATAAATACATAAGTATTTCTCTAACTTCATTTAAAAATCCAAGATCTGGTTATGCGTTGTCAGTGTGCTCTTAAATGAAAAGAAAATAATTCGATATAAATAAAAATATATATGAAATTCTCCTTGGTGTGTAAAAACTAGCCTATCAATCCATTTTCTAACTTGTGAAATGTGTTAATATTTTATGATATATTATGATTTGTTGATTGATAACTATTGGGATTTGAGATTATTTGATTGCATCACTTAAATTAAATTTATAATCGTAGTCAAAATCCATCATTGTTTTGTGCTCATTTTCTAAAAAAAATTATTTGGAAATAATATGGTTTAAAACTCTTTCCATTTTTATAATTTTCTTCGTAAATCCATCATTTTAAAATGTGAATTTTGCTTCTAGTTCATAGAATATTATGATTTTTGTTTGATTGATTGAGATTTATGATGAACATTCTCTCTCTTGAGATGATTTTATATTTTCTATCAATTTTTCATCACTATTTTACTTTCTGTATCCTTTTGATGACAACAAAAGGGGGAGAATGGTTAAGATTTTGATCGATGAGTGAATATTCCGTGAATAGTTTAATATTGAAGTTTCAATTATTGTTTTTCACTCATGCACATAGCTGGGGAGTTCTGTTGTGGGGGGCATACATAAAGGGGAGTTCAATATTTCACTGTCAAACACATTTATTGTATTCAAAATCTTATTACATGTTTGTCATCATCAAAAGGGGATATTATTGTATATAATAATTTTATGATTTTTGTTTGATGACACTATGTTTATTATCATTATAAATGTGTTTGTAGTTGTGCTATTCTACTACATCACAGACAAAATTAAATATTTATACTTAAATAAAATACTATTGCACAAGAATTTAAATATTCAAACAGTATTTTATTGAAATATAATATTTTATTTCTACATTTGAATAGTACAAATTCATAACTCCGTTATTTGAACATCTCACTGTAATACAATACATTTAATTTCACATTCAATTTCATATACATTGTTCATCGCTATAACACTCAACCACTCATATACAATCAGTCACTCAGTTTATACATACCCTGCCACACTCAGTTACACACTCTCTTATATTTACAGTTTCACTCACATGTCTTCTGCCTGTCAGCACAGTCAGTCCAGTCATCTGCTTACTTGTCACAGAAATACACACAGTAAATTGGAACAAAAATATTTTTAAATTCTAGCAGATATAATTTTATTTTTAAAATTCATTTGACTCGGAATTTTGGTATGTTTCTTATCATATTTCATGATTTGATCTGATTTTTGTGTGTGTGTGTATAAATATATCAATCTATGTCTAGACAAATTATGATATTCACAGTGAATCACTGTAAATACCACAAAGCAAACATCGTTTCTAGTGCTTATATATATATACCGCCTGTATACAATACATGTATACACATACATGTATTTATATACACATATTTGTTTTTAGGCATACAAGGGAAATATGGTCTACAAGGGACAAATATATCAGTATGAGGTGTTCAGTGACACACACATACGCACACATTTGTGTATACATACATGAATGTATACAGTGACATGTCAAGACAGAGCTCAAAATACTCAAGTCAACATGTGTGCATAGTCATGCACATGCAAGTGCAAGTTCACAGGGCAACAACTCAAACATCATGGCATGCCAAACCAGAATACGAGCACAAGCACAAAAATGTTCAGGCACTGCCTTGATAAATCTGCATGGTAAAGCATCGAGTATTCAAGAAAAATGCATATATGTTCATATCAAGGCACAATGGCACATTAAGGCATAATGCAGCAAGGCACACCGAAGGATGGTGCATGCAAACTAGTGCACATGGTAGCATGAACCAAGGGCAAGAAATAAGTTGCCACAAAACAAATACATACTCATGTTTATGCAACGAAATAACTACAACAAGGCATGGTGGCATACATATATAGCAAGTGCAAACCGAAGCTAGTCCAAGTATTCAGGAGCACACAAAAACAGTGAAGTGCATGCACGTATGGACAACAAGAAGAGTTCACAAACCATTCAGTAAATGGCTAGCAATAAAACTAGTTATTGCAAATCAGTTCAAGAATTCATGGCTTTCATTTCAATCACGCAGGGCCAAGAAAACATTTCAATATGTTTCAGAAATCAAACAAACAACAACTCAGGATGTACCGAGGAAATACTACATGGTCAATAGAAGAGCTAAGTATACAAGACAATTTTAAAATAGTGCACCTGTATATGAATTAGCAAGTGTGTGTTAACAACAAAGATGAACTGTTTCAAAGCAAGGCATATCATTGCTCATTCAATTGCAATATGAAAGAAAGAATTTTGTTTAATTATTTCTCTGCTTCAAAGAAAAGGAAACAAATACTTCTTTACATTGCTGGAATATAGTAAAATTGGAAATTCCATTCAATTCAAATTCATAGACGGCCAAAATCAATACTGGGAATAATACAAGTGAAGTTCAGAGATCTTCTCAAGAAAATCATTTAGATTTATTTCCAGAAATTCACTAGTTTTTTTAGAAAGAATATTTCACTTTTCAGCATATATCAAATTTGAAAATTGAATACTGGTTTTCAATTTTCCAAATGTACAGTGGTTCATGAAGTTGACCAGGTTCATCAAGTAATTCACGCAAGCATTTGTTAGCCAAAGAAATTAGACAACATTATGTGGCAAGAGAATATTTCAGCATGTAAGAGTAAACAAGAAATTATTTATTTTAATCTTGGCATGGTTAAATTCTCTAATCTTTGTTTCCAGGAAATCACACTGAATTATTTCTGGCAATTGAATATTTGGAAAACAACTCATCAAAATTAAAGTGGAATAATGTTTTATTTGGAAATATTGCAATTCACAGAATTCAACCAGAATTTTTTCTGGACAACAAATCAATTCGAGTTGCCAAAACATATGTCTAGAAAACACAGTAACATTTTGGGAAAGAAATCACAAAAACATTTCCAGAAATCACAGTTCAATGTTATATGTGGCAAGAAACATTATTGAATTGTTTTCCAGAAACAACAATGAACATTTTTGGTAAGAAATATTGGGAATCAATTCATTATTTCCAGTATTCAACCACAAAATTTACGGCAACAAATCAAGTCATTTATTCATGCAAGAAATTCAATCAAGGTTGTGGAACAAAGGAGAAACAAATCACGCAACAATCTGATTCAAATCATTTATGAAACCAGGGAATTTTTTAGGGTTTTCTAAACCCTATTTAACCAAATCATCATGGCCTATTTAATGGGATCAAAACCACAACAAATTCAAGAGAAAAAAGGCATTGAAATCAGATGTTAATCACAACGTTTCGATTGTAAGAAGGACCAATTTAATCGATGAACAAGCAACAAGGATTCTAGCATCAGAGATTTTCCAAAGCATCAATTTTTCGTAATAACGATTTGATTTGGAACCACAACCCTAATTTTTAGGGGTCGGCCGACATTGCTTTCAAAAGCCAAAGTAAAAGAACTAAAGTGGTCGGCTTTGTTATATTGTTTTAAGGGGGTTTTTATTTTATTTTTATTGTATTGTTTTTTAAATTCTTTCATAACCGATCCAAACGTTTTTCTAGTTTGTTTGTAAAACTAGGGGTTTACTAATTTATCTGTAAAACCAGGGTTTACTAGCTATAGGTATTACAGTTTGGGTTTGTGGATTTTAGTTTTGTAATTCGGGGAAAATTTGATCTTGGGGATAAGGACCAATCCAGGGTTTTGAGCGTAGGATTAGAGCAGGAGCAGGGTTTGTGAGTTTACATGGTTTTGTAAGCGGGATCTATTTTGTACCTAGTAGAAATCTTGGGAATGCAGCAGTAGGTAGGGTTTGCCGAAGCTAGGTAAAATCTGTGTTATTTATTTCATACATTTATTTTCTTTGCTGCATTCTATGCTGTGATATTTTGGAATATCTCATAAAAATCTAATAAACCTTATTCACCCCTCTCTAGGGTTAATCTAGATTCAACAATTCGATTTATGCACTATTTACTACCACTCAAAATTAGGATGTAACCTAATTTTACCTATCGACCGACTTCTAAACCACAGTTGTGATAACCCCCAGCTATTGCCTTGGGTTTATCTTGCCCGACCCATTAGCTCTAAAGTACATACAGTTAATCACATGTGTTACGACGTCTTATTTTCTCCAATCGGCGCGATGCATGTTCACTGCCCCATTAGAACACGCCTATACCCTCTCGTTTGGACCTCTTACTATCTAGTATAGTAAAGCGTGCCCTCGGTTCCTCGTGAGACCTCTATATAGTGTGATAAAAGGGATATTGTCTGATACGGTGCCCCAACCAAAATGCAATTTGACTCAAGTCACCTCTAAACTTAGTCCCCAATTTAATTTATTATCGCCAAGGCAACTATAGAATTATCGTTAACTGCTTAACTACCATAGACCCCCGTAGAATTGTCAACAAACGCTAAGGCTACTATAAATTAATTATTTTGTTTGGCCATTTATTTTCCCTAATTAGCTTACTCCTGCTGAAGGAACGGACCGCAACTATGAGCCACTTATTTTCTTTAATAGGCCATCGATGCTGGAACAAACTCCCTCTATACGCTTAATTAATAGGTCACTTAATTTCCCTAATGAGCTTATGCTGTCGGAACGGACCTCTATTTATGCTTATTAATCTATTCATATTAAACTTAAAGACCATTTTTAAGTTTATTAATAAGCCTATTTATTCTATATAACTTCTTACTATATTTTAGGTTGTATTTAAGCATTATCTTGTTTATATTCATTATATAACCCCAATCCCCATTACTTAGCGTCTTACCAAGTTAACCTGTTCAAATTTCCAATTATTCTATTTTTCAATGATTTCACCAAAATTACAGTTCATTTGTCCATTACTGTATTTATTCAATAAGTCCCAATTAATCCTTTTATACCCAATTCATATTATTCCCAATATGCACTCTATAATCAAATTCACAATTTTTTCCAATATGCACAGAAACAAAAAGGGAAAATGTTTAGGCTCTTTGTTATACGTAAACTCAACATGAAATAAAAGGATAATGATCTAGGATCTTGCATGGCCTAGACTCAAATAAATAAAACAAACACATAAATGAAATAGTGAATAATTTGAGCTTCACATAAAAAACTCCACAAAGGAAAGGAATAGAAGTAAACTAAATGGTTTACAGTAACATATAAATTACTGAGTTAATCTGAAATAGGGATAGAAATAGTAATCATAACATAGAAAATCATTTACAGAAAATAAACACTGAAACATGTAAAGTACCGAAGAAATTAACAGTTGTTATACCGTCCAAATATTCTCCAAATTATAGATCATGTAATCATAGAAAATGCTCATAGATATATGAAATCCAATAGACCATGGCAGGAATATAAAGGTCTATGTATAAATACTCTCACAAATTTATGTATGCAAAAACATAAATCTCAGAATTCCATTAAATTTTTAGGGGAAGAAGTTTGTGTGGTGGAGGCACAAGAAAAAGGGAATGGAGTTATGAGGGTTTAGAGTTAGATGGAAGCTATATTTATAATAGAGTTAGGAATCCTAGGACCGTTATATATTAGGTTTTTATCTTGGCTCATCAGATCAAAAGAAGAGTCCAAACATAGCACGAACGATTGAATCTTCGCTAGAAATAACGTGCACAATAATCGCGCATGTTACAACGGATGGGTCGACCCATGTGTCGACCACTTCAGAGACGGGTCGTCCCATCTCCTGCGCGATTTTTGGATGATCAATTATGTTAATGCACTTTTTATTTAAATTTCGAATTTAAATTTTGAGCTTCTATCCTTCATAACTTCTTCGTTTTAAATCTGAAACCAGAATTTTGTAACGGACCTAATGGGGCAACACCCATTGCCCAATTCTCATTATTTTTCAACTTGATATTTATTTTATTAATCATTTATTTAAATTGCTTTATTAAAATTTTGGGTTGTTACAATTCATAACTACAATATGCGTATAACAGTATTGATTTCTAAAGTCATATTTAATTTTTATAATAAATATTTCACAAATATCATTTTCAAAAAATCATAAATATTATTTAAATTAGTTAAATTATAACAGTGATAAACTAATTAAATTGTTTAGTCTAAAAATGGTTCATTTTAGTTTTGTAACTACTGGTGCAAAGTCAATCAATTAAACTATTCGAATGTTATTTTTCACATGTCAGTTAATAAGGATATGAGACACAGTTGCCAAATTTATCGATACACCATTCGATAAAATCCAATTTCAGTTTAATAAGCATTACCCAATTATGATGCTTATTTGAACTAATCTTTGTCAAAATTATATCACTTTACACTAATGGAACTTAGGTATGGTTGAAATTTCAATATCATTTGTATTCGACCACATAATCCAGATACAAATTCCTTGGTTCAATAATAACAATAATAATTAATCGAAATGCTCTAGCCAAAGACTTTGACTTTGAGTTGATTTGAGTTGACTGCGATATAACCTCATGTAACTAAGGAGACAAATCTCATTTTTAATAGTGCTTTACTTCCAACACTACCATTCAACCCAACAATCATTTTACGGATGACTTGTTATACCATGATAAAGTAGAGCTTTTATTTTGAAGATATCTCATTCTTAAGTCGAGAGAACGATGTAAATCAATCACATCAATATTTTAAATTTAACTTTAGTTTTATTGCAACAATCCAAATTTTAATACTAAATGGTTAATTAATAAGTTAACAAATTAAAATATTAGTTATAATGCTTTGGGGAATTTGGCTATGGGGATTACGTCATTGTGTCCACTACGATTTTCCGGTTTAGATATGAGAAGACCCGAACTTCCAACTGGCCTAAACCGGACAAGAAGGCGAATTGCTTTGAGAACATGATGCATTAGAACACAAACAGGAGATCTTTCATTGCTATCACAACAATTTACATAATAGTACAAGATATCAAAGTACAAATAAATAATATACAGTGGAAAAAATATCAAAGATTTAATAAGTTACAAAACAACAGAAATATAATACATAAATATAATGTGTAGTGGAACATCAACTACCACAAATGACAGAAATATACGGATACAAAGCTTTTAGAATATAGCTCCAGCCGTAATCTAGGATCCTATGGAAAGAAAAATATACAAACCAAAACTACTAGCTGCCTGTGTGGAAATATAGGAAACCAGAGTTTAGGTGGGAAACAATATACTCCGAGTTAGTCATAGGACTGGTGTGAGAACTAAAAAAGTTATTAACTTTATTTTAATGTCGGGTAAATCAAGGGACCACACCATATGACATGTAACGGGTTTCTCCCAAGAATACCATAAAATAAACAACGCAATGCTAAAAGGAAAATGAAGCCACTATAAGACTCAGGTCCCATCACACAATGCAACACAAACCAGAGGATAAAGTTTTACCTTATAGTGGCCAAATATACTTGATACGTGAAATTAATATTTTATTATTATTAGTGCGTAGTGAAGAAATCAACTTCAAATATAAATGTATCAATCATAACAGCATAGTACCCCATCCCACTATGTTGCCATATAGGTTTACAACTGAAATCGAAAGTCGCGTATTGGAAATTGGATTCCATCTATGAACCAAGGCAAGGGATCTTCCTTATCTGATTCGAGGCAATCTAGCCCATGCCCCAGGATTCACCCGTAAGTGCACCTGGAGCGGCAGGGCCGGTCCACACCTAACGTTTGCAGATTGGTAATTCCTAAACAATACGTTTCCTGGTCCTATGGGACCTAAAATCTGGTCAATGCGTCGACCATCAAGGGCCATCAACGACCCAAATCAAATCCGAGGTATCTTGCTATTCACCATCCACATTAGTAAAATGTCTGGGCTCCATACCATGATGTCACTCCTAGCTAGAAAGAAACGCATATCCTCCCTACGGCCCTTTATCCCGTTTTTGGTTCATACCGAGGTGTGAAGCTCGCGAATTAACGCTATACACAAAGCTGCGCTATATTAAAGGTATGCTTTGATCATCAATCACAAGACTCTGCTTTTTAACAAAAGCCTTGATCAATGCATCTTAGAATGCCAAATTATCAATCCATACCTGGCTAATACTATAAGTAGAGCAGCGGCAAAGCCTTTTAAATTCTATAAATAGTAACGGTCTACCTTCACAGAAGCTCATCTCGATTACTACTAAATCGAATCCTATTCAATTCCAATTTAATATATTAAATTGGAAAACTTAACTTTGGAAAATTTCATTAAATTATAATTAAAATTTTTATAAATTCCAAATCATAACTTCACTGTTAACTAGGTTAAAGATCGAATGTTATTTAAAACACCGTTCACGATAAACCCAAAATCCAATTTCAATTCAATTCTAATTAAATTTATTAAATTGGAAAACTTCACTAAATATTAATTAAAAGATTTATTCTTTTCTCAACTAGGTTCAAGAACAGTGTTATTGAAGACACCATTCAGGACAAATCCAAAATCCTATTAGATATTAAATACAGGGCTCTGAATAGAAATCATATCGGCTTATATTCAACATCAAATTCTGAAACCAACAGATATAGTATTGGAAATAGAGATATCTATATCTTTCAAATTCCTCAATGATATTTATATAATCACGGAATCTAATACAGAAATATCTGAAGATAATTTCCGCTTAAATCCAATCCAATTTTTTTTTATATTGGAAAATTCTGGTTAGAGTAAAACCATTTCAATACCATTCACTTCTTTATTCTAGTTGTTAACTAGTTTATTCAGATAAAAATATCTTTTACCTTTTCAAACTTGGAGTATTTCATTAAAAATCATTTCAAATCATTTATTATGATTTTACATAATTTATTATATTTTAAATAATTTTATTAAGGCCCTTATCGTCAGTTTTCAATATCGGCCACTGAACTGCATCCATAGCGACATTTTCCAAAACCGATTTGGACATATTTTATAATCTAACCGTTAGATTTCAAATCTCTTATTATCACTCAAAATCTCTTTTCATTACGAACCGACGGTTCCGGTTTTAGGAGAATACGACGATCGGATCTCTTGTTACGTCAATTCGAAGTTGCAAGTTGACGGTCGCGAACTGTCGTTACGCGACACGTTCTATTCATGATAGAATTCGATTCATAAATTAAAATAAAATCAAAAAAATTTCCATTATAATTTTTAAATATTACAAATTATTCACGGCTACCATTCGAAATTTTATTTCAATCATTTTACTTAAAAGTCAAATATCTTTATTTTAAGCCATTATATTATATATAATAGATTTATTCGATGTAACGTCCCGTATTTTCTGGTTAATTATTTGAATTATTTTATTTTTTAGATTATTGTTTTAACCTGGAATTTATTTTATAAAATCCATAGTAGTTAGTTATTGTAAGATTTTCAATTTCATGAGAAGTGGAGTTATTTGGCGGCCATGCGCGGTGTACACGAACATAAATTAACCATTTGAAATAATTTAATCAATTTAAAACATTGATTATAATTTTATACCTTTTCGCTGCGGTTGAGTTAAATCTTAAAAACCGGTTCTAGCGTATTTAAATAACAGTCAAAATTAAGATCGTCGGTTGCAAATGTTTATTTTTATAGGAGTATGAAACCGCGATATTTCATAGTTGTCACCTTCAATCCATCGCTTTCAAAATCTTATATAAATCTGAACGCAGGAAAATCTAGAAATATCAAAATGTAGTACAAACCGAACGTGGCAAATATGCTGATAAAATTTTGCATTGAGTCAAATATCATGGCCACGACATATTTTTGAAAGACCTTTGCAAGTGCTCATCATTTCCTATCAAAATGGCCAGCTGTATATGTATTTGCTACATCAGAAAATTTGGGCTAAGCATTTGTCGAATCTCATACTTATCATTCAACAAATCTAAGCAGAAGTTAAAACTGGGGAAGTTTCCATCTCATGTCAATCAATAACAATGTCGGCTTTATCTTTTCTTTTAAAACTTTCTTTGTTTTGTCTCATAAACAAAACATATCGAAATCTAGAGCAGCCTTTCGAAAATCTTTCTGCATGTTCCCATTTGACCCTTCAAATAAAACAAAAGAAATCACACTAAATCCTCATATGTCATCAATTCCAAAGCTTACAAATCAAACAGATATCTTCACATGTCAAGCTCTCAGCACAAGTAGATGAACTGTGCGAACCTGATTTTTGCACATGCACAATATACAAACCACGTACAAAAATATCACTGTCACCATTATTTTCGATCTTATCCAATTTTTCGCAGTGTGCTACTGTGAAATTCGTATGTTTGCTCCGACAAACATTGCTGCTAAACATGTTGTAGCATGTCCCTTTTATTTCATTCGTCCAGCGAATTAAAATTTTTGAAGCCTACCCTCTGTGTATATATATCTTCTTCTGCTGCATTCCTTTCATAAAAAAAAAATGTCGGCAGTCCTTCGCAGATCAGCAACCAAGTGCCAATAAACAATAAAAATTTTCTACAGCATCCTTTTTGAATTCTATTACGTGCGTACCATCCCTTACATGTTTTGCTCCATTTCTCCTGTCACTTCTGTTATGATCGTTCACTGTATAACCATGTTTACAGTCCTTTCCTTCACCGCTATATAAGTATAGCTAAGCTTGCATGTTGGGATCCACAAAAGAAACAAAACCAAAATCCACCACCTCACTTTTTTCTTCTGACTGTAATACGCACCGCACCGACACCGTAGCAAACCCAAAACACAATGAACGAGGCAGCGTGGCATGTTGGGTTATTCGTATTTCACGGCAGCAACGTTGGGCTCGTTGGAGGTCGGTATGACTAACTGGAGCTCATGTTAAGGGAGATTTTTCCGTGCTGGAAGCTTACGCTACAGCTAGCGTGAGATGGTGATAACTAAAAGGAAACTTAATCAGAGCAAAGGAGGAGAAGTAGTAATTAAAAGGAAAAGGAAGAAAAGAGAGTAAAGGCTTCAGGAAAACTATGAACTAACGTGGAAAGGAGGATGGTTGGATTTGGTGCTGTCAGGGCGTGGATGTTTTTGTGGCATAGTGGGTACTGTTTTCAGTTGAGAAGAAGCGGGTTAGTAGATGGTGCCGCATGAGAACTTCCTGGAGCAGTGTATTCGAAGGGAGATGAACTTAAGAGGGGTGGGCTTTGGGCCTTTAGGAAAAGAAAAAAAAAGTTTTAGTGCGAGACACATATCAGTAGAAGGAATAGCAAATTAAAGTGGTGGAGTGGAGCATGCGAATTATTGGTTCAGAAATATCTGATGGTTTTGGCCTGCTTTGTAACAGAACTAAGTGAAGGAAGTTCAACAAAGGTCGGGCCAGTTTTCTTACGCAAATCAGTACGAGGGCTGTTAAAATTTGCAAGCCATTGGTAATACAAAAATTCGGTAAATTTTAATTTAAATATTTACGTTAGCATATATATCATGTAACGTGGTCAGACAGTAACTGAAATTAACAAATAGGGGTGCGTTGGAACTAAATCACCGGACGCTATGATGTGGAGCTAGTTTTGGTTAGCACGGGAAGCAATAGAAATTTCTAATTAAATTAAACGCTAGTTTAATTTAATTAAAACAAGCGCTTTACCGATGAAATTAAACCAAGGTGAGTTAAATGTCACACTTTTCTGGACTACTATGATGTGATGAATTCATACAATTAAAATACCATTAATAATTGGTTGACTGGAATGCTTATGGCTGATTTAATAGTTGTTGTTAATTATAGTATCGTTGTTAATTTAAGCTATCATGAAATGTGATAACAATAATCAGTGATGCAGAGAAGAACAGGTTGGAGGAATCCAACCGGATTCCTCAAATAAATTATATATTATTTGTTGTTTATGTCATTTATATGAATTGTTCGCCCCAAATGACAATGAAACCGGTTTGAATGCTGATGGTTGAATGGATGTTAATCATTGGTGTGATTTGAATCAATCAACAGTATTGATTAAGTGGTTGGCAGTAATGGTCTAAAATATATTGTTTTATGGCGTCGTTTTGCCATTAGGTGAATGAACGTAGTTTTAAAGTTATAAATTATTTTATAACTGAATTAAAGTTTTTAAATTATTTTATATAAGTAATTAAATTGGAAGTTTATAAATATATATTTTAATCAAGTTTAAAAAGGGATTATTTAAAGGGTTATATAAGTTTAAAGTCAAGAATTTACATACGGGTAGGTAAAATAGAATAATTGTTTTTAAACAATTAAATGTTTTTTTAATTAATTAAGTTATTTAATTAATTTAAAATGGGGAAATGACAAATGAAAATCGGTCAATAGCTAACTGATATGCACGGTTAACAAAATCAACCGTGTTTAATTTAAATTGATTATGGAATTAAATTGATAATGAAATTAATTGGGTTTTTCTAAATATTCGTTAAATTCAACGAGCATGGTTAAATATTAGTTAATCTCTGATTAACTATAAATTAAGGAAATTATTGAATTGTATGGTGTCAAATATTAGTTAATCCCCGATTAACTATAATTTAAGGAATCATTGAAGTATTTAGCGTTAATGAAATTAATTATTATTTGATAAGCTTTTAAAAGTGATAATTATCCTATTTTTAATTAATAGCAAAGTTAACTATTTTTAATATAGTTAGTTTTAAGGTTAATTATTATTTAAATTAATAATAATTAAAGAAACGACCTTCTATTGGAATTTCCATTGGAAGTAACTAAGTGTCGATAAGTGCGATTAAAGCCAAATAAGGTGTTATAAAGGGATTTATAATTAAAGTTTCTAACGCGATCGGTAAATGTAATTTGTATGCGAAGGTAGAGATTTAAATAGGATTTTTACTTAATTTTTAAATTAAGTAAAGTAAATTCAATTAAATTGAAACAATGAAGTTAGATGATAAATAGACTAGAAATAGACTGGGATATGGTAATGGTAATGTTTTTAAAATAAATTATAAGGAGTTGTTTCATTTTCTTAACGGATTATTATAAGTAATTTGGAAGAAATCCAAACAAGGTTTTAAAAGGGTTTTTGAACCAAAATGATGGCCGTAAAGGTTAAAGCATTGAATTGGGCAAGACGTTGTAATTGAAATAAGGATTTCAAATGTAAAGGAAAATACATACAATGAGGTGGGGTTAACTATTAGTAAATGGATATTTAGAAATGAAATCCTAGTTAGAAAGGTTTATTTTAAAGTAGGTGTAAGCGGATTTTAGTTGTAAAATCCAAGGTAAAAGTTTTATTATAGAAATGCCCAAATAGATGGAATCAAATTATTTGACGAGGGATTTATATTATAAATCAAAATGTTATAAGTGAAATCAAAGGGCAAGTGAGTTTTAATATCAGTGGTTAAGTGACAAACTAATATTATTCTAATGTAAGAATGTTGTCGATCAAGGTCTGAGAGGTAAACAAAATACCCCAACTTGAATGGCTTCACTATTATCAAGGAATGGTATTAGTTTAGGACGAGTGAAAGTGTTGAAATTGGTTTTATACTATATGAGGAATACTGATCTCTAATGCGAGGTTTTGGAATATAAATGATATTGCAATATTAGTTTCAAACTAAATAAGAATATTTTATTTCAAAGTATATAATTTAACATTTGATTTATCATATCAGAAACAGGTAATTTGGTTTATACCATTAAGTATATCGTGAGATGCTCGAATAAAAGGAAAAAAAGGGAAAAGGTTTTGAAGAAATATATCGGTATTTCCAAAAGAAATGGAAAGCTGGGCATATATATATTCAGGCTCTAAGGTATTTAAAATAGTTTTTTTGTTATAATAAATTAAGAATAATTATAATATTTAAATAGACTGAAAGAATTAGAAGTTGATTAACCATTTTGTTAAATACATTTTAATAGGCCGAGTAATGTCAAGTACTGAATCAGCAAACTCATTTTATTCACACATTTGTTCTTTGATAGTTAAATCACCGACTATCAAACCTGACCAATACGATTGTTGGTGCGGAAAGATCGGGATCGAAATTATATTCGAAAACCATTCCGAATCAAAAAATACGTGAAGATGGTAATTGAAGATGGAGAAATTGAAGACCGTGGATCTTCATAAGCGGAAGGACTACTTGTCGAATTTCTCTGGCTTGCAACAAGAGTTATTTGGTTTATGATTCTGCCGTGGTTGAAATCTACGTATTGCAAGGACTACTCGCTACTGATCCATGGGGTGGTTCCTATATTAGATGCAGTAGCAGGGTGCCTTTGGTTCATCCTGTTCCTGGATGACTTGTATGGACGAATGTTTGACAAAGTATTTCCTTAAAACCACATATGTTGATTTTCACAAATATATCGAGTTGGTGGCAAGGAGGGGCACTTCTTCTATACCCAGAGTATATTTGTGAGCGTCAATTAGTGATTTTATGGATCTGACAATGTGGAATTCAAAGTGAATGATGACCAAATGTTCTAGAGATAAATTCTAACCTCGAGCCTCACAACCGGGAAATGACAAAAATCGGGCAGGCAGCATGGCTATGTGGGTCGCTCCCATTAGGGTGTATAATCACCTATCTAGAGAAATTCCATTTGCTTCTTTAATCTATTTCAATGCTGTCCCTTTGTTGGGAGACAGCTGCTGATCCCAACCGTCGGTGGTATACATTCGATACACTCAAGCGAAATGAGTGGTCGGTCATGTGAGGGCCGGGTTGTAAGACGTTCTTGTTGAACCCAGTGTATTCGCCTCTAGAGATACACTATCGGCAGGTGGTCCCATACCTTGTCATGGTTGGAATCCAATCTCCAATAAGCGCCCGCGGTTTTGATTTTATATTATATATATGGAGCGTGAGATGCAAGCATTCCACTAGATTGCTATCTATTTGTATATTAGACATTATTATAATATCAGAACAAAGTATGATTTCAAAAATGTTTTGGGTTATAGTAAGGTAAAAACCGTCCGTGTTTATGTGTGGGCTGGTTTTACTATTATCCTTTTATTTCAAAAAGGATTTTCCAAAGTTATACAAGTTGTTTGTTCTGTGAATTTATCACCGAAAGTATTCCAGACTGACTCGGTGAATTTTGCTTTGCTTCAGATGTGCTCGGGTCAGACCGAATGTATTTCCAGGTTAGGTTCGCTTGGAGTTTCAGGAGCTGGAAGCAGGAGGCTTCACTGCTAGTTGTATAAAGTTATTTCCTCTGTGACTGATATATGTTGTACTCTGATGATTGGTATGTATATACTGTTCTTTTGTATAAAGAGATTTGATATTATATTTTATCTGTTCTGCTGTGAGATTCTGATGTAGTGTTTTTCTTCTTTCTTCTATTCTAATATTCTTTCTTTCTTTTCTCATCCTCTAATTTCTTTCTATTAACAATCTGGGGTTCGATACTTGGGTTTTTGGCATGTAATATGGATTGATGCATTATTGTCAAAAATTCGAGCGTCGAATTTTCCCCCAGATCGTTACAGTGGTATCAAAGCTATTGGTTTAGTGATAGACTTGGCTCTGTGGCGTGACTCAATAGAGATGGGGTTAGCAATACCCTAGATTGAGTTGAATATACATATATATATATATATATATATATATATATATATATATATATATATGAGAGCGCATATTTGTATTTTGATATAAAATTATTTTTAAACAATATATATCGTAAGATAATAAAAGTGATATTCTTCTCAAATCATTATAATATAGGAAATCGATTGGACTGGTTAATGTTGATTTGAATGATATGCTTGGATTGTGTTGTAGATTGCTTGAATATAAATCTAAAATGGATGAACTTGGTTGAAAAGTAATCTGAAATAAATAAGTCCAATAAATCAATCCAAATTTGATGAATTTGAATGAGTATTTAAAGGGAATCTCAAATATGAGATGTATAAATGGAAATACCTAATCCAACTTATACTAAGTAAACCTTAAAAGATATAATCATAGTTGAAAATTTCAGAATTTGACTTGTGCTTGGGAAACAGTAAGTCAATGGAATATTTGGAGATCAATGAATTGTTTGGATTGTATAGTTGGTTGCATGGATATTAATTTGAAACTTGATTTTGGACCAAAGGAATGAATCAAAGTCTAATGAATTTGATTAAATATTTAAGGACATAAATGGATTGCTAGGACTTAATTAAGAGGTAATTATAAATTAATCATATGTGGATTGAATTGTGTTTAGAATTGATTAGAATAGATGATATGGATGCTTTGAACCTAATTGACATTGTTTTGGATACTAATGAAATTCATTTGAGTTGAGAACAGGTGCAGAAGTGCCAATTCAATTTTAAAATTTATCCAAGTGGATTCTGAAGTTAACTAACCCAGTTGGCATGCTAATTAAGCAAGTTCGAATATAATTTATCGCTTATCGCGTAATAGTGCTCGCAAAAAGGTACGCCTACGCAGAATATAAAATTTTGGTTTTTATTGGGGTTTTGAGTTTGGATTTTGAATTTTTCCGACCATGTTGGTCGATGTATATATATTTCTTGAACCTGCGATATTGCAGATGTCCCTCCTTACAAGGGAGACTCTGCCAAATTTTTTCCAAAATTTAAGGTTTTAGAATTTTTTTGAAGATTTTTGGAAAATTCTGTTACTTGAAATAAATTAGGTTTAAAACCAATTAAGTTAGTTTAAAAAAATAAAACCGAGTTTTAATTAATTATTTTTGGTAAAGATAATGAGTTGTAACATTCTTTCTACCTTAGCAATTTCGGGGACGAAATTCTTTTAAGGGGGAAGGAATGTAACGTCCCGTATTTTCTGGTTAATTATTTGAATTATTTTATTTTTTAGATTATTGTTTTAACCTGGAATTTATTTTATAAAATCCATAGTAGTTAGTTATTGTAAGATTTTCAATTTCATGAGAAGTGGAGTTATTTGGTGACTGTGCGCGGTGTACATGAACATAAATTAACCATTTGAAATAATTTAATCAATTTAAAACATTGATTATAATTTTATACCTTTTCGCTGCGGTCGAGTTAAATCTTAAAAACCGGTTCTAGCGTATTTAAAATAAAAGTCAAAACTTAGATCGTCGGTTGCAGATGTTTATTTTTATAGGAGTATGAAACCGCGATATTTCATAGTTGTCACCTTCATTCCATCGCTTTCAAAATCTTATATAAATCTGAATGCAGGAAAATCTAGAAATATCAAAATGTAGTACAAACTGAATGTGGAAAATATGCTGAAAAGATTTTGCACTGAGTCAAATATCATGGCCACGACATACTTTTGAAAGACCTTTGCAAGTGCTCGTCATTCCTACCAAAATGGCCAGCTGTATATATATTTGCTATGTCGGAAAATTTGGGCTAAGCATTTGTCGAATCGCATACTTATCATTAAACAAATCTCGGCAGAAGGTAAAGTTGGGGAAGTTTCCATCTCAAGTCAATCAATAACAGTGTCGGCTGTATCTTTTCTTTTAAAACTTGCTTTGTTTTGTCTCATAAACAAAACATATCGAAATCTAGAGCAGCCTTTCGAAAATCTTTCTACATGTTCCCATGTGACCCTTCAAATAAAACAAAAGAAATCACACTAAATCCTCATATGTCATCAATTCCAAAGCTTACAAATCAAACAAATATCTTCACATGTCAGGCTCTCAGCACATGTAGATGAACTGTGCGAACCTGATTTCTGCACATGCACAATATACAAACCACGTACAAAAATATCACTGTCACCATTATTTTCGATCTTATCCAATTTTTCACAGTGTGCTACTGTGAAATTCGTATGTTTGCTCCGACAAACATTGCTGCTGAACATGCAGTAGCATGTTCCTTTTATTTCATTCATCCAGCGAATTAAAAATTCTGAAGCCTTCCCTCTGTGTGTGTATATATATATATATCTTCTTCTACTGCATTCCTTTCATATAAAAAATTTGTCGGCAGTCCTTCGCAGATCAGCAACCAAGTGCCAATAAACAATAAAATTTGTCTACAGCATCCTTTTTGAATTTTATTACGTGCGTACCATCCCTTACATGTTTTGCTCCATTTCTCCTGTCACTTTTTTTCTGATCGTTCACTATATAACCATGTTTACTGTCCTTTCCTTCACCGCTATATAAATATAGCTAAGCTTGCACGTTGGGATCCACGAAAGAAACAAAACCAAAATCCACCACCTCACTTTCTTCTTCTGCCTGTAATACGCACCGCACCGACACCATAGCAAACTCAAAACACAATGAACGAGGCGGCGCGGCATGTTGGGTTATTCGTATTTCATGGCAGCAACGCTGGGCTCGTTGGAGGTCGGTATGACTGACTGGAGCTCATGTTAAGGGGGATTTTTCCATGCTGGAAGCTGATGCTACAGCGAGCGTGAGATGGTGATAACTAAAAGGAAACCTCATCAGAGCAAAGGAGGAGAAGTAGTAATTAAAAGGAAATGGAAGAAAACAGAGTATAGGCTTTAGGAAAACTATGAACTAACATGGAAAGGAGGAAGGTTGGACTTGGTGCTGTCGGGGCGTGCATGTTTTTGTGGCATAGTGGGTACTGTTTTCAGTTGAGAAGAAGCGGGTTAGTAGATGGAGTCGCATGGGAACTTCCTGGAGCAGTGTATTCGAAGGGAGATGAATTTGAGAGGGGTGGGCTTGGGGCCTTTAGGAAAAGAAAAAAAAAAGTTTTAGTGCGAGACACATATCAGTAGAAGGAATAGCGAATTAAAGTGGTGGAGTGGAGCATGAGAATTATTGGTTCGGAAATATCTAATGGTTTTGGCCAGCTTTGTAGCAGAACTAAGTGAAGGAAGTTCAACAAAAGTCGGGCCAGTTTTCTTATGCAAATCAGTACGAGGGCCGTTAAAATTTGTAAGCCATTGGTAATACAAAAATTCGGTAAATTTTAATTTAAACATTTACGTTAGCTTATATATCGTGTAACGTGGTCGGACAATAACTGAACTTAACAAATAGGGGTGCGTTGGAACCAAATCGCCGGACACTATGATGTGGAGCTAGTTTTGGTTAGCACGGGAAGCAATGGAAATTTCTAATTAAATTAAACGCTAGTTTAATTTAATTAAAACAAGCGCTTTACCGATGAAATTAAACCAAGGTGAGTTAAATGTCACACTTTTCTGGACTACTATGATGTGATGAATTCATACAATTAAAATACCATTAATAATTGGTTGACTGGAATGCTTATGGTTGATTTAATGGTTGTTGTTAATTATAGTATCGTTGTTAATTTAAGCTATCATGAAATGTGATAACGATAATCAGTGATGCAAAGAAGAACAGGTTGGAGGAATCCAACTGGATTCCTCAAATAAATTATACATTATTTGTTGTTCATATCATTTATATGAATTGTTTGCCCTAAATGACATTGAAACTGGTTTGAATGTTAATGGTTGAATGGATGTTAATCATTAGTGTGATTTGAATCAATCAATAGTATTGATTATGTGGTTGGCAGCAATGGTCTAAAATATATTGTTTTATGGTGTCGTTTTGCCATTAGGTGAATGAACGTAGTTTTAAAGTTATAAATTATTTTATAACTGAATTAAAGTTTTCAATTATTTTATATAAGTAATTAAATTGGAAGTTTATAAATATATATTTTAATCAAGTTTATAAAGGGATTATTTAAAGAGTTATATATGTTTAAAGTCAAGAATTTACATACGGGTTGGTAAAATAGAATAATTGTTTTTAAAATAATTAAATGTTTTTTTAATTAATTAAGTTATTTAATTAATTTATAAGGGGGAAATGACAAATGAAAATCAGTCAATAGTTAACTGATATGTACGGTTGACAAAATCAACCGTGTTTAATCTAAATTGATAATGGAATTAATTGGGTTTTCCTAAATATTCGTTAAATTCAACGAATAGGGTAAAATATTAGTTAATCTCGATTAACTATAATTTAAGGAATCATTGAAGTATTTATCTTTAATGAAATTAATTATTATTTGATAAGCTTTTAAAAGCGATAATTATCCTATTTTTAATTAATAGCAAAGTTAACTATTTTTAATATAGTTAGTTTTAAGGTTAATTATAATTTAAATTAATAATAATTAAAGAAACGACCTTTTATTGGAATTTCCATTGGAAGTAACTAAGTCTCGATAAGTGCGATCAAAGCCAAATAAGGTGTTATAAAGGAATTTATAATTCAAGTTTCTAACGAGATCGATAAATGTAATTTGTATGCGAAGGTAGAGATTTAAATAGGATTTTTACTTAATTTTTAAATTAAGTAAAGTATATTCAATTAAATTGAAACGATGAAGGTAGATGATAAATAGACTAGAAATAGATTGGGATATGGTAATAGTAATGTTTTTAAAATAAAATATAAGGAGTTGTTTAATTTTCTTAACGGATTATTATAAGTAATTTGGAAGAAATCCAAACAAGGTTTTAAAAGGGTTTTTGAACCAAAATGATGGCCGTAAAGGTTAAAGCATTGAATTCGGCAAGCCGTTGTAATTGAAATAAGGATTTCAAATGTAAAGGAAAATACATACAATGGGGTGGTGTTAAATATTTGTAAATGGATATTTAGAAATGAAATCCTAGTTAGAAAGGTTTGTTTTAAAGTAGGTGTAAGTGGATTTTAGTTGTAAAATTCATGGTAAAAGTTTTATTATAGGAATGCCCAAATAGATGGAATCAAATTATTTGACGAGGGATTTATATTATAAATCAAAATGTTATAAGTGAAATCAAAGGCCAAGTGAGTTTTAATATCAGTGGTTAAGTGACAAACTAATATTATTCTAAGGTAAGAATGTTGTCGATCAAGGTCTGAGAGGTAAACAAAATACCCCAACTTGAATGACTACACTATTATCAAGGAATAGTATTAGTTTAGGACGAATGAAAGTGTTGAAATTGGTTTTATACTATACGAGGATTATTGAACTCTAATGCGAGGTTTTGGAATATAAATGATATTGCAATATTAGTTTTAAAATAAATAAGAATATTTGATTTTAAAGTATATAATTTAACATTTGATATATCATATCAGAAACGGGTAATTTGGTTTATACCATTAAGTATATCGTGAGATGCTCGAATAAAAGGAAAAGAGGGAAAAGGTTTTGAGGAAATATATCGATATTTCCAAATGAAATGGAAAGCTGGATGTATATATATTCAGGCTCTAAGGTGTTTGAAATAGTTTTTTTGTTATAATAAATTAAGAATAATTATAATATTTAAAAAGATTGAAAGAATTAGAAGTTGATTAACCATTTTGTTAAATATATTTTAATAGGCCGAGTAATGTCAAGTACTGAATCAGCAAACTCATTTTATTCACACATTTGTGCTTTGATAGTTAAATCACTGACTATCAAACCTGACCAATACGATTGTTGGTGCAGAAAGACCGGGATCGAAATTATATTCGAAAACCATTCCGAATCAACAAATACGTGAAGATGGTAATTGAAGATGGAGAAATTGAAGACCGTGGATCTTCATAAGCGGAAGGACTACTTGTCGAATTTCTCTGGCTTCTAGCCAGAGTTATTTGGTTTGTGACTCTGTCGTGGTTGAAATCTACGTATTGCAAGGACTACTCGCTACTGATCCATGGGGTGATTCCTATATTGGATGCAATAGGATTGTGCCTTTGGTTCATCCTGTTCCTGGATGACTTGTATGGACGAATGTCTGACAAGGTATTTCCTTAAAACCACGTACGTTGATTTTCACAAATATATCGAGTTGGTGGCGAGGAGGGGCACTTCTTCTATACCCAGAGTATATTTGTTGGCGTCAATTAGTGATTTGACGGATCTGACAATGTGGCATTCAAAGTGAATGATGACCAAATGTTCTAGAGATAAATTCTAACCTCGAGCCTCACAACCGGGAAAGGACAAAAATCGGGCAGGCAGCATAGCTACGTGGGTCGCTCCCATTAGGGTGTAAATCACCTATCTAGAGAAATTCCATTTGCTTTTTTAATCTATTTCGATGTTGTCCCTTTTTCGGGAGACGGTTGTTGATCCCAACCATCGGTGGTATACATTCGATACACTCAAGCGAAATGAGTGGTCGGTCATGTAAGGGCCGGGTTGTAAGACGTTCTTGTTGAACCCAATGTATTCGCCTCTAGAGATACACTATCGGCAGGTGGTCCCATACTTTGTCATAGTTGGAATCCAATCTCCAATAAGCGCCCGCGGTTTTGATTGTATATTATACATGTGAAGCGTGAGATGCAAGCGTTCCACTAGATTGTTATCTATTTGTATATTAGACACTATTATAATATGAGAACAAAGTATGATTTCAAAAATGTTTTGTGTTATAGTAAGGTAAAAACCATCCATGTTTATGTGTGGCCTGGTCTTACTATTATCCTTTTATTTCAAAAAGGATTTTGCAAAGTTAAACAAGTTGTTTGTTTTGTGAATTTATTACAGAAAGTATTCCAGATTACCTAGTGAATTTTTCTTTGCTTCAAATGTGCTCGGGTAAGACCGAATGTATTTCCAAGTTAGGTTCGCTTGGAGTTTCAGGAGATGGAAGCAAGAGGCTTCACTGCTAGTTATATAAAGTTATTTCCTTTGTGACTGATATAGGTTGTACTCTGATGATTGGTATGTATATACAGTTCTTTTGTATAAAGAGATTTGATATTATATTTTATCTGTTCCGCTGTGAGATTCTAATGTGGTGTTCTTCTTCTTTCTTCTATTCTAATATTCTTTCTTTCTTTTCTCATCCTCTAATTTCTTTCTATTAACAATCTGGGGTTCGATACTTGGGTTTTTGGCAAGTAATATGGATTGATGCATTATTGTCAAAAATTCGAGCGTCGAATTTTCCCCCAGGTCGTTACAGTGGTATCAGAGCTATTAGTTTAGTGATAACCTTGGCTCTGTGGCGTGACTCAATAGAGATGGGGTTAGCAATACCCTAGATTGAGTTGAATATATATATGAGAGAACGTATTTGTATTTTGATATAAAATTATTTTTAAAATTATTTTTAAACAATATATATCGTAAGATAATAAAAGTGATATTTTTCTCAAATCATTATAATATGGGAAATCAATTGGATTGGTTAATGTTGATTTGAATGATATGCTTGGATTGTGTTGTAGATTGCTTGAATATAAATTTGAAATGGATGAACTTGGTTGAAAAGTAATCTGAAAGAAATAAGTCGAATAAATCAATCCAAATTTGATGAATTTGAATGGGTATTTAAAGGGGATCTCAAATATGAGATGTATAAATGGAAATACCCAATCCAACATATACTAAGTAAACCGTGAAAGATATAATCCTATTTTTTAAATTTCAGAATTTGACTTGTGTTCGGGAAACAGTAAGTCAATGGAATATTTGGAGATCAATGAATTGTTTGGATTGTATAGTTGGTTGCATGGATATTAATTTGAAACTTGATTTTGGATCAAAGGAATGAATCAAAGTCTAATGAATTTGATTGGATATTTAAGGACATAAATGGATCGTGAGGACTTAGTTAAGAGGTAATTATAAATTAATCACATGTGGATTGAATTGTGTGTAGAATTGATTAGAATAGATGATATGGATGCTTTGAACCTAATTGACATTGTTTTGGATACTAATGAAATTCACTTGAGTTGAGAACAGGTGCAGAAGTGCCAATTCAACTTTAAAATTTATCCAAGTGGATTCTGAAGTTAACCGAATCCAGTTGGCATGCTAATTAAGCAAGTTCGAATATAATTTATTGCTTATAGCATAATAGCGCTCGCAAAAAGGTACGCATACGCAGAATATAAAATTTTGGTTTTTATTGGGGTTTTGAGTTTGGATTTTGAATATTTCCGACCATGTTGGTCGATGTATATATATTTCTTGAACCTGCGATATTGCAGATGTCCCTCCGTACAAGGGGGACTCTGCCAAATTTTTTCCAAAATTTAAGGTGTTAGAATTTTTTTTGAAGATTTTTGGTATATTTTGTTATTTGAAATAAATTGGGTTTAAAACCAATTAGGTTAGTTTAAAAAAATAAAACCGAGTTTTAATTAATTATTTTTGGTAAAGATAACGAGTTGTAACATTCTTTCTGCCTTAGCAATTTCAGGGACGAAATTCTTTTAAGGGGGAAGGAATGTAACGTCCCGTATTTTCTGGTTAATTATTTGAATTATTTTATTTTTTAGATTATTGTTTTAACCTGGAATTTATTTTATAAAATCCATAGTAGTTAGTTATTGTAAGATTTTTCAATTTCATGAGAAGAGGAGTTATTTGGTGACCTTGCGCGGTGTACACGAACATAAATTAACCATTTGAAATAATTTAATCAATTTGAAACATTCATTATAATTTTATACCTTTTCGCTGCGGTCGAGTTAAATCTTAAAACCGGTTCTAGCGTATTTAAAATAACAGTCAAAACTAAGATCGTCGGTTGTAGATGTTTATTTTTATAGGAGTATGAAACCACGATATTTCATAGTTGTCACCTTCATTCCATCACTTTCAAAATCTTATATAAATCTGAACGCAGGAAAATCTCGAAATATCAAAATGTAGTACAAACTGAACGTGGCAAATATGCTGATAAGATTTTGCACTGAGTCAAATATCATGGCCACGACATACTTTTGAAAGACCTTTCCAAGTGCTCGTTATTTCCTATCAAAATGACCATCTGTATATATATTTTCTACGTCAGAAAATTTGGGCTAAGCATTTGTCGAATCACATACTTATCATTAAACAAATCTCGGCAGAAGGTAAAGCTGGGGAAGTTTCCATCTCATGTCAATCAATAACAGTGTCAGCTGTATCTTTTCTTTTAAAACTTGCTTTGTTTTGTCTCATAAACAAATCATATCGAAATCTAGAGCAGCCTTTCGAAAATCTTTCTGCATTTTCCCATTTGACCCTTCAAATAAAACAAAAGAAATCACACTAAATCCTCATATGTCATCAATTCCAAAGCTTACAAATCAAACAAATATCTTCACATGTCAGGCTCTCAACATGTGTAGATGAACTGTGCGAACCTGATTTTTGCACATGCACAATATAAAAACCACATACAAAAATATCACTATCACCATTATTTTCGATCTTATCCAATTTTTCGCAGTGTGCTATTGTGAAATTCGTATGTTTACTCCGACAAACATTGCTGCTGAACATGCAGTAGCATGTTCCTTTTATTTCATTCGTCTAGCGAATTCAAAATTCAGAAGCCCACCCTCTGTGTGTATATATATACATCTTCTTCTGCTGCATTCCTTTCATAAAATAAAGTAAAAATAAAATAAAATAAATAATTGTCTGCAGTTCTTCGTAGATCAGCAACCAAGTGCCAATAAACAATAAAATTTGTCTGCAACATCCTTTTTGAATTCTATTACGTGCGTACCATCCCTTACATGTTTTGCTCCATTTATGTTGTCACTTCTATTTTGATCGTTCACTGTATAACCATGTTTACAGCCCTTTCGTTCACCGCTATATAAGTATAGCTAAGCTTGCATGTTGGGATCCACGAAAAAAACAAAATCAAAATCCACCACCTCACTTTCTTCTTCTACCTGTAATACGCACCGCACCGACACTATAGCAAACCCAAAACACAATGAACGAGGCGGCGCGACATGTTGGGTTATTCGTATTTCATGGCAGCAACGCTAGGCTCGTTGGAGGTCGGTATGACTGACTGGAGCTCATGTTAAGGGAGATTTTTCCGTGCTGGAAGCTGACGCTACAATGAGCGTGAGATGGTGATAACTAAAAGGAAACTTCATCAGAGCAAAGGAGGAGAAGTAGTAATTAAAAGGAAAAGGAAGAAAAGAGAGTAAAGGCTTTGGGAAAACTATGAACTAACGTGGAAAGGAGGATGGTTGGACTTGGTGCTGTCAGGGCATGGATGTTTTTGTGGCATAGTGGGTACTGTTTTCAGTTGAGAAGAAGCGGGTTAGTAGATGGAGCCGCATGGGAACTTCCTGGAGCAGTGTATTCGAAGGGAGATGAACTTGAGAGGGGTGGGCTTTCGGCCTTTAGGAAAAGAAAAAAAAGTTTGGTGCAAGACACATATCAGTAGAAAGAATAGCGAATTAAAGTGGTGGAGTGGAGCATGCGAATCATTAGTCCGGAAATATCTGATGGTTTGGGCCTGCTTTGTAGCAGAACTAAGTGAAGGAAGTTCAACAAAGGTCGGGCCAGTTTTCTTATGCAAATCAGTACGAGGGCCATTAAAATTTGTAAGCCATTGGTAATACAAAAATTCGGTAAATTTTAATTTAAACATTTACATTAGCTTATATATCGTAACGTGGTCAGACTGAACTTAACAAATAGGAGTGCGTTGGAACCAAATCGCCAGACACTACGATGTGGAGCTTGTTTTGGTTAGCACGGGAAGCAATAGAAATTTCTAGTTAAATTAAACACTAGTTTAATTTAATTCAAACAAGTGCTTTACCGATGAAATTAAACCAAGGCGAGTTAACTCTCACACTTTTCTGGACTACTATGATGTGATGAATTCATACAATTAAAATACCTTTAATAATTGGTTGATTGGATGATTTGAATGCTTATGGTTGATTTAATGGTTGCTGTTAATTGTAGTATCGTTGTTAATTTATGCTATCATGAAATGTGATAACGATAATCAGTGATGCAGAGAAGAACAGGTTGGAGTAATCCAACCGGATTCCTTAAAAAAATTATATATTATTTGTTGTTCATGTCATTTATATGAATTGTTCGCCCCAAGTGACATTGAAACCAGTTTGAATGTTGATGGTTGAATGGATGTTAATCATTGGTGTGATTTGAATCAATCAACACTATTGATTAAGTGGTTGGCAGTAATGGTCTAAAATATATTGTTTTATGGCGTCGTTTTGCCATTAGGTGAATGAACGTAGTTTTAAAGTTATAAATTTTTTTATAACTGAATTAAAGTTTTTCAATTATTTTATATAAGTAATTAAATTGGAAGTTTATAAATATATATTTTAATCAAGTTTATAAAGGGATTATTTAAAGGGTTATATAAGTTTAAAGTCAAGAATTTACATACGGGTTAGTAAAATAGAATAATTATTTTTAAAACAATTAAATGGGATTTTTTAATTAATTAAGTTATTTAATTAATTTAAAAGGGGGAAATGACAAATGAAAATCAGTCAATAGTTAACTGATATGTACGGTTAACAAAATCAACCGTGTTTAATTTAAATTGATAATGGAATTAATTAGGTTTTTCTAAATGTTCGTTAAATTCAACGAATAGGGTAAAATATTAGTTAATCTCTGATTAAGTATAAATTAAGGAAATTATTGAATTGTTTGATGTCAAATATTAGTTAATCCCCGATTAACTATAATTTAAGGAATCATTGAAGTATTTTGGGTTAATGAAATTAATTATTATTTGATAAGCTGTTAAAAGTGATAATTATCCTATTTTTAATTAATAGCAAAATTAACTATTTTTAATATAGTTAGTTTTAAGGTTAATTATTATTTAAATTAATAATAATTAAAGAAACGACCTTTTATTGGAATTTCCATTGGAAGTAACTAAGTGTCAATAAGTGCGATCAAAGTCAAATAAGGTGTTATAAAGGGATTTATAATTCAAGTTACTAACGAGATCGGTAAATGTAATTTGTATGCGAAGGTAGAGATTTAAATAGGATTTTTACTTAATTTTTAAATTAAGTAAAGTAAATTCAATTAAATTGAAATGATGTAGGTAGATGATAAATAGACTAGAAATAGACTGGGATATGGAAATGGTAATGTTTTTAAAATAAAATATAAGGAGTTGTTTAATTTTCTTAACAGATTATTATAAGTAATTTGGAAGAAATCCAAACAAGGTTTTAAAAGGGTTTTCGAACCAAAATGATGGTCGTAAAGGTTAAAGCATTGAATTGGGCAAGCCGTTGTAATTGAAATAAGGATTTCAAATGTAAAGGAAAATACATACAATGGGGTGGTGTTAAATATTAGTAAATGGATATTTAGAAATGAAATCCCAGTTACAAAGTTTTATTTTAAAATAGGTGTAAGCGGGATTTAGTTGTAAAACCCAAGGTAAAAGTTTTATTATAGAAATGCCCAAATAGATGGAGTCAAATTATTTGACGAGGGATTTATATTATAAATCAAATGTTATAAGTGAAATCAAAGGGCAAATGAGTTTTAATATCGGTGGTTAAGTGACAAACTAATATTATTCTAAGGTAAGAATGTTGTCGATCAAGGTCTGAGAGGTAAACAAAATACCTTAACTTGAATGGCTTCACTATTATTGTGACGACCCCAAACCCCGTTCCACGGTGGCAAGGGTAATCTTTGGAATATAACACATTAACAGATAACAACAGAACATAAATAAATAAATAAATACACCAGATAATGTACAAATAATACACTGGATAAACATAATCATCAGAGTTACACAGTATACAGGATCATACTTAGTACAAAATACAGTTCAGCTTTACATAAATGTCTACAGTGGAATCAAAACATATTATGTACAATAGGAGCTGAACAACATAAAAAGAAAGAAATGATAGAATCCATCTTCAGCTCCAGCTTTCCAGAAAGAGCCTGTCAATACCTGAATACAAGGCTGCCCGTGTAGAAATAGGGGCACCCGAGTTTGCAAGTGAAACAAACTACGAGTCAGTCATGGGACTGGTATGAGAAGTCTACTTAACATACTTTACAATATGGCCAATCACAGGACCACGCCGCTAACGCAGAACGGGTTTACTCCATTGGATTGCCAGTGCTTTAAAACAAGTAAATCTTTTAAACATCGCAATGATTTTTATAAAAATGAAGCCATTATAAGACTCAGTTCCCATCACACAATGCAACGCAAACTGGAGGATAAAGTTTTACCTTATAATGGCCAAAATATGCTTGATATGAATAAAACAAAAGCATTTGATATTATTACTAGTGTTTATATGTTTCAAAAACAATTTCAATCATAAGTATTAATCATAGACGACATGGGTACCATATATCATGTCGCCATATATAAGTATACAATCAAAACTGCATGACGTCGTATTTGGAAATTGGATTTCTGTCATGAACCAAGGCAAGGGATCGTCCTTACCGCTTCGAGACTTTCTAAGCCCGAGCCTCAAGAACAGCCGCAACTGCCCCTGGATCTTTAGGGCTTGTCCACACGGAGTGGATTATAATGCCTGAACAATGCGTTTCCCTGCCCTATGGGGCGTAAACTGGTCATATCCGACCACACCATCGGCTCCGAAGAAACCGAACTAACCGAGGCGCCTGGCTACCCATCATCCACATAAGTAAAATGTCCGGGCGTGTCAAACCCAAAACACCACTCCTAGCTAGAAAGAAACGCATGCTCTTCCTACAGTCCTCTCCCGTTTTTGGTCCATACCGGGGTGTGAGGCTCGCGAATCAACGCTAAACCCAAAGCTAGCTATTTAAAGCCATGCTTTGATCATCAACCACAAAAGCTTTTCTTTTCAACAAAAGCTTTGATCATAGCATCTTTCATGCCACGTTGTCAATATACAACGTCAAACATACGTCTATTTACAAGTCAATTCTGGTTCTGAATGAAACCGGAGGATCTTTATTCCTCGCACATCCGAACGATCAACAAGTACGTCCGGATAACCACCACTGTAACCCCTTCAGGGCAGCAACACCCATCCAAGGCATCAGTAGCCATCCATCCGACCTGACGATCATCAGTCTTGCACCATCTTCATATCTTCGATTTCTAACCGTCGATCAATTATTTGAAATGAGAATTAACTCGGCCTTTTCAAATAATTCACGGATATTCAGAATTTCAAATCAATTCATTTCAATGGTTAAATTATTCGACATCAATAATTTTGTTCTTTAATATAATTTTCACGTCAAACACATTTAACCATCAAATATCCAATAAATCGAGTAAACTCAGTTTATTTCCATTCCATATCGTTTATATTATTTTATAATGATTTATCGCTATTTTTATTTATTTTAAAAATAGCCAATTCATTTAAACGACGCTTCAAGGCATAACGTGGCCATGGTGCTGTTTTTCTTTAGATTTGATTTACACATATCTGGTAATCTAACCGTTGGATCTTTACTAATTTTATATCATTAGAAAGATCTTTTCAAAACGAATCCAACGGTTCCAGTTTTGGGAAAATCCGACGGTCGGATCTCCCAGTACAATCGTTTGAAGTTACGATTTCAAAATACGAACTGCAGCATCGTTATTTGATTTATTTTAATTATATATATATATATAATTGATTCTGGCGCTGTTTTCATTCAGATTTGAATTAAACATTCCAGACAATCCAACCGTTGGATCTTTACAAAGTTGGTGTCGTTGGAAAGATATTTCCAAAGCGAACCCAACGGTTTCGGTTTCGGGAAAATCCGATGGTCGGATCTCCCGCAATAATCGTTTGAAATCACGGTTTCAAAATATGAACTGCAGCATCGTTATTCGATTTATTTTAATTATATATATATATATATTTTTTAAATATAATTCGTTCTTCGATTCCAAAAACCATTTCGTTTCATATATGTGATCAAAATGATATTTTTATCTAACATATATTTATTTCAACACATCACTATTTTTAACAATTCATATATATAATAAAATTGTGATTTTTATTTGTAAAACAATTTATTTCAAAACATGATTATTTTATATACTTCATATATACTATAAAAATGTGATTTTGATTTGTAAAACAATTTATTTCAAAACACGATTATTTTATATACTTCATATATACTATAAAAATGTGATTTTTATTTGTAAAACAATTTATTTCAACCATTCGGTAAAAATGTCATTTTTATCGTCAAAACCATGTTATTTTATTCATTCGATAAAAATCTTATTTTTATCGTTCAAACCATTTCATTTCATTTATCACATGAATATATTTCAATACATGAAAATAAATCAAACACAGAAATATTTCAGAAAATTTCGGCAGCATAATGGCAGGGTAGTTAAAACCGGCACTGTCCCGAGTACAGCTCCTCGCTCTACCTTAAAGCCTCCCAGCTTTTGACGATGGGGATTTCAATATCTAGTTCGTACGCAGACAAATTTTCCCGTATACTAATCCTATTGGGATTTCAACCACAATCAATCATTTCCAATCAACCATTCATGATATTCACCAAATTTCACATCAACCAAATCCAAACAATATCACAACCAATATATATATCGTCCATGGTTTGTGGACGAGGGGAGTATATATATAGATATACGTATATAACTATATTTCGATTTCATTTCAATATCATTCAACGCATATATAACTTTTACAACGCATATATAACTTATGCGTCGACCATACAACTTATACAACGCTTATACATGAGGTGTGTACAACGCTTATATAACTCATACATCGACTGTATAATTTATACACCGTCATTTCTATATCGTTTATAAATCAGAAATCTCACATTGGGTTCCACTCCTCCAAAAATTGTAGAAGGCTCAAAAAATATCCGGTCTCTTCTAGAATGTAGAAGACGTCCACATGAGTCCACTATCTCTTGTTTCACTGGATTTCGACCACATAGCAAAAAGATATGTTTTTTACAATCAAATATCAATTAGCAACGTTTAAAAGTGTTAAAACTATTTAATTTAACTTCTTTCATTACCTCCAAGTGGGATTCAAAACTAGGTTTAGCAAATCCGTTCAATCCGTTGCTCGAGGTGACGATCAGACTTCGCCGCGATGGAGAGCTAGGAGGCGCGCACCCGAGGAGGCAGGTGGGGCCAGTTCGATCCCGTGCGAAGGGGACGACGGCGCAATGAACTTCGCGGGTTTGTGGGCGTGAATCTCGATGCTGGCGCCACGATGGGGGGCGAGGGTAGGATGGATTTGAAGCTGGAAGAGAGCTCTTCAAAATCCCCAACAGGACCGATGCGTTTTGATGAGAGATCGGAGAGAAAAAGGGGAGAGAAGGATGGAAGAACGACCGTTGTCAAATCGAGGAGAGAGAGAAAGGTTTCTGCCTTTTTTATTTAATTTATTTAATGAAAGAAAAAATGTGATTCGCCGATATATATATATATATCAAAAATTAGGGTTTTCTCCAAGCGAACTCTAATCCAAACCCAACGACTGTCGTCCCTAGCTAAATACCCCCATTCCGAACACAATGGGATATGTTTCGTAGGCCCATTCGACTGTTTCAGTCAGTTTCCCTTCAAATTAAAATATAAAACATTCAATATTTGATTTGAACGTACATTTCAAATTGCCGGGGCCACAAAATGATCCCAAAAATTCGAAAAAAGATAAATCTAGCTATGTTTTGACGATACGGTCCTAACAAAATGATTTTGTTGAATTCTGAGACCGTTTGAAAAATGGCCATTTTCTGGTCGATCCAATTTAACTGAAATCAACCAAACACATTTTCCTTTGCCACGCTCACATATTAACTTCAAAAATTATGGAATTTGAAATCTAGCAATAATTGACATCCTGGATCCAATAAAAGTGGTTTTGTCAAAAACAGAGGTTGTTTGCAAAATGGCTATTTTCACGGGCTATATAAACTCTATAGCGACCTTTCTGAAAATTCATTTGGCCATAAGTTTTGATTCCTGCTATGAGACTTCGATTTTTCAGATTCGTTAGAAATATATTCATAAACAGATTTAAATATTTTTGGTTTCACTAAAATCCGTTTTATTTTGCACCCGGTACAGTCAATCAAAGTTCGAATTCAAATTTTCAAACTGCCGCGCCATTTCAGGCCTTGTTTATAATTGAAATAAATATATTTATTTTCAAACATCGATTCTAATAGACTTTTCGTCGTTACTATTTAAAATAATTTAGTTTAAATATTTAAAATCCACTAAAATAGCATTGGTTCGGATTTTCCGGGTTGTTACAATTATCGAGGAATGGTATTAGTTTAGGACGAGTGAAAGTGTTGAAATTGGTTTTATACTATACGAGCAATATGAACTCTAATGCGAGGTTTTGGAATATAAATGATATTGCAATATTAGTTTCAAAATAAATAAGAATATTTGATTTTAAAGTATATAATTTAACATTTGATTTATCATATCAGAAACGGGTAATTTGGTTTATACCATTAAGTATTATACGTATATGTATATCGTGAGATGCTCGAATAAAAGGAAAAAGAGGGAAAAGGTTTTGAAGAAATATATCGATATTTCCAAAAGAAATGGAAAGTTGGGTGTGTATATATTCTGGCTCTAAGGTTTTTGAAATAGTTTTTTTGTCATAATAAATTAAGAATAATTATAATATTTAAAAAGATTGAAAGAATTAGAAGTTGATTAACCATTTTGTTAAATATATTTTAATAGGCCGAGTAATGTCAAGTACTGAATCAGTAAACTCATTTTATTCACAAATTTGTTCTTTGATAGTTAAATCACCGACTATCAAAACTGACCAATACGATTGTTGGTACGGAATGATCGGGATCGAAATTATATTCGAAACCATTCTGAATCAACAAATACGTGAAGATGGTAATTGAAGATGGAGAAATTGAAGACCGTGGATCTTCATAAGAGTAAGGACTACTTGTCGAATTTCTCTGGCTTGCAACCAGAGTTATTTGGTTTGTGATTCTGTCATGGTTGAAATCTACGTATTGCAAGGACTACTCGCTACTGATCCATGGGGTGATTCCTATATTGGATGCAGTAGGAGGGGTGCCTTCGGTTCATCCTATTCCTGGATGACTTGTATGGACGAATGTCTGACAAAGTATTTCCTTAAAACCACGTATGTTGATTTTTACAAATATACCGAGTTGGTGGCGAAAAGGGGCACTTCATCTATACCCAGAGTATATTTGTGGGCATCAATTAGTGATTTGACGGATCTGACAATTTGGCTTTCAAAGTGAATGATGACCAAATGTTCTAGAGATAAATTCTAACCTTGAGCCTCACAACCGGGAAATGACAAAAATCGGGCAGGCAACATGGCTATGTGGGTCGCTCCCATTAGGGTGTATAATCACCTATCTAGAGAAATTACATTTGCTTCTTTAATCTATTTCGATGCTGTCCCTTTTTTGGGATACGGTTGCTGATCCCAACGTCAGACCGAGTGTATTTCCAGGTTAGGTTCGCTTGGAGTTTCAGGAGCTGGAAGCAGGAGGCTTCACCGCTAGTTATATAAAGTTATTTCCGCTGTAACTGATATAGGCTGTACTCTGATGATTGGTATGTATATACAGTTCTTTTGTATAAAGAGATTTGATATTATATTTTATCTGTTCCGCTGTGAGATTCTGATGTGGTGTTCTTATTCTTTCTTCTATTCTTCTATTCTTTCTTTCTTTTTTCATCCGCTAATTTCTTTCTATTAACAATATGGGGTTCGATACTTGGGTTTTTGGCAAGTAATTCGGATTGATGAATTATTGTCAAAAATTCGAGCGTCGAATTTTTCCCCAGGTCGTTACATTCGATTTCCATTCAAAACGTATTTTATAATATGTTTTTAAATTCGTTTAAAAACGATTTCAAGTTCCACTTCAATTTCTAAATTAAAAATGAACATTCATATTATTATAATATTAGAATAATAATATATTCAAAATATCATTTTGAAATCCATTTTCAGTGCATTCATTATAAAATTGAATAAAATCGATAGACGAGCCTGTTCGAGTTAAAATGGCGTACATGTACTTAACTCGGTTTCATATTTCAATATTTTCGTGTCCATCCAAAATCGGACATCAAAATTAAACATTGCTTCTTCACTGAATATTATGTTAAAATATTTGTTTTACTATGGATTGAAATGAGATTCAACCAATTACCATATAATTTTAATCATATGGATTTCATACATTACGTGTATTCAGCAATAATTATAAACAATTATTAAACATTTAATTCACATCCAGAGTGCATTTACAACTGTGTAAGCATTAAATAATTAAATAACACTTATAACATTCTATCAATTAATCGATTAACATTCAATATAAACACCTGAGATTAGTGTAAACAAAATATTATTCCAATACCCATGTAGGGTTTTGTAACTACCCGCATTCTATGCCTCGGAGGATCGTAGAATATTTATTTCATTCTCATACGAAGTCATATGGTCATGTAACTTTGGGGAACGACGATTGGGGTCATTTCCCATGTTCACGATTTTTGCCGATTTTAAAATGACCATTTTACCCCTGATGAATCTTGTTTCACTTATAACTTTTGATTAGTAAGGAGTTTTGACCTGAAACCACTATCATTGGATTCAGATAATGGTTTACCTTTCCGTAGAATGATCACATTAATCAAACTGACTTACCATTTGGGAGATATGACATAAATAAGGTTTGTAGATGGAAAAACAGCTTAATTGGGCTTAATAGGGTAATTAGCAGTTAGGCCCATAACCCATTTCTGGATTGTGGTTATGGGAGGGTTGAAAAGAGTTAGAAAATGATTCCTCTTCATTTTTCCTGCTGCCTCAAACATTTCCTCAACCCTAGCAATGGCCTCCATCATCCAAATCTCTCTTTGATCACTTTCTAATCATATATTAAGCAAAACAACACCAAATCAAGGCGGATTAGCGTCAAAATTGGGATAGAGCTGCTGCTATACATAGGGATCCATGCCAAATCAGTGGGGTTTTCAGATCTGAAGTTTAATTGTGGCTAAGGTGAGTGATTTGCACTTTTATTCACTAATTACGGCTAATTAGGGGTGATTAGTGATAATTAGTGAAATTATACTTCATAAAAATCTGGAAAAATATGTAAAAATTCTAAAATATTATTTTAATGCACTGGTGAAAATTTGGGTTAAGTTTGTTAATTCTATAGTTAAAACATGGTCAAGGGGATTAAGGCGAAAATCATGCTTTTGGGTATGTTTGATCTAAAATATTTCATGTGATTGATGTTTTAATGTTTTCGATTGATCCCATATGTTGTTGCTGCTGTTTGGCATGATCTATGATTGCATAAGACTGTTAGAATGGTTGAAAACGCTGTTGTGTGGCGAAAATAGTTTGCTGGAAAGTTGTGTAGGTTTTGGGTCGCACGACCGACCCTAGGAAATGAGCCATCCCTAGGGGGAGACCCCTAGGAAGCAGATGATCCCTAGGAGGGCGGCTCCTAGGGAAGGAACGATCCCTATGAGGGCGACTCCTAGGGGAGGGATGATCCCTAGGGGACGAAGCCTAGGATGGAGAGCCGGTCAAGTGAGTGAGATCCGATCCATGATGCATGTTCGACCAAAGCGGATGACGATGGTGATGTTCGACCGACCCAATGAAGTATGCTCGATCGATCCTGATGAAGGTGATCGACTGTCTGACCGATCCATGGAGGAGGAACGACTGGAGATGACTGTGAATTCTTCTGAAGATCAATTCTAAATCGACTACAACCCAAGATGCAAAGGGAGTCCAGATGAGAAGTTATGGCTCACGATCCAAATGGGGATAGATGAGTTAACTTCTTAAGTTGGGCTTTGTTGCGAGACGTGTGCAAAGGAGTTATCGATATCTATAAATTTGGTTCACCGTTGAGAGAGGATGCATGTAGACGAACCAGAGCCAGAGGATGTATGGACCTGTCATGGATTGGGAAGGGTTATTGGCTATAGACTAGAGTCATGGCAATTAGTTGTACGGAGTCCAGAAGGGCATGGACCCGTCATGGCCCCAAATGGATTTAGCGATCAAAGCGAAGGATATCATATACTTTACGCACTGAGTGAGAGATGTGAGGATGATTGCTTAGTTTGATGTTTGCTATCACCATGAAACACACACTGCCATTTGCACACCACATGTTAGTGTTACCTTAGAGTACTGTACATCTTGTTGTGCTAACTCTTTGGTTGCAGGTCCAGGTTCAAGTATGATTTCTTATACCTGTTATTGCTGTATTTAGTGGTATAGATTTGCTATCACTCATACCAGACTTTTGTCTGACCTAGAGTTTTATGTCTCTTCTTATTACTCTGGGTGCTCCAAAACGAGCAGACTAGAGACAGGTCAGGTAATTATGCACAAGTAGCTGCCCGGAGACGAGCAGGAGGCTTCTACGTACTATTCACATATATTCTCCGTGTGTTGTTGCTGGTCACTGCTTTAGGCATTAGTAGTATACCTTTTCTATTTGCTTTAGAGACATTATTTTGAAGTTGTAATAATGGTTTGGACCATAAGCTGTGTTTTGGATTCCGCTGCTATGATGGTTTAGTTTTCAGCTTATGCGATGTCTCGCCTCTTTTATATCAAGTTATGTTATCATTATACTTATTCCATGCACCATGAGATATACTACCGGTTATTTGTTAGTTTATAGTTTCAAATTCTTTTTCATTTGACGACCATCCCGTGCTGGTAGGGCAGTGACACAACGCATTTTTGGGGAAATGTTGGCTGGCGCAGGGCGGATCGTTACAGGTTTTAAACAATTAAACAGATATTATTGTTTATATACTTGGGCGATATGTAAAATTATCGTCCCAATACCCGTGTGGGGTTTATGTAACAACCCATGTGAAACGGATGGGTAAATTGTCATCCCAAAATAGTTTATGATATAAACGTTTTATTTGACAACGTGTATATATATATATATATATATAGTAATAATAATGGCATTAAAAACTGTAAACATCCATCAATCAACAAACAAATTTGCAATCACAGGCAATCAATATATATTCAGTTATAAAAGTAAATAACTGTACAAAATAATTGAGTGAGTGAGTTCTCACATCGATCAATTTTGAATTGTTAAATAACAATTGTTTTAATAAAATTAAACTTTGCATTTAATTTTATCAAAATCTGTAACTAGCTCCATACTCGGTCTAGTCAATTCTGAAATGTAGTGCTCATCTTCACAATTCCAACGAACTCATTTTGTTGAATTCTGATTCAGTTTGAATGAGTACGATGATTTAAGCATTAACTACATTAATTAAATTACTTAAGAAAGTGAATAATTAATTAAGTAAATTAATCACCATTTTTCTCCTTAATCCCCTACGTTTACTATGTCTTCTTCATTCCAGGTTCCAAAAGTCGAACCCATTTCACGAAAAAGAGAATGTACCACCACGCCTTCCATGATCTGCCGGAACATCATTGGAGCATCCCGCTCCGACCGCCTACGCGCCACCATCCACCACCCTGATCCTCGTCGTGCTCGATCCCCTCTATCTTCTTGAAAACTACACCAAATAGCTCATGTTTGAGCACGAAATTCGAACAACACACCAAACGAAATACGATCATACTCATATGAAATTGAAGATCGTTAAATTCTCCATGATTTTTGTTTTGGGTTCAAGATCTAATTCGAAACCAATTTGAAGAAATTAAGGGATTGTTTTAGGATGATTTCGGCCATTAGTGTGGTAATAGGCTGCGACAAAATAAGGCTGGCCATGCTGGAAACCATTTAGGGTTTGACCTTAGAATATTTATACCATTTTGATTTATATTATTTTAATTCTAACGTTACTTTATATTGAAGTTTTTCATCTAAACTCCAAATGAATCCCAACTATTGTCATTCCTAACCAAATACCCTCATTTCAAACACAATGGGATATGTTTCCTAAACCAATTCAATCGTTTCGATCAGTTTTTATTGGAATTGAAATATAAATCAGTATAACGTTTAATATTGAAATTAAATGTACATTTTAATTTTCCACACCCACATACAGACTCAAAAAATTACGAAACTTGGAATATATCTATGTTCTACAATTACAGTCCTAACAAAATTAATTTCATCGAATTTGGATGCCGTTTAAAACATGATCTTTTTCTAGCTTATTGAATATACAATTAAAACTGAACACACATTTAAATTTACTACGCATACATATTAATTCCAATTGATTTGAAATTTTAAACTTGACATTCCAGATCCAACAAAATTAGTTTCATCGAAAACGGAGGTCGTTTGCAAAATGGCTATTTTTAAGGGCTTATTTAATACAAAAATATTACTAAATTCCATAGAGACTATTTTAATTTTTAATCTGGACATTATGTACAATTTATAATATGAAATCTAAAATTTTCACATTCATTAGAAAGATATAATTAAATAGATTCTAAAATTTATTCTTTTATCAAAATCCGACTTATATCGAATTTTGTATATTAATTTAAAGTTCAAAACCTAATTTTCAAACTACTACCCCATTACGAGTACGTTTTAATTAAATTTGAAATTCATACATTCTAACGTCGTTTTTAAATAAATTTCTATTCGTTATTTATTAAAATAAATTATTTTAACATTAAAAATCCGTTAAATTAATTAAAAATAAATTTTAAATTGGTTCCAAAAATCAGGGTTGTTACAAGATAGATGCTTGGTTGCGTAAAACGAACCTAAAACGAAGAAGTTATGGTAAATAGAAGTTTGAAATTCAAATTTAAAATTTAATATAAAAAAAGACACACACACACAAACATATATATATATATATATGTGTGTGTGTGTGTGTGTGTGTGTGTGTATATAACATTTTCACTCGGATAGCCCAATCTCTGGCTTGGTTGACCCAGGCCATACATGGGTCAACTCCTTTGTAATGTCCCGTATTTTTGGCCGTCAAATATTTAACTTAATTTATTTTTATAAATATTATATTTGGGATATTAATGGATTTTTAATATTTAATTCGTTATTTAAAATGAAGTTTGAACGTTAATTTTTATTTATAATATAAAACGAGATCGACATCGCATGGCAGTTCGTAATATGGAGTTTTGAACTTCAACTCGATATACAGGATCCGATTTAAGTCGAATTTCTATGAAACAAGAAACGTTGGAACCGTATTGACGATAACTTTCATATGAAAGAGAAAAATTCAGATTTCGTATTATAAATTATAAGTTATGGCCAAATCAAAATTTGAAATAATCGCTGTGGAAATCGTTATTAAATTATAGGCCTTTAAAATAGCCGTTTTGCAAACGGACTCAGTTTCGACGGAATCAGTTTCATTGGGACTGTAAAGTTAAATTATTGTACGGTGTTAAATGCATGGCAAACCGATGTCGTATGTGACCACGGTAGCCGTAAAAGCCCGTTCATTTTCTATAGCGCGTAATTAATTTAATAAAGGGATATTTGAGTGTAACTTGAACAGACGATCGAATTAGGCTGCGAAACCAATTCCGTTGAGTTCGTATCGTCGATTATAGTAAGGTAGGTATATAGTTTGTTATCTTTGGAGACCGAGTAATTTGGCGTTAAAAATGGTATTGCGGTGCGCGATAAAAATAGCATACCCGGGAAACAGTCTATGAATGCGACGAAACTGGTGCCGTTGGGTTCGTATTGAAAAATTATTGTAAGATTTCAAAGTTTCTAGTCAAATTAAATGCGTGTTTATTTCTGGTTTTATAAAGGAATTTTTTTCCAAACAATGTCGGATTTCGACGAAACCTGCCCCATTGGGTCTGGAATACCTTTTTACACTAAGATTAGCTTTTTTATCAGTAAATAGAGATCATTTATAGGGGTTTTAATCAACTACTTTGCGACGAAGTTTTGTTAATTAATATAATATTTATCCGCAACCCTACAAATACCCCATTACCGTATAACCCTAATTTCTATTCTCGTTTGGTCAAAACCTAATTTCAACCGCCACATCTTTCTTCATGAACGAACGATCGTAATCACTCCATTCTACCACCACAAAATTCTCCGAATTCATCAATCAATTCACAAACTTTTGACACCAAAACTCTCCACCTTGATGAGATCTACGATCTCAATGGTTATAATGATGTTTCGAAAGCTGTAATGACCGCGGTTGACCCTCGAAGTGGCTGCGCTCAGGGTAAATTTGAGGGTCCCATACAGTACCGAGAGGAGAGAGGCTTTGGGTGACCATTGACATGGTTGCGGCGCACATGGTGGGGGATTCCGATCAACCTCCGATCGAGGGAGGCAACCTGATGACGATGGCATCGTGTTTCCAAGGGAACGAAGGAGCTGAGAAAATATTCTGGAGAAAGACGAGACCTGAGGAGTTTTGATCGGCCATTGCTGTACATAGTAGTATGATTTCAACCGTAACTAACTAATTTAATTTAGTTTTAATAAATTAAGATTAGGGCATAATGATGATTAAATCATGATTCAACAGGGGATGGTTGCCTTTGGGTTCAGTAAAGGAAAAGGAACAAGAACCAGGATGTGGAACACAAAAATTGGGATTGTGCATTTTTGTTTCATTTCAAAAGGGGTGAAACGGCAGTGAGGAATCAGTGAAACAGTTAATGGGAGCACATTATTTTTCAAAGGAAATGGACGGCTTAACCATATGATTAACTAAGTAATTAGTTTAAGATTTGATTAATTTTTAAAGCCTAATTTTTATAATCAAATAAGTATTAACTAATATCATGGTTTGATGGCAGCATGAATATGAAGCAGGATCAAGCCATGAACGAGGATACGAGATTTGAAGAGGAAACCATTTCAGCCGAGCTCTTATAACTTAAAATGTAATTAAGTTGAATAAATATATTATTAAGGTTAAATGTTTAATTTAAATTCATGCGTACTAAAATATTTATAACCAACCATTTGTTATCAGAATCAGACAAGCAAGGTACCGTTGGAATCGCGTTGACAAGTACTAAGTCATGGAACAGAACTGGACGGAATTTGAATCAACGAATATTTTTAGTTAAATTTAACGATTGTTAATTTAACTGAAATGAGTTGTTCAGGCAGCAAATCAAATCAAGGTGAGTTAAACTCACTCAGTTTTCCTATTTATATTTTATATAAATTGGGTTTTTATTTTGTGTGCTCTGTTTGCTATGGTTGATTGTTGTCAGTATATATTTATTTGTTGATTAAACTGATGAAATTAAAACGTTGTTTAATTTCAGTAACCAAATCGTTATTTTAACGATTGGTTCCAATAAAGTAACTTACCTTGTTGGTCACGTTTATAAAATAAACGTGCTTAAATTGTTGAATTGTTTGAATTGTGTGTGGTTGATGTTAAATAACCATTATTTATTGTTATCAGTTAAATGAAACTGAATGATCTGGTTTGTGATAACCGTTTTGAATACAGGGAAGAACAGATTAGAGGGATCCAACCGGATTCCTCAAAAATATTATTTGTTTTCATATTATCATATATGAACTGTCCTGTTTGGGGTAATTGATTTGATTATTGATTTGTTGACTGAAATTTCAAAATTTGTTTGTTTAAACCAATGGACGGTATTGGTTGAATATTTGGCAGAGTATTGCATATAAAATCAATCGTTTTATAAATATTGATTCACCGTCAGGTGAGTCGATAGAGACGAAGTTATAAAATTTATTTTATAACTAGATTTAGATTTTGAAGTATATTATTTTGGATAAAGGTTCTTAAAGAGAAATAAATAAATATTCTACTTATTTAAGACTTCGATTTGTAAATAATTTATTTTATAAAGTAAATTCTGATGTTAATTAGATCTACAAGTATGAGAATAAGAAATGAATCGAGTGGTTAAACTTTGATAATTTTTTTGTAAAGAAACAATTAATGGAATTATTTAAATTAATTATATTTTTAATTAATTTAAAGTGAGGATTAATTAGAATCGGTTAACGAGATAGTCGAGTTTTGAGTTAATTAACTCTATCGTTTTAAATTGGAATTGATTATCAAATTGATGTATTTCGATTAAAATAGTTTAATGAATATTATTTAAATTTAAATAAGGTTTTTAAAGAGATTTACTATTTACTTTAGTAGATAAAGAGATTAACTACTTTTACAGTAGTTAGGGATTGAAGAAATTATTATTCTGATTAACGCTAATTTGGAAAATTACTTTTTAAATGAGAATGCATTTAAAAAGTGATCGAAGGTGAAATGTAATCCAACTGAATGGTGAAAGGAATTCATGAACGGGTTTTATATTTAAAATCCAATTTTTTATAACGGAGTTATAAAGAGAATTTTAAACGAACACGACAACTTAAAATAAAGGTTACTTAATTATTTGAATAAAGTGAAAAGAAGATTAAGAAAAAGGGTATAATAAACCACGAGTGTATAAATGAGAAATAAAGCGTAAATGTGTAAATTTTATATTAATGTTACTTGAAAAATGAGATCAAGTAAAAAGGGGAAAAACTGAAATAGAATCTCCAAAGTGGGGAATAGTCAAATAGATTTGAAAGGAGACTGGAAATAATTGAATCTGGTTAAAGAAGTGGGTTATAGGGTTGTATAACCAAATCCAAGTTATAATGGGATGTGTTTTGAAACTGAAGGGAATATTGATTTTAGATTACAACTTATATTTATCTGAGGATAAGAACGTTGTTGATCAAGGTCTGAGAAGTAATCAAAAATACCCCAACTTGAACAACATCGGGATTATCTGAAGATGATAGTAGTTGGTAATTGTAAGAGAGGTTAGCGATAATTGATTATTTCCAATTGAGAAATAATAAGGCAACGTTTGGTGGAAATCTGGGGAATATATATAACGAGAGATCCGAAGTGAAGGAAATGTAAAGTTGAGTTTTATTTTGAATGAATGAATATTGCTTATGGTTTCAAGAAGGGAATAAAAGATAGTATGTAAAGCTATTTACGAAAAATAAGTGAATGAATTTCCCAGTTTTAAATAATAAAGAATGATATAACAAATGTTTTTGAAAGGAGAATTTAGTGGAAACTGATTATTTCTATTAGTTATTTTTCTAAGTATTATAATGAAATGATTTGAAGGGCATTAGCATATAAGAATCATCATATTTTTAGATATTAAAGAGTTAGAAGTTTTAATTAAGCAGAAGAGAATTAGTTTGTTTTAAATTTAAAAAGGCCAAGTGGTGCTGAATACTGAACCAGTGAACTCACTGGATTATCATGATTGAATCACTGTATATTTTGATAGTTAAATCACCGACTATCAAATCTTTCCAATACGATTGTTGGTTTGGAAAGACCGGGATCGAATTTATATTCGAAAACCATACCGACCAACAAATACATGAAGATATCAGAAGATGATCGAGGTGGAGCATTGAAGACTGTGGATTTTCATAAATGGAAGAACCACTAATATTCTCTTCCAAGCAAGCAGAGATAAGCTGTGACTTTGTCGTGGTTGGAATCTACGGGTTGCGAGGACTACTCGCTACTGATCCATGGGGTGATTCCTATATTAGATGCAGTAGGAGAGTACCTTCGGTTCATCCTGTTCTTGGATGACTTGTATGGATGAATGTCTGACAGAGTATTTCCAAAGGGTCACGTACGTTGATTTCTTCAAACGTGCTATAGTCGTTGGCGGAGAATTGCCATTCTCTTAGCTTCCAGCTAGAGTATTTTTGTGGGCGTCAATTAGTGATATCTGACGGATTTGATGATGTAGCATTCAAAGTGAATGGTGACCAGGTATTCAAAGGTTAATCTAGACCTCAAGCCTCACCAACCAGGAAATGACAAAAATCGGGCAGGCAGCATGGCTATGTGGGTCGCTCCCATTAGAGTGAATAATCACCTATTTAGAGAAATTCCTGTTTACTTCTTTAATCTATATTCGATGCTGTCCCTTTTCGGGAGACGGTTGCTGATCCCAACCATCGGTGATATACATTCGATACATTTGAGTGGTCGGTCATGTGAGGGCCGGGTTGCAAGACGTTCTTGTTGAACCCAGTGTATTCGCCTCTAGAGATACACTATCGGCAGGTGGTCCCATACTTTGTCATAGTCGGAATCCAATCTCCAATAAGCGCCCGCGGTTTTGATTGTATACTATATATGTGGAGCGTGAGATGCAAGCATTCCACTAGATTGATAATTACTTGTATTTAGACATTATTATAATATCAGAAAAGATGTTGGTTTCAAAACTGTTTTGGGTTATCGTAAGGTAAAAACCGTCCGTGTTTATGTGTGGATTTGGTCTTACGATTATCCTTTTCTTTCAAAAGATTTAGATCTTTAAAATCATGATTTGGATGATTTACCCTTTATACTGTGCGAGTTTATCTCACTCTGGTTCACCAGACTGACCTGGTGTTTTGTAAATGCTCGGGTTCGGGTGTACAGGTTTAGGTTATCGAATGTTGTGATGTCCAGAGACGAGCTGGAGATGTTCAGACATATGATATTATATAGCTACTATTCCGCTGTGTGTTGTATATAGGAACAGGTTATTATAACTGTCCCGTTGTGTGATTACTCTGATACTGTAAGTATTTATAAAGCTCTCAATAAAGATTTATTTCTGTATTATATTTTGTTCCGCTGCGATGTGAGACGCCGTGTTATGTTGTTTCTTCTTCTTCTTCTATTCTAATATTTCTTTCTTTTTTATCTCACCCTCTAAATTCTTTCTAATAACTATCCAATGTTTTCGGTGCTTGGAGCGTCGGCATAAGATACGGCAAGGGTATTTATGTCGATTTCCAGGGCTGAAAACCCTTGGGTCGTTACAGTGGTATCAGAGCTGAAGTTTAAGTGATTACCTTGGTTCTGTGGCATGAATCAATAGAGATGGGGTTAGTAATACCCTAGATTGAGTTGAGTATATATATACAAGTGAATGTATTTATAGATTTTATAAAAATTGTTTTATATTGTGGAGATTTGTTGGTTGAATTGTTTATGCGTTCTGGTCGATCAGTTTGATCCACTGTATTGATAAGGGTTTCTAAACACTCAAGTATGATAAACCGACACGGTATGTTTTGAAAGAGGGAAAATGAAATAATTTACCCAAATTATATTTTGGTATAAAGAAAAAAATATTGGAAATATTATAATATATCGGATGTGTTGTTTGTTATTTGTAACAACCCGTATTTTAATAACATGTTCAAACTGTAAATCAAGGCAGAATTTATTTTTAAAACAAGAATCAAGGGAAATGGGTTGCGCCATTGCGTTCGTCTTGAAATTCTGCTTGGAAACGAGTCCGAGTTTGCGAGAATCGCAGTCCATATGAGGGAGATATGACCCTCCGAAGTTTCAGGAATTTTCAGAATAAAAAACAGCTCGAAATTCGAATTCAAACCCCGCAGCAGGCAGGGCGGGAAAACTCCCGCCCATAGACCAGGTCGACCTGGGGGTCGACCATAATGTCGACCTCCCAGGGGCCAGGTCGACCATAGTGTCGACCTGGGGGTCGACCTGCCTTCCGAACCTATTTACTGAACCAGATGCATTCTGATGTATTTAGACTTGTTTCATGACCAGATTCGTCTGCCTAACCCTATATAAACAGCCCCCCTAGCCTCATTCTCTCTACACCATTTCATTCTGTCCTTATGCTACCTCTGTGAAAATCAAAATGATAATATTTAAATTAAAAGAGACTACTTCTTCTTCGTCAAGACAATAGCTAGGAATTGCAAATTGGGGGTTTTCAACTAGAACAAGACTAAACAAACGGAGATTCAACAACTGCAACAACCATTTCTAGAATCAAATCTCTGCAATCTAATTTTGATCCGCGCTCTGTAAGTTCTAGTTACTTTGAGATTTAAACTTGTTAAATTTAATGTGGGCATGGAATGAAATGAAATTGGACCTAAGCTTGATTATCTATTTAGATCTGTACTTGTCTCTTCTTAAATCTATGATTTTGGGTTATTTCTTATCGATTGAATCATGCCTATTCATGTTGTTGGACCTAGTTTATTATTCAAATGCTAGATTGTAACATAAATTCTTGGATCTTGACTATTGGGAATATTGTCTACGACGTTGAAACTATGGTTAATGACATAAGACTATGACTATGCCTATGACTGTGGACATAAGATTTTGCCTATGCCTATGACTATGACTGTAAACATAAGACTATGCCTATGCCTATGACAGTGAACATAAGGCTATTGCCTATGGCTATTTGCCTAGAACTATTTTGGATAATTATCTATGACTATTGTGATTAATCGCTTATGATTCACAACTATGAGATTTTTACCTATGACCATGACTAAGACTACTGGGGTTAATTGCCTAAGACTATTATAGTTGATTGTTCATGCCAATAACACTATAGTTGAAAACCATGTTGTACACCGAATTGGCATTTTGTTGGATCGTATACCTAAGGTGTGACTTGCTTAGTTTATTCGCAATTATGTACCCCAAAACCACTGGATCCATTATCCTTGTATTTGGCTTGCTTTTGCATGCCTATTCTTTTTCAGCGTTTATCATGACCATCGCCTTATCTTGCTAGATTTGAAATCCTATAAGCCAGTGATGTTGTAACCAATTATCTCAAGTTATATCATACTAGTCTTGTAACCCCTTTTATCGCTTTATGCTAGTCCCTTTTTGCCTATCACAGTTTTGATGCTATTCCCTCTATTTCGAGATTTGGATTTATTTGTAGTATAGATCGATTCACGTTCACGTGCGATGGGAATACGATTTGGGTAGATTAGGCAAAACGTGAATTGGTTATGAACATGAATTATGAACTTGATAATAGGCAAAACTTGAAACATGAACATTGTTATAAGTTGAATCTGGATGTGGGCATGAAACTTATCCTTGAAACTTGACACGAACTCGACATGAAACTTGAAACATGGACATGACACTTAGAATGAACTTGAAAATGGCCAACTCGAGGTTGGGTTGAGTTTGCAGTGTAATTCTGCCCGGAACCGCCCGGCAAATCCAGTTACTGCAAACAATAGGACCCAATGTGTGTAGTTGGTCATATCGCACTTGAAAACCCAAGGTCAGACTGAGTTGTGGTGTAAATCTGCCCGGAACCGCCCGGCATATCCAGTGACCACAACAACAGTTCTGATGTGAGAGGTTGGGGTGCATTAATGAATTAATGCCACATGATAGGGTTAAGTCATGAATCGCTTGAATATACTTAACCAATTTGACACGATGATTTGATAGTTATAAGTCATGAACCGCTTGAATATACTTAACCAATTTGACACGATGATTTGATAGGGTTAAGTCATGAACCGCTTGAATATACTTAACCAATTTGACACGATGATTTGGTAGGGTTAAGTCATGTACCGCTTGAATATACTTAACCAATTTGACACAATGATTTGATAGGATTAAGTCATGAACCGATTGAATATACTTAACCAACTTGACACATGATTCGTAGGGCTAAGTCATGAACTTGAACGACAACACTTAGCCAATTTGACATGACGCGTAGGCGTGTTAAGTCACGAACTTGAATGACAACACTCAACCAACCTAACATGCTAAACTGATGGGGTTAAGTCTCGAATTTAAATGACAACACTTAACCTATTGGACGGAAACCCTAGTTACGCGGTCCTTTTCAGCAGTAACCCACTAGATGTATCACGGTACCCTGGAACTAGGCAGGGTGGGGCATGATTACCGGGCTGATTGTAAGCGACCAGAACGACGGCTGAGTTGGTGCGCCATTATAGGTTCAGACGGACTATGGTCCAGAGTTGAAAAAGCAGGCATTGGGCACCAGTAGGTTTACACTGTGCGTGCTTGATTCGTGTCGGTGGTTGGCACCCTAGGGCTTGATACACCCTATGGTGGACCTAGCACAGGTGATTACATTTCGTGATTGGGCCGTATGACATAGACACATGAACGAGCTAGAACTTGTTGGGAGCCGATCGATTAATAGATCGTTACGTGGAAAAAGAGTGTTGTTCGTTAGGTAGCATAATCCCTAGTGGTCCTAGGTGGCATAAACCCTAATCGAATCTAGAAAACGTTCAATAGTTAGCATAATCCCTAGTGGTCCTAGGTGGCATAAATCCTAGTTGAACACGCGATAGTTCATGATAAGGAAACCTAGCCAGAACAAGGGTGGCTGTCCAAACGATTTCAAGAATGGTGGTACTACGTTGAAGTAGTTTAGAAATACATGATGAAACCCGTATGATATACGGCAAGGGACTGTACATATACATGGAAAGGATGATACGGGTTGGGATACTAGTACAGTTGGTGCAGAGAATATAGGAAATCAAAGAAAAAAGTGGAACGGTGAAGCTTAGAAATCTTGCGATGTTATACTTAATAGAAACCTTGCAATGTGATACTTGGTAGGAACCTTGTGATGATACTCTTGATAGGAAGCATGGGAAGTTATACTTGATTTATCGTGCATGTAGCTTACCTTGTCATAATGCTTATGTTTACTTTCAGTTTATTCATGCCATATTATCTTCACCTATTTTTATGTTGAAAGCCACTAGGACTTACTCAGTCTTTATGACTGACCCAGTTTGTTTCGCCTCTTTTTCTTTCGTTCCCCCCTAGGTTCGCAGGGTGGGAATACAGCTTAGTTCGGATCTTACCAAGCTCCAAGGCTCTTTCATGTACTGCTTGGATTTCTCTTGGCTATGGATTGCTTTGCTGCTTTATTGGGGAATGATTTATGACTATGGTTTTATGCTTCTTTACTATTGCAAGACAGATTTTGATGTAATGGATTTAATAGCATTTTGATGTAAAAGGCTTTAGACCTTTCTAGATTTTAAAGCAATGAAATTTGGATCTTCTTCCGCTGTTTAATATATTCTGTCTTGTAATATATCTGTGTATGTTTACCTAGATAATGCTCCACCAAAGCAAGTGCATTCCCTTTGTGAGTGACCCTAGTGGAGGTGGGGTGTTACATTTGGTATCAGAGCAGAAGGTTACCAGACTGGGCACAAGCTTTTAAAAACTATCTGAAATTATTTTCGAAATGTTTACAAAGAAGCATTTTTCTAAAGAAAAGTTTTGTTTTACGAAAGGCATATTCCCCAAAGCCATATGCACTGTCTTTTGATTCTCTCCTTGAGTCTCTTCTCTCTTTCTTTTTCACCATAGTTTGTAGGCATGCAACACATGTCGGAGGGCAAAGTAGTGTCCAACCTCCTTCTGTAGCCGCAGTAGTTTTACTTGCGACTAATTTTATTTCAAGCTTTGTAGGGTTGCCGTGCGATGGAGGTAGCTTTCGAGAAACTTGTCAACACGCTATACAAGGATAGTAAGAACAAGGATAAAAGAACACAAGCCTAAGGATAAGAAACTTGTTGATAGGGCTTAATCCACGAAGGAGGGGAAAAGTGAAAGGAAAGGGGCCAAAGTGAGAGAATAATAAAACACATGACAAGAGAGAGTATCTTTAGTATGGTAAAAAGGGACATGTAGTTAAGTATTATAGGACAAGGACAAGGGCAAAGAACAAGATCGTCGAGAGGGCAATTGTATGCTCTCACTACTAGTATACCTAAGAGAGCTGGTAACATTTCTGTTAAAAGTTTATCTTCTCTTTTCTATCATACCGTGGGAACTTTGTTTTTATACACCGCATCCTTTTAATTCTGCCTCGATAGTTGAGTCTCTGCACCTTAGTACTAGCGTAGTAGAGGATCCCATTTTTGTCTCAAATCCTGTTGGGGAATCGGCTCATTTATTCATGATTTGTTTGGATTTGAGAATGTCTATGCTAAGTGTTGAGTTTAGAAGTAAAGCTTATGTTTTTGGGCTATGGGTTGATTCTAGGGATGGAGTGGTTGTCCAGAAATGGTACCATTCTCGAGTATGAAAAGAGAGTAGTTAGACGCTTGACTTGCCTTGGCAATGCCCTCGAAGTCTAGTGTAACCCTTAGGGTTCTGCCATGTTTAGTTACATTGGCAATGCCCTCGAAGTCTAGTGTAACCCTTAGGGTTCTGCCATGTTTAGTTACATAGAATCTCTTGATACATTTATCGATCCGCTCGAGTAGTGTCCGCCACTAAGGCGGATGGTTCATTTCGCTTATGCATGAGTTATAGAAAATCACCTTAGTAAGTACACTTGGCAACATGGTTGACATTTGTTTATTTTCAAGAGATAATTCATTTATGTGGAATACCTTCTAGTAAGTGAATGAGATCCAAGATTTACTAGTGAATTTTGGAGAGCTTGCATGAAACCATGAGTACGCAGTTATGTTTGAATCGGGTATACTAGAAAGAGAATAAGCGAAAGTGGAACGAGAGACAACAGTGAAATGAGTTCCAACTCATATTTCGGAAACAAGAATTAAGAAATTATGAAGTTAAAGACGGACAAAGCACAATGGGGTTAGGCTCAAGGAAATGCGACTTAGAAGATTGAAGACTAGATACGCGCATCATATCTCCTTTAAGAGTATATCCTTGATCCCTCTTTTCCTATAGAACTTACTTATATGCTATCTTTTAAGTATAACCTCTCGGTCCTACTCTCAATCCTATTTCTGTTGCAAACCCCATAGGGAGTATGACTTACCTGTTAGTAATACATGTCGGGGCTTGAGGGTGTCTATTGGGTTGACTAAACTTTTTGGGTTTTATAGGATATGGGCTGGTGCTTAGGGAGTTCTTCTCCTATTCAGTATATATGTGACGTAGATTTCCAGCTTTGACATTGCCTAATGGGCACAAAGTTTTTACTTGCTTCTATCATTCAGCTATATCTTTAGGTAGGAACAATTGGGTGAAACATTTGTTTGAGACATGTTATGATTGATGGTTGCAAGTGGTTGCAAGTGGTCGCAAGTGGTTGCTCGTGGTTGCATAACACACATTAGGCACTAGATCGGCTTAGACACATTTTCATATTGCAAATGCATGAGTGTTTATACTTGTTTATGGATGAAATTGAATGTGTTATCATGTGAATGTTGCATATGGATGGATGTTTGAGTACACATATAGTGTTTATGTGATTAGGGCTATTTGCATACATGTTGGATTCATGACACTAAACATATTTTGCATTAAGAAGATCAAACAGGCCTGATCATTTGCATTAGATAAGGAACATATACACACATTTTCTGCATATGTTCATACAGCATTAGAAATCTCTTAAGGACAATGAATGCCTGTAATTGATGATTGAGTAGATGGATGATTGGATGGTAGGACACATTCTTCTTAACTTGAAGATTTTGGGGACGAAATCCTTTAAGGAGGGGAGAATGTAACAACCCGTATTTTAATAACATGTTCAAACTGTAAATCAAGGCAGAATTAATTTTTAAAACAAGAATCAAGGGAAACGGGTTGCGCCATTGCGTTCATCTCGAAATTCTGCTTGGAAACGAGTCCGAGTTTGCGAGAATCAGAGTCCGTATGAGGGAGATATGACCCTCTGATGTTTCAGGAATTTTCAGAATCAAAAACAGCTTGAAATTCGAATTCGAAATTCGAAATTCGAATTCGAAATTCGAAATTCGAACTCGAAATTCGAATTCAAACCCCGCAGCAAGCAGGGCGGGAAAACTCCCACCCATAGACCAGGTCGACCTAGGGGTCGACCATAGTGTCGACCTCCCAGGGGCCAGGTCAACCATAGTGTCGACCTGGGGGTCGACCTGCCTCCCGAACCTATTTCCTGAACCAGATATATTCTGATGTATTTAGACTTGTTTCGTGACCAGATTCGTCTGCCTAACCCTATATAAACAACCCCCCTAGCCTCATTCTCTCTACACCATTTCATTCTGTCCTTATGCTACCTCTGTGAAAATCAAAATGATAATATTTAAATTAAAAGAGACTACTTCTTCTTCGTCGAGACAACAGCTAGGAATCGTAAATTGGGGGTTTTCAACTAGAACAAGACTAAACAAAAGGAGATTCAACAACTGCAACAACCGTTTCTAGAATCAAATCTCTGCACTCTAATTTTCGATCCGCGCTCTATAAGTTCTAGTTACTTTGAGATTTAAACTTGTTAAATTTAATGTGGGCATGGAATGAAATGAAATTGGACCTAAGCTTGATTATCTATTTAGATATGTTCTTGTCTCTTCTTGAATCTATGATTTTGGGTTATTTCTTATCGATTGAATCATGCCTATTCATGTTGTTGGACCTAGTTTATTATTCAAACGCTAGATTGTAACATAAATTCTTGGATTTTGACTATTGGGAATATTGTCTACGACGTTGAAACTATGGTTAATGACATAAGACTATGACTATGCCTATGACTGTGGACATAAGATTTTGCCTATGCCTATGACTATGATTGTGAACATAAGACTATGCCTATGCCTATGACAGTGAACATAAGGCTATTGCCTATGACTATTTGCCTAGAACTATTTTGGATAATTATCCATGACTATTGTGATTAATCGCTTATGATTCACAACTATGAGATTTTTACCTATGACCATGACTATGACTACTGGGGTTAATTGCATAAGACTATTATAGTTGATTGTTCATGCCCGTAACACTATAGTTGAAAACCATGTTGTACAACGAATTGGCATTTTTGTTGGATCGTATACCTAGGGTGTGACTTGCTTAGTTTATTCGCAATTATGTACCCCAAAACCATTGGATCCATTATCCTTGTATTTGGCTTGCTTTTGCATGCCTATTCTTTTTCAACGTTTATCATGACCATCACCTTATCTTGCTAGATTTGAAATCCTATATGCCAGTGATGTTGTAATCAATTATCTCAAGTTACATCATACTAGTCTTGTAACCCCTTTTATCGCTTTATGCTAGTCCCTTTTTGCCTATCACAGTTTTGATGCTATTCCCTCTATTTCAAGATTTGGATTTATTTGTAGTATAGTTGATTCACGTTCACGTGCGATGGGAATACGATTTGGGTAGATTAGGCAAAACATGAATTGGTTATGAACATGAATTATGAACTTGATAATAGGCAAAACTTGAAACATGAACATTGTTATAACTTGAATCTGGATGTGGGCATGAAACTTATCCTTGAAACTTGACACGAACTTGACATGAAACTTGAAACGTGGACATGACACTTAGAATGAACTTGAAAATGGCCAACTCGAGGTTGGGTTGAGTTTGCAGTGTAATTCTGCTCGGAACCGCCCGGCAAATCCAGTTACTGCAAACAATAGGATCCAATGTGGGTAGTTGTTCATATCGCACTTGAAAACTTGAGGTCAGACTGAGTTGTGGTGTAAATTTTCCCGGAACCGCCCGGCATATCCAGTGACCACAACAATAGGTCTGATGTGAGAGGTTTGGGTGCATTAATGAATTAATGCCACATGATAGAGTTAAGTCATGAACCGCTTGAACATACTTAACCAATTTGACACGATGATTTGATAAGGTTAAGTCATGAACCGCTTGAATATACTTAACCAATTTGACACGATGATTTGATAGGGTTAAGTCATGAACCGCTTGAATATACTTAACCAATTTGACACGATGTTTTGGTAGGGTTACGTCATGTACCGCTTTAATATACTTAACCAATTTGACACGATGATTTGATAGGGTTAAGTCATGAACCGCTTGAATACACTTAACCAACTTGACACATGATTCGTAGGGCTAAGTCATGAACTTGAACGACAACACTTAGCCAATTTGACATGATGCATAGGCGGGTTAAGTCACGAACTTGAATGACAACACTTAACCAACCTGACATGCTAGACTGATGGGGTTAAGTCTCGAATTTAATTAACAACACTTAACCTATTGGACGGAAACCCTAGTTACGCGGTCCTTTTCAGCAATAACCCACTAGATGTATCATGGTACCCTGGAACTAGGCAGGGTGGGGCACGATTACTGGGCTGATTGTAAGCGACCAGAACGACGGCTAAGTTGGTGCGCCATTGTAGGTTCAGGCGGACTATGGTCGTGCACGTAGTCCGGAGTTGAAAATGAAGGCACTGGGCACCAGTAGGTTTACACTGTGAGTGCTTGATTCGTGTCGGTGGTTGGCACCCTAGGGCTTGATACACCCTATGGTGGACCTAGCATAGGTGACTACATTTCGTGATTGGGCCGTATGACACAGACACATGAACGAGCTAGGACTTGTTAGGAGCCGATCGATTAATAGATCGTTACGTGGAAAAAGGGTGTTGTTCGTTACGTAGCATAATCCCTAGTGGTCCTAGGTGGCATAAACCCTAATCGAATCTAGAAAACGTTCAATAGGTAGCATAATACCTAGTGGTCCTAGGTGGCATAATCCTAGTTGAACACGCGATAGTTCATGATAAGGAAACCTAGCCAGAACAAGGGTGGCAGTCCAAACGATTTCAAGGATGGTGGCACTACGTTGAAGTAGTATAGAAATACGTGATGAAACCCGTATGATATACGGCAAGGGACTGTACATATACATGGAAAGGATGATACGGGTTGGGATACTAGTACAATTGGTGCAGAGAATATAGGAAATCAAAGAAAATAGTGGAACGGTGAAGCTTAGAAATCTTGCAATGTTATACTTAATAGAAACCTTGCAATGTGATAGTTGGTAGGAACCTTGTGATGACCCTCTTAATAGGAAGCATGGGATGTTGTACTTGATTCATCATGCCTGTAGCTTACCTTGTCATCATGCTTATGTTTACTTTCAGTTTATTCATGCCATATTATCTTCACCTGTTTTTATGCTGAAAGCCACTAGGACTTACTCAGTCTTTATGACTGACCCAGTTTGTTTCGCCTCTTTTTCTTTCGTCCCCCCCCCCCCCCCCGGTTCGCAGGGTGGGAATGCAGCTTAGTTCGGATCTTACCAAGCTCCAAGGCTCTTTCATGTACTGCTTGGATTTCTCTTGGCTATGTCTTGCTTTGCTGCTTTATTAGGGAATGATTTATGACTATGGTTTTATGCTTCTTTACTATTGCAAGACAGATTTTTATGTAATGGATTTAATAGCATTTTGATGTAAAAGGCTTTAGACCTTTATAGATTTTAAAGCAATGAAATTTGGTTCTTCTTTTGCTGTTTAATATGTTCTGTCTTGTAATATTTCTGTGTATGTTTACCTAGATAATGCTCCACCAAAGTTAGTGCATTCCCTTTGTGAGTGAACCTAGCGGAGGTGGGGTGTTATATTATTATAATCGAATGAGATTATAATTGAAATGGTTATGTAAATGACCAATCAGAATTCATATCAGTATAAAAAATATGGAATCAGATGAATTAAATCTGAAATCTAAATCATAATTGGAATTAAAATTCCTAAATGGGGGAAAAGTGTTTGCAAATGAACTTGGATTGAATATATGAGAATTTTAAAATCATGTGAGATTTTAATTTGTTTTACGAGCATTGTGTTTGGTATTTTGAAATAGATTTCAAAATGAAAATGTTTAAATACAGTATCTATAAGTGATATAGTATTGAACTCACTTCGATAGCTGGGGAATAACTCTGATGATGCTGGCCACATCATCAGTGTTCATTTCCGAGTTCTAAGTGACAAATTACTGCCAAAGATCTTGTTTTGAATTGCTTTGAGAAAAACAAGTTGTTTCGAATCCTAAAAAGGAATATTGGTTTTTTTAAAAGAGCTAAACTGTTTAAAAACTCCCAGGGAGATTGTTTGAACAAAGACAAAATTAAATAGAAATTGGGAAAGAAAATATGAATTGAACTGAAACCAATTAATTGGAAAGTGAATCAGGATATAATATATCAAGTAGAATCAGATTTTGAATTATGAGACAAGAATCTGAAATGGTATTGGACGGGTAAGTTAAGGGTTGAAAATGATAATGGATGGAAATTGAGTTAAGAATGGGATTTGGCTTGGACGCGTGAAGGATTTGGTTTTGAGGATAAAATTGGAATTTTGTTTGGGAATGCATTTGTATATGCTGACAGGGTAGCAGACGGAAAGAATATAATGATATGCCCAACAAAAAGGTACACGTTTATTTTTATATGGGTTTGGTGATTTATGAGCCTATTTGGCAAGCCGCTTGGCTGTTTTATTTTCTTTTGGATTGGAGAAGGCATAGAAAGGCGAGTTGTAGTTGTACCAATTGAGCCGTACAAAGGAGGTGCTGGCGACATTTTTCGGAAATTTAAGGCGTTAGAAAATTTTTGATATTTTTGAAAATATTTATTTATAGTATTGAATTGTTATTTGATTTAAGATAAATAAGATTTGGAAATTTTTGGGTTTGTAGCGTTCTTTCTTACCTTAGCAATTTCGAGGACGAAATTATTTTAAGGAGGGAAGAATGTAACATCCCGTATTTTTGGCCGTCAAATATTTAATTTATTTTATTTTTATAAATATTATATTTGGGATATTAATGGATTTTTAATATTTAATTCATTATTTAAAACGAAGTTTGAATGTTAATTTTTATTTATAATATAAAACGAGCCCGAAATCGTGCGACAGTTCGTAATATGGAGTTTTGAACTTCAACTCGATATACATGATCCGATTTAAGTCGAATTTCTGTGAAACACGTTGGAACCGTATTGACGATAATTTTGATATGAAAGAGAAAAATTTAGATTTCGTATTATAAATTTTAAGTTATGGCCAAATCAAAATTTGAAATAATCGCTGCGGAAATCGTTATTAAATTATAGGCCTTTAAAATAGTCGTTTTGTAAACGGACTCAGTTTTTGACGGAATCAGTTTCATTGGGACTATAACGTTAAATTATTGTACAGTGTTAAATGGAATGGCAAATCGATGTCGTATGTGACCACGGTAGCCGTAAACGCCAGTTCATTTTCTATAGCGCGTAATTAATTCAATAAAGGGATATTTGAGTGTAATTTGAACAGACAATCTAATTAGGTCGCAAAACCAAATTCGTTGAGTTCGTATCGTCGATTATAGTTAGGATAGGTATATAGTTTGTTATCTTTGGAGACCGAGTAATTTGGCGTTAAAAAGGGTATTGCGGTGCGCGATAAAAATAGCCTACCAGGGAAACAGTCTCAGAATGCGACGAAACTGGTGCCGTTGGGTCCGTATTGAAAAATCATTGTAATATTTCAAAGTTTCGAGTTAATTTGATTTATCTGGTGACCGTGGAAAAATTAAACGCGTGTTTATTTCTGGGTTTATAAAGGAATTTTTTTCAAACAATGTCGGATTTCGACAAAACTTGTCCCATTGGGTCCGGAATACCTTTTTACACTAAGATTAGCTTTTTTTTATCAGTAAACAGAGATCATTTATAGGGGTTTTAATCAACTACTTTGCGATGAAGTTTCGTTAATTAATATAATATTTATCCGCAACCCTATAAATACCCCAATACCGTATAACCCTAATTTCTATTCTCGTTTGGTCAAAACCTAATTTCAGCCGCCACATCTTTCTTCATGAACGAACGATCGTAATCACTCCATTCTTCCTCCACAAAATTCTCCAAATTCATCAATCAATTCACAAACTTTTTACACCAAAACTCTCCACCTTGATGAGATCTACGATCTCAATGGCTATAATGATGTTTCAAAAGCTGTACTGACCACGGTTAACCCTCGAAGTGGCTGCGCTCAGGGTAATTTTGAGGGTCCGATACAGTACCAAGAGGAGAGAGGCTTTGGGTGAACATTGACATGGTTGCGGCGCACACGGTGGGGGATTCCGATCAACCTCCAATCGAGGGAGGCAGCCTGATGACGATGGCATCGTGTTTCCAAGGAAACGAAGGAGCTGAGAAAATATTCTGGAGAAAGACGAGGACCTGAGGAGTTTTGATCGGCCGTTGCTGTCCATAGTAGTATGATTTCAACAGTAACTAATTAATTTAGTTTTAATAAATTACGATTAGAGCATAATGATGATTAAATCATGATTCAACAGGGGACGGTTGCCTTTGGGTTTAGTAAAGAAAAAGGTACAAGAACTAGGATGTGGAACACAAAAATTGGGGTTGTGCATTTTTGTTTCATTTCAAAAGGGGTGAAACGGCAGTGAGGAATCAGTGAAACAGTTAATGGGAGAACATTATTTTTCAAAGGAAATGGACGGCTTAACCATATGATTAACTAAGTAATTAGTTTAAGACTTGATTAATTTTTAAAGCCTAATTTTTGTAATCAAATAACTATTAACTTATATCATGGTTTGATGTCAGCATGAATATGAAGCAGGATCAAGCCATGAACGAGGATACGAGATTTGAAGAGGAAACCATTTCAGCCGAGCACTTATAACTTAAAATGTAATTAAGTTAAATAAATATATTGTTAAGGTTAAATGTTTAATTTAAATTCGTGCGTACTAAAATATTTATAACCAACCATATGTTATCAGAATCAGACAAGCAAGGTACCATTGGAATCGCGTTGACAAGCACTAAGTCATGGAATAGAACTGGACGGAATTTGAATCAACGGATATTTTCAGTTAAATTTAACGATTGTTAATTTAACTGAAATGAGTTGTTTAGGCAGCAAATCAAATCAAGGTGAGTTAAACTCACTCAGTTTTTTCATTTATATTTTATATAAATTGGGTTTTTATTTTGTGTGCTCTGTTTGCTATGGTTGATGGTTGCCAGTATATATTTATTTGTTGATTAAACTGATGAAATTAAACCGTCGTTTAATTTGAGTAAATTACCAAATCGTTATTTTAACGATTGTTTCCAATAAAGGTAACTTATCTTGTTGGTCACATTTATAAAATAAACGTTTTTAAATTGTTGAATTGTTTGAATTGCTTATGGTTGATGTTAAATGGCCGTTATTTATTGTTATCAGTTAAATGAAACTGAATGATCTGGTTTGTGATAACCGTTTTGAATACAGGGAAGAACAGATTAGAGGGATCCAACCGGATTCCTCAAAAATATTATTTGTTTTCATACTATCATATATGAACTGTCCTATTTGGGGTAATTGATTTGATTGTTGATTTGTTAACTGAAATTTCAACATCTGTTTGTTTAAACCAATGGACGGTATTGGTTGAGTATTTGGCAGCGTATGGCCTATAAAATCAATCGTTTTATAAATATTGATTCACCGTCAGATGAGTCGATAGAGACGAAGTTATAAAATTTATTTTATAATTGGAGTTAGATATTGAAGTATATTATTTTGAATAAAGGTTATTAAAGAGAAATAAATAAATATTTTATTTATTTAAGACTTCGATTTGTAAATAATTTATTTTATAAAGTAAATTCTAATGTTAATTAGATCTACAAGTATGAGAATAAGAAATGAATCGAGTGGATAAACTTTGATAATTGTTTTGTAAAGAAACAATTAATGGAATTATTTAAATTATTTATATTTTTAATTAATTTAAAGTGAGGATTAATTGGAATCGGTTAACGAGATAATCGAGTTTTGAGTTAATTAAATCGATCGTTTTGAATTGGAATTGATTATCAAATTGATGTATTTCGATTAAAATAGTTTAATGAATATTGTTTAAATTTAAATAAGTTTTTTAAAGAGATTTACTATTTACTTTAGTAAATAAAGAGATTAACCACTTTTACAGTAGTTAGGGATTGAAGAAATTATTATTCTGATTAACGATAATTTGGAAAATTACTTTTTAAATGAGAATGCATTTAAAAAGTGATCGAAGGTGAAATGTAATCCAACTGAATGGCGAACGGAATTCATGAACGGGTTTTATATTTAAAATCCAAATTTTTATAACGGAGTTATAAAGATAATTTTAAACGAATACGACAACTTAAAATAAAGGTTACTTAATTATTTGAATTAAGTGAAACGAAGATTAAGAAAAAGGGTTATAATAAACCAGGAGTGTATAAATGAGAAATAAAGTGTAAAAGCTTAAATTTTATATTAACGTTTCTTGAAAAATGAGATCAAGTAAAAAGGGGGGAAATTGAAATAGAATTTCTAAAGTGGGGAATAGTCAAATAGATTTGAAAGGAGACTGGAAATAAGTGAATCTGGTTAAAGAAGTGGGTTATAGGGTTGTATAACCAAATCCAAGTTATAATGGGATGTGTTTTGAAACTGAAGGGAATATTGATTATTTGATTACAACTTATATTTATTGAGGATAAGAACGTTGTTGATCAAGGTCTGAGAAGTAAATCAAAAATACCCCAACTTGAACAACATCGGGATTATCTGAAGATGATATTAGTTGGTAATTGTAAGAGAGATTAGCGATAATTGATTATTTCCATTTGTGAAATAATAAGGCAACGTTTGGTGGAAATCTGGGGAATATATATAACGAGAGATCCTAAGTGAAGGAAATGTAAAGTTGAGTTTTACTTTGTATGAATGAATATTGCTTAGGGTTTCAAGAAGGGAATAAAAGATAGTACGTAAAGCTATTTACGAAAAATAAGTGAATGGATTTCCCAGTTTTAAATAATGAAGAATGGTATAACAAATGTTTTTGAAAGGAGAATTTAGTGGAAACTGATTTTGGCTATTAGTTATTTTTCTAAGTATTATAATGAAATGATTTGAAGGGCATTAACGTATAAGAATTATCATATTTTTAAATATTAAAGAGTTAGAAGTTTTAATTAAGCAGAAGTGAACTAGTTTGTTTTAAATTTAAAAAGGCCAAGTGGTGCTGAATACTGAACTAGTGAACTCACTGGATTATCATGATTGAATCACTGTATATTTTGATAGTTAAATCACCAACTATCAAATCTTTCCAATACATCGAAAACCAGTTTGACCAACAAATACATGAAGATATCAAAAGATGATCGAGGTGGAGCATGGAAGACCGTGGATATTCATAAACGGAAGAACCACTAATATTCTCTGCCTGGAAAGTAGAGATAATCTGTGACTCTGTCGTGGTTGGAATCTACATGTTGCAAGGTCTACTCGTTACTGATCCATGGGGTGATTCCTATATTGGATGCAATAGGAGAGTACCTTCGGTTCATCCTGTTCCTGGATGACTTGTATGGACGAATGTCTGACAGAGTATTTCCAAAGGGTCACGTACGTTGATTTCTTCAAACGTGCTATAGTCGTTGGTGGAGAATTGCCGTTCTCTTAGCTTCCAGCTAGAGTATTTTTGTGGGCGTCAATTAGTGATATCTGACGGATCTGACGATGTGGCATTCAAAGTGAATGGTGACCATGTGTTCAAAGGTTAAACTAAACCTCAAGCCTCACCAACCGGGAAATGACAAAAATCGGGCAGGCAGCATGGCTATGTGGGTCGCTCCCATTAGGGTGTATAATCAACTATCTAGAGAAATTCCTATTTACTTCTTTAATCTATCTTCGATGTTGTCCCTTTTCGGGAGACGGTTGCTGATCCCAACCGTCGGTGATATACATTCGATACACTCAAGCGAAATGAGTGGTCGGTCATGTGAGGGCTGGGTTGCAAGACGCTCTTGTTGAACCCAGTGTATTCGCCTCTAGAGATACACTATCGGCAGGTGGTCCCATACCTTGTCATAGTCGGAATCCAATCTCCAATAAGTGCCCGCGGTTTTGATTGTATACTATATATGTGGAGCGTGAGATGCAAGCGTTCCACTAGATTGATAATTACTTGTATTTAGACATTATTATAATATCAGAAAAGAAGTTGGTTTTAAAACTGTTTTGGGTTATCGTAAGGTAAAAACTGTCTGTGTTTATGTGTGGATTTGGTCTTACGATTATCCTTTTCTTTTGAAAGATTTTGAACTTTAAAATCATGATTTGGATGATTTACCCTTTTTACTGTGCGAGTTTATCTCACTCTGGTTCACCAGACTGACCCAGTGTTTTGTAAATGCTCGGGTTAGCCCGGGGTGTACAAGTTCAGGTTATCGAATGCTGTGATGTCCAGAGATGAGCTGGAGATGTTCAGACTTATGATATTATATAGCTACTATTCCGCTATGTGTTGTATATGGGAACAGGTTGTTATAACTGTCCCGTTGTGTGATGTACTCTGATACTGTAAGTATTTATAAAGCTCTCAATAAAGATTTATTTCTGTATTTTATTTTGTTCCACTGCGATGTGAGACTCTGTGTTATGTTGTTCCTTCTTCTTCTTCTTCTATTCTAATATTTCTTTCTTATCTCACCCTCTAAATTCTTTCTAATAACTATCCAGTGTTTACGGTGCTTGGAGGGTCGGCATAAGTTACGACAAGGGTATTTATGTCGATTTCTAGGGAAAACCCTTGGGTCGTTACACCCTTTATTGATCCACTAGGGTGATGGGTCAACCTATTTGAACAACCATGCACGATTTCTTACCCTGGCACGAAAAAGAGGAACGGTTAGATTTTATTTGTGGGTTTTAGGGAAATGTGTATGGTTGAGAATTGTTGATATGATTAATTAGTATTGACCCAAGGATAGAGCAATTCAGAGTGAAAACCTAATATCTTATGGTTGATTGTCTTCTACTCCAACTATAAATAAACCTCCACCCCATCTCCTTTTCCTCACAACTCTTCTTTTATCCGCTATGCAATGTAAATATTCTTCCTGAAAGTAATGAAGTTTTGAAAAAAAATAGTTTTCCACGATTTATAAACATATTTTGGAGGATTGTTTACATATATTCTGGAGTTCTACTGGGGTCATATAGGAAGCAATCATTGGTGAGATTACTATGATTATTTAGATTTTTGATAAGGAAAATTAAAATTTATACAATAGTAGTTGTAGATATTTTCAGATCTAAATTATTCATAGTTTATATACAAATTCAGAATATTTATAGTTTATTTATAGATTCAATTTGTTCTTATTTCTTTTCTGTCTATTTCTACAAAATTTGTAAACTAATATGTTCAGATTTCTTTGCCCTTTTCTATTTTCTTGTTTGGCAGTTCATTTTGGTTAAGCCCAAATATGCCTAAAAGGTATATGAATACTGTGACAGCCCGCCCCGGACCAGCCGATGTTTCCTCCAAAATGCGTTGTGCCGATGCCCGACTAGCACGGGACGGTCGCCAAATGAAAGGAAAAGGGATGAAGAATCAACAAAGAACCTGTAGAATGTCTCACAGCGCATGGAATAACATACAATAATAACATACTTGACATAAAATGGGAGAGACATTGCATAAGCTGAAAACTAAACCATAATCATCATAGCAACGAAAATTCAAAATATAGCTTATTACAATTCCAACTTACTGTCTCTAAGCAAAGAAAGAGGTGCACTACTAATGCCCAAAGTAGTGACCAGCAACAACACAGGGAGAATATCTATGTATATCATACGTGGAAGCCTCATGCTCGTCTCCGGTACAGCTACTCGTGCATACCGCCTAACCTGTCTCTAGTCTACTCGTTTAAGAGCACACAGAGTAATAAGAAGAGACATAAAACTCTAGGTCAGACAAAATTCTAGTATGAGCGATATGCAGCAAAACAGAACAATAGCAGGTATACATAACCATACCTGAACCTGGACCTGCAACCAAAGAGTTAGCACAGCAAGATGTACAATACTCTAATGTGACACTAACACATGGTGTAAAGATACGGGGGAGGGGGTGTGCATGTCATGGTGATAGCAAACATCAAACATAGCATCATCCTCACATCTCTCACTTAGTGCGTAAAGCATACGATATCTGAAACGACCCAAAATCCCCCTTACGGGAAATCACGGATTGAGTTGAGGACAAGACGAATCTGAACACAAACATAGGAACATTTCATTGCTTATTACAACAATTCCATCAGAATACAAGAATATTGCAGAGTATGAATAAATATTACACAGAAAATATCAGAGATTTAAATTACATTTAAATACATCGCAGTGGAAAATAATACAAAACACAACTAGAAGTAATAAACGGATACAGAGCTTTCCGAGTATCGTTCCAGCTGTAAATCGGGATCCTGTGAATATAAAACGCAAAACCAAAACTACTTGCTGCCCGTGCGGAAAATAAGGGCACCCAGAGTTTAGGTTAAAATAATAAACTCCAGGTCAGTCATGTGACTGGTGTGAGAACTAAAACAATTATTAATCTTTATTTTAAAGTTAGGTAAAACAAGGGACCACGCCGTATAACACGGAACGGGTTTCCTCCCAAAAATACCAGTGCATAAAACAAGAGAGCAATGCTAAATAAAGAAAAATGAAGCTATTATAAGACCCAGGTCCCATCACACAATGCAACGCAAGCCGGAGGATAGGGGTTTTACCTTATAATAGCCAAGAATGCTTAGTACGTGAAATTTCATGTTTTATTATTACTGTAAGTGTATAGTGTCAAAACAATTTCAAATCATAAGTATAAATCAGAGACAGCATAAGTGCCCCATACCACTATGTCGCCATATATAGGTTTACAACTAAAACAACAAAGTCTCGTATTGGAAGTTGGATTTCCATCTGTGAACCAAGGCAAAAGATAGTCCTTACCGATTCGAGAGCCTCTAGTCCGCCCCTCAGGTTAGAGCTCGAGTGACCTTTGGATCGTCAAGGCCGATCCACCGTTGTGGATTAAAATGCCTGAACACTGTGTTTCCCTGCCCTTTAGGGCGTAAATGAGCCAAATGACTCCATCGACTCCACACAGTCACCGATATATCCGAGGCGCCTCGCAACAGCAACAACCACATAAGTCAAACTTGTCAGGGCGTGTAAAACCACTGACGCCATTTCTAACTAGAAAGAAACGCAAGTCCTCCCTGAGGTCCTTCTCCCGTTTCTAGTTCACAACCGGGGTGTGAGGCTCGCGAATCAACGCTACACAAAGCTATGCCACACAGGCCGTGCTTTGATCATCAACCACAAGAGTCTGCTTTTCAACAGAAGCCTTGATCATATTGCCACTTAGGCATGCCACACAGGCAATTCACTCCATGCGTTTGATATCCATCATTATATAACCTCTGAGCTCGTACGTCTCAGAGAAGGGCGTTAAGCAAGAGAATAAATTCTCCGCTGCCAAACAGATATATATTTAATAGAAATCAATCACACATAATAAAATCCAATGTCCGACACACAGTCCATTTACAAGTTCGTTCTGGGTCTGAACGAAACCGGAGGCACCTAGTACCCCGCATATCCATCGATCTCCAAGTACGTCTGGACGATCACCAACTGATTCCCTCCTCTTGGGTGTACGACCCAATTAAGATCACCAGTAATTATCCAAACGATGTTGAAGACCTCTGGTCTTCGACCACCGTCTTCATCCTTGACACCACGTCGAATCAGTTATTCAGAATGGGATAAACCCGGTCTTTCTGAATAACTCGCGTATATAATAAACAAGTGTTACACAAACACAACATAAGCCTCATTCCAATTAAGAATATTCTTTTTTTCAAATATTCTTATACTTTGGGAAAGGTTCCCATTAATTTTATCAAAGATAAATTCTTTAAATTTATTCTTTAATCTTCTTTGAATATCAATTCAAACTAGTCGGGATTAGCGAACCACACCAAAGTAATCGTTTATTTTATTTCCCAATCCCAACCTATTCATCCCATAAAGTGAAACGGATCATACTTCATATCTAACACCACGGTGTTATTGGTAAATTCAATTACCATTTCACGTTCAAATCTAATTAAAGATTTAACTATCGCCTGGAGAAAAACTGGTGATACTCCATTCTCGACTATTTCAATCTAATTAAAGATTCATTAAAACCCCACTTAGTTTTAATCTTCACAGAAATCAATATCCTATCTTTAACTGGGTTAAAGAACCAATGTCATCTAAAACACGATTCACGAAAAACCCAAAATCACATTCACTAATTATCAGGTTAAAGAACAAGTGTTATTTAAAACTATGTTCACGATAAACCCAAAAATCAATTCAAATTCAAATTCAATTAAATACCATTTAATTGGTATATTTCATTAAATCTAAATAAAAAGATTTAATCTTTTTCTCAACTGGGTTTAAGAGCAGTGTTAATGAAGACACCATTCACGACAAACCCAAATCATATTTGATATTATATACAAGGCTCTGAATAGAAAATATATCGACTTATATTCAATATCAAATTCTACGACCAACAAATATCATATTGGAAATAACGATATAAATATATCTTTTAAATTTCCATAACAATATTTGCATAATTACGAAATCCAACATCGAAATATTCCAAAGATAATTTCGATTCAAATCCATTCTACTTTGATATATTCCGAGATTCAGAATTGTGGCATTCTGGCAGGGCTTTGGGTTAGACAAACCTAGCCCTTAAAAAGTAAAATTTTGCAAACGACCTCCGAATTCGAGGAAATTACTTCCGATAGATTCGGAATATTAAATTATTGCTAGATTCCAGAATTCGTAATTTTTGGAGCTAGTATGTGGCCGTGCGCAATAAATTGTGAATCGATTAGTCATTTAAGCCTAAACCGAAGCTTTTTGAGCAAACAGACTCGGAATTCAACGAAACTAGTTTCTATGGCACCGTATCATCAAGACATAGCTGCATGTCCATTTTCATCGCCAATGGAGTTCGTATGTGCTTGGGGCACCGATAAATGTCGAGCAAAGACAACATAATTGATAAAATTTGATTTTTCCAACTTTACACTGTATAACCCTCTTTTCCATTAACTAAAATTCATTACTCTTCCTCAATATGGTAGCAGCCCTCTTCATCCCACTCGCAATTTTGCAAAAAAGCCTCTGAGTCTTAAATATTTTACATCTTTAAATCCGTAAACAATTAGCCCAAACTCATTAAAGCGAAGTTGTAGATCATGATCATCTCTACCTCCCACTAAAATTTCATGACCTATCATCGCACGGATTTGCCAGAATCGATGGTCAAAGGCAGAAAACTAACTTTCGATTTTGGTGGTTTTCCGGCCAATCCGTCGATCGTTAGGCGATGGCTCCAACTAGAAAGTTGTTCACAAGAGGTCGGGCTACAACATCTCTTTTGGGTGTTTCGTCTAAAACAGGCCGCGGTGGCCGGAAATCATAGATGAACGTTAGCCGATGTTTTAGGTAGGTCAGCAAACCTTTTTTGGCGATCTAGTCGGTGGTGGAGGTGTTTTCAGTTGGGGGTTGCTTAAGGTAAAAGGTTCGTCTTGGCGAGCCGGTCAATCCTAAGGGGGTGCGCGACCGCCACATCGCCTGTAGCTGCTGGAAAGTTGGTCGACGCAGATTTGGGGTTGGGAAAAATTTCGACGATCGACGTCGATTGGAGGGCGGTGGCTTCAGGCGCAGGCGCGCCTCACGTAGGGGGAGTGACCAGAGGGGTCGGTCGGCGTCCAGGCGGCACCAGCGAGAAGCGGTGAAGCTCCGGTAATGGTGAACCCACGTGAATGGTAATTTGAAGTTTAAAATTTAAATCAATTATTTAATTCGTGTTTACAAACTTCGTAACTCCATATCTTTTGCATACGGACTCAGAATCGCGTGAAACTGGATCCGTTGCAATCGTGGAGTCGAGACCTTCGCGTGAGCACTAATTTCTTCAAATTTGGAGCAATTTAGAATTTGGGGCAAAAGTTGATCTGAACCGTCAAATAAAGACTGATGGAGTGGAAACCAATGTGAGAACTCTTTCTTACTTAACTATTTTTGTTATGTAATTATATCCTAGATTGTAAATGGTGCTTAGTAGCTCCTGTCACTATTATTTGAAATCATGGATGATTTGTTGATTGATTGATTTATTTGGATGTGAATTGTTTGTGAATGGTTATTGCTAACCCTCTTTTTGGCAAGAGTCTCAACGAGCCAAACCAAAGCCCAAACGCGCAACCAGATATAAGCCGCGCTTTAGGAAGCCCAGTAGGAACATAGTCCGAAGCAGTCACATATCGGCCCAAGCCCAGCCTAATCAGATTGACTGCTTACTCCGGAAGAATCGCTCTCTTAGTCGACCGAGTATTTCGCTCCCAAGCAGAGCGCGTCGACCGGTTATCTCGGGCCAGCGTGGAAACCTTCTACAAAGCCAGTCCACCAGATATTTCGACTTTCGAGGCAGTAAAGGCGGTCAAACCATAAGAGGACAAAGCTCTACTTTTGATATGCCTCTCCGTAGATGCCACGTCAGCCACAACCTCCGAGGATACTATTTATGAACAGTGGAATCAGTCTTCCAGCCGTAATTCAAGCCAATAGATGGATTCCACCACTACACCAAAAATGCCAATTTGGCAGTGCTCATAGCCGTATCAAAATTGATTTGATACGGTTTTAAGCCGTATCAAAAAATGGCGTCTTTGTTGTTTGATACGGTTTTAAGTCGTATCAAAATCATAAATTGATACGGCTTAAAACCGTATCAAATTGGTAATTTGATACGGTTTTAAGCCATATCAATTTATGATTTTGATACGGCTTAAAACCGTATCAATTGATGTTTTTGATATGGCTTTAGACCATATTAAATTATCAATTTGGTATGGCCTTAGGCCGTATCAAATACATGCATTTGATACGGTCATTAGCCATATCAAATTGATAATTTGATACGGCTATTGGCCGTATCAAATTTAAAAAAAAATCACAATTTGTTGGTATCCATCAATTCTGCTTTCATCATCATACAATATTGCAACAAGACTAGTCAGTCATAAACTTAGCTTACATAATTTGTTTGCAAAACCTTACAATGAGCATTTGTCTACAACATTGCAGTATGAAAACATCGATACCAAAAGGCATTATATATAAATACAAGGAGATGAATTTATTGGTAGAAAATTATCCAACTTACAAAAATCAATGTATAGAAGTACTCAATTGTCGCAAGCAGAAGATCAAAGCAACAAAGCCTAAAACATACATAAGACAATGGATTGATACACCTCATAGACTTCAGTTTCACTACTAATATACAATGATACATAATACATATTACATACTGATATTGTGATACTACTATGGTACTAAGCTGAAAGTCTGAAACTTACATGTCTCCACTTCCGGTCTTCCACCACTGCTCCTCTCAGTCCTCACCTGCGGTTTTAAATGAAGTGGAATGAAAATGAATCAAAACAGGGGTGATCCGGTCTAAAAAGGGATTTAAACTATGAGATTTTAAATTTTCTGATAACAATGAATGGCTAAATACAACGCTTCCATGTAAAGTAGTAAAGCCAAAGCTAGAAGATACTGTGTGATTCACATGTTGACTAATACGACTCTCGTGCACTTCATGTGTACATCTGTGTTAAGATTAAAAAGGATACCTGCACTGTCAAGTCCATTTTCATTTTAGATGAATAGGTCATGTTTTGTAGTCTGGCATGCCTGGGATACAATTTTAACTCATCCTCCTTGTCTTCTTTGTCGGTTCAAAAGGCGGGTTTTTCTAGTTTAACTTTTCCATACTTCTGCGTTCGCAAACTCAGTTCCGGAACTGAGTTCGCGAACTCGGTTCTGGAATGAAATAGTCAATCCTAACCTAAAACGTAAAATTTCAAGATGCTAAACATCTATATAAAAACTTTTAAAGTATATTTGCCAACATTGTAGCAACCTGGAAGTAGACAGATCAAGGCATCTATAGGTATATATTGGTCTTCAAGCATAAGTTTCCGAAATTTTCTAGCATATAAATGTTCGTTTATTTACATGTGAAGGTAGTGTGTTCATGGTACAAATAAGACGTGCACTGCAGTGTAACAAGTCAAGTACTTATATATAGGTACGAGTAACAAGCATACTTCAGGTTTCATTCAACAAGCATAAACAACAATGGCATTGTTGTGGCCACGCATGTTGCCATAGTGCGATGCAAGGAAGTGCGACTGAATAAAAAATTTCCCATGGCATCCTAATCTGGTGTAGAGAACAAGTTCCCAAAATATGTCAAAGACTCGACCCAGTTGTGACAGTAAATTGTTTCCCCTTCAAATTTTGATACAAACCAAAATTCAGTTTAATGTATTAACACATACATTATTGAGGTGCGCACATAACATATCCTCACAAAAGGACAAGGTATATAAACTAAGCCAGCTTGCTTTGATTTAGCATCACAGCATAAATTTATTTTTCATGCATATTTGATGTCCTAATGTACATGCAAAGGTAAACAGGTTCAAAGTAAGGAAGTATGAGTTTCTAAACAGCAAATTTAAGTTGCTAAAATAACATACAACAATAAGGCGATTTTATATTACTGACAACATTTACACTTTCACGTGACATGGTGCTGAAATTCCAAACAGACAGTAAATGAAATGACATAGCTAACCCAAAGTTCGTATTCAGGTTTGATTTTCTAAATACTTAAGCATAGAGACAAAGAGGTATGAATTTATATTTCAGGTTTACACCTAAACAAAAATATTTCAGGAGAAGTGATAACAAAAGTGACAAGGTACTGTACTGGCAACATGTCAAGCCCTATTGGTCTACATGAACAACAATACAATGGGTACACATGACCAATCCCACAAAGCCGAGCCAGTGCAAGGAGGTATACCCACATATCAATCAAAATTATCTTAGTATTTAAAACAAAGTAAGAAAGTGGTCACGGTTTCGCAAACTCGGTTCTGGACTGAGTTCGCAAACTCGATTCGAAACGAGTTTGCTGCAAACTCAGTTCCGGAACAAGTTTGCGAACTCGGTTCCAGACTGAGTTTGCGAACTCAGTTCCGGAACAGAGTTTGTTCCGGAACTGAGTTTGCGAACTCGGTTCCGGAACGAGTTCGCGAACTACCCGGTTCCGGAATGAGTTCGCGAACTACTCGGTTCCGGAACGAGTTCGCGAACTACTCGGTTTCGGAACGAGTTCGCGAACTCGGTTCCGGAAAGAGTTCGCAAACTCGGTTCCGGAACGAGTTCGCAAACTCGGTTTGGAACTGAGTTTGCAAACTCGGTTCGAGTTTGAACTCAGTTCGAAATAGAGTTTGTTGCAAACTCAGTTACTAGGAGAAAAATATTATAGTCATACTAACTCGAAATGAAGTGGAAGAAGTTTACAGAGCAGAATGGGAACAGAGCTCAAACAAGAACTATTTTTTATGAAAAACTTAAAATATTTCTTAAAATAACATTTAGTTACTAACATAGACTTCAATCAACACCTTCCGAGATGTTCACATGCAACAACGACTAGCTCAACCAACAACCATAAAATGAAATTTCGGATCTTGCGATATTCAGCTCTACGAAGTTCAGCCAAATGTTAACCTGCATTTTTGAAATGCATAGATAAATGTACGACTTAATAATGTATTAGTTACTATGGGAAATATAAATTTTAAGTAAATCATATTTTGCTGGTACCTTTGACAATCTGCAATCTAGCAGCAAGAGAGTGAGGGCATAATGAAAGCAGAAAAAGTGGCCTCTCAATAATCCACAAAAGCTGACAAATTATCCAACTATCCAACTACAGTTATTAGTTTTATTTTCTAAAAATAAATAAAATAAAAAGAAACAGATAGAGACACAACACATACTTATACTATGCACCAGATTGCAGGTCTGTTGTAGCTTAGTAACATTCAAGAATAAGTTTGACAACCAGACAAATGATACATACATTATTATACAAACATAATAAAAACCTACAATTCAAAATATATGGTAATGAACTTATACTTACAATTTGCGAGATCAATATAAGCAACTGATACAAGAAAACGAGGGACCAAATATTTAAGGTCGTAGCAGACGGTTGTACGAAGAAATATTACGTATACCACACTGACTGTTCAAACTCAGTTCGAAACTGAGTTTGCAAACTCAGTTAAATAATTAGTACTTCTGACTAGTTTAACTGAAATTAATCATAATTAGTACTTCTGACTAATTTAATTCGGTTAAATAACAACTAAGAAATAAAATATGGATGATACAACTATAATAAGAAGGCTGATACTATAAATTGTATTATCAAAAACCGAATCAATGTTCAAAGTCTAAAACTGAAAGAAAACAACATTTTTAATATGTTTTTAAAGCTCAAAGTCTCATGTGAATTGGCATCTAATTTTGATTTAAGTTTTACACTTCAATTGTAAGTGTGGTATTGTAAATGTTGTGCCCTGAAAATGTTTAGACATTGTTGTGGATTGATTTGTTTGGGAGTATAAGATATGATAAAAGAATAAAATGAAATGGATTTTTAGCTTATGGCTGTAAATGAAACTAGAAGAATATATGATTTTATTTGTATCTATGCACTCAACTCACTCTTTTTATCTGTAAGGGTTAAGAGTTTGTCTATAATAGACTTTTCATGTGAAGGATTTTGTTGCTTAAAAACAGTAACATCAAGGTCTCAAATAATGGAATAATGTTATGAAATTTAGACAGAGCTGGACCATTTTAATATGTATAAATAGTTCAAGTTCTCTTTTTAACAAATGCACAAATAGGAATTTTTCTTCCATGGATGTAATATCTGAGAACCAATGTTGATAGATACACAAACTTGATTGATTATATTACTCCTAATGTTGCACTGTAAACTTCCAAGGGTAGAAGAATGGAGGATTTATTGAAGAGATGCTGCAAAACAATTACTAATTTGAACTAACACCAATAAGTGACGCTGATTGTAGAAATTAAAATCGAAGACTAGCAAAAAAAGGCACTCTGATAAAAACTTATGATGTGCAAGTATAAAGACCATGTAAATATACTACACATAACACTCGAACATGCAGCTACTATCAATGACCATTGCGGTCAAGTCCCCCAAAAAATAATCCTAGTTGCAGCTATTAAATACAAGGAGACAAGGTTTACCGCCCCATGTAAAACTCAAACATGTATTTAGGCAGTGATTAGGCATTAATTAAGGCTCAATGTCACGTGTAAACATCAATGTGCCAGTTTTAAACAATTTTGCATATTAAGTTATTAACAAATCATGAGCACAATCAAAATTCTAAAATTTCAGTTTACATCAATCGACAATAAACAAAACACTAAAATAGTATCCACAAACACTAGTTACCAAAAGTTTCTACCTCTGATTGATCCTTGATTAATCCCTTCTTAAACGGTTAATCTTTAATCAATACTAATCACCTAGTTTCTACCTAGCGTTATTTATAACCTTGCCCCTAAGGAGTAAAAATAATAATCAAATTTGAGACCACACTGGTATAATTCTTCAGTATAATTGAGGATGTATGTAAGATTCATTCTTAGTATGTGCTTTAAAATATGAAAGACAGTATATTCCCAAATAAAAGAAGACATATTTAGGAAACAAATATGAATTTTAATCTAACAGCAAGAAAGTTAGGATATGATTTCAGCCATAATCCATATGTCCGATTTTTATTTTATAGCATATGTTTTTCAGTGTAACATGTGCCCTGACTAAAGACCCCTTTTTTAAGCATATTAGAAATATTAATTATAGGTTTTCAACAAATCAAAATAACAATATTACAAAAAAATTAACAGTAAACTAGTTCCATGTCCAATTTTGCCTCTTGTAGTCCAAAATAATGTTCATTTACTACTACAGCATTAAAAAAAATTGCAAGAATAAAAAAAGACAAGCTTTTTCTTTAAAAGTGATACTTTAAAAGTAAGATTTAATTTCTAGTTCAAGAAATAATTTGATTTCAAGCATTAACTTTATATTAATGTTCTAATTTCTTGCTTCCAGGATGGATACTGTTGTTCCAATCCATTTCCAATTTCTGGGTCGGAACAGTACTAAAATACAACTCAGGATTACAATAAAAAATAATTTTGTGATTTCTTGATAAATTAACCGTACTTTCGTTCAAGGAAAGCAACTCGTTGAGTTTGATAATCAATTTAGCAAGATTTGGCAATACTGCAACGGGCTAAAATTAAAATTGTCATGCTAACTAGAAGCAATTCAATCCATGATTATAGATCGTCAAGCTAGCTAGAAGCAATACCATGCATGTTAATTGGAACATTCAAGGTTAAGAATATGAAAACTAGGGTTAAGAATATGAAAGCTCACCAGTCCCACCAAGTTTAGGGCAGTCAAACACGGGTTCGACGAGCACTAGAAAAGGAAGATGCTTAGTCGAAATCGGAATTGGAGGATGAAGGAATATTCGATTTCTGGAGCAGACGAATTGAAATTAAAATGGAAGAAAGGGAATATGAACAAAGGGGGAAACTAATTTCGATACGGGTTGTGAGAAATGGAAAAATAGTGGGGAAGCTGGGAGCGAATATTTGATGCGGATTTGATAAGGATGGCAACCGTATCAAATCTAGTGATCCGAGAAACTGAAGATGTGCGGTTGGATTTTAGTTGTTGGGATGACGCGGATTGCAAAAGAAAATTAGATACGGGTATGAGCTCTGTCAAATTTGATACAGCTTAAAGCCGTATCAAATCTCTACATCCTGGTGTGCTAAATTCGCTGTTTTGGTGTAGTGCACGTGTCTAGGCTTTCCCGAAATGGCTGGATCATACCGCAACTACCCAAGCTGCATTCTCCACCTAAATACCTCTATGCTTAAAGAAGAAAGGGACCTCTAGAGACTCTTGTTTTTCTCTTCAACTCCACTACATCCTATAGGAGTTCGCATCTCTCTATCTCTTACAAGAAGAAGGGAAAATAATCATCTTCTTTCTCTTTTTCAGAAAAAGCATTGTAATTGTAATAAAAAAAGAGAAATAATATATAAAGTGGACGTAGGCATCGTCTTTGCCGAACCACTATAAAGCTCTGTGTGTGCTCCCCGTTCTTTTACTTTTTATTGCATTTTTAATCTTTATTCGTGTGTTGATCACGCGATTGGGGGTTGATCGTCACTAGTAACCAACTTTTGACGTCAACACTTTGGCACGCTAGGAAGGGGGTAACGCACCGACATTGCCATCGAACTCCTGCTTATCTCAGGTCATGGCAAACAAACGAAAGAAAGATGCAGCATCCACTCGTCCCGTAAACATCGATGCAGCCAACACCATGCTGCAGAAGTAAGCCACGAAGTTTCCTCTTATGACGACATGTCTCGATTCCTTACCCGGGACGACATGGATAAAATCATGGTCGAACTCAGAGACCATATGACATCTCAGGGTAAAGTCCTCAAACGACAGCAACAGTTGATGGATCACCTTCTCGGTCGATTGGAAACAGGGTTGAACGCTTCAACATCAATTCCTCCACAGGCCGAGACTGGGGCAGCAACTGACCCTCAGTATACTCGAAATCAGGCCACTGATCGGGCTACACCTTTATTTCATCCTGAATTAGTCCCACCAACCAATCAAGCCCAGCCAGGAGTATCGCTTCCAGCGACCAGCGCGGTTGTGGCCGCAGAACATCAGGAGATGGACGATCAAGATCTAGGTCGTTTGGCAAATATGCCTCCGCTCTTTGGAACATCTCGACCTGTCGAATCGGTCGAGCTACCACCAGGTCCCTCAGAATCAACGCCATTCCCATTACAACCCGGGATCTTGCCACAGGCCAGTCTAACCACTCTTCCTTTTCAACGAAGACTTGGAGTAAATATCCCTTCGAATGAGGGAAGCCAGCCTACCATGCCGGCCCTCACCGTAGCAAAAGGAAACACCACCGTAAACCCTCCTAACCTCGCTTCAAGCGGGGGCAACCTTGGCCTCCGAACATCACATGCTATGCTGGATCAGCCCAAACCCTTTGTACAGGCATGGCTCGACCCACGACTCATCAGGTTCCAGAGGGGCCATTCTTTCCAGAACCACACGCCAGATCTCACCTTCCCTCATACCTTCACTCAAATCTCGGAGGTCGAGCCCAGCCAACGGCCACCCTTCCGAGCATGCTTTTGTCGGATCCTCGTGCAGAACCCTCTAAGGATGCAAAACTAAGTTCATAGCAACAACTCCTCGGAGATGGGAGCCAGCTTGCAAGCATCGTCCGACGCTTCACGCGGGGCAACTCCTCGCAGCAAGACATAGACAATGTCAATCGCAACCCCTTCACTAGAGAAATCAGAAATTCTCGAAATCCTCCAGACTTCAGGTTCCCAGCCATCGAGCCATACAACGGTCGCACTGACCCGACCATTCACCTCATGCGATACATGCGACATATGGAAGTACTTGGTGCATCGACCAGCTTCATGGCTAAGTGCTTTCCTCTCTTTCTCATAGTTATAGCAGGTATGTGGTTTCGGCAGCTAACAACGGAGTCGGTTAGTAGCTGGAATACTCTGGTCACCCGCTTCATCGAACAGTTTCGAGTGCATATCTCTCGACCGAAAAGTGTCATGTTTTTATCTACCATCAAGCAGCCATCCGGAGAGATGCTAAGATCCTTTCTCGAAAGATTTAACGCAGTTGTAGCATCTGTCGATCGGCCCGAGCCATCGATGGTGCTGATGGAAGCCATCGCGGGAGTTCAGAAGAGATCAGAATTCTCAAACTCCTTAACCAGAGATCCCCCAAAAGATATAGATGATTTTTACTCCGAGGTCGAGAGATTCCTCCGACAAGAGGATGCCAGCCTTGAAATGGAGAGCCTTGAAGTTTTAGTATCCAAACAACAAGGTCCACTCAACGGAAATGCCCAGAATAAAGGAGGAGGAAAGGCCCCGGAAAAGGATGAACGCAATGTGCGACCTCGAAATGAAAACAAATATGATCGATACACCGAGCTCAATTCTTCTTTGCTCGATATCTACCTCGATATATGCGAGTCCTTGCCTACTCTAAGACCACCTCGACGAGAACCGACCTGGATGGAACTCGATTCTGGCAAGCATTGTATATTCCACAACGTAGCTGGACATAATACAAATTATTACCGACATCTGCGCGATCTCATCGAAGGACGAGTCAGAAAAGGGGAACTCGCTGAATATGTCAAAGATCGCGCCCCGGCCATGCCGTTGCGATCCTCTGCTCAAGCTCCTCAAGCTGGTCCGTGAGCTCCTAGAAACGGAAAGGACCCTAAGACTAGCACTCGCGACATTATCAGTAATTAGATTTTTTATCTTTTCTTTCGATGTATTTCTTTCAATAACAAGGACGTCTTGATTTTAGCTCTTAAGAATGCTCTGTAATCAATCGTTGTCCTCGTAGAATTTCTTTTCTTTAGTTGCTTAGCATTTATGAATTTTACTTTTTGTAAAAGTAGATCATGTTGTGAAATTGTAACAACCCGTAAAATGCGGGCCAGTTTAAAATTTTTATTTTGGCAATTTTAGCGAATTTTGATATTTAAAATATATTATTTTAAATAATATCGACGTGAAATTTATTTTGAATATAATTAGAACGTATATATTATACGCGTCGTCGTTAGAATATATAATAATTATATATAATTATAAAAGGAATTGAAAATGGCGCGGTGGTTCGAAAATTCGATTTCTAATTTCAAATGAATATACAGAATTCAATATAAGTCAGAATTGAACGAAACAAGAAATATTTGAATCTGTATAACTATATCTTAGTAACGAAGTTAACAAACTGAGATTTCATCTTAGAAATGATAAGATATGTCCAGTTTAAAATTAGAAATAGTCGCTGTGGAATTTATATATATTTATATATATATAAGGCCCTTAAAAATAGCAATTTTGCAAACGACCTCGGATTTCGACGAAACCACTTTTGTTGGATCCGCAGTGTCAAGTTATTGTTAGGTTTCAAATTTCATAATTTTCTGAATCAATATGTGAGCGTGGCAAAGGAAAACGCGTTTGACCAGTTTCAGTTGATTTTAATCGACTGGAAATTGGCCATTTTTCCAACGGTCTCAAAATTCGACGAAACTAGTTTTGTTAGGACCGTATCGTCAATACGAAACTAGAAAATATTTTTCTGGAATTTTTCTAGTTAGTATGTGACCCCGGTAATTTGAAATGTACGTTTAAAATTCAATATAAGGATTTAAATGTAAATTCAACGGGAACTGATTGTAACGATCAAACCAGCTTACGATACATATCCCATTGTGTTCGGAATGGGGGTAAAACGCTATGGACGACAGGCGGTGGACCTCGTTTCGAGGTCGTATGTAAAAGTCAACCCTTTTGCAAAATTTAATAATTAAATAATAATAAAATAAATAAAAAAAATTACCTTTCCCCCCCTTTTCTTCTTCGTTGCCCCCCCCCCCCCCCCCGAATCACTTATCAGAAATCGATTTAGGATAAAAAAAAAAAAAAAACCTAAGCATCGCGACGCCCGCCCCCTCGTCTCGACGTCGACGAAGACATCACCGCCTCCATCGACGAAGACCCGAAGCCCCCCAGATCGCAATCGCCGACGACATCTTCTCCCCCCTCGCTCGCGAAGCTGAAGCCGACCGCCACCAGAGAAATCCCCCCCCCCCCCCTTCTTCTGAATACTGTAAGTATTTTATGGTATTTTATTTTTATTTTAATTCATTAAAAATAATTTCGATTTTGGGTATAAAAAAACCGATTTTTTTTAAAGGGTTTAAAACAGGTTTTTTTAAAGGGTTTAAAACAGATTTTAAAAGAACTTTAAACTGATTTTATTTTTATACATTTATAAACTGATTTTAAAGAATTTAAAACTGTTTTTTTTACATTTATAAAAACTGTTTTGTTTTTAAAATTTAAAAACCGATTTTGTTAAAGTAAAAACAGAAATTTTTATAAAGTTTAAAACTGAATTTTTTTAAAGTTAAAACTGTTATTTTTAAAAGCAATTTAAAACTGAATTTTTAAAAAGAAATAAAACTGTTTTTGAAATAAAAGAAAAAAACATATTTTTATATGTTGAAAGAAAAAGTAAAAAACATATTTTTATATGTTGAAAGCAAAAGTAAAAAACATATTTTTATATGTTGAAAGCAAAAGTAAAAAAAACATATTTTTATATGTTGAAAGCAAAAGAAAAAAACATATTTTTATATGTTGAAAGCAAAAGTAAAAAAACATATTTTTATATGTTGAAAGCAAAAGTAAAAAAACATATTTTTATATGTTGAAAGCAAAAGAAAAAAACATATTTTTATATGTTGAAAGCAAAAGTAAAAATCATATTTTTATATATTGAATAGCATCGTAAAAATTCGATTTCTACATATGTAGAGAATACGGGCAACGAAGGCGAGTTGGCGAAGATTTCCTGCATTAGAAGTGCCGTGGAGCTAGGATAGCTAAAAGTGAGAATTTCTCACCTTTCAATTTCTTTTCTAGTTATATATATATATATACTAGGATGCAGACGGTGCTTAGTAGCACCCGACACAATCGTCCACAGACCATGGACTTGTTTGTTTGGTTGCATAGATTAGTTGAATTATTTGTTTGAATTGAATTGTTTGGTGAGATGAGATTGATTTGATTGATGTGTGAATGGCGTGGGCCTTCACTAGACCGGGGATAAGGCTAGGCCTCGTCCCGTTTCTAGTATCGTGTCGTTATGCCGCCGAAATTTTCTAAAATATGTTAGAAAAATAAAAATATCATTTTATTGAATAAATGAATTGAATAGAAATTCATAGGTTGAAATAAAATGTTTTATCATTAAAAATATAATTTTTAACGTGAAGTGAATAAAATAGAATATTCATTTACAAACCAGACGGTTTGTTTATGTACACCTATTTGAATGACATTGATTGGGACGATAAATTTTACACATCGCCCAACAGCACAAATAAAATATGTGTTTGATTGTTTGAAACCCCACACAGGTGTTAGGATGAAATATGCAGTTCACTCATCCTGATTGATTAAAAATGTCGATCGATTGATTGACAGGCTGTTATAAGCGTTAGATATTTATATTTGATGCTTATACAGTGTAGTGCACTTTGGTTGATGGTTGATTATTTTTCAATGTAATTATATACATGTGTTGTATGAAAATCCATATAATTAACTTTATATGGTAATTGATTGGGCCTCATTCCAATTTGAAAAATAAAGAATATTATAAAATAAAAGTTCATGTGTTGACAGTACTCATTCATTGAGATTGGTCATGTGTTGAACGAAATATTTTGATAATAACAACTATTTTGAAAAAGAAATATTTGAAATAGAATATTTGAAAATAGAAATTTATGAAGCCGTGTTGATTAGATTGACGCCATTTTGACGTGAACGATATTTATATCGATTTTAAAACGATTTCGAAATGAATTGAATTGAAAACGATTTCGAAATGAATTGAATTGAAAACGAATTCAAAATGAATTGAAAACGATTTCGAAATGAATTGAATTGAAAACGATTTCGAAATGAATTGAATTGAAAACGAATTCAAATGGAATTGAAAGCGAATTGAAATGAATTCAAATTGAATTGAAATTTAAATTGAATAGAAATAAATTTTAAAACGAATTTATAGAGAAGAATTCAATTTTGATTTGAATTGAAACGGAAGTTGAAATTGCTTTTGAAACGAATTTAAAACTATTTATATAATTCGTTTTAAATAGAAATCGACGATATATATATTATATATATTATATATATAATATAATGGCCTGAATAGAACGCGCCGCGCCGCGGCAGTTCGTGAATTTCGACCATTTATTTCAAACGGACATTGCGGGAGATCCGACCGTCGGATTCTCCTAAAACCGGAACCGTTGGGTTCGTATCGAAAAGAGCTTTCTAACGAATATTAGAAATTTGAAATCTAACGGTTGGATTTGGAATTATGTCCAAATCAAATTCGAAAAAGGTCGCTGTAAGTGCAGTTCGATGGCCGTTGATGGAAATCGACTGTACGGGCCTTGATAAAATTATTAAAAATAGTAATAATTTGTGTAAAATCATAAGAAATGATTTAGAAAGAATTGGGATGAAAAACTCCCTATTTGAAAGGATAAAAATAGATTTTTATCGAAATGAACTAGTTTTGAACTAGAATTATAATTCTATTTATTTTTAAATAAATAAATTGAATTCGAAAAGGGTTTTAAAAATAACCAAAATTTCCAATGATTGCATTGGAATGGATTTGAATCGAAATTGTCTTCGGAATATTTCGATGTTGGATTTCGTGACTATACAGATGTTGTTATGGAAATTTGAAAGATAGATATATATATCGTTATTTCCAATACGATATCTGTTGGTCGTAGAATTTGATATTGAATATAAGCCGGGATATTTTCTATTCAGGGCCTTGTATTGAATATCAAATGTGATTTGGGTTTGTCGTGAATGGTGTCTTCACTAACACTGTTCTTGAACCCAGTTGAGAAAAGATTAAATCTTTTTATTTAGATTTAATGAAGTGTACCAATTAAATAACATTTAATTGGAATTGAATCGATATTGATTTTTGGGTTTATCGTGAATGGTGTTTTAAATAACACTCGTTCTTTAACCCGATAATTAATGATTGTGATTTTGGGTTTACCGTGAACCGTGTTTTAAATGACACTGATTCTTTAACCCAGTTAACGATTAAAACTAAGTGGAGTTTTAATGAATCTTTAATTAGATTGAAATGATCGAAAATGGAGTATCACCAGTTTTGCTCCAGGCGATAGTTAAATCTTTAATTAGATTTGAACGAGAAATGGTAATTGAATTTACCGATAACACTGTGGTGTTAGATATGAAGTATAACCAGTTTTACTTCATGGGATGAATAGGTTGGGATTGGGAAATTAAAACAAATGATTACTTCGGTAAGGTTCGTTAATCCCGACTAGTTTTGAATTGATATTCAAAGTAGATTAAAGAATAAATTCAAGGAATTTATCTTTGATAAAATTAATGGGAATCTTTCCCTATGAATGTGAAATTTAGAAACTAACTGTCGGTTAGCCAAGCAGAATGGTTTTCTGGATATTGATCTGATGTTGGTTTCGGCCTTCGGGGTTAATATTTGGGGAACTATTCTCTTGATTAATTTGCGGTTAGTGACTGATGAATTGGAATGAGGCGTATGTTGTGTTTGTGTAACACTTATTTAAAATATACGCGAGTTATTCGGAAAGGCCGGGTTTATCCCATTCTGAATAACTGATACGACGATAAGTCGAAGATGAAGACGATGGTCGAAGACCGGAAGTCTTCACGTCGTTTGGGTGATAACTGATGATCTTGATTGGGCTGTACACCCAAGAAGATGGAAACAGTTAGTGATCGTCCAGACGTACTTGGAGATCGATGGATATGCGGGGTACTAGGTGCCTCCGGTTTCGTTCAGACCCAGAACGGACTTGTAAATGGACTGTGTGTCCGACATTGGATTTTAGTCCGTATGATTGATCTCTATTAAATATATATCTGTTTGGCGGCGGAGAATTTATTCTCTTGCTTAACGCCCTTCTCTGAGACGTACGAGCTCAGGGGTTATATATTGATGGATATCAATCGCATGGAGTGAATTGCCTGTGTGGCATGCTAAGATGCGAATGATCAAGGCTTCTGTTGAAAAGCAAAGTCTTGTGGTTGATGATCGAAGCACGGCCTTTGTGGCGTAGCTTTGTGTAACGTTGATTCGCGAGTATCACACCCGGTATGAATCAAAAACGGGAGACGGACCTCAGGGAGGGCATGCGTTTCTTTCTAGTTATGAGTGGCGTCAGTGCTTGAACTGGCTGACGAGTTTGACTCATGTGGATGTTACTTATTATTACTTGCTGAAAAGCGAGGCGCCTCGTGATATCGGTTTCGGCCGATGCTTCTGGTCGGCTGACGGGCCAGGCTTACGCCCCAAAGGGTGGGGAGACGCATGTTCAGGCATTTTAATCCACATCGGTGGACCGGCCCTGACGATCCAAGGGTCACTCGAGCTCTGATCCTGAGGCTCGGACTAGACAGTCTCGAATCGGTAGAGGATCTTGCCCCTAGCCTCGGTTCATACCATAAATGATAACCCAACTTCCAATACGACCTTTGCGGTTTTGATTGTAAACTTATATATGGCGACATAGTGTTATGGGCCATTCATGCCGCCTATGATTGATACTTATGATTTGAAGTGTTTTAAACACTATGCACTTATAATAGTATCAAATGATTTGTTTTAAAGCGTATCAAGCATTCTTTGGCTGTTATAAGGGAAAACCCTATCCTCGACTGCGTTGCATTGTGTGATGGGACCTGGGTCTTATAACAGCTTCATTTTTCTTTATTTAGCATTGCGCTGTTTGTTTTATGCACTGGTATTCTTGGGAGGAAACCCGTTCCGTGTTATACGGCGTGGTCCCTTGATTTACCTAATGATTTAAAAATAAAGATTAATAACTGTTTTAGTTCTCACACCAGTCCCATGACTGACCTGGAGTTTATTGTTTTAACCTAAACTCTGGGTGCCCCTATTTTGACACGGGCAGCTAGTAGTTTTGGTTTTGCAGATTTATATTCACAGGATCCTGGTTTACAGCTGGAACGATATCCGGAAAGCTTTGTATCCGTATATCTACTTCTAGTTGTGTATTGTATTATTTTCCGCTGCTATGTATTTAAATGTAATTTAAATCTCTGATATTTCTGTGTAATATTTATTCATTTATACTCTGTATATTCTTGTAATCTGATGCATTGTTGTAATATACAATGAAACGTTCTTCTATATGTGTTCTGTTGTGGTTTGTTCTCGAACTATCCGACGCTTTCCTTTACGGGGAAGTTGCGGGTCTTTACAGAAATCTTTAAGCCAATCATGGATAATGCTCGCCCCTTGTATTGTGTGGTCAGTGTGAAAGCCCACCACCATTTCAAACGCCTACTCCTTCAAGTGAGTGAGGTCATATTTTCTAAATACGAGTGTGGACAACTCTCTCTTCTTTACACCATGAGCATGCGTAGCTCGCTAAACTAACCAACGTAACATGAGTCGAGCATAAGAAACACTTGCCTTAAGCCGAGCATGGTTTATGCTCTCCCCTAAGCCGAGTATGGTTAAAACTCGCCCTCTCTAAGCCGAGCATGGTTTATGCTCGCCCCTAAGACGAGCATGATTGATGCTCGCCACCCTCTAAGCTGAGCATGGTTTATGCTCACCCCTAAGCCGAGTATGGTTAATACTCGCCCTCTCTAAGACGAGCATGGTTTATGCTCGCCCCTAAGCCGAGCATAATTGATGCTCGCCACCCTCTAAGCCGAGCATGGTTTATGATCGCCCCTAAGCCGAGCATGGTTGATGCTCGCCACCCTCTAAAGCCAAGTAGGATAAAATGCTCGACCCATCGCCCTCCTCCAAAACGAGGATAGTTTGTTTTGTATTTGTAGGAACCAACTCTCATACAAATGGCAATCATCATCTCGGCCTTAATACGGTTCCCGATGGTTGTAGGTTTTCTGGCCTTAATACGACCTAGAATGGTCGTCGGGTTTCCGGCCTTAATACAACATCGGACCATCGGTTTTCTGGCCTCAATATGGTCCGGCGCGACCACAGAAGCTCGAGCATTTGTGTTTCGGTTCGGATTTCAAAACACATCTCCCTCTGTCGATGAAGATGCATTCTGAGGGGCAGAGTGTTAACCCTCTTTTTGGTAAGAGTCTCAACGAGCTAGACCAAAGCCCAAACGCGCAACCAGATATAAGCCGCGCTTTAGGAAGCCCAGCAGGAACACAGTCCGAAGCAGTCACATATCGGCCCAAGTCCAGCCTAATCAGATTGACTGCTTACTCCGGTAGAATCGCTCTCTTAGTCGACCGAGTATTTCTCTCCCAAGCAGAGCGCGTCGACTGATTATCTCGGGCCAGCGTGGAAACCTTCTATAAAGCCAGTACACCAGGTATTCCAACTTTTGAGGCAGTAAAGGCGGTCAAAACATATGCAGACAAAGCTCTACTTTTGATATGCCTCTCCGTGGATGCCACGTCAGCCACAACTTCCGCGGATACTATTTATGAACAGTGGAATCAGTCTTCCAGCCGCAATTCAAGCCAATAGATGGATTCCACGTGTCCAGGCTTTCCCGAAATGGCCGGACCATATCGTAACAACCCAAGCTGCATTCTCCACCTATAAATACCTCTAAGCTTAAAGAAGAAAGGGACCTCTAGAGACTCTTGTTTTTCTCTTCAACTCCACTACATCCTATACGAGTTCGCATCTCTCAATCTCTCACAAGAAGAAGGGAAAATAATCATCTTCTTTCTCTTCTTCAGAAAAAGCATTGTAATTGTAATAAAAAAAGAGAAATAATATATAAAGTGGACGTAAGCATCGTCTTTGCCAAACCACTATAAAAACTCTGTGTGTGCTCCCCGTTCTTTTACTTTTTATTGCATTTTTAATCTTTATTCGTGTGTTGATCACGCGATTGGGGGTTGATCGTCACTAGTAACCAACTTTTGACGTCAACAGTTATGTATGGCGCACACTAGTATCAAGAGAGGGATAATGCTAGACTTTATTCCGGTTCTACAAATAGCGTCATTATAATGGCGAAATTTTCTAAAACATGTCAGAATAATTATTGGATACCTAAAATAGGATTACACATCCATTTACAAGTCGGACGACTTGTTTATGTTTCGCTTATTTAAGTGATATCGACTGGGACGATAATTTTTACACATTGCCCAAGTGCACAAATAATAATCAGTATTTATTGGTTGAAACCCCACACGAGTCTTGGGATGATATTCTGATCACCCATCGCCCTTGTGATTAGTTGTATATCGATCGATTGATTGACAGACTGTTGTAAGCATTATTTATATACTCAATGCTTATACAGTTGTAGAATGCACTCTGGTTGTTATTTGGATGGTTAATGATTATTTATCATTATTATTGAATACATGCGATGTATGAAATCCATATAACTAAGATTATATGTTGGGCCTTATTCCAATTCGGAAATAAATGAATGTTTTAATACAATATTCTGTGAAGGATTAAAAAGATGATTTTGACGTCCGGTTTTGGATGGACACGAAAATATTTAAATATATAAAGCCGCGTTAAGTAGTTATGCGCCATTTTAACTCGAACGGATTTTTCTTTTCATTTTGTTCATTTTATAAGGAATATGTAAAATAAATGGATTTCAAAATTAGACATTTTGAAAAGATTATTGTTATGATGTCATAATAATATGGAAAATTCAATTTTGATTTACAATTGAAATGCAAATTGGAATCATTTTTAAAACGAACTTATAAACGTTTTTAAATTACGTTTTAAATGAAAATCGATTAAATATATTATATATATTTAAATGGACTGAATAGAATGTTTCACCCAGCAACCGTTCACGAATTTCAACCATTGACTTCGATTTGACATGATATATGGTACTCATGCCATCTATGATTGATACATTTATATTTGAAGCCGATTTCTTCACTTATAGTAATAATAAAAGAAGAATTTAGTGTACCAAGCATATTTGGCCATTATAAGGTAAAACTCTATCCTCTGGTTTGTGTTTGCATTATGTATTGGGACCTGAGTCTCATAATGGCTTCATTTTTCTCTTTAGCATTGCGCTATTTATTTTTATGCACTGGTATTCATAGTGGATAAGCTCGTTCCGTGTTATACGGCGTGGTCCCGTGATTTACCTAGCTTTAAAATAAAGTTAATAACTGTTTTAGTTCTCACACCAGTCCTATGAACGACTCGAGTTTATTGTTTTAACCTAAACTCTAGGGCCCCCTATTTTCCATACGGGAAGCTAGTTGTTTTGGTTTTTGCAGATATTTCTTTTCACATGATTCTAGATTATAGCTGGAGCTATATTCGAAAAACTTTGTATCTATGTATTTGTTTCAGTTGTGTTAATTGTTGTTTTCTGATATGCAATATACCTACGTATTATTTTTCCGCTGCTTTGTAAATTAATTTTCTGATATTTTCCGTTGTGTATTATTCATTGGTACTCTTATTCTTGTACTCTGATGTAAATTGCTATAATAGCAATGAAATGTTTTCATGTTCTATGTTCTGATGTATCGTGTTCTTAAAGCAATCCGCATTCCTGCTCGGTCTAGGCCGCTCAGGAGTTCGGGTCATCTCAAACGTTTTAATTTGGCACGGCCGCATACTAACTCTAAAAATTATGAAATTTGAAATCTCGCTATGTTTTACACATACGGTTCTAACAAAACTAATTTCATCGAATTTGAAGGCCATTTGAAAAATGGCCTTTTAACTAGCTTATAAATTATAACATAAGTTCAACATGCATTTAAATTTACTACGCTAACATACTAATTCCAATGGACTTGAAATTTTAAACCTGACAATAATTTGAAGTTTCAGATCCAAAAAATTAGTTTCATCAAAAACGGAGATCGTTTGCAAAATGACTATTTTTAAGGGTTTAAATAATATTAAAATATTAATATATTCCGTAGCGGCTTTTTTGATTTTTAATTGGACATAATTTACGATTTATAATATGAAACTTCAAATTCTTATACTTGTTAGAAATATATTATTAAAAATATTCTAACGTTTCATGTTTTATTGAAATCTGATGTAACAACCTGGAAAATCAGAACCAATTTAAAAATTTTATTTTGGCAATTTTAATGGATTTTGATTATTCAAAATGATTTATTTTCAATAATAATGACGAAAAAATCATTTTCGACAAAGTAAAATGAATAAATTTATTTTAATTATAAAACGAGCCTGAAATGGCGTGGTAGTTTGAAAATTCGATTTCTAATTTCAATTTAATATACATAATTCAATATAAGTCGGAATTGAATGAAACAAGAAATATTTGAATTTGTTGAACAATATCTTTCTAACGGATGTAAGAAACTGAAATTTCGTTTTATAAGTTGAAAGATATGTCAGTTCAAAATTCAGAAAAGTCGTTGGGGAATTTATATATATTTTAATATATATGAAGTCCTTAAAAATAGCCATTTTGCAAACGACCTCCGTTTTTGATGAAACCACTTTTGCCGGATCTGGGATGTCAAGTTATTGCTAGATTCAAATTTTCATAATTTTTGAAATCAATATGTGAGCGTGGCAAAAGAAAACATGTTTTGTCAATTTCAATTGAATTAGATCGACCAGAAAATGACCATTTTTCAAACGGTCTTCAAATTTAACGAAATTAGTTTTGTTAGGACCATATCGTCAATACGAAGCTAGAAATATTTTTTCTGGAAATTTTGGGGTCCGTATGTGGCCCCGGTAAATTAAAATGTGCGTTTGAATTTAAAATATAATGATTTATATTTTAAATTTAGCGGAAACTGATCGTAACAGCCGAATTGGCTTACGAAACATATCCAACTGTGTTCGAAATGGGGGTAATTAGCTAGGGGCGACAGTCGTTGGGCTTGATATGGAGTTCAGATTGAAAAGTGATTTTTTGAATTAAAAATTAAATATATATATTTATATAATATAGCAACCCCCTCCCCCCCCCCCCTCCGCACACACTCCTCTCTTCACTCAGACCATTCAAAATAAAATAAAATAAAACCCGCGTTGACACGCCCTAGCCCCCATCGGAGTCGTGCCCCAGTTCACTGACATCGCCTCCACCGTCGGCCTTCGAACACGCCGCGCCTCCCCTCCCTTCACCTTTCCCCTCTGATGCTAGCGTTCCCCCTTCTTCTCCGTCGAAGCCCAACCCTAAGCTCCTTCCCCAATCGCCGAAATCCGACGCCCAGAAGCCACCACTCTGAAGCCGCCTCCGGCCAATGCACCACTTCGAGCGCCCCCCTTTTCCTCCTCCGATCAACAGTAAGCTCTTTTCCTGATTTTGTTTTATTTACTTTATAAAATCTAATTTTTATGGTATATAAAATCTGATTTTTTTGTAGCATATAAAATCTTATTTTTATAGAATATAAGGTTAGGATTTTATAGAATATGAAGTTAGGATTTTATAGAGTATAAAGCTATGATTTTTAAAATAAAAAAGTACAATCAAAATACGATTTTTATATATTGTGAACATCGAATAGACTATGGTTTTTATAAATTAACAGATATGATTTTTAATCAAATAAAGTTATTATTTTTAGCTATAAAAGTTATGGGTTTTATTTGTATGAAGATGTGGGTTTTATTCATATAAAAATATGGTTTTATCATATGAATAACGACAAAAAGATTTGTTTTTTTATAGAAGAAAAAAAATAGATTTTTCATTGTAGAAAAATTAGATTTTTCATTGTAGAAAATTAAATTTTTCATTGTAGAAAAATTAGATTTTCACTTTGAAGTAGCGATAAAAATTCGATTTTTACATATATGAAGCAGCGATAAAAATTCGATTTTTACATATATGAAGTAGTGATAAAAATTCAATTTTTACATATATGAAGTAGAATTAAAAATTGGATTTTTATATAAGAAGTAGAGATATAAAAATATAATTTTTATATAGAAAGAAGCATTGTAAAAATACATGATTTTTATATATATGTAGCGAATTAAAAATATAATTTTTAACATAAACTGCGTGAAACAGATTACGTGGAAGTCACGACGAGGAACACTACGCACTAGAAATAAATCCGTTCAGAAATAAAGAATGGAGGAGTGGATCCCAAAGTTGAGAACTTCTCACCAAAATTATTTTTATATAGTTATTTATTTCATAACTACATATATGAACTGCTCCCTGTCGTCCACAGACCATGAATGACTTGTTTGATTTCATTATGTTGTGGTTTTTGGATTGAGTTATTTGTTTATTGAATTTGACATGGAATGTGAATGGAATAATTTGGTTCGATTATTGTGTGTATGGTACAAGCCAATATAGGAAAGGGGTAATGTTAGACATTACTTGATTTCAATATCGCGTTGTTATATTGCCGAAATTTTCTGAAATAAAAATTGTTAATTAAAAATAACATCTTTATTGAATAAATGAACTGTTAAAAAAAGTAAAGTGTTGAAATACACATTTAACATTAAAAATATAATTTTTAACGTGTAAATGAACGGCATGAAATTCTCCTGAAAGGAATTGAATATTCATTTACAAATCAGATAATTTGTTTATGTACACCTATTTTACTGATATTGATTGGGACGATGTATTTTAAACATCGCCCAACTGCACAAATAATATTCAGTATTTGTTGGTTGAAACCCTACACGGGTGTTGGGATGATATTTGACATACACTAATCCCAATTGTTTAGTTGTATGTCGATCGATTGGTTTACAGGCTAATGTAAGCGTTAAATATTTATATTTAATGCTTATGCAGTGTAGAGTGCACTTTGGATGATGGTTGGTTGTTTATCATTGTTGTTGTATACATGTATTGTATGAAATCCATATAATCAACATTATATGGTAATTGACTGTGTCTGATTCCAGTTCAGAAAGAACGAATTTTTAAAATAACGAATATTTTAAAATAATATTCAGAAAAGAATCAAAATCTGGTTTTGATGTCCGATTTGGGATGGACACGAATATATTTAAATATATAAAGCTGTGTTAATTAGATTAACACCATTTTAACGTGAACGATATTTATATCGATTTTATTCATTTTTATCACGAATATTGGAAATGAAGTGATTTCAAAATCTGATGTTTGAAAATATTATCATTTATAAGTTAGTGATATGGAATATTCAATTTTGATTTAAAATTGAATATGAAGTTGAAACCGTTTTGAAAACAAATTTAAAACGATTTATAAAATATGTTTTGAAAGGAAATCAACGAAATATATATAATATATATATATATGTAATGGCCTGAATAGAACGCGTCGCGCCGCGGTAGTTCGCGATTTTGACCATTGACTTCGAATTGACATTAGGGGACCCGACCGTCGGATTCTTCTGAAACCGGGACCATTGGGTTCATATCAAAAAGTGCTTTCCAATGAATATGAGATATTTAAAATCTAATGGTTGGATTTGAAATTATGTCCAAATCAAATTTGGAAAAGGTCGTTGTAAGTGCAGTTCGATGACCGTATATGAAAATCGATTGTACGGGCCTTGATAAAATTATTTAAAATATTAATAATTTGTGTAAAATCATAATAAATGGTTTGGGAAGAACTGGATGAAAAATTCCAAATTTGAAAAGATAAAAATATATTTTTATCGAAATGAACTAGTTGTGAACTAGAATTATAATCCAATATTTTTAAATAAATAAATTGGATTTGAAATGGTTTTAAGAATAACCGGAATTTCCAATATATGAATTGGAATGGATTTGAATCGAAATCACCTTCGAAATATTTCGATGTTGGATTTCATGATTATACAGGTATTGTTATGGAAATTTGAAAGATATATTTATATCTTTATTTCCAATACGATATTTGTTGGTTTCAGACTTTGATATTGAATATAAGCCGATATATTTTTAATTCAGAGCCTTGTATTTAATATCAAATTGGGTTTTAGGTTTTTTGTGAGTGGCATCTTAAATAACACTATTCTTAAACCCAGTTGAGAAAAGAATAAATCTTTTAATTAAGATTTTGTTAAGAAAATTAGAAACTAACTGGAGATCAAGTAAGTTGAATGGTTTCCTGGGTATTGATCTGATGTTGGTTTCGGCCTTCGGGATTAATATTTAGGGAATTGTTCTCTTATTAATTTACGGTTAGAGACTAATAGAATGGAATGTGATTTTGGGTTTATCATGAACCGTGTTTTAAATGACATTGGTTCTTTAACCTAGTTAAAGACAGGATTTATTTCCTAGATTTGAATAATCATTAATATTGATTTTTGGGAAGATTAAAACTAAATGAAGTTTTAATGAATCTTTGATTAGATTGAAAAGTGAATGTGATAATTAAAATTATCGATTCAAGAAAATGATCGAAAATGGAGTACCACCAGTTTTACTCCAGTTGATAGCTAAATCTTTAATTAGATTTCAACGTGAAATGGTAATTAATATTTACAGATAACACCGTGGTGTTAGATATGGAGTATTACCAGTTTTGCTCTACGGGATGAATAGGTTGAGATTGGGAAATGAAATCAATGATTACTTCTGTAAGGTGCGCTAATCCCGACTAGTTTGGAAAACCTTAATATGGTTTGAAATGATATTCAAAGGAAGATTAAAGAATAAATTTTAAAGAATTTATCTTTGATAAAATTAATGGGAACCTTTTCCTAAGAATGGGAATATTTGAACAAAGAATATTCTAAATTGGAATGGGGCGTATGTTGTGTTTTTATAGCACTCGTTTATTATATACGTGAGTTATTCAGAAAGGCCGGGTTTATACCCATTCTGAATAACTGATTAGACGATAAGTCGACGATGAAGACGGTGGTTGAAGACTGGAGGTCTTCACATCGTTTGGATGATTACTGATGTCTTGATTGGGTCGTACACCCAAGACGAGGTAATAAGTGGTGATCGTCCAGACGTACTTGGAGATCGACGGATATGCGAGGGCCTCTCTCCTGTATTGGACAAATGGGACGAGGAATAAGGTGCCTCCGGTTTCGATCAGACCCAGAACGAACTTGTAAATGGACTGTGTGTCTGACATTGGATTTCATTCTGTGTGATTGATAGACATCAGTCGCATGGCGTGAATTGCCTGTGTGGCATGCTGAGATGTAGTGATCAAGGCTTTTGTTGAAAAGAAGATCCTTGTGGTTGATGATCAAACCACGGCTTTAATATAGCATAGCTTTGTGTAGCGTTAATTCGTGGGCCTCAAACGCCGGTGTGAACCGGAAACGGGAGAGGACATCAGGGAGGACATGTGTTTCCTTCTAGCTCAGAGTGGTGTCAGTGGTTTTACAAGCCCTGGCAAGTTTGACTCATGTGGTTGTTGGAATGCGAGGCGCCTCGGTTATATCGGTACTACAGGGCCGATGGATGTTATGGTCTTTATACAGACCAGATTGACACCCCACAGGGCGGGGAAACGCATGTTCAGGCATTTTAATCCACTTCATGTGGACCAGCCCTGACGATCCAAGGTGCAGTTGCGGCTGTTCCTGGGGGCGGGCTAGAGCGTCTCGAAGCGGTGAGGACGATCCCTTGCCTCGATTCATAGATGGAAATCCAATTTCCAATACGTGAGATTTCGGTTTTAGTTGTAATCCTATTTATGGCAACATAGTGGGATGGGGCGCTTGTGCCGTCTATGCTTGATACATTTATATTTGAAGTTGTTTTATTCGCTTATAGCAATAATAAAAGATAAAATTTCGTGTATCAAGCATTATTTGGCTATTATACGGTAAAATCTTATCCTCCGGCTTGCGTTGCATTGTGTGACGGGACCTGGGTCTTATAATAGCTTCATTGTTCTTTATTTAGCATTGCGCTGTTTATTTATGCACTGGTATTCTTGGGAGGAAACCTGTTCCGTGTTATACGGTGTGGTCCCTTGATTTACCTAACTTTGAAATAAAGATTAATAATTGTTTTAGTTCTCACACCAGTCACATGACTGACCCGGAGTTTATTGTTTTGACCTAAACTCTGGGTGCCCCTATTTTCCACACGGACAGCTAGTAGTTTGGTTTTTGCAGATTTATCTTTACAGGATCCTGGTTTACAGCTAGAATGATATTCGGAAAGCTCTGTATCCGTATATCTCCCTCAGTTGTGTTTTGTATTATTTTTCCGCTGCATTGTAAATTGTAAATCTCTGATGTTTATCAAATGTATAATATTTATTCATACTCTGTAATATTCTTGTATTCTGATGAAATTGTTGTAATAAGCAATGAAATGTTCTTCTGTTTGTATTCTGATTTGTCGTGTTCTCAATTCAATTCGAGCTTTACTTTACGGGGAAGTTCAGATCATCTCATTTTGGTATCAGAGCTTTGGTTTACAGAGCTCGAGAACAAGACACATTAGAACTAAATGAAAGAATTCATCAGAGATTGGATTAGTAATATCCAATGAGAATGAATCGTTGGAGATGGGATCATCAGTATCCTAGAACGGTGTGAAGAGTATATTTTTAAAATGAAAACAATTTTTTTTTCGAAACTTTAAACCTTATGATACGTATTTCAATATTTTATTTGTATAGAATTTGGACAATCGAGTATATAGAGATTTTGCATATACGTCTCCCGAACGTATATTCAAAGCCTCAAATATACTGGATAGGTATAGAATCACACTCTAGTCGCCCGGAGGTGTTCTGATGGTGGTTTGAAACATCATCAGCATTTATGTTCGAGCTTCGGAAGCGAGATATCTATATGTTTCCAAAAGACTGGTGTGAGAACCAAAACTAGATAGGGCTTATTATTGTGAATTAGCATCAAAAATATGATTTTTGAATATTTATATCAAAGTTATATGAATAAAAAACAAACCAACTAATTGATTGTTAGTTGTGTTGTAAGATTATTGGTTTGATTAATTAAAATTTTGAACCATTAGCCAAATTGAATTAAAATCTTAAAATGATAAAATTAACATATTTATCATATATATGAAGTGCTAAAAATAGCTGTGTGGTGAAATAGATGTTTGTTTGCAAATAATATTATTTTTAGCTTAGATGTGCATATATATACGCATTGTTAAACAGGTAAATGGATTTGCTGTTAAGTAAAGAATTTATTTGCGTGCCCAACAAATAGGTAAACGTTAATGAGTTGGATGCGCAATTTTATTTATTATACAAACTCTCGTGAATGTCATTGGATGGGGAGTGCTGGTTGTAACACCCCACATCCGTTAAGGTCACTCACAAAGGGAATGCCTTAACTTCAATGGAGCATTATGGGTACTGGAACAGAAATATTACAAGACAGACATATATAAAATAGCGGAAAGCAAAGTGGAAGTACTTCAAATCACTTGCTAAATATAATTGTTTACAATAAAATCCCATTAACTTCCAATACCCAATTACATAGTTAAAATATCTGTCTTGCTAAAAAACAAAGAAGCATAAAATAAGTTGTAGTATTCCCCAATAAAGCAAAGCAAGCCATAGCCAAGAGAAATCCAAGCCATACAAGAAAGAGCCTTAGAGCTTGGTAAGATCCGAACTAAGCTGTATTCCCACCCTGTGAACCTGAGGGGTGGGGGGAAACGGAAGAAAAAGAGGCGAAACAAAACGGGTCAGTCATAAAGACTGAGTAAGTCCTAGTGACTTTCAGCATAAAAACAGGTAAAGATAACATGGTATGAATAAACTGAAAGTAAACATAAGCATGATGACAAGATAAGCCACAGGAAAGATAACTAAGAATAACCTCATTTGATTTTTGTCATGTATAACATTGCAAGGTTCCCATTCAAGATGAACTAAGTATAGTTTCGCAAGATTTCTATCAAGCATCGCAAGATTTCTCTACTTCACCATTAAAATGATATCTATTTGCTCTGCACCACCTAACTAGTGTCCCAACTAGTAATCTATATGAAATGATAAAATCATAACGTGATCCCAATCCCCGAAATTAAGGTTGCTTTCACGTGTACATCTATTATTTATTACCTAGATCTAATCTAGGGTTTTCTATCGAGCGATTCTTAGATTCAACCAGGATTTATGCCACCTAGGTCCAACCTAGGGATTATGCTACTAATTGAACGCTTCTTGGATTTAGGGTTTATGCCACCTAGGTCCAACCTAGGGATTATGCTACCTACGTGTATCATACGGCCCCCAATGATTGTAGATACCTATGCTGGTCCCACCATGGGGTGTATTAAGACCCATGGTGGCGGCCCCGACACAAAACTAGAAGACATAGGTTATACTACTGGTGTCCCCAGTGCCCTGGTTGTCTGCTTCGGAGTGTGTGCACGCCCGCACCCCGTTAGACCTGCACTGTGCACCCACCGCCGTCGTTTGACCGCTTACAATCAGCCCAGTAATCGTGCCCCACCCTGCCTAGTTTCAGGGTACCATTGATACCTGATTTTGGGTTACTGCTGAAATGGGTCCTCGTTACTAGGGTTTCCTACTGGTTAAGTGTGTGGGCCTATATATACAGATATTACCCACCTTCCCGTGATGTACTTAACCCTCTCCGTCCATTACGTTAAATTGGTTAAGTGTTTCTCTTGTTTTACTTAACCCTACCACACATCATGTTATATTGATTAAGTGTTGTTCCTTGTGTTACTTAACCCTACCGCAAGCCTTGTTATACTGGCTAAGTGTTCTCCCTTGTGTTAACTTAACCCCACCGCATGTCATGTCATATTGGTTAAGTGTTTATTGACTTAGCCCACCTACTTATCATGTTGTGACGGTTAAGTGTTACCCTCTATTGTTACATAACCTTACCACGCATCACGTTATATTGGTTAAGTGCATGTTAACTTAACCCCATCCACCAGTCATATTATAATGGTTAAGTGTTACTCTCGTGTGTTTACTTAACCCTACCACGCATCAGGTTATATCGATTGGGTGTTATCAACCTATTCAAGTTAGCCCAACCCATCCGCTAGTCACGTTATAACGGTTAAGTGTTATTAGCTTAGCCACGTTACTTAACCCACCCACTCATATCATATTGGTTAAGTGTCATTAGTCTAGTCATATCACTTAACCCACACATTGGTCTGATCAACAGTTATGTTGGTTGAGCCTGCACTTATAAGTTTTACATGTTCTTAAACCATACCGGTTAGGTCCACATTTATATGACAAATTTCCATGTCATCCCACCTAACCCTCTAACCATACCCACGTCTTATTATGGTTAGTATTCCTTGATTCATTCATTATGACGAACGAATCATGACCTCTCACATTATACCGTGCATTTTGTGGCCACTGGATTTGTCGGGCGGTTCCGGGCAGATTTACACCACAAACTGGGTCTAACCTCGTGTTATAAACCTTTACGCCTACAATTTGGCCTTCGACCTCTCACATTAGACTGACACTTTGTGGCTACTGGATTTGCGGGGCGGTTCCGGGCAGATTTACACCACAAACTGAGTCTAACCTCGTGTCAAAGGTTCATTAATGGTCGCATTCCACCCAAAACCCCAATATCAGTTCATGTGTTTAACATATATAAATGTTCATGATTCACGTTTTTGCCCGAAACGTATTCCCAAATTATTATCATAATTTACTATAAGGTTATGCCAAGTTATAGCCTCCTATTTCCAATACATACCAACTACCCAAAACCCAACTTAGGCGCGTTCATATTAAACTTTCTCCAAATCATAAATTATCATATATGCTTCTACTCCAAATTTTACATAATTAACATATGCCCAAGTTCTAGGTTACATGTCAGTTTTACATATGCCCAATTCATACCAAATTTACATATGTTCAATTCATGTCGTTTTACATGTATGCAAATTTTATACCAATTTACACATATATCAAGTTTCATACCGTTTTACATATGTCAAGATTCATGATCTACATGTTTACAAAGCTATGCTTAATTTACATAGATCTAGTTTTATACCCAAAATTACATGTTTAACATGTTTACACCAATTTACCCATAACGAGTTCTAGCCAAATTACATATATCAAGATCCATGTCAAACTATATATGCCAATCCCCATTCTTGCAATTACTATTACAATGACAATACCCAAATATTCAATTTCATGTTAATGGTAGTAATACCCAAATATCAAATTTTTATGTTATGCCATCAATTCCACCAAACACATATATCCAATTAGGTATTAACCCAATATTTCCCCGTATTCAATCGTACGCAAATCGCGTTTTAGGCCTAGGTCCGAAATTGACCAAGGTTCATCAAAAGAAAATAAATAGGGGGAGGTAGAAGTTGCAATAAGAGCAAGATCAGAAAGGAAACAGCATAAATCATCATGATAGACATAAAGATTACAACTTGATGATAACATCATTACGAATCAAGAAAACTGCTGAACAGATCATAAACTTGGCATGAGAATAAAGATAGACAAGTCTCAAATCTCAAGATTCAAGAAGCAACAGAAATAGATCGATAAACATACTTAAATCCAATTTCACTTCATCACATGCCCATATTATATTTAAATATTTTAATCTGAAAATAACTAGAACTTACAGAGCATGGCAAATGAATTACGAACTGAATTTGTTGTAAAAATGTCGCGGCGTTGTTGATTTATTGTCTTGAATCATTGTAGAAGCCTTGTTCTTCGAATTAAATTTTGTATGAAAGCTTTGTCCCTAGAATTGATTGGAGTTTGAATGCTTAAGCTTTAATTTGGGGCGACGGCCATGGTTCAAGAGGGAGTTCAGCAGCATGACGGCTTTAGTATTATATTATTTGTGTCAATTTAGGGTTTGACTTGAGTTGTATTTATAGAATCTTAATCTGATTTGAGCCGTCGATGAAGCTAGAGTGAATCCAGACCATCCATCTCAAGAGAAGCCAATCAGAAAGTGACATGTAAGCCCTAGTGACTCAGCCAAGCCTCAGAAATCGACCAGAACCCGATCATGCCAGCCAGGGCCTGACCAAGCCAGTTTTCTGGCTTGGGCGCACTTGGCAGGTGCGCCAGTGCTAAAATTGTACTGGCGCACTTCCCAAGTGCGCCAGTGCAATTTTTTTCTGGTGCACTTCCCAAGGGTGCCAGTGCATTCTGACCCGTTTTTGGTTTTTCTGCCCAACTTCGTTCGTCCATATCTTCTTCATACGGTATCCGTTTTACGCAAACTCGGACTCTATTTCAAGCAGAATTCCGAGACGAACGCTATGGCGTAACCCATTTCCCTTGATTCTTATTTTAAAAATTAATTATACCCTGATTTCTAGTTTCAACATGTTATTAAAATTCGGGTTGTTACATTCTCCCCTCCTTAAAGGATTTCGTCCCCGAAATCTTCAAGTTAAGAAGAATGTGTCCTACCATCCAATCATCCATCTACTCAATCATCAATCACAGGTATCTATTGTCCTTAAGAGATTTCTAATGATGTATGAACATATGCAGAAAGTGTGTGTATATGTTCCTTATCTAATGCAAATGATCAGGCCTGATTGATCTTCTTAATGCAAAATATGTTTAGTGCCATGAGTCCACATGTATGCAAATAGTCCTAGTCACACTAACACTATATGTGTGCACAAACATCCATCCATATGCAACACCCATATGATAACATATTCAAATTCATCCATAAAGAAGTATAAACACTCATGCATATGCAATATGAAAGGTGACTGGGCCGATCTAGTGCCTAATGTGTAAATGCATCCACGAGCAACCACTAGCAACCACTTGCAGCCACTTGCAACCATCAATCATAACATGTCTCAAACACATGTTTACACCCAATTGTTCCTACCTAAAGGTATAGTCGAATGATAGAAGAAAGTAAAAACTTTGTGCCCATTAGGCAATGTCAGAACTGGAAACCTACGTCACATATATACTGGTTAGGAGAAGAACTCCCTAAGCACCAGCCCGAAGACCGAAATCAACATCAGGCTGACGCCCAAAGAATTACTCAACCCAATGGACACCCTCAAGCTCCAACATGTATTACTAACAGATGATCCCTATGGGGTTTTGCAACAGAAATAGGATTGAGAATAGGACCGAGAGGCTATACTTAAAAGATAATATACAAGTAAGCTCTACAGGAAAAGAGGGATCAAGGATATACTCTTAAAAAGAGATATGATGTGCATGTCTAGTCTTCAATCTTCTAAGTCGTATTTCCTTGAGCTTAACTCCATTATGCTTTGACCGTCTTTAGCTTCACAATTTCGTAGCTTCTTAATTCCTATTTCCAAAATATGAGTTGGAACTCATTTCACTGTCGCCTCTCGTTCCACTTTCACTTGTTCTTTTTCTCGTATACCCAGCTTAAACATAATTGCGTACTCATGGTTTCATGCAAGCTCTGCAAAATTTACTAGTGAATTCGCTTACTAGAAGGTATTCCACATAAATGAATTATCTTTTGAAAAAAAATGCCAACCATGTTGCCAAGTGTACTTACTAAGGTAATTTTCTATAACTCATGCATAAGCGAAATGAACCATCCACCTTAGTGACGAACACTACTCGAGCAGATTGATAAATGTATCAAGAGATTCTAGGTAACTAAGCATGGCAGAACCCTAAGGGTTACACTAGACTTCGAGGGTATTACCGAGGCAAGTCAAGGGTCTAACTACCCTCTTTTCATACTCGATAATAGTATCATTTCTGGATAACCACTCCATCTCTAGAAACAACCCATAGCCCAAAAACATAAACGTTACTTCTAAACTTAACACTTAGCATAGACATTCTCAAATCCAAACAAGTCATGAATAAATGAGCCGATTCCCCAACAGGATTTGAGACAAAAATGGGACCCTCTACTACGCTAGTACTAAGGTGCAGAGACTCAATTATCGAAGCAGAATTAAAAAGGGAAGCGATGTACAAAAACAAAATTCTAACGGGATGATAGAAAAGGAAAGCTAAACTTTTAACAAAAACGTTACCACCTCTTCTTAGGTACGCTAGTAGTGAGAGCATACAATTGCCCTCTCGACGATCTTGTCCTTCGCCCTTGTCCCTTAATACTTAACTACATGTCCCTTTTTACCATACTAAAGATACTCTTTCTTGTCGTGGGTTTTATTATTCTTCCACTTTGGTCTCTTCCCTTTCACCTTTTCCTCCTTCGTGGATTAAGCCATATCAACAAGTTTCTCATCATTAGGCTTGTGTTATTTATTCTCGTTCTTGCTATCCTTGTATAGCTTGTTGACAAATTTCTCGAAAAGCTACCTCCATCGCACGGCAACTCTACAAAGCCTGAAATAAGATTAGACGCAGATGGAATTACTGCGGCTACAGATGGAAGTTGGGTACTCCTTGGCCCTCCGACATGCGTTGTATGCCTACAAACTATGGTGGAAAAGAAAGAGAGAAGAGACTCAACGAGAGAATCAAAAGATAATGCATATGGATATGGGGAATATGCCTTTCGTAAAACAAAACTTTTCTTAGAAAATGCTTCATTGTAAACGATTTTTGAAAATAGTTTTCAGAAGGTTTTAAAAACTTTTGCCCAGTCCGGTAACCTTCTGCTCTGATACCAAATGTAACACCCCACATCCGTTAAGGTCACTCACAAAGGGAATGCCTTAACTTCAATGGAGCATTATGGGTATTGGAACAGAAATATTACAAGATAGACATATATAAAACAGCGGAAAGTAAAGTGGAAGTACTTCAAATCACTTGCTAAATATAATTGTTTACAATAAAAGCCCATCAACTTCCAATACCCAATTACATAGTTAAAACATCTGTCTTGCTCAAAAACAAAGAAGCATAAAATAAGTTGTAGTATTCCGCAATAAAGCAAAGCAAGCTATAGCCAAGAGAAATCCAAGCCGTACAAGAAAGAGCCGTGGAGCTTGGTAAGATCCGAACTAAGCTGTATTCCCACCCTGTGAACCTTGGGGGGGGGGGAGGAAACGGAAGAAAAAGAGGCGAAACAAAACGGGTCAGTCATAAAGACTGAGTAAGTCCTAGTGACTTTCAGCATAAAAACGGGTAAAGATAACATGGCATGAATAAACTGAAAGTAAACATTAGCATGATGACAAGATAAGCCACAGGAAAGATAACTAAGAATAACCTCATATGATTTTTTTCATGTATAACATTGCAAGGTTCCCATTCAAGATGAACTAAGTATAGTTTCGCAAGATTTCTATCAAGCATCGCAAGATTTCTCTACTTCACCATTAAAATGATATCTATTTGCTCTGCACCACCTAACTAGTGTCCCAACTAGTAATCTATATGAAATGATAAAATCATAACGTGATCCCAATCCACAAAATTAAGGTTGCTTTCACGTGTACATCTATTATTTATTACCTAGATCTAATCTAGGGTTTTCTATCGAGCGATTCTTAGATTCAACCAGGATTTATGTCACCTAGGTCCAACCTAGGGATTATGCTACTAATTGAATGCTTCTTGGATTTAGGGTTTATGCCACCTAGGTCCAACCTAGGGATTATGCTACCTACGTGTATCATATGGCCCCCAATGATTGTAGATACCTATGCTGGTCCCACCATGGGGTGTATCAAGACCCATGGTGGCGGCCCCGACACAAAACTAGAAGACATAGGTTATACTACTGGTGTCCCCAGTGCCCTGGTTGTCTGCTCCGAAGTGTGTGCATGCCCACACCCCGTTAGACCTGCACTGTTCACCCACCGCCGTCGTTTGACCGCTTACAATCAGCCCAGTAATCGTGCCCCACCCTGCCTAGTTTCAGGGTACCGTTGATACCTGATTTTGGGTTACTGCTGAAATGGGTCCCCGTTACTAGGGTTTCCTACTGGTTAAGTGTGTGGGCCTATATATACAGATATTACCCACCTTCCCGTGATGTACTTAACCCTCTCCGTCCATTACGTTAAATTGGTTAAGTGTTTCTCTTGTTTTACTTAACCCTACCACACATCATGTTATATTGGTTAAGTGTTGTTCCTTGTGTTACTTAACCCTACCGCAAGCCTTGTTATACTGGCTAAGTGTTCTCCCTTGTGTTAACTTAACCCCACTGCATGTCATGTCATATTGGTTAAGTGTATATTGACTTAGCCCACCTACTTATCATGTTGTGACGATTAAGTGTTACCCTCTGTTGTTACTTAACCTTACCACGCATCACGTTATATTGGTTAAGTGCATGTTAACTTAACCCCATCCACCAGTCATATTGTAATGGTTAAGTGTTACTTTCGTGTGTTTACTTAACCCTACCATGCATCAGGTTATATCGATTGGGTGTTATTAACCTATTCAAGTTAGCCCAACCAATCCGCTAGTCACGTTATAACGGTTAAGTGTTATTAGCTTAGCCACGTTACTTAACCCACCCACTCATATCATATTGGTTAAGTGTCATTAGTCTAGTCATATCACTTAACCCACACATTGGTCTGATCAACAGTTATGTTGGTTGAGCCTGCACTTATAAGTTTTACATGTTCTTAAACCATACCGGTTAGGTCCACATTTATATGACAAATTTCCATGTCATCCCACCTAACCCTCTAACCATACCCACGTCTTATTATGGTTAGTATTCCTTGATTCATTCATTATGACGAACGAATCATGACCTCTCACATTATACCGTGCATTTTGTGGCCACTGGATTTGTCGGGCGGTTCCGGGCAGATTTACACCACAAACTGGGTCTAACCTCGTGTTATAAACCTTTACGCCTACAATTTGGCCTTCGACCTCTCACATTAGACTGACACTTTGTGGCTACTGGATTTGCCGGGCGGTTCCGGGCAGATTTACACCACAAACTGAGACTAACCTCGTGTCAAAGGTTCATTAATGGTCGCATTCCACCCAAAACCCCAATATCAGTTCATGTGTTTAACATATATAAATGTTCATGATTCACGTTTTTACCCAAAACGTATTCCCAAATTATTATCATAATTTACTATAAGGTTATGCCAAGTTATAGCCTCCTATTTCCAATACATACCAACTACCCAAAACCTAACTTAGGCGCGTTCATATTAAACTTTCTCCAAATCATAAATTATCATATATGTTTCTACTCCAAATTTTACATAATTAACATATGCCCAAGTTCTAGGTTACATGTCAGTTTTACATATGCCCAATTCATACCAAATTTACATATGTTCAATTCATGTCGTTTTACATGTATGCAAATTTTATGCCAATTTACACATGTATCAAGTTTCATACCGTTTTACATATGTCAAGATTCATGATCTACATGTTTACAAAGCTATGCTTAATTTACATAGATCCAGTTTTATACCCAAAATTACATGTTTACACCAATTTACCCATAACGAGTTCTAGCCAAATTACATATATCAAGATCCATGTCAAACTATATATGCCAATCCCCATTCTTGCAATTACTATTACAATGACAATACCCAAATATTCAATTTCATGTTAATGGTAGTAATACCCAAATATCAAATTTTTATGTTATGCCATCAATTCCACCAAACACATATATCCAATTAGGTATTAACCCAATATTTCCCCATATTCAATCGTACGCAAATCGCGTTTTAGGCCTAGGTCCGAAATTGACCAAGGTTCATCAAAAGAAAATAAATAGGGGGAGGTAGAAGTTGCAATAAGAGCAAGATCAGAAAGGAAACAGCATAAATCATCATGATAGGCATAAAGATTACAACTTGATGATAACATCATTACGAATCAAGAAAACTGCTGAATAGATCATAAACTTGGCATGAGAATAAAGATAGACAAGTCTCAAATCTCAAGATTCAAGAAGCGACAGAAATAGATCGATAAACATACTTAAATCCAATTTCACTTCATCACATGCCCATATTATATTTAAATATTTTAATCTGAAAATAACTAGAACTTACAGAGCATGGCAAATGAATTACGAACTGAATTTGTTGTAAAAATGTCGCGGCGTTGTTGATTTATTGTCTTGAATCATTGTAGAAGCCTTGTTCTTCAAATTAAATTTTGTATGAAAGCTTTGTCCCTAGAATTGATTGGAGTTTGAATGCTTAAGCTTTAATTTGGGGCGGCGGCCATGGTTCAAGAGGGAGTTCAGCAGCATGACGACTTTAGTATTATATTATTTGTGTCAATTTAGGATTAGACTCGAGTTGTATTTATAGAATTTAATCTGATTTGAGCCATTGATGAAGCTAGAGTGAATCCAGACCATCCATCTCAAGAGAAGCAAATCAGAAAGTGACATGTAAGCCCTAGTGACTCAGCCAAGCCTCAGAAATCGACCAGAACCCGATCAGGCCAGCCAGGGCCTGACCAAGCCAGTTTTCTGGCTTGGGCGCACTTGGTAGGTGCGCCAGTGCTAAAATTGTACTGGCGCAATTCCCAAGTGCGCCAGTGCATTCTGACCCGTTTCTGGTTTTTCTGCCCATCTTCGTTCGTCCATATCTTCTTCATACGGTATCCGTTTTACGCAAACTCGGACTCTATTTCAAGCAGAATTCCGAGACGAACGCAATGGCGTAACCCATTTCCCTTGATTCTTATTTTAAAAATTAATTATACCCTGATTTCTAGTTTCAACATGTTATTAAAATTCGGGTTGTTACACTGGTTGTTCTATGTGAGATTATAAACGTCGCCATAGGATAGTAACTAATAATTTCGAACTACATTACATGGCATACTACGTGAAGATGACATACTCTATCATATACCACATAAGCATTTGGAGCTTATGTGACGAGGTTGAAGATTTACCATACAAGCGAGAGGTTTGTATGGCGATAACTATATTTCAGGTTGAACCGAAGACTGATATGGACTATATAAACTATAACTGTAAAATTGCCATATTAATAAAAACTCCACATGGGTCTGGAGTTGAGAATAATCACGTCTCTCTAGTTGGTAAGGCACAAAAACTATTTATAGGGTGAAGAGAATTTATTCTCTGGAGTTATGATTTATACACACTCCCCTGTGGACACAAGAATATATCACTATAAATATGTGTATGCTTTTTAGGATTTATTGGATGTCTAATATGGCCCAATAAATTTCCAAACTCCTTCCCGTACAAAGGAGGTTATGGCGAAATTTTGCAAAAACTTAGGGTGTTAGCCAAATTTTTGAAAAATTAGAAATTCTTAGAAACTGAAAAGTTGAAGAATGAACGCCAGGATGAAAGTTGAGTTGATTTGTTAAACAACTTTTAGCTACGTTCCTTTTCAAGGACGAAAAGATTTTAACTGGGGGAGATTGAAACAACCCGGAAAATCAGAACCAATTTAAAATTTTTATTTTGGCAATTTTAATGGATTTTGATTATTTAAAATGATTTATTTTAAACAATAACGATGAAAATTTTATTTTCGGCAAAGTAAAACGAATAAATTTATTTTAATTATAAAACGAGCCTGAAATGATGCGACAGTTTGAAAATTCGATTTCTAATTTCAATTGAATATACAGAATTCAATATATGTAGGAATTAAATGAAACAAGAAATATTTGAATCTATTGAACAATATCTTTCTAATGAATGTAAGAAACTGAAATTTCGTTTTATGAGTTGAAAGATATGTCCAGTTTAAAATTCAGAAAAGTCGTTGTGGAATTTATATATATTTTAATATATATAAAGCCCTTAAAATAGCCATTTTGCAAACGATATCCCTTTTTGACGAAACCACTTTTGTTGGATCCGGGATGTCAAGTTATTGCTAGATTCAAATTTTCATAATTTTTGAAATCAATGTGTGAGCGTGGCAAAAGAAAACGTGTTTTGTCAATTTCAATTGAATTGGATCGACCATAAAATGATCATTTTTCAAACGGTCTTCAAATTTGATGAAATTTGTTTTGTTAGGACTATGTCGTCAATATGAAGCTAGAAATAATTTTTCTACAAATTTTGGGGTCCGTATGTGTCCCCGGTAAATTAAAATGTGTGTTTGAATTTAAAATATAATGATTTATATTTTAAATTTAGCGGAAACTGATAATAACAGCCGAATTGGCTTATGAAACATATCCCATTACGTTCGGAATGGGGGCAATTAGCTAGGGGCGATAGTCGCTGGGCTCGATATGGAGTTCGGATTGGAAAGTAACTTTTTGGATTAAAAATTAAAATTATATATATATATATATATATTTATATTTATATTTATATAATATAGCACCCCCACTCCTCTCTTCACTCATACCACCCAAAATATTTAAAAAAAAATCCGCGTTGACCACGCCCTAGCCCCCACCGGAGTCGCGCCCCAGTTCACCGACACCGCCTCCACCGTCGACCTCCGAACACGTCGCGCCTCCTCTCCCTTAACCTCTCCCCTCTGACGCCGGCCTCCCCCCTTCTTCTCCGTCGAAGCCCATACCTAACCTCCTCCCCTAATCGCCAGAATCCGATGCCCCTGAAGCTGACACTCCCCTGAAGCCGCCTCCGCCCAATGCACCACTTCGAGCGCCCCCCTTTTCCTCCTCCGATCAACAATAAGCTCTTTTCCCGATTTTGTTTTATTTACTTAATAAAATCTGAATTTTATGGTATATAAAATCTAATTTTTTATAGTATATTAAATCTGATTTTTATAGAATATAAGGTTAGGATTTTATAGAATATGAAGTTAGGATTTTATAGAGTATAAAGCTATGATTTTTAAAATAAAAAAATACGATTTTTGTATATTGTGAACATCGAATAGATTATGGTTTTTATACATGAACAGATACGATTTTTAATTAGGTAAAGTTAAAAATTTTAGCTATAAAAAGTTATGGGTTTTATTTGTATGAAGAGGTGGGTTTTATTGATATAAAATATGGTTTTATCATATGAATAGCAACATAAAAATTTGATTTTTTATAGAAGAAAAAAAATAGATTTTTCATTGTAGAAAAATTAGATTTTTCATTGTAGAAAAATTAGATTTTCACATTGAAGTAGCGATAAAAATTCAATTTTTACATATATGAAGTAGCGATAAAAATTCGATTTTTACATATATGAAGTAGCGATAAAAATTCGATTTTTACATATATGAAGTAGCGATAAAAATTCGATTTTTACATATATGAAGTAGCGATAAAAATTCGATTTTAACATATAAGAAGTAGTGATAAAAATTCGATTTTTACATATATGAAGTAGCAATAAAATTTCGATTTTTACATATATGAAGTAGCGATAAAAATTCGATTTTTACATATATGAAGTAGAAATAAAAATTTGATCTTTATATAAGAAGTAGAGATATAAAAATATAATTTTTATATAGAAAGAAGCATTGTAAAAATACATGATTTTTATATATATGTAGCGAATTAAAAATATAATTTTTAATATAAACTGCGTGAAACAGATTATGTGGAAATCACGACGAGGAACGCTACGCACTAGAAATAAATCCGTTTAGAAATAAAGAATGGAGGAGTGGATCCCAAAGGTGAGAAATACTCACCAAAATTATTTTTATACAGTTATTTATTTCGTAACTGCATATATGAACTGCTCCCCATCGTCCACAGACCATGGACGACTTGTTTGATTTCATTATGTTGTGATTTTTGGATTGAGTGATTTATTTGTTGAATTTGACATGGAATGTGAATGGAATAATTTGGTTTGATTATTATGTGTATGGCGCAAGCCAGTATAGGAGAGGGGTAATGCTAGACATTACCGGATTTCAATATCGCATTGTTATATTGCCGATTTTTTTTGAAATAAAAAGTGTTAGTTGAAAATAACATTTTTATTGAATAAATAAATTGTTAAAAATAATAAAGTGTTGAAATAAACATTTAACATTAAAAATATAATTTTTAACGTGTAGATGAATGGCATGAAATTTTCCTGAAAGGAATTGAATATTCATTTACAAATCAGACGATTTGTTTACGTACACCTATTTTACTGATATTGATTGGAACGATATATTTTACACATCGCCCAACTGCACAATAATATTCAGTATTTGTTGGTTGAAACCCCACATGGGTGTTGGGATGATATTTGACATACACTAATCTCAATTGTTTAGTTGTATGTCGATCGATTGGTTGACAGGCTGTTGTAAGCGTTAAATATTTATATTTAATGCTTATGCAGTGTAGAATGCACTCTGGATGATGGTTGATTGTTTATCGTTGTTGTTGTATACATGTATTATATGAAATCCATATAATCAACATTATATGGTAATTGACTGTGTTTGATTCCAGTTCAGAAAGAACGAATATTTTAAAATAACGAATATTTTAAAATAATATTTAGAAAAGAATCAAAATCTGATTTTGATGTTCGATTTGGGATGGACATGAATATATTTAAATATGTAAAGCCTTGTTGATTAGATTAACGCCATTTTGACGTGAACGATATTTATATCGATTTTATTCATTTTTAGAACGAATATTGAAAATGAAGTGATTTCAAAATCTGATGTTTGAAAATATTATCATTTATATGTCAATGATATGGAATATCTAATTTTGATTTAAAATTGAATACGAAGTTGAAACTGTTTTGAAAATGAATTTAAAACGAATTATAAAATACGTTTTGAAGGGAAATCGACGAAATATATATAATATATATATATATATATTATATATATTTAATGGCCTGAATAGAATGCACCGCGGTAGGTCGTGAATTTTGACCATTGACTTCGAATTGACGTTCCGGGAGATCCGACTATCGGATTCTCCTGAAACTGGAACCGTTGTGTTCGTATCGAAAAGAGCTTTCCAAAAAATATGAGAAAATTAAAATATAATGGTTGGGTTTGGAATTATGTCCAAATCAAATTTGGAAAAGGTCGCTGTAAGTGCAGTTCGATGACCGTATACGAAAATAGACTGTGCAGGCCTTGATAAAATTATTAAAAATATTAATAATTTGTGTAAAATCATAATAAATGGTTTGGAAAGAACTCGGATGAAAAACTCCAAATTTGAAAAGATAAAAATATATTTTTTATCGAAATGAACTAGTTGTGAACTAGAATTATAATACAATATTTTTAAATAAATAAATTGGATTTGAAATGGTTTTAAGAATAATCGGAATTTCCAATATATGAATTGGAATGGATTTGAATTGAAATTACCTTCGGAATATTTCGATGTGGGATTTCGTGATTATACGGGTATTATTATGGAAATTTGAAAGACATATTTATATCGTTACTTCAAATACGATATTTGTTGGTTTTAGAATTTGATATTGAATATAAGCCGATATATTTTCTATTCAGAGCCTTGTATTTAATATCAAATAGGGTTTTGGGTTTGTCGTGAATGGCGTCTTAAATAACACTATTCTTAAACCTAGTTGAGAAAATAATAAATCTTTTAATTAAGATTTAGTTAAGAAAATTAGAAACTAACTGGAGATTAGGTAAGTTGAATGGTTTCCTGAGTATTGGTCTGATGTTGGTTTCGGCCTTCGGGATTAATATTTAGGGAATTGTTCTCTTACTACTTTACGGTTAGAGACTGATAGAATGGAATGTGATTTTGGGTTTATCGTGAACCGTGTTTTAAACGACATTGGTTCTTTAACCCAGTTAAAGACAGGATTTATTTCCTAGATTTGAATAATCATTAATATTGATTTTGGGAAGATTAAAACTAAATGAAGTTTTAATGAATCTTTGATTAGATTGAAAAGTGAATGTGATAATTAAAATTATCGATTCAAGAAAATGATCGGAAACGGAGTACCACCAGTTTTACTCCAGTTGATAGCTAAATCTTTAATTAGATTTCAACATGAAATGGTAATTAATATTTACCAATAACACCGTGGTGTTAGATATGGAGTATTACCAGTTTTGCTCTATGGGATGAATAGGTTGAGATTGAGAAATGAAATCAATGATTACTTCGGTAAGCTGCGCTAATCCCGACTAGTTTGGAAAACCTTAATATGGTTTGAAATGATATTCAAAGGAAAATTAAAGAATAAATTTTAAAGAATTTATCTTTGATAAAATTAATTGGAACCTTTCCCTAAGAATGGGAATATTTGAATAAAGAATATTCTGAATTGGAATGGGGTGTATGTTGTGTTTTTATAACACTCATTTATTATATACGCGAGTTATTCAGAAAGGTCGGGTTTATACCCATTCTGAATTACTGATTCGACGATAAGTCGACGATGAAGACGGTGGTTGAAGACCGGAGGTCTTCACATCGTTTGGATGATTACTGATGTCTTGATTGGGCCATACACCCAAGACGAGGTAATAAGTGGTGATCGTCCAGACGTACTTGGAGATCGACGGATATGCGAGGGCCTCTCTCCTGTATTGGACATATGGAACAAGGAATAAGGTGCCTCCGGTTACGATCAGACCCAGAACGAACTTGTAAATGGATTGTGTGTCTGACATTGGATTTCATTTTGTGTGATTGATAGACATCAGTCGCATGGCGTGAATTGCCTGTGTGGCATGCTGAGATGTAGTGATCAAGGCTTTTGTTGAAAAGAAGAGCCTTGTGGTTGATGTTCAAACCACGGCTTTAATATAGCATAGCTTTTTGTAGTGTTAATTCGCGGGCCTCACACCCCAGTGTGAACCGGAAACGGGAGAGGACATCAGGGAGGACATGCGTTTCCTTCTAGCTTGGAGTGGTGTTAGTGGTTTTACAAGCCCTGGCAAGTTTGACTCATGTGGTTGTTGGAATGCGAGGCGACTCGGTTATATCGGTACTATGGGGCCGATGGATGTTATGGTCTTTATACAGACCAGATTGACGCTCCATAGGGCCGGGAAACACATGTTCCGGCATTTTAATCCACTTCGTGTGGACCAGCCCTGATGATCCAAGGTGCAGTTGCGGCTGTTCTTGAGTGGCGGGCTAGAGCGTCTCGAAGCGGTGAGGACGATCCCTTGCCTCAGTTCATAGATGGAAATCCAATTTCCAATGCGTTACATTTCAGTTTTAGTTGTAATCCTATTTACGGCGACATTGTGGGATGAGGCGCTTATGCCGTTTATGATTGATACATTTATATTTGAAGTTGTTTCCTTCACTTATAGTAGTAATAAAAGATAAAATTTCGCGTATCAAGCATTATTTGGCTATTATAAGGTAAAACCATATCCTCCGGCTTGCGTTGCACTGTGTGATGGGACCTGGGTCTTATAATAGCTTCATTGTTCTTTATTTAGCATTGCGTTGTTTATTTATGCAGTGGTATTCTTAGGAGGAAACCCGTTTCGTGTTATATGGCGTGGTCCATTGATTTACCTAACTTTAAAATAAAGATTATTAATTGTTTTATTTCTCACACCAATCACATGAATGGCCCGAAGTTTATTGTTTTAACCTAAACTCTTTGTGCCCCTATTTTCCACACGGGCAGCTAGCAGTTGGGTTTTTGCAGATTTATCTTTACAGGATCCTGATTTACAGCTGGAATGATATTCGGAAAGCTCTGTATCCGTATATCTCCCTCAGTTGTGTTTTGTATTATTTTTCCGCTGGATTGTAAATTGTAAATCTCTGATGTTTATCAAATGTATAATATTTATTCATACTCTGTAATATTCTTGTATTCTGATGAAATTGTTGTAATAAGCAATGAAATGTTCTTTTGTTTGTATTATGGTTTGTCATGTTCTCAATTCAATCCGGGCTTTCCTTTACGGGGAAGTTTGGGTCGTCTCATCTGACTTATTTTGAATTATGTATATTCATTTTAAAGTTCAAAACTAAATTTTCGATCTGTCGCGAAGTTACAATCTCGTTTTAATTATATTTTAAATTTATACATTCTTACTTAATTCTTAAATAAATTTTAAGTCACTAATTCTCATAAATCATTTAAAATATTTATTTTCCATTAAAATCAATTAAAATAAATTTTAAATTGGTTCCAAAATTATGGATTGTTATACCACCTAAGTACTGGTTAAGCATGCACTTAAAATGTGCTAATTATTTGTCCAAATAAAGGCTCTATTGGAATAAAACTAATGGTTAACTCTACGTATTAATAAAATTTTTATCACTTACTCTCCTATCTTATCCTCATTTTGTAAAAACATAATACATTTAACACAAAATATTCTTGTATGGTATATAATAACGACGAACCAATCTTTATTTTAATTTATTCACATTTATAGTTATAGAGATTAATCTTTTAGATTATCACTAGTGGATAATATACAAAATATGAATAAATTAATCTATATTAAAAGTACATGCAAATTTAATAAGAGAATCACATCAACAATCTCTCTAGATCAACCTTGTAACGACAGGCTATTTTTAACGTCTCGAATCAGTAATATAACCGACTTAAGACACTTAAAACGGAGAATTGTTGTTTAGCTTACGGGTTTAAACAGAATATGACACAGAATCACAGAACAGAAATGTTTGCAACGGAATAAATTTTATACAAATATCATAGTTTTACTAAATATTTTGCACAGCAGAATAAAAATATATAATTTTTTAAAATAAAGCTTTACACTTTAAATCGGGATTACGCGTATCTTTACGAATCTTCATGAATCCTTCGTCATCGTCAACTTCGAACCTAAGCTGTAAGTTACTCAGGTCTGACCCCGACCCAAGCAAAAGAATAACTCGGATCAGGTTGTATTCAAGTAAAACAACTATACATCAAATGCAATAATCTAATTTTAGACTCATGAAAATCCTAACTTCAATATAAATTGTAATGACCCGGATTTCTAGCCATTTAATTTTGAACATTTAAATTGGTTTTAAATGTTGTATTAATAATTTAAAAAGGATTTTATAATGATTTATTAAATAAATGAATCAATTTTAATTAATATGAATGTTGTTTTAATTTGAAATATCGAGTCATAAATTCAAATTAGATTATTTGAAGCTATATGTATATATTTAGATTGGATATATATTTTATTTGTTAATTTTGAAATTTGATTCAATTTAATTTCCAAACGATATCGGATTATAACAAAATTTATTTTATAAAATCCGAAATAGATTATTATTGTAAGATTTTTGAGGCGTAGTCATAATTTAATTTACAAAAAATTTCTGTAATTTTTATTTTGAAAAATAAGCAACTTTTTATTCGAAGTATTTTACACCCTATGTCAGCATTTTGGGATAGCATAAATAAGTTAATTTGACTATTTATTATATTTCTGTAATCGTAGTGCGTTGCTCAACATAACGATATTTTTATTTTATTTTTGTCAGCAACAGTCTGTAAATAACGGAATTCTGTATAATAGATACCATATAAACATCAAAGACAAATATACATTTTGAACTGATAAACTTTATTTTTTGTCCGTTAATTTCCATTTAATCGGTGCTCATTATAATAGATAAAGAAGCTTCTTCACATTCTTAGTGCTTATGACATCTGAATTTTAATAACATTATTATTGGAAGACGTTGAGCAATATCAAGATGATGATACATCAATAAAAGAATATAATAGCCTTGCCGATCATGTTTTCGTTAGTCTGTGTTTCCCAAGCTGTTGTAAGCCGTGCCCATCAAGCTATTTTGTAGCCATGCATACCAAGGCATTTCCATTATAAATTAACACCACTTGTCCAGGAAAAAAAAGAATAATAATAATAAAACCACAAATACATACCCAACCTCACACCTAATTCCTAATTATCTTCCATTCCCTGCTTCTTATTTCCCTAATTCATTAGTTCGTTACCCTGATTCTTCCTCAAACTAAAACAATCGATTCTAGAAAACATATGAAACTTGATTCATTCTCAAAAGCTTCAATCTAAAGTATAACTTATTGATTTCGGCTTAAACTGCTGCTGTTCGAAATAGTTACAGTAAACTAGGGATCAGGTTTGTCAACGACTGAGGTGGAGCCGGTTCATCTCGAGATCGGCATGGGATTTACATGGTTATGGCGAGCGTCTTGGTGAGATTGACGTGAGTCCGATGGTCTGGATATTACGATGAACGGAGATCACTGGGTAACCGTTTCTGGAAATCTTGGCTAATGTTGTGGTTTTTGTTGTGCATCAGTTTAGAAGATAGGAGGTTAAGGACAGACAAACCAATATTGAAGGTTAATATAAATGGTGGGTTAGTTTGTTTGTTTGAAGGAAAAATGGAACTTGGGTGATAACAAGGAACAAAGGGGAGCACGGAAATTCTGAAATGTGCGTACATGAGGAGTCGTGTTTTACAAATAGAAGAAGTAATATTAAGGGATAATGAAATGAATTAAGGTGATGGGTCATTTCGGTTTTACTAGTAATGGCCTGATTATAAGAGACAAGATCTGCAATTTATTATATGGAGGGAGATGTTGAGTTCATGAAGGAAAGACTTTTATTTGAAGTTGGTTCAACAGGGAGTAAACCGTTGATTAAAAGGCTAAAGGTAATTAGCGTCTGATCTTATTATTATATATCAAGGTAGTCACTAGTTATGTTGTTCAGGGTAGGGATGATATTGGTTTTAGTGAAGGAGGGAAGCTTAACGTGGAGGGAAAAGTTCGAGGATGGTTTTATATGGGTACAGTTCGCTCTTTTGAGTTAGCGTTAGCGTGAGATTAAGAAGGTTACTGGTGCAATTAGTATTTCTTTGAAAATTAACGGTGGAAGGGATGAAGGAAATGGTTGAACGTGGAAGGTGATAGAGGCGTTTGAAACATGGTAATGATGAATGAGCAGGCGAGTTCGAATTCATTCACAGAGGAAGAAGGTTTAACGTGATACAATGGGTAATTAGTTTTTTATTAGTCTTTAGTTAATTAAAAACGATTTTAATTATATAAACTCTTGAAATCATTATAACCCGTTCGTTCGTGAACAGAACTTACCGGAATTGGATCCGTGGGAATCATAACATTGAAATCTACATTGTAGCACTGACATGACGGGAAACAAAGATATGGGAATTTTGGGATAAAATCAAGCACTCGTTTGATTTCAAATCAAATAAATGCAAAATCGTCAACTACAAATCAAGGTGAGTAAACTCACTATTTCTGACTCGGTTATATTTTTTTCTAAATTAATTATAGAAGTTTTATAACTAGTGTGATGGTTGTTTGAATAGTTGATAAAATTGGTTGAATGGTTGATATTGTTATATCATTGATCAGTTATAAATGTTGTTTACTATGACATTTCACATTGAAATGAAATTAATATTATTGATGTTATTAACGTTTGTGGATGCAGGGAAACAGGTTGGAGGGATCCAACTGGATTCCTCAACATTTATGTTACTGTTTTATTTATTGTGTTATATGATGTGTTGTATAATCTATGATTGATAATGTTATGGTTGAACTACTCTGGCCCTAGAATGTTAGTATTTAAAAACTGAAAAAATGATTTATATAGAAAAATGAAATTTGAGTTTTAAAAATGGAATTTATTTCCAAAAAATAGAAATGTAATTTCGAATAGAGTTGAAACTAAAAACATGTAAATGGAGAAAACAAGAATTTGTATATAAACGAGAGTATAAATTAAGTGAATTATTTATCATTGAATAAATTGAAATAGAAATTCAAAATTGAATTTATATGGAAAAATGGAAAAGGGTTTTGAAACCAATATTTGAAATTAATTTGAATTTAATGAAGGGTGTTAAATATTAGTTAATCTTTGATCAACTATAACTAAAGTAATTATCGAATTGGTTAATGTTAATAAAGTTAAGTATTTTTTAATAAGCTTTTAAAAGTGATAATTATACTATTTTTATTTAATAACAAAGTTAACTATTTTTAATATAGTTAATAATCAAGTTAATTGTGAGTTTAATTAATAATAATCAAAACAGTGATTTTAATTGGAGATTCAATTAAGAAATGATTTAGTGGCATTATAGTTTGATCAAGGAGGTGATAAGAATTTCATAAAGGGATTTGTAATCCAAGTTTTAAATGAGATTTGTAAATGGGATTTGTCGGTAAATGCAAAGATTTAAACAAGGCTTTTTGTTAAATTTTAAATTATGAAAAGAAAATTCAATGGAAAGAAACTTTTAAGGAACATGGTTAATAGGTTAATAATAGACTAAAATGTGTTAATGGTTTTAGAATGAAATCTAAGCTAAGTGGTGAAAAGATGGTAAACAGATTAGTATAAGTGATTAATCCAAACAAGGTTTAAATGAGGTTTTTAAAACCAAAGTGATGACTTTAATTGAATTAAGCAAAGCACTGTAATTGAAATAAGGTTTTAAATGCAAAGGAAAACACATATGTTGGTTTTGTGTTAAACATTTACAAATGGATTTTTGAAATAAAATCCAAGTAAAGAGGGCTTGTTGTAAAGAAGGTGGAAAGCGGACTTTTATCCTTGTATACCCTTTGTCTTATGAGGTTTCGACAAACAGAATGGTATATGTCTGCATTGTTTAAATCCAGACATTCTGACTATCTTTTAAAAATGAACAACAGAAGCGTGTGCGTCGCACACGGTACTTTATTCAAAACAGTGATTTTAGCGCTGTCGTTATAATAAATGTTTTGTAAATCTATACAGTGATTTTAACGATGTCGTTATAATAAACGACTTATAAATCAAATATTTGGAAACAACGATTTATAATGCTGCCGTTATAATCAATGTTTTTTCGTAAAGGAAGTGGATTCTTAGATTGAATCTAAGAGTCACGTAAGCAATATTCTGTTTCAAGTTGTGAGCTTTGGCTATTTCAAATTTGAGAATGTTGTTCAATTAAGGTCTGAGAGGTAATAATACCCCAACTTAATTGACTTCATGATTGATGGAGAAATGGTTAAGGTTCGATAGTGAAGATTGGTTAGTAATGTGGTTAGTTAATAAATAATTAATGGTTTGAGTTATAATAACGATGATTTATAACATCGCGCTAATTTAAAGGATTTTTACATGTTTCCCCAAATAAAATAAGAAATATTTTCTATGCGTAGACAATGAAATGAATTGGTCAACTAGGAATTTAGAAATGCAATATGGAAGTATTTTCAGATATTAATAAAGAATATTTTATGAATATAGAAAATAAGGAATCGTAAATTTATAGAATTGTTTTCTAACTAGAATAAGAGATATTTTCTCGAATAAAGAATTAGGATATTGAAAATGTTTTACAAGAATCGAGAGAGAAAATCGAGCTTTGAAAATATAGGAAAGATGGAAATTTGGAATTGATAATAAAATAAGGAATTCATATAAATAGGGACCAGTATTGCTTGATGATTGAACAGTAGAATTTCCATTTGGAAATTGGGCCGTTGGTTCAATGGATGTTCCTTTGATAGTTAAATCACCGACTATCAAAGTTTTGATTTATTTTATACCTCGTTTGTCAATACGAGAATCCGGGATCGGATTTAATGTCTGAAAACCACTCCGTATTGGCATAAGCGTTACGAATCAACTTATGTTGAAGAGATTATGAAGGCGAAGTAAAGTGCAAGGGTTGTTCTGTTAATCCTAGGTAGAAATTGCCTAAGATGGATTAACAGAATGGTGCCTTCGGTTTGTCCAGACCCAAGACAACTTGTAAGGACGAGTGTTTGACAGAGTATTTCCAAAGGGATTACGTACGTTGATTCCTTCAAACGTACAAGGTTGGTGGCAAAGAAGGGAAACTTCTTTAGCCTAACAATCTGAGTATTTTTGTGGGAATCAACTAGTGATTTCCGATGGATCTAACGATGTTGCATTCAAAGTGAATGGTGGCTAGATGTTTTGGAAGATAATTTAAACCTCAAGCCTCAAAACCGGGAATTGACAAAAATCGAGCAGGCAGCATGGCTATGTGGGTCGCTCCCATTAGGATGTATAATCACCTATCTAGAGAAATTCCATTTGCTTCTTTAATCTACCGATGTTGTGCCTTTCGGGAAACGGTTGCTGATCTCAATCGTTGGTGATATACATTCGATACACTCAAGCGAAATGAGTGGTCGGTCATGTGTGGGCTGGGTAGTAAGATGTTCTTGTTGAACCCCAGTGTATCCCCTCTAGAGTACACTGATCGGAAGGTGGTTCCATACCTTGTCATGTTGGAAATCCAATCTCCAATAAGCGCCCTGCGGTTTTTTTTGATTTTATATTATTATGGAGTGTGAGATGCAAGCGTTCTGCTAGATTCTATTTAATTATTTATTGTAGACACTATTATAATATCACCAGATTTGATATCAAAATGATTCGGGTTATCGTAAGGTAAAAACCATCCGTGTTTAAGTGTGGATTGGTCTTACGATTATCATTTCTTTCGAAAGGATTTTTTTAAGTTAAACAAATTGTTGGAGTTTACTCACACCAGTCCCATGACTGACCCAGAGTTTATTTGTTTTGTTTTCCCTAAACTCGTGGGTGCCCAAATTAGTACGGGCAATCAAGTAGTCAGGATTTTTCAGATTCACTTGGAAGGGCTGGAAGCAGGCGGCTTCATCAGTTAGTTATAGACTATCATATGTTTTCCGCTGTGTACTATGTTGTATCTGGAAACAGGTGTATATAACTGTTCCAGGAATAACTGTTGTGCTCTGATGATGGTATGTATACAAAGTTATTGAATTGTATTTCAAAGTTTATGTTATCTAATATATTTTATTCGTTCCGCTGTGAGTTATGATCTTCGTTTTCTTCTATTCTAATATTTCTTTCTTTCTATTTTCTCATCCTCTAACTTCCTTCTAATAATGATTCGTATTTCTGTGCAATTTGGGTTAGACGTGTGGTGTTATTAGTCGACTCAAAGAGTATGGAAATTCGGGCCATTACATAAGTTAAGTGTAGCTTATTAAAAATATGACATAGCATGCATATCACTGGTTATGAACTCAACATGGCATCAACACACATAAATATCCAGTACTGCCACAGCTAGAGTGTAACGACTCGGAAAATCAAAACCAATTTCAAATTTTTATTTTGGAAATTTTAATGGATTTTGATTATTTAAAATGATTTATTTTAAATAATAATGACAAAAAATTTATTTTCGACGAAGTTAGAATGTATAAATTTATTTTAGTTATAAAACGAGCCTGAAAAAGCGCGGTAATTCGAAAATTTGATTTAAAATTTCAAATGAATATACATAATTCAATATAAGTCGGAATTGGACGATGCCAGAAATATTTGAAGCCGATCAACAATATCTTTCTAACGAAGTTAAGAAACTAAGATTTCAATTTCTAAGTTGAAAGCTATGTCCAGTTTAAAATTCAAAAAAGTCGTTGTGGAATTTATATATATATAAAGCCCTTAGAAATAGTCATTTTGCAAACGACTTCCGTTTTCGACGAAACCACTTTTGTTGGATCCGGAATGTCAGGTTATTGCTAGATTCCAATTTTCATAATTTTTGGAATTAATATGAGAGCATGGCGAATTTAAACGCGTTTGGCAATTTTAGTCGAAATGGATCGACCAGAAAATGGCCATTTTTCAAACGGTCTCCAAATTCGACGAAATTAGTTTTGTTGGGACCGTATCGTCCAGACATAGTAAATTTATTTTTCTGGAATTTTTAGAATCAGTATGTGGCTCCAGTAAATTAAAATATGCATTCAAATTCTATATATATTGATTTATATTTTGATTTTGATAAAAAATGATTTAAACAGTCGAATTGACATACCGGACATATCCCATTGTGTCCGGAATAAGGGTATTTGGCTAGTGGCGATAGTCGTTGGGTTTGAATTGGAGTTCGGACGTGAAAAGAAATAATAAAGGAATTAAATATAAATATATATATATATATATGTTGAACTGGTCAAACCCCTCATCTCCTCCATACGCGGTCAACACTCAAAAATCACGCACCTCCTCTTTAAACAGACAACTGAAAACTTCATGGTTTCTCCCCCAAAAATCGATCGATCCACTCACTTTTTCCACTGACTTCGAAGAGGAAAATTGTTCGTCTCTCCGGGCTCTCTCTTCCCAACGGAAGTGATGATCATTGGTTCGTCGAGGTGGCCGATTTCTGGCCCAAAACCGGTGCCGCTCGATGTTAGGCAGCAGCTTCAGGTAGCGAACGAACTGAAGGTGTTCGGTGGCGTTGGGAAGCTCTCTCCAACGCGGATGACATGGTGCAATCTGATCGTCACCAAGGTGACTTTGTTGCTCGCAAGAATCAAACCCTAGTTTGAAGCTACTGACGATGAGGTGCAGAAGGTTTTAACAGGAAAAGGGTGAGTTTATTCTCACTAATTCCTTTGTTAATTTAATTAAAAATGTAATAAACATATATATATATAATAAAACATTACTTTAAAATATGAAATTTTAAAAGAAAAATAAAATAGTTTTAGATTTAAAAATAAGATTTTTATAGAAATGGTTTTAATTAAAAATAGGATTTTTTTTCTATATATAGCTTAGTTTAAAAAATGTAATTTTTATATGAAACACCATACTGTAAAAATATGATTTTTATTTATAATGTAGCAAATAAAAATGTGATTTTTATAGCGTTGAAATAAAAATGTAATTTTTGATATGAAAAGCATGATGTAAAAACATGGTTTTTTTAATATAAAATAGCTTTGTAAATAAAGAAGCGATTTTTATTATATATATCATTATATAAAGAAGCGATTTTTATTATATATATCATTATATAAAGAAGTGATTTTTATTATATTAATACAACAATATATAAAGATGTGATTTTTAAATAGATGAAGCATTATTAAAAATGTGATTTATAATATAAACCGCGTGACACAGATTGCGATGGAACCGACTGGAAGAAAAACCGAATCCAAACCATCCAACAAAGAATGGCGGAGTGGAAACTCAAAGGTGAGAACTCCTCACTGAAATTTCTTGTACAGTTATTTGTTTTATAACTGCATATATGAACTGCTCCCCGTCGTCTACAGACCATGGACGACTTGTTTGATCTTATTGTGCGGTGAAAATTGATTGTGATGTGGAATGGAATAAATAAAATATTCATGTATTGAATAAAATATTTATAGTTAAAAATATAATTTTTAACGTGTATATGAATAAAGTAAATATTCATAAACAAATCAGACAATTTGTTTATGTACAACCATTTGACTGATATGAATTGGGACGATATATTTAACACATCGCCTAACTACGTAATTAATATTCAGTGTTTATTGTTTGAAAACCCCACATGAGTATTGGGATGATATTGGACATACACTAATCCCAATATTTAGTTGTATGTCAATCGATGGGTTGACAGACTGTTGTAAGCGTTAATTATTTATATTGAACACTTATGTAGTTGTGTAATGCACTCTGGATGATGATTGACTGTGATTGATTATTGTTGTGTACATGTGTGTATGAAATCCATACAAATAAAATTATATGGTAATTGATTGTGTCTGATTCGTATTCAGAAAATAACGAATATTTTAAAATAATGAATATTTTAAAATAACGAATATCTCAAAATAATATTTAGTAAAAGATCAAAATCTGATTTTGATGTCCGATTTAGGATGGACACGAAAATATTGAAATATATGAAGTCGTGTTGATTAGATATGCGCCATTTTGACGCGAACGATATTTATATCAATTTTAATTCATTTTTATAATGAATATTGAAAAGGAAATGATTTCAAAATCTAATGTTTTGAAAATATCATCATCTATATGTTAATGATATGGAATATTCAATTTTGATTTAAAATTGAATATGAAGCTGAAATTGTTTTTAAAACGATTTAAAAAATACTTTTTGAATTGAAATCGATGAAATATATATATATATATATATATATATATATATATATATATATATATTTAATGGCCTGAATAGAACGCGTTGCGCAGCGACCGTTCGCGAATTTCAACAATTGACTTCGAGTTAACATTACGGGAGATCTGACTATCGGATTCTCCTAAAACTGGGACCATTGGGTTCGTATCGAAAAGAGCTTTCCAGCGAATACAAGAGATTTGAAATCTAACGGTTGGATTTGGAATTATGTCCAAATCAAATTTGGAAAAGGTCGCTGTAAGTGTAGTTCGATGATCGTTTATGGAAATCGACTGTACAGGCCTTGATAAAATTAGTAAAAATATTAATAATTTGTGTAAAATCACAATAACTGATTTGGAAATAATTGGGATGAAAAATTCCATATTTGAAAAGATAAAAATATATATTTATCGAAATGAACTAATTATGAACTAGAATTATAATCCAATATTTTTAAATAAATAAATTGGATTTGAAATGGTTTTAAAAATAACTAGAATTTTCAATATATGAATTGGAATGGATTTGAATCGAAATTATCGTCGGAATATTTCGATATTGGATTCTATGATTATACAGACAATGTGGAGGAAGTTGGAAGATATATATATATATATTGTTATTCCACTACGATATTTGTTGATTTCAGAATTTGATATTGAATATAAGCCAATATATTTTCTACTCAGAGCCTTGTTTTTAATATCAAATGGGATTTTGGGTTTGTCGTGAACGGTGTCTTCACTAACAATGTTCTTAAACCCAGTTGAGAAAAGATTAATTTTTTTTATTAAGATTTAATGAAGTTTACCAACTAATTAATATTTAATTGGAATTGAATTGGATTGGATTTTTGGGTTTGTCGTGAATGGTGTCTTCATTAACACTATTCTTAAACCCCGTGTGAAATGAATAAATCTTTTAACTAAGATTTAAAGAAGAATTACCAATCAATTAACATTTAATTGGAATTGAAATGGAATGTGAATTGGGTTTATTTTGAACTGTGTTTTTAACAACGTTCGTTCTTTAACCCGATTTGCAGTGGAATGTGATTTGGAATTTATAAATATTTTTATTAAGATTTAATGGAAATTTTTCGAAGTAAAGTTTTCCAATTTAATATATTGGAATGGAATGGAATTCGATTTGGTAATGATCGAAGTGAACTTCTGTGGAGGAAGACTGTTAATATATATGGAATTTAAAAGGCTTTGCCGTTATTTCATTTATATTATTGGACGAATACGGAAATTGATATCGATTATATATTGATTTGTTTTGTCGTGAAGATTCCATAATTAACGGAATGAGATTTTGGGTTTATCGTGAACCGTGTTTTAAATGACATTAGTTCTTTAACCCAGTTAAAGATAAGATTAATTTCTTAACTTTGAATAATCATTAAGTAATGATTTTTGAGATTAAAACTGAAATAGAGTTTTAATGAATCTTTAATTAGATTGAAATGTGGATGAGATAAATAAATTTATCGAATTCAGGAAATGATCGAGAATGGAGTATCACTAGTTTTGCTCTAAGCGATAGTTAAATCTTTAATTATATTTGAACGGGAAATGGTAATTAATATTTATCGATAACACTGTGGTGTTAGATATAGAGTATTACCAGTTTTGCTCCATGGGATGAATAGGTTGGGATTGGGAAATATAATAAATGATTACTTCGGTAAGGATCGCTAATCCCGACTAGTTGGGATAAACCTTAATATGGTTTGAATTGATATCAAAGGAAGATTAAAGAATAAATTTAAAAGAATTTATCTTTAATAAAATTAATGGGAACCTTTACCTAAAAATGTGAATATTTGAATAAAAGAATATTCTGGATTGGAATGAGGCGTATGTTGTGTTTGTGTAGCACTTGTTTATAATATACGCGAGTTATTCGGAAAGGTTGGGTTTATACCCATTCTGAATAACTGATTCGACGATGAAGAGGGTGGTGGAAGACCAGAGGTCTTCACATCGTTTGGATGATTACTGATGACTTGATTGGGCTGTACACCCAAGATGAGGTAATAAGTGGTGATCGTCCAGACATACTTGGAGATCAACGGATATGCGAGGGCCTCTCTCCTGTACTGGACATATAGGACGAGGAATAAGGTGCCTCCGGTTTCGTTCAGATCCAGAACGAACTTGTAAATGGACCGTGTGTCTGACAAGGGATTTTACTCTGTGTTGAGTGATCTTTATTAAACATACATTTGTTTGGTGGCGGAGAATTTATTCTCTTGCTTGATACCCTTCTCTGAGACATATGAGCTCAGAGGTTGTATATCGATAGACATCAGTCGCATGGCGTGAATGGCCTGTGTGGCATGCCTGAGTGGCAAATGATCAAGGCTTCTGTTGAAAAGTAGAGTCTTGTGGTTGATGATCAAAGCATAGCTTTAATATAGTGTTGCTTTGTGTATAGCGTTAATTCGCGAGCCTCACACCACGCTGTGAACTAGAAACAGGAAAGGATCCAGGGAGAACATGCGTTTCTTTCTAGTTATGGGTGGTGTCAGGGTTTTACATGCCCTGACATTTTTATATTTTTACCTATGTGGTTGTTGGAATGCAAGGCGCCTCGGATATATCGGTTACTACGGAATCGATGGATATTGAGTCATTTGGCTCATGTACGCCACCATAGAGTGGGGAAACGTATTGTTCAGGGATTTTTAATCCACTTAAAATGTGGATTGGCCCTATGGCTCCTAGGTGCAGCTGCGGCTGTACCCTGAGACACGGACTAGAGCGTCTCGAATTCGGTGAGGACGATCACTTGCCTCGGTTCATAGATGGAAATCCAACTTCTAATATGACATTGTACGGTTTTGATTGTAGAGCCTAGTATGGCGACATAGTGGTATGGGGCACTCATGCCGTCTATGACTGATACATTTATATTTGAAGTTGTTTTTGACACTATACACTTATAGTAATAATAAAAATATGAAATTTCATGTACTAAGCATTTTTGGCTATTTTAAGATAAAAACTCTATCCTCCGGCTTGCATTGCATTGTGTGATGGGACCTGAGTCTTATAACAGCTTCATTGTTCTTTATTTAGCATTGCATTGGTTGTTCTATGCACTGGTATCCTTGGGAGGAAACCTGTTTCGTGTTATACGGCGTGGTCCCTTGATTTACCTAACTTTAAAACCAAATTAATAACTGTTTTAGTTCTCACACCATTCACATGACTGACCTGGAGTTTATTGTTTTAACCTAAACTCTGGGTGCCCCTATTTTCCGCACGGGCAACTAGTTGTTTTGTTTTGCAGATTTATATTCACGGGATCCTGGTTTATAGCTGGAGCTATATTCGGAACGATCTGTATCCGTGTATTTCTTTCAGTTTTGTTTTGTATTATTTTCTACTGCATTATAATTTATAAATCTCTATTATTTATCAAATGTATATTATTTGTTCATACTCTGTATATTCTTGTACTCTGGTGTAAATTGTTGTAATAAGCAATGAAATATTCTTCTATTTGTGTTCTGATTCGTCGTGTTCTCAAACAATCTGTTCTTCCTCTTCTCTTCGGAGATCGGGGAAGTTCAGGTCGTTACACGTGGTATCAGAGCTTTGGTTTACAGAGCTCGAGAACAAGACACATTAGAACCAAATGAAAGAATTCATCAGAGATTGGATTAGTAATATCCAATGAGAATGACTCGTTAGAGATAGGATCAGTAGTATCCTAGGATGAGTCTGAAGAGTGTTATTTTTAAAATAAAAATGAAAACCAATTTTGTTTTAAAAATTTAATCTAATTATACGTATTTGAATATTTATTTTAGATTGAATTTGGATAATCAAGTATATGAAGATTTTGCATATACGCTAAGCTAGCGTGTATTCGAAGTCTCAAATATACTAGACGGATATAGAATCACACTCTAGTCTCCCGGAGATGATCCCGATAATCGTTGTATCATCATCAGTGCTTATGTTCGAGTTTCGAAAGTGGGATATCTATATATTTCCAATTGACTAGTGTGAGAACCAAAACTAGATAGGTTTTTGTTGTGATTTGGCATCAAAAATATGACTTTTGAATATATATATTAAAGATAAGTGTTTGAAACGTTAATCAACTAATTGATTGCTGATTTCGTTGTGTGATTATTCATTTGAACCAACATGTGAATGTAAGGTAAATTTAGACAAATATTGAACTGAATCGAAAATTGATTGAAAATGCATACACGTACATATATATATATGTGTGAACAGGTTATGGATAAAGTGCTAAGAAGAGGAATAAAATTTTATGTCTGACAAATAGGTACGTGTTTACTAGATTTCTTTTTCTTTTAAAGAGTTTATGAGCCTAAGGCTGGCCGCTTGGCAATTTATTTATTTTTCTTTTAAAGAGTTTATGAGCCTAAGGCAGGCCGCTTGGCAATTTCTTTTTCTTTTAAAGAGTTTATGAGCCTAAGGCTGGCCGCTTGGCAATTTCTTTTTCTTTTAAAGAGTTTATGAGCCTAAGGCTGGCCGCTTGGCATTTTCTTTTTCCTTTGGATCGGTGAGGGCCCTGCGCGGCTAGTTGCAGTTTTAAATGTCTCTCCGTACAAAGGAGGTTATGGCGAAAATTTTCAGAAATTTAAGGTGTTAGCCAAATTTTTGAAGAATTTGAAAATTCTTAGAAACTAAAAAGTTAAAGAATGAAAGTTGAGTTGGTTAGTTAAACAACTTTCAGCTCCGTTCCTTTTTGAGGATGAAAAGATTTTAAGTAGAGGAGATTGTAACGACCCGGAAAATCAGAAGCAATTTAAAATTTTTATTTTGGCAATTTTAATGGATTTTGATTATTTAAAATGAATTATTTTAAATAATAACGACGAAAAATTTATTTTCGACGAAGTTAGAACGTATAAATTTATTTTAAATATAAAACGAGCCTGAAAAGGCGCGATAGTTCGAAAATTCGATTTCTAATTTCAAATGAATATGCATAATGCAATATAAGTCGAAATTGGAGAAAACAGAAATATTTGAAGTTGATCAACAATATCTTTCTAACAAAGTTAAGAAACTGAGATTTCACTTTATAAGTTGAAAGTTATGTCCAGTTTAAAATTCAGAAAAGTCGATGTGGAATTTATATATATTTTAATATATATAAAGCCCTTAAAAATATTTATTTTGCAAATGACCTCCGTTTTCGACGAAACCACTTTTGTTGGATCTGGAATGTCAGGTTATTGCTAGATTTCAATTTTCATAATTTTTGGAATTAATATGAGAGTGTGGCGAATTTAAATGCGTTTGGCAATTTTAGTTGTAATGGATCGACCAAAAAATGACCATTTTTCAAACGATCTCCAAATTCAACAAAATTAGTTTTGTTGGGACCGTATCGTTCAGACATAGCTAAATTTATTTTTCTGGAATTTTTAGAATCAATACGTGGCACCGGTAAATTAAAATGTGCATTCAAATTTAATAAATATTGATTTATATTTTGATTTTGATAAAACTGATTTAAACAGTCGAATTGGAATACCGGACATATCCCATGGTGTCTGGAATGGGGGTATTTGGCTAGGGGCGACAGTCGTTGGGTTTGAATTAGAGTTCGGACGCGAAACGAATTAATAAAGGAATTATATATATATATAGGTTGAATTGGTCAAACCCCTCATCTCCTCCATACGCGGTCAACACTCAAAAATCGCGCTCCCTCTTTAAACCGACAACTGAAAGCTTCATGGTTTCTCCCCCAAAAATCAATCGATCCACTCGCTTTTTCTACTGAATTCGAAGGGGAAAATTGTTCGTCTCTCCGAGCTCACTCTTCCCAACAGAAGTGATGATCATTGGTTCGTCGAGGTGGCCGATTTCTGGGCCAAAACCGGCGCCACTCGACGTCAGGCAGCAGCTCCAGGTGGTGATCGAACTGAAGGTGTTCGGTGGCGTTGTGAAGCTCTTTCCAAGGCGGACGACATGGTGCAACATGATCGTCACCAAAGTGATTGTGTTGCTCGCAAGAGTCAAACCCTAGTTTGAAGCTACTAACGACGAGGTGCAGAAGGTTTTAACAGGAAAAGGGTGAGTTTATTCTCATTAATTCCTTTGCTAATTTAATTAAAAATGTAGTAAACACACACACACACACACACACACACATATATATATATATAACAAAACAAAACATTATTTTAAAATCTGAAATTTCAAAAGAAAAATAAAATAGTTTTAAGAAATAGTTTTAATTAAAAAATAAGATTTTTGCTATATATAGCTTAGTTTTGAAATGTAATTTTTATATGAAACACCATACTATAAAAATATGATTTCTATTTATAATGTAGCAAAATAAAAATGTGATTTTTATAGCGTTGAAATAAAAATGTGATCTTTGATATGAAATGCATGATGTAAAAACATGGTTTTTTTTAATATAAAATAGCTTTGTAAATAAAGAAGCGATTTTTATTATACATATCATTATATAAAGAAGAGATTTTTATTATATATATCATTGTATAAAGAAGTGACTTTTATTATATATAACAATATATAAAGATGTGATTTTTAAATAGATGAAGCATTATTAAAAAAATGTGATTTTTAATATAAACCGCGTGACACAGATTGCAATGGAACCGACTGGAAGAAAAACCGAATCCAAACCATCCAATAAAGAATGGCGGAGTGGAAACCCAAAGGTGAGAACTCCTCATTGAAATTTCTTGTACAGTTATTTATTTTATAACTGCATATGTGAACTGCTTCCCGTCGTCTACAGACCATGGACGACTTGTTTGATCTTATTGTGTGGTGAAAATTGATTGTGATGTGGAATGGAATAAATAAAATATTCATGTGTTGAATAAAATATTTTATAGTTAAAATAATTTTTAACGTGTATATGAATAAAGTAAATATTCATAAACAAATCGGGCGATTTGTTTATGTACACCCATTTGACTGATATGGATTGGGACGATATATTTTACACATCGCCCAACTGCACAAATAATATTCAGTGTTTGTTGTTTGAAAACCCCACACGGGTATTGGGACTATATTGGAAATGCACTAATCCCAATATTTAGTTGTATGTCAATCGATGGGTTGACAGACTGTTGTAAGCGTTAATTATTTATATTTAACGCTTATGCAGTTGTGTAATACACTCTGGATGATGATTGACTGTGTTTGATTATTGTTGTGTACATGTGTGTATGAAATCCATATAAATAAAATTATATGATAATTGATTGTGTTTGATTCCAATTCAGAAAAGAACGAATATTTTAAAATAATGAATATTTTAAAATAACGAATATTTCAAAATAATATTCGGTAAAAGATCAAAATATGATTTTGATGTCTGATTTGGGATGGATAGGAAAATATTGAAATATATGAAGCCGATTAGATATGCACCATTTTGACGTGAACAATATTTCTATCGATTTTAATTCATTTTTGTAATGAATATCGAAAAGGAAATGATTTCAAAATCTAATGTTTTGAAAATATCATCATCTATATGTTAATGATATGGAATATTCAATTTTGATTTAAAATTGAATATGAAGTTGAAATTGATTTTAAAACGATTTATAAAATACGTTTTGAATTGAAATTGAAGATATATATATAATATATATATACATATTTATTTATTTAATGGCCTGAATTTAACGCACCGCGTAACGACCGTTCGCGAATTTTGACCATTGACTTCGAATTGACGTTACGGGAGATCCGACCATCGGATTCTCCTAAAACCGGGAACTTGGGTTCGTATCGAAAAGAGCTTTCCAAAGTATATAAGAGATGTGAAATCTAACGGTTGGATTTGGAATTATGTCCAAATCAAATTTGGAAAAGGCCGCTGTAAGTGCAGTTCGATGACCGTTTATGGAAATCGACTATACGGGCCTTGATAAAATTATTAAAAATATTAATAATTTGTGTAAAACCATAATAAATGATTTGGAAAGAATTGGGATGAAAAATTCCATATTTGAAAAGATAGAAATATTTTTTTATCGAAATGAACTAGTTATGAACTAGAATTATAATCCAATATTTTTAAATAAATAAATTGAATTTGAAATGGTTTTAAAAATATCTAGAATTTCCAATATGTGAATTGGAATGGATTTGAATCGAAATTATCTTAGGAATATTTCGATATTGGATTCCATGATTATACAGACATTGTGGAGGAATTAGGGAGATATATATATCGTTATTCCAATACGATATATGTTGATTTCAGAATTTGATATTGAATATAAGCCGATATATTTTCTATTCAGAGCCTTGTATTTAATATCAAATGGGATTTTGGGTTTGTCGTGAACGGTATCTTCACTAACACTGTTCTTAAACCCAGTTGAGAAAAGATTAAATCTTTTTATTAAGATTTAATGAAGTTTATCAATTAATTAATATTTAACTGGAATTGAATTGAATTGGATTTTTGGGGTTGTCGTGAATGGTGTCTTCATTAACACTGTTCTTAAACACCGTGTGAAATGAATAATTTTTTTAACTAAGATTTAAAGAAGAATTATCAATTAATTAACATTTAATTGGAATTGAAATGGAATGTGAATTGAGTTTATTGTGAACTGTGTTTTTAACAACATTCGTTCTTTAACTCGATTTGCAGTGGAATGTGATTCAGAATTTATAAATATTTTTATTAAGATTTAATGGAAATTTTCCGAAGTAAAATTTTCCAATTTTATATATTGTAATGGAATGGAATTCGATTTGGTTATAATCGAAGTGAACATCTGTGGAGGAAGACTGTTAATATATATGGAATTTGAAAGGCTTTGCCGTTATTCCATTTATATTATTGGTCGGATATGGAAATTGATATCGATTATATATTGATTTGTTTTGCCGTGAAGATTCCATAATTAATGGAATGAGATTTTGGGTTTATCGTGAACCGTGTTTTAAATGACATTATTTCTTTAACCCAGTTAAAGATAAGATTAATTTCTTAACTTTGAATAATCACTAAGTAATGATTTTTGAGATTAAAACTGAATTAGAATTTTAATGAATCTTTAATTAGATTGGAATGTGGATAGGATAAATAAATTTATCGAATTCAGGAAAAGATCGAGAATGGAGTATCACTAGTTTTGCTTCAAGCGATAGTTAAATCTTTTATTCGATTTGAATGTGAAATGGTAATTAATATTTACCGATAACACTGTGGTGTTAGATATAGAGTATTACCAGTTTTACTCCATGGGATGAATAGGTGGGGATTGGAAAATATAATAAATGATTACTTTGGTAAGGATCGCTAATCCCGACTAGCTGGGATAAACCTTAAAATGGTTTGAATTGATATTCAAAGGAAGATTAAAGAATAAATTTAAAAGAATTTATCTTTGATAAAATTAATGGAAACCTTTCCCTAAAAATGTGAATATTTAAATAAAAGAATATTCTGGATTCGAATGAGGCGTATGTTGTGTTTGTGTAGCACTTGTTTATAATATACGCGAGTTATTCGGAAAGGCCGGGTTTATACCCATTCTGAATAACTGATTCGACGGTATGTCGACGATGAAAGCAATGGTGGAAGACTGGAGGTATTCACATCGTTTGGATGATTACTGATGTCTTGATTGGGCTGTACACCCAAGACAAGGTAACAAGTGGTGATCGTCTAGACGTACTTGGAGATCAACGAATATGCAAGGGCCTCTCTCCTGTATTGGACATATGGACGAGAAGTAAGGTGTCTCCGGTTTCATTCAGACCCAGAACGAACTTGTAAATGGACTATGGGTCTGACATGGGATTTTACTCTGTGTTGATTGATCTCTATTAAATATACGTCTGTTTGGTGGAGAAGAATTTATTCTCCTGCTTAACACCCTTCTCTGAGACGTACGAGCTTAGAGGTTGTATATCGATAGACATCACTCGCATGGCGTGAATGGCCTGTGTGGCATTCCTGAGTGGCAAATGATCAAGGCTTCTGTTTAAAAGCATAGTCTTGTGGTTGATGATCAAAGCATAGCTTTAATATAGCGCGGCTTTGTGTATATTGTTAATTCGCGAGCCTCACACCCCAGTATGAACCAGAAACGGGAGAGGGTCCAGGGAGAACATGCGTTTCTTTCTAGTTATGGGTGGTGTCAGGGTTTTATATGCCCTGACATTTTTATATTTTTACCTATGTGGTTGTTGGAATGCAAGGTGCCTCAGATATATCAGTTACTACGGAACCGATGGATATTGAGTCATCTGGCTCATGTACGCCCCATAGGGCGGGGAAACGTATTATTCAAGGATTTTTAGTCCACTTAAAATGTGGACCGGCCTTGTGGCTCCTAGGTGCAGTTGCGGCTGTAGCCTGAGACACAGACTAGAGCGTCTCGAATTTGGTGAGGATGATCCCTTGCCTCGGTTCATAGATGGAAATCCAACTTCCAATACAACATTGTGCGGTTTTTATTGTAGAGCCTAATATGGCGACATAGTGGGATGAGGCACTCACGCCGTCTATGATTGATACATTTATATTTGAAGTAGTTTTAGACACTATACACTTATAGTAATAATAAAAATATGAAATTTCACGTACCAGGCATTTTTGGCTATTATAAGGTCAAAATTCTATCCTCCGGCTTGCGTTGCATAGTGTGATGGGTCCTGAGTCTTATAATAGCTTCATTGTTCTTTATTTAGCATTGTGCTGGTTGTTTTATGCACTGGTATCCTTGGAGGAAACCCGTTCCGTGTTATACAGCGTGGTCTCTTGATTTACCTAATTTTAAAACCAAATTAATAACCGTTTTAGTTCTTACACCAGTCACATGACTGACCTGGAGTTTATTGTTTTAACCTAAACTCTGGATGCTCCTATTTTCCGCACGGGCAACTAGTAGTTTTGGTTTGCATATTTATATTCACAGGATCCTTGTGACGGCCCGCCCCGCACCAACCGACATTTACTCCAAAAGTGCGTTGTACACATGTCCAGTTAGCACGGAACGGGTCGTCAGAAGGAAAAAGGGAAGAAGGAAATGAACTAACAAGGAACCTGTAGAATGTCTCACAGCGCATAGAACAAAATATAATAATAACATACTTGACATAAAACAGGTGAGACAGTGCATAAGCTGAAAATAAACTAACATAGCAGCGGAAAATCCAAGTACAGCTTATGATCCAAAGTTAACATTATTACAACTTTTCAAACTGTCTCTAAAGCAAAAGCAAGATAAAGGAGGTACACTACTAATGCCTAAGTAGCGACCACCAACGACACAGGGAGAATATCTATATATCATACATGGAAGCCTCCTGCCCGCCGCCGAATCAGCTACTCGTGCACCACCAGCTAACCTGTCTCTAGTCTGCTCGTGTGAGCACCCAGAGTAATAAGAGGAGACATAAAACTCTAGGTCAGACATAAAGCCTGGTATGAGCGATAAGCATCTAAAGTGAACAATAACAGGTAGACTAAAACATACCAGAACCTGGACCTGCAACCAAAGAGTTAGCACTACATACTGTACAACACTCTAAGGTGCCATATCAAAGGTGTAAAGATACGGAGGTGGGGGTGTGCATGTCATAGTGATGCCAAACAATCAAGCATAGCAACCATCCTCACATCTCTCACTCAATGCGTAAAGCATACGATATTCACCACTTCGATCACCCATCCTTGCTACGATCACTTTGCCCCATGAAGTCATAAATGGCTTCACTGCACTGATAACGTAGCCATTGATCCTTCGCTATATCCACTTGCCCCATGGAGTTATTCACCCCATCTGCGCTGGCTCATAGCCTTACCAATCCTTACTATATCCACTTGCCCCATGGAGTTATTCACCCCATCTGCACTGGCTCATAGTCTTACCAATCCTTACTATTTCCACTTGCCCCATGGAGTTATTCACCCTATCTGCGCTGGCTCATAGTATTACCAATCCTTACTATGTCCACTTGCCCCATGGAGTTATTCACCCCATCTGCGCTGGCTCATAGTCTTACTACGCATCACTTTGCCCCTCAAGTCATAATGACTCTACTGCACTAATAACGTAGTCTTGCTACCATCACCTTGCACCTCGAGTCATAATGACTCTACTGCACTGATAAGTAGCCCATCATTCATTTTTAGTGGTGAATCGAAGTTATGAACATCGACAACCCCTTAGCACACGTCCCGCAGCAAAGCCCAACCATGAAGTGAACTCATCGGTTCCCAACTGGATCCTGAGCTCTAACTTCCCATATTGGACTACCTTTGCATCTCGGGTCATTGGTCAATACTGGGTCGGGTCGGATTCCCTTCAAGCCATCGGTTCGGGTCGGGTGTCCATTCTGAGTCGGGTCATTGTGTTATCTCCCCCTGTAGCGGTTCGGTTCGGGTTCGCAGCGTTGTATCGGTTCGGGTCGGGTGTCCTTCTTCAGGTCGGGTCGGGTTGCCATCTCCCATCCAGTTCGTGCTTCCGCTCCGATCAGCTCCCTCGTTCTTCACGTGCTCAGATCCGATCCCTCCTCCTTTATCCGATCCGATCCCAGTTCAATTAGCGTGACCTTCCTTTTTGCAAATTTTCTCAAGTGTCAGGTTTCGATCCGATCGAATCCCTTGCCCAATTCAACTTATCCGATCCGAGCTCCCATATCTGATCCGATCCGATCCTGCACTGTTCCCTGAAACTTTTCCAGCAAGTGTTTACGCCATTCGACGACGTTTTCGACCATTCTAACTATTGAAATCAATCACAAAGCATATCATACAGTCATAGCAACATGCATAATCAACCACAAACATCAAAACATCAACGTGATAGGTTAAAATGGATCAAACATACCCAAAATACCATATTTCCCCTTAAGCATGTTTAGGTGAAACTAATGATAGGATTAACAAAACTTAACCAAATTAACCCAAATTCATATCAGAGGTCTAAAACATCATTTAAGAATTTATGAACATTTTTCCCGAATTTTATCATGTTTAAATTCGCTAATTAACACTAATTACCCTTAATTAGCCAAAATTAGTGTAAAGCTATGCAAATCACTCACCTTAGCCACAAATAAACTAAGATCTGAAATAAATCTCTGATTTGATGTGAATCCCAATGCTAAACAACAGCTCCAATGTTGATTTGGTATAGATCTCCCTTGATTAGATGTTGCTAAGCTTAATCCTTGATCAAAAGATGATTTGTAGGTGATTTAGAGGTTGGAGACCATTTTTAGGGTTCCTTGGTGATAAGTGGAGGCTAGAAAACTGAAATGGAATGATTCTCTACTTCATTTCAGCCTCCCCATAACCCTAATCCCGAAATGGGTTATGGGCCTACTCACTAATCACCCTATTTGGCCCGGTTAAGCAGTTTTTCACCTTCCAAACCTTATTTCAGCCATATCTCCCAAACGGTAAGTCCGTTTGGCTATTATGACCACTCTACGGAAAGGTAAACCATCAATCTAATGGAAGTGGTTTCAGGTCAAAATTCCTTTCCAATCAAAAGTTATGGCCAAAACAAGATCAACTAGGGGCAAAATGGTCATTTAAAAATCGACAAAAATCATGAACATGGGAAATGACTCTAATGGATGTTTCCCAAAGTTACATGACCATACGACTTCATATGGGAAAGGGATAAATATTCTACGATCCTCCGATGCGTAGAATGCGGGTTGTTACATTCTCCCCCCTTAAGAAATTTCGCCCCCGAAATTCCCTAACTAAAACACACAAAGGGTCCCGCATGCCTATCAATCATAAAACAACAATCAAACATGCAAAACAAGTCTATCCTAGCATGCGGAATAACTAAATTACGAAGTAAATCTTACCAGGCAAAGAGTTCTGGATACGCCTTCCTAATGCTCTCCTCTGTCTCCCAAGTACAATCATTCTCGTTCTCGTCCCACTGAACCTTGACTAGCTTCACCGCCTTCCTTCGAAGTTGCTTCGTATCGTGCCCCACAATACGAATCGGCTTGCGGTTCCCAACCGCCTCGGGTTCTACTTCGAAGTCCTCTAACTGATCAGGTGAAATAGTCATATCTGAGTCGTGAACGAACTTCCTTAGTTGGGAAACATGAAATACGTTGTGAACTCCCGCCATCTTCTCTGGTAAGCCAACTCTATATGCCAAATTCCCGACTAGTTCAAGAACAGGGAATGGCCCAACAAATCTTGGTGCTAACTTGCCTCTCCTGCCAAATCGTATCACGCTCTTCAACGGAGAAATTTTGACAAACACCAAGTCACCAACGGAGAATTTTAAGTCTCTTCTCCTCTTATCAACATAACTCTTCTGCCTATCTTGGGCAACTTTCATTCGTTGCTGAATGATCTTAATCTTGTCTGAAGTTTCTCTCACCACATCTGGTCCAAGCATAAACTTCTCGCCAGTCTCTATCCAACATGATGGTGAGTTGCACGGTCTTCCGTACAAAGCTTCATATGGAGCCATACCGATACTGGATTGGTAGCTATTATTATATGCAAACTCTACTAGATGCAAATGGCCATCCCATGATCCACCAAAATCCAATATACAAGCTCTCAAGAGATCTTCCAATATACGATTCACCCTCTCCGTCTGACCGTCGGTCTGAGGATGATATGCGATACTGAGATGTAATCCTGACCCTAGAGCCTCTTGTAAGCTCTTCCAAAACCCACTAGTGAACAACGGGTCTCGGTCACTCATAATGCTTTTAGGTACTCCATGAAATCTCACTACCCACTTCATATACAAATCTGCCAACTTGGCTGCTGTTCTGGTCGATTTGACTGGTATAAATCTTGCGCTCTTAGTCAATCGATCCACAACTACCCAAATGCTATCATATCCCGATCTAGTCCTTGGTAAACCATCGATGAAATCCATCGAGACTTGCTCCCATTTCCATTCGGGAATTTCTAATAGTTGCAACAACCCACTAGGCTTCTTTTGCTCGGCTTTAACTAGCTGGCAATTCATGCATTTGGATATAAACTTCCCAACATCTCTTTTCATCCCTTCCCAGTAGTAAGTCTGCTTCATGTCTCGATACATCTTATTACCACCGGGATGAATAGTCAGTTTTGAGTGATGACATTCCCTAAGCACTTCATCCCTCAAACCGTTCACGTTGGGTACAACTAATCTTCCATTCTTCTGAAGCCATCCATCTCGATCAAGCTCATACAAATCCATTTCCTCACCGTCGATGTCCATCTCTAACTTGGAGATGATTTCCAATAGATTAGGATCGTTCCTCTGGCTGGAACCAATCCGCTATATCAAAGTGGGTCTGATCACCAAATTAGCTAGCATGACTGGATCCAATTCGCACTTTGGTCTGAAATCAAACCCCGCGATATACTCCAGTTGCTTCCACTCAAGAAACATAGCCCCTAAGCTGGCATGTCTCCTACTCAAGGCATCGGCTACCGCATTACCTTTCCCAGGTGTATATGCAATATCAAAATCATACGAAGCCAAGAACTCTAACCATCTCTGCTGACGGAGATTCAGATCTTTCTGAGAGAAGAGATACTTTAACGATTTATGATCGGTAAACAATTCAAATCTTTCTCCCAAGAGATAGTGTCTCCACATCTTCAGCGCAAACACGATCTCTGCTAATTTTAAATCATGGGTAGGATACTTCCTCTCATGCGGCTTTAGCTGTCGACCAGCATAAGCTACAACCCTACTCCTTGCATCAATACAGCGCCCAGTCCGATACCACAAGCATCCGTGTATACCGTCATCTCTTCATTCCCTTTAGGAATGACTAACACTGGCGCACGCGTCAACTTCTCTTTTAGACTCTTGAATGCATTTTCACACACTCCGTCCCAGACGAAGGACTGATTCTTCTTAGTCAACTGAGTCAACGGTGCTGCTATCATGGAGAAGTCCTGGATAAACTTACGATAATATCCAGCTAATCCCAAGAAACTTCATACATCTGTTGCATTCTTGGGCGTAGGCCAATCCTGTACAGTAGCCACCTTCGCAGGGTCCACGGCAATACCACTCTCTGAAACAACATGACCCAAGAATCTCACTTCCCTTCTCCAGAGGTGACACTTAGAGAATTTCGCTTTCAATTGGTGTTTCCTCAACACCTCCATCACTATCCTCAAGTGTCCCTTGTGTTCCTCCTCTGTCCTTGAGTAAACAAGGATATCATCTATGAACACAAGAACAAACTTATTCAACTGATCTCTGAATACTCGATTCATAAGATCCACAAAGTAGGCTGGTGCATTGGTCAACCCAAATGGCATGACCAACCACTCATAAAATCCAGACGGCGTCCTAAATGCCGTTTTCGGAACACTCTCATCTGCTACTCGTAGCTGATGAAATCCTGTCGCGAGGTCCAACTGAGAGAACACTCTTGCTCCTTCCAGTTGATCAAACAAATCATCTATCCGCGGTAGAGGATACTTATTCTTCCTCGTTACCTTATTCAACTCGCGATAGTCCACACACAAACGAAGGGAACCATCTGCCTTAGTGGCAAACACAACCGGTGCTCCCCAATCGGAGACACTTCTTCTAATAAATCCCTTCTTCAAAAGATTGCTGACTTGCACCCCGAGCTCTCGCTGCTCCCTTGGTGCCATACGACGAAGTGGCATCACTATAGGTCTGGCATCTTTCACTAAATCAATACGGAACTCAATCTCTCGGTGTGGTGGAAGCCCGGTCACCTCCTCGAAGACGTACGGATACTGGCCAACCACGGGCACATCTGACAACTCATCCTGCGGGATGTCGAGGGAATTTACAAAACTAGCCATAACCCCATCACTAGGTAGACTACCAAACACTACCCTCCGCCCATCATCCGCCCTCACTGTCACCAAAAAGCCCTCACAGTCTACCACCACCCCGTATCTTTGGAGCCAATCGACTCCCAATATAATGCCATACCCAGTAAAGCCCAAAACAAAGCAATCACAAACAAACATACATCCATGACTCGATAAGACCAAATTCCTGCAAACCATACTAAGGCTAGTCGAACCACCAATCGGGTTCGTCACAACCAATGGTCTATCGACTATCTCAGGTTCCAGTCCCAACCTATCTACCAGGTCACTAGATATGAAGGAACGGGAAGCCCCAGTATCAAACAAAACTCGAACTGGTACATCATAAATAGAAAGCATACCTTGAATAACAACATTCTTTCCTTTCTCCGCCACAGTTGGGGCATTCGACGAAGAAGGAACAACATCAATAGCATATGCTTTCACAATCTGCTTCTCTTTAAGAGGTTGCAGACACTTATCCTTGAAATGTCCCACTTGACCACAGTTGAAGCACTTCTTATCCGCCGTCTTGGCCCGACAATCTTTAGCATAATGGCCCTTCTTACCACAGCTGAAGCACTCAACATCTTTCTTGTTCTTTTTCTGGCCACCCTTAGATTGGTCTTGCTTCCTCTTATTCTGAGAGTAATTCTTGCCTCCACCGTCTGCTTGCAACTTTGGCCCTTCTGCAAATGCAGCCTCAGTCTTTGACTTAGGGTAAAGACTCTCTGATCTCAAAGCTTTCCCCACAATCGATTCAAAAGTCTCATCGATGTGGTTGATAAGCCTTTCCCCCAAGTATCCATCCAAACCAGTAATGAACTTCTCATTCTTCTTCTCAGGAGTATCAATAAGAGATAGTCCATACTTCGACAAAGTGTCGAACTCAGCAATATAGTCAGAAACTGCCCTACCACTCTGCTTGAGTTCCAAGAACCTCTTGAACAACACTGACTTCTGGGCAGCTGGAATAAACTTCTCGCTAAAGCGAGCCTTGAACTGAACCCAAATAACCTGATCCTCTGGAGTAGCTGTTCTAATGGCATTCCACCAATTCATCGCTCGCACTTGCAGCTGACGAGACGCTAGCCTTCTCTTCATCGCATCCCCAAGACCTAAGTCGTCAAAGATACGATCACAGCTATCCATCCAATCTTGAACATTTGTGGCCAGCTTCGTCCCGTGGAACGGCTTCCCACCAAGGTTGGTGTAATCCTTGCACAACTTGGCGAAATTGATCCTCAGTGCCTGCACTACTTGACCACCACCATTTCCGGGATTGGTAGCTGCCCTTGCACTTCTCTAAGCATGTCTCTCATGAGGTCAGTAAACATCGCCATCATATCAGCGACACTCCCATTATGGGCCCCCCTTTCAGCACCTCTAGCATATCGGCTCATCGTCAATCTGTAAAAGGAAACGATTAACGACCCCATAGTGGTGCTAGTGCAGTACGACTTCATCCTTATACTACTAATAGTATATATATAGCTTTTGAAAACCAAAGTAATCACAAATACGCGCTCTCATATACGTACTATCTCTCCCTAGTGTCTTTCCCTAGGTTAACTACGCAACCTAGAGCTCTGATACCAAATGTGACGGCCCGCCGCGCACCAACCGACATTTACTCCAAAAGTGCGCTGTACACATGTCCAGTTAGCACGGAACGGGTCGTCAGAAGGAAAAAGGGAAGAAGGAAATGAACTAACAAGGAACCTGTAGAATGTCTCACAGCGCATAGAACAAAATATAATAATAACATACTTGACATAAAACAGGTGAGACAGTGCATAAGCTGAAAATAAACTAACATAGCAGCGGAAAATCCAAGTACAGCTTATGATCCAAAGTTAACATTATTACAACTTTTCAAACTTTCTCTAAAGCAAAAGCAAGATAGAGGTACACTACTAATGCCTAAGTAGCGACCACCAACGACACAGGGAGAATATCTGTATATCATACGTGGAAGCCTCCTGCCCTCCGCCGAATCAGCTACTCGCGCACCACCAGCTAACCTGTCTCTAGTCTGCTCGTGTGAGCACCCAGAGTAATAAGAGGAGACATAAAACTCTGGGTCAGACATAAAGCCTGGTATGAGCGATAAGCATCTAAAGTGAACAATAACAGGTAGACTAAAACATACCTGAACCTGGACCTGCAACCAAAGAGTTAGCACAACATACTGTACAACACTCTAAGGTGCCATATCAAAGGTGTAAAGATACGGAAGTGGGGGTGCGCATGTCATAGTGATGGCAAACAATCAAGCATAGCAACCATCCTCACATCTCTCACTCAGTGCATAAAGCATACGATATTCACCACTTCGATCACCCATCCTTGCTACGATCACTTTGCCCCATGAAGTCATAAATGGCTTCACTGCACTGATAACGTAGCCACTGATCCTTCGCTATGTCCACTTGCCTCATGGAGTTATTCACCCCATCTGTGCTGGCTCATAGCCTTACCAATCCTTATTATGTCCACTTGCCCCATGGAGTTATTCACCCCATCTGCGCTGGCTCATAGTCTTACCAATCCTTACTATGTCCACTTGCCCCATGGAGTTATTCACCCCATCTGCGTTGGCTCATAGTCTTACCAATCCTTACTATGTCCACTTGCCCCATGGAGTTATTCACCCCATCTGCGCTGGCTCATAGTCTTACTACGCATCACTTTGCCCCTCAAGTCATAATGACTCTACCGCACTGATAACGTAGTCTTGCTACCATCACCTTGCCCCTCGAGTCATAATGACTCTACTGCACTGATAAGTAGCCCATCATTCATTTTTAGTGGTGAATCAAAGTTATGAACATCGACAACCCCTTAGCACACGTCCCGCCGCAAAGCCCAACCATGAAGTGAACTCATCGGTTCCCAACTGGATCCTGAGCTCTAACTTCCCATATTGGACTACCATTGCATCTCGGGTCATTGGTCAATACTGGGTCGGGTCGAATTCCCTTCAAGCCATCGGTTCGGGTCGGGTGTCCATTCTGAGTCTGGTCGGTGTGTTGTCTCCCCCTGTAGCGGTTCGGTTCGGGTTCGCAGCGTTGTATCGGTTCGGGTCGGGTGTCCTTCTTCAGGTCGGGTCGGGTTGCCATCTCCCATCCAGTTCGTGCTTCCGCTCCGATCAGCTCCCTCGTTCTTCACGTGCTCTGATCCGATCCCTCCTCCTTTATCCGATCCGATCCCAGTTCAATTAGCGTGACCTTCCTTTTTGCAAATTTTCTCAAGTGTCAGGTTTCGATCCGATCGAATCCCTTGCCCAATTCAACTTATCCGATCCGAGCTCCCATATCTGATCCGATCCGATCCTGCACTGTTCCCTGAAACTTTTCCAGCAAGTGTTTACGCCATTCGACGACGTTTTCGACCATTCTAACTATTGAAATAAATCACAAAGCATATTATACAGTCATAGCAACATGCATAATCAACCACAAACATCAAAACAACAACATGATAGGTTAAAATGGATCAAACATACCCAAAATCCCATATTTCCCCTTAAGCATGTTTAGGTGAAACTAATGATAGGATTAGCAAAACTTAACCAAATTAACCCAAATTCATATCAGAGGTCTAAAACATCATTTAAGAATTTATGAACATTTTTCCCGAATTTTATCATGTTTAAATTCGCTAATTAACACTAATTACCCTTAATTAGCCATAATTAGTGTAAAGCTATGCAAATCACTCACCTTAGCCACAAATAAACTAAGATCTGAAATAAATCTCTGATTTGATGTGAATCCCAATGCTAAACAGCAGCTCCAATGTTGATTTGGTGTAGATCTCCCTTGATTAGATGTTGCTAAGCTTAATCCTTGATCAAAAGATGATTTGGAGGTGATTTAGAGGTTGGAGGCCATTTTTAGGGTTCCTTGGTGATAAGTGGAGGCTAGAAAACTGAAATGGAATGATTCTCTACTTCATTTCAGCCTCCCCATAACCCTAATCCCGAAATGGGTTATGGGCCTACTCACTAATCACCCTATTTGGCTCGGTTAAGCAGTTTTTCACCTTCCAAACCTTATTTCAGCCATATCTCCCAAACGGTAAGTCCGTTTGGCTATTATGACCACTCTACGGAAAGGTAAACCATCAAACGAATCTAATGAAAGTCATTTCAGGTCAAAATTCCTTTCCAATCAAAAGTTATGGCCAAAACAAGATCAACTAGGGGCAAAATGGTCATTTAAAAATCAACAAAAATCATGAACATGGGAAATGACTCTAATGGATGTTTCCCAAAGTTACATGACCATACGACTTCATATGGGAAAGAGATAAATATTCTACGATCCTCCGATGCGTAGAATGCGGGTTGTTACAATCCTGGTTTACAGCTGGAGCTATATTCAGAACGCTCTGTATCCGTGTATTTCTTTCAGTTGTATTTTGTATTATTTCCCGCTGCATTGTAGTTTGTAAAACTCTGTTATTTATCAAATGTATATTATTTGTTCATACTCTGCATATTCTCATACTCTGATGTAAATTGTTGTAATAAGCAGTGAAATATTCTTCTGTTTGTGTTCTGATTTGACGTGTTCTCAAACAATCTGTTCTTTCTCTTCTCTTCGAAAACCGGGGAAGTTCAGGTCATTATATAGAGTTCCATGTCAATTTGTAAGTTCAACTAGAATGGTGAACAAAGCGAAAGTTATGCAGTTCACACAAAGTCGAGGCATGTTTTGTACAGTTGCAAGCATGAAACACACATATTTAAAGATTTAACAAAGCATGGGCACTGCTACGACATTTTACAATGCAGATAATAGGAGGGAAGAGAAAGGTGATGTCTCCAAAATATGCAGATGTAGCAGAACTGTGTTTTTCCAAGTTAAATAAAACATAAATTAACTACAAATGACATCTCAGAATTTTCAACTTGTTGTCAAGTTAAGTCCAACTTAATTAAAGAATATATATACCTACCAAGTTCATCATGTAATAACCTTTACATTAAGTTTACGATTATGGAATAATCTAGGTAAATTATTCAAAATACACTCTTATAAATTTGGTAACTAATCAAAATTCCTAATTGTCTGAACCATTTAAAATTTCTATATTTAAGTTTAATTATTCAAAAGTAACAAGTGATAGAATATGTATAACTAAACTTTTCATACTCAAAATCCAACTTCAAATTATTTCTAATTTAGATTACTATAACGACAATTTTGAATTGATTTAACCTCAACCTTCTCAACATTATGACCAAAATTCCAGCCTTTAAACATCCCTTCTCCCTACATATTTATTTTTGTAAATGGTTTTACAGTTGCACAAATCAAAATTAAATTAAATTAAGGACACCATCCAGTAAATATAACCATAACTTAACCCCACCAAAATGCATGCAGACCCTACCTCTTCAACATGAATCATATTAACATCATGATAAACATGGATATCATAAGAAAGCTCGAGTGTACAGGAAAACCAAGCAACAAGAGGTAATGAAACAAAATTGGAGAACTTGAATTCACTGTGGTGAGTACTGAACTCACATGCACAACAAGAAAAAGCAGGAACGGATTGGGGTGCTTGGCTATGGAGGTGACGTGGTGGAGACTGGAGGGTTCACTGGCAGCCAAGGAGGTCAGTGTGGATGAAGAAGCTATGAGTTGGTGGTGCGAAGGGTTGTTGTGGTGGTCTACAGGCGAGCGGCGGCTGTGGTTCAAGTGATTTGCCAACATAGTGGAGGCAGCCAGCATAGGTGCGAAATCCAATCGGCAGCCATCGTTTGAGGATGACATATTTAATTTTAGAAAGAAGGTTTTATTTTAGGGGATTGTTAAAGGGACTCCACTTTTGATTAAGGGGAGTACCATTTTCAGTTTATTTTAAAATTGTTAAGGGGAGTTTAAAACAAATTAGCCTCCCCTTAAACATATTAATAAAATTTCCAATACTAACCCTATACTCTTCATTAATGCAACCTTAAAACATAAACTCTAATTTAATTCAGCACATAGAAAATTAATAATACATGAAGTATAAACGTTCTACACACATGGAAACAACATATTCAAACATTGTTTACTTTAGTTTTCACTATCAAAGTAAACATAAAACACAATAACAACAAATAAACACATACAAAACACACTTGCCGCAAATGAAAAAACAGAGTAGCAACATACACATATGCTTAACACGTCATGAACTTAAGCATAAGTTCACTTAATAAACATTTGTTTTAATGTTGGAATATGTACACTATTTTAATGTAATTACTTTTGACAAATCATCTCACAACGAGGTTGTTCTTCTTATCAAACTGTAAGATCTAAACTGTAACCCACTTTATTCACCCAAAAAAAAAAAAATCCAAACTTTCCATGACGATCTGTATTCATCATTCGCGCAAATGAACGAAATTCATCCACTTTATGCAAATTGTATTCATCTTTTTCAAAAAAAACTAAAATTCCAAAAAGGAGATTTATCAACATTTGATTTTTTTATTTACCTCGCGACGTGTTTGGATCGAACTGAGATTGAATATTGATCGATAGGGTTTAAGGAATGATGAGGTCATGGTACTTTAGTCTATATTTTATTTTATTTTTAAAATTCCAACCCCCCCCCCCTTAACAAATAAAAAATAAAATAGTGTCCCCTTAAATTTATCCTCCCCTTAACAAAAAATAGAGTCCTTTTAACAATCCTCCACTTTTAACTTTGCAACTTGAAAATTATAAAAACATAGTGTAATATAAATTACGTGGTGAACCCCATGTGCGTAGCATGAGTTCGTTCTCGTTAGAAACAAAAATTAAAACAAATTTTGCATTATTTCAATGTAAAAATATAAAATAAAAGTTAAAATTAATTACACAATACTTCAACTTAAAAATATGCCTCACCATCTGTATGAATTGTTTTCTTTTTCTTAAATTGTTAAATGTAAGATATATTCACGTCCAACGCTCGTTTATTAGTAAACGCGTATTCAAGCGAGTGTTAATATCTGCAACAACATTATTTTTATTTCCTTACCATTTCACATGTTGAAAGTATAAAGTAGGGCTGCACAATGTATGCGTTGGGTCGAATTAGACCAAATACTTCATCTGACCCACATAGGTATGAGTTTAAGTTAGTTTAATATGTATTCGACCCTATATGAGGTTGGATATGAATTGGATTGAAGTATGAATTAAGTCGGGTTTATTAAGATTGGGTTGAGTTGCATGAATCTAATAAAAAACGAGAATAATAGGGATTTTCTATAAAAATAATACTAAAATATTCAGCATAATATATAACATATATTTCATTAAAATTTCATCGTAAAACACATCATATGAAATTAATTCATTACACAGTAGAACAAGTGTTTCATTTTAAAATACATTAAAATGATCTTTAAAAAATCTTTGTCAAATTCTATCTAGTTTTGATTGACATGAATATATATATATATATATATATATATATATATATGTATTTGCATATGTACTATAAAATATATAAATTGTGACGGCCCGCCCCACACCAGCCGATATTTCCTCCGAAAGTGCGCTGTACACATGCCCGACTAGCACGGAACGGTCGCCAAAGAAAGGAAAGAAGAGAATGAACTAATCCGAAACCCTGTAGAATGTCTCACAGCACATGGAACAAAATATAATAATAATGTAATTGACATAAAACATGTGAGACAGTGCATACGCTGATAACTAAAACCAACATCAACATCATCATCAGAGTAGCGGAAATCCAAATACAGCTTATTACAACTTTCCAAATTGTTGTCTCTAAATAAAAGAAAGAAAGGTACACCACTAATGCCCAAAGTACCGACTGCAGCAACACAGGGAGTGTAACACCCCGCCTCCGCCAGGGTGTCTCTTGCAAGCACTCTGACTTTGGAGGGGCGTTTGAATCAGGTAAACATGCATAATGATATATCAAGGCAGAACAAGAACATATGTATATATGTAAACAGAGTAAATAACATAGATAAAACAGCGGAAGATTTCAAACCATTCCAAAACAAGTCTGGTACAACATAATGTCAACTTTCCAAATACACAAGTCTAGATAAAAACAACATTGCTGAAAAACTGAAATACTTAAGTACTATCCCCAAAATAAGTGATAACCATAGCTAGCTTCATGTCAAGACCATACATGAGCTAAAATCCCACAAGCAAGTGATCAGGAATCCAAGCTAAGCTCCAATATTCCCACCCTGAGAACCTGGGGGGGGGGGGGGAGAACGGAAGAAAAGAGGCGAAAGAAAACAGGTCAGTCAAAAAGACTGAGTAAGCCCTAATATAATCAATGTAAACTGATAAAGTTAACTGGCATGAGAAGCAGGTATGATCATAAGGATAACAACATACTAGCATGATGATTAACCAACAAGGTAGATAAAGGTGTCATCGCATAATCAGGTTTAAGGTTTTGCACCACAGGTGTACTAGCAAACTAACATGACTTGAATATACAAGTATTGATCCCTTGGCCCAAGCTTTGGCCCAATAACATGAAATGACCCAATACAAGGTCCAACCAAACGGTCTAGTCGATCGGCTCCCTATAAGCCTAACTCGTCACGTGTTGGTGTCCATACGGCCCAAACATAATTGTAGTCAGACTGTGCCGGGTCTCCCGTCGGGTGTATCAAGCCCTAGGGTGGCAACCCCTGGACACCATAAACATGCGTGCACAGTCTCGATCTACTGGTACCCGTGCATGTTTTCCCCGGCTTCGGACTATGTGCACGACCATAAGTCCGCCCGGAACTACACCGGCGTACCACTCTGCCGTCGTTTTTGGTCACTTACCTCCAGTTCAGTAATCGTGCCCCACACCCTAGCCTAGTCTCTAGGGCCATAATGATACAAACTTGGAATTACTGCTGGAGTGGACCCCCATTGCTAGGATTTTTCTAGTGGGTTAAGTACGGTTTAACCGTCTTGCTAATCATGGATTAACTTGGTTAAGTGTAACGATGAGTTCACGACTTAACCCTGATTAATCTACCAAGCCCAAATTGGTTAAGTATTAAGTGGACCATGACTTAACCCTAATCACGAGGCATTAATTAATTTAATGCGCCTTAACCTCTCACATTAGACCTTGTTGTGGTTACTAGTTAAGCCGGGCGGGTCCGGGTAGCTTTACACCACAACTTGGTCTAACCTCGGGTTCAAGGTACAACATGGCCAACTTCTCACATTGGGTCCTATTGTTTGTAGCAACTAGTTAAGCCGGTCGGTTCCGGGTAGGTTTACGCTACAAACTCAACCCAACCTCGAGTTGGTCACACTTATCTTTTTTAAGTGTCATGTCCATCATGTTTCCAAAACATGTTACAAATTTTCAAGCAATTGGGTAGACCTAACTTAATAGGTAAATTCCCAATGGGTAGACCTAACTTAATAGGTAAATTCCCAATCTTATGTTTTATGTCTTTTAAGTTTACCCAACCCCAAACGCAATCCCATCGCTTACATATCGCAATAGCGCATAAAGGATAGAAAGAGGGAACTTGGCATAATCATGACATAAAGGTGTTGAAGCCACAAGTTTAACATGACGGCATATGAAATGTACATATGTTCATATACTTGCATATTACATTTTAGGCCTCAAAAGCATGCATAAAACCAAACTTAGCATATTGGTGATACATGGTGATAAATGACATGTAGAAATGGCCATAAGTTCGCATTTGGCCTCACATGCAAGTTATCATAAGGGATATGATAACTTACATGTTGCCAAAATGCAACCTTTAGCATAAAGCTTGAAGCTTTATGTTCATATACTCTAGATAAGCTTGCATAGCATGATAACATGAACAAAATGATCACCCCAAACTTGCATAACATACTTGCATATCATATGACGAACTTGCATCTCAAACTTGCATAACATAACATGATAAACTTGCATATCATAACATGGCAAACTTGCATATCATAACATGGCAAACTTGCATAGCATAACATGGTAAACTTGCATATCATAACATGGCAAACTTGCATAACATAACATGGTAAACTTGCATAACATAACATGATAAACTTGCATATCATAACATGGCATACTTGCATAACATAACTTGATGAACTTGCATAGCATAACATGGTAAACTTGCATATCATAACATGATAAACTTGCATATCATAACGTGGCATACTTGCATAACATAACATGATAAACTTGCATATCATAACATCTCAAACTTGCATAACATAACATGACATAGTAAACTTGCATATCATGGCAAACTTGCATATCATACATTTAACTTTAGAGTTTAAGTATGAAAGTAGAATAGGGCTTACAATGCTTAGGAAGTCACAAAAATATGACAAAGCCCTTATGAAATCAATTAAACCCAAAATGCAAGCTCTAATAAAAAATCCCTTGAGCCAAAATGATCAAAACCCTTGCTTTATGATGCAAATATAGAAACTTGACTTGAATGCAAGCTAATGATGCTCATACAAGCTTGAAAACACTTGTATGCATGGAAAATCTCTCATAGAAATAATTTAGAAATTTTATGAAGAGAGTGGAGGCCATGAGAGGATTGATTTTGCCATAGTTTAGTTACTAGAATGAATAATGATGATTTAGGGTTAGGTTAGGGGCTTATTTATAGAGATTAGGATTAGTTCTAGCCTTAGGATTAAACCCTAGTTCCAATCTCAGCCCTTAAAACCGAATCTGGCCCCCAAACTCAACACAAACCCAAAATGGTGCACCAGGCAAAACTGCCCGGCTGGACCAAGTCGACAGCCAAGTCGACAGGGCTGTCGACTTGGGTCCAACCAAGTCGACTCCCAAGTCGACAGGGCTGTCGACTTGGGTGCTCTGGCGGGAATTTTCCCGCCTGGCCCAAACTGACCCAAATTTCCAAATTCAAACTTGAATTTGAAATCTGTTTTTACTTTGAATTTTTCTGCAAACTTCGTTGGGCCTTAATCGGGTCATACGGACTCCGATTTTCGAAAACTCGGACTCTATTTCGCGTATTTTTCCGAGACGAACGCAATGGCATAGCCCATTTCCCTTGATTCAGATTTATAAATTAAATTCTGCCTCGATTTATGTTATAACAGGTTATTGAAAATACGGGTTGTTACAGGGAGAATGTGTGTGTGTGTGTGTGTGTATATATATATATATATATATCATACATGGAAGCCTCCTGCTCGTCTCCGGTACAGCTACTCGTGCATAGCACCTAACCTGTCTCTAGTCTGCTTGAGAAAGCACGCAGAGTAATAAGAAGAGACATAGAACTCTGGGTCAGACAAAAAGTCTGGTATGAGCGATAAGCAGCTAAACAGAACAATAACAGGTATACTAAACCATACCAGAACCTGGACCTGCGACCAAAGAGTTAGCACTACATACTGTACTATACTCTAAGGTGCCACTAACACATGGCATAAAGAATACGGGGGTGGGGGTGTGTATGTCATAATGAAGGCAAACAATCAAACATAGCAACCATTCTCACATCTCTCACTCAATGCGTAAAGCATACGATGTCCACCACTGTCAATCACTAGACCCATCGAAGTAGTGACGGAGTTCGACTTGTACAACTACTGCTACTACCAAGCTTATCCCATGGAGTCATGACCAAATCTTTACAAATGACCCCACTTCATTAGTCTATAGCTCTTTAGTCTTACCTAGGCAACTGTGACCCTGAATCCGTTCACGTACCCCCTACACATAGTGATCTAAAGTTACAGACATCGACAACCCCTTAGCACACGTCCCGCAGCAAAGCCCAACTCATGAAGTTCCCTCCTTGGTTCCCATCTGGATCCTGAGGTACAACTCCTCATTTGGACTTCCTTTGCATCTCGAGTTTGGGTCTACTTGGTGTTAGATCCTCTGGTTCGGTTCGGTTCGCCCCCTCCTGCTTGGTTCGGTTCGAATGCTCCTTTCTAGTTCAGTTCGGATGCTCGGATGTTATTATTTGGTTCGGGTTGGAGTCCCCTATCCGGTTCGGATCGGGTGCCCCTATCCGGTTCGGATCGGATGCCCTTATCCGGTTTGGATGCCCCCATCCGGTTGCTCCTATCCGAATGCTCCTATCCGGATGCTCCTATCTGAATGCTCCTATCCGGATGCCCCTATCTGAATGCGCCTATCCCTATCTGAATGCTCCTATCCGGTTTGCTGCAAGTTTTTCCAACAAGCTATTTTCGCCAAATGACGGCGTTTTCAACCATTCTAACTTTTATATGCAATCACAAAACATACCATACAGTCATAGCAACATGTATAATCATCCACAAACACTAAAACAACAATATGACATGTTTATATGGATCAAACATACCCAAAAACCCATGTTTTCCCTTAATCATGTTCAACAACAACTAATGATAGGATTAACAAAACTTAACCAAATTAACCCAAATTTCTATCAGAGCCCTAGAATATCATTTTAGAATTTGACAAAATTTTCCAGATCTTTCTAAGCTATAATTTCGCTAATTATCACTAATCACCCCTAATTAGCCGTGATTAGTGAAAAACAATGCAAATCACTCACCTTGGCCACAAATAAAATACCAAATCTGAAATGATCCTCTGTTTGGCGCTGTTCCCAATGTAACACAGCAGCTCTAACCTTGTTTTGGTGCTTTCTCTCCTTAATTTGATGTAGTTTAAGCCAAAACTTGATTAAGAAGTGATTAGAGGTGTATTTAGATGTTGGAGGCCATTGTTAGGTTGAAGAGAGGGTTTGTGGCGGCTGGAAAACTGAAATGAATACATAACTCATTTCAGCCTCCCCATAACCCTAATCCTGAAATGGGTTATGGGCCCATTTACTAATCACCTCATTTGGCCCGGTTAAGCAGTTTTTCACTTTTTGAAACTTGTTTCAGCCATATCTCCCAAACGATGAGTCTGTTTGGTTAATGTGACCACTCTACGGAAAGGTAAACCATCATCCGAAGCTAATAGAAGTGGTTTCAGGTCAAAATTCCTTTCCAATCAAAAGTTATGGCCAAAACAAAACCAGCTAGGGGCAAAACGGTCATTTAGAAACCAGCAAAAATCATGACCATGGGAAATGACCCCAATAGTCGTCTCCCAAAGTTACATGACCATACGACTTCGTATGTGAAAGAAAGAAATATTCTACGATTCTTTGATGCGTAGAATGCGGGTCGTTACACCCTTCCCCCCTCCCCCCCTTAAGAAATTTCGTCCCCGAAATTCCTTAACCCAAAACATACAAAGGATCCCACATGCCTACTAGCCACATACAACAATCAGACATGCAAAACAAACAAACAAGCCTATCCTAGCATGCGGAAAGACTAAATCGAAGTTAAAATCTTACCAGGCGAAGAGTTCTGGATACATCTTCCTAATGCTCTCCTCTGTATCCCAAGTACAGTCATTCTCATTCTCGCCCAACTGGACTTTGACTAGATTCACCGCTTTCCTTCGAAGTTGCTTTGTATCATTCCCAACAATACGGATAGGCTTGCGGTTCCCAACCGCCTCCGGTTCAACTTCGATATCATCCAACTGATCAGGTGAAATAGTCACATCTGGGTCGTGCACGAACTTCCTTAACTGGGAAACATGAAATATGTTGTGAACTCCTGCCATCTTCTTTGGTAATTTAACTTTGTATGCCAAATTCCCAATTTTCTCAAGAACTGGGAATGACCAACAAATCTTGGTGCTAGCTTGCCTCTCCTACCATATCGTATCATGCTCTTCAACGGAGAAATCTTGATAAACACCAAGTCGCCAATGGAGAACTTTAATTCTCTTCTCCTTTTATCAGCATAACTCTTCTACCTATCTTAGGCAGCCTTCATTCGCTATTAGATAACCTTAATCATGTCTGAAGTTTCTCTTATCACATCGGGTCCAAGCACAAACTTCTCATCAGTTTCTACCCAACATGACGGTGAGTTGCACGGTCTTCCGTACAAAGCTTCAAACGGAGCCATACCAATACTAGATTGATAACTATTATTATATGCAAACTCTACTAGATGCAAATGGTCATCCCATGATCCACCAAAATCCAATATGCAAGCTCTCAAGAGATCTTCTAACACTCGATTCACCCTCTCTGTCTGTCCGTCGGTTTGAGGATGATACGCGGTACTGAGATGTAGTTCTGATCCTAACGCCTCTTTTAAGCTCCTCCAAAATCTACTAGTGAACAACGGATCTCGGTCACTCACAATGCCTTTGGGTATTCCATGAAATCTCACTACCCACTTTATATACAGTTCCGCTAACTTAGTTGCCGTCCTGTTTGACTTGACGGGTATAAACCTTGCACTCTTAGTCAATCTGTTCACAATCACCCAAATGCTATCATGGCCCGATCTAGTCCTTGGTAACCCATCAATGAAATCCATTGACACTTGTTCCCATTTCCATTCTGGAATTTCTAATGGTTGTAGCAAACCACTAGGCTTCTTTTGCTCAGTTTTAACTAGCTGGCAGTTCATGCATTTGGATATAAACTTCCCAATGTCTCTTTTCATCCCTTCCCAGTAGTGGGTCTGCTTCATGTCTCGGTACATCTTGTTACCACTGGGGTGTATAGTCAGTTTTGAGTGATGACATTCTCTAAGCGCTTCATCTCTCAATCCATTGACATTGGGTACAACTAGTCTTCCATTCTTTCTAAGCCATCCATCTCGATCAAGCCTATACTTGTTCCTATCTCCGTCGATTCCCATCTTTAACTTGGAGATGATTTCCAGTAGGTTAGGATCGTTCCACTGACTAGAACCAATCCGCTCAATCAAAGTGGGTTCGATCGTCAAACTTGTTAATATTTCTGGATCCAACTCACACTTTGATCTGAAATCATACCCAGCGATGTACTCCAGTTGCTTCCATTCTTGAAACATAGCCCCTAAACTGGCATGTCTTCTACTCAATGCATCAGCCACCGCATTGCCCTTTCCTGGTGTATATGCGATGTCGAAATCATAGGAAGCCAAGAATTCTAACCATCTTTGCTGCCGGAGATTTAGATTTTTCTGAGAGAAGAGATACTTTAACGATTTATGATCGGTAAACAACTCAAATCTTTCTCCCAAGAGACAATGTCTCCACATCTTCAGTGCAAACACGATCGCTGCCAATTCCAAATCATGGGTAGGGTATCTTTTCTCATGCGGTTTCAGTTGCCGACTTGCATAAGCTACAACCCTACCTCTTTGCATCAATACAGCACTTAGTCCGGTACCATATGCATCCGTATATACCGTCATTTCTTCATTCCCCTTAGGAATGACTAACACTGGTGCACATGTCAACTTTTCCTTTAGGCTCTTGAATGCATTCTCGCACCTTTCGTCCCACATGAAGGCTTGATTCTTCTTGGTCAACTGAGTCAACGGTGCTGCTATCTTGGAGAAGTCTTGGATAAACTTACGATAATATCCAGTTAATCCCAAGAAACTTCTTATGTCCGTTGCATTCTTGGGCGTAGACCAATCTTGTACCGTAGCCACCTTCGCAGGGTCCACGGCAATACCATTCTCTGAAACAACATGGCCCAAGAATCTCACTTCCCTCCTCTAGAAGTGACAGTTAGAGAATTTTGCTTTCAACTGGTGTTTTCTCAACACCTCCATCACTATCCTCAAATGTTCCTTGTGTTCTTCCTCTGTTCTCGAATAGACCAACATATCATCCACGAACACAAGGACAAACTTATTCAACTAATCTCTGAATACCCTATTCATAAGATCCACAAAGTATGCTGGGGCATTGGTCAGCCCGAATGGCATGACCAACCACTCATAAAATCCAAACGGCATCCGCAATGCCGTTTTAGCTATACTCTCAGCTTCCACTCTAAGCTGATGAAAACCTGTCGCGAGATCTAACTGAGAGAATACTATCGCGCCACTCAACTGATCAAACAAATCATCTATCTGCGGTAGAGGATACTTATTCTTCCTCTTCACTTTATTCAACTCGCGGTAGTCTACACACAAATGAAGGGAACCATCCGCCTTGGTAGCAAACACAACTGGTGCTCCCCATTCAAAAACACTCCTTCTGATAAATCCCTTCTTCAAAAGATCGCTGACTTGCACCCCAAGCTCTTGCTGCTCCCTTGGTGCCATACGACGAAGTGGCATCACTATAGTTCTGGCATCTTTCACTAAATCAATACGGAACTCAATCTCTCGGTGTGGTGGAAGCCCGATCACTTCCTCGAAGACGTCCGGATATTGGCCAACCACGGGCAATCCTAACAACTCACTATGTGGGATGTCGAGGGAATTTAGAAAACTAGCCATTACCCCATCACCGGGTAGACCACCAAACACTACCCTCCGCCCATCATCCGCTGTAGCTGTCACCAAAAAGCCCTCACAGTCTACCACCACCCCGTATCTTTGGAGCCAATCGACTCCCAAAATAATGCCAACTCAGTAAAGCCCAAAACAAAGCAGTCACAACCAAACATGCATTCATGACTCGATAAGACCACATTACGACAAATCATGCTAAGGTTAGTTGAACCACCAATCAGATTCATCACTACTAAAGGTCTATCAACAATCTCGAGCTCCAATCCCAACCTATCTACCAGGTCACTGGATATGAAAGAACTGGAAGCCCCGGTATCAAACAAAACTCTAACAGGAACATCATAAACAGAAAGCATACCTTGAATAACGACATTCTTTCCCTTCTCCGTCGCAGTTGGGGCATTCGACGAAGAAGGAATAGCATTAAGGGCATATGCTTTCACCATCTACTTTTCTTTAGGGGGTTGCGGACACTTGCCCTTGTGATGTCCCACTTGGCTACAGTTGAAGCACTTCCTATCCGCTGGCTTGGCCCGACACTCTTTGGCATAGTGGCCCTTCTTACCACAACTGAAGCACTCAACATCTTGCTTATTCTTTTTCTTCTGGCCATCCTTGGTCTGATTCTGCTTTCTCTTATTCTGAGAACCATTCTTGCCTCCACCGCTTGCTTGCGGCTTTGGCTCCTCTACAGATGCGACCTCAGACTTCGACTTAGGGTAAAGACTCTCTGACCTCAATGCTTTCCCCACAATCGATTCAAACATCTCATCGATATGGTTAATAAGCCTTTCCCCCAAGTATCCATCCAAACCAGTTATGAACTTCTCGTTCTTCTTCTCGGCAGTATCAATAAGAGATAACCCATATTTTGAAAAAGTGTCGAATTCGGCAATATACTCCGAGACAGCTCTACCATTCTGCTTGAGTTCCAAGAATTTCTTAAACAGCACTGACTTCTGAGCAGCTGGAATGAACTTATCGCTAAAGCGAGCCTTAAACTGATCCCAAGTAATCTGATCATTGGGAGTAGCTGCCTTTATAGCATTCCACCAATTCATTGCCCGTCCTTGCAGCTGACGGGATGCTAGCCTTCTCTTCATCGCATCCTCGATACCCAAATCTTCGAAGATATGCTCGCAGCTATCCAACCAATCCTGAACATCCGTAGCCGACTCCGTTCCGTGTAACGGCTTCCCACCAAGACTCGTATAATCCTTATTCAGCTTGGCGAAATCGACCCTAGGCGCCTGCACTATTGGACCACCACCATTACCAGCATTGGGAGATGCCCTCTGAACATCTCTAAGCATCTCTCTCATGAGGTTAGTAAACATCGTCCTCATGTCAGCATCATTACCATTATTGGCTCCTATACCGGCACCTCTTGCGTATCGGCTCATCGTTCAATCTGTAAAAGAAAACGATTAACCATCCTCTTTTGGCGTCAGTGCAGTGTGGCTTCATCCTTAGCTATACTAATAGTGTATATATATATATCTTTTGAAAACCAAAATAATCACAAATACGCACTCTCATATACGTATTATCTCTCCCTGGTGTCTTTCCCTAGGTTAACTATGCAACCTAGAGCTCTGATACTAAGTGTGACGGCCCGCCCCGCACCAGCCGCCATTTCCTCCGAAAGTGCGTTATACACATGCCCGACTAGCACGGAACGGTCGCCAAAGAAAAAAAAGAAGAGAATGATCTAATCAGAAACCCTATAGAATGTCTCACAGCGCATGGAACAAAATATAATAATAATGTACTTGACATAAAATAGGTGAGACAGTGCATATGCTGATAACTAAAACCAACATCATCATCAGAGTAGCGGAAATCCAAATACAGCTTATTACAACTTTCCAAATTACTGTCTCTAAACAAAAGAAAGAAAGGTACACCACTAATGCCCAAAGTAGTGACTGCAACAAAACAGGGAGAATGTCTATATATATATATATATATATATATATATATATATATATATATATATATCATACATGGAAGCCTCCTGCTCGTCTCCTGTACAACTACTCGTGCATACCACCTAACCTGTCTCTAGTCTGCTCGAGAGAGCACCCAGAGTAATAAGAAGAGACATAAAACTCTGGGTCAGACAAAAAGTCTGGTATGAGTGCTAAACAGCTAAACATAACAATAACAGGTATACTAAACCATACCTGAACTTAGACCTGCAACCAAAGAGTTAGCACTACATACTGTACAATACTCTAAGGTGCCACTAATACATGGCATAAAGAATACGGGGGTGGGCGTGTGTATGTCATAATGAAGGCAAACAATCAAACATAGCAACCATTCTCATATCTCTCACTCAATGCGTAAAGCATACGATGTACACCACTGTCAATCACTAGACCCATCGAAGTAGTGACGGAGTTCGACTTGTACAAGTACTGCTACTACCAAGCTTATCCCATGGAGTCATGATCAAATCTTTACAAATGACCCCACTTCACTGGTCTATAGCTCTTTAGTTGTACCTAGGCCACTGTGGCCCTGAATCCGTTCACGTACCCCCTACACATAGTGATCTAAACTTACAGACATCGACAACCCCTTAGCACACGTCCCGCAGCAAAGCCCAACTCATGAAGTTCCCTCCTTGGTTCCCATCTGGATCCTGAGGTACAACTCCTCATTTGGACTTCCTTTGCATCTTGGGTTTGGGTCTACTTGGTGTTCGATCCTTCGGTTCGGTTCAGTTCGCCCCCTCCTGCTTGGTTCGGTTCGAATGCTCCTTTCTAGTTCAGTTAGGGTGCTCGGATGCTCTTATTTGGTTCGGGTCAGAGTCCCCTATCTGGTTCGGATCGGATGCCCCTATCCGGTTCAGATCGGATGCCCCTATCCGGTTGCTCCTATCTGGATGCTCCTATCTGAATGCTCCTGAATGCTCCTATCCGGAAGCTCCTATCCGGAAGCTCCTATCCGAATGCTCCTATCTGGATGCTCCTATCCGGATGCTCCTATCCGAATGCTCCTATCCGAATGCTCCTATCCCTATCCGAATGCTCCTATCGGTTTGCTGCAAGTTTTTCCAGCAAGCTATTTTCGCCAACGACGACGTTTTCAACCATTCTAACTTTTCTATGCAATCACAAAACATACCATATAGTCATAGCAACATGTATAATCATCCACAAACACTAAAACAACAATATGACATGTTTATATGGATCAAACATACCCAAAAACCCATGTTTTCCCCTTAATCATGTTTAACAACAACTAATGATAGGATTAGCAAAACTTAACCAAATTAACCCAAATTTCTATCAGAGCCCCAGAATATCATTTTAGAATTTTACAAATTTTTCCAGATTTTTCTGAGCTATAATTTCGCTAATTATCACTAATCACCCCTAATTAGCCGTGATTAGTGAAAACCAATGCAAATCACTCACCTTGGCCACAAATAAAATACCAAATCTGAAATGATCCCCTGTTTGGCGCTGTTCCCAATGTAACACAGCAGCTCTAACCTTGTTTTGGTGCTTTCTCTCCTTAATCTGATGTAGTTTAAGCCAAAACTTGATTAAGAAGTGATTAGAGGTGTATTTAGATGTTGGAGGCCATTGTTAGGTTGAAAAGAGGGTTTGTGGCGGCTGGAAACTGAAATGAAATGAAAAACTAACTCATTTCAGCCTCCCCATAACCCTAATACCGAAATGGGTTATGGACTCATTTACCAATCACCTCATTTGGTCCGGTTAAGCAGTTTTTCACATTCTGAAACTTATTTCAGCCATATCTCCCAAACGGTGAGTCCGTTTGGTTAATGTGACCACTCTATGGAAATGTAAACCATCATCCGGAGCCAATGAAAGTGGTTTCAGGTCAAAACTCCTTTCCAATCAAAAGTTATGGCCAAAACAAAATCAGTTAGAGGCAAAACAGTCATTTAAAAAAGGCAAAAATCATGAACATGGGAAATGACCCCAATAGTCGTCTCCCAAAGTTACATGACCATACGACTTCGTATGTGAAAAAAATAAATATTATACGATTCTTCGATACGCAGAATGCGGGTCGTTACATAAATATTATTGTAGGATTAAACTATTGGATTGATATTAAATTAGTTTTTTAATATAGGGTTGGACTGGTTTAAAATAAGGTTGGATTGAACAAAATACCTTAATCTATCCACATATAAATAGTATGGGTTACAGATTGTAACACATATCCGATCGGAGCTTGGATGTGTTGGGTTAGGTTGGATTTGTTATGGATTGTGTCCAGCCCATACAAACGGTGGTCATTTGTCTCGTATGAAATTTCTGCTTTTCACCTCTATATTTTACGGTCACCGTGGCTTGTACACTCAAACTTTCACCCGCCCAGTCCAACCCATGCATTTTTAAGACGACAAATTTTCGTTCAGGACTTATTTTCGAAACAATTTCGCGTTTGGGACTGATTTTCAAACTTATTACCAAACATGGCTGCTTTGTGCATAGTCAGCAGTATAGTCAACACATTTTGTAACTGCCAGAATTTGGAGCAACTCATAGCTGCGCTTTTTCATTTTTTTTAATAGGCGCAACTTTGAGTTGCGCCCATATCACTTGCAAATTTTATTATACAACTGCCTTGCTTTTTTTTCTTATTATATGGGTACAACTTTGAGTTGCACCTAATGGAACTGAAGAAAGCGCAACTTTGAGTTGCTCCAAATTCTACAGTTACAAAATGCGCTGACGTGGCTGCTGACCGGACAGAAACCAGCCTAATTTGCTAATAAGTTTGAAAAACTAGCCCAAATAGAAATTTGTCCTTTTTAAGACAAACCTGTTTCTCACACCTCGCCTCTCTCGAATCTAAATTCAATCCAATCATGGGTGAGTCGGACGACGAACGGGATCTTGCCAACTTTCTCGAGTCCGAGATACTTTCCGAGCAGGTACGAATTTCATTTCTCGAACTAAATTCAGATTAGTTCAGATTATTAATTAATACGGCTAAAATTGAACAAATTTAGGATGATAATAGACCAGCTAAGAGGCGTAAGATGGAAGAAAAAGAGAGACCGATTCGACCCAGCAGGATAGAAAGTGGAATCTTTTGCATGATTCCTCCTGAGTTATTCCATCATATTTTCAAGTTTTTATCTCCTGAGGTATTTTTCTTATTGCTTTTGTTTGTTATTTTCGAGTGGTTAAAGGTTGTCAATTCAGCGGGCTTTAGTGATGAAGTATGCATGTCTGTTGTTTTCATTGAGAAAATTGTCAGCCGTTTTGTTCTATAAATTTCGGGCTTTGGTGATTAAAGATAATAGCTTACATGGTTTTGACTGGGAATGTATATCATGGTGTTCAGCGTCTAGCAATGGATTTTTTTTCCTTTTTTTTTTAAGTATATTTATAACAGACATGTGAGAATATGGTATTCTGCTTGATTCTAACACATTCAGTATAAATTGATCTATTTACATTGCGGCAATGTTACGAAGATTTGGATTTTGTAGATACACCGAGTAACTCTTTTTGTGTTTTGTTTATGTAGGATTTGGCAACATGTTCTGTTGTTTGTCGGTTTATGAACTTTACAGCATCGGATGATCGTCTCTGGCGACGACTGTGAGTGAAATTGTTTTGTTAAATAAGTTCGACTAATTGTACATGGTACCCGACAAGTAGAATGTATTAGCCATATACCCGACAAGTAGAATGTATTTGCCATATGTGTTGGATATCGTATATGTCAAACCAATACTATTAAAACACAAGGAGTGTGACAGTGATATTTACCACCTAGAATTGAATTTTGGCACGATGGACATTTGTAAGTGACTTTCTCTGTTCATCTTTTCCTAAGAACTATCATAAACAAAAAAAGAGACACTTATTTAAGGGAAAAAAGAAAAAAAGATATGGAAATCCTTGACAAATATAATCATCCAGCAGTATGTAATACTTGCAAGTATGTTGGATGTGGTTTACTTTACTCTTATCATGTGTTCTCCCAAAACTTTCATCCTCATTGTGAAAATTCATACAATAGCGTCTTTTATGTCTTATATCCAGTGTTTCAATGTTAGTACGAGCTATATGTTGGTTTACCATCTACAATCACCCATTATACATTTTGTATCCCATATCTAATTAATCTATCAATCGTTCAAGCATTAAACCTTGTTGATCCACTCCAACAAACTGATGCTACTTTATGATGCTTGCTATTCTGATACCTTCTTTCATAATACAACTTAACATAATGCTGACTATTCATTTAGCTGGATGATTCTTGGTATTGTCCCATATTATGTTTCTGTTTTTCAGTCCAGTCAAACCTTTTCTTTTCTTTTCTGAATTTATAAGCTAATTGCAATTTCGTATTATTTCTCCCTTTGGAATACAGGTATTGCTTAAGATGGGGTCCAAGTTCACTGACAAGGAAGCCTAGAGAATGTGCATGGAAGAAGCTTTACATTCAGGTTTAATGATATGCTATGCATACTTTAGCTTACATCTTCTTTGGTCACATAAGCATGAATATATAAATTTGTTTATCTTCCATATACCATGCATCAAATGTATTTTTCTCTAGAATGGAAAGCAGGCCATGCCATATCATAAAATAACATAAATCTGAAATGTTTATATTGTTCTTCGCCCATTTATTTGGCTGGTTATATATATATATATATATATATATATATATATATATATATATAGGGATAGGATCAGGGAGCTCCCCTGAATTTCAGCTCTCCATTTGCACTCGAACCATAGCCACTCATTTATATTAAAGAATGTGAGTGGGAAGTGAGAAATGAGTTGAAGGAGAGGGTGTGAAATACTTGGTTGTGGTTGAGGGGCTTTTGGGATGCTGCATTGTTTGGAGTGCTTTCGAACCTGCCCTATATGTATATATGAGGAGGGTTCCATGGCACCCCAAATTTATAGCACCCCTAAAACCCCTTAATGAGAACCACTCATTTATTATTAAATAAGATAGTGGGGGGAGAGAGAGTTAGTGGAAGGAGAGAGAAAGGGGATTGTGTGGTGGAAATTAGGGGGGCTAAAGGGGTGCTACACTATTTGTGGTGCTCTCTCTCTCTCTCTCTCTCTCTCTCTATATATATATATATATATATATATATATATATATATATATATATATATATATATATATATATATATATAGCTCCATGATGGTCTCAGATACTGCATATGTTGTAGTCTGAATCTCACATTCAGATTAACATAAAACAATATACGTTTTACTTAAAACTTCATGTGCTATTGGCTGAAGTAGGTGTATCATTCAAAACTTCCTACTAAGTGGCAGTCTTAATTTTTTTTGATCCAGTAAAAGAGTCTACCTATGCAAAGCGCATATTGATTCTTGTATATAATATTTCTCAATTGCTCTAGGATCGAATATGCAGTCATATAATTGAAGCTTGGGAAACATAATTTTCGCTTGTCAACTCTAAAATAATCTCTTTGTAATCTCAGTGTTGGTGGGGAAATTTGGGGTTTGCTTCCCAGTTTAACTTTGTTCATCGACATGCTTTCATTTATCTTAGAAACGTGATTCGACGACCAAAGTGATGTAACTTCTCCAGTTAACGCAAAAGGACTTCTGCTGAGGAATATACTAAACATCTTTACACCATGATTTTCTTTTTCTCAAGTAACGCCAAGGATTCATTCCTACATTATGCATCACCACCTATAGAGTAAAGATATGTTAATTACCGTTTGGTTGTCACTTGCAGCACACCTTTATTATTACCTTTTTTAAACAATTTACTATCTTCGCTTTCTTTCAATTGTCCTAAAAATCAGATGATATAGACAGTAATTTGTGTTACTGTCATAATCATGTCTCTTTGTGTCACAAGAAGTCATATTCATTTCCATGCATTTCATTTTTTCCATTCTAAGATAGAAATCTTTCGATCAAATTCCTGAACAACATAGACTATTAGAAGCCTTTATTTTTCTTAAATGTTAACATGCATGGTTTGTAGCCATATCATGTAAATATAATCTAATTGAATTATTTCTTAAAGCACACTGGATAAGTTTCTGCAGGTTCTTTTTGACCTAATTTTTCAACTGCTATTACATTCAGCTTTGTAATAACACCACGATGACATCCTTTTTCCCACCTAGCAATTTAAATGTAGACGTTAACATGCCAATTTATCAGAATTCTGCTCTTATGTTTAGTTTTCAAACTAGTTTCACAGGTAGCTTTATTCGACTTTACTTTTCTTGTTGAGCATATATTTTCACTTTGTCTTTTTGGTCTTTTGACGCTTATTCTTTGTGAAGCGTGATCAAGATGACATGGCTGAATTCGCAAGGAACACACCACAGGAATTTAGGGATTATTACATACAGATGCAGGCTGCAAAGAGAAGTTTGGCACCTCTACCTTCAGAAGTAAGTATTATACGATAAAAACATTTCATTTGATGCATTCTTCCCCTAATTTTTTCTGCTTTGACTTATTTAGTAAACATCGTATGATATATTTCTTTATAAATTGCATCTTTTATTCCATTGAAATGTTGTATTAATAAACGTAAATAAACAACAAAAGCTTTCAACATAAAGGTATGTGATGATCGAGCAATTCTTGATAAAACATTAAGCGATCAAGTTTCTTCATGGAAAAGTAGCAGAGGATTCAGCGATGACGCAGTGACTGGCCACATGTGCACTGGACATACCTGCACTTATACCCAAATTGGAGATGTTTATATCTGTGAGAAAACCGGTCGTGTGCATGGTAAGAGTAATGCACACCTTGATTGCATTACTTTGGTATCATATGGAAATCATTTTATTTTACTAAGCTGTTTGATTTTCATAAATGCAGTATGTGAACAAATTGGTGGTGGTATTTGCTCCGAAGCTGTTCTGGATCCAACGGGCAATACCTTAGTTTGCCCAGTCAGTGGTCAAATATTTGATGGATGGATTGATGAGAATGCAGAACCAGATAATGTAAGATTCAATCATATGTTTTATAGTTAATTTTGATAGCAGTTTTTTGGCAGAATGAATTAAATTGTGATGGATACTAGTTGAAATTCATACGTCCTTGATTCCTCGTTGCACCTTGGAGAATCGGTTGAGATTCCAAAAGACATTATTAACAATATTGTTGCACTCAGTAGTGTGTCGTATCCAAGAATTGATATTTTACCCTTGGCGAATACGGTGAAATATGCCACCTTTATAAAAGTGTGCTGAACTTAGGTTTCAAGCTGGAAATGTTGCAATAAATATATGGCACTCCAAATAGTGCAGTGCCACAAGTGCTTCCTGACTTCCACAAGTTCCTATTTAAATAATGGTGTTAGTGGGAAGATAGAGAAGATACCATTATTTAAGTATATATGAACTTGTGGTGGAAACCAGGGATAATTGGGGGTGCTTCACCGTTTAGGGTGCCATTGAACGGTCCTGGTATACACACACGCTCACACACACAATAATGTGTATATGCGTACGACATACCATTGAGGAAATGAGTTTATTCACATGTCATATCTTTAATAATATATGTAATGTTTTTGTTGTCATGATTTTCTCTAACGGGACTTCCAAATATACCGGTTGGTTAGAAGAGACTGTAGTTAAATTCAAAATGAGATAACCAATAGGGATATGGTTAAATTCAACTTGGAAGATAAATGTGTACTACACGTGATATAAAGTATTGGCTGGTACACCAAAATTCTGGTCGTATCAGACTAATTACGGGCTAAAGGCAATCCAAAACCTGGAAAGAAATTCCGGATTGTTAGAGATGAATGAAAATAATCTGGGTTTGGTGATTTTTGACAGTGAAAAGGTGAAAGAACCAAACATTGAATACATAACCCGCGTTCTCTTACATCAGTCGAGTCTTGCTTCTTCAAGTCAATTCGAGGCAGTGATTATTTATTTTTGTTACCCTATTTTAATCGATATTTTGGAGAGATGAATGAAAATGATCTGGGTTTGGTTTATTATGCTTTGGGTTAGGCTGAGCTGGGCTGGTTATTATTTATTATTAACCAGTACATATGCACGAGCTTTGCACATGAGCATAAAAACATGTTCAACAACAGTATACTTGGTGCTAGAACTCCATTTTCATGCATATTTACCACCCAGTTAAAGATGCTTTTAAAGAAGCTCTTCCTGCAATAGGTTTTAATAACGCAAAGAAACAAAATTATGTTTAAAACTTGGATTTATGCTCAAATATAAGTAGTGTCGTAGTGGTGTAGGTAAAAAAATAAACTTCAGGTTAGTAGGAAACAACGACATCACAATTATATTTAGCATTCACGTCCATCTCGGCAATAGCATAAAAAATCTGCAGACTGGTACATAAAACAATGAGTAAACAACTGAAAATTATACAAGATGAATTGTTAAATGTAGTAATGGAGCATAAATAAGAACCTGCACACAATAAACATACAATGAGAATTTGACATAAAGAAGGAAATGGAAGTTTAATACAAACTTGTTTCACGCATCCATTTGGCATGAAGATTTAATAACCAAATATTTACCCGTAAAGGAGATGCAACAGTAGGAAGCAAATCAATGACTACATATTTCAACAATTTAATAGCAAATGTTACCATCCGAACAATGACAAAATGTGAAATTTTTGGTGGCTAATGGTTAGTTTTTTGTCAAGCATGCATTCAGACTGCAAAGTGGTGCATCAATACAGGTATAGACAGTAAAAACAGGAGGTAGTAGAAAGAACATGCATGGACCATGCACAAATCAATCACCTGAAACAAATGGTGAATAGCAGGCAAAAAATTAGTACAAAATAATAAAGTTTAATTCCAAGAATTCCAAGCAAAACAAGGCTTAAAGGACTAACGACTATATTAACAAAAATTACTGCGTACATGTCCATGGGTACATCAAAATACAAAGAAGTAATTCACATTTTGAAATTAAATAAAAGGTTAATCATCCATATATTAAAAAAATGGCAATGCTAATTCAATATACAGACTGATATGACAATTGATTAGCTCCGAAATAATTCTGTAAATCGTAAAAAGTTGAAACCAAAGCTTGTTAGTTGTACTCAACGAAATTAAGCTTTGAAAACCACATGTCACATTGATATACCTAATCAAACATGGATCAGCGAAGCATATATCAAATTTATGTTTGGAGATTTATAATGATGCATGATATTAGCATTTAGATTTACATCATTCATAAATTGCTTCAGCAATATTTTAGTGCATCTCTAAATTGCTTCAGCAATAACATATAATTTATAAATTAAACATAAAACTTAAAAAAAAAAATTCAGAGCGTGGAAACAATACTAATACTTGAAAGATCATTATGATCTTTTCCAACTATCATTAACCAAAATTAACCTCGCAACATAACTATTCACCAATGGAAGCATATACTAAATATTGTGTTCTATTCAATTAGAAAAACAACGATCCATTGATTTCTCATGAGTAGCTAATATAACCATTGGAAAGAATTGTTTGATTACAAAGTTAAGCGCTTAATAAAAATAAAAAGAATAAGCATACCTTTATGAAGATGGGCGAAGAAATAACTTGGCAAATACAAATGCAACTTTTCCTTGAGTTCCCCTGTTTTGAACTTTTATGCATACCCATTTTAACTCAAAGACAATATAATAAATTTAAATGTAATGTATTGTACGATGGTATAGTTATATGTCATGTACAACATCGCTATTTAACAAATATGATATTATGGCTTTGGTTAAAGAGAGAAGACGCATAAACATTAATGAAGCGCTAATTGTTGTAGAACGGTTGCATGCCTTTGAGGATAACATTTTAGGAGTTTTAAATGATGAAGGAATGGTGTACTTATCATGATTATATACTTTGATACAATATAACTAAATTTGGTTAGCAATTAGCCATCAAAAGTTTGAGAGATTCATGAAAAATAATATCGTATTACAGTTTTGTTTTCGCTGGCTAGTTTTAAAACTGAAAACAGTATAGCAGATAAAATTTCAATTAATGATGTTATAGTGCTATGAATTATCAATTGCATGAAATGGAATCTAAAATTCTTACAAAGACTGAAGTTGATAGACGCTGATCTTTGTTGATAGGAAATTGAATGAAAACTTCAAATTTGTAAATGGTTAACAAAACACGATAAAGAATAAATGTGTGTGTAAAAGAACAAAAGGTAACTTGTTTTTGTCTACCATACCCAAGGCCTGTTAATGTAAATTTCACCTTAACTGGAAATAAGTTGAAATAGTGATAAAACCATGCATACATGCCTCCAAAAGCCTTCTCATGCAACCAACTTATACATCGTGGCAAAGTAGGATCAGGTGGTATGTCGGAAGCAACTCTATTGTAAAAGTTATAGGATGTCATAAGCATCTATTTAAGATGACTACTAAGTTTTAATTAATCATTTGCTCAATAAACTTGACTAATAATATTGCATGGATATGATTTGACAAAAAACTAAAGCGACATAAATAAAAATTATGAGCAAAGAAAACATGCATACATTCTATGAGGATTGGTTCACTTCAAAGATGGGAAAATTATTTTGTTGATATTATATTTTGCTATATGAGATAGAAATTGTCATAGATCTGAATTAAAAGTAATTAGTTAATGATTACCTTTGAAACTATATTAATATGCCTGTAAAAGATATATCAGATAGCAATCTTTGAGCTAATGCTAACCAACAGCAGGCTGGAACATTAAAATATCAAACATATATTCACATATTGTATCACATAACCAATAGCAAGCTGGAACATTAAAAATATCAAACGTATGTAATAAATTTTTTAACGTTAAAAATTAATAATGTTAAGTTGTAGTCAAATGAAAAGGTTATCTGTATCAAAGCAAAAAAATATTTATTTAGATAAGGCTCGATGACTAAATCATGCACAGCAGAACTGACTTTTAATTACTATCTTCAACTGAATTAAAATTTGGCAAAACTCAGGGAAAGAGCAATAATCAATGAGTATATGGTATAATTTTAAATAAGCCAATGAAAATAGAGGACATCTACAATAAGTGGAAATATAGAAATGAAAAAAACACACTAATGTTAATGATGCCCATTGAAACAAAGAACAAAAGATAACATGTAAGGAATTATCCAAGAGTGTAAGATGCGGTAAACATTGCGATGCTGACAAACAAAAACTCAGTAGAGATGGAGTAAACATTGCGAGAAAGAAATAATAAAAAAGGATAAAGATTACCTACTATTGCAAAACAACACTGACGTACAAACAATGCGATAGACAGAAAGAAGGGACGTCCTCCAGATCAAGCAATAGTGAACCAAAGTCCCTAGTGATAACGTACTCATCAATATTCTTCCAATTTTGCTCTCGGTTAACCATTCCATGGTGGTTAAAGTGCTCGCCGAATATCCAAAATAGCTCAAGTCAGTTAAGTTGGATAAAAATAGAAAGAAGTAATATAAAAAGATATAAATCGACTACCACACTTGTATAGTAAGCACTCAAATTCATATTATATATATATATATATATATATATATATATATATATATATATATATATATATATATATAGCCAACTTTAGTTAGGTTTCTAAAAATTTAAGAGCATGAAAATGTGAACATTGTTTGATGTTTGCACAAAGAGGATAATTATGAATACCATCATGCTTATCCACACTACGACATATGCTTGCGTTATTATGAGAAAAACAAATAAGTGATACTAAAAAAAGTTGACAACCACTAAACTGGTTAAATTTAAAATAAAAAAAATGAAGATATTATTTCCTATAAACATAACTATGGTATTGATTGATAGCCAGAGGAAAACATGAACTGTCGCTTTACTTCTAAACCATTCTAATTTTTTTTTTTTTTTTTTTTTAATCAGAGCAACTATTCTAAATATTACTTTGACTGATCAAAATACATTTGAATTTTACGAATGCAGACCTATTTTTTGTTATATTTAGTTAAATCAAACAATACGTCCTTATTACTTTAGTTAACATAGATGTTTACGTGTGAAATACTAAACTCGCTCTATACAAACATTGTATGCAACTTAGTCATATAATTACAACAACAAACTACTTTCACACACCCCTTTTCTCTTTCAGTTAAAACTGAAGTATTTTATTTTCACTTCAATTTTAAAGTTTAGATTACTATCCCACTTTTTGTGTGTATGATGTAACTAAATAGTTTTTACAAACTGGAGTCCTATTTTGATATTGAAACAGTGAATAATAAAAACAGGAAACAAAATAAATTCACTAACTCATAAGACACAAACTCAAAGAGAATATACGAACATTAACTTGTAAAATCGCATCAATGATATGATATAGAATTGCAGCGTTTCAGCATAACCAATTTGAAAATTTATGCATTTACCAACATCTAATACGCAAAAAAATTTAAAAAAATTAAAAATTAAAAGCTGAATTGGAAAAATACCGCAAAGTTGGAACTTGATCCGTGGCAGATCCATCCATGACGTATTTCCCTTACAGAGCCTTTTCTTCAACGACCCACGTCTTTCAAATGCCCCGTTAAACATTGTTAAAAACAACAGGTTAGTTTAATTCGGTCGGTAAAGTGTAACGTGGTAGTATAACAAAGAAAAACAGTAGGAAATTGGATGACGAAGGAACGAAATAAAGAAATTTACCGGTGATGGCGTCGTGGAGGCGGAAGATAGGTTTATCCAGGGTTAAATCTAAACTGCAGCAGTAGATCTGAGGTAAAGTGGAAATTTCGAAGCAAGTTTAACCAACAACCGATCGGTCGGTTAGAGGATGTGAACGGAAGACTGTAGATCTGGACAGGAGAAGACGGCATGAGATGAAGAAATGAAAGATTTGAAGATCGAATTTAATGAAGGGTAGATAAGGGTGGAAGATGGAGTCGGTTAAGGGTTAGGAATGGGGAAGAAAAAAATCGGAAAAGAGAAGAAACGTGGAGAACGGAGTGGTTTAAAGGAAGAAAATAAAATAAATATCTGGAAACGGATTGACTAACCGTGTACGTTGGAGCGGGGCGCAGAAAGTGGAAGGAAGATAGACTACTTTGCCCTCCAACCGATCATGTTAAGCTGTGAAGAGGAAAGTGGGCTTTTTTGGAACTACTTAAAAGCTTCACCACACTAAAAAGATTTTCTTTATTAGTAGAGATTAATAAAGGTTGTGGGTAACTTAATCTGGGTTTGCTCTAATTTTAGTGTTTTGGACTGTTTTGTTTAATTAATTATGATTTTAGGCTTAATCCAACAGTAAATATATAACTTAATTAAGCGTAGTTTAATCTAACATTGTTTATATACACAGATCATTATTTCTTTTGTAGACTATAATACCATTGTTATTAATGGTGCACGGCGCAAAAAAGTGCAAACCCTCTCTGTAGCCTTGGCGCATGACGCGGCAAATGAAGCACGCCTTTTTAATTTACTGCGCATGTTTATTTTTTTAATAAATTTAATATGTAACAAAAAATTAAAAAAACCACTATTTTTTGTTAAAATATATGCAACAAAGATTTTTATGCAATAAAAAAAAACATGAAACATAAAATTTCAAGCACAATTGTTTTCAAATCCAAAATAATAATACACATTACTGATAAAATAGAAATCTGAATCTGATCCAGCAGTTATATTTTTCAAATCAATGTCTATATCAGCAGATTCTTAAACTTAGCGTCTTCCTCATCTATATCATTTAGATTTATTTTTTCTTCGTGAATATGTAAAGGAGCTGAAGCAGACGCTGAAAACCTCTCTATGTTGATGTTCTTCTACTTGAATATCTAGCTTGCTCCACTCATGCTGCTATAGCAGCAACATCCCTAGTCAGTTAATCCTCATCGTCAAATATAAGCTCATTTTCAGCATCGGAAGCATCATCCATATTTCCAGTTAATCATTCATTACAATCATCATTATCATTCAAAGATATTGGATCAACGGTGTCACGAATATTATATTTTCTTTTTAATGTTCGATTGTATTTATCAAATGCAAAATCATGAAATATTTTTATGTTGCAGACAAATCGTACAAAAATATTTGACATATTCACACATATATGCAAAGAAAAATTTCTATCCAATGGTATGTTTCAGAGCTGCTTGAATGTTTATTTTATGAGAATGCTTTCTCTTCCTCCGAAGCTGCTTCTCGAAATTCTTTTGATTTATCGTTCACGGGTTCTTGGTCTCATTCATTTTTTTGCATCTATGTTAGACAATATTTTATGATCTTTTATACATTACATTATATACCTCTGACAGTATTAAAGTGAATCTAAACTATGTTGGATAATAAAACAAAGGGTAGTTCTAAATGCCGACATGCTAAGGTCAGTCAATTGAATAATTGTAAGGTTATTAACTCGCTGATGATAATCAAATAAAAAATAATAATGATGTAATTATATTTTCATATAACTGAAGAAAAAAAAAATTGTTGGTGTAAAATGTGTTGGTGTAAAATTGTGCGTGACATGTGCCTGATGCATAATTTGTTGGTGTAAAATTCAAATAATATTTTCATAAAATAACATAATAAATCTTTTAAACCAAAATTGACGCAATATATAATTGATGGGTTTATAACGTCATATAACAAGCAAGCAAAAATGGGTAGATAAATAAACTCACAACATATTGTTAATAACGTCGGGATTGCGAAAAATAAAATTCGGGGAAAAGAACCAACTGGTATGGGAAATACTTCAAGAAGTTATGCAACGGTATCCAATTATGAATTTGTAAATTCAGCTACTTTCTTGAAATCGTTTTGTGCTTTGTTATTCTAGAATAGACTCTAAAAGCTTATAAAACATATGACACTAATATACTTTCAAACTAATTTATATAGACTTCTAAACTTTTAAACACAACTTCTACCAAAACCTTTCACAATCAAAAATTTTGCTTTGGCATTACCATTTATATAATGCTAATATATGATAATTTTGGTTTTGTTGTCAGAGGATTGGCTGGCGTCTTGTTTTTTTAGCTATTTTATGTGTGATGCCTAAAATTTCTTTGCTAATATAAAATTGCTTTAATAGGAGAGAAAGAAATATAATCTTAACTCCATGACATCTCGTCTGCTATGTTTCTCACTTTGGTGTCACAACCTGAAGTTTGGTGCATTGCATAAAGATCCACACAATTTTTGTTTAAATGGCCAACGATTCAGGTAGTGTACTCGAATCAGGTCGGGCAAGGTTGAGTTTTGGCCTATTGATACAGTATAATCCAATCTTTCCTAACCCAAAATCGAAAAGGAATTTTAATAACAATATTTTATTATAAAAACATGCCATAAAATCCAAAGAGTTCATAATTGCAAAACACTTTTATAAAAATAGAATCAACCATGGCAACATCCTCCAAATATCCTTTGTTAAACCCAGTATACTTCTCAAAATCTAATAAAGTTAATGAAACACTTGTCCGTAGGTAAAAATATAGGTACATCTTTGTCTCATGTTAATACGCAAGTAGCCCATAATACTTGTGTATCAAAACAAAACTTCATTTTTTATGATTGGACTTTGAATTAGTTGAAGTTTGCTAAGTATTACATGATCATTGAATATCGATTAATTCTTTTTAAAACAACATGATAAATACTTCTATTATAAAAGTGATTGATTTTTAAAGTTTAAATGGAATTTGTTTTAAATCCAAATTTTTTATTAGTTAAATACTTTTGTAAAAATAAAACGACTTTCAGTTAAATGGCTATTAAATTCACCCTGTAAGCATAACTAGACCTGATAAACTGAAGAATTTGGAGACACCTCCCTTTCATTGCACCCCTTTGATTTTTATTGCTACACTCTTCGGAATCAAATAAATCTTTGAAGATAACATTATGAACGTTATACCCACAAAAAATTGAGAACATTTCGAAACTGTGAACATTCTTAAAATATTAAATCAATATCAACCCTTAAAACATTTATTTAATCAGCTGTTTTAAGTATTATCATAAATATGTTAGAATTCTTCAAATTAACCAACATTTTGTGGAGTTGATTTTGTAGCTTGTAAGAACATATATAAAAAAATTCATTTGATTTTGAATTAGGCAACTCAAAAGATCATTGGGGTTAAGATGCAGCGGAGCCCTTGTGTATATACGTGTGGACTTCTCATCATCTTAACGAACAACCCCGTGTATCCTTTTTTGGAGACCGTCTCCAATTAATCCATTTATTTCAACCAGCGAGTACAATTTATCATATAGGAGGCTTTTCTCTAAAAATATATATTGAGTTGGCCTCTCACCAACGCTAATCTCATACACCTTCTCTCTGACCAATTAGAAGTTCTGGAATAACGTAAAATAATAGAATGTTACCTGTACATAATTAGAAAACCGAACTGTTTACTCGAGGACACTCACACATACATACACATGTACACGTATACCTCCTATACATGATGGTGAAAAAGTATCATGCAATTAAAATAGAGAAGATAATTCTTGTCTTTACAGTTACTTGAGCATTTTTGTCTTTGCACACTTTTTATTTCTTCCATTTTCATCCATTAATGTGTTTTAACGTGTTGAATCCTACTGTTCTAAATAAGGGGTATTTATGGAGCTCCAGACGTGGATGCCGGTGCCTCCTTTTCTACATACATATGGATTGTAGACACATACACGTGTATGTTCACACATATGTGTGTGCATGCACATTTGGGTCGATATTTCATTTTAGTGTAGTGCATGAGATTGATATACTTTCTGCATGTGAGAATAGCAGGAGTTTGTTACATTTAATTTATGCATGAGATGCATTAGTTATTGCTTGTTAACTTAGTACTGTATAATGAACTATTAAAAAAAACCGGGAGACTAATTTTGTTGAAATTGCAGGAGGAAGATATGGTAGGGGGTGTTACAGATGATGCTGATGAGCCATTTATGGGTTCTGGACGTGTTGGTAAATGCTCAAACCTATTTTATAAGTAAATTTGCAACTTTACCCTCAGTCTCATGTATCATCTAAGAATGAGCTTGAGTCCCTTAGTTGCATTTTTTCAATGTCTCCATGCTTTTCCAGAATACCCACCATTCATCAATAATAAATTGGAGTAGCCAAAAAGAAAATTGCATGATTTGAGATACACATTGCAAATAGGGACATGGACAATTAAAACCAGAGAACCATGTGCCTACAAGGATAGGTCATAGCTCTTCCACCATGGTAGCAAACACTATTATTTCCCACGAGCGTTACGGCACGCGCTTCTCGCGTGATGTTGACACACGCTTCATAGTGTATTATTATTATTTTCAAAATTATATGTTCTTAACATATTTAAAAGAAATGTTTTTTGTAAATATTTACCGATGTTTTTTTATCGTAATCATGTGTACGTGGTTTAAATTCTTATTTCTATTGCAACTATTTGTTTATTCGTGTGAAATTTTGTTTGTGTTATTAATCAATACATTATGAAAATGTATATTAAGTTTATTTATTAGACCTGTGTTTAAGTGATATCAGGTTCGGTAACATGTGTGAAAGAGCGTTCGAATTTATAAAAGAAAATATCTGCTAGATCCTAATTTTAAGGGATGTTAACATTTATTATAAAATTAATGATCTTTCATTTAGATGCAACTTTTTGGGGATCAACTTTTTAAACAGTTGTATTTGAAGGGCAAATTTGATACTTCGCGGTCGACCGAAAGTTTGCGCTTTAAAAACAACTATTAATAAAAAATTGTTTGCTGTGTGTTTCAAAAGAAATCCTATAACATGTTATCTAGGCTAAGTAATGTGGGTAAACTGCAATTTTGCCTATTCATAAGATTGTGTTTGTTTATAACTGATTTATATCATTTCCAATCGAACAGCACGTGCATTTAGTCTTGGTTACAACTGCGCCGACGAGGAAGAACTTGAGGCTACACTTCGATATTGTTGATCACACATAGTCAAGAGTGTTTTGAACTACAGCGAATGAATATTTGCGTGCAAGAGCCTATTTTATCTCGTCTCAATAACTTGCTATGGGCATTGCTGCCTCTAATTGTATCATCTACCAAAATCCTTGCTGTTGCACCTGTTTGTTGATCATATTTTACCGCATTTTAAAAAGGCACCTAGTAGAGATGTTACCTCATTTGACTGTTAAATGGAATAAATATTTAAGCTGATAATGATTATTTCCTCTTGCATATTCACATGTTTGCATTTCATTCAACGTAGAAGGGGATGTTCATGGAATGAAGTTCTTTTGGTATCAGCATGATGATTGTATATTCCTGCATCCTCTGGAGCACTTCATGACAAAATTTGATTGTAACAAAAGAAAACTCTTGTTATTACATGCGGCCAACCTTATTTAAATATGCTTATCTTCTTTAAATTATTTTGCGATGTCGAGCTAATTGCAAATTCAGTCTACATGCACTTATACACTTAGGGCTGACAATTAAAACCGAAAACCCGAACCGATCCGACTCGAAAAGACCCGAATCCGAATCGAACCCGATGGGTCTCGGGTTGGGTCTAGGTGATGAAAAATATCATCAAGACCCGACAAAAAAGAATTGAAAAATGTATTTTTAGTATTATTATTCAACCGGACCCGAACCGAAGCTCGGGTCGAGTTGGGTCCATATTTTTGAAATGTATAGATTAGATCCGACAAAACCCGACCTATTCTAGACCCGCCGGATCGGGTCTGGGTCCATCGGGTCGGGTCTAATTGCCACCCCTACATACACTCTAATGCAATGTTTAATTTTTAAATAATTTCTTCATTTTGATGTCTATTTAAACGAATGACTTCACCTTCATATTTGTGTACGAGTGTGAGAGAACATGTATCGTTATCTTTTTTTTTCCTCTTTATAAACTCTAGTTTTTACAGTCAAATCAAAATAGAGTTTTTGAACGTAAACAAGTCTTTGAAGTTTTCTCTCAACTAAGCTATCTATAATTTTGGTATCTTTCTCTTGTATTCTCTTTTTTCAATGAAATGAAAATTAGTTATTGCCACTGTCAACGAATACCCGAAAAATCCGAAATTCGTATTCGAAAAACGGATAAATATCCGATTTTCAAAAAAATGAATGCAGATGTGGATATAAAGACATACGCATTCAAAAATTATTTGTCCAAACCTTTTCAAAATTATAGCTCAAATTATATGCATTTTAGTACGTTGAAAGATATAAAATTATTGTTTTATTAAGTTTGACATTCATATTTTATGCGCAAAATACATATTAAATGCTCAAGATTATTAATTATCATCATATTTGTTAATTTTTAACATTTTCTAACCAATGTAATGGAAAAATATTTATATTAAACTTAAATTTTCTTATTTATGTTGCTTAATTTATCGATTGTCAGCGGATAGGATAATCATCCAATATCCGTCCGTATTCGCGATACATGTATCTGATATTCGAAAATGATTTCAGATGCGAATACGGATACGACACTATTCGCATCCGAATATATCCGTTGATAGTCCTAGCTATTGGGTCTGTGGATGTAGACACAGTCGAACCTAATTTTTTTTAATCTGTTTAATGATTATTTTTTCATTGAATTTGCCATTGTTGATTAATTGACAAACTATATAGGTTATTATTTTACAGCTTCCATGCCATTATTCTATTGCAATTTTGAAGTTAGTGCAAACTTGTTATAATTCCGCACATCAGATTGATATTTGGAACAATAGATTTTGCTCAATAGATGTGAGCGTGAGTGCTTCGATATACTCAATATAGAGATGTAGTACAAAATATGGGATTGATCGATAAATAGGATGAAGAATGATAAAGAGAGAATAAACTAAAACTATAATTATACATAGCCAAAGGAAAAGGAAATATATTGTAGACTCATGTAGACTTCGGAAGGCATGTAAATGGCGAAAACAACGAATACAATAAACATGTTAAGCATAAGTTGAATTAGTAGAGCAGGTTTAATTGATTTGGCTAATGACTTGAAGAGTGACGGAGATTCTCCTGTGAAATGGGAATTAAGATGAATTTTTTCAATGTTGTTATTTCGGGCTTTTGTTTCTTGTGATGCATTTGTACATACATATTTTACAAAACAAAGGCAAAAAGAAATTGAATATCACTATTGTAATGGTAAAAGATGATAATACTAGCTCTAAGATAAAGAAGACTGAGATTGCACTTGGATTGCAAAACGTCAGCAACATATTCTACAACGGTGGCAATGTTTCACTTTTCAGCCATGGAGTCCAACACAAAAACACACTACAATTATCATACAAGACTGGTACAGTCTCGCTTCACGCGTGATTATAGCACATGCTCATTGCATAAAATATGTTTTTATAAACTGTATATGATTAATACATTCAAAGAAAAATGAATTGCATGAATTTTTAGTTATATTTTTTTATGTTGAAATCATATAAATTTAATTTGATTTTTATTTCTAAATTCTTAATTGCAATATCTAATTATTATTTTTATTTTTATTTGTGTTATTAATTAATAAGGAACGATGTTGTAAAGAATTTGTATTTGTTAGATCATATTTTTAAGCGATAACATGATTTGTTAATATTCGTAGAAATGTCGTTTGAGTCTGTGAAAAATAATAATAATTGTTAGATCCTATTTTAATGATTTATAAAGATGAAGATGTCCAAGGATTATTTTGGAAAGTCCACGACCTTACCAAATAATTGTACTTCCAAACCAATTATTAGTGTGTGTATTGAAGAGTTGGTTAATTTGTATCAGAGATCCATGGGCTAAGAATACAAAGCCCAGGTCCACAAAGAAGAAATATAGATGGAGAAAGCTCGAATACAACACACGCACACATATACAATACAAAAGACTGAATCATTTAATGCTCTGCCACCCTATCCTCTCTCATATCATTTTTCTTTCGCGAGTACAAAAAGAAACCCAAAGGAGGAACTATGGCGGCCAATAATCCCACGCTTCCATGATGTTTTTTTCTGCCGATCCAGTACTGGTAATATGTATCTCTCGATCTTTCGCATAATGATTTTAGCATCATTTGCTATTAACTTGCTAATCATTTCTTTGTTGCGACTTCGATTTTGACAAATTCTTCTGTTTCATTCCTTCAACAAATGATGAACTGCAATGGTAATTATTGCCATTTGATATACTTCCTTACCTAGATCTGAGTCGTTCCAGTGCTTTAGGTATAATAATTCATTTTCTAGAGCAGTTGTAGGGTTGTTGACTTTAGATTTACTTTTAATGGCTTGCATGATGGCTTTGTTGTAGTCACATTTGAAAAGTAGTTAATTGCCTATCTCGTTTACTTTCTCACAAAATTTGCATGTTAGATCTACATTTAAACCCTATTTAGCGAGTCCATCCGCCATTGGGAGTTTGTAGTTGATAGCTTTGTAAGTAGAAAAAGTCATTCTGTTAGATTCAGCCCAGATATCTTCCGCCCAATCTTTAATGTCATGAGCATTCTAGTGACATCTCAAGCCGACTTAGTTAAGAAGTGATCGTCTCTCTGGCTTTCATGTCTAAATGTTATGCTTGAGGCAGGGGATGATAGGAATGCTCATGAGGTCTCGAGTTGTCGTTTGCATAAAACTTAAGTTGTTAGGAGCCCACCTGCCTTTTACTTATGATTTTCTTTACTTTAAAATCGTAGCCACTTGTACACGTTAGGGTGCACAGACCTAGCTTAACTATTAGGGATTTCCCATTAAGCCAAAGGTCTTTCCAGAAACCACGACAAGACCACACGGCTATTCCAACGGCTCGAAGTTAGAAACCGTTGGAATATAGTCAATGAATTTTATCGATTTTCAACGGATACAATGGATACTTTCCAACGGCTTTTCAAACGGCCTCCAACGGTTCAAAGCCGTTGGAAACTGTTAGAAATACATGATCAATAAGCCGTTGGAAACCGATGTCGAGCGTTGGAAATCTGAGTTATTTTTTTTTATAACAGCAAGCCTATTAACCTTCCAACCACACCAGTTCTAATCCATTTCATTTCCAATTCATTTCCAATCCATTCCACACATATATAACACATATATATCAATAACAATATAAACAACCAACATAAATCAAATAAACACCAATATAAACAAAATGAACTATCCAAACATTAAAAATCAACTTATCAACATCACATGTCAACAAACCAGGTACATACCATAAAATATATTCAAAATATCATCCTTACCCACTCTAAACCAACATATATAACATCGAAACATAATCCTCACCATCTCCAAGTCAATATATACATCGTGCAAACACAAACACAAAAAAGCATACCTCAAGCATCTTCGTCATTTCCGGAAGCACCGAACGACGAACGAAAGGAACCATGCTACTGCATATACTCCACTAGCTTTTGATTCAGCTGCTCCATCTGTATAGCTTGAAGACGATTTTGCTCCTGCAGTTGCTCAATCATTGTTTTAAGCTCTTTTATTTCAGCTTTGTTTTGGGCTTTTTGAGCTGCTCGAGCCTGCAAATAGAATGAATAACAAAAGGGTTGTTAGTACATGAAAAATAGCACATGCAAAATAGTATCAAAATTTGAATCTCCAATCATGTTGACTTATTTCAATCATACATGCATCTTATTACTTTATTTCTAATTGGGTTGCCAGCGTATAAAATATTATAACACTAAATATATACATGCTAATTTGTTGTATATATGTAAAAGAATATATTACCGCCTGATTCCCGTAGCCATAACGTCTACTCCGCTGCGTCCAATCCATAACAACGTCGAATATGTCAACTCATCGCGACCGGATTCCTCAAGCGCATGAGCTCGTGCCTCTTGAAACTTTGCCTATAATGCAAAAACAATTACAGTTGAAATATGGTAGAATGTTATTTTTATTTTACATAGCTAGTAATTAATAAACTCATCGATGTGAGTAATAGAATTTAAAATATGCATACATATGCACTGGTCGCTCTATCCTTATCACCCCACTGATATGTAATGTTTCCAGCCTCATCTACTTGCCTTGATGTGTGAATGTGAGCAAATACGTCCATGTAGGACATGGGATGTCCGCGAGCTTGTTTCTGCAATTGATAATTTAGATATTTCCATTCTATGTAGCTAAATACTGAACTGATCAATATACAAATTAAATGTAATAACTGGTAAATTTACCAAGTCCTCGCGCTGATGCTGGAAAGACTTGGATCCTCTACGATGAGTTACTGGATTCCTGCTCTTGTTTGCTGAGTTCCTTGCTGACTCCACCTGTAAATTTACATTGAATAATTATTTAATAATCGCTAAAAAAATTAATGAGATTCGTCGTAGATTTACCTTTTCTTCAATGTTCCATCAGTCAACCCACTTTTCCCATAAAATCGTGTTCATCCACTTTGGTTTCTTCTCCAATTTTTTTTATCTTTGATATTTTCTCCCTATAGTTCTTAGCGACCTTTGAGTTCCAATGTCACTGAACTAGGTTGACGTCAGCCTCCTGCAGATCTACTTTGCCCTGTACAATAAGAAAATATTATTAAATATTTGTTTGTACTTAATCATTTTGTAAAGCAGTATAAATTTTAAGAAAATCTTGCCAAATGATCTCTCTAACGATGTCGGGGATCTTGCTCTACTTAGGCCAGAAATCGCTCATCCTAGCCATATACACATTCTTGGACATGTTCAGAGCCACTCCCGATGGCTCCAACTCGAATCCCCTGTGTTAAATGTAAAATAAAACTTTAGACGATTATAGATATATCATGTACAAAAAATTAAATTGCTATCTGTTAATTTTGATACTTACGCATGATCCGCCTTAGGCTGCAAGTAAACCACTGGACGAGCTGGTGGCTCGCCACTATTCTCACCAATCTGCTGGAAAGAGCTACGTTGCCATGAGCTAGACATAATACATGTCACATACATACATATACAATTCATAATAATTATGATATTATTAACCACTAAAAAATGTAATATATGTTTCATGTTGTGTATGTGTTGTGTGTAAGTATACACTTGTTGTTATTAAAATTGTAAGACTAGGATAAATGCAATATTAATCAGAGAAAAATATAATGTGGATAGTTGTAAAATTTCCAGATATAACTCAGTCCTCGTTGTTTTCTAATCCAGACTTGGTTTCGTGTTCTATGTCGTTTTCCTCTACACTCTCAAATGCTTCGACTAATACATTTATCTCATTATTTAAAGGTACGAAATCAGTTTGATCGTCTATAATTGTTATTTCAACATTTTCCTCTAGATCTGCTTGCTAGACTTGTTCGTCTAGAATATTCTTTTCATCGAATGTAAAGCTTGCCTTGGTTTTAAAAACTACAGACCAATCTGCTTTATCTCTTTTTAGAGATTGATAAGGGGCGTAATAAGCTTGTAGGGCTTGTTTGGCTAGTACAAAAGGGTTGTATTTTTGATAATGCTAGATCTGTTTAATTTTTATAATATTATAATATGTATGCACGTTAATACCAGAACCTGGAACATTACTGAACCAGTTGCATTTAAACAAATAAACATACTTCGTGGGTTTTGTAAAATACGTCAATTGCAAAATTTGAGTTAACACGCCATAAAATTCAATTATATGATTATTAGGATCATCACTGCCTTTAACAAATACACTAGTATTGTTTATTAATTTTTCAGCACCGTATTCTTTTGTGTTGAATTTATATCCATTAATGAAAATATTGGATACGTTTTAATTTTTCTTTTCGGTCCAAACGCCAAATGTTTCAGTCCTTCATCAAGCACATGATTTGTGGGATCAGAAATGTAGTTCGAAAACCAAATACTGAAATCTTTTCTTAAATCACCGCTTAAATTTTTTGATTCATAAATGTAGCAAACACAATCATAATATATTGCATTATTATTTATTTATACATGTTGTATTAAATTTAACAAAACCTATAATGTGATAATGACCTAACAAATGGTGCAGCTCCAGGATAATTAAGAAGAATATATGTCTGTGCTACATGGTAATCTCTATCATCTAGCCATACTTCCACACATTTTCAGCATGTCAGCCTTGTTGTTTAAAAATAGATAACATTGCTTCAGAGGAAGAATCTTGTTCAACGACCTCATCATTACGCGTAACACTTTCAAATGATAAGTTCACATGATCATTGAAATAATGAAAGAAAAAGAACGAAGCTTCTTTTTCGATATATGGTTAGCAAATGGAACCTTCAGCTCGAGCTTTCTGTTTCATTTTTTCTTTAAATGATTTAAATACCTAATAAAAAATATTTCAGTTCAATATTAACTTTTATTTATAACCAAAATAACATTTGCATACTCAGTATAATAACATACCTTTCGAATGGATGCATCCATCCATATTGCACAGGACCTCAAAGATGTGCTTCATATAGAAGATGAATAAGTAAATGCTCCATTACATTAAAGAAACCTAGGGGAAATATTTTCTTCAGTTTGTAGAGCAGTATAGGGATTTCTTCTTCAAGTTTAATTAGACAGTCAACTTTAATGTAGTTTAAACAAAGGTCCTTGTAAAATATGTTGTATATAACGGTGTTGTATACACAATTATATGATTTTTTGTTTGATGATAACAACCACATAAATATTATTATAAATGTGTTTGTTACTGTACTGTTCTATATATACATCACAGACAGGAATATAATACTTATATTTAAATAGAATACGACTGTACAGACATTCATATATTCACACAGTATTTTATTTAAATATAATATTTTATTTCAATATTTAAAATAGTACAGATTTACAACTCCACTATTTATATATATTTACTGATATACAATTTCATATACATTTCAATTCATTCTTTTTCAGTACACAGTTCCTCTCTACAACACTCACACTCAGTTATATATACACTCATATACACAATCAACACTGTCTTGTTGTCTTCAGCCTTCTATCTTCACAGTTTTCAGTCAGTCCAGTCTTCATACCTGTCACATACAGTAACACACACAGTATCATGAATAGAAATAATATTTTGAAATTCTAGCAGATAATTTTTTTTTATTTTAAAATTTTGTTTGCCTTAGAATTTTGGTGTGTTTCTCATCATTTTTCATGACTTGAGCTGATTCATTTGTGACTAGACAACTTGTGATATTCACAGTGAAACACTGTAAATATCACAAGGCAGTCCGTTTGTATATACAGTGTAGAGACAAGGAAAAATATTTTTGAATGGCTGCACGAACACACGTGTATATATATACACGTGTGCACTGCCTCGCCAATCAAAATGTAGCGAGCATCTGAAGAGCAGCCACGTGGACCAACTCGACTCAGTGCTACGGCAATAAAAGTTCAAGGCAGCTTATTTCATCTCGACCAAATCTTGTTCAACCCAAACAGCAAATAAAAGATCAACAACATGGAGTCAAGCAAAGTGGTCGAGCAATCATGTAAGCATGAGTCTGGATCGAGCAACAAGAAGACCGTGCACAAGGCAACATAGATGTAAAGCATATAGGTACAACAAGTTTTTGAAAGTGGACAAGAGCAAGTGCAAAACTTCTTTTCAGCAAAACAGTGAACAACATGTACATGGAACTGGTTAAGGGCAACAAACATGAAATTGGTGAAACATCATAGCAACATGGTTTGAAGACAAAGCTACAACATGATCAAAACCAAGGAGCCAAGTCAAGTATCTCAGGTCAAAGTGTAACATGCATGCCAGCATTACAAGTGACATGGCCGAGCATAGTTCAACATGGTATAAGTGCACTAGCATAAGTAAAGACACAATGGTGCATACATATACAGAGGACAATGGAGCTGCATATACATAAAGAGGATACAAGTGAATCAAATGGTGCATGTTTTTAGTATGGTTCAGCACAGTGCTACATAATCAACAGTGATGTACATATATATGTGTACATGCAACATGCGTATCATGTGTATACACAACAAAGTAGGGTGTCAAGGATCAATGAAAATGTCCAGTCAACATGTAACAACAGCGTCTACACAAGTGAAAATTGTACATGAAGATCTTCATGTATGCATGAACAATTCATAACAGCAAGCATAGTTCAAGTGGGCAGAAATGCATAATGAAGCAAACCAGAATACAATCTTGGCAAGTGTTTTGGCAAGGCTTTAAACCATTTCCAATATTGGATAAATCCATTTAACAAAGTAGCAATTAAAATTTCCAAAATTCATGGTCGAATTTTTGATAAAGAAATTCATTAAATCATTTTTGGCAAGTGCTTTAATCTGCTGGAGAAATGTTTCTTTTTGTTTCCATGTCATCAATTCAGCACACAAGTGGACTCGTAAATATTTTTCAGATAAGAACATATTCAGGTGTGACAACAAATTCTAGAAGAATGTTTTTGGCAAGACTTTTAATGTGTGCAGGAAATCACAGTCATTCAACATTTTTGGCATCATTTTTTTTCTAGAATTAATATCATGTTCATTCTTCAAAATGGCTGCAAAAATATACATGTGGATATTGGCAACAATTTTAGGCAACAAAAAGATTTTTTTTAAAGCAAGAAATTCAAATCACAAATCTGAAATGGTTCATTCTTTTAATCAAGGTATTTTCGGAAACACATTTTTTAGCAAGTGATCATGTATTTCCAAAATACATAGAACAACAAATGTGGCAAGATTCATTTCAGAAATACATATATGGCATGGTTTCTACACTAGAAAGTCAAGGGAGCAAATTTATATGTCCAGGTTCATCATTACGAATTTACATATGTGCCAAATCAATTAAGCCGATTTTATTATGGAAATCAAAAGAGGAAATCCAACAAAATCAGGGCAAGTCAATAACAGGTAATCAGAGAAAATCATACGAGGAAATCAGAGTTAATTTGGGGTTTGAAAACCCTACGTATTATCACCACTTTCATTGCAACGACACGCATTTTGCACGACCTTAATCGATCGCTAGATCGATTAAAATCATTCAAAACCCGCATACGTTAATTTTGGGAATACAATACATTAGAACAATAACATCAGACTTTTATAAACATCATAATAATGTTACATCAGAGTACAGAATATCAGAGTACATTGATAAATAAAATACAGCGGAAGACTCATTACAATAAATTAATACAGTATACAACGGAAGACTTTCTATGCTCTGGACACAGCTTTAGGCTTCGATCCAGAATCCTGCTCAAGTGATAAATATCTGCAAAAAGCTACTCGACTGCCCGTGTGGAAAAGAGGGCACCCGAGTTTGCAAGTGAAACAAACTACAGGTCAGTCATGGGACTGGTATGAGAAATCTTAACTTAACTAATCTAATAATAAGGCTAATCACAGGACCATGCCGCTAATGCGGAACGGGTTTACTCCATTAGATTGCTAGTGCATAACATAAAGTAAATCGTTTAAACAACGCAATGCTTTTTAGAAAAATGAAACCATTATAAGACTCAAGTCCTGTAACACCCCAAATTTTCTGTTAACTGTATAATAACAAATTTAAGTATAATTAATTCTTAATGAAAGAATTAAGGGAAACGGGTTTCACCGTTGTGATCGTCTCGGAATTCTGCTTGAGGTAAAGTCCGAGTTTGCGTAAAGCAGACTCCGTATGAAGGAGTTATGATCTCCGTAAGTTTCAGAATTCAAATTAAAATTCAAACAGTTCAAAACGAAGTTCAAAATTCAAAATCAGATCCAAACTGGGCTGGGCGGGAAAATTCCCGCCCTGGCACCAGGTCGACCACGGGGTCGACCTGGGGGTCGACCTGGGTGACCAGGTCGACCATAGGGTCGACCTGGGGGTCAACCTGGGGGTCGACCTGCCCAGTCGACCTGGTTTGGCCCTGGCTGGCCTGGTCGGGTTCTGGTCGATTTCTGAGGCTTGGTTGTGTCAGTAGGACTGACATGTCGCATTTTGGTTGGCTCCTTTCGAAGTGAATGGTCTAGATTCGTCTAGGATCATCGGACGGCTCAAATCAATATAAAATTCTATAAATACAACCTAAGACTCCAACCTAAATTCACATAAGAAATTAGAGACGGAGCCGCCATGCTGTCGGAAGGAAATTGAGAGGAGCCTCCACTTATAGAAAAGCTTAGAGACGAGCCAAATTAAAGTTAAAACACGAATCAAATCAACGTTAGTTTACCCAAAGGAAAGCATATCAAATTCAGAATTCAGAAATCAGAAAACAAGACCGTCGTTTATTGTAAGTATAGTGATTTTTCCGATGTGAATAAAAGTTAGGATTTGGTTCGATGTAAAATGGAAATGGAATTGTGTTATTGTGTAACAACGATGTTAATTCACATCTATGTATTGAAATGATTGTAGTACTGTGATGTTTGTGGTATAGTTGAATTGATATTGATCCTATTGTACATATAGAATCACATGCAAGTTGTATAGTTCATGTTGTAACCGACACCTATATGTTTATGTGATTATATAGGTTGTATGTGATTAAGATGTCATGTATATATATATGTTAGAACCTTTATGCCTAAACGATTATGTTCACATACATGCTAGTATGTTTGTAAGAAAGTTGCAAGTTAATTGAATCCATGCCAAGATCCGCTTTAATACATGTTCCATGTTGTAATTAGATATATAATTGGATCTAGTTCGCACCCTTGTCATAAAATTATACATGCTTATGAAAATGTCATATTCTTGTCATATGCTAGTGATGTTCGATGTTATGCCTAGATCCAAAACATGTTTAGGCTTATGTTGTCTAAATCATATGTTAATTTATGTGACACCTATTTGGTTAGATCCCTATTTAAATGCAAGTTCACATATATGAAAGTGATTTAGGCTATGTTGTAAATTCACATGTATGTTGATTAGTCATTTTGCAAGTTCACCCCTATCATGTGCATAATGACTATGCCAAAATGCCAAGTTCACACCTATGACATTCATGATGATCATTTTGCAAGTTCACCCCTATCATGTTCATAATGACTATGCCAAAATGCCAAGTTCACACCTATGACATTCATGATGATCATTTTGCAAGTTCACCCCTATTATGTATAAGTTTACACCTATGACATGTTATGTAGATAGATTCCTTTATGCAAACTTTGTGCGCTAAATTAGGCTAAGTTTTTAGCCTAATATCATATGTTAAAGTCATGCGAACAAAAATTAGGCTAAGAGTTGTTAGCCTAATATTTAGACGGGGTAACGTTGGGTAAAATGGATAGGAAAACTTGGCATAAAAATATATGAAATTGGCATGTTTGTCACATGCCAAAATTGGTGGCATTTAAAATGGTATAAATCCTTATACCAAAAATGTTAAACTTGGAATGTGGGCCATAACCTTTAATGGTTAACAAATTTACATATAACAGGTAATAAAGGCAAATATGTAAATTTAGAAAATACGATATGCTTAACCCGAGGTTGGATTGAGTTGTGATGTAAACCCGCCCGGACCCGCCCGGCTGTCCAGTAGTCACAACAATACCTATCCAATGTGGGTGGTTAAGCATGGAGCCCAATAAGGACCCAAGGTTAGACTGAGTTTCGGTGTAAATCTGCCCGGAACCGACCGGCACATCCAGTAACCGTAACAATATCTGTCTAATGTGAGTGGTCGGTGCTTTAAGAGGCTAAGGACAGATGGTAGGGTTAAGTTAAATAAAACACTTAACCAAATTCAACATGTTAACAAGAATTGATGGGTGGGGTTAGGTTAATACAGACACTTAACCACTTAACATGTTTGACTAGAAAACCCTAGTAACGAGGGACCCGTTTCAGCAGTAACCCAAATTAGGTATCTTGGTACCCTGAAATTAGGCAGGCTGGGGCACGATTACTGGGCTGATTGTAAGCGGTCAAAAGCGACGGCGGTTGGTGCACAGTGTAGATTCTAACGGAGTGCGGGCGTGCACACACTTCGGAGCAGACAAACAGGGCACTGGCGCATCAGTAGTATAACCTATGTATTCTAAGGATTGTGTCGGGCCGCCACCATGGGTCTTGATACACCCCATGGTGGGACCAACATAGGTATCTACAATCATTGGGGGCCGTAAGACACAGATGATTATGCGAGTAGGAGCCGATCTTAAGAAAAAGGGGATCACTTTACCCTCAGCACGGGGTGCCAGTTCAGAACTAATACATGTAGGTGCAGAGATATAGTGTGGGGTGCGATAGGATATTCAATTCAAACTGCTTTATCTTAGTTTATGATACTTTCCTATTTCCAGTTTATACCTATCATGCCCTTATTCTTATTCACATAGTGAAGAGTCACTAGATTTACCAGACTTTATGTCTGACCCTATTTTATTTCGTCTTCTTTTCTTCTGTTCCCCCCCAGGTCCGCAGGGAGGAAAAAACTCAGCTTAGTCAGACTCTTTGCAAAGCTTCAAGATAGTAGATGTACGGTTTGGACTCTCTTGCTTTGGCTATGGCTGTTGGATACAATCATGGGGATTTATGCAGTTTTAATTATGTTTTATGCTTCTTTATTTAATAACCAAGACAGAAATGATGATGTAATGTTTTGGAAGTGTTACGTGACAAGTGTTTTTGTATGAACAAGTATTTTATGAAATAAAAAGTATGTTGTTTTCCGCTGCTTATATATATGTGTTTATATCTGTCTTGTGTTTTATCTGTGACTTTTACCTATAAACCTCCACCAAAGTTAAGGCATTCCCTTAGTGAGTGACCTTAATGGAGGGTGGGGTGTTTCACTTGGTATTAGAGCATAGGTTTACCAGATAAGATAAAAGTTTTTGAAACTATTTTCAAAAGAGAAGTTTAAAGAAGCATTTTCAAGAAAAAGTTTTGATATTTTAAAAGGCATAATCCCCCAAAGCCATATGCACTATCTCTCTATCCTTCATTTTGAATCTTTCCTTTTTGTTTCAGCATGTCTAGAAATCTTAACCTTCCAGAAGGGGTACCGATACCTGGCTGGTTTAGGAGGTACCTGGAAGCTAGGGCCAATGGCGCGGGCGCAGCAGACATTCCTCCTCCAGTGGCAGCGGTTCCTCCTCCCCCTCCTCCTCCTCTTGGAAATGCTTTTGCAAAGACATGTAGAGACTTTAAGGCTATGGGTGGAAAGGACTTTTATGGAACTGAATCCTTTGTAGTAGCAAGAAACTGGCTAAAGGAGACCGAGGATCTGTTTGTCATCTTTGAAGTTGACGACATGCAAAAGATACAGCTAGCAGTGTGGTTGCTTAAAGATGAAGCGTCTTATTGGTGGGAGATCACCAATGCTGAGAGGCCAGTGGAAACATGGGAAGATTTCAGGACGAGATTTGAGATGAAATTCCTCTCCCAAGCTGAAAGAAGCCTGCAAATGGAGAAGTTCCTAACTCTGAAACAGGAAGTATGACGATCATGGAGTACGTTAATCAGTTTAATCAGCTGGCCAGATTTGGGTTGGACTTAGTAAACACCCAACACAAGAAGGCGCTCCGCTTCGTCAAAGGTCTGAATGAGCCTCTACACAGCCTTGCTATGACTCATGTATCCACGGGAGCGACTTACGAAAGCTTAGTGGACATGGCATTGCTACACGAGGAAGACAAGGGCAAGAAAGAGACTAAGGTGGAAGAAAAGAAGGAAGGTTTACAGGCTAAGAAAACAGACTTCAAGAAAGGCGGGAAGAACAACAAAACCCGTGAAAAGAGAAAGTGCAATTTCTGTGGCATTGTTGGGCATATAGTGAAAGACTGCAGAAAGAAGAAGGCGAAGATGAGTGGTGGTTGCTTCCATTGCGGAGAGACTGGGCACTTGGCTAAGGACTTCCCAAAGAAGCGGGGGCAGGGACAGAGGGCTGGATCCACTCCAGGGGGTCAAGTTCATGCAATGGTGGCACTCCACAGGAACGAGGTAGAAATATTTCTGTAGAAAGCTTTGTTTATCTTTATGATCACCCAGTTCGCACTCTCTTTGATTCTGGTGCATCACACTCCTTTATTTCATTTGCTTTAGTAGAATCTCTGCACCTAGACACTAGTATGGTAGAAGATCCCTTGGTTGTCTCAAATCCAATTGGGGGCTCGGCTTATTTGTCGATGGTTTGCTTGGATTTGAAAATCTCTATTCTAAGTGTTGAATTTAGATGTAGTGCCTTTGTTTTGGGCTTCTCAGGATATGGATTGATCTTAGCCATGGACTGGTTATCCAGTAATAGTGCCATTCTTGATTGTGAGAAAAGAGTGGTTAGGATCTTGACTCGGCTCGGTAACACTCTAGAAATTTCTTGTAATCCCTTGAATGCTGTTATGCTTAGTTATCTAGAGTCGCTTGACGCTTCTGTTGAGAATTTACAGTTGGTTAGAGTGGTCCGGGAATATCCGGATGTCTTTGAAGAGGTGAAAGGCTTACCTCCGAAGCGGGAAATAGACTTCCGCATATATCTTGTTGATAATGCAAAGCCCATGGCTCTGCCTGTTAGACACATGGCTCCAAAGGAGAGAAAGGAGCTCAGTAAGCAAGTTAAGGAGCTTCTCGAGAAGGGGTTTATAAGAAGGAGTATCTCGGAATGGGGTGCTCCAGTGGTGTTCGCCACCAAAGCAGATGGTTCACTACGTCTTTGTGTGGACTATAGGGAGCTAAACAAGCTGACCAAAAAGAATAGGCACCCTCTTCCCAGAATCGACGATTTGTTTGATCAGCTTGTAGGTGCGTCGGTTTTCTCCCAACTTGATCTAGCTACTGGGTTCCATCAGCTAAGAGTAGCTGAAGATAACATCGATAAAACAGCGTTCAGAACCCCATATGGTTTCTTCGAGTGGCTTGTCATGCCTTTCGGCTTGACGAACGCACCTGCTTATTTCGTAGACCTAATGGGCAGGGTATTCAGAGAATTCCTCAATAAATTCATGGTGGTCTTCGTAGATGATATTTTGATCTTCTCAAAGAACGAGGAAGAACATGCTCAGCATCTGAAAGAAATCATGGAAACTCTTCGAGTTCATCAGCTAAAAGCCAAATTCTCCAAGTGCCACTTTTGGAGAGAAGAAGTAAGATTTCTTGGACATATAGTGTCCAAAGAAGGGTTGGCGGTGGACCCCGCGAAAGTGGTGGCAGTGCAAGATTGGAAGACACCAAGAAATGCAACCAAAGTCTGAAGCTTTCTTGGGCTAGCAGGTTTTTACCGAAAGTTCATTATGGATTTCGCGAAAATATCAGCTCCACTCACAAGGCTAACAAAGAAGAATCTAGCATTTGCTTGGGATTTGGACTGTGACATTGCTTTCCAACGCCTAAAAAGGGCTCTTACAACAGCCCCAGTTCTAACTCTGCCTGACGGAAGCAAAATGTTCACAGTATACACGGATGCATATGGAACAGGACTAGGCGCTGTTCTAATGCAAGAAGGGAGGGTAGTAGCTTATGGTGGAAGGCAATTGAAGGTTCATGAAAAGAACTACCCAACACACGATCTTGAGTTGGCCGCCATCGTCTTTGCACTTAAGTCTTGGCGCCATTATCTCCTAGGTGAGAAGTTCGAATTATACACTGACCATAAATCATTGAAATATCTCTTCTCGTAGAAGGATCTTAACTTGAGGCAGCAAAGGTGGATGGAGTTTCTTGCCTCGTACGATTTTGAAATTACCTATACTCCCGGCAAAGGCAACGTAGTAGCAGACGCGTTGAGCCGAAAGAAACTGACTTTAAGCCCTCTCTTTGTAGAAAGGCAAAGCTTGGAGTATATAGTCAGTTTTAACTTTAGGCCCTTCTCGGATTTTGTACCGGGTTTGTTAGCATCTCTCGAAGTACGCCCTACTCTCTTGGACTCAATTGGGACTGCACAACGTGAAGACCCTCAGCTCGTTGATGTGATTGATAAACTTATTAAGGGTGAGACTTCTAGTCACCTCAATAGATACACCATCGATGATAAGGGTTGGCTGAGGCGAGATGGAAGACTGTGCGTCCCACAAGCAAGGGAGTTGACAAAGAAGGTTCTCGAGGAAGCACATCATTCCAAGATGACTATACACCCTGGCGGAGATAAGATGTACAAGGATATAAAAAGAACTTTCTTTTGGAGCAGCATGAAGAAGGACGTGGCAGATTTCGTTTCTAAGTGCATGACCTGCCAATAGGTCAAGGCGGAACAGAAGAAGCCTGGAGGACTGCTTCATCCTTTAGAGGTCCCACAGTGGAAGTGGGATAGCATTTCGATGGACTGCCTAGGTCAAGAAGGGGCAATACTAGCATTTGGGTAATAGTGGACAGACTCACAAAAAGCGCCCACTTTTTACCTGTTAAGAGTAGAAGGACTGCCTCATCTCTAGCGTCTCTTTATCTCAAGGAAATAGTTCGACTCCATGGGATACCCTCCAGCATTGTTAGTGACCGAGACCCTATCTTCACAAGCGAGTTTTGGCGGAGTCTGCAAGAAGCTGTAGGCACACAGTTATGTTTGAGCACGGCCTATTACCCCCAAACCGATGGCCAGACGGAAAGGGTGAATAGAGTTTTAGAGGATCTTTTGAGACTTTGCGTGCTTGACTTTGGAGGGACATGGGAGGATCATCTTCCTTTGGTGGAATTCGCCTACAACAACAGCTACCAAGCCACCATCAGTATGGCGCCCTTCGAAGCTCTATATGGAAGACCGTGCCGATCACCAACTTGTTGGTAGGAGTCTACTGACAAACTTATACTTGGGCCGGACATGATTCGAGAGACTTCAGAGAAAGTAGACTTGATACGAAGAAGAATGAAGACAACCCAAGACAGACAAAAATCCTACGCCGACAAAAGAAGGACCGACCTTGAGTTTGAGGTTGGGGACAGGGTTTTCCTTAAGGTATCCCCTTTAAGGAACGTCGTTCACTTCGAATCCGTAGGAAAGCTAGCAACAAGATTTGTAGGACCGTTCCCTATCATCGAGAAGATTGGGAAAATGACTTATAGAGTAGAGCTGCCTGAAAGGTTGGCTGGAATTCACAACGTCTTTCACGTTTCTCATCTCCGGAAATGTCTACATGAATCTGCGGAAGTGGTGGAGCCAAGCATTCTAGAAGAAGCCGAGGTAGAACGTGAAGCAACTGTAAGGAGAGTTCCAACTCGAATCGTAGGAACTGAAATCAAAAAGCTACACAACCGCGAAGTAAAGCTCGTCAAAGTTCAGTGGAGCGACGCCGAGGAAGACGCGACTTGGGAAACCGAGGACAGAATTCGCGCGGCTTACCCTTTTCTTTTTGAGGGTATATCCTTGATCTCTCTTTTTCCTTAAGTTGTGCTTTATCTATATTTTTAGGTATATCTCCTCGATATTATCCTTTGTCCTTAGGTAGAAACCCCTTTGGATGTAAACATGTATTTGAAACATGTTATGATTGATGGCTGCAAGTGGTTGCTAGTGGTTGCTCGTGGATGCATATACACACACAACCTAGGTTTTAGATCGGCTCAGTCACTTCATACTGCATATGCATATATGTATTCATATTTGTATGTGGTTGAAACTTGATATGACGTCATATGAATGTTGCATTTGTATAAATGGTTGCACACTCATGTATAATTATGAGTAAGGACAAATTTTTGCATACATAATGGATTCATGGCACTTACATGATTTGCATTAAGGAGGTCAACTGAATCAGTAGACCTCCTGATTTTGCATTAGATAAGGACATGTACACACACTGTGCATATGATCATAAAGCATTAGAAGTCTTTTAAGGACAATGGACGTCTGTGTTTGGTGGTTGAGTAGATGGACGATTGGATGTTAGGACTTACGTTCTTCCAGACTTGAAGATTTCGGGGATGAAATCCTAAAAGGAGGGGAGAATGTAACACCCCAAATTTTCTGTTAACTGTATAATAACAAATTTAAGTATAATTAATTCTTAATGAAAGAATTAAGAGAAACGGGTTTCACCGTTGCGATCGTTTCGGAATTCTGCTTGAGATAGAGTCCGATTTTGCGTGAATTGGACTCCGTATGAAGGAGTTATGACCTCCGGAAGTTTCAGAATTCAAATTAAAATTCAAACAGTTCAAAATTCAAAATCAGACCCAAACTGGGCTGGGCGGGAAAATTCCCGCCCAGGCACCAGGTCGACCAGGGGGTCGACCTGGGTGACCAGGTCGACCATAAGGTCGACCTACCCAGTCGACCTCGTTTGGCCCTGGCTGGCCAGGTCGGGTTCTTGTCGATTTCTGAGGCTTGGCTGTGTCACTAGGGCTGACATGTCGCATTTTGGTTGGCTCCTTTCGAAGTGAATGGTCTAGATTCGTCTAGGATCATCTGACGGCTCAAATCAATCTAAAATTCTATAAATACAGCCTAAGACGCCAACCTAAATTCACATAAGAAATTAGAGACGGAGCCGCCATGCTGTCGGAAGGAAATTGAGAGGAGCCTCCACTTGTAGAAAAGCTTAGAGACGGGCCAAATTAAAGTTAAAACACGAATCAAATCAACGTTAGTCTACCCAAAGGAAAGCATATCAAATTCAGAATTCAGAAATCAGAAAACAAGACCGTCGTTTATTGTAAGTATAGTGAATTTTCCGATGTGAATAAAAGTTAGGATTTGGTTCGATGTAAAATGGAAATGGAATTGTGTTATTGTGTAACAACGATGTTAATTCACATCTATGTATTGAAATGATTGTAGTACTGTGATGTTTGTGGTACAGTTGAATTGATATTGATCCTATTATACATATAGATTCACATGCAAGTTGTATAGTTCATGTTGTAATCGACACCTATATGTTTATGTGATTATATAGGTTGTATGTGATTAAGATGTCATGTATATATATATATATGTTAGAACCTTTATGCCTAAACGATTATGTTCACATACATGCTAGTATGTTTGTAAGAAAGTTGCAAGTTAATTGGATCCATGCCAAGATCCGCTTTAATACATGTTCCATGTTGTAATTAGATATATAATTGGAACTAGTTCGCACCCTTGTCATAAAATTATACATGCTTATGAAAATGTCATATTCTTGTCATATGCTAGTGATGTTCGATGTTATGCCTAGATCCAAAACATGTTTAGGCTTATGTTGTCTAAATCATATGTTAATTTATGTGACACCTATTTGGTTAGATCCCTATTTAAATGCAAGTTCACATATATGAAAGTGATTTAGGCTATGTTGTAAATTCACATGTATGTTGATTAGTCATTTTGCAAGTTCACCCCTATCATGTTCATAATGACTATGCCAAAATGCCAAGTTCACACCTATGACATTCATGATGATCATTTTGCAAGTTCACCCCTATTATGTATAAGTTTACACCTATGACATGTTATGTAGATAGATTCCTTTATGCAAACTTTGTGCGCTAAATTAGGCTAAGTTTTTAGCCTAATATCACATGTTAAAGTCATGCGAACGAAAATTAGGCTAAGAGTTGTTAGCCTAATATTTAGAGGGGGTAACGTTGGGTAAAATGGATAGGAAAACTTGGCATAAAAATATATGAAATTGGCATGTTTGTCACATGCCAAAATTAGTGGCATTTAAAACGGTATAAATCCTTACCAAAAATGTTAAACTTGGAATGTGGGCCATAACCTTTAATGGTTAACAAATTTACATATAACAAGTAATAAAGACAAATATGTAAATTTAGAAAATACGATATGCTTAACCCGAGGTTGGATTGAGTTGTGATGTAAACCTGCTCGGACCCGCCCGACTGTCCAGTAGTCACAACAATACCTATCCAATGTGGGTGGTTTAGCATGGAGCCCAATAAGGACCCGAGGTTAGACTGAGTTACGGTGTAAATCTGCCTGGAACCGACCGGCACATCCAGTAACTGTAACAATATCTGTCTATTGTGAGTGGTCGGTGCTTTAAGAGGCTAAGGACAGATGGTATGGTTAAGTTAACTAAAACACTTAACCAAATTCAACATGTTAACAAGAATTGATGAGTGGGGTTAGGTTAATACAGACACTTAACCACCTAACATGTTTGACTAGAAAACCTTAGTAATGAGGGACCCGTTTCAGCAGTAACCCAAATTAGGTATCTTGGTACCCTGAAACTAGGCAGGCTGGGGCACGATTACTGGGCTGATTGTAAGCAGTCAAAAGCGACGGCGGTTGGTGCACAATGTGGGTTCTAACAGAGTGCGGGCGTGCACACACTTCGGAGTAGACAAACAGGGCACTGGCGCATCAGTAGTATAACCTATGTATTCTAAGGATTGTGTCGGGCCGCCACCATGGGTCTTGATACACCCCATGGTAGGACCAGCATTGGTATCTACAATCATTGGGGGCCGTAAGACATAGATGATTATGCGAGTAGGAGCCGATCTTAAGAAAAAAGGGATCACTTTACCCTCAGCACAGGGTGCCAGTTCAGAACTAATACATGTAGGTGCAGAGATATAGTGTGGGGTGCGATAGGATATTCGATTCAAACTGCTTTATCTTAGTTTATGATACTTTCCTATTTCCAGTTTATACCTATCATGCCCTTATTCTTATTCACATACTGATGGGTCACTAGATTTACCAGGCTTTATGTCTGACCCTATTTTCTTTCGTCTTCTTTTCTTCCGTTCCCCCTGGTCCGCAGGGAGGAAACAACTCAGCTTAGTCAGACTCTTTGCAAAGCTTCAAGATAGTAGATGTACGATTTGGACTCTCTTGCTTTGGCTATGGCTGTTGGATACAATCATGGGGATTTATGCAGTTTTAATTATGTTTTATGCTTCTTTATTTAATAACCAAGACAGAAATGATGATGTAATGTTTTGGAAGTGTTATGTGACAGTTATGGAAGTGTTTTGTATGAACAAGTATTTTATGAAATAAAAAGTCTGTTGTTTTCCGCTGCTTATATATATGTGTTTATATCTGTCTTGTGTTTTATCTGTGACTTTTACCTATAAACCTCCACCAAAGTTAAGGCATTCCCTTAGTGAGTGACCTTAATGGAGGGTGGGGTGTTTCAAGTCCCATCACACAATGCAACGCAAACCGGAGGATAGAGTTTTACCTTATAATGGTCAAACATGACTTGATACGTATAAAAATGGATTTGATATTATTATTAGTGTATATATGTTTTCAAAAACAATTTCAATCATAATGTATCAATCATAGACGGCATGGGTACCATATATCATGTCTCCATACTAGTTCTACATTCAAAACCGCATGGTGTCATATTGGAAATTGGGTTTCCATCATGATTCAAGGGTAGGAACGATCTCCTTACTGATTCGAGACACTCTAGCAAATGCCTTAGGATCACACCTATGGGAAACCCTTGGATATCTATAGGGCCGGTCCACACCTACGTTAATGGATTAGTTATGCCTGAACACACACTTTCAGGTTCTTTTGAACCTCTAATATGGCCACTCACTACACTATATCAGCCAATTTGGCACAGATGGATGCAGGCATGTAATACGGGTAAAAGCTGTATCATATTTGATGGTGCTCAGATCCGTATCAAATTACATTTTGCGATCCGCGTCACCCCAAATGCCCTAAATCTGACCGTCCATCAACGAAGCCCCAGATTAGTTATTTTGATACGGCTTTGGGCAAATTGAATCCGTATCATATTGTGCATCCCATTGGGCACTCCGAATAAAAGTTTTGGCCGCTCCCTTTTCCATTTGTTTTACTTTAATGGTGACCGAAAACCCAAATTAGGGTTTTCGATCACCAAATCGTGCCTCCACCTTCGACAGGGACGAACAACCCTATTTTTCGCCAGAAACGCAGCAACCCTACATCTCCCTAGCCCTCCTTCGACAGTGCAGGTATGTGTTTCAATTGAATTTTGGCATGCATGACTGATAGTAGGGAACCAATTGAAATCTTTGTGTGATAATTGATTGCTACTTTGTGTTAGTACTTCGTGTGTTAGCTGTTTCGATTGAATTGGTTTGTGTAAGTGTGTTAGGGACGGATCTGTGGTTATACCCTAAAATCAGAGAAATCAAATTTGAATCATGTTTTGTGATAATGTAAAAAACATCCGAATGTTTGTTAGATTGCAGTATAATTTTTGTTAGAATTGCCATTGGATGTATGGTATAATTTTAGATTGCCGTATACAGTGACGGAGCTAGGACCAGAATTTGGCAAGGGAACTATCTAAATAGTCGGGGTTTCAAGGGAGGTAGCCTAAAAAAATGGTATTCTGTAGGCAGTCTGCAAATCTGGATATAGACTTAATGTTGGGAAATATTCGATATATGTTCTGATACAACATCTCGATGCAAAATACATACTAGAAAAAAAATCAATTTTTTATGGTGATCTATGCATCATCTATATTCTTTAACAAAAAAATGCACTCATTTATAAACTTGTTATCTGATGTTAATTTAACAGGTTTGTTGAAAAATTTGGTCGACGGATTATTACTAGACTTTCTGTTTAATATTTTAATAGGCGATCCACCAGGTGGATGCATTTTAGCTCGCGTGTAGGGTCGGGTATCCAAGCTTATTAGCTTTATCCAAATGTCGGATGCTGCCGCACTTAACCTTAGTAAAAAGATGCTTTCGCTAGCAACTTTTCCCTTACTTTGTAGCAGAGACTTTAGTGTAAGTAATCTTGCACTACACAGTCTGCTTCAAAGAAACTGAAAGTTGCAAGTGAAAGCAGCTTTTCCAAAGGTTAAGTGAAGCGGCATTCGACATTTGAATAAAGCTAATAAGCATGGATTACTGACCCTGCGCGTGAGCTAAAATGCATCCACCTGGTGGATCGCCCAGCAAATTCTTAATCAGAAAAAGTCGAGTATGTGTGTCATCCTACGATGATGATTCGATATCTTTAGACGTTGGAGCAGGTATATATTATTTTACACTTAACTCTACATAGTATCTTACATAAGAATTGAATGGACATGTACTTGTGTGCACATCTTGAATATTCTTTTCGCTTATTTGTTCCTTTTTGTGTGTATAGGAGGATGTTCTGTATGCTAGGATACGAACTATCAGTGTTGCACATGGACTACACTTCAGGTGATTCTTCTTTTAGGTTTGCATTTTTAATGACTATCAATTTTCCACTCCTAAGTAGTATGTACAGTTAATTTCATTTAAACGATATGGTCACATAGCAAAACCAGTTTACAATGTGTATTCATTAATTTTTGAGACATATACTGATCGACTACACAAACACATGGACGACACTCGACTAGTCGCGACTAGTCGTCGACTAGTCTACTAATCGAGATCAAACCATCGACATGAAGTCTGGACTTGCTTTTTGTATGAATTTAGGCCATATGGGTAGAAATTAGTCGACTAATCAACTAGTCGATTCGACTAGGTTGTTATTGGGCCAGTGAAGTATTTGTACACAAACACACTGATCGACTACCGTTAAATTACACAAACACACTGATCGACTACCGTCAACTATACATCCAACTCTGATTCCCTCAACTATATACCCTGCGACATTGATTTTTTGTTACCATTGTTGTTATCACCTTTTCTACCAGAATTAATATTCAATGGCGCATTCTGAACGTACTCTGCTGAATACAGATCTTGTAAAGAAGAGTCCTTGTAAAGAAGAGTTCTTGTATTTCATATTTTGGATTGATTCTACAACAGGATAAATCTTTGGGAAACAAAACTCAATTAGTTTCATTTTATATCTGTATTAACATACAATACTTAGCTCTTTATTCATGTTTGCATCTCAGTCACAGTGAGTTACAATGTCGATCTACTGTCCAGCTGTGAAGTATTTGTAACTTGTTTCTTGTATTTTATAGGCAGTTCTGTTGGAGAGTATGGTGCTTTTGTGTTGCTGGAACTTAGGCTGCAGGCTATATATCACGATTCAGTTTTGCTGCCAAAGGAAACTTGAACTCCAGGCCGTTGACTATCGCGCTCAATCTTCCCGGTCACGACTGGAGTTTTATCAGGCTGTTATCTTTTTACCTCATTTTTGTTACTACGTAATGTGATGAAAATCTTTGACAGTTTCCTTTTATTGTATATGTTTGTATGTACATCGTGTTATATGACAAACCTTGTAAAGCTTTAAGTATATATATATAAAAATTATATTATTCCTGTGTATACTTTGTGGTATGTATGCTCTGTGTTATGAAACATATGCGATACAGTTTCTTTTTTATATATATATATACACATATATGATATATATATATACATGGGTATATATATATATGTGCATACACACATATAATTAGACACTGTCAAAGACCGTGTCTTATTAGACTTTAGATACGGCTAAAAGCCGTATGATAATATATTGAGATACGGTTGGTAGCCGTATCTAATAATTAGACGCGCCACTTTTTGATATGGCTTTTTACCGTGCCCAACGGCTTTAGATACGACTAAAAACACAGCCTAATCAGCATATATGGTGTAGTGCACTAACAACCTATAAAACCGAGGTACCTCATAATCCATCATCCACATAAGTAAAATGTCAGGGATGGTAAGTCGCTGACACCACTCTAGCTTGAAAGAAACGTGTGCACTCCCTGCGTTCCCTAGTTCCGTTTTAGACTCTTACCGGGGTGTGAGGTTCGGGAAGTCACGCTATACACAAAGCTACGCCTATACAAGATATGCTTTGATCATCAACCACAAGGCCATGCTTTTCAACAAAAGCTTTGATCCATGAATCTTAGCATACCACATTGTCAATCCATACCATACCATTGATTCCTACCAATATATAACCCCTAAGCTCGTACGTCTCAAAGAAGGGTGTTAAACACCAAACAGATATATATATTTAGCAGAGATCAACGAATACAGCATAAAGGAATACAACGTCAGACATACAATCCATTTACAAGTCCGCTCTGGGTCTGAACGAAACCGTAGGCACCTTATTCCTCGTATATCCGAACAATCAACAAATACGTCCGGACAACTACCACTGCAACCCCTTCAAGGTAACTACTCCAATCACGGGCGTCAGTAGTCCTCATCCATTCGATGTGAAGATCGTCGGTCTTCAATCACCATCTTCAAATATTTGACTTAAATCGTCGTAGTAATTATTTGAAATGAGTTGAACTCGGCCTTTTAAAATAATCTTCGAATAATTATCTTTTAAATCATTTCAGATCGTTCATATTTATTTATAACGATCTATCTTTATTTTTATTTATTTAAAATAGCTCAATCATAATTAAATGACGCTTCGGGTCAATGAGCGGCCGTGGCGCTGTTTTTATCCCAATTTGATTTGCACTTATCTCGAAATCTAACCGTTGGATTTTGACGAGATCTATATCGTTGGAAAGATCTTCCCAAGGCGGTCCTAACGGTTCCAGTTTTGGGAAAATCTGACAGTCGGATCTTTCAGTATAATCGTTTGAAGTTACGATTTCAAATTGCGAACTGCAGCAATGCGATTCGTTTTATTTTAATTTATATATTTATATATACCAATATAATTCATTCGTTCGATGATTTCAAATTATTTATTCTTTAAATAATTTTCTACACTTCGTATTCTAGTTATTTTTAATGAATAGAAGTCTATTTCAAAACATGTACATTTTCTTCATTCCTTATATGACAATAAAAATGTAAATTTTTACTCTTTATTATTTCCATTTCCAATGATGAACACTTTTCTATATCCTTCACTTACATTTCATTAAAAATGTGATTTTTAATGATAACATGTATTTATATTTTAAAACATGACATTTTCCTATTCATCTAGTTACATTTTCCTATTCCTTTACATTTTCCTATTTCTTTATATTTCATCAAAAATGTGACTTTTTTTATCCTTCCTTTATTTACATGAAAAATGCAATATTTTTCCTTCATTCTTCTATTACATAATAAATGTAATATTCCACTTTCATTCTTTATCTACAATTGACGATGCAATCTTTTTATTTTCATCTTTAATTACATTAAAAATGAAATATTTTTTATTTCATTTCTAATTACATTGAATAACGTAATTTTTTAAAATCTATTCTTTTAATTGTCACTAAAATGACAATAAAAATATAAGTTTTTTTTTCTACCCATTTATTTACATTTAAAATGTAAATCAAAATGTAACTTTTAAATCTAATCTTTTATTTACATCTAAAATGTAAATAAAAATGTAATTTTAAATTAGTTCTTTTATTTACATCTAAGATGTAAAGGATGTAACTTCAAATTTATTCTTTTTACCTACATCGAAAAATGTAAATAAAGATGTCACTTTAAATCTAATCTTTTATTTACATCTAACATGTAAATAAAAATGTATCTTTTAAATTCATGTTTTTATTTACATTTAAAAATGTAAATAAAAATATACTTTTTACATCCATATTCTTATTTACAACTAAATTGCAAATAAAGATGTACTTTTTAAATTCATGTTTTTATTTACATCTAACAAGTAAATAAAAGTTTACTTTTAAAATTCATGTTTCTATTTACATCTAAAACATAAATATAAAAATCAACTTTTAATCCATGTTTCTATTTACACCTGAAATGTATTCTTTTCAACAATTTCTAATATTACATTAAAAGTATATTTTAATGTAATCATGTTTTGATTATGAAAATTTTTCTACATTACTAACATTACATTAAAAATGTCTATTTTTAATGAAATCATGTTTTTTGTCAAAACATGAACATTTTCTATTTTTTCCTTTAAAATGACAAAAATGAATACTTTTGTCTACTCCTAATTTAATGACCAAGGTAAATGTTTTTATTTCATTCTTCAAATTTAAACAAAAATACATGTTTTTTGTTTTCATCCTTATTAATTGGCAAAATTGTAAATTTTGGTTTCATTCTTTTTAATTGACCAAAAATGTGCATTTTTTTCATCTATTTACTATTATAAAATATGCCAAATTTGTTTCAACTATTATAAGTTGGCCAAAGTGACAAATTTGATTTCAACATTCATAACTTGACGAAGGTGACAAATTTGGTTTCAACTAAACTAACTAGACAAATATGTGTATTTGAGTTCAACTAAATAAATTAGACAAATATGTTTTCTATGCAATCAAATGATAAATAAAAGGATATTTTATTTGTTTACCTTTTTCTATTTAACAAAAATGAAATTTTTGCTTAAATCTATTTCATTCCAACAAAAATGATTCCCATTACAATAAAAATGCAATCTTTGTGGTCTACACTTTTCTAATGATTCATATTACAATAAAAATGTAATTCTTTACTATGGTTTTATTTGCATCTAAAAAGGCAAATAAAAGATATAATTCTTTTTCTATGTTTTTATTTGAATCTAAAAGGTGAATAAAAATGTACTTTTTATTTCTATGATTTTATTCACATCTAAAATGTAAATAAAAAGGTGCTTTTTACATTCATGTTTTTATTTGCAACTAATTTGCAAATAAAATGTACATTTAAATTTCATGTCTTTTATTCACATCTAAAATGTGAATAAAATATACCCTTTTTGTTCAAGTCTTTTATTTACATGTAAAATGTAAATAAGATATACTTCTTTATTCATGCCTTTTATTTACATGTAAATTGTAAATAAGATAAACTTTCTTTTCTAATACATGTTTTAATTTACATGAGAAATGTAAATAAAATATCCTTTTCTAATGTTTCATACTACAATAAAAATGATTTTTTTTATTGTATATTCTTTTCTAAAAGTGAAAATGAAAATTTTATTTTAATACCAGTATCACATAAAATAATATTTTATATGTAAACATTTCTTGTGCATTCTAATATCATATAAAATAACATTTCATATGTAATCATTTCTGTGAATTCAAGTATCATATAAAATAACATTTTATATGTAGACATTTTCTATCAAAAATGTTTATTTTTGTACTAACATAACAATTTCTAATTAAAATGATATTTTTAATCCAACGTAACTTTTTCTAACTAAAATGATGTATTTTAATCTAATTGACAATTCCAACATACATGGTTTTTAATCCAATGTGACAATTTTAACACAAACGATGTTTTTATTCTAATTAGACAATTCTAATTTATTATAACAAAAATTATAAAACTGTTTACAACAATTTTATAATAACCAAAATGACATATTTGTTTTCAATTATTTCATTTTGACAAATATGATGCATTTTTTTTAACTATCTTTCAAATCAACACCATTGTTGATCTTTTAGAATCGACAAATCTAATTAACACAATTGTTAATTCTTGAATTAACAAATCTAACAACTCAACATGATGATTTGGTTACAACAAAAATGATATATTTTTGTTTTCAATCTTTCCGTCACAACAAAATGATATATTTGTTTCCGGCAATTTTGTAACACTAGTGACATATTTGTTTTCATCAATTTTAAAATAACAAATTGACATATTTCTAATTCAACTAATTTAATGAACAAAAATGTAACTTTTCGATTTAACTATAATCTAATTAACAAACATGTTAATTTCAACCCAACGTATACTGACAAAATGAAAGTTTTATTTTGCCAATTTTGATTTAACATAAAGGACATGATTATTTTGTCAATTCTAATATAACAAAAATATTCCATCACATTAACACATCAACAAGCAGCATCCAACAATTTTAAATCCAATCACGAACATTCAGCAAATATTACAGCACATGTGTAACACTAAAATTATGATTAACTATAAATTATATAAATAAAGGAATAGAATTTCTCACAGTTGGGTTATTTTGCTTCATTTAGAACTGCAAATTTATCCAAAATTTGAACAGCCCGGAATTTTCCCTTTTCAATCTAGGAACGTAGATCTTTGTCGTACGAACACAACACTTCTGAAATCGCGTTATTCTGAGTTAGTATGATCGAGTTATGGCTTAAACAAGATTGGTATTATTTAAATAAAATTAAATTAATAAATAACTTAAGGAATTAACCTCTTCTTCTACAATACAGATAATCAGCCGTTAGCTTCTCAGAAAAGTTCGATTCTAGGTTTTGATTTGGTGATCGATTGGAGCAACAATTTGAAGATCGGGTGGTTCGGGGTTGTTGGGCTCGGGGAGGCGCCGCCATGCCTGAAAGGGGGAGGAGATCGGTGGTGCGGTGGGGCTTGGGCGGAGCACAAACGGTGGTGACTTGTCGTCGTCGGTGGGGTCGATTTAGGTAGCGAGGGGTGAAGCGGCTGGTATGGATGAGAAGGTCTCGGAAATCTCTACAGAAAGTTGAACAGGAGTGGGGTCTAAAAGTTAGTGGAGAAGGAGGAATTTGGAAAAGAAGAATCGGCTATTATAGGCCATTGATTTAGGTTGGAGGCGGCTGTAGAAGAATACGCTAGGGTTACGTATTCCTAGGCGTATTTATACAAGTATTTTCTATTTTATTTATTTAATTAATTCAATAATTCTCGTATACAAACTCCAAACTGAACCCAACGAGTGTCGTCCCTAGCTAATAACCCCCGTCCCGGACACAATGGAGTATGTTTCGTAACCTAGTCCGGCTGTTACAATATATTTTTCTTTAAATTAAATTATAAATCATTTAATTATTTAATTTGATCGTACATTTTAATTTACCGGAGACACATACGGACTCTAAAAATTCCAGAAAAAATATTTCTAGTTATGTTTTGACGATACGGTCCTAACACGACTAATTTCGTCGAATTCCGGGACCATTTGAAAAATGGTCATTTTCAAGTCGGTTAAATTTGACTGAAATTGAAAAAACACGTTTTCCCTTGCCACGCTCACATATTAATTCGAAAAATTATGAAAATTGAAACCTAACAATAATTCGACATTCCGGTTCCAACAAAAGTTGTTTCATCGAAAACGGAGGTCGTTTGCAAAATGGCTACTTTTAATATTAAAAAATATATATAAATTCTACAACGACTATTCTGAAAATTAAGCTGGGCATAACTTTTGATTCCCGCTATGAAATTTTAATTTTTCAGATTCGTTGGAAAGATATTTTTAAATAGATTTAAATGTTTTTGGTTTCACTAAAATTCAATTTAAAATGAATCCTGTACAATCAGTCAAAGTTAAAGTTCAAATTTTCAAACTACCGCGCTATTTCTAACTCCTATTATAATGAAAATAAATATATTCGTTTTAACTTCGATTAAAATAATTTTTTCATCGTTATTATTTAAAATAAATCATCTTAAATATTCTAAATCCCTTAAAATTTCTAAAATAAAAATTTTAAATTGGCCCCAAAATCCCGGGTTGTTACAATCTCCCCCACTTAAAATCTTTTCGTCCTCGAAAAGGAACGAAGCTAAAAGTTGTTTAATTGTTCTACCTCAAAATTTTCTTTATTTGTTTCAATACTTTTATTAGTTGATTAACTTTTCAAATATCCATAACTTTTAAATATCCAAAATCATATTTTCTAAGATCGGATTTTATAAATACGTTAATTATAAATTTGTTACTCTCAACTCATCCTAGGGCATTGCTAACCCTATCTCTAATGAGTTTTTCTCATTTTAGGATACTACTGATCCTATCTCTAATGAGTATTCTTATTGGATATTACTAGTCCAATCTCTGATGAGTCTTTTGTTCAGTTCTAACGAGTTGTACCCCAAAGATTTGAGCTAACCAGAGCTCTGATACCAACTGTAATGACACGCATTTTGTCCGACCTTAATCGATCGCTAGATCGATTAAAATCGTTCAAAACCCGCATATGTTAACTTTGGGAATACAATACATTAGAACAATAACAGCAGACTTTTATAAACATCATAATAATGTTACATCAGAGTACAGAATATCAGAGTACATCAATAAATAAAATACAGCGGAAGACTTATTACAATAAATTAATACAATATACAGCGGAAGACTTTCTATGCTCTGGACACAGCTTTAGGCTTCGATCCAGAATCCTGCTCAAGAGATAAATATATGCAAAAAGCTACTCGACTACCCATGTGGAAAAGAGGACACCCGAGTTTGCAAGTGAAACAAACTACAGGTCAGTCATGGGACTGGTATGAGAAATCTTAACTTAACTAATCTAATAATAAGGCTAATCACAGGACCACACCGCTAATGCGGAACGGGTTTACTCCATTGGATTGCCAGTGCATAACATAAAGTAAATCGTTTAAACAACGCAATGCTTTTTAGAAAAATGAAACCATTATAAGACTCAAGTCCCATCACACAATGCAACGCAAACCAGAGTATAGAGTTTAACCTTATAATGGTCAAACATGACTTGATACGTATAAAAACAGATTTGATATTATTATTAGTGTATATATGTTTTCAAAAACAATTTCAATCATAATGTATTAATCATAGACGGCATGGGTACCATATATCATGTCGCCATACTAGTTCTACAATCAAAACCGCATGGTGTCGTATTGGAAATTGGGTTTCCATCATGAGTCAAGGCTAGGAACGATCTCCTTACCGATTCGAGACACTCTAGCAAATGCCTCAGGATCACACTTATGGACAACCCTTGGATATCTGCAGGGCCGGTCCATACCTACGTTAGTGGATTAGTTATGCCTGAACACACACTTCCCGGTTCTTTTGAACCTCTAATATGGCCACTAACAACCTATAAAACCGAGGTACCTCATAATCCATCATCCACATAAGTAAAATGTCAGGGCTGGTAAGTCGCTGACACCACTCTAGCTAGAAAGAAACGTGTGCACTCCCTGTGTTCCCTTGTCCCGTTTTAGACTCTTACCTGCGTGTGAGGTTCGCGAAGTCACGCTATACACAAAGCTACGCCTATACAAGCTATGCTTTGATCATCAACCATATGGCCTTGCTTTTCAACAAAAGCCTTGATCCATGAATCTTAGCATGCCACATTGTCAATTCATACCATACCATTGATTCCTACCAATATATAACCTCTAAGCTCGTACGTCTCAGAGAAGGGTGTTAAACACCAAACAGATATATATTTAGCAGAGATCAACGAATACAGCATAAAGGAATACAACGTCAGACATACCATCCATTTACAAGTCCGCTCTGGGTCTGAACGAAACCGGAGGCACCTTATTCCTCGCATATCATATCCGAACAATCAACAAATACGTCCGGACAACTACCACTACAGCCCCTTCAAGGTAGCTACTCCAATCAAGGGCGTCAGTAGTCCTCATCCATTCGATGTGAAGGTCGTCGGTCTTCAATCACCGTCTTCAAATCTTTGACTTAAATCGTCGTAGTATTTATTTGAAATGAGTTGAACTCGGCCTTTTCAAATAATCTTCGAATAATTGTCTTTTAAATCATTTCAGATCGTTCATATTTATTTATAACAATCTATCGCTATTTTTATTTATTTAAAATAGCTCAATCATAATTAAATGACGCTTCGGGTCAATGAGAGGCCCTGGCGCTGTTTTTATCCCAATTTGATTTGCACTTATCTCGAAATATAACCGTTGGATTTTGACAAGATTTATATCGTTGGAAAGATCTTCCCAAGGCGGTCCTAACAGTTCCAGTTTTGGGAAAATCTGACAGTCGGATCTTTCGGTATAATCATTTGAAGTTACGATTTCAAATCGCGAACTACAGCAGCGCGATTCGTTTTATTTTAATTTATATATACAAATATAATTCATTTGTTCGATGATTTCAAATTATTTATTCTTTGAATAATTTTCTACACTTCATATTCAAGTTATTTTTAATGAACCGAAGTCTATTTCAAAACATGTACATTATTTTCCATTCTTTATATGACAATAAAAATGTAAATTTTTATTTTTTATTATTTCCATTTCCAACGATGAACACTTTTCTATATCCTTTACTTACATTTCATTAAAAATGTGATTTTTAATGATAATATGTATTTATATTTTAAAACATGACATTTTCCTATTCATCTATTTACATTTTCCTATTCCTCTACATTTTCCTATTTCTTTACATTTCATCAAAAATGTGACTTTTTTATCCTTCCTTTATTTACATGAAAAATGCAATATTTTTCCTTTATTTTCTATTACATAATAAATGTAATATTCCACTTTCATTCTTTATCTACAATGGAAGATGCAATCTTTTTATTTTCATCTTTAATTACATTAAAAATGAAATCTTTTTATTTCATTTCTAATTACATTGAAAAATGTAATCTTTTAAAATCTATTCTTTTAATTGTCTCTAAAATAACAAAAAAAATATAAGTGTTTTTTTAATCTACCATTTATTTACATTTAAAATGTAAATCAAAATGTAAATTTTAAATCTAATCTTTTATTTACATCTAAAATGTAAATAAAAATGTAATTTTAAATTAGTTCTTTTATTTACATCTAAGATGTAAAGGATGTAACTTCAAATTTATTCTTTTTACCTACATCGAAAAATGTAAATAAAGATATCGCTTTAAATCTAATCTTTTATTTACATCTAAAATGTAAATAAAAATGTATCTTTTAAATTCATGTTTTTATTTACATCTAAAAATGTAAATAAAAATATACTTTTTACATCCATATTCTTATTTACAACTAAATTGCAAATAAAGATGTACTTTTTAAATTCATGTTTTTATTTACATCTAACAAGTAAATAAAAAATTACTTTTAAAATTCGTGTTTCTATTTACATCTAAAATGTAAATATAAAAATCAACTTTTAATCCATGTTTCTATTTACACTAAAATGTATTCTTTTCAACAATTTCTAATATTACATTAAAAGTATATTTTAATGTAATCATGTTTTGATTATGAAATTTTTTCTACATTACTAACATTACATTAAAAATGTCTATTTTTAATGAAATCTAGTTTTTGGTCAAAGCATGAACATTTTCTGTTTATTCCTTTAAAATGACAAAAATGAATACTTTCGTCTACTCCTAATTTAATGGCCAAGGTAAATGTTTTTATTTCATTCTTCAAATTTAAACAAAAATACATGTTTTTTTGTTTTCATCCTTATTAATTGACAAAAATGTAAATTTTGGTTTCATTCTTTTTAATTGACCAAAAATGTGCATTTTTGTTTTCATCTATTTACTTTTACAAAATATGCCAAATTTGTTTCAACTATTATAAGTTGGCCAAAGTGACAAATTTGATTTCAACATTTATAATTTGACAAAGGTGACAAATTTGGTTTCAACTAAACTAACTAGACAAATATGTGTATTTGAGTTCAACTAAATAAATTAGAAAAATATGTTTTTTATGCAATCAAATGAAAAATAAAAGGATATTTTATTTGTTTACCTTTTTCTATTTAACAAAAATGAAATTTTTGCTTAATCTATTTCATTCCAACAAAAATGATTCCCATTACAATAAAAATGCAATCTTTGTGGTCGACACTTTTCTGATGATTCATTATAATAAAAATGTAATTCTTTACTATGGTTTTATTTGCATCTAAAAAGGAAAATAAAAGATATACTTCTTTTTCTATGTTTTTATTTGAATCTAAAAGGTAAACAAAAATGTACTTTTTATTTCTATGATTTTATTCACATCTAAAATGTAAATAAAAAGGTGCTTTTTACATTCATGTTTTTATTTGCAACTAATTTGCAAATAAAATGTACTTTTAAATTTCATGTCTTTTATTCACATCTAAAATGTGAATAAAATATACCCTTTTTGTTCAAGTCTTTTATTTACATGTAAAATGTAAATAAGATATACTTCTTTATTCATGCCTTTTATTTACATGTAAAAAGTAAATAAGATAAACTTTCTTTTCTAATACATGTTTTTATTTACATGAGAAATGTAAATAAAATATCCTTTTCTAATGTTTCATACTACAATAAAAATGAATTTTTTTTTGTATATTCTTTTCTAAAAGTAAAAATGAAAATTTTATTTTAATACCAGTATCACATAAAATAATATTTTATATGTAAACATTTCTTGTGCATTCTAATATCATATAAAATAACATTTTATATGTAATCATTTCTGTGAATTCAGGTATCATATAAAATAACATTTTTTATGTAGACATTTCCTATCAAAAATGTTTATTTTATACTAACATAACAATTTCTAGTTAAAATGATATTTTTAATCCAATGTAACTTTTTCTAACTAAAATGATGTATTTTAATCTAATTGACAATTCTAACATACATGGTTTTTAATCCAATGTGACAATTTTAGCACAAACGATGTTTTTATTCTAATTAGACAATTCTAATTTATTATAACAAAAATGATAAAATTGTTTACAATAATTTTATAATAACCAAAATGACATATTTGTTTTCAATTATTTCATTTTGAGAAATATGATGCATTTGTTTTAACTATCTTTCAAATCAACACAATTGTTGATCTTTTAGAATCGACAAATCTAATTAACACAATTGTTAGTTCTTGAATTAACAAATCTAACAACTCAACATGATGATTTGGTTACAACAAAAATGATATATTTTTGTTTTCCATCTTTTGGTCACAACAAAATGATATATTTGTTTCCGGCAATTTTGTAACACTAGTGACATATTTGTTCTCATCAATTTTATAATAACAAATTGACATATTTCTAATTCAAATAATTTAATGAACAAAAATGTAACTTTTCGATTTAACTATAATATAATTAACAAATATGTTAATTTCAACCCAACGTATACTGACAAAATGAAAGTTTTATTTTGCCAATTTTGATTTAACATAAAGGACATGATTGTTTTGTCAATTCTAATATGACAAAAATATTCCATCACATTAACACATCAACAAGTAGCATCCAACATTTTTAAATCCAATCACGAACATTCAGCAAATATTACAGCACATGTGTAACACTAAAATTATGATTAACTAATTTTAAATTATATAAATAAAGGAATAGAATTTCTCACAGTCGGTTATTCTGCTTCGTTTAGAACTGCAAATTTATCCAAAATTTGAACAGCCCGGAATTTTCCCTTTTCAATCTAGGAACGTAGATCTTTGTCGTACGAACACAACGCTTCTGAAATCGCGTTATTCTGAGTTAGTATGATCGAGTTATGGCTTAAACAAGATTGGTATTATTTAAATAAAATAAAATTAATAAATAACTTAAGGAATTAACCACTTCTTCTACAATACAGATAATCGGCCGTTAGCTTCTCAGAAAAGTTCGATTCTAGGTTTTGATTTGGTGATCGATTGGAGCAACGGTTTGAAGATCGGGTGGTTCGGGGTTGTTGGGCTCGGGGAGGTGCCGCCACGCCCTGAAAGGGGGAGGAGCTCGGGGGTGCGGTGGGGCCTGGGAGGAGCACGAATGGCGGTGACTTCTCATCGTCGGTGGGGGCGATTCAGGCAGCGAGAGGTGGAGCGGCTGGTATGGATGGGAAGGTCTCGGAAATCTCTACAGAAAGTTGAACAGGAGTGGGGTTTAAAAGTTAGTGGAGAAGGAGGAATTTGGAAAAGAAGAATCGGCCATTACAGGCCATTGATTTAGGTTGGAGGCGGTTGTAGAAGAATACGCTAGGGTTACGTACTCCTAGGCGTATTTATGCAAGTATTTTCTATTTTATTTAATTAATTCAATAATTCTCGTTTATTAATACAAACTCCAATCTGAACCCAGCGAGTGTCGTCCCTAGCTAATAACCCCCATCCTGGACACAATGGAGTATGTTTCGTAACCCAGTTCGGCTGTTACGATATGTTTTTCTTCAAATTAAATTATAAATCATTTAATTATTTAATTTAATCGTACATTTTAATTTACCAGAGCCACATACGGACTCTAGAAATTCCAGAAAAAATATTTCTAGTTATGTTTTGATGATGCGGTCTTAACAAGACTAATTTCGTCGAATTCCGAGACCGTTTGAAAAATGGCCATTTTCAAGTCGATTAAATTTGACTGAAATTGACAAAACACGTTTTCCCTTGCCACGCGCATATATTAATTTGAAAAATTATGAAAACTGAAACCAACAATAATTTGGCATTCCGGTTCCAACAAAAGTGGTTTCATAAAAAACAGAGGTTGTTTGCAAAATGGCTACTTTTAATATTAAAATTTCTACAACGACTATTCTGAAAATTAAATTGGGCATAACTTTTGATTCCCGCTTTGAAATTTCAAATTTTCAGGTTCGTTGGAAAGATATTTTTAAATAGATTTAAATATTTTTGGTTTCACTAAAATTCGATTTAAAATGAATCCTGTACAATCAGTCAAAGTTAAAATTCAAATTTTCAAACTACCGCGCTATTTCTAACTCCTATTATAATGAAAATAAATATATTCGTTTTAACTTCGATTAAAATAAATCATTTTAAATATTCTAAACCCCTTAAATTTTCTAAAATAAAAATTTAAATTGGCCCCAAAATCCCGGGTTGTTACATTCATCATCGGTGATTATCGAAAACAAAACATCACAATTTCAAGCAGAGATTAAAAATTCAGATTCACTCACAAGTTTTCGATCAGGAGAATTTCCCTAAATCAGTGAAGCAAGGAATCGATTCACATCATCAAGTTGAAGCAATTAGAGAACGACGACAATCAATCCATCGAGCAATCGATTTCGATCTAGAGGAAATCACAGAACCCTAGTTTTCTAATCGCCCCGTCGCCATTTATTTTTCTCTAGAGCAAAGAGGAAAAGAGATCGGGCTAAATGAAATTACAAAAGGGGCCGGTCTTGTTCATTTGGGCTAAGCCAATTTGTGAAGTGAAGGGAGATTTAAATCCTAATTTAAATTCTAGGGTTTAATTTATTTTTAGTTTAAATTTTGTATTGTATTTCCTTTTTGTTTTGAAATTCGTCAATCAGTTCTAGAGTCTGTAACATCTAGGAGGGATCCAGTCAGGGTGCTGACTGGCAGTTTACTAGAGTCTGTAACAACTAGGGTTACTGGTTATGGGGTCGTAACTAGGGGAAATCTGATCGAGGGGATATCGATCAGTCTAGGGTTTTGAGCGTAGGGTTAGTACAGGAGCAGGGAGTGCGAGTTTACAGTGTCTGTAAGCGGGATCTGTTATTAACAACTAGTAGAAACCTTAGGAATGCAGCAGTAGGCAGGGTTTAGCCGAAGCTGGGTATCTTTATGTGTTATTTCCTTTCTGCTTTTTATTTCTGCTGCATTCTGTGATCTGCTTTTTATTTAATATCCCGTCAAATTTTTAACTCAGCGTAAAACTGTGATAAACCCTATTCACCCCCTAGGGTTAATCTTGATTTAACAAGTGGTATCAGAGCCTGGTAATTTCATTAACCCTGGAATCATGGATCCTAGTTGTCAGTTCTTTGAGAGTCAGTCCAGCCACATTCCAAACATTTCTAATGGTACAGATTTTTTAAATTGGAAATTAGAAATGGAGTTATATTTAAAATCTGTTGATATTAAATGTTCGGATACTGTTATTAATGGATATGATATGGTTGGTAGAAATGATATTGGGTTTAATTCTCATGCTATTCACATCTTATATTCTTATATTGATGATGTTCAATATAGTCTTGTCTCCCATTGTTTAACTGCACTGGAAATATGGAATACTCTTGATACGAGGTATGGAAGAATTGACAACAGCAGCTCTAAACCCAAGAAGATCAACTTAGATTCAGATCTATGCTCGGAAGAAGAAACAGATGAAAATTCAAGTAAATTAGACGACGGAGACTCAACAGACAATGAAACTGAAAGCTTCTCATATGAAGATTTGGTTTATATGTGTACTGATTTAACAAAAATCGTTGATAATCTCCATCGTAAAAACAAATCTTTAAAATCTAAAAATCACGAGTTGAATAGCAAAATTAACTGTTTGGAATCAGAATTTACAAATGTCATGAAATAAGAAAATTTTGACCGTGAAAATTGTTTGAAATTGAAAACTAATCTCGTTCATCTCACTAAAAATATTCAAAGGCTTAAAGAGAAAATTCTAATTTTAAAAGATAACGAGATTGAGTTGAAAGAGTCAAACAATTCTTTGCAAAAAGAATTTAATAATTTCAAGGCCATCAAAAATTCCAAACGTGAAATTGCTGAAAAAGAAAGCTTGTTGAAAAGTGATTTGATTTTAAATGAGCTTGAAAAAGAGATTAAAAATTTCAAGAAACTTGAATTTGAAAAGCAAATTAAATTTGAATATGAAATTTTTGAATCCAAGACCAAAAATCAAATTGCTTGAAAACAAAAATTTGATGTTGAAACAAAATGATATTGAAAGGAGAAAGATCAGCATTAATCATTCTTTGAATCTAATGAAAGAAAATTCTGATCTTAAATCCAAAATCAACAATCTTGAATTGATTTTGAAACGTTTTTCAACTGGTGAAAAATCTTTGAATATGTTGTTGAAAAATCAATTTTCTTCTGGTAATAAAAATGGTCTTGGTTTTGGGAAAAGAAATGATTTTGAAAATTTGAGGTCTTGTGATTTCAAAAATCCTTCAAACTGTTTTAAGAAGAGTCATTCTGAAAATTTGAATTTTAAAAATTCCAAAAGTTTTTTGAATCACAATCAAGATAAGAATTGGTTTGATAACAATTCATTTAATCCATTTTGGACCTCGAAAGGAAATAAAGTAAATTCGTTTAAATTCAAACAAGTTTGGGTTCCAAAGGGTACGAAGATAAATTCGGATGGATTGTTATATAAACAAGTTTGGGTGCCAAAACACACGAATACAACTATGAGTGGTTTTGCAAATTTTGTTAGATCGCTCGATCCTACAAATTCATAGGTACCAAAGGATGGCTGAGGAACTACTGTGCTGAAAAGAAATTTGAAATCAAGGAGGTTTATACTTCTGTATCATTTACAGTTCCTTTAGCCAAGATCTGTTGAGTAAGAGATTCTGATTTACATTGGATTCTGGTATGATCTCTAAACTCACCTTTGTAAATATTCTCTGTTTTTATTTTCTTTTTTTATTTCTCCTTCTGTCCCTTCTGTTTATTTTTTCTTTGTTTTCTTTTGTTTTGATTTGTCACTGTCATATCTTTGTAACTTCTTGGGCTTCATTAGCTTCCAATTGCGGAATTCATATTTTTCTGGAAATCTGCTTCATTCGAATAAAACTCTAATGTTTTAATCATTTCCAGATCTTGAATCTAAACTTGTAAATATCTGCAACTGATTTGAAGTTTATTTCTGATTTCTGAATTCCTAACAGTGTTGATTTATTCGTGCCATATCTTGAACACTGTTAATTTTGAATTCTAATTTTTTTTTTTGAAGATCTGAATATTTAATGAAATTTCGCACACCTCTGCTGTTTTGGGTTTCTTCTAATTCATTTTAGAAAGGCTCGAAATAATATACTCATTACATCACACCAATATTTATCAGTTGTGATAATTTCATTATTTTTCAGATTAGCTTGGATATTTTGATTTCTTTTCCTGAATTACAGTTATACATCTAGAAATTCATCTTATATTCATGATCATCATTGTTGAAATTGGTTTGTTTGAAATCATCTGAAATTCTTGATATTTTGAATATCACACACCTCTTAAATTTGAAATTATCAATCTTGTGTGACTGATTCATTATATCTCAAACTTGACATTGATTCAAGTGATTTCAAATAAATTATTTTTAATTTTTTTATCATGAATACCTCTCAAACTTGATGTAAATGATCTGAATTTTCTTTGGGTTTTTCAGAAATAATTTGGAAAAATTCTTTGAAAATCCAGTCTTGAAACTCACTGTTATTTCATGATTATTTGATTTGAATATATGTTTGTTTAAAATCATTTGAAATTATTGATTTATTGAATCACACACATATCTTGGATCTGAAATTTATAATCTGGTGTGATTGAATCATTGAATCCTAATTTTTCAATTTTCCTCAAATGATTTAAAATAAACTAAATTTTATAATCTTGGATCATGGAGTATAATTTGTGACCATCAGTAACATTTTCTGACAAGTCTGCTGTGCTATTGGTTTCTGTGCTGCTCTAATACTGCTTTTGAAAATGATCTTAGATAACTACTTGTTTTGATTATAATTGACTGCTGCTGAAATTATTTTGCTTGTCTTGTCTGCTTGGACCTTATGATTGAATTTCTACATGTTTGTGATATCCTGGTTTGTCTCCGGTGTTTTGTTACAATCTTCACTAATAGGGACACCAAGTGGTATCAGAAGTGCCTTATATTCGTCTCACCAATCTGTACTTAGATTCTAATCTTCATCTTGTATAGATCCACACACTCTTTTTTCCTTGTACAAATTTTTTCCTCTTGTTTTGTATAGATCTCCATATCCCTCTTGTAATTTATTTTCAATTTTAAAATTATTTATTGATTATTCATTCAGAAATTGAAATCTATATCCAAATTGAACTATATTTATAATTCATCAAAATTACTAATAGATTTTGAAATTGTGGTGAATTGTGACTGCAGTATATTTCACAACAAGAGGAGATTTTATTTAGATTTTCATGATGGTTGAACATATATTATAATATCTTTGAATTGGCAATTATTTCATGACCATCTCTTTTATCTATCATCATTTTGCCATCCATGATAATTTTATATTAATGTGGAGAGTTAATACGTTTTAAAATCGTGACAAGTGAATTATACTGTCAATCCTATGTATAATGGCGACGTCATGGCGATCGCTTTTTGAAAATTCAAAACACGCTTTTTCTTCTCTCAAATCGTCTCTCTCCTCACAAATCTCTTCTTTATACGTTGATCAGGTTGACAACGCTAAAAACGTTTCTGCTAATCCATCTTTTAAGGATATTCTGCTCAGGCCAGCTGTAAAGCGTAATCCAGATCCGATTTTTCTAAATAATAAAAGACCTTTGTCAAAACCGTCTCCTCGCATCCTTCGCAGCTATAATGAAAATCTCAATAATATCAAATCAAAAAATGGCTGCTTCAGATGTGGTTCGACAGATCACTGGGCGAGATCATGCCGCAATCCAGTTATTTGTTTTAAATGTCATAAGACAGGGCATAAGGGTTTTAATTGCAAATCTTTTCGCTCTCCTCCCCCAAAAATGGCTGAAAGTTCCAGAAAACCAATTTCCGCTAATCGTTTCCAAAATTCTTTCGATTGGGCTCGATCGATGGTAATCATCTCTATTGCGAGTGGATCTTTCTCGATACGGCAGATTGAGGAGATTTTGAAAGCCAGATATGGTCGTCGTGCCCCATCCTGGGACTGGAACGTCAAGCGAATGGGTGATGTCTTTGTTGTTCGGTTCCCACAACATCTGCTGACAGTAAACTTCCAGTATAACTTCAATTTTACCATGGGGAGAATTAACTTGAGGCGGTGGAGTCCGCGTTTTGGCAGTGTCTCGAGGGAGAAGGAAACTTTTTGGATCTTATTGAAAAATGCCCCGCTTGTATGTCGTAAGCTTGACGTCCTCCAAACAGCTCTTGAAGATTATGGAGATGTGGAGAGAGTCCAGTACGGTGCAATTCATGATGTTGATTATACTTGTTTGCGTGCCAAATTCACGAAGGAGGTGGGCACCCCATTGCCGAATTCAGTGGCAATTCCAATTGATGGTTTTTCCCATGTTGTTCAGATCGAAAGATGCGAGGAAGATTCGCCACCGAAAATCAATGTTCCTCTTTTCAAGCAGAGGGTGTTTGCAACTGATGGAGAGGGGAAGCTTAAAATTTTGAGTAGTAAGGATGGGGGTGCCAAAATGCATGTGGAGGAAGTGATTGCTTCGGTGGCGGATTCGGTTATTGAAGGAGAAGGGGATGTTTTTGCAAGAAGGAATAATGAAAATTATGTGGTTCGATTTGATGATGGGGTGGCAGTAGAGGTTGACGAGGTTGGTAATATTGTGGGTGTGGGTGCCAACTCCAGAGAGATCATTGCCGTCGACGAAAATGAGGGAGTAGGTTTACAGGATCTTGGGGAGGAAGGCAACATGCAAGGCGCCAGAGAGGCGGTGGATGAACAAGTCATGGACAATGAATCACAAGACTTAAATTTGGCTGGGGATTTGGCGCTGGCTCCAACCAGCTCAGGGGAATGCTCGGCTACAGGTGGTAAAGGCAAGAGTGCATCGGATCATGGCGTAGTCATGCTACGTCGCAGCGCACGTGGGATGGGTCACCCTTTGGCAGGTAGCATTTTTGTTCCTGCTATACTTAATACTTTGTCTAGTGATCAACTTCATGATATTGCAAGTAAATCTGGTTTTGTGTTAAATGATGATGTGATAAGTGATATTAAGAATAAAGAAAATGAGAGGGTTAAAGGTTCAACATGATTATCGTCACTTGGAATGTTAGAGGCCTAGGAACTTTTGATAAGTGCCTTAGGGTTAAAAATTACCTCAAGTCTGTAAAACCTGATATCATCATGCTTCAAGAGACCAAGCTTGAAAATCCTGAACCATTTATTTTCAAATGTCTGGGGTGGGGTGTCATTGATGATTGGGCCTTTATACCTGCTGTGGGAACCTCGGGTGGCATTTTTACTGGTTGGAATAGTAATTCTTGGTTGCTTAAGCAAGAAATCAAACAAACTTACTGTCTGCATTTAGCCCTGGAATGTAAATCTACAAATGTACTTTACTTCTTTTCTAATGTTTATGGACCCAATACAAGACGAGAAAGAATGACATTATGGGCTGAGGGCTTGGAATTTTATAAACTTATGTATGGTCCCTGGGTAATTGGTGGTGACTTTAATGTTACAAGATTTATGTCTGAACGTAATGTTGTGAAAAACGCTGGCTTGGGTGACATGAACGATTTTAGTGACTTCGTTGGAAACTGTGGCCTCATTGACCTACCCATGACTAATAGAAAATATACGTGGACTGACGGTAGGACCCCTCCTACTTTAGTTCGACTCGATCGCTTCTTCATTAATTCTGCTTTTGATGACTTGCACCCCCTAACTCTTCAAAGAGGTCTTACTTCCCTTATTTCTGATCACTGCCCGGTTGTTCTCAACACAAATGTAGATTATAGAAGGAAATCTTTTTTTAAGTTCGAGAATATGTGGTGTATTGAACCAAATTTTGATGTGATGTTGCGGGAGAAGTGGATAGAGTTTCGCAACTTTGGCGATGCAGCTAGTAATTTTTGTAGGAAAATGAGACTTTTGCGTAAATTTTTAGCCAAATGGAATAGAGAAGTCTTTGGAAACATTAGAGTCAAGAAGCAGAGGCTCGAATCTGAGATTATGGAGCTCAATGTGCTTGAGGAAGGACGTAATCTAAGTGAGGCCGAGCGTGCCTTGTTAAAATCAAAAGAAAAGGAGCTTCTAACGGTGATTGATCAAGAAGAGATCTTTTGGAAACAGAGGTCGAGAACTCAGTGGCTTAAGCTTGGTGATAGTAACACAAGTTATTTCCACAAAGTTGCGAACGGTAGACGACGTACTAACACAATATGTAGCATTTGGAAAGACGGAGTTGAAATCTGTGATCATCAAAGGATAGAGGAGGTTTTTACTGAATTTTATAAGGGAATCTTTGGTGAACGCATTGAGAATCGGGTGAATGTTGATTGGAAGAAGCTGTATCCTTCGTCTGTTGATCTTAGTGGCATTGATTCGGAGTTCTCAGAAGAGGAAATCGTCGCGGCTTTAAACGAAATGCCTGGTGAGAAAGCCCCTGGCCCTGATGGTTTTCCAAATTTCTTCTATAAGAAATATTGGGATGTGATTAAAGAGGATGTTATTAACATATTCAAAGAATTTCATTCTGGTTCCTTGAGATTGGATATGTTGGGATACGCTAATGTAGTTTTGATCCCTAAGAAAGGAGGAAATGTCTCGGCTGCGGATTTTCGACCTATTAGTCTCTTGAATAGTAGTTTCAAATTGATCACGAAGGTTCTCGCAAATAGACTGAAAGCGAAGATGGACAACCTGATTGATGTTTCGCAGACAGCATTTATTAGAGGAAGATTCATTCTTGATGGTGCGGCTCTTGTTCAAGAAGTTATCTCCCATAGTGATAGACATAACGTGCCTTGCGTAATCCTGAAGTTGGACTTTGCTAAGGCCTTTGACACAGTTGACTGGAGGTTTATCATGGATCTTCTAAGTGCGAGAGGCTTTCCGTGTAAATGGCTAAACTGGATTCATTGCATTTTAACTTCAAGTAGATCCAATATTTGTGTGAATGGAGTGGCTTGCAAAACTATTGTATCCAAGCGTGGGCTGCGACAGGGTGACCCACTTTCCCCTCTCCTCTTTGACTTGGCTGCCGATGTATTTTGTCGGATCCTTCAGGTGGCGAGTTCTAATGAGATTATTCAAAGCTTTGGGCGTGATCACATCATTGGGGGTATTAATTCCCTACAATATGCCGATGACACCATTATTTTTTGCAACCCTGATTGCAAGAATATTGCCTCTTTAAAATTTTTGCTTTATGCTTTTGAAAGTTTATCTGGCTTAAAAATTAATTTTCACAAGAGCAGTGTTTACACTTTGGGTTGTAGTGTTGATGTGCACAGGAATTGCGCTGAAATGCTCAACTGCATGGCTGATTCTTTTCCTCTCAAATACCTTGGTGCTTATATCCGTCCAAAGAGATTGATGAAGAGTGATTGGCAATATGTGATCGATAAAGTGGACAGGCGTTTAGCGAGATGGAAGGGAAATTGTCTATCAAAGGCTGGACGCCTGGTGCTGGTGAATTCTGTTCTGGCGGCTATCCCTTTGTACTGGCTCTCTTTTTATTCGTGTCCGAGTTGGGTTGTTCAGAAGATTGATGCTGTTCGTCGGATTTTTTTTTGGACCGGTACGAAGGACACGCGCAAAACCTGCTGTCTAGTGTCGTGGGATCAGGTGTGCAAGTCCAAAGTTCAAGGAGGCTTAGGTGTCATCAATTTGAAGAATATGAATCATGCATTACTTTGTAAATGGCTTTGGATTATGCTTAGCGAAAAGAAAGTTCTCTGGAAGGAGTGGATCTTAAACACTTGCTATGGTGGTAGATTCGACTGGAACGCGGACATTTCCCATTGCTCAATATTCTGGCGTGGTGTTATGGCAAATGTTCACTGGATGAAGATTGGGACTGAGATTGTAGTTAAAAACGGCCGAAGCGTCTCTTTCTGGTATGACTGTTGGTTGCTTCCTATCCCCTTGCGTAATGAATTTGCCGATCTGTTTGCTATTGCATGCAACAAAAGTGCTTCAGTCTGTGAAATGTTTAATGCGACTTCTGCTAACTTTAAATGGAACCTGTCCTTTAGTCGTATTGTGGCTGGTAATGCTCTGCTTCAACTTTGTGGACTTATTCGTTTGCTTGAAGATGTTCACCTTCATAGCAATGAGGAGGATGACTTTGAGTGGAAGATTGGTAATAAATTTTGCGTGAGTGCACTTTATAAGTTGATGAACTTCTCAGGAAGGAAGTACGATGGATTCATGAGAATGTGGAGTTTTAAAGCTGTACCTGCTAAGGTCAGGATACATATGTGGACGATCATGCACAACAAGCTCAATACAGTGAAAAGATTAAGGCTTAAGGGTGTTCATGTTACTGGGGGATGTGTTTTCTGCAATGACGATGACGAGGATTATATGCATCTTTTTCTTGATTGCGATTTCGCCTTTTATGTGTGGACGAAGTGTTTAGTTAGCCTTAATATCTGCTTAGACTGGTCTCACTTCATCTCTGACCAATTTCTCTTCTGGAATAGTACTATTATTTCATTACCTGACACTGACAAGCGCCATATGTTTGCTCTTTTGAACTTTGCTTATGTTTGGATCCTCTGGCATGAACGCAACTCACGAAAGTTTAAATGCAAAATGAAACGGCCCAACTCAGTTATTTTTCGCATACTTAATTTTGTTTCTCTTTGGTCAGGCAATGAAGAAATCAGGTTTGTTGACACAATCGGAGCTAGAGTGATGGACAGGGCCCGTGGTAGCAGAGCTTGATGCTGCCATGATTCACTTTGCCGGGTTTGCATGCTGTTTTTGCTGTAGTTTCATAAAAATTTTGGACTCTATGTAAACATGCCTGCGTGCATGCATTTTGATTGTACATATGTATGTAAATATATGTAACTATTGTAACTAGTAGATAGCTCTATGTATGCTGAACACGATGTACTTGCTCTACGTTTAATGAATGAATGAAGGCGTGAATCTAGCGATTCACTACCTTTTTTGCATCAAAAAAATACGTTTTAAAATCCTTTTGAATAAACAGTGGAAATATTTGTGATAGAAATGGGACTATGTTATTATTCAAAATTAGTGATAATTGAAAATTTTCAATGATCCCTGTACAGTCGAGCATATTTCATAATATAATTAATTTAGAAATTTATTTCACAGTCCATCTCTGTACCTACCCCATTTTCTATCATTCATATATTGGTTTTATATACTGAGAAGTTTTTCCTTTAAATGCTTAAAATAATAAATATAATTAATATATAAGTGTGTCTCTAACCTCATTTAAAAATCCAAGCTCTGGTCATGCATGGTTAAGAGATAACTTATAATTTAAGCTGCAACTGATCTCATTTTAAAATCCAAGATCTGGTTATGTGTGGTCAGTGTTCTCTTAAATCAAAAGAAAAGGAAAAAGAAAAAGAAAAAGAAAAAGAAAAAGAAAAAGAAAATAATTTGAATAAATAAAAATTTCTATGAATTTCTCCTTGGTATGTAAAAATCAGCCTATCAATCCATTTTCTATTTTTGTGAAATGTGTTAATATTTTATGAAGTATTATGATTTGTTGATTGATAGCTATTGGGATTTGAGATTATATGATTTTGTCACTTAATTTAAATTATTAATTATAGTCCAAATCCATCACTGCTTTTGTGCTCAATTTTATAAAATTCTTTTGAAAATAATTGGAAATCATGTTATTGAACACTCTCCATTTTTATAAATTTCATCGTTAATTCGCCATTCTCTACAATGTGAAATATGATATTAATTCTTAGAATATTATGATTTTTGTTTGACTAGTTGAGATTTATGGTGATCGTTCTTCCTCTTAAGTTGAAATTACATTTCTAGTCATTTTTCATCTGTATTTTAAACTCTGTATCCTTTTGATGATAACTAAAGGGGGAGAATGGGTTGAGATTTTGATTTATGAGTGAATATTTTATAATATTTTTAATTTTGAAAATTCATTAAATTCAGTTATTCCACTCATGCACAGTTATAGGGGGAGTTTTCTGTTATAGGGTGGGGGCTAATAAATAGGAGGAGTTCAGTTCTTCACCGTCAAACACATTTATTGGATTCAAAATCTTAATATTTGTTTGTCATCATCAAAAAGGGGAGATCGTTGTATATAATGGTGTTGTATACACAATTATATGATTTTTTGTTTGATGATAACAACCACATAAATATTATTATAAACGTATTTGTTACTGTACTGTTCTATATGTAACGACCCGAATTTCGCCCGACCCCAAACGATCGCAAGATCGATCAAAACCGTTCAAAACCCGCGTATGTTAACTTTGGGCATACAACACATCAGGACAACAACACAGACTTTTATAACATCAATAATAAATGTTACATCAGAGTACAGAATATATCAGAGTACATCGATAAAGAATACAGCGGAAGATAAATTGCAGCGGAAGATAAATTGCAATAAATTAATACATTGCAGCGGAACTAATCTCAGCGGAAGGCCATCAATATTCTGGACCCAGCTTCAGGCTTCAATCCAGGATCCTGCTTAACTATATCTGTAAAAAGCTACTCGACTGCCCATGTGGAAAGAGGGCACCCGAGTTTGCAAAGTGAAACAAACTACAGGTCAGTCGTGGGACTGGTGTGAGAATTCTATACTTAACTTATCTAATAAGTAGGCTAATCACAGGACCACGCCGCTAACGCGGAACAGGTTTACTCCATTGGATTTACAGTGCATAAATAAAGTAAATCGTCAAATAACGCAATGCCTTTTTAGAAAAATGAAACCATTATAAGACCCAGGTCCCATCACACAATGCAACGCACACCAGAGGATAGGGTTTTACCTTATAATGGTCAAAAGATGCTTGATACGTAAAAACGATATTATTATTAGTGTGTGTATATATATTTAAAACATTTCAAATATAATATCAATCCTAGACGGCATAGCTACCATCTACTATGTCGCCATACAAGTTATATAATCAAAACCGCAAGGGCGTATTGGAAATTGGGTTTCCATCATGAGTCAAGGCTAGGGAGGAGCTCCTGACCGTTTCGAGACACTCTAGCAATGCCTCAGGATTCGGACGCTGGCGAACCCTTGGATACAGCAGGGCAGGTCCACAAATACTTTAGTGGATTAGTTATGCCTGAACACACGCTCCCCGATCCTAATTGGACCTACAAATCAGTCGAGGGCGACCGATAAGAATAAATCGATGCCTCACAAAAATTCCATCAACCACATAAGCAAATGTCGGGCCGTGTTAAATCCCAACACCACTTCTAGCTAGAAAGAAACGTGTGCACTCCCTGCGTTCCCTTCTCCCGTTTTAGACTCAACCGGTGTGTGAGGCTCGCGAAGTCACGATATACACAAAGCTATGCCTAAAGAGACTGTGCTTTGATCATCAACCACAAGGCCTGCTTTTCAACAAATCCTTGATCATTTGCATCTTAGCATGTCACATTGTCAGACCCTACCATATCATTGATCATCTACCAATATATATATATAACCTCTAAGCTCATACGTCTTAGAGAAGGGTGATAAGTAAAGAATAAATTCTTCACCACCAAACAGAAATATATAATCAGTAGCTTTCAACAAATACAGTAGAAATGAATACAATGTCAGACACGCAATCCATTTACAAGTCCTCTCTGGGTCTGAGAGAAACAACGTGTCCGTCGATCTCCAAATGCGTTTGGACGATCATTACTAAATACCTTGCCTTGGAAGGCCAATCCCAATTCAAGATACCAGTCATCATCATCCCAACGATGTGAAAACCTTCGGTCTTCAATCACCGTCTTCATCTTCGACTCTTGATCGTCGTGATGATTATTCAGAATGGGTTAAACCCGGTCTTTCTGAATAACTCGCGTATTTTGGGATTAAAAAGCAAATATTGGAAAATCACGCATTACGCCACATTTCAACTCCGAGTATTCTTTTCATAAGATATTCATGTTAGAAGATTCTCATTAATTTTATCAAAGATAAACTCTGAAAATAAAATCTTAAATCTTCCTTGAAAGATTTATTAAAACTCCAGTTTTGATTTGATATCAAAAATCATTGTTACAAGACCATTTATTTTAAGGAATAAATCTTGTCTTAAACAGGTTAAAGGACTAGTGTCCTTTAAAACACAGTTCACGATAAACCCACAAATCTATTTCCAAAATATGGAATTCCACAGAAATCAAATCAATACATAATCGATATAAATTTCTGTATCGAACTAATAATATAAATGGAATAACGGAAAAGCCTCTTAAATTCCATATATAATATCGGTCTTCTTTTACAGAAGCCCATTTCGATTATTACCAATCGAATTTCCACTTAATTCCAATTTAATATATTAAATTGGGAAAACTTGATTTTTAGAAAATGCCCTTTTTAAATCTATAAAATAGATGTATAAATTCCAAATAATAGTTTCAATGTAAATTGGATTAAAGGACAAATGTCGTTTAAAACATCGTCCACGATAAATCCACTTCACATCTCCATTTATTTCATATCAAAAAATATAATTGCAAATCCTAATAATCTTTTAGAAACATATTTTAAAATAATCATAAAAATATTCTTTATATAAAAGATTCTAAATGGGAAGTTTTCTTTATGTTACAAATTTTTATCTCTTTACAAACATTCTTTGTTTTAACATATACTTAATTAACAATATTTTTTTAAGAAAATATATACACTTTATATAAAATGGATTTCTAATGTAAAAATATTCTTGTTTAAAAGAACACCTGAATCGAAATGCGACTCAAACATTTACCATATAATTTGGATTATATGGATTTCACACACATCATATATAATAATAATAGTATAATCATCAAATCATCCATCTACATCCAAAGTGTAAATTCCACTGTGTAAGCGTTAAAAATCAAATAATAACGCTCATCGCAGCCTGTCGATCTAACGATCAACATACAACTGAATATTGGGATTAGTGTATGTAAATTTCATCCCAACACCCGTGTGGGGTTTTCAGCCAATAACAGTTCATAAAAATAAATGATTGGTGAAAGAATTCAACCAATTTAATTCTACTAACATGTTGATGATAATGAACTAACATGTTATAATATTTCTAATACCGAATAAAAATGTATTTTTATTCGTATAATTTCCCTATACATTTCTAAGGTCAAATAAACTATAATTTATTTATGTGGCATTGCTGTGGATGACAAATAAAAGATAATTTTCTATTTTCTTTTATTTATATGTACATATTCTTAACATTTACACATAAGTGAAATAGCCTTGGCAAATGTTTTCAAGGTATACCCTAGCACATAAAATGTTTAATTTAGATTGCACACAAATTCTAATGTATGCAAAGGATGTTACTTTAACTCACCTACACATCCTAATGTGTGTGTTGACCAATAATATGATTTTTTATTTAGATATAGTTGCTAATGTGAATTTGTAAATAAAAGAAATGATTTTTATATTTGCTTAAATTTCTTCTACATGTTATGCAAATAAGGACAATTATTAAATTTGCGTATAAATTATAAAAATGCTATTTGTGCTTAATTCTTTTATTTAACAAAAATGTCCTTTTTGTTTTCAACCATTTAAAGTTGACAAGATGTACATTTTTTTCTCTCAACTAATATAATTGACAAAAATGTTATTTTCATCTCAACTAATCATAAATTGACAAAAATGCATATTTTGTTTCCACTAGTATAAATTGATAAAAGTGATTATTTTATTTCAACTAGTATAAATTGACAAAAGTGATTACTTTATTTTAACTAAATCAAGTTTGACAAAGATGTTTATTTCATTTTTATGTTTGCAAATAAAAATGTAACTTTTATTTTTGATGTTATATTGCATTGTGGAATGCAATTAAAAGAACAAACTTGATTTTCAAAGTATATTTACATTTGTGAATGTAAAAAGAGCAAATTTTATTTTCAATATATATTTGCATTGGTGAATGCAAATAAAAGAAATAATTTTATTTCCAATGTATATTTGCATTGAAGAATGCAAATAAAAGAACAAATTTTATTTTCAGAATATATTTGCATTAGGAAATGTAAATAGAAGAACAACCTTTTATTTTCAAAATATATTTGCATTTTTGAACGCAAAATAAAGAACAAAACTTTCTTTTCAATATATGTTTTATTTTCTAGTTTTATTTGTGTTGTCGAACACAAATAAAAAATGTACTTTTTATTTTCAAGTTATATTTGCATTGTGAGATGCAAATAAGAAAAAATGAATTTTATTTCATGCTATATTTGCATTGAAAAGTGCAAATGAAAAGCAAACTTTTAATTCCTATGTTTATTTGCGTTGTAGAATGCAAATAAAAAGTGTACTTTTATTTCCAACATTTTATTTGCATGGTGGAATGCAAATAAAAAGTAAAACTTATATTTCTATGTAACTTCTGAAAATAATTTCTTATTTACATATAAAATGTAAACAAAATTGTGATTTCCAAAACATGATTTTTTTTTTCTTTACATAAAAATGTAAACAAAAAGGTGGTTTCCAAATATAACCTTTGATTTATAAATATAATGTAAACAAAGTTTGATTTTATAAAAATGTTTTAATATCAACAATAAAATTTAGTATTTTATTGTTATTCTAATCCTAGAACATCTTACGTTTAATGTGAAAGTAAAAAGAAGAATTTTTACTGTAATTCATAAATCGTGTTCTAAATGTAAACAAATAAAATAGGATTTTATTCGTTAGCCAAATTATGTTGTAATGAAAACAAATAAAAATATATATTTTAGTTGTCGATCAAATTCTATTGTAAATAAACAAATAAAAATAATATTTTATTTGTTGTTCAAATCTTATTGCAAAGTAAACAAATAAAAAATAAGGTTTTATTTGTTGTTCAATTTCTATGGTAATATCAACAAATAAAAATGAGTTTTTATTCGTCGTTCCAATTCTATTATAGTATCAACAAATAAAGATATGTTTATTTATCGTTCAAATTTCATTTTTCATTTTAAAATAAAAATGATATTTTAATACTTTTAAAATAAATTAGAGCAACTAAATTACGATTTAAAATCTGAATAAAATATGATTTAGATATAATTCTCTAACCACAAATAAAACTCAATGGTATATAAAATTCAATGCAGATCTAGCCTATCATGAACAACAAAACATACCACAACAACAATCAACAATTCATCAATCACAGAACATTTCAGATCAGAATTTATATTATAATACAATAATTTTTAACAGGAGAAAAATAATTAAAAATAAATTAAATAATAAAAATTAGAGTTCTCACATTGATATGGCTGAAAATTCGACTGTCTCGGATTCAGCTCTGGTCTGCACCATCGCGAAGATCTCGGAAAGACGAGTCCAACGCAACTTACGGTTCGTCAAACGGCCCTCGTATGAAAGAGTTATCGAATTTTAAAGATTGTATAAATTAAATATTAAATAAATAAAATAATATTAAAATATAACCTTTCTTCCTCGTTACAACGTAACAGCCGTACCCAATTCCCCATCGCCAATCCTCCCTGCGCACGCACCCTCGGCCACCCTGGCGCCGATCGAACACAGCCACTCCGAAGCCCGAACCACGAGCCACCACCGCCCAGAGATCCACCAAGCTCGGCCCCCTCCTCGCCTCGAAACCCGAACGCGCCGCCTTCCAGCTCAAAATTCGCGAAATCCGTGCACCAAAACCCGATCTTAACTGTATAGATTCGAAGCTCTCTGAATTCTCTTCGATTTGATATATAATTTGTTGATTTTCACTGAACGGATTGAGAGAAATTAACGTTTGAAAATCGGAGCTTTCTGGCCATCGAATACACATGGCGGCGGCTGCATTAGGGTTAGGGTTTATTTTTTATTTTTTTTATTATTAAATTCATTGAAAAACGTGTTATAAAGGTGGATTTCTGGACTGTCTCAGAATTGGACTTGCTTACTGTCGATCTTAACGTTTTGAGGCCTTCTGAACGCAATGGGACAGGTCTCGGGGTCCAATTCCGAAATCTATAGAAATTTTATTTAAAAACCCATTAAAAATTAATTAGTTAAATATTGACCGTACATTTAAATATGCCGGGGCCACATATGACCTCAGAAAATTCCAAAAAATATATTTTTAGCTTTCTTATGATGATACGGTTCTAACAAGACTAATTTCGTTGAATTCTGAGACTGTTCGAAAAATGGCTATTTTCAAGTCGTTTAAATTTAGGGTGTGTTTTTTACAGGTCCCTTTTAACTTCTGAAATGTAAAAAAAACCCGCTGATAAAAAGAATGTAAATCACATCCCTGTTTTTGAAAATGCGCTGGAATAATTCCATTTGTACCCTCACGCACAACCAAAACATAACAAACATCGATTCGACCTCGTTTAATAATTCAGACCGCTCCTTTAATCTCGCAATCCCTAAATCCACGGTTCTCCAAAACCCTAGAAAAAATATTGTTATAATCAACTGGTGGCCGTCAACATTGATGATAAGGATTATCAATTTTTGCTCGAATTCTCTGTCGTGTTAATCAATTTGTACGATATGGCGGAAAAAAGGTATAACTCTTATTGAGTTTTTTGCGAATTCAACTGAAGATTTGCACAGAATGGCGATTTCAGTAGAAGATTTATGTCGAGTTGACAAAAATCTGCAAAATCGATGTAGATTTCATCCGATATTTCCATGAAATGGCGAGATCTAAGGTATAATGTTGATTTATTTATTTTACCTTCCACAATTCAAAAATTATGCATATTATATATTGAAGTAAGAGTAGATGGTTAGGTTTGTTGCAAATATTATACATTTTTTTTAAAACAATTATGTAGTTGCCAAAAAAATACCATAATATGTTTTTATTCATAATTGTTGAATAATTATATGAAATTAACAACTGATTATTATTCATAATAGTTGAATACATGTGTGCAATTTTAACCTGATTTTTGCATGGTTCTGTGCATTTAATTAGGAATGTCGCAGTCATGTGTGCAAATATCATTAGATTAGTGCATTGTCCTATGAAAATAATTAGAAATGTTGCATTTAAGTGTGAAACTATCGAATGATTATAGCATAATTCTATGCATGTAATTGGAAATGTTTCATACAAGCGTGCAACTATTAAAGGATTATTGCATTAATCTATGCATTTAAACATAACTGTTGAAGGCAAGTGTGCAACTATCAAAAAATTATTGCATAATTATATGCATTTAATTATTGATGTTGCATGCAAATTTGCACCTATAATTAGTTTTAAGGATGTGACACTAATTTTCACATAAGGGTGCGTTTTTTACAGGTCCCTATTAACTTCTGAAATGTAAAAAAAAAACCGCTGATAAAAAGAATGTAAATCACATCCCTGTTTTTGAAAATGCGCTGGAATAATTCCATTTGTACCCTCACGCACAACCAAAACATACCAAACATCGATTCGACCTCGTTTAATAATTCAGACCGCTCCTTTAATCTCGCAATCCCTAAATCCACGGTTCTCCAAAACCCTAGAAAAAATATTGTTACAATCGACTGGCGGCCGTCAACACTGATGATCAGGATTATCAATTTTTGCTCGAATTCTCTGTCGTGTTCATCAATTTGTACGATATGGCGGAAAAAAGGTATAACTCTTATTGAGTTTTTTGCGAATTCAACAGAAGATTTTCACAGAATGGCGATTTCAGTAGAAGATTTATGTCGAGTTGACAAAAATCCGCAAAATCGATGTAGATTTCATCCGATATTTCCACGAAATGGCGAGATCTAAGGTATAATGTTGATTTATTTATTTTACCTTCCACAATTCAAAAATTATGCATATTATATATTGAAGTAGGAGTAAATGGTTAGGTTTGTAGCAAATATTATACATTTTTTTTAAAACAATTATGTAGTTGCCAAAAAAATACCGTAATATGTTTTTATTCATAATAGTTGAATACATGTGTGCAATTTTAACCTGATTTTTGCATGGTTCTGTGCGTTTAATTAGGAATGTCGCAGTCATGTGTGCAAATATCATTAGATTAGTGCATTGTCCTATGAAATTAATTAGAAATGTTGCATTCAAGTGTGCAACTATCGAATGATTATAGCATAATTCTATGCATGTAATTGGAAATGTTTCATACAAGCGTGCAACTATTAAAGGATTATTGCATTAATCTATGCATTTAAACATAACTGTTGAAGGCAAGTGTGCAACTATCAAAAAATTATTGCATAATTATATGCATTTAATTATTGATGTTGCAGGCAAATTTGCACCTATCAACAAATTGTTACATAGATCTATTCCTTTAAATCAAAATGTTGCATTCAAGAGTACAAATAAAAACATATAGTTGAATGGTTATATGCATTTAATTAAAAAAATTGCGTGAAAGTTTGCAAATATCAACAGATTGCTGATAGATTCTATGCATTTAAGTATAAATGCTGCATGCAAGTGTGCAACTATTAACAAATTGTTGCATGGTTGTATGCATATAATTTTTAATGTTGCTTTAAAGTTTGCAACTAGCAACAGATTGTTGCATAATTCCAAGAATTTAATTAGAATTATTGCGTACAAGTGTGCAACTATCCATGGTTATATGCATTTAAGTAGAAATGTTGCATTTACATGTGAAACTACAAACTGATTGTTGCATCATTGCATTTAAGTAGTGTTGGTGAATGCAAGTGTTCATTTATAGCTTGATTGTTGCATAATTACGTTCATGTAATAAATGTTTGTTAAAAATCTTATATTTCTTATTACAGAGACCAACAGTGGACGAAGTCGATGCAGTAAGCAGTAAACAGTAAACAAGAAAAGTCATGAGTTACAAGCATGGAAAAGAAATTTGCAAACATGAGTATTTAATATTGAAAAAGTTGGTGTTAAGAATTTTTGTAATTTTGTTTAATGATATTCTGTTTTCTATGTACTGGCAAATGATTATTAGTTTTGAAACTGAAGCATTGTGGAAATTTATGTACTGAATTAAGTTATTTTGAGTTTACATGATATTGCGAATTGTTGCTTATTTCTGTACAGTTATCTAAAATCGTCGCATGCTTTGATGAAAATATTCCTGTTAGTTGCACATGTATTTAAATACTTGCATATATTTATGCATTTATTCCGAATAGTTGCTTACATAAGTACAAAAATATGCAGTATTAAACACGATGATGATGCTTCAGTTGTTTGTTAAAATACTTACTGTACGAACAGAGCTGCAAAAGATTTAAGGAGTAAATTAGAAAATTAAAACTGGAGAATAGGCAGAATAAATATTCTAGTTTAAAGATAGTATGCGTGTATGTGGAATATTAGCATATTTGCATGCAAATAATATGAATAGTTGCATACTTATATTCAGAAATGAAAAATAGTTGTATGCTAAAATCCATAATTACATTAAGTTGCGTAACTATATGCATCTAGGACGAATTTATTCATACATATATGCAAGTATTATGAATATTTGCATCCAGATGTATACAAATATTCATTATAATTACAGATATGTATGCAACTATGCTAAATACATGCATAAATATAAGATGGAAATAATAACTGTAAATCTGACAGAAAACAATATTAAAATACTGAACTAAATAGAAAGCATTAGTTGAAACGTTCACAACAATTACTACCAGTAAACATTATAACCAAGCATCATAAAAAAACAATAAACTACAAAAAAACATCTACTAGTTTTATGTAGAAAACATCCTTTTGTTATGACCCACTTCTTGCATCTCTTAGCACCAATACACCAATATCAACAGCACCAATAGAATAGCTATAATTTCCAAACTTCAACATCACCAATATACCAATGGAAGCAGGAACACTGTTACAAAAAGAATAGAATCAAAATTAACAAACGTGATATGCAGTAATCAAATAAAAGTACGTAAACATCCTCAAATTATTGTAAATACTTGCATACATATACGCATATATCATTCAAATCTGCATACTTGTATGCAGTTATACGTAATTGTTACATATATTAATCAACACTGTTACAAAAGGAACAATTGTATGCATTTGATTACAGTTTCTGTATTATTGCATGCTAGTATTAACCAAAAGAAGCATTATTAAAAGCAAACAGTCTCTCTCACGATAGCAACAGAACAATCAAAATAAAGACGATTTTTCGATATCATTCCCAACCTTCAACAACACCAGTACACCAATATTTGCAGGACCGCTGTTTGAAAAATAAAAAAAATCAAAATTAATCAGTCTGATATGCATTAATCAAATAAAATTACGGAAACTTAATCATATAGTTATAACAATATGCATACATCTACGCAAAGAACACTAAAATCCTCGTATTCATATGCAAAAATTCAGAATATTCCTAAATATTTTATTAAAAAAATAGATCCAGAACAATATTAATATGATAATATTAAGAAGATATTCATAGATGTGCGCAATTAATCAGTAGCCACACAAAAAACCAGAAATTCAAAATACCTGATTATCTGTATGCATAAATACAGAAAATAAGCATACTTATACGAAACTTTTCAGAATAATTCCGTACACACATATTATACCGATAGTTTCATTTCTATATGCTAATATTGAAAAATTCTGCATATGTTGATACATTTATACAAATCTATGAAAATAAATGTTGCCAAATTAATATATATCATGTTGTACAGTGAATAACAAAAAATAAAATTGTAAAAAATAACAAAAATATCAGTCAGTAAACTTAGATAATTAAACTAATTCAGATTAATAAATAAACATAATTCGATTGAAAAAATTGTATCAGTATACCGAATTTTAAAAAATAAATTAAAAAGTAAAAAAATGCCTGGACGAGGACGCATCTGAAACACCAGCTAGATCAAAATAGATATCTACAAGAAAAGTCGATCAAATTGAATTTTTATTGCCAGATAAAAAACAGTAAAAAATACCTTGATGAAGAAGAAGCAGCCGCCATCAAATATGGTATTTAGGAAGAAGAAGTCGCGATTGAAACATTCTAGATTTTATTGTCAGATAAATTTTGAAGTTGAAATTTTTAGGAAGAATAAGCCGCCGCCATAAAAAAAATGTTTCTGAAAAGATTAAACGAGTAACAAAATTCATCGGATCTGACGAAATATGGTATATCCGAACTAATTCTGAAATTGCTGCCGCAATTTGTATTTTGGGAAAATCTGTCAAAAAAATGCCGCCAGTTCAAAAATAAGGATGAAATTTATATGTTTAAAAAGGGGAGGATGTGAGCCTAATTAAGATTAGTTTTAAGGATGTGACACTAATTTTCACTTAAATTTAACTGAAATAGTCAAAACACATTTTCTTTTGCCATGCTCACATATTAATTCGAAAAATTCTGAAAATTGAAACCTAGCTATAATTTGACATTCCAGTTCCAACAAAAGTGGTTTCGTCGAAAACGGAGGTCGTTTGAAAAATGACTATTTTTCAAGGCCAATATATTTAATATTAAAAATACATTTTTAAACAAATAAATCCTGAAACTCAAAATATATAATACTTTTTAAATGCAAAAACATCATTCCAGACTCAATGGAAGTGGTTTCGAGTCGAAATTCCTTCATATGTGAAAAGTAGCCCTTTGGGCCATATATATTATATATATAAATTCTACAACGACCTTTCTAAATATTGAATTGGCCATAACTTTTGATTTTCGCTATGAAATTTCAATTTTTCAAATTTGTTAGAAAGATATGGATAAACAGATGTAAATATTTCTAGTTTCACTCAATTCTGATTTATTTTGAATCCTGTACATTCAGTTAAAGTTCAAAATTAAAATTTCAAACTACCGCGCTATTTCTAACTCCATTATAATTAAATTTAAATTTATCCGTTTTAACTTCGATTAAAATAAATTCTAGCCATTATTATTTATATAAATTATATCATAACCTCAAAATTCATTAAAATTTTCTAAAATAAAATTTTTAAATTGGTTCAAAATTTGCGGGTTGTTACACTATATATACATCACAGACAGGAATATAATACTTATATTTAAATAGAATACGACTGTACGGACATTCATATATTCACATAGTATTTGATTTAAATATAATATTTTATTTCAATATTTAAAATAGTACAGATTTACAACTCCACTATTTGTATATATTTACTGATATACAATTTCATATACATTTCAATTCATTCTTTTTCAGTACACAGTTCCTCTCTACAACACTCACACTCAGTTATATATACATTCACTCATATACATAATCAACACTGTCTTGTTGTCTTCAGTCTTCTGTCTTCACAGTTTTCAGTCAGTCCAGTCTTCATACCTGTCACATACAGTAACACACACACAGTATCTGGAATAGAAATAATATTTTAAAGTTCTAGCAGATAAAAATTTTTATTTTAAAATTTTGTCTGCCTCAGAGTTTTGGTGTGTTTCTCATCATTTTTCATGACTTGAGTTGATTCATCTGTGACTAGACAGCTTGTGATATTCACAGTGAAATACTGTAAATACCACAAGGAGTCCGTTTGTATATACAGTGTAGGGACAAGGAAAAATATTTTTGAATGGCTGCACGAACACACGTGTATGTATATATATATATACACACACACACGTGTGCACTGCCTTGCCAATCAAAATGTAGCGAGCATATGAGGAGCAACCACGTGGACCAACTTGACTCATGCTACGACAATAAAAGTTCAAGGCAACTTATTTCATCTCGACCAAATCTTGTTCAACCCAAACAGCAAATAAAAGCTCAACAACATGGAGTCAAGGAAAGTGGTCCAGCAATCATGTAAGCATGAGTCAGGATCGGGCAACAAGAAGACAATGCACAAGGCAACATAGATGTAAAGCATATAGGTACAACAAGTTTTTGAAAGTGGACAAGAGCAAGTGCAAAACTTCTTTTCAGCAAAACAGTGAACAACATGTACATGGAACTGGTTAAGGGCAGCAAACATGAAATTGGTGAAACATCATAGCAGCATGGTTTGAAGACAAAGCTACAACATGATAAAAACCAAGGAGGCAAGTCAAGTATCTCAGGTCAAAGTGTAACATGCATGCCAGCATTACAAGTGACATGGTCGAGCATAGTTCAGTATGGTATAAGTGTACTAGCATAAGTAAAGACACAATGGTGCATACATATACAGAGGACAGTGGAGCTGCATATACACAAAAAGGATACAGTGAATCAAATGGTGCATGTTTTTAGTATGGTTCAGCACAGTGCTACATAATCAACAATGATGTACATATATACGTGTACATGCAACATGTGCATCATGTGTATACACAACAAAGTAGGGTGTCAAGGACCAATGAAAATGACCAGTCAACATGGAACAACAGTGTCCACACAAGTGAAAACTGTACATAAAGATCTTCATGTATGCATGAACAATTCAAAGCAGCAAGTTTTAGCCTACTTTGTGAACTAGGCTACACAAAGGGAAAATAGTGGGAAAGCCATCAACCGGTTCGGATCGGAGGGAACCAGCGCAGGAAAGAAGCAGAAATCAAAGACACAGACATCACATTGGTTCGGTTCGGAGAAGTACTTCAGCAGCACCAAAAGAAAGCAAGTAGCCTCATCGGATCAGATCAGAGGCGGCCGATCCGAACCCCTTTTTTTGAGCCTGTGACCATTGCTACATACGTTTCCTGAAGACTCGGACCAAGCACGACCATTTCCTCCCACGATCTCCCACTACATCTGTAACGACCCAGATTTGACCGTTTAAAAAATCGATAATAAACCACACATGTCGACCCAAACAGATCGCAAATGCAGGAAGTTATTGAGAAAAAAAAAGAAAAGAAAGAAAGAAGAGAAAACAAATCACAGATCCTCACAGCGGAAGGACAACATATAATAAACAGATAGTAGTTTAAATAATTGAAATGTATACTGTGATTATAACATTCAATGATTATCAGAGTTACATATACATACAGATGTACATAATAAGCAGCGGAATAAATGCAGTGGTTAAACCATACTCATAATAGATATATACGCCAACTTCGTCTTCGTCCTCCAAGGCAAGGAAATCTTCGCTAACTGCAACATCTGCTGACCCGAGCGTATTGCAAAAAAAAAAAACACAACAAACACTCGGATCAGCACTAAATCATCTCATATTAGTCAAATCAAAATACGAAATAACATCAGTGTCATGGGTACAGTAACTCAAGAGATGTTACGGGATTTTTCCATCTCTCAAGGATCCGTTAAACTAATACATATATAATATAGTACGCTATTATGATAGTGTCTATCCAGTAAAGTATAAATACTGAAAATAGCGTAAGCGGGATTACCATATTACCCTTACGCCGTTTATAGGCATCAACAGTCTATACAGTACCGTAAATTCACCGTACTGGTGTTATCAGAGAGCACTCCATAGAAGGCAATGCTAAATCAAAATCGTATGGGGCTCGATATGGATATATATGACAAGGCACTCGAGGCAATGCCCGGTGTAGGATTCTACCAATTGCACTCCCGGACCGGTGGTAACGCATAGCAGCCACTACCGCCCACCTCGGAACACACTCCCAAAGTCATAAATGGGCCCAAATCATCATCATCAGTCATAGAAATATTATCGAAGAAGTGTGTCCGATCAAAGGTGCTACCTCAGTTAGTTACGGTATAGCTCCTGTTTTAGTCATTTCAATTCCGACCCGAAGGTCAGGGCTATTTCGTCATCGATCATCTTCTTCGAAGGAATAATCGCCTCCAAGTCCTCATACTCAATCTGGATACGTCATAACGTTCACAGTTGTCAAAGTGGTATCGACACTGACAGAGAGTATGCCTTATGTCGACTCCGGTCTCTTTAACGACCGACGCTTACATCTTTCACATCGGTTGGTTCTTTTATATTTCACAAGGTTCGCTTTCATATCAAAATATCATATTTTGTTTCGAACCCATTTTATTCAATAGAATAAAATTTCATATCACGATATCCCAATCATTCCCAAACCGATTTATATTCTAAACTAGAATATATTTCATATCCTTATATTATAATCATATAATATTTCGAAATCGACTTATATTCAAACAGAATATATTTTACCTCAAAGGTTATACTTATCTCCATCGATTTGAATTCTAAATCTGTTTATATTCAAAAGAGTATAAATCTCCATAACACTCATTCATATTATTTATGGAATCCAATATATTCGAATTCATGTCCATTACCTTTACATATAAAAATGGTTAAAATTTGGTTCCATATTTGAATGCTTGTCTCGACTCCATCTCGAACTGGGGTTTAAACTCAGCAATTTCCCTTCGGAAGAACTTATACTTATAAAATATAATTTTTAAAAGATAGACATTTATACGGAAAACCTTTTATATAAATAGTATATATATAATATCATAGTTAGAATGGGATAAGATAAAATTTTAAAACACTATATATATATATAAATTGAAATTGACTAAATGATTTAATAATATAATATAAGAAAAATTTGTTATAACAAAATGGTTATAGATAACAATTAATAAATAATTTCTTAAAAGAGGATAGTTATTTGAAATCAAAAGGTGTAAATATATATATGAGAAGATTCTTTAACTAAAAATTTACTCTTTCTTCCGAACTTCAATACATGAACCCATACTCCAGTCTCAATGGAGTTATAAAATTCAATATCTTGTTTCAAACGCCATTCAACCCAAATCTTCGATTTAGGGAATTTCAACCCATATTCCTCGATCCTCTCCTCTTTTCAAATTTAATTCAAAATAAAATATTTCATTCAAACCCAACCCTAAATTTGAAAGTTTCAGATTTTATTCAAATCTTATTTTAAGAATCCCACTTCCTTTGGAAACAATTTCTTAACCACTTAAATAACACTTGCGATCCAGGTCCTTTACAGGAACAGGTTTATCGAGTATCGGTTCATTTCTTTAACTGAAATTTCTGTCAAATAAAATTCCCAAATATTTGAAAATCATTTAACCAACCGATGTCGGTATAGAATTTCCTATCCAATGGCCAAGTGATTAAATTTTAATTTCTCGATATTTTAGGGATGGATCTATCATTTCAATCCAAATCAGGGTCACAGAGGTTTATCATTTCACTCTGTTTTCTTAATTTATTTTATCGATAAATCCCGGGTTCATTAGATGCCCGTAACATCAAGGGTAAATGGGATTTATCGTCAAAAATCAACATGCATTACAATATACTGAAATAAAGAGCATTTAAAAATGTCACTATAGATTCAGTAATAAATTTCAACCAACATTCATCACAACAATTTCATTCAACTTATTCAGCATTAACTGTTTCATGATTTAACAAGGGTTCGAATTCAACTAGAGATTCAAATTTAATTAAATAACAAATCATTTACTTAGATTGCATGTTAACCCACTTGCATGTTAAATTTAAACCACACATCAACAATCCAACACAACCATGCAACCAAACTTACTTCATAATTTAATTCAATAAATATGGGAATAATTAAGTATTTCGTGAACGAAGAATCACTCACCTTCGCGTCCATAGTTGATCGAACGTCCAACTAAGGGCCAAAATCTGACAGTCACCAAACGCAGCCAGGTCAGTGCCAAAACGTCCGCAATTTCGCCATGATCCCAACGCAACAAACCGCGTCCAAATCCGAGTTAATATGAAGAAGTTATCAGTGTTTTTTCTATACGAAATTTAAATATATAAAATAAATAATTAATTTCTCTCACCATCAGAAACTGACACCTCAGCATCCCCTATTCTCGTTCCCGCTCATCTCATTTCCGCTACAGTAACATCGTGAGAGGAACCCAAAACCGCCCACTTTGACCAACCGAAACTCGCTCCTCCGGCCACCGTATTTGCTCCGACCACCACCATATTGAAGCCCATCCCGAGCCGCCTCTACCAGTACCGGAGCCACCACCTCCGGTGGCGCCTTCCGCCTCCAACGAACCCGAGTTCGAACCGGTTTTTGAACCCTAAATCCCCAATTCCGGCGACCACACTTGGTTTCAGATGACGCCACCACCTCCATTGCACTCGTATGGCCATTCCCAACAAAACCCATATCTCAGAATCATCAATTTCGTCAAAAATCAAAAACGCCCAATTCTTGAACCCTAACTCGAAAATTTCGGACTTTGACCGAGAATTCCGGTCACCTGGAGCGCTGCATGTAAAAACTGAGACCACCCGCGAGTTCGTATCGTCGAGACCTTCGAATAGACATATAATAATCTATGTTTTGAAGCAAATTTATTTTGAAGCTTGAATTTGGTTTAGATCTAGGGTTTCCTTTTGAAGTTCAGCCATTAGAGAAAGAGGTAGACAGATGGAAAGTATACGTGAAAGTGAAAAAATGAGCTCGTGAGGTGAAGATGGATTTTATTTATATAATTATAAGGCCCAAATATGAGAAATACCCAATTATCCATTTACACTGCTTCCGTTCACATTTTCTCTCGTACGATCAAACGGTAAGTCGGATTGTAACGCAAATTGAAATCCTATAATAATTCACCGTTACGGGTCTGATGGCGCCAGTTTCGTCGAATTCTGAGACAGTCGCCAAAACAGTTAAATTCCACAGTTAATTAAATAAATAAAATATTCAATTATCCGATTAACTGTTTTAATTCAAATTTAAATATTTATAAATTTCCCAATAAATCTAATTAACACCTAAATAAATTTCATAATTGATTTCATAAATTATAAGTTCCCAAAATCATTTATTTGGATTAAAATTTGAAATTCCAAATTTAACTTGACAACCTAAATTTTCATTTAAATCATTTAAATATTAAATCCCAAAATTACACATTTTCAAATAAAGCTAAATTTGAAAATTTATTTATACTCAATTCAACAATCATTTTCAATATAATTCTCAAAATTTGATTTTTTTTTTCAACATTATTCTATTTTATTTATTTTTAAACTGAAATTTAAATATACCAAAATTATGGGATGTTACATTCTCCCCCACTTAAAATCTTTTCGTCCTCGAAAAGAGAACGAAATACGATATTGACCATATTCATACTTCCAGGTCCATACTTATAAAATAATATTTATAAAATAAGTTATAGTTGTAAAACCTTATAAATTTTCTAACTCCCGAAATCACGGAAAATTTCGGCAGCATCTCCTTTGTACGGAGAGCCCCGGGAAAAATCCCGATACATATATTAACCCAAATATACATCTCATCAACGATGAGGCATCCCTGAACCAGGGAAAAACAAAACAAAACTCCAAAACCAACAAAATCCCAAATACGTACCTTTTAGCGTTTTATTTTACGGTTTTTATTTACCTTAGCATTTAGCATTTAGCGCAAGCGAGCTCCAACGCGTAGCACGACTTCATAACACCTGCCACATACTCACATACACATAAGAATCAAACATATATACAATATATAGCAATTGTATACAACTTACATAACATATCTCGACCATTTCAACTATAAAACCAAGAATGTTAATGATAGACCAGCGAACAAATTTATGGTTATCACCCCATAGATGAGGGGAATTTGACTAAAACATACTAGGCAAAAGTCGTTGCATTCGCTTCAGGCTTTCCTAATTGTCCGGATTCGTCGAATTCGGATAATTCGTTTAAAAGTTATGGCAGTTTCGTGGAAGTGAACGCTTCAGTCTGTACACTGAAAATGCAGGGCTGAAATGTTCTACCCAGTTTTTAGCCTTCTAACATCAGAATTTTACCCAGCATATAAAGAAAAAGTTTTAGTTTACATTCTAGCCTTTCCGATTTGTACTCGCACATCAAAATCCGACGTTCTGTTAGAGAGTTATGGCCAAAACAATATAGGTATACACTTCAGATTTTTATTTTCTGCGCATACCACTTCGACTAGTTCTTGCATTTCAGCTTAGTAAACAAAGGAATTCGATATGGCTTTATAAACGAAAGTTTTAGCTCGGTTTCTAAGGTTTCCGAAAAGTCCGGAATCGTCATATTCCGATCATCCCATCAAAAGTTGTGGTCACTTTAGCTTCAGCTTATCGACTATTTCAGATTTACATAAACATTGGATTATTTCTATTCGAAATTTCAACATTTTCGATTTCAATATTTTTGAAAATCCTTAACATTTAACTTTGTTATCGCTTCATTATTCAAGAATTTGATCCATATTCAATTTCTTACTTTATTTCGATATTTCTTCTATTCAATTTCCGGTTTCACTTCAAGTGTTATATTCCGATTAGAACTTGAATTCACCTTAAAATTTCTAACGAAATTGATTACACTAGACCTTTAACTCCTTAGCATGAATCCATTTGCCAACTCATTTGCATCAGTTTCCATTACCAATGGTTTCATTTCAAAAGGGGATTTTAAAATTCACCTTCATGTCTATTTAGTTCAACCAAAATTTTCCTTTAAATGTGGATTCGTTTGAGCTGGGGTTTCAACCTTCGGATTTCCACCTTAGCACCCTTGACCACTAGATGTGGTTATCACTTATTGATGCCATGATTTACCCTTAAGTTATTCGTATAAATCAAATTATTCCAACCCAGATTAAATTCTATTCTTATATCTCATTTCAGTATTTCAAATTCTCAAATTAGAATTCGTTTTACTTCATTATCTTATTCCAAATAAGCCAAATTATATATTTACTTTACATTCTCTTGTTTTGTCCTTTCCCCTCATTCATTTAACCCTCCCCTTATTCTCTTAGTCCATTTCATTCCAAATTGAACCTTATTCTATTTACAGAATATATTTATTCACTCACAAATCATGGTTTGAATTAAGGACTCAAGTTTATACTTAGATTTATATCCGATATATAGTTCAAATGAGATTTTACCCCATTTAGATTTCCTATGCCTTGATTTCACATATATACTAATTTAACAAATTTTTCCTTTATTTATATTTATTGGCAATTCACGTTTTTATTAACTAATCAATTTTTTTTTCACTTCTTCTCGACTACCTCACTTATTTATTAATTGGCCAAGGCATAGGCTATTGCCAATTTACTAACACAACAAACTTATTCCAATTTATTTTAGTCGAATTCAATTAAATTTGGTTTTACTTAACTTTGGTTTCCTCCAGCACTCTTATTGACCAACTTAATATTTAAGTCTATTTCATGGTTTCAAAGTCCAATTTTAATGGCTCAAGTAACTTAAGTTCTTAAGTTAATGTCAATAGTTAAGGTGATTTCAAAGTCTAAAAAAAAAATTCAATTGAATCGAGTTACTTTAGCATTCAATCAATAGTATTAGTTAAGATGAACCTAAATACCTTGATTCCGGGTTTAAACCCAGTTTAAAATAATCTAAGTACTTATACTATTTTATAGAAAAACATGCCATAAATTTTAAATCCAAATCTTTAATTACTAAAAGAACAAAGAAAATTTGAACCTCGAGTAAAATTTGAATTCAACCTTTAAAGAACATACACAAATACTTTATATAAAATTTATACCATATGGAATTTAAATTCAAAATCTTCTGTCAACCGACTAAAATCATCGGGTGTTCTCCCCCACTCAGACTCTTCAAAATAACATCGGTAATGCGTGCACTCATTACCGAAGTCATTTCCAAAGTCTAAGTGGAGATTTCACACTTATATCTTAAATATCCTTTTGAAACTATTTCCAAAACTATTCCTTATAATACAATGTTATTTCAAACTCTGGCAAAACTATTTCAAAATACCCAGGATCAAGGTTTCAGTTCATTTCTATTTTAATCACAGACATATTATATAACCAATTAGGCTTAAGATATTTCATTCTCGAATATTTTTATAAAACCAGCTAATTTCTTCTTATTATATCTATTATTAAATTGACCATAATAGGTAATAACTTACTATTTCTACCTACTAGTACCGAATGCATATTCTTAAAACCAAAAGTAATATATTTAATATGTATATAAAAATATTATCGAAAACCTTATTATATCAATTCATTCTATCCGACTATTTAGAAAACCCTATCGATTATATGGCGTCCCATATATCGACCAGAATTCATAAATATTCAACAGAACAAGTCAATACAATATAAAACCATTTTACATAAAAATACAAATACGCTCTCTCGTATACTACTCAAACTCATTCTAGGGCATTACTAACCCTATCTCTAATGAGTTAACTCCCAAACAGAGCCAGGGTTATCGCTAACCATCGCTCTGATACCAACTATAACGACCAAGATTTGACCGTTTAAAAAATCGACAATAAACCACACATGTCGACCCACACAGATCGCAAATGCAGGAAGTTATTGAGAAAAAAAAAGAAAAGAAAGAAAGAAGAGAAAACAAATCACAGATCCTCACAGCGGAAGGACAACATATAATAAACAGATAGTAGTTTAAATAATTGAAATGTATACTGTGATTATAACATTCAATGATTATCAGAGTTACATATACATACGGATGTACATAATAAGCAGCGGAATAAATGCAGTGGTTAAACCATACTCATAATAGATATATACGCCAACTTCATCTTCGTCCTCCAAGGCAAGGAAATCTTCGCTAACTGCAACATCTGCTGACCCGAGCGTATTGCAAAAAAAAAAAACACAACAAACACTCGGATCAGCACTAAATCATCTCATATTAGTCAAATCAAAATACGAAATAACATCAGTGTCATGGGTACAGTAACTCAAGAGATGTTACGGGATTTTTCCATCTCTCAAGGATCCGTTAAACTTATACATATATAATATAGTACGCTATTATGATAGTGTCTATCCAGTAAAGTATAAATACTGAAAATAGCGTAAGCGGGATTACCATATTACCCTTACGCCGTTTATAGGCATCAACAGTCTATACAGTACCGTAAATTCACCGTACTGGTGTTATCAGAGGGCACTCCATAGAAGGCAATGCTAAATCAAAATCGTATGGGGCTCGATATGGATATATATGACAAGGCACTCGAGGCAATGCCCGGGGTAGGATTCTACCAATTGCACTCCCGGACCGGTGGTAACGCATAGCAACCACTACCGCCCACCTCGGAACACACTCCCAAAGTCATAAATGGGCCCAAATCATCATCATCAGTCATAGAAATATTATCGAAGAAGTGTGTCCGATCAAAGGTGCTACCTCAGTTAGTCACGGTATAGCTCCTATTTTAGTCATTTCAATTCCGACCCGAAGGTCAGGGCTATTTCGTCATCGATCATCTTCTTCGAAGGAATAATCGCCTCCAAGTCCTCATACTCAATCTGGATACGTCATAACGTTCACAGTTGTCAAAGTGGTATCGACACTGACAGAGAGTATGCCTTATGTCGACTCCGGTCTCTTTAACGACCGACGCTTACATCTTTCACATCGGTTGGTTCTTTTATATTTCACAAGGTTCGCTTTCATATCAAAATATCATATTTTGTTTCGAACCCATTTTATTCAATAGAATAAAATTTCATATCACGATATCCCAATCATTCCCAAACCGATTTATATTCTAAACTAGAATATATTTCATATCCTTATATTATAATCATATAATATTTCGAAATCGACTTATATTCAAACAAAATATATTTTACCTCAAAGGTTATACTTATCTCCATCGATTTGAATTCTAAATCTGTTTATATTCAAAAGAGTATAAATCTCCATAACACTCATTCATATTATTTATGGAATCCAATATATTCGAATACATGTCCATTACCTTTACATATAAAAATGGTTAAAATTTGGTTCCATATTTGAATGCTTGTCTCGACTCCATCTCGAACTGGGGTTTAAACTCAGCAATTTCCCTTCGGAAGAACTTATACTTATAAAATATAATTTTTAAAAGATAGACATTTATAAGGAAAACCTTTTATATAAATAGTATATATATATAATATCATAGTTAGAATGGGATAAGATAAAATTTTAAAACACTATATATATATATATATATAAATATAAATTGAAATTGACTAAATGATTTAATAATATAATATAAGAAAAATTTGTTATAACAAAATGGTTATAGATAACAATTAATAAATAATTTCTTAAAAGAGGATAGTTATTTGAAATCAAAAGGTGTAAATATATATATGAGAAGATTCTTTAACTAAAAATTTACTATTTCTTCCGAACTTCAATACATGAACCCATACTCCAGTCTCAATGGAGTTATAAAATTCAATATCTTGTTTCAAACGCCATTCAACCCAAATCTTCGATTTAGGGAATTTCAACCCATATTCCTCGATCCTCTCCTCTTTTCAAATTTAATTCAAAATAAAATATTTCATTCAAACCCAACCCTAAATTTGAAAGTTTCAGATTTTATTCAAATCTTATTTTAAGAATCCCACTTCCTCTGGAAACAATTTCTTAACCACTTAAATAACACTTGCGATCCAGGTCCTTTACAGGAACAAGTTTATCGAGTATCGGTTCATTTCTTTAACTGAAATTTCTGTCAAATAAAATTCCCAAATATTTGAAAATCATTTAACCAACCGATGTCGGTATAGAATTTCCTATCCAATGGCCACGTGATTAAATTTTAATTTCTCGATATTTCAGGGATGGATCTATCATTTCAATCCAAATCAGGGTCACAGAGGTATATCATTTCACTCTGTGTTCTTAATTTATTTTATCGATAAATCCTGGGTTCATTAGATGCCGTAACATCATGGGTAAATGGGATTTATCGTCAAAAATCAACATGCATTACAATATACTGAAATAAAGAGCATTTAAAAATGTCACTATAGATTCAGTAATAAATTTCAACCAACATTCATCACAACAATTTCATTCAACTGATTCAGCATTAACTGTTTCAGGATTTAACAAGGGTTCGAATTCAACTAGAGATTCAAATTTAATTAAATAACAAATCATTTACTTAGATTGCATGTTAACCCACTTGCATGTTAAATTTAAACCACACATCAACAATCCAACACAACAATGCAACCAAACTTACTTCATAATTTAATTCAATAAATATGGGAATAATTAAGTATTTCGTGAACGAAGAATCACTCACCTTCGCGTCCATAGTTGATCGAACGTCCAACTAAGGGCCAAAATCTGACAGTCACCAAACGCAGTCAGGTCAGTGCCAAAACGTCCGCAATTTCGCCACGATCCCAACGCAACAAACCGCGTCCAAATCCGAGTTAATATGAAGAAGTTATCAGTTTTTTTTCTATACGAAATTTAAATATATAAAATAAATAATTAATTTCTCTCACCATCAGAAACTGACACCTCAGCATCCCCTATTCTCGTTCCCGCTCATCTCATTTCCGCTACAGTAACATCGTGAGAGGAACCCAAAACCGCCCACTTTGACCAACCGAAACTCGCTCCTCCGGCCACCGTATTTGCTCCGACCACCACCATATTGAAGCCCATCCCGAGCCGCCTCTACCAGTACCGGAGCCACCACCTCCGGTGGCGCCTTCCGCCTCCAACGAACCCGAGTTCGAACCGGTTTTTGAACCCTAAATCCCCAATTCCGACGACCACACTTGGTTTCAGATGACGCCACCACCTCCATTGCACTCGTATGGCCATTCCCAACAAAACCCATATCTCAGAATCATCAATTTCGTCAAAAATCAAAAACGCCCAATTCTTGAACCCTGACTCGAAAATTTCGGACTTTGACCGCGAATTCCGGTCACCTGGAGCGCTGCATGTAAAAACTGAGACCACCCGCGAGTTCGTATCGTCGAGACCTTCGAATAGACATATAATAATCTATGTTTTGAAGCAAATTTATTTTGAAGCTTGAATTTGTTTTAGATCTAGGGTTTCCTTTTGAAGTTCAGCCATTAGAGAAAGAGGTAGACAGATGGAAAGTATACGTGAAAGTGAAAAAATGAGCTGGTGAGGTGAAGATGGATTTTATTTATATAATTATAAGGCCCAAATATGAGAAATACCCAATTATCCATTTACACTGCTTCCGTTCACATTTTCTCTCGTACGATCAAACAGTAAGTCGGATTGTAACGCAAATTGAAATCCTATAATAATTCACCGTTATGGGTCTGATGGCGCCAGTTTCGTCGAATTCCGAGACAGTCGCCAAAACAGTTAAATTCCACAGTTAATTAAATAAATAAAATATTCAATTATCCGATTAACTGTTTTAATTCAAATTTAAATATTTATAAATTTCCCAATAAATCTAATTAACACCTAAATATATTTCATAATTGATTTCATAAATTATAAGTTCCCAAAATCATTTATTTGGATTAAAATTTGAAATTCCAAATTTAACTTGACAACCTAAATTTTCATTTAAATCATTTAAATATTAAATCCCAAAATTACACATTTTCAAATAAAGCTAAATTTGAAAATTTATTTATACTCAATTCAACAATCATTTTCAATATAATCCTCAAAATTTGATTTTTTTCAACATTATTCTATTTTATTTATTTTTAAACTGAAATTTAAATATACCAAAATTATGGGATGTTACAACATCGATGCGCTGTCACCATTTGGAAGCCTCCAAACCCGACTCTTATGGGATGGGTGCCACGTAGTTCTGAACCGGAGCCACTTCGAGGAGATTTTTCACCTATAAATAGGCCATCAGGGATCATTTGAAGGGATCTTTTGGCAAATTCTCAGTTCTAACTTCCTTCATAGCCGAATTTCATAACCATATTCGGATCAAAATCATCTCTTAAAGTCTATTTTTGAGAGATTTGAGTGAGCTTATGCATTGTAATTGTGAAGTTGAGTGAGAATCATTGTTGTATTTGGATTCAAATCATCAATTAAAAGAATGGAAAGTGGACATAGGCTTTTTAGCGCCGAACCACTATAAATCGTGTGTTCTTCGTTGCTTTTTAGTTCTATTTCATTAAAATCATAGCTAATTTGGGTGTTAGAACCATTTTTTGGTCTAACATTTTGGTTCTTTCACTGAGAAACCTTCGAATTCTCAGCCTTTTTTAGATTATCATTCTACTATTTGGACTTTCAAGTTCAAAGAAGTTAATCCTTTGTCTCTGACATCTTTCAGTACTTATTGACTAACTGTTGAAGAATCGAGTATCATGGCTAAGACCAAAGGAAAAGAAGTGCAAGGCGCTAGGGGAAACGATGCTAGAGAAGATCAGCAAGCCATCGTGTTAACGAGGTCACGCGCTCAAAGCTCTGGAATAGACCGCTCCGATCAGGAGAATCCAAACCGGATGGAAGGCGTCGATTCGAACCAGATGGAAGGCACCGATTCGATCCGGTCTAATGAGGTCGAGGGCACTCATTCTCTTTATCCGAACCGCCCCGACCAGGCCACTGTGAACCGATCCGATCCGAACCAGAATGAAGCTGGAACTTCTACTCGAGCTCCCTCTAACGCCCCGATTCCAGCCACGATGACTAATGTTCAGCTTGATCCATCTGCACCCATTACCCAGGGAGACTTTTCACGTTTTCTTGACATGCTCCAGAGCACTAAAGAAGCATTGGAAGCCCAAAGGCGTGACAGCCTTCGCATGTAGGAAAACATGATCACTATGGGTAGAGAACTACAGGAGCTCCGAAGGCAGAAGACTCCTTCCCCAACACGCCGCCTTGCTACAGATGATTCGTCTTCTTCGGACGAGGAACGCCCTCGTGAGAGAAGGCCGCTTGAACGACCTCAGAACCTCAATCAATTGACTTTCGGATCTTTAGGATCCCGAGAACGCCGCTCGTGTATTGGGCCCTGATGACCCGAGCCTGCAACAACCTATGTTGCTACCTATGCGCGGATCCCACGTCGTACCCAGAGATCCTAATATTACCAACCCAACGCAGCAACAACTTCTCCAACCTCTACCTCCTGAGATTGACTGGGAGCACAGAGAGCAACGTAGAGTAGCTGCCGCCAGAAACAGGAGGTTATCCCCTGATCAGGAACCCAGGGGTAATATGAACATCAGACCTAGAGAGCCTATGCAGACAATAACAAATGCCAATGTATGGGCAATGGTGCGCCAGATTATGTCCGAAAGCCGGCGGTATACTAATGAAGATTGGGGCATTGAGCGAAGTCATACCCCCTTTACAGATGACATACAGGATTTCCAGTTCCCTCGACGATTCAACTTGCCTCAGATGGATCGCTATTCAGGAAGAACAGACCCAGGGCAGCGTCTGATGAGGTATGCATGGTTCATGAACGCGGCAGCAGCTCCAGATGCCGTAAAATGCAAAGCTTTTCCAATCTATCTTGAAGACGTAGCGTTAATGTGGTTCACCCGGCTCCCCCTCGGCGATATCAAATTTCACAGAATTGAGTGAGCGCTTCATGAATCAGTTTCGATTTTATGCCCGAAAGTCCAAGAGCGTCATAGAATTGTCACGGATTAAACATGCCCCAGGAGAATCTTTGAAGTCATATTTGGATCGTTTCAACCTGGCCGTCACCGAATTTAGTGATCCCCATGAGCCCTCTATCCTAATGGCCTTGATAGGAGGGGTAGATCCTGACACAGAGTTCGGGGATTACTTGTCTGGAAAACCACCTCCTACTAGAGAATTGTTCTATGAAAAAGCTAATATCCGCTTATGGCGAGAAGAAGCTAAGGCTAATCGGAAGAGAAAGTCCAAAGGGGCCTCAAGGGAAGGTGTCCAGAGTAACATTCCTGTGAAACAATCTGGTGACAGTTCAGGGAAGGTGGAAGAAAACGTTGGCAACCAGAGTGGGGGTAATAGCAACAGAAATGGGAACGGAAATAGAAGGAACAAAAACTGAGGGAATAGCTCTAATAGAAGACCCAGATTCCAGACTTTTTAAAATTATACGCCATTAAATGATACGTTGGAGAATATTTATTTAGATACATATAGCATATTGCAGTACAAAAAACCACCACCCAGAGACTCCACTGAGAAAGAGATTGCAACAGGAAAGTTTTGCTTGTTTCATGGTACCTACGGTCATTCCACCAATGAATGTCGTCATTTGAGAGATATCGTCGAAATGTTGCTGCGAGAAGGGAAGTTAGACGAGTATAAGGTCGCCCCAAGGGACAGGGGGCAAGGGGGACAAGCCCCGGGCCACAACCAGCCTGATTCAAAACCCATAGCTCAGCAAAAAGGTAATGGGATCGTCATTAATACTATTATAGGCGGACCTCACTTAGTTGGTCATAGTTTTAAAGCAATGGACCAGTACGTCAACGCCACCAAGCATTTTGAGGTAGGAGAATGCAGTAGCCTCGAAGACGTTACTCCAGTAAAACAACAAAAGACGATGTCAGACGACGTCGTATTCCACAATAGAGATGATTCCAGAGTTCAATCTCCAACCGACGATCCACTAGTGATTACCACAACAATTGGCCCTGCTTTAGTCCATAAAGTGTTAGTGGACCACGGGAGCTCAGTCAATAGCCTCTTCAAGAAAGCTTTCAAACAAATGAGACTCGAAGCAAAAGATTTAAAGCCATGTGAAGGATGGATACGTGGCTTTAACGGATCATCTACAGCTCCGATGGGTTTTGTGGAACTACCAGTCACACTAGGGCAGGGAGATCGCCAGAGAGTAAGGATCCTGCCATTTGTAGTTTTGGATGTGGAGTCGCCTTACAATGCCTTCCTAGGCCGACCGACCCTTGCCGAATTTAGGGCATGTATTGCACCTTGGTGCTTGCTACTTAAATTCCCGACTGACTCAGGAGTTGGGGTGATGAGGGGCGACCAAGCTACGGGACGAGCTTGTTAGATGACGGAGTTAAAGATGTTAACAAAGGGGTTGAATATAGAAGCTAAGGATGATTCCGCCCCTCCAAAGGAGGCCTCAACATAGCAATTAAGGGGTCCTGCCCCAAGAGAGTCGCTCTCAGATGTGCTCGAGGATATAGATCCCAGAGAGGATAGAGGACCCGGGGGCAGGAAGGCAACTCCCAACGAAATAACAATAGATATACCTATTGATGAAACAGATCCAACAAAAGTACTAAAGATCGGCTCGCAACTGGATCCAGTTAGAGCGAGGGAATTGGTTGATTTCTTAAAGGCAAATCTGGATGTGTTTGCCTGGACTCACGCTGACATGCGTGGGATTTCGCCTACCATCATGAGCCACTCTTTGTGTATTAATCCAAAGCATACACCAGTCAAGCAGAAGAGACGGATGTTAGGCCCAGAGCGGTCAGCAGCTTTAAAAGAAGAAGTAGAGAAATTAAAAGATAATGGATTCATTAAGGATTCGAAATATCCCGACTGGATATCGAATCCTGTCCTGGTCAAAAAGTCAAACGGGAAGTGGAGAACGTGTATTGACTTTTCTGATTTGACCAAGGCTTGCCCGAAGGATAGCTTTCCTCTCCCCAGAATTGATCAGCTAGTAGATTCGACGACCGGGCATGAGCTTTTATCCTTTATGGACGCCTATTCCGGGTACAATCAAATTCCCATGCACGTACCAGATCAAGAGCATACAAGCTTTATCACAGTCTTGGGGTTATATTGTTACGTGGTAATGCCATTTAGGTTAAAGAATGCGGGAGCCACGTATCAGTGCCTAGTCAACCACATGTTTTACAATCAAATCGGGAAAACCATGGAGGTTTACGTGGATGACATGCTTGTGAAGTCTAAACAGTCTTCCGATCACACAAGGGACTTAGCTGAAATGTTTAATATTCATCGAAGGTATGGGATGAAGTTAAACCCCCTAAAATGTTCGTTTGGGGTCGCATCTGGAAAATTCCTGGGGTTTATTATGAGTTCCCGAGGAATTGAGATAAATCCTAACCAAATAGCAGCAATAAGGGATATTGAGGAACCACACAAGATCAAAGACGTTCAAAGCTTGGCCGGAAAAGTTGCTGCATTGAGTAGGTTTATTTCCAAAGCTACAGATAGATGTCTACCTTTCTTCGATCTCATATAATGGGGAAAGTGAAATTTTGAGTGGACTACCGACCGTGTGGAGGTGTTCCAGAATCTATTAGACTTCTTAGAGAAGCCTCCAATATTATCAAAGCCTGTGGAACATGAGGATTTGTTCGTCTACTTGGCGGTATCATCTCACGCCATCAGTACGACATTAGTACGTGAAGAGGATAAAGTCCAGAAACCTGTATATTACGTAAGCAAAAAACTAGCTGCTGCAGAACGTAATTATTCGAAGATAGAAAAGCTTGCGTATAGCCTCCTGATTGCTTCCCGCAAACTTCGCCATTATTTTCAGGCACACCCGATAGTTGTATATACCGATCAACCTTTGAGACAAGTGTTGCAAAAACCCAAGGCATCGGGGTGGTTACTTAAATGGAATATTGAGCTGAGTCAATTTGATTTGAACTTTCAGCCACGAAGATCAGTAAGGGGGCAAACATTGGCTGACTTTATAGCTGAATTTACAATTCCTGAAGAGGAAACGGTGGGTGATAAGGTAGTTACTTTAGATCGAGAGTTAGGGCTTAGTCCGTGGAAACTATATACGGATGGAGCCAAGAACGGCCGAAAGTCCGGCGCCGGAGTTGTTTTAATAACTACAGAAGGACGATCTGTTTACTATGCATTCTGATTAGAGTTTGCTGCTACTAACAACGATTCCGAGTATGAAGCCCTGATTGCCGGGCGGAAACTCTCCAAAGAATTGGGAGTGAAGACACTAGATATATATTGTGATTCCAAGATAGTTATATGCCAAGTTTGGAAAAAATTTGCTGTTAAAGGACCTCGACTCATTACTTATCTCAAAAAGGTAAAGGAGTTGTTGGGAGGTTTGGAGCATTATAGCATAACACACATTCCAAGAGCGGAAAATCAAAAAGCAGATCGGCTGGCGAAGCTAGCAAGTTCTGATAATCCTAAAGAAACTGAAATGGTTCCGATAGAGGTGTTGGAATCACCGAGTTGACCTAATGGAAGTAGAGCTAGCCTTGGAAGTTGAACCAGAGAGAGAATCCTGGATGACATCGATTAAGAATTTTCTCAAGAATGGAACCCTCCCGTTAAAAAAAAGCGAAAGACGAGTTGTAAGACGCAAGGCTGCGAGATACGTTTTACAGGACGACGTCCTTTATTGCCAAGGGTTTTCAATGCCCCTATTACGGTGTATCGCACACGACGACATTAAACGTGTACCGCAAGAAGTACATGAAGGTGAGTGTGGAGATCACACTGGGGGCCAAACCTTAGCAAAGAAAGTATTACGGTACGGATATTTCTGGCCTACCATGAATAAATACGCGACTGATTATTCACGACGCTGCGATAGATGTCAAAGATTCGCCAAAGTTCCCAGAGCGCCTCCGACCCAGCACAAGTCGATGGTAAGTCCATGGCCGTTTGCCATGTGGGGAATTGACATTATTGGGGTGTTACCTATTGCCAGAGGAGGAGCTAAGTACGCGATCGTTGCCGTGGACTACTTCACAAAATGGGTGGAAGCTAAACCTTTAACAACCATCACGGCGAGGAAGGTAATAAGTTTTGTGGTCAGAAACATTATTTGTCGATTTGGGATACACAAGACCATCATAACCGATTATGGGACGTAGTTTGACAGCATCGAGTTTAGAAACTTCTGCCAGAAATATAAGATTGATAAACGATACACTGCAGTAGCTCACCCGCAGCCAAATGGCCAGGTCGAAGCCATAAACAAGGTCATTAAACCAATTTTAAAAAAGCGGTTGGAGCGGGCCAAAGCTAGATGGGTAGACGAGTTGCCATTAGCTTTATGGGCCTACAGGACAACCTTTAAGACGGCTACCGGCCATACTCCCTATTCACTTTCCTTTGGGTCAGAAGCAGTGATCCCGGTAGAATTGGAAGTCCCTTCTCATCGAGTTGCGTATTATGATCCGATGACAAATAAAGCACTCCTCCTAGAATCTCTTGATATGATTGAAGAAAAAAGAGATGAAGCTGACTTGCGTGCCTCGAGACATCGACATCAAGTAGCACGTTATTATGATCGGAAAGTTTGCTTCAAAACCTTTAAACCAGGAGACCTAGTACTGAAACGATTCTTCCCTCCTTCGACCCAATTGGGTCCAAAATGGGAAGGTCCATACACCATCCAACGGAAGCTTGATGCAGCAGCATTCAAGCTAACGACCGTGGATGGTGAGGAGATTCCCAGAGCCTGGAACGCTCAGCACTTACGACGATATCTGAGCTAGATATGAAATGTCATCCCTTTTGTTTTTATAAGCTATGTAAAAAGGCACGACTTACCTTAAAAAGTCTATTTATATGAACAAAGGATTATGAAGTGGATGTTGGCTACGACTTAGCTGAACCACTATAAAAATATCGTGTGTTATTTACTTTTCTGCATTATTTATCTCTTTAATAATTATTCTATCATGATTATGAAACACGAAATACTAAATTAGATTTGGAAAGTTGAAGATGACCTATGTGCAGAAACAAATAAGACGATCGTTTGCAAAATAAAAGAATGGGAAGACAACATTCTTAACTCTAACTCTCAAGAATCGAGAGAGAGTATAAAGGACGGGAAGACGACGTCCCTTGAGGCATGAAGGTGCACCCAGATGAGAGACCGCCTCAACGATACTCTAACCTGGTTATGAGATAGGAGAGTATAAAGATGCTAGAAAGAATATGCATCAATGATGAAAGGAATATGGCCCCATCGCAGATTGGGGGCAATTGAATTTTGAATTTAATCAATCTTGAATAATTCTTGCTCAGTTATCCAAGATTGACTGGGTCCATATATGTGTACGCATATTCCCCTCAATAATGACTTCATTATATAATTGTAATATGACATGCTCTTGCATTTTTTCTTAAGTACTAAACTAACAACTATCAGACATCGTAGGTAATAAATTATTATTATTTACGAACACATGAGTTTGTACAGGGAAATCAAGCAAAGGATGCGAGGGCCGCACTCGCTGCAACAATTGCGTACCAATTAAATGCCAAAATAAAACAAAGCACTCCGTCATTTGGGCTTTGGAGCGGACTTGGATTTTTTGGCAGCTTTATGAGTAGCCTTAGCCTCCTTTTTAGCATCAGTCATAATGCGCTTCGGCCTTTTCTCTGCAGTCGAAGTGCTAGAATCGGTTGATTTTTTACCAGGAGTCGTAACATTGGAATCAAGAGAAGATTTTTTTAGCAATCTCCTCTGTAATAGACCTAGTTGAAAGCTTAACGACTAACCTTGATCCAGGATCCACCATCGCAAGGGGTTTAAGGCTTTCGGGGTTCAAGTCTTCAACTTTTAGCTACATACGTTTGTCTTGTTCGGCTTTCATTTTAGCCAAAGTGACGTCATCAGCACTTTTTGAGTCCCCAATTATTGCCACATCAGGGTCTTCTTCATGCCCCTCGCTACCACCATTGTCTTTCAAGGCATCTATCATCTCGTCATCATGAGAAGTGTCGGCCTTAGACAGTTTGGCTCCTCCTCCTGACTCTACAATGGTAGCCTTATCCCATTCTCCTTGAGTCTTTTCCACGGATTTTACCCCAGTGGTGGTTCCCTGATGCATGTCAGTCTTCTCGGTCAGTTCAACACCTACAGAATGAGAAGCAACAATTATCAACTCAGGAGAAAATAAAGGATCCTCCATCGATTGCCCAATCGTATGGTGAAAACTGGAGATGGCCTTGACGAATTGAGGTGAAAAGGTAGAAATACCTTCCAATGGTTTCTCAATTGGAGTGACTACAGTCTCTGATGCTGATTCGGGTATAGGAGATAAAAGAGACGCCTGAGGGATCCCCGGGTTCTCGGGATCATATCCCTCGACTTCAGAAGTTTCAGCGGTAGTGGAAGAAGAACCAGCCTCAGGGATATTCTTTTGTTTGGCCATCCGCTTCTCCTCCTCCATAGCTGCGGCAATGAGGCGACGCCCCTCGGCCAGGCGTGCCGGCTCGTTATCTCTCAGATACTTTTCCATAAGTTTATCTTCGTCGATGAAGTCTACCTTAAGTTCCTCTTTCTCCCATTCGATGATTTGACTCCATACGTGAACTAAGGTAGTTAGATAATCTTCAATCCAAGAGATGTTTCGGCGATGAATTATGTGCGCGAAGAATTCAATCAATAATTCGCCAAAACCGTGCACTTCTTCCTGAGCCTCTGATAGCTGTTTACGTGTCTCTTCAGCAGACTTAATGACATTTTCCACATTCCCCTCAGCTAGGGCAGCCCTATTCTCGGCTTCCATTAACTTGGACTCCAAGTCAGCATTTCGTTTCTCCAGTTCAGCATTTTTTCTCGCTAACTCAGTTTTTTCTTGCTCAAGAGTTTTGTAGGCCAGTTGCATTTTGAAATTGTCCGACTTAGCATCTTCCGCTTGTTTCTTCAACTCCAAACGCTCTTGACTATGAGATTCCAGCAAGTTAGATAACGCTTCTGTAACTCCTCGAATTGTTGTTTGAAGTTGTTAGCATCTCGTTGAGCGATGACAAGTTGAGCCTATGTGTCCTCAAGGTCCTTCTCCAAATTTTTCAAGGCCTTTTCATCGGCTTCTGCAGTCTTTTTCATCGAATAAGTATCTGTAATTTAAGTCCGAATGATCCTGGAGAGATTGCGTGAATACTTGAACATCTCCGAGTATTGCTTCTCGACTGCGTCAATCTTCGCTTTAGCCTCATCTGCCCACTTTGAGGAAATAGGCTCGAGAGCAAGTAAGAAAGTCAGATTTTCAAAATAATGGTCTAGGAACTGCTTCTCCAGATACGCCAGCTTAACTTTGGACTCAGCATCCAGTGGTGGAGGTTTGTAGTATGTTAGCTCAGTGTCTCTATGCTTAGTAGGCACGATGGCTGTATCACCCTTTCCAGGTGGCTTCTCAGAAACCTTATGTTTGTCTCAGGAATCGGTATGTTTTGGTGGACTTTTTTCCCGACTGTGTTTGTCTTGAGGAGAAGTTCGGTCTTTGGGCTGCGATGTGTCTTCTCCTTGACGACTCTGATAGCTTTTATATCGGTCTGGATCCGACCGGACGGGGGAGAGAGAGCGCGAGGTGTGTGGCCAATAAGAATCATGAGGCCTTCTGTCATCTCTACCCCGGCTTTCACGGTGATCATGCTCGACATCGGAAGGGGGTCTAGACATGCTACGACGTATTTTCCTGACATCATAGTAGGGGCGAGACATTGTACCTATGCAACAATGTAAAGGAATTCAGAATCAGTGTTCACATGGGAAGTGAGTGCTGTGAAATGTGGTGCTATTGTGTTGGGTGCATCCTAAGTGGTGTTCCCCCGACAAACCCAAGTCCGAGGCCAGGCTAGCGCGAGTGGGCTCTTTGGCCTTCACGAGAGTAGTCTCCTCTAAAGAAGTGAAAATTAAAGGATTTGTGCCAAAGTCCTCTGAAGTATAGATGGTTTTAGGTAGGGGGAGATCTCCTAAACCCTGAAATGTGGAATCTTCGGTAGTAGGGACATCTCCTTGGGAAGCGTCGATTGGCAGCTCTTTAGGGGACATTGACTTCTCAGGAGAAATAGCATCATCAGGGACGGTATATCCTTCTCTGTGCTTTTTGGCTATGTTGGCTAACTCATCGTCCTGAGTTGAAGATGGAGAAGGTGAAGTCCGAAGAGGTATTGTTGGACTTTTCGAGCCCTCGCCCGTTTCAGGAATAATGTCCACTGGGGGGATGTATACATATGGACCCGACCCATGACCTACGCTACGGGTAATGGATAGTAACCCGTGATGATGGAGGTACTCATCCTTAAGAACTTCGTCGATGGTTAGAAATTTTTGATCGCCATTGAGAAGCCGATGCAACCGATCAAAGTACAATTGATCCGATATTTGTTTTGGGTTATCAACTGCGAACAAAAGAGAAAGCAGGTTAATGTGTTAGCATGAGCATTCAAAATTGAGATCTAGAAAATCGATGCTTTACTTGATTTGGTCCATCTCCTGGCGCACCCCGGCTGTTGCCTGATATAAAACCATTCGAGCTTAGAATCGCCGGCCTTGCTGCTAAATGGAGCTGAAATAATTTTCCTCTTTGGAACTGATTCAAAATAGGAGAAGGAAGAAGTCTCTTGAGTGCGATGCTTGAAATTATAAAAAAAGTGGACATCATCGAAGGTAGACTCTATACCTAAAACCTCTCTGTATGCTATATATAAGGTATATAAATAAGCATAAGAGTTGGGGTGTAACTGCATGAGGGTAATCCGCATCTGTCTCAAGAAGTCGACGACAAAAGGCGGGAACAGTGGAATATCCCCGACCATACACATCAATCGAGTAACTTCCATAAATCCTTCCGGAGGATTGTGGGGACGATCAGCTTTCGATGGCACTAGGGTATCTCTTTTCAGTATCCCGTGCTTTAAACATATTCGAACAAGTCTGTCATCATCAATCGTCGATTCAACAGAATCTTTGGGTAACTCCAATATAATGGCAGACTCAAACTCATCAGGAGCTCGATTATCTCCTATCCCTCCTTCCTCTTCATCACCAAGAGAAACTTCACTATTAGAAGATGTTTCACTGTTATGCGCTCCTACTTCATAATCTGGGCCCTCATCGTCCCATTCAGGGTCTGAGGAAGAAGATATGTCATCAAGAGCAAATTTCTCAGAAGTTTCTGCAACTTCTATCTTTGCTAACCTAGATGAACGTCTCTCGGCCATGATCACTAGACTACTGAAGTATAATAACATAAGTTAGAGTAAGATAGCCCGCATCCCCCCGTGTGTGTATGTGAACTAAAGTGTGTGCTACGTGTACCAAAGAGGTAAAGTAAACACATGAGAGCGTGGTGTAAAGATTCAAAGGAGTAATAATGTTTCAGAATAGTTCTTGATGTTTGTTATGTTTGTAAGGCGCTATCCTAACTGTTCATCAAGTTGAAGGTCATTCCAAGCATTGATTAAGCTAGTTGGATAAATTCTCGCGCATTGAGTTGGACTGTTTCGGTTCAGTTCGGGTATGTGTATTGGGATCAAATCGAGGGGCAAAGTCATGTTTCGGTCTGAAGCAGACATTCACACCCAGTAAGTAAAACCGGATCGGTTCGGATGTAGGCTTTCGGAGCAGTTCGGATTGACTTGAATAATCATGCCTCTTCTCCTCCTTGTCTCTTATTCCGATCCGACTCGGTCAGGTAGGCTTTGTTTCCCCTTTTTGCTTTTTTTGCTCCGATCCGATCCGGTCTTGTAAACATCTCTCCCTTCCCTTCACTCCAATGTTTCTCCACCCGAACTGATCCCAGTTCCTTTCCTCTTCTCCCTCTCCATCCTCTACTCCACTTAACTAACACCGAACCCATTCCCCTCAGGAAAACCGTTTATTTTTAAGGAATTAGTCGCAAGAAACCCTCATGGACCTATATATTTCCTACCATGCCAAATCCCTTCCCCAACACCTCGAGGAGGTGGCAGAACCACTAACGACGACGGCGACAAGAAAGGGAGCCACAACGTCGAAGCCGAGCAGAGGCCATGACCAAATCGCTCAAAATTGATCCCAAATCAAAACGGAAATCGATTATTTTAAGATAATTGAGATTATAAACCTATCAACGAGTTTGATTTGAAGACTAACGAGAAGAATTTTGGAGTTTTTGAAAGATAGGGTTTCGGTGTAAAATATGATAAACAGGAGCAATGAAATAAAAGAAAGAAGAAGGAGATAGGCAGCGAGTTTATATATGTGTTTATAGTGACCCATCATATTCCCAGCCTTTTTATCCCTTTCGGACCGGAGTTGCAAGCCCACAAATGCATTCTGGCCTGTTAATCCAGTGTTGAGCAATACAAGAGAGAAATCCGTTCGGGTCGAAATCCGAACCGGATGGGATTATGCGCATTTTCCTTGGCATATAAATTGAATTGAACTCAAGAAAAAAATACAGAAAAAGGTTACCTGGATGGACCGCTGGAAATCAAGAAGAGTTCCTAAATTTGTTTAGAAATGAAAAAGAAAATTCATATGCGTCATGACGTATATATAGATCACAAGAGACCCGGTTTTTATGAAGCAACACGTCCCTATAAACGAACGGAAATGACTATTTAACGATTCGAATTCGAAGACCAATGAACAGAGCGACACGACTCTACAAGTAAATGGAAGCGATCATTCAATGGCTTTAATTCAAAGGCTATTTATTAAACTACTTCGAAGCACACTTTATCTTAAATAAGAGTGTACTTCGAGGGGGCAAAATGTTAGCCTACTTTGTGAACTAGGCTACACAAAGGGCAAATAGTGGGAAAGCCATCAACCGGTTCGGATCGGAGGGAACCAGCGCAGGAAAGAAGCAGAAATCAAAGACGCAGACATCACATCAGTTCGGTTCGGAGAAGTACTTCAGCAACACCAAAAGAAAGCAAGTAGCCTCATCGGATCGGATCGGAGGCGGCCGATCCGAACCCCTTTTTTGTGAGCCTGTGACCATTGCTACACATGTTTCCTGAAGACTCGGACCAAGCACGACCATTTCCTCCCACGATCTCCCACTACATCGATGCGCTGTCACCATCTGGAAGCCTCCGAACCCGACTCTTATGGGATGGGTGCCACGTAGTTCCGAACCGGAGCCACTTCGAGGAGATTTTTCACCTATAAATAGGCCATCAGGGATCATTTGAAGGGATCTTTTGGAAATTCTCAGTTCTAACTTCCTTCATAGCCGAATTTCATAACCATATTCAGATCAAAATCATCTCTTAAAGTCTATTTTTGAGAGATTTGAGTGAGCTTATGCATTGTAATTGTGAAGTTGAGTGAGAATCATTGTTGTATTTGCATTCAAATCATCAATTAAAAGAATAGAAAGTGGACGTAGGCTTTTTAGCGCCGAACCACTATAAATCGTGTGTTCTTCGTTGCTTTTTAGTTCTATTTCGTTAAAATCATAGCTAATTTGGGTGTTAGAACCAATTTTTGGTCTAACAGCAAGCATAGTTCAAGTGGGAAGAAATGCATAATGAAGCAAACCAGAATACAATCGCAAGTGTTTTGGCAAGGCTTTAAACCATTTCCAATATTGGACAAATCCATTTGACAAAGAAGCAATTAAAATTTCAATAATTCATGGTCGAATTTTTGGTAAAGAAATTCAGTAAATCATTTTTGGCAAGTGCTTTAATCTGCTGGAGAAATGTTTCTTTTTGTTTCTATGTCATCAATTCAGCACACAAGTGGACTCACAAATGTTTTTCAAATAAGAACATATTCAGGTGTGACAACAAATTCTAGAAGAATGTTTTTGGCAAGACTTTTAATGTGTGTAGGAAATCACGGTCATTCAACATTTTTGGCATCATTTTTTTTCCAGAATTAAAAATCAAGTTCATTCTTCAAAATGGCTCCAGAAATATACATGTGAAGATTGGCACCAATTTTAGGCAACAAAAAGATTTTTTTTAAAGCAAGAAATTCAAATCACAAATCGAAAATGGTTTAGTCTTTTAATCAAGGTATTTTCGGAAACACATCTTTTAGCAAGTGATCATGTATTTCTAGAATACACAGAATAACAAATGTGGCAAGATTCATTTCAGAAATACATATATGGCATGGTTTCAACACTAGAAAGTCAAGGGAGCAAATTTATATGTCCAGGTTCTTCATTTCGAAATTACATATGTGCCAAATCAATTAAGCCAATTTTATCATGGAAATCAAAAGAGGAAATCCAACAAAATCAGGGCAAGTCAATAACAGGTAATCAGAGCAAATCATACGAGGAAATCAGAGTTAATTTGGGGTTTGAAAACCCTACATATTATCACCACTTTCATTATCGGCTAATTATCGAAAACAAAACATCACAATTTCAAGCAGAGATTAAAAATTTAGATTCACTCATAAGTTTTCGATCAGGAGAATTTCCGCAAATCAGTGAAGCAAGGAATCGATCGACATCATCAATTTGAAGCAATCAAAGAACCACGACAATCAATCCATCAAGCAATCGATTTCAATCTAGAGGAAATCAGAAAACCCTAGTTTTCTAATCGCCCCATCGCCATTTATTTTTCCCTAGAGCAAAGAGGAAAAGAGATCGGGCTAAATGAAATTACAAAAGGGGCCGGTCTTGTTCATTTGGGCTAAGCCAATTTGTGAAGTGAAGGGAGATTTAAATCCTTTATTAAATTCTAGGGTTTAATTTATTTTTAGTTTAAATTTTGATTGTATTTCCTTTTTGTTTTGAAATTCATCAATCAGTTCTAGAGTCTGTAAAATCAAGGAGGGATCCAGTCAGGGTGTTGACTGGCAGTTTACTAGAGTCTGTAAAAACTAGGGTTACTGGTTACGAGGTTGTAACTAGGGGAAATCTGATCGAGGGGATATCGATTAGTCTACGGTTTTGAACGTAGGGTTAGTACAGGAGCAGGGAGTGCGAGTTTACAGTGTTTGTAAGAGGGATCTGTTATTAACACCTAGTAGAAACCTTAGGAATGCAGCAGTATGCAGGGTTTTGTCGAAGCTGGGTATCTTTGTGTGTTATTTCCTTTCTGCTTTTTATTTCTGCTGCATTCTATGATCTTTTTTTATTTGATATCCCGTCAAATTTTTAACTCATCGTAAAACTGTGATAAACCCTATTCACCCCCCTCTAGGGTTAATCTAGATCTAACAAAATAAACTAAGTTCTATTATTATCTTCCAAACTTTTATGGGTAACAGTTCTTTAAAAGCGATGGGTAACAAATTTTCCATCATTACATGACAATCATGGCTTTTCATTCCACTCAGTCTTCCGTTTTTATAGTTGACACATCTACGAAGATTAGAGGAAATTCCATTAGAATATAATAATCCTTCCACCCATTTTAACAACACTTCAACTTGGTTGTGTAATGGCTGGATTTTTCAAGCCTCTGATATTTATTTTAATAAGGAGATTTAAAATATATCTGGAGTGTTCAACCAATTTTAGTGTATATAATCACCTATATATATATATGAAAATATATATATGATTTATACTATAACTTAATGTATATAGGATATATTAAATGTGAATGCCTTAACAACTTAAGAAAATATTAGAAACACTTTTTATAACACTCTGGAGTGTAGGAATGTTAGCAACATTAAATAGATATGACAAATCCTATTTTACAATTATCATAGGCAAGTTACCATTTTAAAAGGCAATTCCAGTGCAAACTCCATCACCTTAATAATAGATTAGGACCTTAAAGCATCATCTAATTCCCTCACTAATCTAGGTGGCTGAAATGATTTAGTAGCAAACAAATATCAGGATAGAAATATCCATTCTCTTACACTTTGATGGCAAGTGTTGTGTAGCATTTAATGAAATCAAGCCTTGCATTAAATGCAAGCATAGGCTCATATACTTAGTAGAGACCAAAGAGAGGTTGTTAAGAAGATGTTTCGGTGAAGGGTACACTTACTTTTGCTGTAACAATTTTACACCACAAATGCAAGAGAGAGAAAGGGGGTAGGTAGAGAGTTTGCTGTAGAAAACTTTAGAGATATTTGCCTATAAATACACGTCCAATTCCATGCATTTTCTTTTTACACAAATACAAGTTTTTGCTGAGAGTTATCATCCATTTTCAAGCAAGAATACAGGAGCTTATTTACAGGTGAGTAATCACTCACAAGTCTAGTTTCATTTGCAAGTTCTGTAAACAGTTTGTGTGTGTGCTTTCATAGATTATCACCAATTCAAGTTCACAAGTTTATTAACACCAGTATATATGATTAGTACATCAAGTTCATGTCATCATTCAACTATGTATGCAAGTGTAAATGAAAAATAAACGAGTTCATCACCATAGTTAATCAAAGAAAACACTGCTGTTTGTTTACTGTCAAAACAACTCCTCTGTTATGTGAATCTATACCTGGTTGATCACAAATCACAAGTATACAAACATATATATATGTTATACTTATATACGAATATATATATATATAACCTTTATAGCATGAACAAAAATCAAGTAAACATGTTTTGAAAACAAGAAAACAGCAGAAGCAGTATTCTCTGTATCCACACTTTCAAATCCGAAAATCCAAACATCGGGGAATTGAATTACAGAGATTCGAATGCAATCGTGGTAGCAAATGATGATTTTTAAAAGTAGTTTCATGATTTTTAATGTCGAGATGAGGGAGAATGATCGAGATAGACGAAAATGATATTTTGGCCAAATTCTGGCGATCGGCGACGTTGATGGTCGGGGCATGGAGCGTGGAGGAGTTGGACACATCGGAGAACATGGGAAAAATACCCCATGATTTTTCGAGTGAGTGATTCGAGCTGTCGAGCTCGATTTAGGTTTTGAGGGGGTAAATGGGTTCTACTTTTTGGCGGCGACGTGGGGGCCCCACAGGCGTGCGAGTTGGCCGAGGTTGGACGTGGAGTAACGTTGGGTCTTGGCGAAGGTGGTGGCGGCAGTGCGAGGTGCTCAGGCGGTCTGAGGCGATGGGGCGAGCTCGGTTTTGGTGGAGTGCTTTTTGATGCTGTGTACTGGAAAAATGGTGGAGCATCGATTTCGAGGAGGAGGCGATAATCGGAGGTGGTGACTGGTCAGTGGCGATCAGTGGCGAAGATGGAGTTTGTGGGTGGTGGTTCGGTAGTCGTACGGTGGCGGGGGAGGCCGTGCACGTGCACAGCTGTGCACGTTTGCACAGTAGATCGAGAGCAAGAAAATGGAGAAGGAAGGGGTGGCTTGGCACGATGGATTTGAGTGATCCATCAGTGGATCACCATGGTTTCGGAGCTGATCGAAGTGGCTTGGCACGAGATGTTTGGCGCGTGGGTTTGGCAAGTGAACATCGGTGGTCACCCGTGGTGATCACTTGATTTTGAGATGCCGAAATTGACTTGGTAAATACAAGCGAGAACCGATTTCTAATGCAAGAATTTAATTAAATCGAATTTAATTAAAATAAATAAATAAATATAATTATTCAATAAATAATTAATTTAAATAAAAATAGAGTTTTTATTTAATATGGCATAAACCAGTGGAACGGTCAAGACGACAAATGAGGTCCCAGAATCGAAGTTGTTCGAAGAAGTTCATCGAGTTAGAACTTGAGTTTTAAAAGATAATTTAATTTAAATAAATTATAAAACAATTTATTTAAGTTTAAATAAAAGAAATAAATACAACAACTTGTGTACGACGTACACACTTCAACTGATCAATGATAAAAGATATTTTTCATATCCGAGATGAACCAGAGAATTATATATTGTATATATAAACTAAATACAAAATGTGTAAACTAAATTAAAGACAGTCAAGCTGATAATAAATTATCGACTATAAAAGATATTTCGTACATCGTTTCGAAGAGTCCGGAATTTACATTCCACTTCGACTCGAATTTTACGACGTATACCGGAAATCGATAAAGATGAAGAATGCAAGCACTATTCCAAAATAGTATCTACGGTCTGTTCAATCCCAGAACAGATTCGAACAGTCGGATGTCTGACAACGTATATCGATCAGATTTTACACATCGACTTTACATAAGTGTATTATGTTGGTGGTGGAGAGATTCGTTTCTGTAGCCTTATACCCAGAATATGTTTGTGGAAACAAATGAGTGATCTGTCAGATAGGACGGTGTGATATTCAAAGACGTTGAAGAATAATCCGTCAAACGGTAACGTGACTTCAAACCTCACAACCCGAGAAAGACAATAGTTGGGCTAGGCAGCATGGCTAGTTGGTTCATACCCAAGCAGGGTATATTATCACCATCTAGAGTAACTCCTGTTGTTTCTCAATCTATTTTCATTGCTGTTACCTTCGGTAATCGGTGGGTCATTCCCAACTGTGGAGGTGGTAATATATTCGTTACACTCAAGCTAAATGAGTGGAAGGTTATGTGTGGCCGGGTTTGCAGGATGTTCTTGTTGAACCCCAGTGTATCTTCTCTAGAGTACACTGATCTGTGGGTGCTCCCATACCCTGTCAGTTAGAAACCAAATTCCAATAAGCGCTCAACAGTTTAGATCTTATTATATGTACGTGAACGTGAGATGCAAGCGATTCACTAGATGATTATTTATTTGACAAATACTATCGTAAATATCAAACGTTTTGATATTAAAAATACAAGGGTCGTTTCCCATATATTAGTTATGGATTGGGCTTAAGATTTCTAAGTAATTGAATCTATTAATAACGGAACACCTTATTCCTTATTTCCTTGTTTACATCTTTTTAACTGTGTTTACTCACACCAGTCCCCTGACTGACCCGGGGTTTATTTTCTGTGTTTTCCCTAAACTCTTGGGTACTCATAATATTTATTATGAGTAGGCAAGTAATTCAGGTTGGCAAATGGAACCTTACGAAGTTCAAGTTGCAGGACAAGTCTAGTAGTTTAACTAGACCTATGTATCTAGTTAGATTTGTATTTCCCTATCATGATGTATTATTATGTGAATGTACTATGATGATGTAAGTTGTTGATGTATTATGATGTATCAGACCCTATGATGTAATGTATTTGTATTTTTAAATTCCGCTGTGAGATTTCTGATAACTTCTTATTCTTCTATTCTATTAGTTCTATCTTTTCTATCTCATCTGCTAATTTCTTTCAATAATGACACGGTTTTCGGAGGGTCGAAAATCACGCCGTTACAGTTGGTATCAGAGCCTATGTTCTTCGGAAACGTTTAGGCTTTGGAATAGTGAGAGAGCGTATTTCTACTAAAAACTATATTTTAGTATAGGTAGATCGTAGTTACTTAGGTAATCCCTTGACATATTTTTCCGATGAGTCATTAATTTTCAATCCGTGTACTCAGGGACTTGAAAATGAGTTCTCGTGGAGGAAGAGGCCGAGGAGCAAGCGGACCAACTACGACAAACGGACACACTGTTAACCAGACCCAAGTAGATACTACTGAAGTAATCCGAGCACCAACTCTGCCTAACTTTGCTATGGTCTGTAAGAATTACACAACTCTGGGAGGAAATATTTTCAGAGGTATTGAATCACTGGTCGGAGTCCAAGCATGGATTAGATCATGTGAGAAGATTTTTAAAGGACTGAGGTTGGATGACGAGCATAAGCGTCTCTTAGCTTCATGGAATCTGGAAGGAGCCGCAGCAATATGGTGGGATGCCCAGACTGCTAACACTCCTGAGGAAAACTTTACGCGGCCCATGTTCAAAGAAGCTTTTGAAGGTCAGTATCTACCTGCTACTGGAAGGACAAGGATGTACCGAGACTTCATTGACTTAAAGCAGGAAAGCATGTCTATCGCTGAGTACGAAAACCAGTTCAACGCACTTTCAATCTTTGGACCGGAGCTGATAAATACTCTTTTGAAAAAGAACGAGATGTTTGTTGCTGGTCTTAGAGATAATCTGCAAGGAAGGATGATGGGACATTTGAAGGATCCATTTGTGGAACTAGTAGACCTAGCACTCAGATATGAAGCACTAGATACAAAGAAACCAGGAGCGAGGATCCAGACTAGGGAGACGAGTGGGGTGAATGTCATGAAAAGAAAGGTCAACCCAGATTGGAATGATAATCAGGGCCAAGCTAAGACGGGGCAACAGACTGTGGAAGGTAAATTTAAGAATGTGGTGTGTCACAACTGCAAGCAAAAGGGACACATTGCACGATTCGGTAAACAAAAGGGGAACCAGAAACCCCAGCAATACCCACAACAGCAACAGAAACCCCAGCAATACCCGAGACAGCAATAGAAACCTCAACAACAGAATCAGAACCAGAACCAGAATCAGAGGAACGAGATGGTAGTTCAGAATCTGTGTTTCAACTGTCATCAACCAGGACACATGGTGAAAGACTGTCCATTGATGAAGAGGGCACCACAGCCTAGGGTTTTTACAATCAAAGATGAACCGTCTACTTCTCAGAATGTGAAAGGGAAGGGAGTGCTGGAAGGTACTTTACAGTTTAATGGAATTTACCTTCGTGTTCTATTTGATACCGGCGCTTCACACAGTTTTATTTCAGCTGAAACCATAGATCAGTTTGACCTTAAACCAATTATATCACCAAACCCCATTTGCGTATCAAACCCCATAGGGGGAAAAACTGAGCTTAAAATGTGTTGTGAGGATATAACTCTCTTATATCTCTCACACTCTTTTCGATTTAACTTCTATGTTCTAGACTTCAAAAGTTTCAATTTTATACTTGGATTAGACTGGTTAAGCAAGTTCCAAGCCAAGATAAAATGCGATAAAGAAATCATAACCCTTATAACTAGCTTAGAGTGAAAAGCTAGAATAACTTGTGGGAAACCGGGAATTCACACCTGTAGTTTTCTATACGCTTTAGAAGCACCTCAAGAAAGTCTCGACACTTTGGAAGTAGTAAGAGAATTCAAGGGCGTATTCGAGGAAGTCGGAAGTTTACCTCCGCATCGAGAGATCGAATTCCTAATTGATTTAGTCCCAGGAGCTAGACAAATGATTCAACCAAAGAGATGGATGTCTCCCAAGGAAGTTCAGGAATTAGAGAAACAAACTCGGGATTTGCTGAGTAAAGGCTTAATCCGACCTAGTTTTTCTAGTTGGGGCTCTACGGTAGTTTTTGTAGTAAAGTCTGATGGGTCCTTACGACTGTGTGTAGACTACCGAGAATTAAATAAAGTAACCATCCGAAATAGATATCCATTACCTAGAATTGATGACCTTTTCGATCAATTGCACGGAGCAACGGTATTCTCCCAGATGGATTTAGCAACAGGATTTCACCAATTGAGAATCTCTGAAGATTGTATTCCTTTAACAGCATTCAGAGGCCCAGATTTCTTTTATGAATGGTTGGTTATGCCGTTCGGACTAACCAACGCACCAGCTTTCTTCGTAGATCTGGTGAACAGAGTCTTTAGGAAAATTCTTAATAAATTCGTTCTCGTTTTCATTGACGATATCTTAATCTTTTCAAAAACCGAAGAAGAGCACCGTGGTCATCTTAGAGTAGTGCTAGAAACTCTAAGGAAACACGTGTTGAAGGCAAAGTTTTCAAAATGTCACTTTTGGAAATCGGAAGTGAGATTTTTGGGGCACATAGTAAACGGAGATGGGATATCAGTAGACCCAGTTAAAGTAGATGCAGTACAACTATGGAAACAACCTCAAACACCAACAGATATTCGTAGTTTCCTAGGACTGGCGGGATACTATCGAAGATTTATCCGAGACTACTCCAAAATATCGTCACAACTGACCAAGTTAACAAAGAAGGGCCAAAAGTTTATTTGGGACCCAAAGTGTGAAGAATCGTTTCAAGAACTAAAGAAAAGATTAACGGAAGCACCAGTATTAGCTGTTCCCGATGGAACGAGCAGATTTGCAGTTTACACCGATGCTTGTGGAAAGGGAGTAGGAGCGGTGTTAATGCAGAAGGGACAAGTGATTGCATATGCAAGTAAGCAGTTAAAGATTCATGAGAAGAATTACGCAACTCACGACTTGGAGTTATTGGCAGTTGTTTTCGCATTGAGAATGTGGAGACATTATCTACTAGGTGAGAGATTCGAACTTTTCACCGATCATAAACCGTTGAAGTATCTGTTCACTCAAAAAGATTTAAATCTAAGACAACAGCGGTGGTTGGAATTTCTTGCATCATATGACTTAGATATCATTTATACATCGGGAAAAGCGAACGTAGTGGCAGATGCCTTGAGTAGAAATGCGATATTATCACTTTTGGAAGTCACACCGACTCTCCAAGAAAGGATAATGAGTAATCAGAAAAGGGATCCCAAACTGGAAAAGATTATTCGAGGAGTCACAAACGGAAAAGAGATTAACTTCGAGTTGGACAATCAAGGAGTATTGAGAATAAACGGCAGATTATGCGTACCTAACGTGGATGGGATAAGACAGGAGGTTTTAAAAGAATGCCATGCATCAAAGTTGAGCATCCATCCAGGAATTCATAAAATGAATCACGATATGAGACGAGTATTCTGGTGGTCAGGAATGAATAAAGATATCATTACTTTCGTAAATGAATGTCTATGTTGTCAGCAAGTCAAGGGAGACCATCAAAAGACTACTGGACTATTACGGCCATTAGAGATTCCCAACTGGAAGTGGGAAATAATATCGATGGACTTCATCGATGGTTTGCCAAGAACAAGGAGAGGCTACGAAGGGATTTGGGTAATCGTAGATCGGTTAACTAAGAGTGCACACTTTATTCCAGTGAAACCAACGCGCACTGCCATAACATTAGCCGAAGTATTCATGAAAGAGATAGTACGACTGCACGGTATTCCAACGAGCATTGTAAGCGACAGAGATACCATTTTCACAAGTAGATTTTGGGAAGCTTTGCAGAGAACGTTGGGAACAAGATTAAATTTCAGTACAGCTTACCATCCTCAAACGGACGGTCAGACGGAAAGAGTTAATCGTATATTGGAAGAGCTTCTAAGAGCATGTATTTTAGATTTTGGAGGATCGTGGGAAGATCATTTACACCTAGTAGAATTTTCATATAATAACAGTTACCAGGCGAGTATACAAATGGCACCATATGAAGCATTATATGGAAGACCTTGTAAAGCGCCTGCATGTTGGGTGGAGTCCGGAAACAAATTGGTACTTGGTCCGGATATGATACGAGAGGCAGCAGCGAAAGTGGAATTAGTGAAGCTGAGAATGAAGGAAGCCCAGGATCGCCAGAAAAGCTATGCCGATAAGAGGCGAAGAGATTTAGTATTCGAAATAGAGGATCTAGTTTTTGTGAAGATCTCACCAATGAAGGGAGTGGTAAGATTTGGAAAATATGGAAAGTTAGCACCAAGATATGTTGGACCTTTCCGCGTCTTAGAGAGAATCGGTTTTCAAGCATATAAAGTTGAATTACCAGAATATATGGCAGGAGTTCATAACGTATTTCACGTATCGCACTTGAGAAAATGCATGCACAATCCATCATTAATTCTGGAACCCTCTGTTCAGCAAGAGATAGAGATTGAGCCAGACTTGACAGTGATTAGACATCCATTCAGTATTATTGACCGAGAGGGAAAGCAACTTCGCAACAAAGTAGTGAGGCTACTAAAGATCCAGTGGAGCGAAAACCCGAAAGACTGAACGTAGGAGACCGAGAAGCAGATAAAGAAATTATACCCAGATTTTCCTACGGGTTAGATGGCTCCAGTGTGGAAGACCACGACAAGAAAGAGGGTGACACCACTCCAGTTTCTTATGCTACAAGCAAAGAGACAAAGAGTAGGAGATTCCGACAACAACCGAGAGAGATCACCCATCGACGACGAAGGTACACACATATCATCAGAAGGATTAGTGCTGGGCATGAACGAACCAATGGAACAAGATGGAGGACACCAAGACTTGACTGATGAGGATGAAGTGGTGGAAGATGGTGGGAGTGTTGACGGTTATGGTGAAGGAGATGAGGGTGGCGAAGAAGAGGAAGAATATGAAGAAGAATATGAAGAAGAATATGAGGAAGAATATGAAGAAGAATATGAGGAAGAAGAAGACCAAGTTGTTCCGGGAACCCCAGTCATTGCTACGGGAAACCAGCAAGAAGAGCAAGTAGCCCAAAGGACAGTGATATGGAATAGATTGGAACAAGTTCTCGTCGAGTTTTGCATAGCAGGAGGAGGAGTACAAGTATTCGGTGAGTTTGGATACCCCGTGGTGAGGCTATATTTAATACCACCAGTGGGTCTGATTTATATAGAGGATGATGAGGAGGAGACTGATGCAGAAGACGTAGTTGAGGTCCTTAATATATCTGATGACGAGGAGGTCGTAGAGATAATAGATATCTTCGACGACGAGTAGTAGGACAAAGACTGGAGGAGGATAGTTACGTATGTATATTTTGGGGCAGTTTAGAACTTGAGTAGTCAAGTCTAGTATTATTGTATGTATCGAGACTAGTGTTAGTATAGAACTAGTCGTATGTGTATGTGTACTAAAGCAACCAGTTTATGAAATGTTTTCTTTTGGAAACTTTCTATCTTTCTTATGTAATTTCGGGGCGAAATTCTTTTAAGTGGGGTAGTCTGTAATGGATGGATTTTTCAAGCTTCTGATATTTATTTTAATAAGGAGATTTAAAATATATCTGGAGTGTTCAACCAATTTTAGTGTATATAATCACCTATATATATATGATTTATACTATAACTTAATGTATATAGGATATATTAAATGTGAATGCCTTAACAACTTAAGAAAATATTAGAAACACTTTTTATAACACTCTGGAGTGTAGGAATGTTAGCAACATAAAATAGATATGACTAATCCTATTTTACAACTAGCATAGGCAAGTTACCATTTTAAAAGGCAATTCTAGTGCAAACTCCATCACCTTAATAATAGATTAGGACCTTAAAGCATCATCTAATTCCCTCACTAATCTAGGTGGCTGAAATGATTTAGTAGCAAACAAATATCAGGAGAGAAATATCCATTCTCTTACACTTTGATGGCAAGTGTTGTGTAGCATTTAATGAAATCAAGCCTTGCATTAAATGCAAGCATAGGCTCATATACTTAGTAGAGACCAAAGAGAGGTTGGTAAGAAGATGTTTCGGTGAAGGGTACACTTACTTTTGCTGTAACAATTTTACACCACAAATGCAAGAGAGAGAAAGGGGGTAGGTAGAGAGTTTGCTGTAGAAAACTTTAGAGATATTTGCCTATAAACACACGTCCAATTCCATGCATTTTCTTTTTACACAAATACAAGTTTTTGCTGAGAGTTATCATCCATTTTCAAGCAAGAATACAGGAGCTTATTTACAGGTGAGTAATCACTCACAAGTCTAGTTTCATTTGCAAGTTCTGTAAACAGTTTGTGTGTGTGCTTTCATAGATTATCACCAATGCAAGTTCACAAGTTTATTAACACCAGTATATATGATTAGTACATCAAGTTCATGTCATCATTCAACTATGTATGCAAGTGTAAATGAAAAATAAACGAGTTCATCACCATAGTTAATCAAAGAAGACACTGCTGTTTGTTTACTGTCAAAACAACTCCTCTGTTATGTGAATCTATACCTGGTTGATCACAAATCACAAGTATACAAACATATATATATGTTATACTTATATACGAATATATATATAACCTTTATAGCATGAACAAAAATCAAGTAAACATGTTTTGAAAACAAGAAAACAGCAGAAGCAGTATTCTCTGTATCCACACTTTCAAATCCGAAAATCCAAACATCGGGGAATTGAATTACAGAGATTCGAATGCAATCGTGGTAGCAAATGATGATTTTTAAAAGTAGTTTCATGATTTTTAATGTCGAGATGAGGGAGAATGATCGAGATAGTCGAAAATGATATTTTGGCCAAATTCTGGCGATCGGCGACGTTGATGGTCGGGGCATGGAGCGTGGAGGAGTTGGACACATCGGAGAACATGGAAAAAATACCCCATGATTTTTCGAGTGAGTGATTCGAGCTGTCGAGCTCGATTTAGGTTTTGAGGGGGTAAATGGGTTCGACATTTTGGCGGCGACGTGGGGGCCCCACAGGCGTGCGAGTTGGCCGAGGTTGGACGTGGAGTAACGTTGGGTCTTGGCGAAGGTGGTGGCGGCGGTGCGAGGTGCTCAGGCGGTCTGAGGCGATGGGGCGAGCTCGGTTTTGGTGGAGTGCTTTTTGATGCTGTGTACTGGAAAAATGGTGGAGCATCGATTTCGAGGAGGAGGCGATAATCGGAGGTGGTGACTGGTCAGTGGCGATCAGTGGCGAAGATGGAGTTTGTGGGTGGTGGTTCGGTAGTCGTACGGTGGCGGGGGAGGCCGTGCACGTGCACAGCTGTGCACGTTTGCACAGTAGATCGAGAGCAAGAAAATGGAGAAGGAAGGGCGTGGCTTGGAACGATGGATTTGAGTGATCCATCAGTGGATCACCATGGTTTCGGAGCTGATCGAAGTGGCTTGGCACGAGATATTTGGCGCGTGGGTTTGGCAAGTGAACATCGGTGGTCACCCGTGGTTATCACTTGATTTTGAGATGCCGAAATTGACTTGGTAAATACAAGCGAGAACCGATTTCTAATGCAAGAATTTAATTAAATCGAATTTAATTAAATTAAATAAATAAATATAATTATTCAATAAATAATTAATTTAAATAAAAATAGAGTTTTTATTTAATATGGCATAAACCAGTGGAACGGTCAAGACGACAAATGAGGTCCCAGAATCGAAGTTGTTCGAAGAAGTTCGTCGAGTTAGAACTTGAGTTTTAAAAGATAATTTAATTTAAATAAATTATAAAACAATTTATTTAAATTTAAATAAAAGAAATAAATACAACAACTTGTGTACGACGTACACACTTCAACTGATCAATGATAAAAGATATTTTTCATATCCGAGATGAACCAGAGAATTATATATTGTATATATAAACTAAATACAAAATGTGTAAACTAAATTAAAGACAGTCAAGCTGATAATAAATTATCGACTATAAAAGATATTTCGTACATCGTTTCGAAGAGTCCGGAATTTACATTCCACTTCGACTCGAATTTTACGACGTATACCGGAAATCGATAAAGATGAAGAATGCAAGCACTATTCCAAAATAGTATCTACGGTCTGTTCAATCCCAGAACAGATTCGAACAGTCGGATGTCTGACAACGTATATCGATCAGATTTTACACATCGACTTTACATAAGTGTATTATGTTGGTGGTGGAGAGATTCGTTTCTTTAGCCTTATACCCAGAATATGTTTGTGGAAACAAATGAGTGATATGTCAGATAGGACGGTGTGATATTCAAAGACGTTGAGGAATAATCCGTCAAACGGTAACGTGACTTCAAACCTCACAACCCGGGAAAGACAATAGTCGGGCTAGGCAGCATGGCTAGTTGGGTCATACCCAAGCAGGGTATATTATCACCATCTAGAGTAACTCCTGTTGTTTCTCAATCTATTTTCACTGCTGTTACCTTCGGTAATCGGTCGGTCATTCCCAACCGTGGAGGTGGTAATATATTCGTTACACTCAAGCTAAATGAGTGGACGGTTATGTGTGGCCGGGTTTGCAGGATGTTCTTGTTGAAACCCAGTGTATCTTCTCTAGAGTACACTGATCGGTGGGTGCTCCCATACCCTGTCAGTTAGAAACCAAATTCCAATAAGCACTCAACAGTTTAGATCTTATTCTATGTACGTGAACGTGAGATGCAAGCGATTCACTAGATGATTATTTATTTGATAAATACTATCGTAAATATCAAACGTTTTGATATTAAAAATACAAGGGTCGTTTCCCATATATTAGTTATGGATTGGGCTTAAGATTTCTAAGTAATTGAATCTATTAATAACGGAACACCTTATTCCTTATTTCCCTGTTTACATCTTTTTCACTGTGTTTACTCACACCAGTCCCCTGACTGACCCGGAGTTTATTTTCTGTGTTTTCCCTAAACTCATGGGTACTCATAAAATTTATTATGAGTAGGCAAGTAATTCAGGTTGGCAAATGGAACCTTACGAAGTTCAAGTTGCAGGACAAGTCTAGTAGTTTCACTACACCTATGTATCCAGTTAGATTTGTATTTCCCTATCATGATGTATTATTATGTGAATGTACTATGATGATGTAAGTTGTTGATGTATTATGATGTATCAGACCCTATGATGTAATGTATTTGTATTTTTAAATTCCGCTGTGAGATTTCTGATAACTTCTTATTCTTCTATTCTATTAGTTCTATCTTTTCTATCTCATCTGCTAATTTCTTTCAATAATGACACGTTTTTCGGAGGGTCGAAAATCGCGCCATTACAGGTTGTTGTTTAGTTCATAACATGGTTTGGGTTTTTTTACTGTCATTAGGCTTCATATGAAGCTTAGGATGATTGCATATTTCCTCTATATCACGTCTAGATTTCAGATCGTCTTTAGTCTTGCCCTTAACATTCAAAACAATATTAAATATATTATTAAATACGTTTTTCTCGTTATGCATCACGTCAATGTTATGACGGATTAAGTGATTTTTCCAATAAGGCAATTTCCGGAATGTACTCTGTTTGCATCAATTATGAGTCGTCCATTTACCTTGAATTTCAGTTTGTTGTCCGGTTTCATGTATCTTTGGATAATCTTTTACATGTTCATATATATCCTCGCTTGATCAAACCATTGATGGTTGTAGAGTCTTATGTCCATTAGCAGTGAAGTTTTTTTGTCTCTTCTAAAAGGATGATTAATATGAAGAAAACATCGATGACAATCAAATCATGAAATTTTCTCCCAAAATGGTGAGGAAAATGCTCGTGTTTCTTCTATGCAATAAGGACAAGAAAAACGATCGCTGTACTCTAACCCGAAAGCATTGCATATGCAGGAAAATCGCTAATACTCCATAACAAATAAGCGAACATCCGATTTTTTTTTGATACGTCGTATGTTTCAGCTCCTTCATACCATAATTTTTTCAACTCTTTGATTAAAGGTTGTAAGTAAACATCAATGCCCTATGTCGGATCATCAGGGCTAGGGTCGACAATTGTAAGGTGTGATTATTATAGGCCAAGATGAATATTTAGAACCAAACTGAGAAAACGGTGAGAAGTCATCTGTACATAAACCTAGTCTAACGTTGCGGCTTTCCGCTGCGAAATCAGCATATTTCTTATCAAAATATTTCCATGCTTCTCCATCGGATGGTTGTGTCAACATACCTTCTTGAGGTGTTCCCACACTGTGCCATCTCATATGATGCGCTTTTACAGATGATTCATATAACCTTTGAAGTCTAGGAGTGGTAGGTAAATAATGCATACATTTGCACATAACTTCTTTTCTCTTATTTTTCCTTGCTTTGTATCTTTTTTGATATTTTTTTTACAATTTCTAAAATTAATGTCTTCTTTCCATTACAACATGCAACCATTTAAACATGCATCTATTTTTTGATATGACAAACCGAAAGATGACATAAGTTTTTTCATTTCATAATAATTTTCGTACATTAAATTATCGGATGATATATGTCGTTTAGCAGCTTGAACAACAGCTGTAAATCCAGCTTCCTGAGGTTGTATTTTGATTTCATTGCAATGTATTATGCAGTTACCGATAATTGAGTACCCCTTGTACATCCATTTCAAAGGTTTTTTTTAGCATGATCCAATAAATCATATTTTTTTTAGCTTCAACATTTTGTTCCTCTTCGACATTAACATCATTGTTACCAATTTCAACAGAAGGGAACATTGATCGTGTTGCATCTTCGACCATATGTTCTATGAGATTCGTCGTATTAACTTCATCACCAATGACCTCCACTAACTGCTCTTGATTACTAGTAGCTACAATTTCTCCATGATGATTCTACAACAAATAATTGGGTACGAAACCCTATTGGCGCAATTGAACCTTAACCATATTTGGTATTAAATAGTTCAACATTTTGCACCTACTGCATGAACAACGAATTTCTTCATCGTTTCCAATATCACTTAAAAGCAAATTCGATAAACACATGTACACCATTTAGAAAATGTTCACTTATTGCACCACTAATTTCCCTTCTTTGATGCATCCAGCTCTGACTAATAAAATAAATGACCATTTTTTCTACTTTAAAACCTAAGATGAAAAGTAAAAAAAATATTAATCATTCATTTTATTTTATTTATATTTTAATTACTTGTTTAATAAACATATACTAAATTTTATATTATTATTTTTACAAAATTTATTTTAAATAAACAACTATTGGTTCATTGACACTTATGTATCTTCTCTGATGGTCAGTCATCTTACTTCCCATTACACAATAGTAATTACATTCCGTAAACCATATCATTTTAAATGATTTTCGAAAATTTCGGCAGCATTCCCCCCGTGTTCCTTGTATCATACACAAATGCACGTACACAAGGAACGAAAAGGAAATACCATTGAACTTTTGTGAACAATTTAAGGTGATATGATTTACGAAACATAATTACTTTACAGTGTTTGTAGCTTGTCCAATACAAGGACAAATCCGACAAATGCTGTATCAGATGAATAGGGATGTACGTTTTGTTGAAAAAACGAATATCCATATAACGATCATATACAACACTTATCAGATAGTGTTTTATTAAATTTAAATATAATTAGTTTATATTTTACCGTTTTATTACATATGTACTAATTGATATATTTTTACAATTTATTAAAACTACGATGATTCGAATCAAAATCATTTGAAGTAATCCAAAACTTATTATACACCGAATCAATTCGCGTGTTCACATAGGCGCAAAACTCGTGCTCGCACAAATTATCCAAAACTACGATCAATCCTAACATAATATAAACTTCGTGTTTGCATAAATTATACTATTCGCAAAACCCTATCACACACCTACGTTCAATACTAACCAAGTCATCATAAACATACACAATATACTAAATTAGAAAATTTTGCAACTGGTAGTAGTTTGATCATCATGATGATAATAATGGTAATTAAGAAGTAATATGATGTAATAAACATACACTAGCAATCAGAAATCAATCATAATCTAAATTAGGCCTTAAATTAAAAAAACCTAAATAATAGGGTTTAGGGAAATTACCCGATTTTTCAAGAAGGGTGGAGAGGGGCTGCAACATGTCATATGTTGTTTGAGGGTGGTGGAGCGGTGGTAGCGCTGGAGGTGGGGAAATAGAATTTTAGGGGGTTATTTTCGTATGTTGTCCAATGAGCTTTAGGTTGCGAGTTCTGGAAATTATCCAGGAAATTTTCAATGGCCGCAAACGGTCCATATTCCAACAATTTCCAATGGCTTCAGATGACTTGTTTAAAAATCAACGAGCCGTTGGATGAGCTGTTGGCGGCCGTTGGAATAAGGGCGTTGGAACACGCAGTAGTTCTAGTAGTGGATTGGTGCTTTTACCATCTGCAAATTTCTGTTGAATGGGTGTTTTGAGGGAATCCTTACTGGCCATAATGATTTTCTTGATTATAGAGGCATTGTTGTCACTTCACATCGTCCATAGGTTATCTTTAACCTATCCGTTTCTCGTTCAATTAGTCCATAATGTATCTATTGTGATAATTTTCCAAGCATGTTTGAAGCCATAGATCTTCTTGAGCTCTTTGTGATTTATGTGATCCACTCCTCCTTTAGTTTTTGGGAGACCAAGAATATCGTAACTGACTTTGTGGATGCCCCCATCCATATGAATTTAGCACAAACATCATTGACCTTTTCTATAGAACAATCAGATTTTTGATGCGTTTGAATCCAGAATCTGACCTTAGCAGTTTAAATAGTGTGAAGTTCAACCCTCCCACCAAAAGAGAGGAGATTTGAACTCCACCTATTTATATTTTTTCTGATTTTAGAAATTAGTTCTCATATTCCTTATTAGTAATAATGTTTGTCGACAAAGGGACCCCAAAATATTTCACTGACAGAGAGCCTTCAGGTATCTCAAATATGCCCAGAATGTTTTATTTCTCTTTGCAAAATTTGTTGTAATAACATTTAGATTTGTGGTTGTTTAGCTTTAGCCCAACTGCTTTCCCCAAATCAGAGAAAATTTATTTCATGGCACTTGCCCCTTATTTATCAAATTTAATAGCAATGATAAAATAGTCAGCATATAAGGCCTGCAAATGAATAATGGCTGGAATAGTCCCATGTGATTACACACACACACACACACACACACACACACACACACACACACACATATATATATATATATATTTGTGTGTGTGTGCACGCGCATGTGTGTGTAGTATAACATACGTCCAACATGAAAGTCGATCATGGTCTATCTTCTTAGGCCTAGCTTGCATTCTACGAAGCTCCTCCTTCAACCCTACAAACTATTGCGGTTGTTGCTTCAAATCTTGCGTTTATGATGCGAGTGTTGAGCTAGTATTCTTTGAGTTCCTCAAACTACCATCTAAACTCTTGTTTAATTTCTCGTTTAATCTATTCTTGATCATCCTCCTTCCATCTTACACTACTCTACAATGTTATCCTTTAATATATTATCCTTAAGGTCATAATAGTTTGTATTCTTACACGAGTGCAATTAAAAGATTCTAGTTTTACCAATTAATCAAGTCCATTTTGGATGCGTAATGGTTGTAATGCATGTGGAAATAAAGAATACAATTTGAAATTAGAATAGTCCTAAATCAGTTCCTTCTTTTTGCCTAAATTCTTTGGCTACTAATCTAACCGTGAAAGCTTGCACATTACCATCGTTGTTTCGTTTTCTTTGCTATACCCACTTGCAACTAATAGGTTATGGCCCTTGAGGTAATTTCACTAGTACCTTATGCAGTTAAAGCTCCGCTAAAGCCCCGCAATGTCCCCGCTATAACCCATATCACTCTCCTATCGCTACGCTATTTTAATTTAGCGTTGATGAACAGTAGATCCGTTTTAAGTCCCGCTATTTTCTGTTGTGCCCGCTAAATCAAGGCTATTTAGCATCTTCTTTTAGCAGTATTAGTATACAAATGATGATTTGACCAGTTCTCTTTAAAAAAAATCAAAAATGTTAGCGAAAACAGCTAATTTTAAGCAGTAAGTGGCCAATATAAGCTAGAAATCTACGGTAATAATCAAATCTAGTGCGCATAGTCATGATATTATTTGATCTTTTCATATAATATTAATTAATATTCGTTCATTCTACAAAAATAATGTGAGAATGATAATTAATTATTTTTAAATATTTTTTATATCTAATTAACCTTTTTACATTTTCGCTATATCCCCGCTATTTCCCCGCTTTATCCCCGTTATACATTTTTGCACCTCCACCGTTATAGAACCACTAAGCGTTTTAACTGCACAACACTAACATAAGCATAACTATGTCATAACCGAACAATAGCGTCAAGACAAAAAGTTAGCCATACATTTACACAACCGAACTACCATAAACAATGTCATAATAGTACTACAGCTAAAGTACCATAAAAAGCTAAAATAAGCAAGCACAATAAACAATCGAACTACCTAACAAATACCATAAACTAGTGCTGGTACTGATGATTTCTTCAGAAACGTTGATCCACCCGTAAACAGTAATAATCAACAATGAGACTTAAGTTATAATTAAAATTGAGAAAATAATGACTGGTAGTAGTGACTGTAAACTTAGTCTCAGTTAATTATCACCATTATTAAATTGTTAATTTTTATAATACTTGGTTAATTATTATAAATGTATTGTTTTTTATAAAATTTAATTTATTTATTCAAATTGTTGTTATTATCATTATAAATTTTCTTAATTTATTCAAATTATTGTTTATTATTATTTTAAATTTATAAATTTGCTCATAGATTTTTCTTGCGGCACATGTAGGCATGCCTATCTTCTCTTAGGCATATCATCAAATTGTTCTCAAGCACTCCGCAAATGTCCAACTCCACGACTGATGCCATCTTTCGTCGTCTTCGTACCCACGTGACTTTCACACAAGCAAGCTAACTTCTGCATCTTTTTTTCACTCACTACACCTCTACTTCTCTGCTGTAGACACAACATATAACTTCTGCATAACCACTTCACAAAACTACATTATAAATCCAACAACCAAATTATCAAACAACTACAACAACCACGAACTCCACTGCTTTGACAAAAAACCACCACTGCCTGCACCAACCTCCCCTCTGTTCACTTTATACACCATCAGACAACACTACTTCAACACAACTACCACAACTTCCAGTGCATAAACAATAAATTACTATACCCCTCACATAATAGAAATCCACCCATCTCATCCAAAACTAATTTGTTTACTGCCTATTCCTCCTCCATTGTCTGAAACACCCACTACAACCTCATACCAGAACAACCAAAATATAGCCTAACCTTCAACTCTTTTCCAATTCCAATGTAAGACCACCTCGCCTCTAAACTTCACCAAAATACTTCAAAAATGTTCATTTCTAATTCACCGTAGTCTTTCCCCTGCAATACTCAACTTCCGAAATCCTGAAAGCCAGCAGAGCCTCGCCTTCCAATTAACCTTCTATCACTCACTTCACCTGTGCACTTCAATTGGAACAACCGACGTGCATCGCCAGTTACCACTATTGCTCAATCTCTAGAACGTCTCGCCATTCCACATCAACATGCATGGTTCCCAATCTCACATCAAATGTCATTGCGATCTCACTTCTGTAAGTTTATCGACCACCATGAACGACCTGCTTCAGCTACTCATCCTCATCGTACATACTCACACTCTTTGCCTGCAATCACATTCACTTGCTCGGCAAACCGCGGCTTTGTCTTGGCCATCTTCAATAAATAACAATGTACACTTTATCTCTGTAAAAACTTCAGGAAGCTCGGACTCTAGGCATATTCAGACTTAATTCTTTATTAAAAGACACATCATACAAGCACAAAATGATGATACCGATGGGGAAACAACTTGGCATATGAGAAAGAGCTTCATGGATTCACTTAGTTCCTGCTTTGGTCATCTCTTCACCACAACATATTTTAACATCCAATACATAGCAAACCACCACCATAATTAGTTAATTTATTATAATACAAATGCATGCAGTAGCAAATTTGCATACTTAATAATAACTTAACAGCCTAATACAGTCATGAAAACTCTATCTCAAGCATCAAAAACTCATTGTCGCACAAATAAAGCTCACTTTTAAAACGTTTACACCTTTTATTCCTCAGAAACTCAAAAAATGCACCATTATAAATCAACTGCACTGCTTCATTCAATCACCCAAACGCCAATGTTTGCCCCGTACACAGATCGACGTGCATCATAGCACCATGCTCGACTAAAAACAGCAGCCAGACCTCAAAGCATTCATTTCCACAAACTTATTGAAGCTTTGAGAACCCGGATCCGCTAGCAAAGCGATGCCGAACTCCTTTCTAGCTTAGCCCATGCTTACTGACATAAAAATGCCGTAATGATGGCCAACGGCCAGTAAAATTTCATAGTGGCTACTGCTGTCGGGAAATATCACCCTGGATCAAACTCTCCGCTTTGATACCACTTGTTGAGAATAACATAGATGGAAAGATAAAGAGAAACTGGGTTCATTTTTTCATTAAAGAAACAACCTAAATATATAGGCAGATACAAGCACATGTTATACATAAAAACTTGATCTAATAACTAGATAAACATATGACTCGTAATTAATCACTACGCAGTATGTGTATTGCATCATGTTTCCACTTATGTACCTAGACTTGTTCAAAGATAACGTCTAAAATCCCCTAACATATTTAATATTGGTAAACTCTTACTGTTCTCGTTGAACAGGCTAACTCATAAATGTCCACCTTGTCATCTCACTTTTCATCTACTTTTCTGAAAAGTTTATCTTTTTGATAACAAACAAAATAATGGTAAATGAAGTGTGAAAAATTGTAACCTTGATAGTCCAGTAGAAAATGAGCTATGGCTGCTATGTTGAATATGCCTGCATACACCCTTGCTTAATAGGAAAATAAATGGAGCTACATTGTCAGAGCAGCAAGTGCAAGAATACCACAAAAGAGGTAACATTTTGTCAAATTATCTGCGGTATATAACTTTTTGCTTTGTAGATAAATCACTGATACACATGTTTTTTAGACATTTTTTAAATAAAGCAATTTAGATTATATAATATGGTGATCGTACTGGCTTTTAATATCTAAATATCTTGAGTGTACACTAGTAAAATATAATTATGTTTGTACTGACTGCCATAGGACTTCAATGATACGCAGACATAAAGCTCTAATAACATCTTGTACAATAACAATATTCTACCATGAAAATTAGCTTCAATAAACAATACCTTGGGTTGTAGTTGATGAGGAATACATTTTTTTAGGACATAACATCAACGATATCGACCAAAGTTCCAGGATTTTTCATGTTTTGATTACATAAAACAGAATATGGTATTACATTTTTTAGTTAAGAAGCTCTCCTTACTCCCAACCCAAGCTCTCCATCATTACCTCTACTTACGCATCAATGAAAATTAGTCATAAGACAAAAGATTTAAAAGAAACATACTTGTGGTATTTTCTTTGAACAGTAAATTGTTTTTTAAGTGATTCAATCCACATTTTCTCACCTAAAAAAAGCACAACATCTCTAGAGACAAGTTTCTTCTTGTTAACAAATGCATTTCATCCTGTTGTAAGAAGATGTCTGCGTGATTATCCTGTAAAAATAAACTATGTAGTTCGTTCTAGATATTCCAAAATATTTGGAAATTTCAATTACGCTGCCTTATGAATATTATATATATATATACATACATACATACATGTATGTGTGTGTGTTCTACGTGTTTATATGGAATGTAAAACCACTCTTATTGGTAGGGATAATTGAGTATTTCAGAGTTTGTGAATTGAAGGGGAAAAAATCTATTATAAGAACCCTTCTACTAACTTCAGATTGTTGGGTAAACTTGAAATAAAATATTGGAAATGATAAAAATGATGAGTCATGTGTCTTTAGAGTCAACTATCATGTTAGTTCATAAAGTGTTGTGTCTATTAGATGTGTCTATTTAATAAGTATTGGTAAAGGGTCAAGTCAATTAATGATATGTCAAAAAATGTTGGAAACAATAATTTGAAATTTATTAGTGTATGAAGTCTAGGTGTCATTTGAGTCAAGTAATGTGTCTTTATGTCAAGAGTTTTATGGAAGTTAGTGTGTCTATTAAATAAGTATGTGTCTCTTAGTTTAATGTAGTGTCTATTGTGAATTGGTGTGTCTCTTAAGTTGAAGGGTCATGTAAGGCTATCTATAAAAAGCCTATTCTCATTTGGTTATGAAGCAAGAGAGAAAGTGAAAGCAATAAAGAAAGAAAGAAATTCAGCAAATGAATAAAATTTAATATTGTTTTCTCCTCTTCTTCAATCCAACAAATTGGTATCAGAGCTAGGTTGAGACAATGGTATTTTTATTCTTTTCATCGTTCGTTCTCACAAAGGAAAATTATGAAAGATGGAGTAACAAAAAAAAAAGAAGAGTTGATCTCCAAAGGACTATGGGAGATTGTTGAGAATGGCTACGAATGGCCAAAGGATGTTAAAAACATGACAGAGAAAGAGCGTAAAGAATTTTTAAGCTTGAGACGGAGAGATCATCAAGCTCGTGTTTTGATGAGTGAGAACGTTGAAGGAGAAGCATGGAATCATATTAATGGAGAGAAAACCGCGAAAGATTCGTGGAACTTGTTGAAAGTAGTGTACGCAAACAAGGAGCCCCTAATGGAGAATAAAGAAGAAGAGGAAGAAAATGAAGGAGTTGAAAATGAAGATATTGGAAGTAAAGAAAAAGAGGATGAAACACTTGCTATGAATTCAAAATCTGATGAAAAAGAACATAAAGAAGATGTAACGACCTAGGTATTCCGGCCTCGGCAATCGACATAAATACCTTTACCGTAACTCATGCCGACCCTCTAAGCACCGAAACACTGGATAGTTATTAGAAAGAAATTAGAGGGTGAGATGAGAAAGAAAGAAATATTAGAACAGAAGAAGAAGAAGGACTAACACAACACAGAGTCTCACATCGCAGCGGAACAAAATATAATACAGAAGTAAATCTTTATTTAAAACTTTTGAAATACTTACATTATCAGAGTGCATCACAACATCTGGACAGCTGTAATAATCTGTCCTCATATACACCACAGCGGAATAGTAGTTATAGAGTATCATACGTTTGGACTCTTCCAGCTCGTCTCTTCATAGCGGTCGATAACCTGAACCTGTACAACCCGGTCTAACCCGAGCATTTACAAAACACCGGGTCAGTCTGGTGAACCAGAGTGAGAAAACTCGCACAGTATTTGGGTGAGCATCCAACTTGATTTTAGAGTTCAAAAAAAACCTTTTCGAAGAAAAGAATAATCGTAAGACCAAATCCACACATAAACACGGACGGTTTTTACCTTACGATAACCCAAAACAATTTGAAATCAATATCTTGTCTGATATTATAATAATGTCTAAATACAAGTAAATAACAATCTAGTGGAACGCTTGCATCTCACGCTCCACGTATATAGTATACAATCAAAACCCGCAGGCGCTTATTGGAGATTGGATTCCATCTATGACAAGGTATGGGACCACCTGCCGATAGTGTATCTCTAGAGACGAATACACTGGGTTCAACAAGAACGTCTTGCAACCCGGCCCTCACATGACCGACCACTCATTTCGCTTGAGTGTATCGAATGTATATCACTGACGGTTGGGATCAGCAACCGTCTCCCGAAAAGGGACAGCATCGAAACATAGATTTAAGAAGCAAATAGGATTTCCTCTAGATAGGTGATTATACACCCTAATGGGAGCGACCCACATAGCCATGCTGCCTGCCCGATTTTTGTCATTTCCCGGTTGATGAGGCTTGAGGTCAGAACACATCTGGTCATCATTCACTTTGAATGCCACATCATCAGATCCTCCAGATATCACTAATTGATGTCCACAAAAATACTCTAGCAGCAGCTAAGAGATTGGCAATTCTCCGCCAACACTATAACACGTTTGAAGAAATCAACGTACGTGATCCCTTTGGAAATACTCTGTCAGATACTCGTCCATACAAGTCATCCAGGAACAGGATGAACCAAAGGCACTCTCCTACTGCATCCAATATAGGAATCACTCCATGGATCAATAGCGAGAAGTCCATGCAATCCGTAGATTACAACCACGACAGAATCACAGCTTATCTCTGGTTGCCAGGTAGAGAATATTAGTGGTTCTTCCGTTTTTGAAAATCAACGGTCTTCACAGCACCACTCGATCATCTTCTGATCTCTTCACGTATCTGTTGGTCGGAATGGTTTTCGAATATAAATTCGATCTCGGTCTTTCCATACCAACAATCGTATTGGACTGTTTTGATAGTCGGTGTTATAACTATCAAAATATACAGTGTTTCAATCATGACAAACAGATGAGTTTACTGGTTCAGTATTCAGCATCACTTGGCTTTTAACAACTGATTTACTTTTGTTAAATTAAAACTTCCAATTCTTTTAATATTCAAAAATACGATATTTGAATAACTCTAATTCGATTAACTCTAATTGATTAACTCTAATATTTGACTTAACTCCATTCGCTTGACTCTAGATCGCGGCGATCACAATGGTTACGCCTGATTCCCTCAGGAAACATCCGACCGCCGTAGGCTATTCGCAGCCCTGCGAATTACGCTAGCAGTCGTACGAAATGGCAACTCATCTTGAATAACTATGTTTGACTAACTTTAGCTCGAATAACTATATTTCTATATAATACACTAATGTCCTCAAAACCAATTCTTTATGTACTTAGTAAATAACTTATAACCATATTCAAGTCCCCACTTAATTCTTCCTTCCCACATGTCTGTTACACCATTCTCTATTATTTAAATAGGAAAATCCATTAGTTTTAATAAGGGAATTTGTAGCATATATGTTATAGCGCTGTTTAGGTTTACAAAACATTGACTATAGCAACAACGCTAAAATCGCTATTAGATTCACAAAACATATATTATAACAACAGCGCTAAAATTGCTGTTAAGATTTTCAAAACATATTCACTAACGTCTCTTACGATTACCAACTAATACTATCTTAAGATAATCCCGATGTTGTTCAAGTTGGGGTATTTTTAATTACCTCTCAGACCTTGATCAAACAACGTTCTTATCCTCAGATGAATATCAGTTGTAACCAACCCGATATACCATTCCAGTTTCAAAACAATTCACATCATAACTTGGATTGGGTTATACGACCCTATAACCCACTTCTTTGACACATATTCACTTATTTGCAATCCCCTTCCAAATCTATTTAACCATTCTCCACTTTGGAAATCCTATTTCAATTTCCCTTTTTCCTTGATCTCTTTTCAAATAATGTTAATCCAATGTTAACGCTTCTACACTTTGAATTCCATTTATATATATCCTGGTTTATCTTAAACCCTTTGATCCAATCTCCTTTCACTTAATTCCTATGATTAAGTAACATCTATTTCCTTTCACTATTCAACTGGATTACATCTCATATTCGATCACTTTTTAAATGACTTCCCATTTAAAAAGAAATTTTCCAAATTATCATTTATTTACAATAATAACTTATTCGATCGTTTACTACCCCAGTAGTTAATTTCTTTATTAACTAAATTAAATAGTAAATCCATTTTTAAAAACCTTATTTAAATTTAAACGATATTCCTGAAAACTATTTAAATCAAATACATCAATTTGAAATCACTTCTAATTCAAAATGGTCGATTAATTAACTCAAACTCAATCATCTCGTTAACTGATTTCAATCAATCCTCACCTTAAATTAATTAAAAATACAATTAATTTAAATAAATTCCATTAATTATTCCTTTACACAACGATTATCAAAGTTTGACCACTCTATTCCTTTTTCTTATTCTCATACTTGTAAATCTGATTAACATCAGCATTCTCTTTGTAAAATAAATTAATAACCAATCAAAGTCTTAAATAAATAAAATATTTCTTTATTTTTCTTAAATAACTTTGATTCAAAATGATATAATTTCAAAAATCTAACTTTGGTTATAAAATAAACTTTATAACCTGTGACGACAAGGAATTTCGCTCGGTCCGAACCAATCGCTAAACCGACCCAGACCGTTCGAAAACGCCCTATCGTTTGAGAACACGACAAAATAGAACGCATACGGAAGAACATTTCATTGTATATTACAACAATGCATCAGATTACAAGAATATACAGAGTATAAATGAATATTACACAGAAATATCAGAGATTTAAATTATATTTAAATACATAGCAGCGGAAAATAATACAATACACAACTAGAAGAGATATACGGATACAAAGCTTTCCGGATATCATTCCAGCTGTAAACCAGGATCCTATGAATATAAATCTGCAAAACCAAAACTACTAGCTGCCCGTGTCAAAATAAGGGCACCCAGAGTTTAGGTTAAAACAATAAACTCCAGGTCAGTCATGGGACTGGTGTGAGAACTAAAACAGTTAATCTTTATTTTAAAGTTACGTAAATCAAGGGACCACGCCGTATAACACGGAACGGGTTTCCTCCCAAGAATACCAGTGCATAAAACAACAGCGCAATGCTAAATAAAGAAAAATGAAGCTGTTATAAGACCCAGGTCCTATCACACAATGCAACGCAAGCCGGGGGATAGGGTTTTCCCTTATAACAGCCAAAGAATGCTTGATACGTTTAAAACAAATCGTTTGATACTATTATAAGTGCATAGTGTATAAAACAACTTCAAATCATAAGTATCAATCATAGGCGGCATGGGTACCATATATCATGTCGCCGTACTAGTTCTACAAATAAAACCGCAAATGTCACGTATTTGGAAATTGGATTTCCGTCTATGAACCGAGGCAAAAGATAGTCCTCAACCGATTCGAGACAATCTAGCCCATGTCTCAGGAACAGCCGCAACTGCCCCATGGAGCGACAGGGCCGGTCCACCGATGTGGATTATTATGCCTGAACACTACGTTTCCCCGCCCTTTGGGGCGTAAATGAGCCAACAAATGACTCCATCGGACACGAATCGTCCGATCAAACCGAGGCGCCTCGCAACAGCAACAACCACATAAGTCAAACTCGTCAGGGCGTGTAAAACCACTGACGCCACTTTTTAGCTAGAAGGAAACGCATGCCCTCCCTGAGGTCCGTCTCCCGTTTTTGGTTCATACCGGGTGTGAAACTCGCGAATTCACGTTACACAAAGCTGTGCCACACAGGCTGTGCTTTGATCATCACCACAAGACTTTGCTTTTCAACAGAAGCCTCGATCAATTGCCACTTAGGCATGCCACACAGGCAATTCACTCCATGCGTTTGATATCCATCAGTATATAACCCCTGAGCTCGTATGTCTCAGAGAAGGGCGTTAAGCAAGAGAATAAATTCTCCGCCGCCAAACAGATATATATTTAATAGAGATCAATCACACGGACTAAAATCCAATGTCAGACACACAGTCCATTTACAAGTCCGTTCTGGGTCTGAACGAAACCGGAGGCACCTAGTACCTCGCATATCCATCGATCTCCAAGTACGTCTGGACGATCACAAACTGTTTCCATCTTCTTGGGTGTACAGCCCAATCAAGATCATCAGTAATGACCCAAACGACGTGAAGACTTCTGGTCTTCGACCACCGTCTTCATCTTCGACACCACGTCGAATCAGTTATTCAGAATGGGATAAACCCGGTCTTTCTGAATAACTCGCGTATATTTTATAAAAGTGTTACACAAACACAACATACGCCTCATTCCAATTCAGAATATTCTTTTATTCAAATATTCCTATACTTTGGGAAAAGTTCCCATTAATTTTATCCAAGATAAATCCTTTAAATTTATTCTTTAATCACCTTTGAATATCAATTCAAACTAGTCGGGATTAGCGAACCACACCGAAGTAATCATTTATTTTATTTCCCGATCCCAACCTATTCATCCCATGAAGTAAAACTGGTAGTACTTCATATCTAACACCACAGTGTTATCGGTAATTCAATTACCATTTCACGTTTAAATCTAATTAAAGATTTAATTATCGCCTGGAGTAAAACTGGTGATACTCCATTCTCGATCATTTCAATCTTAATTAAAGATTCATTAAAACTCCACTTAGTTTTAATCTTCAACTGGGTTAAAGAATCAGTGTCCTTTAAAACACGGTTCACGATAAACCCAAAATCACATTCATTAATTATCGGGTTAAAGAACGAGTGTTATTTAAAACACTGTTCACGATAAACCCAAAAATCAATATCAATTCAATTCCAATTAAATATTATTTAATTGGTACACTTCATTAAATCTAAATAAAAAGATTTAATCTTTTCTCAACTGGGTTCAAGAACAGTGTTAGTGAAGACACCATTCACGACAAACCCAAATCACATTTGATATTAAACACAAGGCGCTGAATAGAAAATATACCGGCTTATATTCAATATCAAATTCTACGACTAACAGATATCGTATTGGAAATAACGATATATATATATATCTATATCTTTCAACTTTCCCTAACAACATTTGTATAATCACGAAATCCAACATCGAAATATTCCGAAGACAATTTCGATTCAAATCCATTCCGATGCAATCATTGGAAATTCTGGTTATTTTTAAAACCCTTTTCAAATTCAATTTATTTATTTAAAAATAAATAGAATTATATTTCTAGTTCAAAACTAGTTCATTTCGATAAAAATCTATTTTTATCTTTTCAAATATGGAGTTTTTCATCCCAAATCTTTCTAAATCATTTCTTATGATTTTACACAAATTATTACTATTTTTAATAATTTTATCAAGGCCTGTACAGTCGATTTCCATCAACGGCCATCGAACTGCACTTACAGCGACCTTTTTCAATTTTGATTTGGACATAATTCCAAATCCAACCGTTAGATTTCAAATTTCTAATATTCGTTAGAAAGCTCTTTTCGATACGAACCCAACGGTTCCGGTTTCAGGAGAATCCGACGGTCGGATCTCCCGTAATGTCCGTTTGAAATAAATGGTCGAAATTTACGAACTGCCGCGGCGCGGCGCGTTCTATTCAGGCCATTATATTATATATATATAATATATATAATATATATTTCGTCGATTTCTATTTAAAACGAATTATATAAATAGTTTTAAAATTCGTTTCAAAAGCAACTTCAACTTCCATTTCAATTCAAATCAAAGATGAATTCTTCTTTATAAATTCGTTTTAAAATTCATTTCTTTTCAATTCAAATTTCAATTCAATTTGAATTCATTTTCAATTCATTTCGAAATCGTTTTCAATTCAATTCATTTCGAAATCGTTTTCAATTCAATTCATTTCGAAATCGTTTTCAATTCATTTCATTTCGAAATCGTTTTCAATTCATTTCGAAATCGTTTTCAATTCATTTCATTTCGAAATCGTTTTCAATTCATTTCATTTCGAAATCGTTTTCAATTCATTTCATTTTGAAATCGTTTTCAATTCATTTCTTTTCGAAATGAATAGAATCGATATAAATCGTTTACGTCAAAATGGCGTCAATCTAATCAACGCGGCTTCATAAATTTCTATTTTCAAATATTCTATTTCAAATATTTCTTTTTCAAAATAGTTGTTATTATCAAAACATTTCGTTCAACACATGACCAATCTCAATGGATGAGTACTGTCAACACATGAACCTTTATTTTATATTGATAAAGATGTAAATTTTATTACTAATATATTTCGTTCAACACATGACCAATCTCAAAGGATGAGTACTGTCAACACATGAACTTTTATTTTATGTTGTTCTTTATTTTCTAAATTGGAATGAGGCCCAATCAATTACCATATAAAGTTAATTATATGGACTTTCATACAACACATGTATATAATAGCATGGAAAAATAATCAACCATCAACCAAAGTGCACTACACTGTATAAGCATCAAATATAGATATCTAACGCTTATAACAGCCTGTCAATCAATCGATCGACATATTTAATCAATCAGGATGAGTGAACTGCATATCTCATCCTAACACCCGTGTAGGGTTTCAAACAATCAAACAAATATTTTATTCGTGCAGTTGGGCGATGTGTAAAATTTATCGACCCAATCAATGTCAGTCAAATCAGTGTACATAAACAAACCGTCTGGTTTGTAAATGAATATTTTATTTATTCACATTCACGTTAAAAATTATATTTTTAACGATAAAACATTTTATTTTAATATATGAATTTCTATTCAGTTCATTCTCTTAAATAAAATGATATTTTATTTTTCTAACTTATTTTAGAAAATTTCGGCGGCATAACGGCACGATACTAGAAACGGGACGAGGCCTAGCCTTATCCCCGGTCTAGTGAAGGCCCACGCCATTCACACATCAATCAAATCAATTTCATTTCACCAAACAATTTCCATTCAATCAAATATTCTAACTAACTACTCAACCAAACAATTTAACAAACAAGCCATCCATGGTCTGTGGATGACGGGTGTCGGGTGCTACTAAACACCGTCTGCATCCTAGTATATATATAACTAGAAAAATTAAATTGAAAGGTGAGAAGTTCTCACCGATAGCTATCCTAGCTCCACGGCACTTCTAATGCAGGAAATCTTCGCCAACTCGCCTTTTTGTCGCTTTCGCCCGTATTCTCTACATATGTAAAAATCGAATTTTTACGATGCTATTCAATATATAAAAATCTGATTTTTCTTCGACTTTCAATATATAAAAATCTGATTTTTCTTCGACTTTCAATATATAAAAATCTGATTTTTCTTCGACTTTCAATATATAAAAATCTGATTTTTCTTTTTAAATCTCAAAATAAAATCAGTTTTCAAACCCTTTTCAAATTCAGTTTTTAATCCTTTTTTAAAAATTCAGTTTTTAATCTTTTTTTAAAAATTCAGTTTTTAATCTTTTTTTAAAAATTCAGTTTTTAATCTTTTTTTTTAAAATTCAGTTTTTAATCTCTAAAAATCGAAATTAGTTTTAAACTCTAAAATCGAAATCAGTTTTAAACTTTAAAATAAAAATAAAAGTAAAATAAAAATAAAAATAAAAAAACTTACTGTAAGCGAAGATGGGGGGGGGGGCGTCGGCTTCGTCGGAGCTGGCTTCCAGGGGGGCGTCGATGTCGGCGGCAGGAGGTAAAGGGGGGGCAGAGCAACGGGTGGTGGAGGCGGTCATGGGTAGCGGGGTGGTCTCGCGCGTCGAGCAGAAGGGGGGGAAGTGGAGGCTGACGCGGGTTGGCACGGGGAGGAGGGCGCCTGCCCTAGGCGGCGGCGAACGATCGGAGGGGGGGCTTCGAGCTCCTCCGATCCCCTCTTCTTCCCTTTTTTTTTTTTTTCGATTTCATTCTGATAATAACGACACGGGGGGGCTGCTTTGACCTAGTCAAAAGGAAAGGGGGTAGAGGAAAATTATATTATTTATTTAATATTTACTTTGGATTTCAAATTCTATAAAGTACCCTTACCATACAAACTCGAAATCGAACCTACCGACTGTCGTCCCTAGCGTATTACCCCCATTCCGAACACAATGGGATAGGTAACGTAGGCTGATTCGATCGTTTCGATCAGTTTTCGTCAAATTTACATTTAAATCATTATATTGAATTTTAAACGTACATTTCAAATTACCAGGGTCACATACTAACTCTAAAAATTCTCGAAAAATATTCTCTAGCTTCGTATTGACGATACGGTCCTAACAAAACTAGTTTCGTCAAATTCTGAGACCGTTTGAGAAATGGCCAATTTCCAGTCGATTAAAATCCACTGAAAATGGTCAAACGCATTTTCCTTTGCCACGCTCACATATTGATTCGAAAAATTATGAAATTTGAAACCTAGCAATAATTTAGCATCACGAACCCAACAAAACTGGTCTCGTCGAAATCCGAGGTCGTTTGCAAAATGTCCATTTTTAAGGGCCTGAATTCCATAGCGACTATTCAGAATTTTCAACTGGACATATCTTTTGATTCCCGATATGAAATCTTGATTTTTCGGATTCGTTGGAGAGATATTCACAATTAGATCCTAATGTTTTTGGTTTCACTAAAATCCGGATTGTTTTTCACCCGGTATATTCAATTGAAGTTTGAAATCGAATTATCGAACTACCGCGCCATTTTCAAATCTATTTATAATTATATATAATTATTTATATTCTAACGACGACGTATATAATATATACATTGGAATTATATTCAAAATAAATTTCTCGTCGATATTATTTAAAATAATTCATTTTAAATAATCAAAATTCGCTAAAATGGCCAAAATAAAAATTTCAAACTGGCTCGCATTTTTCGGGTTGTTACAATCTCCCCCACTTAAAACTTTTCGTCCCCGAAAAGGAACAAAGTCGAAAGTGGTTTGATTAATCAGCCCTACGTTCGATCTGGTTTCCATTCTCCAACTTTTCAATTTCTGAGAATTTTCAAAATTTCAAAAATTTGGCTAATGCCCTAAATTTTCGAAAAATTTCGCCATAACCTCCCCTGCACCGGGAGCATCGGGGAATTTCAAATAGCTTCCCCGGTCCTTCAGATCTCAAAAAGAAAAAGAAAAAGCCAAGCGGCTAGCCAATAGGCTCATAAAATCATCATCACCCAAACAAAACAGTAAATTATGTAGTAAAAATGTACCTATTTGTCGGGCAAACAAATTTTATTCTCTGCTCTAGCCTCCTTGCTATGACCTGTTCAAGGTAAGTATATGTATATGCAAACAAACGCAACCAATTTTCAATACAATTCAATATTTGACTAAATTAGGCGCAATGGTTAAAAATTGTCAAACAAATAAACAAACAACACAAACATCAATCAATTAGTGAATTATCATTTGAAATTCATAACTTTGATACATAGTCAAATCAGATTTTTGATGCCAAATCACCATAATAAGCCCTATCTAATTTGGGTTCTCACACCAGTCAATAGGAAATATATAGAAATCTCACCTTCGTCACTCGAAAATAAATACTGGCGACAGTGCCCCATCACCAGAATTATCCCCGGGCAACTAGAGTATGATTCTATAACCATCCAGTATATTAAAACTTCGAATACACGTTTGCAAGACGCATATGCAAAATCTTTATATATCGGATTGTCCAAATCAATATAAATAAATAATCAAATACGAATAATTGATTTAAATTTTCAAAACAAAACTTGTTTTTACTTTAAAAATTTACTCTTCACACTCGTTCTAGGATACTACTGATCCCATCTCTAACGAGTCATTCCCATTGGATATTACTAATCCAATATCTGATGAATTCTTTCGTATGGTTCTAATGTGTCTTGTTCTTGAGCTCTGTAAACCAAAGCTCTGATACCAACTGTGACGGCAAGGAATTTCGCTCGGTCCGAACCAGTCGCTAAACCGACCCAGACCGTTCGAAAACGCCCTATCGTTTGAGAACACGACAAAATAGAACGCATACGGAAGAACATTTCATTGTATATTACAACAATGCATCAGATTACAAGAATATACAGAGTATAAATGAATATTACACAGAAATATCAGAGATTTAAATTATATTTAAATACATAGCAGCGGAAAATAATACAATACACAACTAGAAGAGATATACGGATACAAAGCTTTCCGGATATCATTCCAGCTGTAAACCAGGATCCTGTGAATATAAATCTGCAAAACCAAAACTACTAGCTGCCCGTGTCAAAATAAGGGCACCCAGAGTTTAGGTTAAAACAATAAACTCCAGGTCAGTCATGGGACTGGTGTGAGAACTAAAACAGTTAATCTTTATTTTAAAATTAGGTAAATCAAGGGACCACGCCGTATAACACGGAACGGGTTTCCTCCCAAGAATACCAGTGCATAAAACAACAGCGCAATGCTAAATAAAGAAAAATGAAGCTGTTATAAGACCCAGGTCCTATCACACAATGCAACGCAAGCCGGGGGATAGGGTTTTCCCTTATAACAGCCAAAGAATGCTTGATACGTTTAAAACAAATCGTTTGATACTATTATAAGTGCATAGTGTATAAAACAACTTCAAATCATAAGTATCAATCATAGGCGGCATGGGTACCATATATCATGTCGCCGTACTAGTTCTACAAATAAAACCGCAAATGTCACGTATTTGGAAATTGGATTTCCGTCTATGAACCGAGGCAAAAGATAGTCCTCAACCGATTCGAGACAATCTAGCCCATGTCTCAGGAACAGCCGCAACTGCCCCATGGAGCGACATGGCCGATCCACCGATGTGGATTATTATGCCTGAACACTACGTTTCCCTGCCCTTTGGGGCGTAAATGAGCCAACAAATGACTCCATCGGACCCGGATCGTCCGATCAAACCGAGGCGCCTCGCAACAGCAACAACCACATAAGTCAAACTCGTCAGGGCGTGTAAAACCACTGACGCCACTTTTTAGCTAGAAGGAAACGCATGCCCTCCCTGAGGTCCGTCTCCCGTTTTTGGTTCATACCGGGTGTGAAACTCGCGAATTCACATTACACAAAGCTGTGCCACACAGGCTGTGCTTTGATCATCACCACAAGACTTTGCTTTTCAACAGAAGCCTCGATCAATTGCCACTTAGGCATGCCACACAGGCAATTCACTCCATGCGTTTGATATCCATCAGTATATAACCCCTGAGCTCGTATGTCTCAGAGAAGGGCGTTAAGCAAGAGAATAAATTCTCCGCCGCCAAACAGATATATATTTAATAGAGATCAATCACACGGACTAAAATCCAATGTCAGACACACAGTCCATTTACAAGTCCGTTCTGGGTCTGAACGAAACCGGAGGCACCTAGTACCTCGCATATCCATCGATCTCCAAGTACGTCTGGACGATCACAAACTGTTTCCATCTTCTTGGGTGTACAGCCCAATCAAGATCATCAGTAATGACCCAAACGACGTGAAGACTTCTGGTCTTCGACCACCGTCTTCATCTTCGACACCACGTCGAATCAGTTATTCAGAATGGGATAAACCCGGTCTTTCTGAATAACTCGCGTATATTTTATAAAAGTGTTACACAAACACAACATACGCCTCATTCCAATTCAGAATATTCTTTTATTCAAATATTCCTATACTTTGGGAAAAGTTCCCATTAATTTTATCCAAGATAAATCCTTTAAATTTATTCTTTAATCACCTTTGAATATCAATTCAAACTAGTCGGGATTAGTGAACCACACCGAAGTAATCATTTATTTTATTTCCCGATCTCAACCTATTCATCCCATGAAGTAAAACTGGTAGTACTTCATATCTAACACCACAGTGTTATCGGTAATTCAATTACCATTTCACGTTTAAATCTAATTAAAGATTTAATTATCGCCTGGAGTAAAACTGGTGATACTCCATTCTCGATCATTTCAATCTTAATTAAAGATTCATTAAAACTCCACTTAGTTTTAATCTTCAACTGGGTTAAAGAATCAGTGTCCTTTAAAACACGGTTCACGATAAACCCAAAATCACATTCATTAATTATCGGGTTAAAGAACGAGTATTATTTAAAACACTGTTCACGATAAACCCAAAAATCAATATCAATTCAATTCCAATTAAATATTATTTAATTGGTACACTTCATTAAATCTAAATAAAAAGATTTAATCTTTTCTCAACTCGGTTCAAGAACAGTGTTAGTGAAGACACCATTCACGACAAACCCAAATCACATTTGATATTAAACACAAGGCTCTGAATAGAAAATATACCGGCTTATATTCAATATCAAATTCTACGACTAACAGATATCGTATTGGAAATAACGATATATATATCTATATCTTTCAACTTTCCCTAACAACATTTGTATAATCACGAAATCCAACATCGAAATATTCCGAAGACAATTTCGATTCAAATCCATTCCGATGCAATCATTGGAAATTCTGGTTATTTTTAAAACCCTTTTCAAATTCAATTTATTTATTTAAAAATAAATAGAATTATATTTCTAGTTCAAAACTAGTTCATTTCGATAAAAATCTATTTTTATCTTTTCAAATATGGAGTTTTTCATCCCAAATCTTTCTAAATCATTTCTTATGATTTTACACAAATTATTACTATTTTTAATAATTTTATCAAGGCCTGTACAGTCGATTTCCATCAACGGCCATCGAACTGCACTTACAGCGACCTTTTTCAATTTTGATTTGGACATAATTCCAAATCCAACCGTTAGATTTCAAATTTCTAATATTCGTTAGAAAGCTCTTTTCGATACGAACCCAACGGTTCCGGTTTCAGGAGAATCCGACGGTCGGATCTCCCGTAATGTCCGTTTGAAATAAATGGTCGAAATTTACGAACTGCCGCGGCGCGGCGCGTTCTATTCAGGCCATTATATTATATATATAATATATATAATGTATATTTCGTCGATTTCTATTTAAAACGAATTATATAAATAGTTTTAAAATTCGTTTCAAAAGCAACTTCAACTTCCATTTCAATTCAAATCAAAGTTGAATTCTTCTTTATAAATTCGTTTTAAAATTCATTTCTTTTCAATTCAAATTTCAATTCAATTTGAATTCATTTTCAATTCATTTCGAAATCGTTTTCAATTCAATTCATTTCGAAATCGTTTTCAATTCAATTCATTTCGAAATCGTTTTCAATTCATTTCATTTCGAAATCGTTTTCAATTCAATTCATTTCGAAATCGTTTTCAATTCATTTCATTTCGAAATCGTTTTCAATTCATTTCATTTCGAAATCGTTTTCAATTCATTTCATTTCGAAATCGTTTTCAATTCATTTCTTTTCGAAATGAATAGAATCGATATAAATCGTTTACGTCAAAATGGCGTCAATCTAATCAACGCGGCTTCATAAATTTCTATTTTCAAATATTCTATTTCAAATATTTCTTTTTCAAAATAGTTGTTATTATCAAAACATTTCGTTCAACACATGACCAATCTCAATGGATGAGTACTGTCAACACATGAACCTTTATTTTATATTGATAAAGATGTAAATTTTATTACTAATATATTTCGTTCAACACATGACCAATCTCAAAGGATGAGTACTGTCAACACATGAACTTTTATTTTATGTTGTTCTTTATTTTCTAAATTGGAATGAGGCCCAATCAATTACCATATAAAGTTAATTATATGGACTTTCATACAACACATGTATATAATAGCGTGGAAAAATAATCAACCATCAACCAAAGTGCACTACACTGTATAAGCATCAAATATAGTTATCTAACGCTTATAACAGCCTGTCAATCAATCGATCGACATATTTAATCAATCAGGATGAGTGAACTGCATATCTCATCCTAACACCCGTGTAGGGTTTCAAACAATCAAACAAATATTTTATTCGTGCAGTTGGGCGATGTGTAAAATTTATCGACCCAATCAATGTCAGTCAAATCAGTGTACATAAACAAACCGTCTGGTTTGTAAATGAATATTTTATTTATTCACATTCACGTTAAAAATTATATTTTTAACGATAAAACATTTTATTTTAATATATGAATTTCTATTCAGTTCATTCTCTTAAATAAAATGATATTTTATTTTTCTAACTTATTTTAGAAAATTTCGGCGGCATAACGGCACGATACTAGAAACGGGACGAGGCCTAGCCTTATCCCCGGTCTAGTGAAGGCCCACGCCATTCACACATCAATCAAATCAATTTCATTTCACCAAACAATTTCCATTCAATCAAATATTCTAACTAACTACTCAACCAAACAATTTAACAAACAAGCCATCCATGGTCTGTGGATGACGGGTGTCGGGTGCTACTAAACACCGTCTGCATCCTAGTATATATATAACTAGAAAAATTAAATTGAAAGGTGAGAAGTTCTCACCGATAGCTATCCTAGCTCCACGGCACTTCTAATGCAGGAAATCTTCGCCAACTCGCCTTTTTGTCGCTTTCGCCCGTATTCTCTACATATGTAAAAATCGAATTTTTACGATGCTATTCAATATATAAAAATCTGATTTTTCTTCGACTTTCAATATATAAAAATCTGATTTTTCTTCGACTTTCAATATATAAAAATCTGATTTTTCTTCGACTTTCAATATATAAAAATCTGATTTTTCTTTTTAAATCTCAAAATAAAATCAGTTTTCAAACCCTTTTCAAATTCAGTTTTTAATCCTTTTTTAAAAATTCAGTTTTTAATCTTTTTTTAAAAATTCAGTTTTTAATCTTTTTTTAAAAATTCAGCTTTTAATCTTTTTTTTTAAAATTCAGTTTTTAATCTCTAAAAATCGAAATTAGTTTTAAACTCTAAAATCGAAATCAGTTTTAAACTTTAAAATAAAAATAAAAGTAAAATAAAAATAAAAATAAAAAAACTTACTGTAAGCGAAGATGGGGGGGGGGGGGGGGCGTCGGCTTCGTCGGAGCTGGCTTCCAGGGGGGCGTCGATGTCGGCGGCAGGAGGTAAAGGGGGGGGGGGGCAGAGCAACGGGTGGTGGAGGCGGTCATGGGTAGCGGGGTGGTCTCGCGCGTCGAGCAAAAGGGGGGGAAGTGGAGGCTGACGCGGGTTGGCACGGGGAGGAGGGCGCCTGCCCTAGGCGGCGGCGAACGATCGGAGGGGGGGGGGGCTTCGAGCTCCTCCGATCCCCTCTTCTTCCCTTTTTTTTTTTTCGATTTCATTCTGATAATAACGACACGGGGGGGCTGCTTTGACCTAGTCAAAAGGAAAGGGGGTAGAGGAAAATTATATTATTTATTTAATATTTACTTTGGATTTCAAATTCTATAAAGTACCCTTACCATACAAACTCGAAATCGAACCTGCCGACTGTCGTCCCTAGCGTATTACCCCCATTCCGAACACAATGGGATAGGTAACGTAGGCTGATTCGATCGTTTCGATCAGTTTTCGTCAAATTTACATTTAAATCATTATATTGAATTTTAAACGTACATTTCAAATTACCAGGGTCACATACTAACTCTAAAAATTCTCGAAAAATATTCTCTAGCTTCGTATTGACGATACGGTCCTAACAAAACTAGTTTCGTCAAATTCTGAGACCGTTTGAGAAATGGCCAATTTCCAGTCGATTAAAATCCACTGAAAATGGTCAAACGCATTTTCCTTTGCCACGCTCACATATTGATTCGAAAAATTATGAAATTTGAAACCTAGCAATAATTTAGCATCACGAACCCAACAAAACTGGTCTCGTCGAAATCCGAGGTCGTTTGCAAAATGTCCATTTTTAAGGGCCTGAATTCCATAGCGACTATTCAGAAGTTTCAACTGGACATATCTTTTGATTCCCGATATGAAATCTTGATTTTTCGGATTCGTTGGAGAGATATTCACAATTAGATCCTAATGTTTTTGGTTTCACTAAAATCCGGATTGTTTTGCACCCGGTATATTCAATTGAAGTTTGAAATCGAATTATCGAACTACCGCGCCATTTTCAAATCTATTTATAATTATATATAATTATTTATATTCTAACGACGACGTATATAATATATACGTTGGAATTATATTCAAAATAAATTTCTCGTCGATATTATTTAAAATAATTCATTTTAAATAATCAAAATTCGCTAAAATGGCCAAAATAAAAATTTCAAACTGGCTCGCATTTTTCGGGTTGTTACATAACCTTAACTCTATCGATTCACCTGACGGCGAATCAATATCTATAACCCTGATTGAATTTATAGGCCATACTCTGCCAACCGCTTAACCAACACCAACCATTTGTTTAAACCAAACAGATGTTGAATACTCAGTGAATAATCAACGATCAAATCAATCACATTTAACTGATAATAAATAACAACCATTTAACACCCACCAAATAACAGAACAATGCAAACAATTAAGCACGCTTATAAATAAACGTGACCAACAAGGTGAGTTACCTCCGTTGGATCCAATCGTTAAAATAACGATTTGGTATTTCACTGAAATTAAACACAGTTTAATTTCATCGGTTTTAATCAACAAATAGATATATACTGGCAACAGTCAATCATAGCAAAAAGAGCACACAAAATAAAAACCCAATTTATATAAAATATAAATGGGAAAATACCGAGTGAGTTTAACTCACCTTGATTTGTTGTCGCTTAAGCAGTTCAGTTTCAGTTCCAATTAAATTAAACTAGTGTTCAATTTAACAATAATCTCCAGCAGTCTTCAGCCTTGTCCACGCTGGTTCCATAATGCACGATTGAGCGATACCGTCCCAACGTAATTAGTTTCGCCCAATTCTGCTCAACCAAATAAAAGTTATCTACATTTTAAATTCATAACTTTTAATTAGACTAAACAAATTTCTAAATTATATAATCAGTTTAGTAACTACTTGTTTTAGCGATAACCCGGTCTGATACTAGTTTCAGTCCATTTGTCTCATATGCTGCTTCACGTCTGAACAAAACCTATGTACCAATTATAATATTAGTTATATACTTTAAATAAATCCCTAATTATGTCTTAATACTAATAAAAAGGTTTTAATTACTTTTATTTACTAACACATTAGGCATTGCTATCTTTGATTTGGATATCATGAACAGCTTGTGCCTTCCGCCATTAGTCCGAACCTTTTTAACTAGGTCAATACTTTGTTCCACTGTTTCCTTTTGTTCACCGTTCCTTTCTTTGTTCCCAGTACTGCTCAGTTTCCAGTGCGTCCTGCATCCCTTTGTGTGTGAGACTTTGTTTCTGCTCTTATCCAGTACACGCCTGCACATGGTTATTTTAATTCATGATTTACGTTAGTGGCATAATTTAAAACTTTAATTAATATAATTAATTACTTAATTACTTAAGATTAGGCTAGTTAAACCTTTCGTTTACGTTTGTATAATAGGATGTTCCACGTCTTCTGGAATGCTTCCTTCGAGTTCACACAGTACCACCTATATGTGTCTTTACTACTGTTACTGCTCACATGCACTTCAGCCCATCCATCCACTCTGTCTCTTCTCTATCCTTTACCTCACGCAATGACTTCAACACCAAAACAATCCTCCTAACGCCTGCTTTCACTCTCCTTTCCGCACTATTGTTCCCCCTTGTTTTTTTTCCGCTCCATTTACCCATATTTGATTTACGTGAGTTACTCAAACCCAACGCATCCACTGTCTCCCGTCAACCCAAAGTTCCACCACCTCCTCAAACACCCGTCCTCTCACAACCACCGCGAAGACCTCCTTATCGCTGCCAACCGCTCCTCTGGACCACACTTACCATCGCTCCTCCTCAAGTTCGACCACCGCACCCTTTTCAAGACAGGATTTTTGCCAATACAGTGGCCCGCGACGGATCCTGGCCTTCGAACACAGAGATCTCGAGGCCCTGAAGGTTTTTGCTATTGAAACCTTATAGGAATAGTGAACGGGTTTGATAATTTATAAGGAAGAAGAGATCGAAAGTTTTGTTTCCTTTATTTGTAGAAGTGGCGGCGCTCGAGAATGAAAATTTAGGGTTAGACTGTTAAAATGGGGTATATATAGTGTGAACAAAACCATATAATAATATTATACGAAACTTCGTGGTGAAGTAGTTGATAAAAACTACCACAAACGATTTCTGTTTACTGATAAAAAGGCTTATCCTGATGTAAAACGATGTTCCAGACCCAATGAGACAAGTTTCGTCGCAATCCGAGGTCGTTTAAAAAAAAAATTCCTTTATAAAACCAGAAATAAACACGCTTTTTAATTTTCCACGATCACCAGGTAAATCAAATCAACTCGAAACTGCGAACACCGACGATAACTTTTCGATACGAACCCAATGGCACTAGTTTCGTCGCATTCTGAGACTGTTTCCCTGATTGGCCATTTTTACGTGCACCGCATTGCCATTTTTAACGCCAAATTTTCCGATCTCTAAAAATAACAAACTATATACCTACCCTGACTATAATCGACGCTGCGAACTCAACAGAACTGGTTTCGTGGCTTAATTCGATTGTCTGTTCAAATTATGCCCAAATACCCCTTTATTTAATTAAATACGCGTTAGAGAAAATAACTGGGCGCTTACGACTACCGTGGTCACATACAACATCGGTTTTCCACGCAGTTTGATTTTCTGACAATAATTTAACGATACGGTTCTAATGAAACTGGTTTCATCGAAAACAAAGTCCGTTTGTAAAACGGCTATTTTAACGGTCGATAACGATTCCCACAGCGATTATTTCAAATTTTGATTTTGCCATAACTATCAAACTATAACAAAAAATCTGGATTTTTCTCTTCCATATGAAAATTATCGTCAATACGGTTCCAACATATCTTGTTTCACAGAAATCCGACTTAAATCGAATCCTGTATTCTCAGTTGAAGTTCAAAACTCAAATTACGAACTGCACGCCATTTTCAAGCTCGATTTATAATTATATAAATATATAACGTTCGACCTTCGTTTTAAATAACGAATTAAATATTAAATTCCATCGATATTCCAAATATAATATTTAAATTAAATAAATTAAATTAAATATTTGACTGCCAAAAATACGGGTCGTTACATTCTTCCCCCCTTAAAATAATTTCGTCCTCGAAATTGCTAAGGTAAGAAAGGACGTTATAACCCATTTATTTTCAAATCTAATTTAGTTTTAAATCCAAACCCAATTCAATACTGTAAATAAATATTTTCAAAAATATTGAAAATTTTCTAACACTTTAAATTTTCGAAATTTTTTGCTAGCACCTCCTTTGTACGGCTTAATCGGTACAACTACAACTCGCCTTCCTAGGCCTTCTCCAATCCAAAAGAAAATAAAACAGCCAAGCGGCTTGCCAAATAGGCTCATAAACCTCCAAACCCATATAAAAATAAACGTGTACCTTTTTGTCGGGCATATCATTATATCCTTTCCATCTGCTACCCTGTCAGCATATACAAATGCAATCCCAAACAAAATTCCAATTTTATTCTCAAAACCAAATCCTTCACGCATCCAAGCCAACTCCCATTCTTAACTCAATTTCCATCCATTAACAATTTCAACTCTTAACTTACCAGTCCGACATCATTCCAGATTCCTGTCTCCCAATTCAAAATCTGGTTCTGCTCGATGTAATATATCTCGATTCAATTTCCAGTTAATTGGTTCCAATTCGATTCATATTTGCTTTCACAAGTATCTATTTAAATTTGGCCTTTGTTCAAACAATTTCTCTGGGAGTTTTTAAACAGTTCAGCTCTTTCAAAAATCAAATATTCCTTTCAGGATTCAAAACAACTTGTTTTTCTCAAAGCAATTCAAAACAAAATCTTTGGTAGTAATCCATCACTTACCACTCGAAAATGAACACCGATGATGTCCGGATCATCATCGGAATCTATTTTCCAGTTATCGAAGTGAGTTCAATATTATGTCACTTTAAAAACCAGTTCTAAACACTTTCATTTTGAAATCCATTTCAAAATATCCCTTTCAATGCTTGTAACAAATTTAAAATCTCCCAGGATTTTAAAAATCTCATATATTCAATCCAAGTTTATTTACAACACCTTTCCCACTTTTGGGAATTTTAATTCCAATTCTGATTTTAATTTCAGATTTAATAAATCTGATTTTATATTATACGAATTCTAATTGGTTATTTATATAACCATTTCAATTATAATCAACCAACACATCCAATGTACTATAATACTTCAAATATATAGATTTTCTTTATATCAAAATATAATTTGGGTAAATTATTTCATTTACCCTTTTTTCAAAACATACTGCGTCGATTTATCGTACTTGAGTGTTTAGAAACTCCTATCGATACAGTGGATCAAACCGATCGACCAGAATTCATAAACAACTCATACAAATAAATCTCCACAATATAAAACAATTTTTTTATAAAATCTACAAATACGTCCACTCATATATAAACACTCAACTCAATCTAGGGTATTGCTAACCCCATCTCTACTGAGTCATGCCACAGAGCCAAGGTACTTACTTAACCTTCAGCTCTGATACCACTGTAACGACCTAGGTATTCCGGCCTCGGCAATCGACATAAATACCTTTACCGTAACTCATGCCGACCCTCTAAGCACTGAAACACTGGATAGTTATTAGAAAGAAATTAGAGGGTGAGATAAGAAAGAAAGAAATATTAGAATAGAAGAAGAAGAAGAAGGACTAACACAACACAGAGTCTCACATCGCAGCGGAACAAAATATAATACAGAAGTAAATCTTTATTTAAAACTTTTGAAATACTTACATTATCAGAGTGCATCACAACATCTGGACAGCTGTAATAATCTGTCCTCATATACACCACAGCGGAATAGTAGTTATAGAGTATCATACGTCTGGACTCTTCCAGCTCGTCTCTTCATAGCGGTCGATAACCTGAACCTGTACAACCCGGTCTAACCCGAGCATTTACAAAACACCGGGTCAGTCTGGTGAACCAGAGTGAGAAAACTCGCACAGTATTTGGGTGAGCATCCAACTTGATTTTAGAGTTCAAAAAAAACCTTTTCGAAGAAAAGAATAATCGTAAGACCAAATCCACACATAAACACGGACGGTTTTTACCTTACGATAACCCAAAACAATTTGAAATCAATATCTTGTCTGATATTATAATAATGTCTAAATACAAGTAAATAACAATCTAGTGGAACGCTTGCATCTCACGCTCCACGTATATAGTATACAATCAAAACCCGCAGGCGCTTATTGGAGATTGGATTCCATCTATGACAAGGTATGGGACCACCTGCCGATAGTGTATCTCTAGAGACGAATACACTGGGTTCAACAAGAACGTCTTGCAACCCGGCCCTCACATGACCGACCACTCATTTCGCTTGAGTGTATCGAATGTATATCACCGACGGTTGGGATCAGCAACCGTCTCCCGAAAAGGGACAGCATCGAAACATAGATTTAAGAAGCAAATAGGATTTCCTCTAGATAGGTGATTATACACCCTAATGGGAGCGACCCACATAGCCATGCTGCCTGCCCGATTTTTGTCATTTCCCGGTTGATGAGGCTTGAGGTCAGAACACATCTGGTCATCATTCACTTTGAATGCCACATCATCAGATCCTCCAGATATCACTAATTGATGTCCACAAAAATACTCTAGCAGCAGCTAAGAGATTGGCAATTCTCCGCCAACACTATAACACGTTTGAAGAAATCAACGTACGTGATCCCTTTGGAAATACTCTATCAGATACTCGTCCATACAAGTCATCCAGGAACAGGATGAACCGAAGGCACTCTCCTACTGCATCCAATATAGGAATCACCCCATGGATCAATAGCGAGAAGTCCATGCAATCCGTAGATTACAACCACGACAGAATCACAGCTTATCTCTGGTTGCCAGGCAGAGAATATTAGTGGTTCTTCCGTTTTTGAAAATCAACGGTCTTCACAGCACCACTCGATCATCTTCTGATCTCTTCACGCATCTGTTGGTCGGAATGGTTTTCGAATATAAATTCGATCCCGGTCTTTCCATACCAACAATCGTATTGGACTGTTTTGATAGTCGGTGTTATAACTATCAAAATATACAGTGTTTCAGTCATGACAAACAGATGAGTTTACTGGTTCAGTATTCAGCATCACTTGGCCTTTAACAACTGATTTACTTTTGTTAAATTAAAACTTCCAATTCTTTTAATATTCAAAAATACGATATTTGAATAACTCTAATTCGATTAACTCTAATTGATTAACTCTAATATTTGACTTAACTCCATTCGCTTGACTCTAGATCGCGGCGATCACAATGGTTACGCCTGATTCCCTCAGGAAACATCCGACCGCCGTAGGCTATTCGCAGCCCTGCGAATTACGCTAGCAGTCGTACGAAATGGCAACTCATCTTGAATAACTATGTTTGACTAACTTTAGCTCGAATAACTATATTTCTATATAATACACTAATGTCCTCAAAACCAATTCTTTATGTACTTAGTAAATAACTTATAACCATATTCAAGTCCCCACTTAATTCTTCCTTCCCACATGTCTGTTACACCATTCTCTATTATTTAAATAGGAAAATCCATTAGTTTTAATAAGGGAATTTGTAGCACATATGTTATAGCGCTGTTTAGGTTTACAAAACATTGACTATAGCAACAGCGCTAAAATCGCTATTAGATTCACAAAACATATATTATAACAACAGCGCTAAAATTGCTGTTAAGATTTTCAAAACATATTCACTAACGTCTCTTACGATTACCAACTAATACTATCTTAAGATAATCCCGATGTTGTTCAAGTTGGGGTATTTTTAATTACCTCTCAGACCTTGATCAAACAACGTTCTTATCCTCAGATGAATATCAGTTGTAACCAACCCGATATACCATTCCAGTTTCAAAACAATTCACATCATAACTTGGATTGGGTTATACGACCCTATAACCCACTTCTTTGACACCTATTCACTTATTTGCAATCCCCTTCCAAATCTATTTAACCATTCTCCACTTTGGAAATCCTATTTCAATTTCCCTTTTTCCTTGATCTCTTTTCAAATAATGTTAATCCAATGTTAACGCTTCTACACTTTGAATTCCATTTATATATATCCTGGTTTATCTTAAACCCTTTGATCTAATCTCCTTTCACTTAATTCCTATGATTAAGTAACATCTATTTCCTTTCACTATTCAACTGGATTACATCTCATATTCGATCACTTTTTAAATGACTTCCCATTTAAAAAGAAATTTTCCAAATTATCATTTATTTACAATAATAACTTATTCGATCGTTTACTACCCCAGTAGTTAATTTCTTTATTAACTAAATTAAATAGTAAATCCATTTTTAAAAACCTTATTTAAATTTAAACGATATTCCTGAAAACTATTTAAATCAAATACATCAATTTGAAATCACTTCTAATTCAAAATGGTCGATTAATTAACTCAAACTCAATCATCTCGTTAACTGATTTCAATCAATCCTCACCTTAAATTAATTAAAAATACAATTAATTTAAATAAATTCCATTAATTATTCCTTTACACAACGATTATCAAAGTTTGACCACTCTATTCCTTTTTCTTATTCTCATACTTGTAAATCTGATTAACATCAGCATTCTCTTTGTAAAATAAATTAATAACCAATCAAAGTCTTAAATAAATAAAATATTTCTTTATTTTTCTTAAATAACTTTGATTCAAAATGATATAATTTCAAAAATCTAACTTTGGTTATAAAATAAACTTTATAACCTTAACTCTATCGATTCACCTGACGGCGAATCAATATCTATAACCCTGATTGAATTTATAGGCCATACTCTGCCAACCACTTAACCAACGCCAACCATTTGTTTAAACCAAACAGATGTTGAATACTCAGTGAATAATCAACGATCAAATCAATCACATTTAACTGATAATAAATAACAACCATTTAACACCCACCAAATAACAGAACAATGCAAACAATTAAGCACGCTTATAAATAAACGTGACCAACAGGGTGAGTTACCTCCATTGGATCCAATCATTAAAATAACGATTTGGTATTTCACTGAAATTAAACACAGTTTAATTTCATCGGTTTTAATCAACAAATAGATATATACTGGCAACAGTCAATCATAGCAAAAAGAGCACACAAAATAAAAACCCAATTTATATAAAATATAAATGGGAAAATACTGAGTGAGTTTAACTCACCTTGATTTGTTGTCGCTTAAGCAGTTCAGTTTCAGTTCCAATTAAATTAAACTAGTGTTCAATTTAACAATAATCTCCAGCAGTCTTCAGCCTTGTCCACGCTGGTTCCATAATGCACGATTGAGCGATACCGTCCCAACGTAATTAGTTTCGCCCAATTCTGCTCAACCAAATAAAAGTTATCTACATTTTAAATTCATAACTTTTAATTAGACTAAACAAATTTCTAAATTATATAATCAGTTTAGTAACTACTTGTTTTAGCGATAACCCGGTCTGATACTAGTTTCAGTCCATTTGTCTCATATGCTGCTTCACGTCTGAACAAAACCTATGTACCAATTATAATATTAGTTATATACTTTAAATAAATCCCTAATTATGTCTTAATACTAATAAAAAGGTTTTAATTACTTTTATTTACTAACACATTAGGCATTGCTATCTTTGATTTGGATATCATGAACAGCTTGTGCCTTCCGCCATTAGTCCGAACCTTTTTAACTAGGTCAATACTTTGTTCCACTGTTTCCTTTTGTTCACCGTTCCTTTCTTTGTTCCCAGTACTGCTCAGTTTCCAGTGCGTCCTGCATCCCTTTGTGTGTGAGACTTTGTTTCTGCTCTTATCCAGTACACGCCTGCACATGGTTATTTTAATTCATGATTTACGTTAGTGGCATAATTTAAAACTTTAATTAATATAATTAATTACTTAATTACTTAAGATTAGGCTAGTTAAACCTTTCGTTTACGTTTGTATAACAGGATGTTCCACGTCTTCTGGAATGCTTCCTTCGAGTTCACACAGTACCACCTATATGTGTTTTTACTACTGTTACTGCTCACATGCACTTCAGCCCATCCATCCACTCTGTCTCTTCTCCATCCTTTACCTCACGCAATGACTTCAACACCAAAACAATCCTCCTAACGCCTGCTTTCACTCTCCTTTCCGCACTACTGTTCCCCCTTGTTTTTTTTCCGCTCCATTTACCCATATTTGACTTACGTGAGTTACTCAAACCCAACGCCTCCACTGTCTCCCGTCAACCCAAAGTTCCACCACCTCCTCAAACACCCGTCCTCTCACAACCACCGCGAAGACCTCCTTATCGCTGCCAACCGCTCCTCTGGACCGCACTTACCATCGCTCCTCCTCAAGTTCGACCACTGCACCCTTTTCAAGACAGGATTTTTGCCAATACAGTGGCCCGCGACGGATCCTGGCCTTCGAACACAGAGATCTCGAGGCCCTGAAGGTTTTTGCTGTTGAAACCTTATAGGAATAGTGAACGGGTTTGATAATTTATAAGGAAGAAGAGATCGAAAGTTTTGTTTCCTTTATTTGTAGAAGTGGCGGCGCTCGAGAATGAAAATTTAGGGTTAGACTGTTAAGTTGGGGTATATATAGTGTGAACAAAACCATATAATAATATTATACGAAACTTCGTGGTGAAGTAGTTGATAAAAACTACCACAAACGATTTTTGTTTACTGATAAAAAGGCTTATCCTGATGTAAAACGATGTTCCAGACCCAATGAGACAAGTTTCGTCGCAATCCGAGGTCGTTTAAAAAAAATTCCTTTATAAAACCAGAAATAAACACGCTTTTTAATTTTCCACGATCACCAGGTAAATCAAATCAACTCGAAACTGCGAACACCGACGATATCTTTTCGATACGAACCCAATGGCACTAGTTTCGTCGCATTCTGAGACTGTTTCCCTGATTGGCCATTTTTACGCGCACCGCATTGCCATTTTTAACGCCAAATTTTCCGATCTCTAAAAATAACAAACTATATACCTACCCTGACTATAATCGACGCTGCGAACTCAACAGAACTGGTTTCGTGGCTTAATTCGATTGTCTATTCAAATTATGCCCAAATACCCCTTTATTTAATTAAATACGCGTTAGATAAAATAACTGGGCGCTTACGACTACCGTAGTCACATACAACATCGGTTTTCCACGCAGTTTGATTTTCTAACAATAATTTAACGATACGGTTCTAATGAAACTGGTTTCATCGAAAACAGAGTCCGTTTGTAAAACGGCTATTTTAACGGTCGATAACGATTCCCACAGCGATTATTTCAAATTTTGATTTTGCCATAACTATCAAACTATAACACAAAATCTGGATTTTTCTCTTCCATATGAAAATTATCGTCAATACGGTTCCAACATATCTTGTTTCATAGAAATCCGACTTAAATCGAATCCTGTATTCTCAGTTGAAGTTCAAAACTCAAATTACGAACTGCACGCCATTTCAAGCTCGATTTATAATTATATAAATATATAACGTTCGACCTTCGTTTTAAATAACGAATTAAATATTAAATTCCATCGATATTCCAAATATAATATTTAAATTAAATAAATTAAATTAAATATTTGACTGCCAAAAATACGGGTCGTTACAGAAGACAAAGTTGAAGAAAATGAAAAGATAGAAGAGGCTGTCGACGATAAAGCAATGCATGAAGAAACAAATGAGTTAAAAACTCAACAAGTGAGCATTGCACAACATGTTGAGGAGAGTAAAGGTAGTGCTACAATCGTGATGAAGGAGTTGAGTATTTCAGCTGGCTCCATACATATTGGAAAGAAAAACATTGAAGATGATGTAGCTTCTTTAGAGAAGAAGGCAGAAAAGATTTGTGTTGCCAAAGAAAGACCAAATGAAGCGGTGGCATATGGAGCAGCTGTGCAAACAGCGATCATCACTAGAGAAGGCAAACAGAAGGTGCATCACTTGCCTTTCATGGATGTTACTCCTTTGTCTTTAGGAGTGGAAATGGCTGGAGCAATGGCTGTGTTAATCCCTAGAAACAAAACCATTCCTGCGAGGAAGGAGCTGGTATTTTCAACCTACTCGGATAACGAGCTGGGATTATTCATTCAGGTATATGGAGGAAGAAGAAACGTCACTGAAAATGTGATTGAACTCATTATAGAGATGCTTGGTACATGTAAAAAGGTTACAGTGCCTGTTGGAACCAAAAGTGAAGAAAGCAAGGATATGATCAAGGCGGAGAAAGTTAGAGCGCTTAACTTGAAAGGGAAACAAGCTGGATCTATAGAAATTGCATTGAGAAAGAGAAGTAGAGCAGCTTCGAAAATTTCACACTCATCTAACGATAATAAAGATGAAATTGAAGAATTATTTGTCGATAGGAAGATTGCTCAGCCAATGGAACCCATGCAATCGGAAGATAAATGGTCAACTTCTGAAACAAGATTTATTGCTGATATTGCGGAAAAAGTACTGCATGGTAAGTTGATAACAACAAAGAAAGCGAGAAAAGAAGAGGAGCTTAAGACATTCAACCCTAAAGAGGTCAGAAAGAAAATTTCAAATTAAGGGGTAGTGTTGGAAACAATAATTTGAAATTTATTAGTGCATGAAGTCTAGGTGTCATTTGAGTCAAGTAATGTGTCTTTATGTCAAGAGTCTTATGGAAGTTAGTGTGTCTATTAAATAAGTATGTGTCTCTTAGTTTAATGTAGTGTCTATTGTGAATTGGTGTGTCTCTTAAGTTGAAGGGTCATGTAAGGCTATCTATATAAAGCCTATTCTCATTTGGTTATGAAGCAACATGCGAGACAATAACATGATTATGCACACTAGATTTGATGACTATAATAAATTTTATTATATATTAGACACTTATGCATTAAAATTAGCTCTTTACACTAACTTTATTGATATTTTTATAAAGATAGCTAATCAAATCAAGCTTATGTATTAATATTGCTAAATCGGGTGCTAAAACCCTTGATTAAGCGATTGCAGCGGAAAATAGTAGGGCTAAAAGCGGATCTACTGTTCATTTGTGTGAAATTAAAGTAGCATAGCGGTGGAAGAACACTACGAACTATAACATGGATTTTGCGGGGCTTTAACTGCATAGTGCTAGTGCTAGTGCATTTGTTTATGTATTTTGTCGTTCTTTGAATGTGTACGTGTATATATATTTTGTGGTTTTTTAATGTGTTATGTTTAAATGTGTACGTGTTTATGTATTACGTTATTATATAAGTTTTGAACAAATTGAATTGGAGGCGAACTCAAAGGTAGATGTAAGTAACGTTAAAAGTATAGCATTTTCAGTGGCGTTTTAGAAACGCTGCAAAAAAATAAGTAGCATTAAAAAATCCACAAAAAAACAATAACATAGTTATCGAGAATCTTTTTGGTTGCGATTCAGAAACGCTGCAAAACATAACTTTCTCATCGTTTAAAAAGCGCTGCCAAAAATATATTTATAGTGGTGTTGAACTAAATGCAAGTAAAAATCCATGATTTTTACTTGCATGTTTTCTCGCTGCTTTTGTCGAAATGCCACCATAAGTTTCGGTGGCGTTTTTTGTATGCCACCAAAAATGATTTTTTTTTTTTTGTAGTATGTTTGAGGATAAATCTTGTGACAATCGCTCATAACTCCTACACTTAACAAGAGAAATAATGGGCTGAAATACATGCCAGGCAGCTATGGGTGATCATCAAGGTGGGATAACACAAACGAAACCAATCGTATAACTCACAACGCAAGGATAAAGTATAACAGAATATATACAACAACAATAATAGTGAAGAAAAATTGCCTAAAATCTTAAAACTTTTCATATCACCATGAAGAATCCATAAAACATTGGATAGCACTATAAGAGTCTGTACAAAGTTGCCTCACTACAAGTCACTTAGAGCATACATCAACATAACAGCGGAAAAACACCAATAGTAGATAGTAAAAACTAATACATAAGCTTCATGCTTGGTGTCGCTTAGAAGCATCGTCCTCATCAAGATATCACCTTTCATCTGCTACTCAGTCTTCCCATCTAAAACCGGATTTATAACCCAAGGTAATAAGAAGGAGACATAAAACCTTGAGTCAGACAATAATCTTAATGAGAGATAAAACAACTAACTAACATCATCAATGAAGTATATGAAAATAGGTAGATTAATCATCTAATTTACCAATTATATAACCAGAGAAGAACCCAACTCGTCTCCTCCATATCTAACAGTGGTAGCCTTTACAACAACCAGATAGAAACAACAGTACATTCATGGCAATCAATTATCAAGCGTAGACCATCCTAATCGATATCGACATCTCCCAAGCACAAGCCCCAAAGGCCTAAACCAACATTAGAAAAACACCCAAGAGACATCTTTTTCATCGTCAGACAATCTACACAAGACGATACAGCAAAACAATCATCATCCATGACTTTGGCTATTACTGCCAATCCTGCTTTTAAACCATCGTTAATCGTATGACCAGCTCAACACCTTACCGACCGTCAAGGACTAATGGTAAACCCTGGTTCTAGCAAAATTCCAAACGCCATCGTTCTCATATCTAGGCCCGTCGTGCCGCCTAGGGTACTGGACCAGCCACCTCTAGTCTTTTGGGTGTCCCCATTATACCTCTACTTTGAGTCTGCTAGAACCTACGACAACAATAATCCGTCGACGTTCAGTACCTCTAGCCATCCAACCTGATGATTGTTCATTAGCTCAAGCAACTTCTCGAGCACCGTTATCCACGAACTCACAACCTTGAGTCATCTTCACTTCGTTGCATTACGACGATCAATGAATACTTCGTAACACTTCGAACATTCCTTCTTAAATCCGCGTCGAAGCCACAACCACCATCGAGCCGAAAACATACGTCATTTGGTCAATAATCGATTTATAGTGTTTCACCCCGACGCATCAGGTCACAAACAACCCGATTCATTAGGTCATAATTGACCCGACTTATCAGATCACAATTGAACTGACTCATTAGGTCACAATTGATCTGACTCATCAGGTCACAATTGACCCGACTCATCAGGTCACAATTGACCCGACTCATCAGGTCACAATTGATCGGACTCATCAGGTCACAACTGACCCGACTCATTAGGTCACAAACAACCCGACTCATTAGGTCACAAACGACCTGACTCATATAGTCACAATTGACTCGACTCTATGGGTCACAAACGACCCGACTCTATGGGTCACAAACGACCTGACTCTATGGGTCAAAACGACCCGACTATATGGATAAAAAATGACCCAACTTCATTTCTTGAGCAAGAAGCCATGCGATCCATCCAAAAAAAACCCGACTCCAGATCTGACCAATCTATCTCCAATCTCGACCAATCCACCACCAAACAATAACATCGATGCAAACAACTCATCTAAACCATCTAATTCAATCATCAACACTTTATGAAATCATCAACAACACTTAAACGATAATTATTCATCATACGACCATATGGAATTCACCAAATCATGATAAATCAATAAATAAACAAAACGATGGGTCTAAACTTGCATATACATACGAATTACCATAAGAATTATCAATTGAAGTTGCTACATTAGATCCTATGGTAATTAAAATGAATATATACTTACAATGATATAGATCTAGGTGAAAACAAATTTAAATGATGAAAATAAGATCAAAAAACCCATATACTTGATTGAATCCATGTGAGAGATGCTTAATTATCACTCACTAATTCTTCAAATTAACTTGAAATCACTAAATTCCCAATACGGACAGTAAAGAATGATATTCAAACCCCTCAATTTGATGCAATCTTCCTTCACTCGATGTTGATCTAGCTTTGCTTGGTGTAGATCTTCAATCTTCTCGTGTAGATCTTAAAATCTTAAAGGAGGAAAGGTGTATTTGATTAAGCAAGGAGGATCACAAGCTCAACCAAATGAGATAATAAAGAAAGTAACTATTCTCCATGCCTCTACCGACTATTTATAGCCTCCAACTAGCCCACTAATGGGCCACACCAAATCAGCCCATTAACGACTAATCAAATCTATACATAAATTGTGTAGCACTAAAATAGCGATTTCTCCAAACCGCTGAACCAAATCTTTAATGTGACCACTCTACGGAATTGGAAACATCATTTCCTTTCCAATGAAACCAATCACAACACCTGATTCGATACCGATCAAAAGTTATTCCCTGTACAAAACCGAGAGGGGCAAGATGGTCATAAATAAAATTGGTAAAAATTATGGACTGTCTTACATCCTCATAACCAACATATCAAAATATGAGAATGATCCAACCCTCAGAGAATTGAATAAAAATATTTTATGATCCTCCGATACGTAAAATGCGGGTCGTTACAAATCTAGTTGTCTGTATGCTTTAGATTTTTCAGGATATCTTAACGAATAAACTTTTCAAGGCTCTTGGACTGATTTTAGTTCATTTTGAATTTGTCAACCTATAGGATGAAATTCTCCCCCGCACTTTTGGATATCTTAGATTAGGTTTTTGATCATTTCATAACTCGCAAGGAAAGACTTTAGTTTTTTTAAGGTGATTTTATTGACATGTAGTGAGTAATGATTCACCTCACAAGTTAACCCGTAATTTAGCATTTAACAACTTGAAAATTACTAATCAACTGAAGTACGTATTATTTTTTCTTTCAGCAAAGCCATTTTGTTGTGGTATGTAAGAAGACATATGCTGATGAGTAATCCCATATTCTTCAAAGAAGTTAGAGAATTTGGTAGAGAAATATTCTCCTTCTCTATTACTATGTAGGATCTTTATTTTTCAACACTTCTGATTTTCAACTTCTGTTTTATAGCGTTTTAACACTACAACAAAAACACCATATTACAACTTTAATTTTACAACGGTGCATAAAGCACTATTGTAATAGATCCTTTTTTACAACGGTGCAAAACGCACTGTTGTAATAAATGTTTTTTACAACGGTAAAATAATCACTGTTGTAAAGAACATATATATTACCATATCACAACTTTAATTTTACAACGGTGCATTAAGCACCGTTGTAATAGATTCTTTTTTACAACGGTGCAATAATCACTGTTGTAAAGAACATATATATTACCATATTACAACTTTAATTTTACAACGGTGCAAAAGCACCGTTGTAATAGATCAAGTTTGAGCTCTTTAGCTCTCCAATGGTTCCTTTAGGATTCATTTTCACTTCAAGGATCCTGAAACAAAGAGCTTCCCGCATCCTTTTGGGCAACAGAACTAATGTTGATTTTTTAAAATTCGCAATAGGTAAATTTAAACAAAAAAAAAGAAATAGTATGTGCTTCTAATTTTGTTTCAATTGGGCTACCTTTGCGAGATGGTCCCTTTTCAACGCTCGAGGCTGATTTGAATTTAGTTGCTTAAATAAAGCACTATAGTTTCCATGGTTAGCGTTTGGAATTCAATTCGGTTGGTCAACTCATGTTAATTTCCTTTGAATTTCGAATGTTATACCGCCAAGTGGACACCTAGGAATTGAATGTACCTACCTGTTTTAAACACAAGTTTCCCTGTATAGAATGGTTTTGCGATGTTCCTTCTATTTACAATCTCGAAATTGAGGGTTTTCTTATTTAAAACAGAGTCTTATTCTTCCATGCCATCATTTTCTGTTCATACGGGGGCCTCAACTACCATCATTTTCTTGTCCTATTTAAATTGCTCTAAGACTTATCACTGACCCACGAGAGGGGTACCCCATAGTCGTCAAAGTGGAAATGCCTCATAGTATATGTCTGCAATTCGAAAACCCATAAGAGAATTTAGAGCTACCATCGAGAGACAAGTATGCCAATAGGCCGCCACCTAGCTATACCTCTTGTCATCTCTTTATGTACTCGACTCGTGTCGTATCTCCGTTTAGTGGATTTTTGTAAATGGTTCTAAGCATAATGTTAACAATAAAAATTAAATACAAATATATAATAATTAATAACTAAGACTAAATAATAATTATTAATTTGAAATGTGGCACAATTCAAAGCATAATGTTGAAAACTTAGTGATTTCACACCCCTACACTTAACAATTTCCATGTTTCAATTATTCTTCCCACTGGTTGAAACGTTGTGCCTTTTGACATCGGTTCACAAACATTTCAATTGTATTCCATCGTATGCCTTTTCCATCCGTTCACATTTCCTTTTCCATCGTTTCATAGTATTCCTTTTCCATCGTATTCCACCGAAACCCTAATTCCCCTTTCGATAATCAGGCCGCTGCTGCTCAATCGCCGCTGCTCGATCGCCGCTCTTGCCTTCGGTCTCAATCGCCACTGCTCAATCGCCGCTGCTCGATCGTCGCTCTTGCCTGCTCAATCGTGATTGTAATTTTCTTCTTTCTTCTCAGAATATTTTTCTTCAATCCACTTTGTATTTAGGTTTACGTTGCTTTGTTTTGAAGAAAATAAAGGATACATGCTCGTTTTTTTTCTTTTCAATTTCCCCTGAATTGAAACCATGCTAGCTACCCTACCCTGTTGATAAAACTTAAACACATTTGATTCATCTCGTGCCCTGCTGTTACACTATTAAAATCTGAAGTGGAGATGTGTATTTGGGAACACATATACTTTGTATACACCTAGTTTATTTAGTGTTCATTTAATGAATAGCTTTCGGCCATTTATCCTTACCTCGGTTGTGTTACAAAACTGGAAACCCTGTTCTTGCACCTTGAGTATGTGAGTTTTGAACACGTTGTACCTTATCTGAAACCGTATGTTAGTAGATATACAAACCAAAAATGTTTGCACAGATGTGCCCCCACTTATAGTTTTAGAAGTAAACCTGAAAGGAAGTTTCCCTTGCTAGTGATAGATAATTGCTAAGTGATAAATAAATTACATTTCAATTACCAGCTTGAGCGAAATATACTCTGATTAAATCCATAGTTGCCTATGTTATACTTGTAATATTTTTCTTAAACCATGAGTCTTTCTTTAAATTCTTGAAATAATAAATGGGTTCTTTTGTTGTCTAAAATTGCTTACTGTTTTCCTGGCAATATTTTTTCTTCCCGTGAGTTGCCCCCTTTGAAATAAATAATTGGTTGAATTCCTGGGAATAAAATGCAAGATGCCATGCGAGATGAAATTCTCCATGCTCATGTCATTGCCGAGTCTACTTGTGCACATTAAAATTTTCCAGTCTTCTTGCATTCCAGTTACTGATGTGTCATTCCATTCTCTATTATGAACATGCCTGATTCATGCAAATAAATACATGTTGCCATGTGTGATGGTCTTTTATTTGTGTTTATTTTGATGATATATATATTATTATGCAAATACGTTGTTTTAGAGGGTGGGTCGAAGTATGATAGGTGATGCATACACACTTGCCTGCTCAATCGTGATTGTAATTTTCTTCTTTCTTCTCAGAATATTTTGCTTCATTATTTCTGAAACCGGATCTTCGTTCTGACCAGTATCTTGCTTCATTATTTCTGAAACCGGATCTTCGTTCTCAGAATATTTTGCTTCATTATACCTAAATCGATATTTCATCACACTTTTTATTTGTTTGATACTGGCTCCAGTTCTTGCTCATATATAAAAAGCTAAAATTTATAAACAAAATAAATAATAAATATATTAGATAGGCAGTGTGTTGGTTTGTATGCTGATCTGGCGGAGCAGTTTTGGTTTAGTTCCCTTGGAGCTGGTCATCTTGGTGGTGATATGGTGGTCAATGGGTTGGTTGCCATGGAGTTATCTCTAGTATGTGATGTACGTTGCGTACACTTTCCAGTAGGTCAATGGGTTGGTTGACATGGAGTTATCTCTAGTATGTGATGAACTGTTGAACCATATATGATCATTTGAGATATAAAATTCTAACAAATATATAAGTTAATATTTGTTACGTAAGAGGGGTAATCTACCAAGGTGGGTGCGTATAACCAAGTTGTACAATAATGTTGAGCACAATTCTTTATAGTAGGTCCGAAAATTAGAGGCGTTGTTTTACCAAGATGGACAAAGCATGGGTCAATCTACCAAGGTTTCATCATTTTGGCTATTACTTCCATAGTTATAAGTAGTGTGATGCTAAGGGCACGTCATTTTCCTCTTACTAATACCACGAATAAAAATAATAAGTACAATAAATTTTATGTACTTCCTAATACCATTATAAACAAATATAAGTATTTATGAATGAGTTTGGTGTTAGGAAGAATGTAGTATAAAACTTTGGTATTAGCAAGAAGAAAACGAGGTGCCCTAGCATCACACTATAAGTATTTAAGAATGAGTATTAATACATTTTTTGTTTTGTAGAATGACAAGCGAATATAGGCAAGCTATGGAAAATTTTGTATATGGGCATGTTGCGAGTGAAGGGAATCCCGAAAAAAATAGATGCCCATGTCGTGACTGTAGGAATCTAATTTGGCAAACATCAAGGGAAGTTGTGTCACACTTGATTTGTTTTGGAATGGACCCAACCTATGATATATGGATTTTTAATGGAGAAAAACGGCCATCACAAAATAAAAGTGAGACAGATACTTATAGAATGTATGTTGATGCGCAAATCTATGATGAGGAGGTAGAAGCCAATGTTGAAGCAAGACATGGGGAAGGTATTGAGGAAATGATGGAGAATGCCGAAATTCCTTTGTATCCCGGTTGTGCAAGCCACACAAAGTTGTCTGCTACAGTACTTCTTTTCAAGCACAAAGCGTGAAATGGTATATCGGACACGGCTTTTACAGAGCTTCTTAAACTTCTAAAGGATATGTTGCCTAAAGAAAACATGCTTCCTGATTCTACATATGCAACAAAGAAGTTGCTTAAGTCATTTGGTTTAGGCTATAAGCAGATACATGCATGTGTAAATGATTGTTGTTTATTTAGAAAAGAGCTTGGAAATAGCGATTTCTGTCCTAAGTGTGGTAAGTCTCGCTGGAAAAAAAACAAGACTACTAAAGATGGGAAGCAAACCAAAATACCTATGAAGGTTTTGAGATACTTCCCACTGATACCAAGACTGAAAAGAATGTTTGCATCCCCAGAAATATCAGAACAACTAAGATGGCATAGCAGTCATAAGAGTGAAGATGGTAAATGGCGTCATCCAGTGGATTCTACTCAGTGGGCTACGATTGATAGGATGTATCATTCTTTTGCTTCCGATCCACGAAATTTAAGGCTTGGATTGCATCTGATGGCTTTAATCCTTTTGGTGATTGGAATTGTGGATATAGTTGTTGGCCAGTGTTTCTTGTTGCTTACAACTTTCCTCCGTGGCTTTGTATGCACAAAGATAATATGATGCTATCTTTGTTAATTCTTGGGCCACGACAACCGGGAAATGACATTGATGTATACTTGCAACCACTTATTGAAGATTTGAAAAAATTGTGGGATAAAGGGGTGAAAGCGTACGACGCTTATAGTCGTAGTGAATTTATATTACATGCTATTCTTATGTGGACAATCAATGATTTTCCAGCTTACGGAAATTTAGCTGGTTGCCCTGTAAAAGGTAAGAGAGCATGTCCAGTTTGTGGTGTCAATACCTGCTCAATATGGCTACCATTTAGTAAAAAGTGTGCATACATGGGTCATAGACGATTCCTTGAACCTAACCATGAGTATCGTCAACGGAAAAACTTATTTGATGGAACTATAGAGAATAGAGAAAGGCCTCAAATACAAACTGGTGTTCAAATCTTTGATGATGTTCAAGATATTATTAATGATTGGGGGAAAAAATTAAAAAAGGAAGAGAAAGGTGAAAGGAAAAGGAAAACTATGATGAAAAAAGGATGTACAATGTGGAAGAAGAGGTCCATTTTCTTTGAGTTGCCTTATTGGAAGGTGAAATTTAACTAGAAACACATTGCTTTTCATTTTCTATTCATGTTTGCTACTTAGTACTTAATTAGTTGTGTTTTGTCAATTTTTAGGCACTTCCTTTGCGGCATAATCTAGATGTGATGCATATTGAGAAAAATATTGGTGAAAGTATTATTGGTACATTGCTTGATATCAAAGGAAAATCAAAAGATGGCCTCAATTCACGCCAAGATCTAGAAGCAATGGGCATTAGAAAAAAATTGCATCCTATAGACATTGGAAATAAAGTATTGCTCCCAGCCGCACCGTGCACCTTATCCGATCAAGAAAAAGAGATCTTTTATAGTAAAATGAAGAACTTGAAAGTGTCTGATGGATATAGCTCAAATATTGGAAAATGTTTTGCAAAAGAAGACAAGATATCAAACCTTAAGTCTCATGATTATCATGTTTTGATGCAACAACTATTGTCCATTTCATTAAGAGGACTTCTACCTACAGGGATAAGGAATGCACTACTACGACTATGTTCATTTTATAATGACATATGCCAAAGAGTGCTTGATAGGGATAAATTAGAATTAATGGAGTATCAAGTTGCATTAACACTATGTGATCTAGAGAGGTTCTTTCCCCCTTCCTTTTTCGATATCATGATTAACTTAACAATACATTTAGGGAGAGAAGCAAGAATTTGTGGGCCGGTCCAATATCGATGGATGTATCCATTTGAGAGGTAATATTTATTATAAATAATTGACAGTTAAAAGTATCTATAGTTATGAAAGTAACTTGTTTATTCATTTTGGTTATAGATATATGAAAATATTAAAAGGGTACGTTAAAAATCAAGCACGGCCTGAAGGGTGCATTGCTGAGCGCTATGTTGCCGAAGAATGTATGAAATATTGCTCTGGATATATTAAAGATGCATTACAAATTGGAGAGAGGAAAAACCGAAATGAAGTGGAACAAAATGATTTTATACTTGAGGGGCATCCTATTTCCAAAGGAAAACCTACTATAGTCGATGAGGAGGTGATTAATGCTGCTCATCGATACGTTTTGTTTAATACGGAAGAAGTAGAGCCGTATATAGAGTAAGTATAAGTCCAACTTAACTATGACATACAAAATAAATTAGATCCTTAATTACATTTATGTATGCAGAATGCACAAAGAGGAGCTAAAATGTTTGCATCCTCATCTTGCACAAGACGATTTGGAATTGTCAAAATTGCAATCGAAGACTTTTAGTTTTTGGTTCGGAAAAAAGGTTGATAGCTATATCTTAAAAAACTATTAATGATGAAAGTAATAGATCAACATAAATCTTTATTTAATATATTGTATTTGTCCAGGTTAGAGATGATAGACGTATATCCAATGTCAGCAACATAATAAAATGGCTTTCATACGGACCTCGTTCGCAAATAATTTCTTATTCTGGCTATATTGTTAATGGTCGACGTTTTCATACGAAAGACTTTGAGAAGGCGACACAAAATAGTGGTGTTTCCATTGAGTCAAGTACTGTTTGTGTAGATGGGTCTATTGAAAAAATAATATATTATGGGGTCTTGCGTGAGATTTTCTTGTTGGATTATCGTCAATTTCAAGTTGCCTTGTTTAAATGTGATTGGGCAAATATGTATCGTGGAGTCAAAGTTGAAGATGGATCTACATTGGTCAATTTGCATCAATTTCAAAATAAGTTTGAAAGCGACCCGTTTATCTTAGCAACACAAGCGGTTCAAGTGTTCTTCTCTAGAGAAGGTAGTTCTTCAAATTGGTATGTTGTGTTGAGAGCGCCCTCTAGAGGGTTTCATAAATTGGATAAATACGACGAGGATGAAGAATCAACTAGTAAACCATTGGATGAGTCACAACTTGATGATAGAGACGTAGATAATGGGGATGAAAGTTACGTAAGGGAGGGTTGTAACGGTATTTTGGTATGTTATAAGCATATTTTATTGATTTTTTATTTTATGCATGTTCATATATACCATAAAATGTGTTGTTCATATATACCATAAAATGTGTTGTTAGAATGAAAAAAAAAAGAAAAAAAATCTGATATAAGATTGACATCTTAGCGTGTATCAAAATAACTTTATTTTCTATTGTATGTTCTTTGCATGTGTATTTTATTTTGTACGTGGTTGTTACAAAGTAGTGCTATATTTAGTGTGATGTTCTAATCCTTTGTAAATCGTTTTATTTTTTTATAGGTCGACAAGGAAGATTGATCTTGTATTATCGACGAGGAAGATGGTGCTAGACGAAGGAGAGGTATTCAAGTTACATATTGCATTTTTTACCACATGTTTTTTTACTTTAACCTTATTTTGTTTCTTTTAGTACGACTGAAAACATACTCCTGAAATGTGTTTACAAATGTATATACTTTAAGTAAATATTATTAATGTGATCAGAAAATGTTTTGTTAAAAAATCAACTATTTATTCCATACAAGTTATACGAATATCTATACACTAGCATGTTGTCATATATCATCATTTTAGGCCAAAAATCATTTCACTGTATAAAATTACAAGTGAATTTCGTTTGGACTGGAATCATCGTAATTCTGCCTTCAAACATTTGTAATAGAGGCACAAAGCTTAATTTGCCTCAAGTACGTGCCCCTAGTACTCGTATTTTTAGTACAACACGTATGTCAAAATATTTCAATTTTATTTCATTGTTTCCAGATTTACTTTCAACGCGATTACATCTATTTAGAATAATTCAACCATTATTTTCATTTGAAATTGAATGTGTATAAATGTTCAAACAGCGTATGCTAACAAAGAATTTTGGAGAGAATACTTGGTGGATAGAAAAAGATACATATAATACAGCCAAGTTCGGAATACAACTAAAAGTCACTTGTATTTTTCTAATCCATGTTTAAATAACAACAGAGTTACAAACAACTAAAATACCTGCATTAGATGTGACCATTATGGAGATGTCAGCCCATTCAAATGCTCTTTCATGATGGAGGATGCATTGGATTTTATCTATCAGGGTAACATATAGTCATACGTTAAATGAAGAAAGTTAGACAAATTTTTTGGAAAAGGAAAGAGAGTTAAGACCTGGAAAGAGAACTAATTCTGGCAATTCGGCCATGCACTGGTTGTTTACTTGATGTCAGCAAATTTTGGTTCCCTCATCGGTCGGTTTCTTTTTCCTTCACTTGTCTTGGTTCTTGTTGCGTAACGGGTCAGAATGAGTTGCACCTTTGTCATGCTCTTGTTAATTGTTGTATTTTTTAAGAATATGTTTATTTTTGCACTCTTATAAGTAGACTGGTTAAAGAAAAAAAGCGCACACTAAAATATTTTTACAACCATTAACAGACTATGATTGTAAAAGCAGTTTTGAAATCGGAAAAATCATTTGTGAACGACATCCACATAGTGATATAAATCAATAGCGAGAATAAGTATAAAACGATGAGTATGTTTGGTGGTCACAAGCGCTGAACTCCAGTAAAAAAAATCTCTTCTTCCTTCCATTTTAAGTGTAGTTTTGCTGAGCAGGCAATAAAATTTTCATTGTTAGTATTAAGATTGATTTATATAACGAATTATATAAATTGACATAGAAAATCATGAAAATTTCGAGTCAAACTTATAAATCTCTTTCTATATCAGTCTGAGGCAGATGCGTTGTCCTACCGTTAACGGCTAAACTGTCAGCAGCTTTCGTACTCTGCTCACCTGGAGTAGTCTAAGACATAATTTGTGATTTAATCATATGTTTTGATAGGACCGCTATTTTTTAAGCGAAATTTTTGCAGTTACATTATTCAAAGGAAATAGTGCTTATTAAATCAAATAACATTCAAACTCTGTCGTAGAAACAAACAATCATACATATCTATACACAATGTTATGCTTTCACTAAAAAATCAAGCATGTAGAAGAGCGTATTGAAACTGTAGTGCTCTTACGTTTTCAGTAAAATCATATATATATTTTATAGTAACACACCATAGTTAAACTTGGACTACAATTTTTTTAGCAGATCATTAAGCAAGGATGTGGATAAAATATAGTAACATGAAATTGGGGTTTACATGAAACATGTATAACTGTAGATTACATGTTAGTGCCAACATGATCATGTATAAACATATTGTGTTATATTCATGCACTTATTCATTGCTTAACTGGTCTTATAACTCTTTTATCGCTACTTGTCAGTTTTTATCGCTACTTGTCAGTTTTTATCGCTATTGAAAACTGACTTAATTTTTTTATTTTTTAGAGCTCAAAAATTGCAAACAAAAGAGCAAAAAAGCAAAGTTTAGCTGCACTTGCAGCTGTTCGTGCTGCTGATGAAAGACCGGTTGGGATTAGAATCAACGAACACCCAGATGGACCACTTCCGTTGCTTCGTGATTTAAATATTGCTATAAGAAGATCTCCTCGAAAACATGTTGAATACCCAATACGCACTACTCGCAAACCTGGAAGCAACCTTGGCCACACTACAAAAGGGATGCAGCCCCTTCCTCCTTCCAGTAGCATCCCCGTCGACACTACAAACCAGATTCAGCCCCCTCCTTCCAGTAACAGCCCCTTCGACAATACAAACCCAGCACAGCCCCCTGCCCGTCAACTACACTCCAGGAAACTTCAGCCAACGATGATTCCAGTCCAAACGAAATTCAACCCGATTCTACTGAAGGTCAAAGATTGACGCAAGCTAGAAGAAAGAGAGGCATAACGATGATGAAATCATTAGCTATGATACCGGATGAGAAGCCGGAAGTTGAATTTAGTGAACGCGGACAAGCAATAGGTGCTAATTCCAAATATTTGTCGTCATATATTGGTACTCTAGCAAGGGAGATGGTGCCTTTTACCATTAGCACATGGAGGAACGTCGGTGACGATTTGAGGGATGATCTGTGGACTTGTATAGAGGTACGTACTGATATTTGACTTGTATACCATATGTTGGCGATAACATGAGCAAGTGAATAATAAATTCTGGCTTTCAGTTGTATTTAATTTTACTGATTCTATGTTATTTATGTTAGAGTACTTATATGTCTCAATATTAAAAGCAACATATTATATACCTGCTATAGTTCTCTTTATAATGACATATGCATTATGCGCATTGCATTTTGCAATACTGTTACATATTATATGTCTCAATATTCAAAGCAACATATTATATACCTGTTGTGGTACAACATTGCATTTTGCAATACTGTTGGAGACTAATCTGCGGGTTTTTTTTTGTGTGTGTGTGTGTGCAGTCAAGATTCAAGGTAGATATGGTGTATAAGGATTACTTGTTAATGATAATAGGATAGCGGTGGAAGGAGTCGAAATCAAGGTTAGTTGCAGCTATCAAAAAAGCGTCTCAAAATCCCGACTCTACCGATACTTTAGCAGGCCTAAAACCGTTAAATATAAAGAGCAATGACGAGTGGAATGCTTTTGTAACTCAAAAATTGTCAGAAAAGTTTGAGGTGGTTATTTTTGTCTTACTGATTTTAACTGTTAAATATATTACATTTTCCTATATCATATTTATTGAATTGATCTTATAGGCAACACGCCAAAGATTCAAAAGTATTAGAGAAAAGAATAAAGTTCCACACACCATGAGCAGAAAAGGTTATGCAAGATTGGAAGAAGAAATGGTAAAAAATTATTGTTAAAGAAACTATTATTTGTTATCACTTGAACATTCTGAAGCTGTTAAGCTATTTTTGCAGAAAAAGGAAAAGTCAACATCTACTATCACTAGAGACGAATTGTGGTGCAAAGGCCACACTAGAAAAGATGGAAAACCTCCAAATTCAATTGCTGCCGAATGCATAGTAAGAATAAGTTCAAATATACAATATCAGAAACTGTTGCTATTGTTAAAGTAGTTTTAATTTTAGTTTCTGAATATTGGTTGTTTTTGAATTTGTAGTCTAAGATAAACGAGCATCATAATGCCGCAAGTCAGGATTCTCATGGAGCAACATCAGTTACTCAAGATGGCGTGTCGAAGCTTTTTGGTCAGGAGCATGGAGGACGTGTAAGAGGGCTTGGTTTTGGGGTTGTACCATCTCAGCTTCGTATTCGTGGTAGCTCATCAGGTGAAGTACATGCATTGCGAAACCAAGTTAGTGGATTGGAGACCAAAGTACAGGAGCTTACTTCGATGTTCATGGTAAGTGTTAATTAGAAATTTATTATAACGGCGATTTTTCCTATTTTCCTGTTAATTAGAAACCAAGTTATTGTCGGTTTCCGGTTCCGTTCCGGATATTTCGGAATTTCCGGTAAATTTCCGGTTTGATAATTCCGGTGCGGTTTTTTATAAATATGCAAATAAACATTACTAATCAAGATTTAAAATTTTGTTTTCTGATTTATTTTCGGTTATACACAGAATATGTGTTTTGATATAAAGTTGTACATAACAAAGATGTTTTATAAATACACAAATAAACATGCATCAAAAATTCTGCATTAAAAATTGTGTGTCCTTTTAAAAGAAAATGCTTGCCAATTTTCTAAAGACTGCAATCAATATGTATGGCTCCAGTCAATACTTTAGATGACATCTCGATTAAAGATAAAATTTGTATGAAGTTTCATGTTTCATATCACATAAGGAACGGTTGCCTGAAATTTTGAGATCTAAAAGCATAATGCAATATATAGGCAAGGTTTGCAATTTTTTTCTCATAATGTGTATCATGTATTCAATAGAATGTTTAAATGTTTGTTCTTGGACATAACCCATTATGTCTCTACAATTGCAAAAAAAAAAAAAAAGAGAGCAAAGCAAAATGCCTTTTTTTTTGGCACCAACTTGACTAGTTATTTTTGGATGTGCTTAATTCTACTAATAGTGTAATGACCCGGATTTCGAGCGACTTTGGTTATCGACATAAGCTCGATGTCGATAACCAAAACCTCGAAAAATCCTGGTAATTAGTGAAAGAAATTAGAGGGTGAGGAAAGATAAGATAGAAACTTAGAATAGAAGAAGAAGAAGAACACAACATCAGAGTAACACGAACCTCACAGCGGAACGAATAACATATAATATATATAACATAACTTGAAATATACATCTGTACTTGCATATACATATCATTATCAAAGTACAGCACTTACAACACAGCGGAATAATAATAGCGATATAATTCTGAAGCCTCCTGCTCCAGCTCTTCAATGTATCTGTAAATCCCGACTACTTGACTGCCCATACAAATTTAGGCACCCAAGAGTTTAGGGAAAACAACAAAGTAAACTCCGGGTCAGTCATGGGACTGGTGTGAGTAAAACATTTTAAAACAGTTCAAACAGGTAATCGATATCTCATAAGACCACGCCGTATAACGGAACGGGTTTTTCCCTTATGAGAATCCAAATATCTTTATATCAAAACCCTTTTGATATTATAATAATGTCTATCAACACAATATAATAATCATCTAGCAGAAACGCTTTCATCTCACGTTCTACATATATAGTATATAATCAAACCGCAAGCACGTATTGGGTAATGGATTTCCAACTATGACACGGTATGGAACCACCTTTCGCTAGTGTACCTCTAGAGAGGAATACACTGGAGTTCAACAAGAACATCTTGCAACTCAGCCACACATGACCGACCACTCATTTCGCTTGAGTGTATCGAATGTATATCACCAACGGTTGGGATCAGCAACCGTTTCCCGAATGGGATAGCATCAACAATAGATTTTTAGAAGTAAATGAAACTCTAGATCAGGTGATTATACACCCTACTTTGGTGCGACCGACTTAGCCATGCTGCCTGCCCGATTTCTGTCATTTACCGGATGATGAGGCTAGAAGCTACGCTTTATCATCATACCAGATTCACTTTGAATGCCACATCGTCAAATCCATCCAATCATCGATTGACGTCCTCAACAATACATTATGTGTTAGCCAAAATAAGTTTCCTTCTCCGCTTCCACTCTTGGTACGGTTGGAGAAATCAATATACGTGATCGTCTAGAAATACTCTGTCAGACATCCGTCCATACAAGTCATCCAGGAACAGGATGAACCGAAGGCACTATTTTGTAAACAGGATAGCCCTTGCATAACTCCGTCTTCAATTTCCTTTGGCATATATGATTCGCAACCCTTATGCCAATACAGAGTGGTTCTTTGGATAATAATCCAACCGGTCTCTCCATATTAACAACGTTAAAATGGTCAAAACTTCGATAGTCTGTGATTTAACTATCGAAGAAAAACAGGTGTGCAAACAATTATATTATTTCCAAATGGAAATTTATATCGATCAAACATCATTCAACATTTATCTCTTTATTTCATTAATTTACTTATCTCCTGTTTCCCTATATTCAATATTTCTTGTTTTCTAAATTTGGAAAATATATGTTATTAACAATGGAAAACATTTCCATTTCTTGTTTTCTTTATTAGAAAACATTTCTGGTTTCTTATTTGGAAAACATTTCCAAAGCCTCTTCATTGTACTTAGACAGATGTTTTGAACAAACCATCGCGATGCCAACTCAAACCATTCCCTTTACTTACCGAACCTTAACTATTCCTTAGTTAAAAACGAAGCCAATCAAGTTGGGGTAGAACTACCTCTCAGACCTTAACTGAACAACATTTCTAACTTTGAAATAGGCAAAGTTCACTTTATATTTCTTTAACAAACTTCCTTACTTAACCCTCTTCGAATAGCTATATTCGATTGACTCTTTTCACTTAACTCTATTCGATTAACCCTTATCAATTAACTCTATTGGACTAACACTATTGGATTAACTCTATTTGACTAACGCTATTGATTTACTCATTTCACTTAACTCCTTTCGAATAAACTATACTCGATAACTCCTTTTACTTTCTTCGAATAAACTATATTCGATTAACTCCTTTTACTTTAACTCTAATCGATTAACTAACATCGATTAACTCCTTTTACTTTAACTCTAATCGATTAACTAACATCGATTAACTCCTTTTAGCTTTATTCTCTAATCGATTAACTAACATCGATTAACTCCTTTTAACTTTAACTCTAATCGATTAACTAACATCGATTAACTCCTTTTATTTTAACTCTAATCGATTAAACTAACATCGATTAGCTCCTTTTATTTTAACTCTAATTGATTAACTAACACCGATTAACTCCTTTTAACTTTATTCTCTAATTGATTAACTAACATCGATTAACTCCTTTTAACTTTATTCTCTAATCGATTAACTAACATCGATTAACTCCCAATTGGTTTAGCTCTAACTGATAAACTCTAACTGGTTTAACTCTACGCTTTATCCTAACTGATTTACTCTAACCAATTAACTCTAACTGGTTAACCCTAACTGATTAACTCTGGTTGATTAACTCTAATCAATTAATTCTATTCGATGAATTCTGATCGAATAACTCCTTTTGGCTAAACTATATTTGAATACCCCCTTTTAACTTTATTCGATAACTTTCTTTATTCTATTCGAATAACTAATTCGATTAACTCCTTTTCGAATAAACTATTCATTTATAAAGATTTACTTTAATTAACGGTTCTTCACTTTACAAATGATTTCCTTTTTATTCTAACTTTTCCTTTGATTTTATAAATATTTCTTTTGTAAAAATCCTTTTCCTTTTCTATATAAAATCCATCGATTTTATATAAATAATTCATTTTCAAAATACACTTTGAAAATATTCCTTTATCAACATTCGGTATGTTATGGTATTCAACATATCAAATCACGATGATCAGTATCGTCCAAAAGACATATAATCGACAACAGATTATATATCACATCATATACCACAATATATGAAAAACAGTAAAATAAATGTTGAGGAATCCAGTCGGATTCCTCCAACCTGTTTCCCTGCATCCACAGATGTTAAACAATAAAGATAACATCACTTTCAGTTCCATATGATATGTTCTGTTAAACAGAATCAATATAGAAATTCAACTAACTGACTAGCAGTTCAATCAAACAGTCAACACACAGTCAATCAGCCAATATTTAACAGTTCTAAAAATACAACATGAAATTATAAACTGTTCAGAGTTAGTTAGATTTACTCACTTTGGCAGTTCATCGTTAAAGAACGATAAACTGTGGTTTGATTTGAATCAAACAATTTATTCCACCATAAATTCAAACGAGCTCCCCTCCACTCGCAGTCAGTCCCATTTGATAGTCGTCGTCCATATGATCCTAACGCAACTGACAGCGTCAAATTCTGATGATGTATGTGTAAGTTATTTCGATTGCAAGTTATACATACATTTAGAGAACTAAATAAAATTGAATAAATTGTTTTTGGGCTTTAACCTTAATAGCCGGCCCATCCTTAGCCCAACCACATTCTCACATACCATACCCTTCCACCGCTCCTTTCCTGTATCACAAACATCACCGAATCACCCTACAGCATCACCCAATACCAACGAGACATTCGTTTTTGCTGTGACTATGAAAACCCTTGCATCACCAGAAGCCGTGAGCTCCAAGGTTTGTTTGATACTTGCTACAACATCTGTAAAGCCACCTATGTCAAACAGAAAACTAGGGCTCCATCCACTTCCATGCGTGATTACTTCTTCTAAAATGTTAACCTCCCCATTCTTCTCAACCCAATATCCCAACGCCCAGTATCTCCATCTTCCTCACTGATACCATATGAGTTGCTGAACTGAAAATACTTTACTGTCCAACCCTTGCTCCCAGTATAAACAACAAGCTCCTCATATTGAAACGCAAGCAACAGTCCTTCAAAAAGAATCTGCCCATAAAACATGCGGCCTCCAATATATTCATCCACTCAAAACAACCCACCAAGATCTCTTCCCAAACACATGTGTCTCCACCTTGCTGTCATATCCATTGCTTGTCGAGTCAACGCCGGCGTCCAACTTCCTCCTTTCGTTACAACTCCTCCCTCACACACGTTTATGCGCACCGCCTAGTTTTGTTGCGATTAGCCATGAAAATTATATTTTGAAGTTGCGGAAAACGAGAGAAGAGGGATGTAGTATTTGTGATGTATTTATATTGGTGTATTACTTCATTGTTAAGACATGATGGAGTAGTTGTCCACGTTCTGGCATTTTGGTTCCCACGTTTTTGTTTGGGTTTTGTGGTTAGAACTTGTGGTTGAAAAAATGAGAACCGTGGCTTCTTGTTTGGTCACAAATGAGTTAGGATATTTTATGTGTAAAAGTTTTAGTGTACCCCATCACGAAATAAACAATTTCCTTCCTTTACAAACTGTTGTCGACAGAAGTAAACATGCCGTTGTAATCAGCTCGGTGCCACGATCCCAAAAATATAATAATACCGGTAGATTAACTCATATTTTGAAATCTCAAACTGTTGATTACAGGGTGCAAAATACTCCAAATAAAAAGTTTCTTATTTAATTAATTAAAAATTACCATAAAATTCTAAAAATTAAATCATCACTACGCCTCAAAAGAATCTTGTCTAAATTCAAACCCGATATTCAAATATATTGAAAACCCTTTTATAACGTAAATAAAGCGTTGCAAATTATAAAGGAATTCCACAGCGACTTTTCTAAAATTTGATTTGGACATATCTCAAAATTTACACTGTGAAATCCCGATTTTCCTCTTCTATTAGAAAGATATACTCCACTAGCTCCACACGTTTCTTGTTTCACAGAAATCCGGCTTAAAACGAATCCTGTATATTCAGTTGAAGTTCGTATCGCCACTTTACGAACTGCCGCGCTATTTCAAGCTCGATTTTAATTATAATATAATTATACGTTCAAACTGTCGTTTATATAATATATTCGTTATTCTACTCAAATTCCAAACTGAACTAAATATCACAGATGATCCAGTTCACACCATATCGCCATTTCAGCCAATTCTGATTACTTCAGAATTAAATATATTATTTAATTATTATTTTAATTAAATATTCACCATTATTTAATTAAACCACTATTTTATTCACTATATCCTATTTATACAATTTAATAAATTAATTATAACACCTCTGCCATTGCGGGTCATTACAAATAGAGTGGCTGAGCTTTTTTGTATTGTGCATAATTTCGTGTTTCATTACCATTTGTGAGCGAACCAAACAATGTTTCATTTGGATTCTTTAATGAGACCATTAATTATTTTGTAGGAAATACAAGTTACCGAAAAATCATATAGGAGTATGAATTTTTTTTTAGTAAAAATTATTATTACATATGTTGATTATTATTTATAAAAAGCTTTGAAATAATACAGACTCACGTAATCCTTTCGACTTTTGCACATAAATTTGGATGTTCTTAAAATTTGATTTGTGTTTAGCATATTACTTATCATTAGAAAACCCACGAAGTTTGTCGTTTAATGATGAATATGATTTTTCGTTTTGGCTTTCTGAAAAGATCTATCACACTCCTAAGATTGAAGGAAATAAGTTAGTGAAATTAGATACTCAACTTGTAAATACCATGAATTCCTTGTGTATATAATATGACAAGATTAAGGTCCTATAGTTTCATTAATAATACGGATACAAGAATTCAATGAAATTGAAGGTGGCTCCTGATTAGGATGCTCCTTCTTGCACGCGACCTAAATTCGTCTTCTCTCCTGTTCGTTCTTGTGTGGCTGCGGTTTATCCTCGTTCTCTCTCATGGCTCGACACAAGTTTCGGCATGTTATAGACATCGGAGCCTTTTGGGGTCTTCTTGGTTTGAACGGATTAGCAGGTCAAATGTCGGCTAGGTTTTATTCTGAATGATGCAGAAGCTAAGTGGAAATAATGGGTAATATTACAGGTTATGTGTGTATAGCAGGTCATGTAATATTACGGGTTATTGATATAAACCGCAGGCAACCAAAATGAGACTGATGTTTGATTATAAACCATTATATTGTTACATGAGTGAATATTAATTAAATATGCCAAATTTATAAAAACAGGGAATTTAGTCCCCTGTTAATCTGCTATTATTCAAAATCTGATATTGTCATGAGTAGGAAAATATGAATTGAAATTAAATGTTAAATTATTAAAATATTAAATAATTAAATGTTTGCATATTTATTTGTATATTTATTAAAAAAGGTACCGAAATTGACAAACCGGAAAAAAACCGGAATTTCCGGACCGGGATCGAAATTTTAAATTTTCTACGTGACCGGAACGGAATCGAAAACCGGGATTTCGAACCTTGGCCCAAATTTCATTATTTTATCCAAAATTGATCTCCCTCTCAATAGATTTTTTTTCTTGGTTTCTCCTTCATCCAAAATTCATCCTGTTTTATAAATACTCTAATTTATGTGGTAATTGTATAGCTGTTTTTAGCTGGCAGTCCGACTTTCCCATTAGTTTCATGCAAGCAATATACAATGAACCATACCTGTAGTAAACCATCATGTAAAAGGGAAATGAACTATTCTCAAATTTACGGCTTCCCAATTGTGCTAGTTTTATATGACCATAATCATATTTTGTGCTAATTTTATATGACCTATGTATATGCAATCTTTACAGGATCTAAAAGAAAAGCAAGCTAATGCAGGAAATCCAGCAACTCCTGATCCTAATACGCCTCAGGTATCCTTTTTTATTGGTATAATTGATAAAAAGAAGTAACATTTCATGATCTACGTGATTGGAATATTGTTGTTAAAATACGTCAACTTTTTTTTGACAATGCAAGTTTAATTCTTTGGTACAATGTTTGGTGAACATTGAAATGCTTTTACCGAAACTGTGAAATTTAAGGGTGATTTTAAGGACAGTAAATGGAGGGGGGTTGGGTACTGTTAAACTAAATTCCCGCGCATTAGAAGCTGAAGAAAATTTTAACATAAACTAAATTCAATTTGGAATAACCTTTGTGTTTATACTGTTATCTAAAACATGCTAAAATTGGGGTACTTTATTTTTTAAAGTGAGGTGTTCCTCTTTTATTATTATATTATTGTATTCATACAACAGTAAAGGAAATTTCTCATTTCTAGATCTTACTTCACATAGTTAATCACTTCCAGTCATATATAAGTGTAGTCAACTAATAATCTATCAAAGTACCAATATCTATACCCACACTAGATTAAATTCAGAGAGTTTGCACAGAGTTTATTCACAAAAGATCCATTGTTTTCCTTCACGTTTCAGCTGTTATTTTACTGGTTTGAAAATACCTTGTGCTCTGATTTAATCAGTTTATTCATCCATGGTCTCTAGATTGCTAATAAAGAATTCTATATTTGAAAAAAAATGAATGAACCTGTACATAGAAGTATAGCCAAGCATCAAACACACAATATTGTCGTGAAAAATTTACACAACATTTATAAAAGAAAGGAGGCATTCATTCAACATTTACTCAGGTATGGAATGCTCATTCAAGGCTTATAAATAGAAGAAATATTTATTGTATCCAAACAACAAGCGATTTAACTTATATTAGAATATTACTTATGGGTGATTTACTCACATAAGTGCTTACTATCTTTTGTATTTAGTTCCATGTTTTTATTTGCCTCACTTTCTGTTTTTAGTTTCTAGTTCAGATTTTCTAGATTTTTTTGTTTGCAGTCACACCGTGGAAGCAATACCTTGGCAGTTCAACTGTCTAAACAAAATGGAAAGCATGCACCTGAAAATGAAAAGCAATCAGCTGAAAATGAAAAGCATCCATCTGAAATTGACGGGAGCAAAACAGAAAAACAGTCTAAACAGAAAAATCCGGGCAAAAAACAGCAGTGCAAGCTGATGAAAATGAGGGCAGAAAGTGTAAGATATTGAATTGGGAAAAACAAGTAGTTGTGTAACGACCCACCTTTTTGCCCGATTTTCGCCGGTAATTAAACCGACTTAAACCGTTCACAAAGATGAATTGTTATGGGTACATACATATATTGAAAAAAAAAATAGGACTTTTATTTCATTACAAAATACTACATCAGAGTTATCAGGAATATATCAGAGTACATCGATTTTCACAGCGGAAGAAATACTAAACAAAAATCTCAGCGGAAGAACAAAACACAGTGGAAGCTTCAACTCTATCGTGGACTCCAATTCAGAAAGCGCTCCAAATCTTGCTCCAACGAACTAAAACTGCAAAACTAAACTACTGGCTGCCCATGTGGAAATTAATGGGCACCCAGAGTTTAGAAAGGAACAATAAACTCCAGGTCAGTCGTGGGACTGGTGTGAGAACTCAAAAACAGTTATTTTTAGGTTTTATTTTAAAGTTGGGAAATTCACCGGACCACGCCGCTAACGCGGAACGGGTTTACTCCATGTGAATACCCGTGCATGTAAATTCGTAATGACCTTTGGAAAATGAAGCTATCATAAGCTCGTCCCACATCACACAATGCAAGCGCACACCAGATGGGCGAGTTTTATCTTATGATAACCAAACATGCTTTCATACGTGAAAATCCTCTTTAAATATTATCATATAGTGTGGAAAACAATTTCGCAAATAAAGTATTAATCCTAGACGACATAATACCCATAATATTATGTCGCCATATATATACATACAATCAAAATCGTATGGCTCGTATTGGAGATTGAATTTCCAACTTGATGATTCCTGGCACGAAAGATCAATCAGGGATACAAAACAAAGTGCCTCAATGGCTTTTTTGTCCATTCGCGGACACCAACTACACATCGTCAGGGCAGATCAACGGTTTTCGACCAGACACGGCCCCCCGAACATACCCAACTTCCCCAGGTTCATAAGTGGTTTCCCACCGCTGCACAGCTTCATCATCAATTCATATATAAGTATAAAACCTAACCGCCAGTTTCTCATCAATCCGGGGTGTGAGGTTTGTTGATGTCACGTCATACACAAAGCGATGCTTCGATAAACCATTCTTTGATCATCACTAGCTCGTTTCATAACTTGGGTATGCCACATTGACAATTCACGACATCTCACTGATTTAAATCAATGCATACCCTCTAAGTTCATATGACTTAGAGATGAGGATAATAAATTGCTACAAATCTGATATACATTAACGGAAATCAGTGCTATGCGGTCAATTTCAACGTTAGACACACCATCCATACAAATCCGTTCTGGGTCTGAACGGAACAACAACCCGAAAATACTTAAATATGTTCAGGTCTCATGTAACTCATACCTCGTATCGGCGGCCTACCTAACCGAGATATCAATCATCAATCAATCTAAGCAATTCAAATATTCTCAGTCTTCATTCGTCGTTCACCAAGTCTTGAATTGTTTCATAACGTCGTATTATTACTTGGAATGGTTTTCGAACATATGCTCGATCCCGGTCTTTCCAAGTAATAAGCGTACTTTAAACAGTAGCTTTGGTTCACACAGGCTTTTCAATTCAAATCTCCTTCCACATAGTTACCAATTCATTTATGACTCAAGATTTGTATTACTTTAAATTCATATATCTCGTTATCATCTTAAACTCTTCTTTGAAATCAAAGATCATACTTTCGCTTTAATTTCTTATCTTTAATTCCCTCAAATCAAAGATTTGATTAAATCCCCAATTACGATATGAATTTCCACCATTCAATCTCATCGGGTTTCAAGAATGATATAATTAAAGATACGATTCACGACAAAACCCAAATCAATCGATATTGAATCATAAATTACACAGAAATTTTTATCCACTTATATTCGATATAGATTCTCATAATCAACGAATACTATAAGTGGAATAACGATATAATAATATCTTCCAAATTCCCCAGATAGTATTCATTTACACCATGAAATTTTATACCAAATATCGAAGATTATTTCTATATAAATTATTTCAATCAGGTGGAAAACCCATATCTTAATTAAAAGATTTATTCAATTCTTTGACATTAGATCTGGATAGAAATACCATCAACTTATCTTCAATATTAATTACCGTATCCAACTCATATTATAAGCGGAATAACGGTGAACTACCTTTTAAATTCCTCCAATAGTAAGAGTCATCATCTACCGGATTAATATCAAACATCCTAAGATTTATCTCCAACCATACCCAATTATTAAAAACCCATTTTAATATTAAATAAATCAATTTGAATTCCATATAAAGTATTTCCAATACTTTTGAACTTTTGAAAACATTCCACCAATCATTTAAAAATGATTACTTATAGTTCAGAAAATAATTTGCAGGTTAAAACTTCAAAATAGAATATTTTCGAAGGAAGCGTTACAATAGCATTTCAAAAGCGTTACAAAAGCGTTACAAAACAGTTATCTTAACTATTTTGATCAAAATATCATTTATCTTAGCCAAAACTTAAACTTTACAATTCAAAACACCTTTTCATAATTTGTAATGATTTTACAAATTTTTTCCATATTTTTAAAACATTTAAAAATAGCTGTTTATAGTTATGGTCAACAATTGTTCTTACATCGATCTTTTCCAAAACGGTTTCAAACATAACTTGAAAATTATAACTCGAATTTAAAATCTTTTTTCACTCATTTGAAAGTTCTTGTTAATATAAATTAAATGTTTTTCGTTTCATGGAAATCCGATTTAGATTGCAAAAGTTATAAGCATTTAAAGTTTGCATCTAAAATACGTAAATTGTCGTTATGCGACAAGCTCTATTTTTACCATAATAACCATTATTCTATGATACTTCAAAATATCTTAGAAAATCATTATATCCTTATATAACCCTTTAAAAATCATTTAAATTTACTTTCCAAATTATTTTGGATCTAAAATTCAACTTTCATAAATTCCAATTCATTTCTGAATTCAAATAACTTCAAATTAACCTTCCCATTCGTCGGATCAGTTAGGGATAGCCAGGGAGAGCAGGAAACTTCATTTCCAAACCCAAGCCTAGACACTATCCTCTCTGTCATCCTAGAACGTTCTGGTGTATATTCTATTAATATAAAGAGACATCGTTCATATTCAAATTTCAAAATCTCATTTCGAATTTAAATTGAAAATAATATTTTTTTTCCAAAACTAGTTAAAGATCGTTATACAAAATCAATACATAATTCAAATCATTTTCAAATCCTAATTCAATATTTAATTCAAAAAAAAATATAATTTTAAATATTATTTAATAATTAAATAAAATCGTATATAGGAAGGAGATTTTAAATCGATCACCCATATATTTCCACAACCACGGTGTGTGTGTGTCTAATATCATGCAATGCAATCATATTTATCCAAATGAACCATAAGATCAGATGGACACGAATTCATTCATCACAAACAAACATTTTTACTATGCACAAGCGTTACAGACAATAACGCTTACTAGTGTTCAGTGTATTATCTAATTCATGAACAACCATTCAAACATCAACATCCATCACACAATCATCATCAACTAATTATAATTAATCTCAGCAAATTATAATTAACTAATTCAAATAAATATTTAAATTAGAAGTTCTCACCTAACAGCTCTCTAAATTTTCACGGTAGGCGAGCCTAGTTGAGTGAATCGTCGGACAGTATTTCGGCGCAACGTCTTTTTCACCAAAATATATAATATGATATACACTAATCTCTCTTATATTATAAGAGGAGGAGGAGAATGACGAACTTTGGTAAGGTGGTGGTGGAAAAGAGGAAGACTTATGCCATGGAAACCATGGCCATAAGCTTTAAGAAGAAGGTGGAAAGGAGGAAATGGAAATGGAATGGTAAAAATGGAGAAAGAGCCTCCTTATATAGGAAAGGAGAAGTAAGGAGGTAAAGACACATAAGGGGGCAAGTGGCAATCATGCATGAAAGGGAGCATGCATAAAGACATGTGTCTTAACACTTGTCTTGAGAAGAGAAGGTGAACTTTTGGTAGCATTTTCCCTTAAATGCTATGAAAACTAAAGGCAACACTTAATTCTAACGCTACTAATTCATGTTATAGTTTGACAAATCCGATCGAACGACAAATAGTATCAATAAATCCAAACTTATTAATAATTATTCTCATTTATAATTCAAGTAAAACTTATCATATAGCTTATCAAAATAAATAAAAATAATAATAATAATTCTTGTAATCCTTTACCAAATTCATATTTTACAAATCAATATTATCAAAATCAGAAAATATCACTACTTAAACATAAATCTTATAATTATAATTTTCAAAATAAGTTTTCTTATAAAAATCATAATAAATAAAACAAAATACTTATACAAAGTTAAAATTCATATTTAAACCTAATAAAATCAATTTATATTCAGAAAATCCAAAATTATATAAATAAAAATCCAAATCAAACATAGTTAATATTCTGGGATGTTACATTCACCCCCCCTTAGAAACTTTTCGTCCTCGAAAAGGAATTCGAGTAAATTTAAACTCCTTCACAAATTATAAATTCCAATTTCTCCATCAACCTACCAGGACGAACAAGCCAACGATCACTGACTCTGCTACTCGAACTATTTTCTTCCTCCAATCCCATTTCTCTCTTAACATATCGGAAATGTAATGATCACAATCAAGGCTCATATCATTCTCAAGGTACTCTATCTAATTCTTACTAAAGGTAGATTCCAAGGAAACTTCTATAATCTTCTGATTAATAGGGTCGTCACCGTCTTGTTCAAAATCGAATTCTTTGAGTTAGACTCAGAGCTGCTATCCTACAACTAAGGAGAACTAGGATAGATATTGTCTAGTACTTAGACGTCTTCAACCCTAAAAAAATTTAAAGTTTGGAAATTATCATCCTAACTTACTCTTACGGAACCCATGAGTTTCTTATCAATTCTAAGACCAAGTGCTTAAATTAGAAATTTAAATCTAAATTCTCAAATAATTTTTCCTTTAAATCATCTTGCAAAAATAACATCTTGGCTAAATTCAGTATTAGAAATTCTATTTCTCTCAATACACATTCAAGTTCAATTTTAGAGATAATTCCAAATACTGGTTTCAAAAACCAAATTAATTCACTTGTCCATGGCTTTATCAGAGCAGGGAAAAAGGAAGAATTCAGAGATAAAGTTGGACAGTTAAATTCCAAGCACGACAATTTGGGGTGATATTCAAAAGATGACAATGGGTCGAACAAGACCCAGCGACAAGGGAAGGGATAAAATTATATTTACGAAACACTCATTCTATTTCAAATTTTTATTCCAATCGTTTCCCAATATAATCTCATATTAACTCATTTAATATTCATATTTAGTTGTCATATTCACCTAATCGAATAACACTTTCTCTAAATCCACCGTAAAATCAAAATATATATAACTCTTTTTCGTTCTTGTTTAGAAAATTTCCCTTACTCAACTGGTTGGAAAATCTCTTAAAACAGTTTTACTTAAAATACCATCACGCTTCCTCTGCCCACTCTGATTATGCGTACACAGGTTCAAGCTAGGGTTGTTTCAAATATTAATCTTAACATTTTCAAAACTTGCTTCTTTAATATTTCAAAGATCCAAATTTTCCTACTTCGATGTTTGTTATGATTTAAATTAACTTTTTAAACTCTTTCCTAACTTAAGTCAAAATCATCTCTTTAAACAAATTCTTAACTTAAGTCTAAGTCGTCTTCAGATTTCTTAAGGGGTTTTGATAGCTAAGATATTCTTGGATATTCTCATTTACAATTCATGTTAAGGATTTATCCAAATCTATTGCTTACATTAACATATTAAAATTCTTTGAGAAATATAATATCTTTTCTGATTACAACTTATTAAATCATATTCAAACATTTGTTATGACTTGAAGTATAGGTGCTATTTTTGACATGATTTCTTAATGTATTATCTTATTTCCCAACATTCGCTTCCAAATCTTTAAGTGGATTTACCTCAAAATCCTTCTGGTTATTAGAATAGTTTGATTTGTATTTATAACATATTAAATTCCCTCTTAATAGTTCCAACCAATCGAAATAATTCAAGTATCCCTTGACATCTTAACTGGAGTCATATAGTCATCCCACTTTCGAAACTCGAAAATGAGTACTGATGATGTTGCAATCATCATCATATCATCCCCGGGCGACTAGAGTGTGACTCTATATCTATCTAGTATATGTTGGGCTTTACATATACGTTGATCAGACGTATATTCAAAACCCTTACATACTCGATAGTCCAATCGTGACGTCGAATAAAACACTCGAAATCCTTATTTTCAATTATATTTCAAAATATATTTCAAGTAATCATCGTTTCAAAATGGTTTACTTGTTCAAAAATACCTTATATAGGTTTCAAAAATACGCTCTCTCGTCATAATATTCTGAGATCTCATTCGAGGGTATTTCTAACCCTATCTCTAATAAGATAATATAACTCTGAGGAGTCCTATTCTTTTGTCCAAATATGTACGTACCCCATAGCTTTGTATAACCAAAGCTCTGATACCACATGTAACGACCCACCTTTTTGCCCGATTTTCGCCGGTAATTAAACCGACTTAAACCGTTCACAAAGATGAATTGTTATGGGTACATACATATATTGAAAAAAAAACAGGATTTTTATTTCATTACAAAATACTACATCAGAGTTATCAGGAATATATCAGAGTACATCGATTTTCACAGCGGAAGAAATACTAAACAAAAATCTCAGCAGAAGAACAAAACACAGCAGAAGCTTCAACTCTATCGTGGACTCCAATTCGGAAAGCGCTCCAAATCTTGCTCCAACGAACTAAAACTGCAAAACTAAACTACTGGCTGCCCGTGTGGAAATTAATGGGCACCCAGAGTTTAGAAAGGAACAATAAACTCCAGGTCAGTCATGGGACTGGTGTGAAAACTCAAAAACATTTATTTTTAGGTTTTATTTTAAAGTTGGGAAATTCACCGGACCACGCCGCTAACGCGGAACGGGTTTACTCCATGTGAATACCCGTGCATGTAAATTCGTAATGACCTTTGGAAAATGAAGCTATCATAATCTCGTCCCACATCACACAATGCAAGCGCACACCAGATGGGCGAGTTTTATCTTATGATAACCAAACATGCTTTCATACGTGAAAATCCTCTTTAAATATTATCATATAGTGTGGAAAACAATTTCGCAAATAAAGTATTAATCCTAGACGACATAATACCCATAATATTATGTCGCCATATATATACATACAATCAAAATCGTATGGCTCGTATTGGAGATTGAATTTCCAACTTGATGATTCCTGGCACGAAATATCAATCAGGGATACAAAACAAAGTGCCTCAATGGCTTTTTCGTCCATTCGCGGACACCAACTACACATCGTTAGGGCAGATCAACGGTTTTCGACCAGACACGGCCCCCCGAACATACCCAACTTCCCCAGGTTCATAAGTGGTTTCCCACCGCTGCACAGCTTCATCATCAATTCATATATAAGTATAAAACCTAACCACCTGTTTCTCATCAATCCGGGGTGTGAGGTTTGTCGATGTCACGTCATACACAAAGCGATGCTTCGATAAACCATTCTTTGATCATCACTAGCTCGTTTCATAACTTGGGTATGCCACATTGACAATTCATGACATCTCACTGATTTAAATCAATGCATACCCTCTAAGTTCATATGACTTAGAGATGAGGATAATAAATTGCTACAAATCTGATATACATTAACGGAAATCAGTGCTATGCGGTCAATTTCAACGTCAGACACACCATCCATACAAATCCGTTCTGGGTCTGAACGGAACAACAACCCGAAAATACTTAAATATGTTCAGGTCTCATGTAACTCATACCTCATATCGGCGGCCTACCTAACCGAGATATCAATCATCAATCAGTCTAAGCAATTCAAATATTCTCGGTCTTCATTCGTCGTTCACCAAGTCTTGAATTGTTTCATAACGTCGTATTATTACTTGGAATGGTTTTCGAACATATGCTCGATCCCGGTCTTTCCAAGTAATAAGCGTACTTTAAACAGTAGCTTTGGTTCACACAGGCTTTTTAATTCAAATCTCCTTCCACATAGTTACCAATTCATTTATGACTCAAGATTTGAATTACTTTAAATTCATATATCTCGTTATCATCTTAAACTCTTCTTTGAAATCAAAGATCATACTTTCGCTTTAATTTTTTATCTTTAATTCCCTCAAATCAAAGATTTGATTAAATCCCCAATTACGATATGAATTTCCACCATTCAATCTCATCGGGTTTCAAGAATGATATAATTAAAGATACGTTTCCGACAAAACCCAAATCAATCGATATTGAATCATAAATTACACAGAAATTTTTATCCACTTATATTCGATATAGATTCTCATAATCAACGAATACTATAAGTGGAATAACGATATAATAATATCTTCCAAATTCCCCAGATAGTATTCATTTACACCATGAAATTTTATACCAAATATCGAAGATTATTTCTATATAAATTATTTCAATCAGGTGGAAAACCCATATTGTAAGAACCCGTAACTTCCCCGTGAAGGAAAGCACGAATACTTTGAGAACAACACACAAAAGGACGCAAACAGAAGAACATTTCATTGCTATTACAACAATGCACCAGAATACAAGAATATACAGAGTATAAATGAATAAATTACATTCGATAAATATCAGAGATTACAATAAATTACATAGCAGCGGAAAATAATACAAAAGCACAACTGAAGGTGATATACGGATACAGAGCTTTCCGGATATCATTCCAGCTGCAAACCAGGATCCTGTGAATATAAATCTGCAAAACCAAAACTACTAGCTGCCCGTGCGGAAAATAGGGGCACCCAGAGTTTAGGTTAAAACAATAAACTCCAGGTCAGTCATGTGAATGGTGTGAGAACTAAAACAGTTATTAATCTTTATTTTTAAAGTTAGGTAAATCAAGGGACCACGCCGTATAACACGGAACGAGTTTCCTCCCAAGAATACCAGTGCATAAAACAAACAGCGCAATGCTAAATAAAGAAAAATGAAGCTGTTATAAGACCCAGGTCCCATCACACAATGCAACGCAAGCCGGAGGATAGGGTTTTTACCTTATAACAGCCAAAGCATGCTTGATACGTTTAAAACACATTATTTGATACTATTATAGGTGTATAGCGTCAAAACAATTTCAATCATAAATATCAATCATAGGCGGCATTAATGACCCATACCACTATGTCGCCATACTAGGTTCTACAATTAAAACCGCAATATCACGTATTGGAAATTGGATTCCGTCATGAGCCGAGGCAAGGGGCAAGCTCCTCACCGCGTTCGAGACACTCTAGCAATGCCTCAGGACCGCACACAGCAATCCCCTGGATCCTCCAAGGCCGGTCCTCTCTTACTTTTGAGGATTAGTTATTCCTGAACACACGTTTCCCGGTCCTTACAGACCTATATCCGAGGCGCCTCGTATCCAACAACCACACAGGTGAAAAGTATATAAATGTCAGGGCTGGTAGGTCACTGACACCACCCTAGCTAGAAAGAAACGTCGTGCACTCCTTGGGTCCGTATCCCCTTTTTGACTCATACCGAGGTGTGAGGCTCGCGAATTCACGTTATACACAAAGCTATGCCACACAGGCCGTGCTTTGATCATCAACCACAAGACTTTGCTTTTCAACAGAAGCCTTGCTCAATTGCCACTTACGCGTGCCACATTGGCAATTCACTCCATGCGACTGATGTCCATTGATATACAACCTCTGAGCTCGTACGTCTCAGAGAAGGGCGTTAAGCAAGAGAATAAATTCTCCGCCGCCAAACAGATGTATATTTAATAGAGATCAATCAACACAGCATAAGATCCAATGTCAGACACACAATCCATTTACAAGTTCGTTCTGGGTCTGAACGAAACCGGAGGCACTTTCCTCGCATATCCATCCATCTCCAAGTACGTCTGGACGATCACCAACTGATTCCCTCATCCTGGGTGTACAGCCCAATCAAGATCATCAGTAATCACCCAAACGATGTGAAGACTTCCGGTCTTCAACCACCGTCTTCATCTTCGACATCTCGTCGAATCGGTTATTCAGAATGGGTATAAACCCGGCCTTTCTGAATAACCCACGTATATGATAAACAAATGTTACACAAACACAACGAACGCCTCATTCCAATTCAGAATATTCTTTTATTCACCAAAATCACATTCTTAGGGAAATGTTCCCATTAATTTTATCCAAGATAAATTCTTCTAAATTTATTCTATAATCTTCCTTTGGATATCATTTCAAACTAGTCGGGATTAGCGAACCACACCGAAGTAATTATTTATTTTATTTCCCAATCCCAACCTATATATCCCATGGAGCAAAACTGGTAATACTCCATATTTAACACCACGGTGTTATCGGAAAAATTAATTACCATTTCACGTTCAAATCTAATTAAAGATTTAACTATCGCTTTGGAGCAAAACTGGTGATACTCCACTCTCGATCACTTTTCAGATTTGATAATTTAAATTATCAATTCACATTTTAATCTAATTAAAGATTCATTAAAACTACACTTAGTCTTAATTCTTTCAAAAATCAACATCTTGCCTTTAACTGGGTTAAAGAACCAATGTCATCTAAAACACGATTCACGATAAACCCAAATCACATTCGATATTAAATACAAGGCTCTGAATAGAAAATATACCGGCTTATATTCAATATCAAATTCTGAAACCAACAAATATCGTATTGGAAATAACGATATAAAATATATCTTTCAAATTCCCATAACCATATCTGCATAGTCACGAAATCCACCATCGAAATACTCTGAAGATAATTTCGATTCAACTACAGCCCAATTCAAATTCAATTTATTTATTTCAAAAATAAATCGATTTTAATTCTAGTTCAAAACTAGTTCATTTTGATAAAAATCTATTTTTATCCTTTCAAATGTGGAATTCTTCATCCCAGTTCTTTCCAATTCACATATTATAATTTTACACAAATTATCGATATTTTTAATAATTTTATCAAGGCCCGTACAGTCGATTTCCAACAACGGCCATCGAACTGCACTTACAACGACCTTTTTCAAATTTGATTTGGACATAATTCCAAATCCAACCGTTAGATTTCAAATTTCTAATATTCATTGGAAAGCTCTTTTCGATACGAACCCAACGGTTCCGGTTTTAGGAGAATCCGACGGTCGGATCTCCCGCAATGTCCGTTTGAAATAAATGGTCGAAATTCACGAACTGCCGCGGCGCGGCGCGTTCTATTCAGGCCATTATATTATATATATAATATATATTTCGTCGATTTCTATTTAAAACGAATTTTATAAATCGTTTTAAATTCGTTTTCAAAACCATTTCAATTCTATATTCAATTTCTAATCAAAATTGAATATTTCATATCATTACTATATAAATGATAATATTTCTAAATGTTATATTTTGAAATCACTTCTTTTCTATATTCATTATAAAAACGAATATAATCGATATAAATATCGTTCACGTCAAAATAGCGCAACTCTAATCAACACGGCTTTATATATTTCAATAAATGCGTTATCCTATTCAACAAATGAATATTTATTCCATTCAACACATGAATCTATATTTCTTTCAACACCTGACTAATCTCAACACATGAGTACTGTCAACACATCACTATTTTTATATTCAACACATGAATTTTCTTTTATAATATTCCTTATTATCCCGATTGGAATGAGGCCCAATCAATCACCATATAATGTTAATTATATGGATTCCATACAACACATGTATATAATAGCATTGATAAGCAATCAACCATCACCCAAAGTGCACTACACTGTATAAGCATCAAATATAAATATCTAACGCTTATAACAGCCTGTCAATCAATCGATCAACATATTTAATCAATCAGGATGAGTGAACTTCAAATTCATCCCAACACCCGTGTGGGGTTTCAAACAATCAAACACAGATTTTATTTGTGTAGTTGGGCGATGTGTAAAATTTATCGACCCAATCAATGTCAGTCAAATTAGTGTACATAAACAAACCGTCCGGTCTGTAAATGAATATTTTATTTATTCACTTTCATGTTAAAAATTATATTTTTAACGATAAAATATTTTATTTCAACACATGAATTTCTATTCATTTCATTTACACAATAAAAATGATATTTTTATTTTTCTAACATATTTTAGAAAATTTCGGCGGCATAACGGCACGATACCAGAAACGGGACAAGGCCTAGCCTTATCCCCGGTCTAGTGAAGGCCCACGCCATTCACACATCAATCAAATCCATTCCATTTCACCAAACAATTCAATTCAAACCAATTAGACTAACTAACTACACAACCAAACTATTCAACAAACAAGCCATCCATGGTCTGTGGATGACGGGTGTCGGGTGCTACTAAGCACCGTCTGCATCCTAGTATATATTTATATATAACTAGAAAAGGAGAATTTAGAGTGAGAAGGTCTCACCAACTAGCTAATCCAATCATCTCGACTCTTCTTATGTAGAAATCTTCGTCGTTCTCGCCTTTTGTCACTTTCACCGCCCGTAGTCACTACATATATAAAAATCACATTTTTATATTGTTGCTATGTATATAAAAATCACATTTTTATACTACTACTATATAGATAAAAATTCTATTTTTACTACGGTGTTCATATAATAAAGATTATATTTTTATATCGCCACTTATATAAAAATCACATCTTTGCTTCTTCTACATAATAAAGATCAAATCTTTAATACTTCTATAATGTAAAAATCATATTTTTATCATCTCTATATCATAAAAATCATATTTTTATTAACTTCATATGTCAAAAATCATAGAAGCTTTAAAGCGGAGAAAACTCACTTTTTTTCTCTAACGCCTTTTCTGAACTGCTGAATTGTTGTTCGAGCTCCAGACTTTGCAAACAAGCTTAAATCTTCACACCATCTTTTTTTCTAGCACAAGCACGCCATTCTGAACAACTTTTGCCTAGTGGTCTTCTTGCCGAAAATGTGCCATTTCGCCGGAATTCGCGAAAGTACACGAATTTTGTCGCTTCCGGACAGCTGACTTTAAACGCGTTTTCCGGGCAGCTCCGAACTCCAAAACATGACTTCCATATAGCCAAATCGAAGAGAATTTCGTGCTCTACGACTTTGGTCTTGAGAGACTTTGGCCAAAAACGCACCGTTTGGGAGTTATTCGCGAAATACGGTCAGGGACTTATTTGCAAAACGGGTAATTTTGGTGAAAATGGGTTTTTGGGTGTAGCGGGGCCCACGGCCGGAATTGAGGGGGCTGGAGGGGGGGCGCCGACCTGATGGACGTGGGGGAGGGTGTGGGTGGCGGTGGTGGGGCTCGTGGTGGCCGCGGTGGTGGTGGTTGGGTGTAGGGGCTTAGGGTTTGCAAATGGAGAGAGGAGGAGGAAGAGGAGGAGGAGGGGAGGAGGAGGAGGCCATTTTTGAGTTTTTGTGAAGAAAGAGGAAGAGGAAGAAAGTGAAGAAGAAAAGGAAGTAAAAGTGTTTATATGCTAGTTTCTCGCGTATCGCCTGAACGCTAGCGATCTCCGATGGCCGCGGATTTCGGACACGAGATAGTAGACGTGAAGACGAGTCCAACGAAACAAGTTTCGTCGAATTCCGAGTTCGTTTGACCGTTCAACAAAAATCACAAAAATGCTCAGACAAGCTCTAAAAATGCGATTTTGGCGCACCTTTTCTTCTCGCACGCTCACATGCTAACTCAAAAAATCAAGCCCTCTTGGATTTAACCATTATTAGATGATACGAATCTAGAAAAAATGTAGAATCGAATTCCGAGGTCGTATCAACAATGTTCCTTTGTAAAATGACTGCTCGTTTTACCCTGAACTGTTTCAGCTCGCACGGCCACATATTAACTCCGTTCGACGCGCCATTTGGAACTCAACAATGATTTGTCATTATGAATCCATAAAAATTTATCTCGTCGAATTCTGAGCTCGTATGCAAAATTTCACTTTTTAAGGGCTATGTATTGTTAACCGAAAAGCTCCTGCCCATAGCCACTATTCCGGATATCGGAATATATCGAAGCTTATACTTTTCGGAGTTCTAAACGATATTTTGAACTCAATGGAAGTGGTTTCGAGTCCAAATTCATCCGTATGCAAAATATGACTTTTTGGGCCATGTATAATTTACATAGCGACTATTCTGAATTTTCAACTGGGCATAACTTTTGATTCCCGCTATGAAATTTCGATTTGTCGGATTCGTTGGAAAGATATTATCAAATAGATCCTAATGTTTTTTGTTTCACTAAAATCCGGATTGTTTTGCACCCGGTACATCCAATTGAAGTTTGAAATCGAATTATCGAACTACCGCGCCATTTTCAATTCTATTTATAATTATATATAATTATTTATATTCTAACGACGACGCGTATAATATATACGTTCGAATTATATTCAAAATAAATTTCTCGTCGATATTATTTAAAATAATCTATTTTAAATATGCAAAATTCGCTAAAATTGCCAAAATAAAAATTTTAAACTGGCCCAGATTTTCCGGGTTATTACACATATCTTAATTAAAAGATTTATTCAATTCTTTGACATTAGATCTGGATAGAAATACCATCAACTTATCTTCAATATTAATTACCGTATCCAACTCATATTATAAGCGGAATAACGGTGAACTACCTTTTAAATTCCTCCAATAGTAAGAGTCATCATCTACCGGATTAATATCAAACATCCTAAGATTTATCTCCAACCATACCCAATTATTAAAAACCCATTTTAATATTAAATAAATCAATTTGAATTCCATATAAAGTATTTCCAATACTTTTGAACTTTTGAAAACATTCCACCAATCATTTAAAAATGATTACTTATAGTTCAGAAAATAATTTGCAGGTTAAAACTTCAAAATAGATTATTTTCGAAGGAAGCATTACAATAGCATTTCAAAAGCGTTACAAAAGCGTTACAAAACAGTTATCTTAACTATTTTGATCAAAATATCATTTATCTTAGCCAAAACTTAAACTTTACAATTCAAAACACCTTTTCATAATTTGTAATGATTTTACAATTTTTTTCCATATTTTTAAAACATTTAAAAATAGCTGTTTATAGTTATGGTCAACAATTGTTCTTACATCGATCTTTTCCAAAACGGTTTCAAACATAACTTGAAAATTATAACTCGAATTTAAAATCCTCTTTCACTCATTTGAAAGTTCATGTTAATATAAATTAAATGTTTTTCGTTTCATGGAAATTCGATTTAGATTGCAAAAGTTATAAGCGTTTAAAGTTTGCATCTAAAATACGAAAATTGTCGTTATGCGACAAGCTCTATTTTTACCATAATAACCATTATTCTATGATACTTCAAAATATCTTAGAAAATCATTATATCCTTATATAACCCTTTAAAAATCATTTAAATTTACTTTCCAAATTATTTTGGATCTAAAATTCAACTTTCATAAATTCCAATTCATTTCTGAATTCAAATAACTTCAAATTAACCTTCCCATTCGTCGGATCAGTTAGGGATAGCCAGGGAGAGCAGGAAACTTCATTTCCAAACCCAAGCCTAGACACTATCCTCTCTGTCATCCTAGAACGTTCTGGTGTATATTCTATTAATATAAAGAGACATCTTTCATATTCAAATTTCAAAATCTCATTTCGAATTTAAATTGAAAATAATATTTTTTTCCAAAACTAGTTAAAGATCGTTATACAAAATCAATTCATAATTCAAATCATTTTCAAATCCTAATTCAATATTTAATTCAAAAAAATAATAATTTTAAATATTATTTAATAATTAAATAAAATCGTATATAGGAAGGAGATTTTAAATCGATCACCCATATATTTCCACAACCACGGTGTGTGTGAGTCTAATATCATGCAATGCAATCATATTTATCCAAATGAACCATAAGATCAGATGGACACGAATTCATTCATCACAAACAAACATTTTTACTATGCACAAGCGTTACAGACAATAACGCTTACTAGTGTTCAGTGTATTATCTAATTCATGAACAACCATTCAAACATCAACATCCATCACACAATCATCATCAACTAATTATAATTAATCTCAGCAAATTATAATTAACTAATTTAAATAAATATTTAAATTAGAAGTTCTCACCTAACAGCTCTCTAAATTTTCACGGTAGGCGAGCCTAGTTGAGTGAATCGTCGGACAGTATTTCGACGCAACGTCTTCTTCACCAAAATATATAATATGATATACACTAATCTCTCTTATATTATAAGAGGAGGAGGAGAATGACGAACTTTGGTAAGGTGGTGGTGGAAAAGAGGAAGACTTATGCCATGGAAACCATGGCCATAAGCTTTAAGAAGAAGGTGGAAAGGAGGAAATGGAAATGGAATGGTAAAAATGGAGAAAGAGCCTCCTTATATAGGAAAGGAGGAGTAAGGAGTTAAAGACACATAAGGGGGCAAGTGGCAATCATGCATGAAAGGGAGCATGCATAAAGACATGTGTCTTAACACTTGTCTTAAGAAGAGAAGGTGAACTTTTGGTAGCATTTTCCCTTAAATGCTATGAAAACTAAAGGCAACACTTAATTCTAACGCTACTAATTCATGTTATAGTTTGACAAATCCGATCGAAGGACAAATAGTATCAATAAATCCAAACTTATTAATAATTATTCTCATTTATAATTCAAGTAAAACTTATCATATAGCTTATCAAAATAAATAAAAATAATAATAATTATTCTTGTAATCCTTTACCAAATTCATATTTTACAAATCAATATTATCAAAATCAGAAAATATCACTACTTAAAAAAAATCTTATAATTATAATTTTCAAAATAAGTTTTCTTATAAAAATCATAATAAATAAAACAAAATACTTATACAAAGTTAAAATTCATATTTAAACCTAATAAAATCAATTTATATTCAGAAAATCCAAAATTATATAAATAAAAATCCAAATCAAACATAGTTAATATTCTGGGATGTTACAAGTTGCGGAAGGAAGATTGGCATCCACTGATCTAGAAGCTTTGGTACAATTTAAAAAACTTGGATCGCAAGGTTGGAAAGTTTGGATTGATGCGGCGGTGGATCCAGAAGCATTCTTGTGGAAGCCGAATTCCGCAATGACTACTATTGGAGAAGCTGTTGGATCAACTGTGGCCTGGAATAAAAATTACGTTGCCTTCAGCTAGAGTGCTTTCGTAGGGTATGCTTTTGTAGACATTCCATCTTTCTTATGTATATATTGGGTTAAATCATGCATGTATTATGAAACGGTTATGTTTTTGGTGACGGGTTAAGTTGGTGATGTACTACGTACTTGTGTTTTATGTTGATCGAATATTATGTTAAGTAATATATATGAATGATTCCGTGTACTAATATTTGTTGCATTGAAATGTGAATCATATTATCATTAATATATATGAATTTTTTTTACTAGTCAGGTCCATGTAAATTACAATAGAAAAAAAAGTTGTAATAAGTCATGTTACAACGGTGAGAAAATGTTGTAATATAAAGAAATTCACAACGGTGTAAAAATGTTGTAATATCAATGAAATCACAACGGTGTAGACATGTTGTTATATAAATGAACACAACATATTACAATATCTACAACAACGGGGATAAAAGTTGTAATATAGTTTATTACAAAGGTGACAAAAGTTGTTATACGTATACTCTAACTTTACTATGGTATATACGACAACGGAGAATTATAGTTGTAATAAATTTTATTACAACGGTATAAAACTGTTGTTAGATAATCCTTTTACAACGGTGTTGCAACGGTGCAGAAAAGTTGTAAAAGAAACTAATATATTACCACGTCTGCATACACGACGGTGGAGGCACCGTTGTAAAATGATATTACAACGGTGTTGCACCATTGTAATAGGGTGAATTTGTTGTAGTGTAACATGCCGAATGCTTCATCCTTATTTCCAAGTAAATACATGCACATGTTGAAACACCCCTTACTATTCCCAATCAAGGTCATACTAAGAAATATGAAGCGCTGTAGGTGCAAAGAAACAAATAACAAAGAAAAAGATTACCAAGATACAAAGAAAAAAAATGAAAAAAGGAAACATTTATTTCTTTTAGTAAACTTGTCATTACAAAGCAGTGGTTACAAAACATATGTCTTTCTCAATCTCAGCTAAAATCAAAGTATACAAATAAAATTCCCTCTCAAATATAGCTGGAAATAATAACAAGATAAAATTACGTAAAGAGAAATTTGATAGATAACAGCTCGAATCTCAAATCTTGAACACTGCTCTTTCCGAGCTGCCAATACCATTCAACTTCTACCTTATGAGCCTATCAGGGGAAAGAAAAAGAAAGAAAGAGGAATGAGTTAGACATAAAGTTTGATGAGCTGTTATGATTACTAGCACAATTGATAATCAAGAGAAACATATAACATAATAGTTCTAGTGTTAGATAGGGTAAGTGTTTATGTACACCTAAAGCGAACATATAGGATGACATAAAGGTTACAAATAGGATTAACTTCTCTAATTCCATATAACTTTAATTGTCTACATTTCTACCTATTTCAGAACATAATATAATTTGGAAGATTTTCCCTAATAATACCCATCGATCGGCCACTAAACCATAGAGTTATAACTTACGCCTACAACGGGCTTTGGGTTTATCAAGCCCGACCCATCGGCAAAAGACATAGCATTAATCGCAGGTATTAATGTCTTATTTTCTCTCATCGTTTCAATGCACGCGCATTGACCCGTCGAAACTCATCCATACCCACCTCAAGTTTGGACCAACTTACTACCTAGCACAGCATAGTGTGTTCCCTTGCCTTCTAGTGAGACTATATGTGATAAAAAGTGTGACGCCCGGAAATTTCGAACCAGTCAAATTTGTCGAAAATCCATCTTTTCAAAACAAACAATGACAGCTATCATCATATTTGGTAAATATGTACAACATCACTAAATGCATTGATTATTTTAATAAATAGCACTTATCAGAATAATCCTTCAACACATAGGGTGTGCTTAAGTACAAATTAAACACAATTACCGGAAATCAACTTTTATGCAACTCTGGTGAGGTGGACGTCGATATTCATTCCTACAATCTCGATAGTATGTCAGTATGGCTTAATATTTTAAACATGTAAGATGCACCAACACGAGATGTAATAATGAATAATAAACCATTTTTTTTATTAATAAAGCAGCTGCATCACTACCAATTGTGACTGCCTACGTACCTTTATCTAATTGGGTGAGCAATTAGATACAGGATCAAGCCAACGTAGTTCTTCTTTAAATAAAACATTTAAAATCAATATTTATTTCCAGAATGCTGTTTATATCAAGTAGGGGTAAACACTTTGTAAATACTTATTTTTGAAAAACATCTTTATATCCCTTGTAGAACTTCCTTTCAAAGGATAAACATCTTCTATTTTATATACTAATCAACTTCCTTATGTAAAAACTCATTTATAAACAATCTCAAACCACCTTTATATCTCTCTAATATATGTTTTTAAAGATCTTCAAAGATTGAAGGAAAATAGTTAACTTAACGTCATTTATACCCCATTAAATCTTTCAAACTAAAAAGATAGCATTTTAGAAAATGCTATAGAAAGTTTTGGTCATACTAAGTCATAATTGTTCTCAATCATCAATCGTATATGTTTTAAATAAAAACTGCAACATTATAAAGCATTATGAAAAGATGGCTTTAGACTCAAAATAGCTATTACAACGTTTCTGTTGCGCTGTGAAAAGTTCAGGGTAGTTTACAATGGTTTTAGACTCAAATAGCTACTACAGCGTTTCTAGTGCACTGTGAAAAGTTTTGGGTTTGTTAGAGTGCTTTATAAATAATTCAAAGAAAACACGGTGCTTTCAAAATGCTACAAGAAAAATTCGGCTTGTTTGAGTGCTTTTTAAATAATTAAGAGAAAAGACAGCGTTTCAGAACTCCTACGAATTTGAAAATTTTAGATTTTTGACCAGTTTTTCGTCCAAATGTTTTATTCTATTTCTCTATGATAACTATAGTTTTTTACTCCAATTTTTCTACAGTAAGAAGCTTTCTTAGTCTACTTAATTACCATGAAAAGAAATCCTTAAAATTATTTGTTGATTTTATATATAATATTCAACAACATGAGGCACTTTCAACATATCCGTTTCAGGCATATTTTTACCTGACTTTGCATCCGGTTTCAGGTACATAAACGATTGAGTTAGAAAAAGTGGTTGACATGAAAGTTGTAGGCCTTTGAATTAGCTTTCCAGAACATTAAAGAATTTATTTAATAAATGAAGAAGTTATGGTTAAAATACCAAACATAATTTTCATAGGTTCGAGACCTATCATTCAATCTCAATTTTCCCAACTTTTCTTCAAAGTATGAAACAAATACATGTGCTGAAATAGTTTTTCTCACTTTAGAATTATAGCTTGAACTTGTATTTATTCTCTTGGATTCTCCTAAGCTTCTCCCCTCTATCTTTCCTTGTTTTTGTCTTGTGAATGCATGAAAAGAAATGAACATTTCCACCCTTTTTATAGCATTTTTTAAGGCTATTTTAGTAATTTGATTTGGAACACTTGTCCACCTTATATTTATGCAAGCTTTAGGATGTAGACACATGCCCCCTTAGATGTATTAATATGTTTCTACACATGGACACCTAATGTGTTTATGTGTCTTTATCTCCTTAATCGTAAGACGTGTACCGTTCATTTGATGACACGTGTCCTTATCATTTCATGACACTTATCGTATTTTAAAGTATATATACATATACCATTTGCATTGTTTATATGATATGTATATACATATATGTGTTATTCTATTGTAATGGCATGCACATGATGGTCTAACAACTTTCAACAAGTTAAACGTCATTTATCGGCAAAACGGTTTTCGGTCACATTATATCGATATTTCTTCGAACTACTTATCTTTGTAAACAAAAATTAAACAACATAATTTCTACTCATTATTTATTATTTATAAAGGGATTTAAATAAGTTATAAAACCATTTTTATAACATTAAATCCAAGATTCAAATATTTGAATAATCTCGATATTCAAATATTTACTACTCAAAATTTTGGACTATTACGAAAAGGGTAGTTGTCTGGTATGGAACCCCAACAAACAAATAATACTCGACCCAAATCCCCATTAGTTTGGCCCTTCATAGAAACCATAAATTAACCAGAGAATTAGGTTTTTAACTTAATGTCATTTTAAGTTCAATATTTAGTAAGCCCAACAGTTCAATCATTTATCATAGAATAATGCCTAATCACAAAACTCTATATAATATCGCCTAATCACAAGGCCACCATAGAATATCATCTAATCATAAGTCCATCATAGAATATCTATCTATATAATAATTCCCACTAATCTTTAATGATTACTAATTGTCCGACCGTAAAATACCCAAATTGCCCATATTTATCAAGGTCATTTAATTATTCCAACCTTTGGTCCGACCTTGAAATACCGAAATTGCCCCTCACTTTTTAAATATCACCTAATACTCACTACTTTTGGCTCCTGTGATGCTTATATTAATAGTGTTGGATTCACAGCAATTTATAAGAATATACTACTTATTATTTCATAATATACTATTCACAAGTTTTGGCAAAAAAAATTAAAACTAACTAAAATGACTCTGCATAATTGATTGACTAAGTTGATTTTCTCAATAGTTATTATGTTGCTTATATGTGATACTACAAAACTTACTAAGAAGACTAGAACGATTGTGCTTAAGTGAAGGAATATTAATTTTTATTATAAGAAATTATCATTACTACATTGGCTGATTGAATTGACTTCATCCATTTCTGTTAATAATGAGAAGTATTAGTAATTTAGTTGAATATATGTTAGTTCATAGGATAGTATTGATTCTTATATATATACCATCAGTTTTCAAATATATATATATATCATCTCAATATTATAAAGGAAAACTTGTCCATGGCAACAGGCTTTATCGCCTGCTTTCTTTCATGCATGAGTTTCTCCTTTCTCTTGGTTCTATCAGATTTCTATATGTTTTCTATTTGATTCCTATTTGATTTCTACTGCTTTCCACTAGTTTTCCATTCATTTTCATACTTACAATCAGATCTGCAAATTTTGTTTCACTTTTTAAACCCTAATTTGGGTTTCAATTTCCTTCCACAAACCAGTTTCGTTTATCAGATCTGGTCTCCTTTTAATTCTACAATCGTGGATGATCAACTCCAGATTAACTCTAGGCATTTACGCCTTAAAGGTGATCCATAGCCGATTCGAATTTGGCGAAAAGCTGGAGAACAAGGCACTCGGAGAATTAGGATCTGACATTGTCGGTGCAAGTGTTAAATCACTTTTGATTCTTCATAACCATTTCTGTAATTGTTTTCAACATTCTCGAGTTTGGGTATGTGTTTGGATCTGATAATTAGAATATTTGCGTTGGGTTTTTGGGTTGGTTTGGGTTCGATTTGAAGTTAGTTTAAGAGGAGATCTGGTATATGGTTTTTAATGAGCAACTGTTCTTCATAATACTGGTTTCAAATTTTTATGGTGGTTCGATTAATCTTCGATGTGCTGATAAGTGGATCCATAAGTTTCAGTGGATTTATTATAGAAAATGGAGCATTGGAGTTTTTCTATGTTAAGTTGACTATGATTGAATGATTTTAGTTTGAAAGCTTGAGATGGTATGATGATCTGTTCTAACATATGGACGAATGATCTCTTCAGAAAATGTTTATCCATAGCCTAGGTTTTAACTCAATAACTTGATCTGATTCATAGTTAACATTATAGAGCAAAGATAGGATGATTACAGTTATGATCCAGTTATGAAATCCATATATTATTTTGTTGATTCTGGCAATAGGATTTATTCATAGGAGTCTGTGAATCATCAACCAGATTGTTTTGAATTTGTTTTTGTTTTTTGGAATTTATAAGAATGATTCTAAACTGTAAGATAGCCGTAAGTGATGTATTATTTCAATTATGTTCTATTTGCTGCGGAAAGTTGTTGAGCAGTTTTGGTAAACATGTAGGAGGTTATGGATGAATGGACATTTATGTTTAGATCTGGACAATGGTCTTAAAATTATGGTTGCCATACGACAAAACGATAGAGTGTTGATGAGGAAGTTGTTCATTTATGGATATTTTGTTAGTCGATGGCAAAAGAAATCACTTGTCATAAGCATTCAAGGTTGCTTAGCTTCATCACAGAAGTGATAATGGGAATGTGAAGATGTGCTTTTAGCTTAATCGGTTGAAGAACAACGTGCTAATCTTTGATGCTACTCTGATGTTTCTATTGAGGGTTGAAGATCAGTTGATGATCATGAATAAGTGGAGCTTTCGGATTATGTTGAGGTGTTCAGAGTTGGCATGTCAATGGGGTGCAGAAAGTGCACGGAAGTGGGAAGAAGGCTTTATCATGGGCCGGTTATCACTAGTTAGGATTTTGTTACATGTATTTTTAGTTTTTTTTCTTTTATGTTATGCTTATATGTAAAGGTTAGAATGCTAACCACTTTTATGTATGCGTTTTTCAGTAGAAATAAAGTGAACCAATTTTAAATATATATATATATATATGTGTATATATATATCATCTCAAATTTATAGTATTTATTATATAGCATTACAATCATATACCAGTCTTTCTACCAACGATATAAGAAAATTTTAAAGAAATTTTGTTTAAAAAATCTCATTGTTTCCATCACAATTCCCTGAATTTGGTTTGTTTCCATTTTTCTTCAAATAAATTTTTTTTTGATGGATTTCAAGTTTGTTTAGTAAATCAATTTCTTATTGAGGTGATTTATTGATATTCCTGTAACGTCTCCTTAACTTTTTACCAAGCACTACATATAAATGTAGATTGTATTACTTTTAAGGACTATGACCATAATTGTTCTTATAATAATAGTATTGTTTTCCTATTTCATTACATTGATTTAGAAATAGTATACAATATCTAAAATGTTGCTACTATTGTTGTTTGTCTAATTATGTATGTTCATGCATTAAGAGAACTACACAACATTGTTATTTATATAACATACAATATAATTTTTTTATTACTCTCTACTTGATTTCTTATCACATATATAATTGATAATTTTGTCTATTCAAATATTTCTGAAAATGCTTTATTTACATAATATACATAAACTATTTTCCAGAAAAAACATATAATTCATCTATAAATGTCATGCATCTAATAAATCCAATGAAATTTCATATCTAATCTATTTTGAAGCACGTGTTATGATGGAAACTAATTTAATTCCTATCCAATTTCTTATGATATCATTTTGGTTCCTATCTATGTTTAAAAAAAACACAATTTATAGGGTAACTTCATCTTTTCAATTTGTCATCACTTACCATGTAAAACAATTTATGTTTAATGTAAGCTGACAATACCAAAATTCATAATTAGTCACAATATTACATATCTACACTATTTATACCACGTATATAATTAGTAATTTTGTCTATAATTTTAAATCACATTCAATTATTTCTAGAGAAAAACTTTAGGGGAAATGCCTACATATTAATCTAAGATGGAAAGTGTAAAAAAAAGTTCCATAAATCGTATGTTACCTTTTTGATATGACTTCAATATATCCATTACTTATGAATAATTCCTACTCGACATATTCGCTCTTGGTGATTAGTTAGAAGCAAATAAGGAATCAAATAATACTATGAATAAACAGATATTGATTTTCCATTGTTTAATTTCAAGAGATATGCTTTAGCAGAAATGCCTATATATTAATCGATCAACAACTAAATGTTTTCCGTTTCTTAAGTTCAAATAATACTATAAATAAAAGGATATTTTCCATTTCTTAATTTCAAGAGATAAGCTTTAAGAGAAATGTCTATATATTAATCTAAGATGGAAAGTGTAAAAAAAAGCTCCATAAATCACTGGGAGATGAATATAATGATTAGGATTAGTTAGGAAAGAAGTAAAAAATCATAAGATTTTCTTCCCTTTTTGATATGACCTCAACATTTACTTACATTACATTTAAATGCCAATTGATTTCCCATAAACTTATCCTTAGTGGATAAATTAGGAAGGAAAATGTAAAAATATTCCATTAATCACCAAGAGACGAATATATTGAGTAGGATATTATAGAAAGGAAAGGATTTTGAAATCACGTTGCCATTAATCACATTGTCACTCGGTGCTAGCACATGATGCCAATATATGCTAGAATTCCAAAATCTCACCGTATAAATTAATCAATCCTGATTTTTTTTTAAAGCATCAATGGGCAACTAATATTTTTTTTGGGGATTGTTAAAGCGACTCCACATTTGGTTAAGTGGAGGATAATTTTTATTTATTGTATAAATGTTATGGGGAGGACAAAATAAATCAGCCTCCCCTTAAACATATAAATTAAAATTCTGATATTAACCCCCTGTAATCCTCATTAGAATAAACCATGAAACTTAAATCTTAGTTAATGTTAACAATTTAATGATGCACATAAAAATTAAAAATGGATACATTTAATATAATGGAGAACACAAGAAAGTTTCAAGGGTGATCAGAAGGCATCGGATTTGGTAATTAATTGTAATTTCATATTAGAATTGGTATGGTTAATTTAAAATAAATGCAGAAAAAAAATTAATCTAATATATTGCATCTAATTTTTGTAATTGAGATGTTTAGTAATTCCCAAGTTTGTTACTTGCGTTGAATTTAGTAAGTTAGAGTTTAACATAAGTGACAAGCCATGGGTAGTTAGGTCTCTTTTTCTTTTCTTTTTTAAATAAACCAGACCCCCCCCCCTTAACAAATATTTTTTTAAGATAGAATTCCCTTAAAATTATCCTCCCCTTAACCAAATGTGGAGTCTCTTTAACAATCCCCTATTTTTAATCTCTTACCGAGTCATCTTTACTTTAGTTGCCTCGGTCAAATATGTGCTAGATTTCCGTAAGCCTTGATAATAACTGCTAAAATTTCGTATTGTACCACTAATATAAATACAGTGATTCTTCTTTTCTTTCTCAATCCTACAGAACCATACTTGATACTTTTTCCTTCTAGAGCTTCTATTTAGAAAACTGGTAAAATTCACTTTATATTTGTACTATGCAATGTTCTAAAACTTCTTTCTTTCATGTTATTTTGTATTAGTTCAAATCTGCTCACAACTTATAAAATAGCATCTGTCTTAGTTTCATTCAAATCTGAATACGTCAGTTCGGAAAATGGTGGATACAATAATGGGAAGACAATGAAAAGGCCAAGTAGGTGACGTATATCTCATGCTGGATACATCTCATAGTAGATACAACAATGAATTTTTTTCTCACCGTTGATTTTATTCTTCTCGTATATTTTTAGAACACGTTGCAATTTGAATCTTCAATAGACTGCCTTAGCCGGTCTGCAACTGAATGTTTCATCGGTAGGCTTCTAATCTGCATACAAATATTTATTTCATTTATACTTACAAATTCATTAATTTGCATCTATTAAAATTTGATTTTTGATTGTAGTCCGCGATGATGAAAATCATTTGAATATGATTAGAATACTTGATTTTTATTCTACAATTGATGACATTACTACAGGCCATGGGACTTCGAGGGTGACTGTGGCATATGGCGGTAATAGAAAAGCTTTGATGAAAATTAAGGTAAAGGTCACCTGGAGGTGAAGGTTATTACTGATCTACTTTAACACTATAATTTTATATTTTGTGTTTTAGTACCTTTATATTGAATATGCAATGGTTTTATTCCTTTTTAACTTTCTATGCACTAGATGTAATGCAATAGAGAATTGTTAACAGGGCTGTGATACTTAATCCTTAAATATCCATGTTGTTTTCCATGTTAGTTAAAAAGGCGTTACAGTTCAATATGCTGTTTGGATAGTTCTAATATTATTGGTTAGCAACCACAATATTTCCGTTACAGTTCAATTTATTTGCTTTTGATATTTTTAAAATGCATATATTATCTTATAACAAAATAGGTGATGAATAAAAAATTATGTTAATATCACATAGGCCAATATTTCTTCTTTATCTTTATTGTACATAAAAAAAGTTTGTGTGGTAAAAGCGGTATTTATGGAATGTTTTTTCTAACACTACACATATTCTAGTTCCATTTTACATACTAAACTCGGAAAATCCATCGAACATGAAAACATACGGATATTAAAAAATTGCCCATATCATATTTGGTAAAGTTAATAATATTATGTTGTTAATGGAACTAAATTTTATGTCAATTTTACTTCTAAGACTTTAAAGATAATTAATATTGCAGTGGAAAAATCTTACATGTTGATAAGCTTTAAGATGTCACGTTAAAGTAAGGACCTTTTCACTGTTCTAGCTTCAATTATTTCCAAGTAAAAGAGTTTCCTTTGGTGAAATTTCACTCATTGTTCAGAGGTGTTATCTACTTTTCCCAGTAATCCACTTAGCATGTGCACATATGCTTCTTAATTATTTCATATCCTTATGTTGATTAATGTATAAGCATTTAAACTCAACTTTTTTTTTTACTCTGGGAATAAATCCGATTTGGATATATAGTCAAAGCATTGTACTAAGAAAATAAATTTCAATCCATTTCTATTCAGTACTCTCTTTGGACCGTAAATTAAAAATATTGAAAGAGCTTTTATTTGATTCATTGGCTATATTTCATATTTTCATTTGGGTACAATGTGTATGTAGTGTTTGTATAACTAGAAGTGTGATAATTTCTGTAGTTATGTTTGCATATATTAGGTGAACTCCTAGGCATATGAACCAAGCGTACAAAGCTTTTTTAAGGATATCCTCTTCTTTCCACATTGTACCCAGGTATGGAAGTTTTGATTTGTTGACCTTAATACTTATTTTAAATGAATATGGCATATTTGATAGTTGGTGCATATGGAAACCATCTTGAAATCGTGCTATTTGTAAATAAATATATATCCTTTTACTAAATGAATCTGATTAAGCAATTGCATAATTTTGACTAATATTTACCTACAATATATGTACTATTTCATTAAAAATTGAATGTCTATCTTTATTCTTCTTCTCAGTTATTCTTTCTGCTTACTCTATATATAGTTATATCTTAAGAAGTGGATAATGCGATTATTATTTTTATGCTCCTTTTTTAATTTATTGTTTAAAATGCTGATCTTTCCATAATTCGACCACAAAATCTAAAATTATCAAATTTGACACAAATTTTCATATAAAATACGTGTGTGTATATGTGGGACATACTGTAACAACCCAGAATTTCTGAACCAATTTAAAATTTTTATTTTAGATATTTTAACGGTTTTTGGAAATTTAAAATAATTTAATTTAAATAATAACAACGAAAAATTTATTTAAATCGAAGTTAGAACGAATAAATTTATTTTAATTATAAAACGAGCCTGAAATGACGCGATAGTTTGAAAATTCAATTTCTAATTTCAATATAGTATACAGAATTCAATTTAAATCAGAATTGGACGAAACAAGAAATATTTGAATCTGTTTAATAATATCTTTCTAACTAATGTAAAAAGCAGTGATTTCACTTTATAAATTAAAAGTTATGTCCAGTTTAAAACTCTGAAAAGTCGCTATAGAATTTATATATATATATATATATATATATATTTGATATATTTATGGCCCTTAAAAATAACCATTTTGCAAACGACCTCCGTTTTCGATGAAACCACTTTTGTTGGATCCGGTATGTCAAATTATTGCTAGATTCCAATTTTAATAATTTTTGGAATTAATATGTGAGTGTGGCAAAAGAAAACGTGTTTTGTCAATTTCAGTCAAATTAGATCGACCAGAAAATGACCATTTTTCAAACTGCCTCCAAATTCGACGAAATTAGTTTAGTTAAGACCGTATCGTCAAAACAAAGCCAGATATAACTTTTCTGGAATTTTTGGAGTCAGTATGTGGCCCCGGTAAATTAAAATGTATGTTTAAAATTCAATTTATTGATTTATATTTTAATTTAAAGAAAAACTAACCGTAACAGTCGAATTGGGTTACAAAACATATTCCATTATGTCCGAAATGGGGGTATTTAGCTAGGAGCGACAGTCATTGGGTTTGATTTGGAGTTCGAACTAATAAACATGTATTTTTAGAATTAATTAAATATATAAATATTTATATATATACCCCCTCGCTTGGAAAACGTGAAACCCTAACTTCATAAAACAAGCAACCGCCACTAATAAAAGGAATGGCCAGATTTTTTTGAAATTAAACCTCAAATCTCTTTCAATGTACCGTGGGTTAGATCACAAATCCAAAGCGAAACTTGAAGACGATCCCGTGTTCTTTAAATCCATGCGGTGATGATGGATTATTATAGACCGTGAAGGGCAATTTTCCATCTCGAAGTCTGATCGTTCAAGAGCGGTTCCAGGTTGATGGAAGGCAGCGAGTTGGCCAACGTTAGGGCCAGGGGGAGGCGCCACCACTGCGCTTTGTGTGGGCAGGGCTGATCGTTGTCCGGCTCAAAGATGTGGCGGCGTTGATCAAGGATTGAAGTGGACAACGGGTTCTTTTGGTCAAGGACCGATACAAGGAAGATGAAGGGGATTAGCGGCTAAGAGAAAGTAATTAAAGGGTTAATTACTATTTATTTGTTTAAATAATGTAATTAAAGTTTGTAAAATCATAACCATTTCATACGGACACAGAATCAGATGATTTTAGATGCGTTGAGTTCGTCTCGATAAGATCTACACAACAGAACTGACTAGAATGGAAACGAAGCTGGTTAAATTTTGAGGTGATTTTAAATCAAAACAGACCAATTTAGAAATAAAGACTGACAGAGTGGAGACAAAGGTGAGAACTCCTCACTAAAAATTCTGCACAGTTATTTATTTATTTTAATAACTGAAAAATATATATAATTTGCTAGTGTAGATTTCCATTGGTTTTAATCATTATAAATTTTATACAGTGCCTGTTAACTCACTTCCCTCGTCCACAGACCATGGACGATTTAATTGATTGTATTGTGTCTTGATTGTATCATGTGTTGATTTGGATGTTTAGAATATTAAAAATAAATTTAATATTATTATGTGGCAGTTGAAATTAAATCATAAATATTTATTTCTAATTTAAACACTGTAAATTGGTTAAATAGAAACTAATTCAAACCGAATTAGAATTAGTTAAATTTGTTAATTAATTTAAATTCACTGTTGTTGTTTGAAAACCTCACACGGGTATTGGGATGATATTTGACATACACTAGTCCCAATATTTAGTTGTATGTCAATCGATGGATTGACAGTTTGTGTTGAGCGTTATTTATTTATTTTAATGCTCACACAGTTGTAAATTTCACCTTGGTTGTGAATGGATTGTTTTCTGATTATTTATCATTATTATTCCATACATGCGATGTATAAAATCCATATAACTAAAATTTATGGTAATTGATTGAGTCGCATTCCGATTCAAAAATTAAAAGAATATTTTAAAATAAAGAACATTTTAAAATAAAGAACATTTTAAAATAAAAGAACATTTTAAATAAAAGAACATTTCAAAATAAAGAACATTTTAAAATAAAAGAATATTTTAAAATAAAGAACATTTTAAAATAAAGAACATTTTAAAATAAAGAATATTTTTAAAATAAAGAATCTTTTAAAATAAAGAATATTTTGAAATAAAATGTTTTAACAATAAAAATCACATTTTTATTATATGTATAAACCAATAAAATAATCATATGTTGAATTATATTTTTGTACATTAAAGATGTCATCTTTAACATGTTAATGAAAATATAAAAATTTGTTGAATTATACTTTTGTACATTAAAAATGTCATCTTTAACATGCTAATGGAAATAAAATAATCATTTGTGGAATTATATTTTTGTACATTAAAGATGTCATCTTTAACATGTTAATGAAAATATAAAAATTTGTTGAATTATATTTTTGTACATTAAAAATGTCATCTTTAACATGTTAATGGAAATGAAATAATCATTTATGGAATTATATTTTGTACATTAAATATGTCATCTTTAACATGTTAATGAGAATAAAATATTTGAACAATAAAAATATCATTTTTATTGAATGTATAAACCATATAAAATATTCATGTGTTGAATAAAAATTTTGAACAATAAAAATAGTAATGTAGTTAAACGCCCTTTTTATCGATCGAGTTATTCATTTTATAACGAATATCGAAAAGAAGTGATTTCAAAATTTAATATTTTGAAAATATTATCATTTTAATATGATAAAGATATAGAATATTTGATTTTGATTTAAAATTGAAAATGAAGTTGGAATCGTTTTAAAATAAATTTATAAATGATTTATAAAATACGTTTAAATGAAAACCGATGAAATATATATAATATATACATTATATATATAATGGCCTGAATAGAACGCGTCACGCAGCGACTGTTCGCGAATTTCGACCATTAACTTCAAATTGATGTAACAAGAGATCCGACCATCGGATTCTCCTAAAACCGGAATCGTTGGGTTCGTATCGATAAGAGCTTTCCAATGAATATAAGATATTTGAAATCTATTGGTTGGATTTGGAATTATGACCAAATCAAATTTGAAAAAGGTCGTTGTAAATGCAGTTCGGTGGCCGTTATTGGAAACCAACTGTACGTGCCTTGATAAAAATATGAAAAAATTATGTAATATCATAATAAGTGATTTGGAAAGATTTTGGATGAAAAATTTCATATTTGAAAAGATAAAAAATATTTTTATCGAAATGAACTAGTTATTGACTAGAATAATAATCCAATGTTTTTAAATAAAATAAATTGGATTTTTGGATTTGTCGTGAATGGTGTCTTCAATAACACTGTTCTTAAACCCAGTTGAGAAAAGAATAAATCTTTAAATTTAGATTTAATGAAGTTTTCCAATTAATTAAAATTTAATTGGAATTAAATAAAATAAATTGGATTTTTGGGTTTGTCATGAATGGTGTCTTAAATAACACTTTTCATAAACCCCGTGTGAAAAAAATGAATCTTTTAATTAAGATTATTAGAGTTTTCAATTATATTTAGTAATTGGAATAAAATGAAATGGGAATTGGGTTTATTGTGAACTATGTTTTTAATAACATTCGTTCTTTAACCCAGTTAAAAGTGAAAATATAATTTGGAATTTATAAATCTTTTATTAAGATTTAAATGGAAATTTTCCAAAGTAAAGTTTTCCAATTTAATAGAATAAATTGGAATTGAAGGGAATTCGATTTAATAATAATCGAGATGAGCTTCTGTAAAAGAAGATCGTTACTATATATGGAATTTAAAAGGCTTTGCCGCTATTCCATTTATATTATTAGTCTAATACAGAAATTTATATCAATTATATATTGATCTGTTTTCCGTGTAAATTCCATTTTTATGGAAAATAATTTGGGTTTAGCGTGAACTGTGTTTTAAAGGACACTGGTTCTTTAACCCAAGTAAAAGCAGGATTTATTTCCTGAAATTTGGATAATCATTAAGTAATGATTTTTGAGATTAAGATTGAAGTAGAGTTTTAAATGAATCTTTACCAGATTAAAATGAGAATGGGATAAATGGGTTGGGATGTGAAAAATATAAATGAATGATTACTTCGGTAAGGTTCGCCAATCCCGACTAGTTAATAAACCTTAATTTGGTTTAGAATTGATAAAGGATAAAATAATTTTTTTTGAAATGGATATCCAAAGGAAGATTAAAGAATAAATTTAAAAGAATTTATCTTTGATAAAATTAATGGGGACTTTTCCCTAATAATGTGAATATTTTATTAAAAGAATATTCTGAATTGGAATGAGGTGTATGATGTGTTTTTATAGCACTTGATTATTGATTATAAAACACGCGAGTTATTCGAAAGACCGGGTTTAACCCATTCTGAATAATTACTACGACGATAAAAAGTCGACGATGAAGACGGTGGTTGAAAACCGGAGATCTTCACATCGTTTGGATGATTACAGATGTCTTGATTGGGTCGTACACCCAAGACAAGGTAATAAGTGATGATCGTCCAAACGTACTTGGAGATCGACGGATAAGCGAGGACCTCTCTCCTGTATTGGACTTACGAGACGAGGAATAATGTACCTCCGGTTTCGTTCAAAACCAGAACGACATGTAAATGGATGGTATGTCTGACGTTGTATTCCTTTATGTTGTATTCGTTGATCTCTGCTAAAAATATATCTGTTTGGTGGTGAAGAATTTATTCTCTTGCTTAACACCCTTCTCTGAGACGTACGAGCTTAGAGGTTATATATTGGCATAAATCAATGGTATGGTATGGATTGACAATGTGGCACGCTAAGATGCAAATGATCAAGGCTTTTGTTAAAAAGCAGAGCCTTGTGGTTGATGATCAAAGCACAGCTTATTTAGGCATAGCTTTATGTATAGTGTTACTTCGTGAGCTTCACACCCCAGTATGAACCAGATCATGGGATGAGGACTTCAGGGAAATGGACATATGTTAGTTTCTAGCTAGAAGTAACGTCACGGTATGGAGCCCAGACTATTTACTCATGTGGATGTTGCTTATTATTACTTGATGGATAGAGAGGCGCCTCAGATATATCAGTCACAACGGGATCGATGGATGTTCTGGTCGATATACTGACCAGATTATTTTATGCCCCATAGGGCAGGCTAACATATAGTTCATGGTATAACTAATCATCGACGGATGACCGACCCTGTCACTAACCACAGGTGCAGTCGCGACTGTATCCTAAGGCTTGGGCTAGAGAGTCTCGAATTGGTAAGGACGATCGCTTGCCTTGGTTCATAGATGGAAATCCAATTTCCAATACGCGATATTCGGTTTTAGTTGTAAATATATATATGACGACGTAATATAATGGTACCTACGCCGCCTATGATTGATACATTTATATTTGAAGTTGATTTCTTCACTTATAGTAATAATAAAAGATGAAATTTTGTGTATCAAGCATATTTGATTATTATAAGGGAAAACTCTATCCTCGGTTGCGTTCATTGTGTGATGGGACCTGAGTCTTATAATAGTCTCATTTTTCCAAAAAGCATTGCGTTGTTTTATTTTAAACTAAGATTCATGTGGAGTAAACCCGTTCCGTGTTATACGACGTGGTCCCGTGATTTACCCAACTTTAAAATCAAGCTAATAACTGTTTTAGTTCCCACGCCAGTCCCATGACTGACTTGGAATTTATTGTTTTAACCTAAACTCCGGGTGCCCATATTTTCCACACGGGTAGTCGGTAGTTTTGGTTTTGCAGATTTCTTTTAACAGGATCCTGGTTTACAGCTGGAGCTATATTCGGAACGCTCTATATCCGTGTATTTATTTCAGTTGTGTTATGTATTATTTTTCCGCTACTATGTATTTTAAAATGTAATTTAAATCTCTAATATTTTCAGCTGTATATTATTTATTCATACTCTGGAATATTCTTGTACTCTGATGTAAATTGGTGTAATAGCAATGAAATGTTCTTCTGTTTGTGTTATGATGCGTCGCGTTCTCATCTTAATCCGTGTTTTCTTTTATGGGGAAGTTTGGGTCGTTTCACATACCTTCTTCATCTTCCACTTTCAACTATTATACTATTTTTTTTCTTCATTTGAGGTGATTTCTACCATTGCACCATTTCATACTGGTTTTTATTTCATCCGAGGCAATTTCTATGATTGAACACATTTCACATTGGGGATTATATTAAATACTTCAGGTAAGTCTTCCTTATGAAGAATGGAAATAGCAATAACAATATATACTTCAGGTAAGATTGTTACTTTGATTGTAACTTTTAGTTTACAGGCTTGCAATTATGGTTTAAATTGGTTTAGGTGATGTTGTTATGCCTAGAAGTGTGTTATAGAAAGTTGGAATATTAAAATTGATGTAGACATCTAAGCACATTTAAAACCATTAAGTAGACTTTGTATATTTATAAATAATAATATAAAACAACTATCATTTTGGATAACTGCAGGCAGTAAGTACATCGATCTCAGAGGATTAGAAGAAAGTGAAATGGAAAACGCAGCATCAAAGTTTTGAACTTTGATGCATCCCATTAAATGCTAATAACCCAGCACTTAACGTGCAAGGTGTTTGTTGCATTTTCATTAATTTATTTGTATATTTTGACATAATATCTGATATTTTAATTATTCATTTTGTATACAAATTATTCAAATTGTTAATGTGTTAAAATGATATGGAGAGCGGAGATGGATGAACACAATAATGTCTAGCAATCCCAAATATTATCGTCTACAACATTCATGCATAATCATAATTTTAGTACCATATCAGCATCTTAATTCTATTATATTCCACATTCTCTGTCGTTATCTTTATTAGCTCATGTTGTACTGTTCATATTCATATTGTTCGCACATCTTCTAATAAACCAGAATTGTGTCCAGTTATAATTGAATCAATATGCGCATAGCTGATAATGACTCCTTTAGTTAAGCCATCATGAAGCATTAATTTATAACCGGTATATGTATTTATTTCCCAAATTAATATTTTGAATTAGAACAAAGAGAAATAAGTTACAAACGTACATTAATTATCTATTAAGTTTTAACTAGAATATATTAAGTAGTAAATTTTGAACATCTAAATTATATTATACTATGATATGTAAGTTAGAAAATAAGTGTTTTTCGACTACAACTATATATATTTTTTCTTTCTAATTTAGATAATATTGACTGTGTAAAAATAAGAGGATGCAGCAATGTCCTATCGCCTATGTATCAAATTAAAGAAAAAATATATAGCTATGCAATTGTAGGGAATCCACATTTGGGCCAAATTTGAAAATTTTCACTTAAGCACGTTAGCTATATTTTTTACTTAGGACATTATTTTTATAGAAGGTGTGTAAATTAAATTTGATACATTAACCATAGAAACGATATCACTGTTTAATTTTGTTCAAGTTGATTCATCAATATCTGGTCCAAAACGTGATTTATTGTTTAATTTTGTGCATACCTTTTAGTTTTATCAACTATCATACACTCGATAGATACATGTCCTGCAAATTGAATTGTGAACATTGTATATTCTAGCTTAGGTGCTCTTGTCTTTTGATAAATTTGAATATTATTATGATTTATGGGTTGAATAATTAAAAACACATGTGGCATCGACAAAGGGTTTCCTATTCAAATAAAAAAATAAATGAAAACGCAGAAAAACACATCACCAACCATTAAAACAAATTATATATCACAATTACATATTTAAAGATGTCATTTCTTAACTCTCTTTCGGTTATTTCATATTTCAATTTCACTTTTGCTCCAATGGTATTACCTACCTAAATGACTGGACGATTATCATTTTTTTTTCTAATCAGTTTTTTATAAACATTCGGTCCTCCACTCGTTTATTATTCAATGCTACAACCTCAACAGATATCCATGTATTAAATGACATGATACTTCATCCTATTTCTTAGTTTAAATAACTTGATAATCTCTATACACTCAATCTACGGCAAAATTATTGTTGCATGAACAACATGACAATTAATTATTATTACTGCATAAATTACTAGATGGATAATAGAACAATTAATCAAAATAATCATTCATGATAAAATTATTTTTGGATGAACAACAGAATAATTTATTATTGTTGCTGCATAAATTATAATATTTAAAAATATATATAACTATTTAATATTAATTACAATACTTTATTTTTTATTTTTTATTAATCATTACAATTTTTTTAATAACATAAATTTTAATGCCTAGCAAAGCAGACAAAAAATACTAGTTATTTATTATCGTTGAACGCCTATTCTAATAGGTCCCCGTAGAAATATCAACGAAAACCAAAGCCACTATAGAATATTACTTATTATCATTGAACACATATTTTAATATGCCTCCACAGAAATATCAATGAACACCAAGGCCACCATAGAATATTATAGTTTTAGGCTAATAACTTAATACCGTTTTATGTTAATTTTCATGTTAAGCCTAATTGTCTCTTTACAGTTTTATGCAATATTCATATTTGCAATTAAACCATGTTTGTTTATTATGATTCCCCAATCTATCATATTTATGCAAATATATGTTGTAGTTCATCTTTTTCTATTATAACTTTTTTGAATTTGTTCAGGAGGGAAACCGACCGGAGTGGTAAAACCCTCTCTAGTGCACCTAGCCCGACCCGCGAGCACCAAATAAGTGGTTGATCTTAGCGTATGCATATGATAAGCTCTTAATATGTCATTTCAGGTTTCGAACTCGCACCACTGTTACCATGACACAAAGTCCTTAACCGTTGAGCTACTGCTGCGGACTTTTGTCATAACTTGTACCATTTTCATTTTACAAACTTAATCAAGTTTGCCTATTATCAGTTCCATGTTCCCTTTTTATTACGGTTTACATCACATGTCAAATTAGCCTAAATTATCCAATCCTGTTTCCATTATTCCAATTGAATCTGATTTCCCAAACATGCGCAGAATAAAACGATAACAGTCAATCACATAAATTTAGGCGTATAATCAGTGCCTAAATCAGTCGTATACAACATGCACAAATAAAGGATTATAATTACTAGTATTTTTTACCCGCTTTGCTGGGCATTAAAATTTATTTTATTAAAAAAAGTATTGTAATGATTAAATATCAAAAATAAAAGAAAACTAAAGTAACGTAATTAATATTAAATAGTTACATATATATTTTTAAATATTATAATTTATGCGGCAACAATAATAAATTGTTTTGTTGTTCATCCAAAAATAATTCTATTATGGATGATTATTTTGATTAATTGTTCTGTTATCCATCTAATTAATTTATGCAGTAACAATAATTAATTATCATGTTGTTCATTCAACAATAATTTTGTCGTGGATGATTATTTGGTTAATTATTCTGTAATCCAATTAATTTTTTTGTTATGAATCGTTATTTTTTTGCATAGATATAATAAAATTGATTATTTGTGATTTTATTCTGAAAACATGTTCTTAATTAATTACAATTTAAACTTATTTTGTGATCTTTAAATGTGAAAAATTGGACAAATAATCATTAAAATTATATAAGTGATACAATTCAAGTAATATTACATAAATTATATACAAACTACAATATGATAATTTTTTCGATGAAGCAAAAACGTGTGATGATGTCATTATATATATATATATATAATATGATGCAATGTATGCTTTGTTATTAAGTTTTAAATATATTTTTATATGTATAATAGGCATTCTAACTAAAATTTCAAATTACAACATAAAAATAAACATCCATAACAGAAAAGTACATTAATCAAAAGAAATTTTCAAGGCAAAATAAATATAAGATCATGAGTAGTTTTCTTTCCAAACAAAATAAATATGAAACTCAGAGAAAAATAAATATAAGATCATGAGTAGTTTCCATTCCAAACAAAATAAACATGAAAATTATGTTCAAGTCCAATCTTGTTCCCAACATAACTTCATGATTTCCACTTTTTTTAATAGTTTTCATTCCTGTAGTGCAACAAATATTTGAATAGATGAACAATTAATTAGTCATTCCTTACCAAAAGAATAATACTATGTACACCGTATATAAAATAACCATCAAATATATATAACTTACTTTTTCTTTTTTAATTGCTTTCAGTTTTGAAATAAATTCATTTTCATCATCTTTTTTATCCTTAAAGTCATCAAAAATACATGGCAACTTGAAATCATTACAATCTCTTTGCTTTTCCTCAAAACCTTCATATATGTCTGTGGCTGTGTACATGCTTGAACCTCTATGTACATTATTCTCACTAATACATATAGTAATTGTATATTGCCTTCCCTCCAAACACTTCAAAATTGTTGGAAATTCAATTTTCTTTCCTTGCTAGAAAGAATATTATAATTTATTTAATTTTGTCCAAAAATAAAGTTTTAAAATTTTCTTTTAGTATATTTGGAACTATACATACCTTTTCTTGATCTCCCATTATGTCATAAACATTTTTCTTAACTATTCTGTAAACCTCACGGTCTTGCAAAATTATTGCAGCACTGCCACTATTATCTTCAACAACAACACATAATCTAAATCTGCACACACACACACGCATATATATATAAAAACTATTAGTAGGAAAGCAAGTAAATTTTTCTCTAGCATTACAGAAAATTACCTCATGTCTTGACAGGGTATGCTTCTTTTACAATTAGGACATTTATACTTCCCATTTTTCTCCTCAACTTCTTGATCACTACATGCTAAGAAAGCATCATAATACCAAGTTTGTTCCTCTTTTACATTCCTAACGGTTAATTGACAAATAACTTCTTTCTAAAATTTATAAAATATAGTAACTTAAGGTACTTGAATAGGAACGACAAATTAAAAATAAAAATATTAAAGTCTAGGGAGCATACCTCAATATATTCAGATTTCATGTTCCTTATCTCACCAATACTCAGTATTTGATAATCTCCGGTAATAATATCGTTAACAACAACTTTTCCTTCATTGAAATCAATAATATCCAACCTACATATTTTATAAGTTTAATTTTTGATGTATATTATATTTAAAAATATATTATATTACATTTCAATAAAACTCTAATTTACCTCTTTCTCGTTTTAACAACACTGTGATGATTGTAGTTGATGAAAAACCGTGTTGCACCAACATTGGTCATATTAGGTTTCTCTACAATATAAGAAACGTCATGTTATTAAATTTTCACATATTAAAGTAATTGATAGTCGATAGCATAATTGGATCGATGGATGAGAGAATTGAGCTAGAATGATGGAAAAAAAAGGGTAAATCCTACCAAAACATATTTTAATAAATTTCCTCAATTATGAATAACATAAAAGTCATACTAAAATTGTACCTTTGAATGAATTCAACCTACAACTTGCCACAATGATGATAACTGTTTTCTCAGTAGCTTCTTTTAAAGCGGTGGCAAACAATTTGGCAAAATCATCCCAAAAACAAAATTTCACAGTAGAACTGTCAAAACATAAAAATGGGAAGCAAAATATTATTTATGCATATAACAAAATAAAGATTTAAATTCCATAATATTTAAAGTGTTATATATACATACCTCCCATCTGTAAGTTCAAGTATAAAATTGCATTGCTCTTTGCCATTTGCATTCACAAACTCATTTAAACCATCTTTTGAAATATCACAATCCTTATACTTGAGCACTCCAATAAAATCTGATAAATAATAATAAATAAATAAATGAAACTTGCTACTTATTGTAAAATGGATGTGTATGTATGTCTAAAGTATCTTAGATCATACCTAATAATTGAGCTTGGTCTTTCTCTAGTGATAACTCTTTCACATCAGCAATATCAAAGAAATCAAATTCATTTTCCCATATCATCATCTCATAATTCAATAATTTGGTTACCTTGGTACGTCTTGTTAACCAAATCTGTAGATCATTGCAGATAGGTTTTATAGATCCTGATTTGTAGGATTTGACACACAAATTGCTGAGAATGTATATTTGTCCTTCTTCCAACTTGTCCTTCAATTATTCAACATGATTTGCCCATATAAAAGCATGAATTCGGGTATGCTATGTTATGCAATAATTTTTTTTTGAAAAAAATGAATAATTATGAGATTGCAATATATATATAAAGAATAAACTGTTTAAATATAATTATTTACCTTGTCATTTAACAATAGGAGATTTCTTCCTAGATATTCCTTGTCACCTTTACTGCTGTAACTTTCCTAGATTCTAATAACTCGAACTCTGATTTTTCCAGTCATATTTATTATCAATAGGTTTTAGAGAGCTTAAGCTATCAAATCTTTCCATATATGCTATTGATATGAGTTCTTATGAAAAAAATAGCTAAGTTTTGATAATCAGTGATATATGGATAAAAAATGAGATGTTACATGTCTATGTGCGATATTGACAGTTTTTAGAAGTACTAACCTAAGAATACAGAGAAGCTTAGAGATGAGGAGGGTGTGACAATATGGAGAAGTAGGGACAAAAGTGATTTATATTGTGGTATATAAAATCTCTTTAGCTGGTCAAACATGATGGTCCATATTGTTAGATTAATGTTATATGTTAAGATATTACTTATATATGTTAAGATATCAGTGTAAAATTATATACAAATAATTGGTATCTATTTTAGTCAAATGAGTAAAGGTATTAATGTTATATCACTATGATACATAATATAAAAAGAAATAAAGCAACGAAACATATGAGAATATATGGAAAAATGTTATATGTTAAGATATTACTTACATATGTTAAGATATCATTGTAAAATTATATACAAATAATTGGTATCTATTTTAGTCAAATGAGTAAAGGTATTAATGTTATATCAGTGTGGTTGTAATGACCCGCATTGTCAGAGGTATTATAATTAATTTATTTAATTATACAAATAGTGATTTAGGGAATTAAACCATCGTTAATTAAATAATATGGAATATTTAATTTAATTTAATAATATAATAATATATTTAATTCAGGAATAATCAAAAAAAATATTGGAAATCACAATATTCTGTGAACGGGGTCGTCCCTTAGATTTAATTCAGCTTAGAGTTGAATTATATTGACGAATATATTCAATCGACGTCAGTTTGAACGTAGAATTATAATATAATTAAAATAGAGCTTGAAATGGCGCGGCAGTTCGCTATTTGGCGATTTGAACTTCAACAGGACATACATGGTTCGTTTTAAATCGGATTTCTGTGAAACAAGAAACGTGTGGAGCTGGTGAAGTATATCTTTCTAGTGGAAGAGAAAAATCAGGATTTCGTCGTGTAGATTTTGATTCACGTCCAAATCAAATTTTGAAATAGTCGCTATAGAATCGTTTATCGACCGTATCTGTAACGACCCAGATTTTCAGCCGTTGAACTCTGGATATTTAAATTGGTTTAAAATTTTTAATTGAATTACATGTAGGAATTTATTAATTAAAAACGAAGTTTGAACGTTAATTTATAATATAATTATAAAACGAGCTCGAAATCGCGCGGCAGTTCGTAATATGGGGTTTGAACTTCAACTGAGTATACAGAACTCGTTATAAATCGGATTTCTGTGAAACAAGAAACGTTGGAACCGTATTGATTATAATTTTCATATGAAAGAAAAAAAAATCTAGATTTCGTGTTATAATTTGTTAGTTATGGTCAAATCAAATTTTGAAATAGTCGCTGTGGAAATCGTTATTAAAATATACGCGTTAAAATAAGCCGTTTTGCAAACGGACTCTGTTTTCGACGAAATCAGTTTTATTAGGACCGTATCGTTAAATTATTGTACGGTGTTGAATTGCGGGGCAAACCAATGTCGTATGTGACCACGGTAGCCGTAAACGCTCATTCAGTGCAATTAAATTAATTCAACGGAATAAAGGGATATTAGAGTGTAACTTGAACAGACGATCGAATCAGGCCACGAAACCAGTTCCGGTGAGTTCGTAGCGTCGAATATAGTCAGGGTAGGTATATAGTTTGTTATTTTTGGAGATCGGCAAATTTGGTGTTCAGAAGAGCAGTGCGGTACGCACCAAAAACAGCCTACCGGGGCAACAGTCTCAGAATGCGACGAAACTAGTGCCGTTGGGTTCGTATCGAAAAGTTATTGTCAGTGTTCGCTGTTTCAAGTTGTTTTGATTTATCTGGTGATCTTGAAAAATTTAAACGCGTGTTGATTTCTGGTTTTATAAAGGAATTTTTTTCAAACGATGTCGGAATTCGACGAAACTTGTCCCATTTGGTTCAGAATACCTTTTTACACCAAGATAAGCTTTTTTATCAGTAAACAGAAGTCGACTGTGGTTAGTTTGCGGTAAGTTTTACTTGATACTTCACCACGAAGTTCATTAAAATAAAATATTAATAAAATCTCCTATGTAACCACCATCCTCAAATCACCTATAGCTTTAAAGTATACCTCAGCGATAGATGTTAATTAACAAAGTACATAAATGGTTTTGAGGGACAAGATTGACAGCTATGTTTATGTTCCTTGCCGACAAAGGAATTGGAGAAGCAGACCTACAAACCTATCCTATGTATAGCCGTGACCCCCAAGGCAAGTAATTCTTCTATAAATATCGGTCCTCTCGTTCTCAAAGAAAAAGGGAGGAAATTATCCAACTTTCTAAATCCATTAAAAATAGGAAGCCAAGCGTCTGTGATTACAATAATCCCACTTTGCCATTCACTACAGTAAGTCCCTACGCCCAACTTCATTTCCCATCCTCGGTTTAACAGTATTTCACAAATTCAAAAAGAAAAAAAAAAAAAAACAGTTCGCAAATGTGAAAGGGGGGAGAACGGAACGAATGGACGGTGAGGGGATCGAGGGTCCTGGGTTAAGCAGTTTCATGGGCGAGAGGAAAATGAACAGGGGAGTATTTTCTGGGAAGAAGAAATTAATATGAAGTTAATCACGTATTAGCACGGGGGATAAAGGAAGTTTGCGGTTTCTTCTTGCTGTAAGAGGGATACATGCGGTTGGTGTTGTTGGAAATGGGTGGACCGATGCTACTGACAGCGTGTTTTTCTAAAGTATTTGGTGAAGATTGGATTGCATGAGGCCACAGATATGGGTAGAAAGTGATGCTGTAGAGAGTTTTTATGTGGGGGAGCTGGAGTGATTAGCGGTAATAACTCTCAAACAATGTTATAACGCATGATTTAGGAAAGGCTGACGAGGTGTAGGAGTTCATGAGTACGTCTGGTTAACACAATGGATAGGAGAGGGTCGAATGTAGTTTTGGTGAGGTTCGGGTGATGTTGGGAAACAAAGCGGACGTCAAAGAAAGCCAAAGAAATAGAAGTGCCTCAGTTTTCGGATTTGCTACTTCACGAAGCATTGATCCCATAATCAACGAGGAAATTGATACAGGCCCCACTGCTACATTTCTTGAGCTTCCGAGTACAACTAAGGAAGTGGTTAAAGCGGTCAAGGATAAGTCAGCAGGTTGGTCTCCTAGAGAGCAGGGAGGAATCATATCGGAGGAGACCTGGTTCACTCGAGACGAAACGAACCACGTTGGATTCGCAATGATGAAGGCTAAGCCGTGAACTATTTCCGTGAAGAAATGAGTCTTGGAATTTCCCCAGTAAAATCAAACGCTCGTTTGATTTTAAACGAAAACAAACAGCGGAACCGTCAAATGCGAACCAATGTGAGTAAACTCACTCGTTTAAAAATTATTTTATAATGTGAAATGGTTGCTTGGTTGAATAGTTGATAAATTGGTTGATATAATCATCATTGATTGATTTATTTCATGAATGCGATATTTTTGATGTTACTAACATCTGTGGATGCAGGGAAACAGGTTGGAGGGATCCAACTGGATCCCTCAACATTTTATTTACTGTTTTATTTGATGGTGATATATGTTATACTACATTATCCATGGTTGAATTTGTGTGTTTGATTTACCCTGGCCTTAGGAACCTGGTATTTTAGATACCGTAAAATATCATCGAATGTGAAAAAGGAAATTTGAATTTAAAAGCAGAATTTATTTCCAAATTAGAAATAATTTCTTTTTCATTGAGTTGCAATGGAAACCTATCCATTGGGTAAACCAAGAAAAATGTTATAAATAAAATATAAATTAAGTGGATCATTAACCATTGGATTAATTAAAAGGTGAGTTCAAATATGAATGTATATTTGAAGTTGAGTATCGGGTTTGAAACCAATATTTGAAATAGATTTGAATTTAGCAAAGTATAGAGAAATTTTAAAGAAGGATTTTCAATGCTTAGAAGAAAAAGAATAATAGTTTAAAACAAGGAAATATTTTGCAAATAAAAAGTATATATAAAAAGGGGATTTATAGAAATCGAATTAAGTGGTTAGAAGAATGTATAGCTTATAAATATGTTTAAAGGAGAACTTGAATTGTTTAAAATAAACAGAGTTTATAAATGAACAACGGAAGCGTGTGCGCCGCACACGGTATTTTATTCTAAATAGCAATTTTAACGCTGCTGTTATAATAACTGTTTTAATAGCAATCTTAATGCTATGGTTATGATAAGTGTTCTATAATGCTAGATAGCGGTTTTAACGCTGTTGTTGAAAACAATGTTTTGTAAATCAAACATTTGAAGACAGCGATTATAACGCTACCGTTATAATCAATATTTTTATAAAGAAAGTGTGTTCGTAGATCAAATCCGAGAGTCGCGTAAGCAATGTTTGGTTTAAAGTTGTGAGCTCTGACTAATTCAAAGTTAAGAATGTCGTTCAGTTAAGGTCTGAGAGGTAATTATACCCCAACTTGACTGACTGCATTATTGACGGAGAAATGGTTAAGGCTCGATAGCAAGGGTTGGTTAGTGATATCGTTAGTTAACGAATGATTTATGATTTGAGTTATAATAACGATGTTTATAACATCAGTAATTCAAAGGATTTAGAAATGTTTTCTAACTGGAGTAAAGGATATTTTCTCAATAAGGGAATTATATACATTGGAAATGTTTCCCAAAAATCGAGAGAGAAAGTAGTGCTTTGAAGAACACGAAAGATGGGAAATGGGAATGGGAAATGATAATGTAATAAAGAACTAATATAAAAAGGGCCCAGTGTTGAATGATGTTTGGTCGAAAGAATTTCCTTCTGGAAATAATATCATTGTTTGCACACCGACATGTTTTCAATTGATAGTTAAATCACCGACTATCAAAGTTTTGACCATTTTAACGTTGTTAATATGGAGAGACCGGTTGGATTATTATCCAGAGAACCACTCCGTATTGGCATAAGCGTTGCGAATCAAGTATGCTGAATATATTGAAGACGGAGTTATGCAAGGGCTATCCTGTTTACGGGTTAGTGCCTTCGGTTTGTCCAGACCCAGGACAACTTGTATGGACGAGTGTCTGACAGAGTATTTCCAAAGGGGGTTACGTACGTTGATTCCTTCAAACGTACGAAGTTGGTGGCATAGAAGGGAAGCTTCTTTAGCCTAACAATCTGAGTATTTTTGTGGGAATCAATTAGTGATTTCCGATGGATCTGACGATGTGGCATTCAAAGTGAATGGTGGCCAGATGTTCTGGAAGATAATTCAAACCTCAAGCCTCATCAACCCGGAAGTGGACAAAAATCGGGCAGGCAGCATGGCTATGTGGGTCGCACCCATTAGGATGTATGATCACCTATCTAGAGAAATTCCCTTTGTTTTTAAATTTATCGATGCTGTCCCTTTTCGGGAGGCGGTTGCTGATCCCAACCGTCGGTGGTATACATTCGATACACTCAAGCGAAATGAGTGGTCGGTCATGTGTGGGCCGGGTTGCAAGATGTTCTTGTTGAACCCAGTGTATTTGCCTCTAGAGATACACGTCGGAAGGTGGTCCCATACCTTGTCAAGTTGGAATCCAATCTCCAATATGTGCCTGCGAGTTTGATTGTATATTATATATGTAGAGCGTGAGATGCAAGCGTTCTACTAGATTTAAATTACTTGTGATTAGACATTATTATAATATCAGATAATATATGATTTCCAAAGTGTTTTGGGTTATCGTAAGGTAAAAGCCATCCGTATTTATGTGTGGATTGGTCTTACGATTATCTTTTCTGTTGAAAGGATTTTGAAAAGTTAAACAAATGGTTGGAGTTTACTCACACCAGTCCCATGACTGACCCAGGGTTTATTTTGTTTGTTTTTCCCTAAACTCTTGGGTGCCCAAATTTGTACGGGCAGTCAAGTAGTCAGGATTTTTCAGATATACTTGGAGAGCTTGGAGCAGGAGGCTTCACCTGTTAGCTATAGACTATCATATTTTCCGCTGTGTATTTTGTTGTATCTGGAAACAGGTGATTATAACTGTTCCAGAGATAACTGCTGTGCTCTGATGATGGTATGTATATATACAGTTACTGCTTTGTATTGCAAAAGTTATGTTATTTAATATATTTCATTCGTTCCGCTGTGAGTTTGTGATCTTCGTTTTCTTCTATTCTAATAATTCTTTCTTTCTATTCCTCACCCTCTAACTTCTTTCTAAAAATGATACGTATTTCTGTGCAATTTGAGTTGGACGTGTGGTATTATTAGTCGACTCAAAGGGTACGGATTTGTGGGTCGTTTCATTTGGTATCAGAGCTGAAGGTTAAGTGATTACCTTGGCTCTGTGGCGTGACTCAATAGAGATGGGGTTAGTAATACCCTAGATTGAGTTTGAGTGTATATATACGAGAGAGCGTATTTGTAAATTCGATATAAAATTTGTTTTATATTGTGTTGGCTGGTTTGTTGAGTGGTTTATGAATTCTGGTCGATACGAGATGTACAACCGTATCGATAGGTGTTTCTAAACTCTCGAACAGAACAAATCGACTCAGTATTGTTTTAAAGTGGGTAAGTGATATAATTTGCCCAAAAGTTATTTTGATATAAAGGGATAATTTTCTGAAATTATCGAATGTGTTGATTGTTACTACAATCAAAGGAAATTATAAAATATTGAAGTGGTTGTATAAAACCAAATTGAATTTGTATAAGAATAGGATATACAATTAAGCTGAACTGAAATTTAATTCAAACCATAATTTGAATTTAAATCCCGGAAGTGTTGAAATATTCCTTGAAATATTTTAAAGGTGATATAGCATTGGTTTGAAGAGATTTTTTTTGAATTAAAAAGGTTTAAATGGATTTGGAAATAATTAAGCACTGAAATCACTTCAGTGGCGAGAAAATAGTACTGATAATGGGTCGCGACATTATCGGTATTCATTTTCAAGTTCCTGAGTGACGGATTGCTACCATAGTAATTTGGGAATGAAAAACTTGTTTGAAAGGGACAAGATGATTTAGAAATTCAAATGTTTTGAATTGATTTGATTATAAATATATATGTACATATATATGATTTCAATCTAGTTGAAATAAAACCCGGGAATTTGAATTCTGAAATTGTTTAACTTGTATAAGTTGAATAAATTAGTGGAAATAAATCAAATGGATCGAAATTCAAGTTAAATGGAAATTTAAACTCAAATGGAATAAGTGGATTGATTCCTGAAGTAGAGATCAGACTTGACTTGATAGAATTGGAATGGACTAATCAGGAGTTGATTAGAGAGTTAAAGACTGGAAGTTGGACTGATTGGAAATCAGTTGGAATGGATATGATGAGCAAATATTGAATGGAAGCAAATGCAAGAGATAGATTATGCCCGACAAAAAGGTACATGTTTACAATATTGTTTGGGTTAATGATTTTATGAGCCTATGAGGGCAAGCCGCTTGGCTTTTTGATTTTCTTTTGATTGGAAAAGGCCTAGAAAGGCGAGTTGTGTTTGTACCGATTGAGCCGTGCAGAGGAGATGCTGCCGAAAATTTTCAGAATTTAAAGAGTTAAAAGATTTTCAGAATTTTTGAAAATTTTCGTTAAATAAGAATAAATTAATATTTTAATTGAAATAAATTGGTCCAATTGAACTGAAGTCAAGAATTGAACGAAAAGAAATTTTGGACCTAGTTAATAGTGTATGTAGCATCTTTTCCTACCATTAGCAATTTCGAGGACGAAATTATTTTAAGGGGGAAGGAATGTAACGACCCAGATTTTCAGCCGTTGAACTCTGGATATTTAAATTGGTTTAAAATTTTTAATTGAATTACATGTAGGAATTTATTAATGAAAAACGAAGTTTGAACGTTAATTTATAATATAATTATAAAACGAGCTCGAAATCGCGCGGCAGTTCGTAATATGGGGTTTGAACTTCAACTGAGTATACAGAACTCGTTATAAATCGGATTTCTGTGAAACAAGAAACGTTGGAACCGTATTGATTATAATTTTCATATGAAAGAAAAAAAATCTAGATTTCGTGTTATAATTTGTTAGTTATGGTCAAATCAAATTTTGAAATAGTCGCTGTGGAAATCGTTATTAAAATATACGCGTTAAAATAAGCCGTTTTGCAAACGGACTCTGTTTTCGACGAAATCAGTTTTATTAGGACCGTATCGTTAAATTATTGTACGGTGTTGAATTGCGGGGCAAACCAATGTCGTATGTGACCACGGTAGCCGTAAACGCTCATTCAGTGCAATTAAATTAATTCAACGGAATAAAGGGATATTAGAGTGTAACTTGAACAGACGATCGAATCAGGCCACGAAACCAGTTCCGGTGAGTTCGTAGCGTCGAATATAGTCAGGGTAGGTATATAGTTTGTTATTTTTAGAGATCGGCAAATTTGGTGTTCAGAAGAGCAGTGCGGTACGCACCAAAAACAGCCTACCGGGGCAACAGTCTCAGAATGCGACGAAACTAGTGCCGTTGGGTTCGTATCGAAAAGTTATTGTCAGTGTTCGCTGTTTCAAGTTGTTTTGATTTATCTGGTGATCTTGAAAAATTTAAACGCGTGTTGATTTCTGGTTTTATAAAGGAAATTTTTTCAAACGATGTCGGAATTCGACGAAACTTGTCCCATTTGGTTCAGAATACCTTTTTACACCAAGATAAGCTTTTTTATCAATAAACAGAAGTCGACTGTGGTTAGTTTGCGGTAAGTTTTACTTGATACTTCACCACGAAGTTCATTAAAATAAAATATTAATAAAATCTCCTATGTAACCACCATCCTCAAATCACCTATAGCTTTAAAGTATACCTCAGCGATAGATGTTAATTAACAAAGTACATAAATGGTTTTGAGGGACAAGATTGACGGCTATGTTTATGTTCCTTGCCGACAAAGGAATTGGAGAAGCAGACCTACAAACCTATCCTATGTATAGCCGTGACCCCCAAGGCAAGTAATTCTTCTATAAATATCGGTCCTCTCGTTCTCAAAGAAAAAGGGAGGAAATTATCCAACTTTCTAAATCCATTAAAAATAGGAAGCCAAGCGTCTGTGATTACAATAATCCCACTTTGCCATTCACTACAGTAAGTCCCTACGCCCAACTTCATTTCCCATCCTCGGTTTAACAGTATTTCACAAATTCAAAAAAAAAAAAAAAAAAAAAAAACAGTTCGCAAATGTGAAAGGGGGGAGAACGGAACGAATGGACGGTGAGGGGATCGAGGGTCCTGGGTTAAGCAGTTTCATGGGCGAGAGGAAAATGAACAGGGGAGTATTTTCTGGGAAGAAGAAATTAATATGAAGTTAATCACGTATTAGCACGGGGGATAAAGGAAGTTTGCGGTTTCTTCTTGCTGTAAGAGGGATACATGCGGTTGGTGTTGTTGGAAATGGGTGGACCGATGCTACTGACAGCGTGTTTTTCTAAAGTATTTGGTGAAGATTGGATTGCATGAGGCCACAGATATGGGTAGAAAGTGATGCTGTAGAGAGTTTTTATGTGGGGGAGCTGGAGTGATTAGCGGTAATAACTCTCAAACAATGTTATAACGCATGATTTAGGAAAGGCTGACGAGGTGTAGGAGTTCATGAGTACGTCTGGTTAACACAATGGATAGGAGAGGGTCGAATGTAGTTTTGGTGAGGTTCGGGTGATGTTGGGAAACAAAGCGGACGTCAAAGAAAGCCAAAGAAATAGAAGTGCCTCAGTGTTCGGATTTGCTACTTCACGAAGCATTGATCCCATAATCAACAAGGAAATTGATACAGGCCCCACTGCTACATTTCTTGAGCTTCCGAGTACAACTAAGGAAGTGGTTAAAGCGGTCAAGGATAAGTCAGCAGGTTGGTCTCCTAGAGAGCAGGGAGGAATCATATCGGAGGAGACCTGGTTCACTCGAGACGAAACGAACCACGTTGGATTCGCAATGATGAAGGCTAAGCCGTGAACTATTTCCGTGAAGAAATGAGTCTTGGAATTTCCCCAGTAAAATCAAACGCTCGTTTGATTTTAAACGAAAACAAACAGCGGAACCGTCAAATGCGAACCAATGTGAGTAAACTCACTCGTTTAAAAATTATTTTATAATGTGAAATGGTTGCTTGGTTGAATAGTTGATAAATTGGTTGATATAATCATCATTGATTGATTTATTTCATGAATGCGATATTTTTGATGTTACTAACATCTGTGGATGCAGGGAAACAGGTTGGAGGGATCCAACTGGATCCCTCAACATTTTATTTACTGTTTTATTTGATGGTGATATATGTTATACTACATTATCCATGGTTGAATTTGTGTGTTTGATTTACCCTGGCCTTAGGAACCTGGTATTTTAGATACCGTAAAATATCATCGAATGTGAAAAAGGAAATTTGAATTTAAAAGCAGAATTTATTTCCAAATTAGAAATAATTTCTTTTTCATTGAGTTGCAATGGAAACCTATTCCATTGGGTAAACCAAGAAAAATGTTATAAATAAAATATAAATTAAGTGGATCATTAACCATTGGATTAATTAAAAGGTGAGTTCAAATATGAATGTATATTTGAAGTTGAGTATCGGGTTTGAAACCAATATTTGAAATAGATTTGAATTTAGCAAAGTATAGAGAAATTTTAAAGAAGGATTTTCAATGCTTAGAAGAAAAAGAATAATAGTTTAAAACAAGGAAATATTTTGCAAATAAAAAGTATATATAAAAAGGGGATTTATAGAAATCGAATTAAGTGGTTAGAAGAATGTATAGCTTATAAATATGTTTAAAGGAGAACTTGAATTGTTTAAAATAAACAGAGTTTATAAATGAACAACGGAAGCGTGTGCGCCGCACACGGTATTTTATTCTAAATAGCAATTTTAACGCTGCTGTTATAATAACTGTTTTAATAGCAATCTTAATGCTATGGTTATGATAAGTGTTCTATAATGCTAGATAGCGGTTTTAACGCTGTTGTTGAAAACAATGTTTTGTAAATCAAACATTTGAAGACAGCGATTATAACGCTACCGTTATAATCAATATTTTTATAAAGAAAGTGTGTTCGTAGATCAAATCCGAGAGTCGCGTAAGCAATGTTTGGTTTAAAGTTGTGAGCTCTGACTAATTCAAAGTTAAGAATGTCGTTCAGTTAAGGTCTGAGAGGTAATTATACCCCAACTTGACTGACTGCATTATTGACGGAGAAATGGTTAAGGCTCGATAGCAAGGGTTGGTTAGTGATATCGTTAGTTAACGAATGATTTATGATTTGAGTTATAATAACGATGTTTATAACATCAGTAATTCAAAGGATTTAGAAATGTTTTCTAACTGGAGTAAAGGATATTTTCTCAATAAGGGAATTATATACATTGGAAATGTTTCCCAAAAATCGAGAGAGAAAGTAGTGCTTTGAAGAACACGAAAGATGGGAAATGGGAATGGGAAATGATAATGTAATAAAGAACTAATATAAAAAGGGCCCAGTGTTGAATGATGTTTGGTCAAAAGAATTTCCTTCTGGAAATAATATCATTGTTTGCACACCGACATGTTTTCATTTGATAGTTAAATCACCGACTATCAAAGTTTTGACCATTTTAACGTTGTTAATATGGAGAGACCGGTTGGATTATTATCCAGAGAACCACTCCGTATTGGCATAAGCGTTGCGAATCAAGTATGCTGAATATATTGAAGACGGAGTTATGCAAGGGCTATCCTGTTTACGGGTTAGTGCCTTCGGTTTGTCCAGACCCAGGACAACTTGTATGGACGAGTGTCTGACAGAGTATTTCCAAAGGGGGTTACGTACGTTGATTCCTTCAAACGTACGAAGTTGGTGGCATAGAAGGGAAGCTTCTTTAGCCTAACAATCTGAGTATTTTTGTGGGAATCAATTAGTGATTTCCGATGGATCTGACGATGTGGCATTCAAAGTGAATGGTGGCCAGATGTTCTGGAAGATAATTCAAACCTCAAGCCTCATCAACCCGGAAGTGGACAAAAATCGGGCAGGCAGCATGGCTATGTGGGTCGCACCCATTAGGATGTATGATCACCTATCTAGAGAAATTCCCTTTGTTTTTAAATTTATCGATGCTGTCCCTTTTCGGGAGGCGGTTGCTGATCCCAACCGTCGGTGGTATACATTCGATACACTCAAGCGAAATGAGTGGTCGGTCATGTGTGGGCCGGGTTGCAAGATGTTCTTGTTGAACCCAGTGTATTTGCCTCTAGAGATACACGTCGGAAGGTGGTCCCATACCTTGTCAAGTTGGAATCCAATCTCCAATAAGCGCCTGCGAGTTTGATTGTATATTATATATGTAGAGCGTGAGATGCAAGCGTTCTAATAGATTTAAATTACTTGTGATTAGACATTATTATAATATCAGATAATATATGATTTCCAAAGTGTTTTGGGTTATCGTAAGGTAAAAGCCATCCGTATTTATGTGTGGATTGGTCTTACGATTATCTTTTCTGTTGAAAGGATTTTGAAAAGTTAAACAAATGGTTGGAGTTTACTCACACCAGTCCCATGACTGACCCAGGGTTTATTTTGTTTGTTTTTCCCTAAACTCTTGGGTGCCCAAATTTGTACGGGCAGTCAAGTAGTCAGGATTTTTCAGATATACTTGGAGAGCTTGGAGCAGGAGGCTTCACCTGTTAGCTATAGACTATCATATTTTCCGCTGTGTATTTTGTTGTATCTGGAAACAGGTGATTATAACTGTTCCAGAGATAACTGCTGTGCTCTGATGATGGTATGTATATATACAGTTACTGCTTTGTATTGCAAAAGTTATGTTATTTAATATATTTCATTCGTTCCGCTGTGAGTTTGTGATCTTCGTTTTCTTCTATTCTAATAATTCTTTCTTTCTATTCCTCACCCTCTAACTTCTTTCTAAAAATGATACGTATTTCTGTGCAATTTGAGTTGGACGTGTGGTATTATTAGTCGACTCAAAGGGTACGGATTTGCGGGTCGTTTCATTTGGTATCAGAGCTGAAGGTTAAGTGATTACCTTTTTGGGACCAGAGCACGTCACTCATTTAAATGGTATCTTTGTTTCTGTCCATAGCAGTCCCTACGTGAACAGGATATTTCATAGTACGGTACACTATGTTTATACTTGAAACAAACTAAACTGAATGATTAACTGGTCAAACGAACTCGAAATTCAACGAAACAAGTTCCATACGAAACCTTTGGAAGAGGTCTAGTGAAACGTCAAGGCCTCATATTTTTAAGATTTTTTCTGTAATTTTAAGGAATTAATGCTCGGTGTTTTTCATCGATATTTTCTAAGGGATTTTCACAAACGGTGTCGGAATTCGACGAAACCTGTCCCATTGGATCCGGAATATTTTTCTATGCTAGGATTAGTATTTTTCATCTCGACCAGAGTTCGTTTGTAGGACCTTTTGCCCATATTTCTCGATGAAGTTTGGTAGAATAAAATAATATAAAAATAAATATCTAATCCCTTGCTATAAATACACCTCGTTCTATCAGTTTAACCTAAACCATTTCTCCTGAAACCGGCCTCGGTTTACACTTCTTCAGCGTGGAAAAGAAAATCCATGCTCAAAGAAAATCAAAATCAAAAGGAGATAGTTCTTGGGTTGATTTCTTTTGGGGTATTGCGAAATAAAAAGTGTCGCATTTCTCTTGTACTTGAGTGGAGTTTATATACTGACGGAAGAACGTGAAAAGGGGATGTGTTCACGTGGTATGGTGGATGGAAAGGAAGACATACGGTGGAGTATTATACAAAAGTAGCACGTGTATGGCATGGAGACGAGGTGCGTTAAGGAGAAGAGTTTGTGGAGGTACGTTAATGGCCAGTCTGGAGGGGAGTTGGCTGTTGATGTGAATGCGTGAAGGAGAGAGAGCGGATGGGAGTGGACAAGGTGGTTAAAGGTTTGGGGATGTGGAGTTTTACTGAGAGGAAAATTTGGCATCTTCGGTGAAGGAGGAAGGTACTGGAAACGGAACTCACGGTAGAGGGCCGGAGGTGAAGCGAAGGGGGTGTGTAGATGCGTAATTAGGTGGTGAGTTTGTTGGTAGCGTCGGAGGTGGCGGTTGATGAACGGAGAAGTGGTAGGTGGTGGTCAACGTGAGGTCAACGGGGTAGTGTTGGGTTCAGATTCTTTTTCCTAAAGGCGTTGAAATTTCGTTAAGGAAGAAGAGGAGTGTTTAGCGGGTCTGGTTTGCTCAAGAGGAAAATGGGCCGAGATATTTAAAGAAGGTAAAGGCCCGTTATTTAAATTAAATCCAAGCTCAACTAATTTAAATTGTATTCAAACTTTAAAAGAGTGTAACTTGGTCATACGATACCGGTTTTCAGCGAAACAAGATCCAATAGGATCGTATGGACGGAGCAACAACATGGAACTGACTGGGAGCGAATCCGAGCTCGTTACAATTTATTGGAAAATAAATTGTCCATCGAAATCAAGCGACAATTATCATTAATGAACGATGATAGTCCAATGTGAGTAAAACTCACCAACTCTGAACAGTTCTATTTTTACAACGTATTCTTAGAACTGTTAAATATTGTCTGTTTGACTGTGTGTTGACTGTTTGATTGAACTGCTAGTCAGTTAGTGAATATTTTATATATATATATAAAAACAGTTAAATAGTTATATATTGATTCTGTTAACAGGATATTTCATATTTAACTGGAAGTGATGTTGATTATACTGTGTAACATCTGTGATGCAGGGAAACAGGTTGGAGGAATCCAACTGGATTCCTCAACAGTTATTTTACTATGATTTATATATTGTGATATATAATGTGATATATAATCTGACGTTGATTATGTGTGATTTGGACGATAGTTATCGTTGTTATATGGTGTGTTAAATACCATAAGAAATACCAGAATGTGGAAATGGGATTTTCAAAGTATATTTTGAAAATAATTTATTTATATAAAATCAATGGATTTTATATTATACAAGAAAACGGATTTTGAATAAAAGAATTATATTTGTAAATCAAATATAAAGGAAATTTATATTTGTTAATCAAATATAAAGGGATTTTATTTGTTAAACAAATATAGAGGAGATATATTTGTGAAATCAAATATAAAGGAAAATATTTGTAAAACAATATATATAAGGGAAAATATTGTCAAAACCAATAGAAAGAGGGATATTTGTAAACCATTTACAAATAGATAAAAAGGATTTATTTATTTAGGAAATAAATAAAGGTAAAAGGATTTATTATTTAGGGTATAAATAAAGTTAAATGATTTATTTATTTAGGGAATAAATAAAATAAAGGAATATTTATTTGTTATAATAAATAGAATAAAGGAGATATTTATTTGTTAAATAAATAGGATTATAAGGAAATATTTATTTAGGAAATAAATAGATTATAAAAGAAAATCTTTAAAAAGGAATAAACGTTATTAGCGAGTAAGTTAATCAAATTGAGTTATCAGGTTAGTTAATCAAAGTAAATTGATTAGTTAAACTAAGTGAATTGGTTAAGTTAATCAAAGTGAATTGGTTAAGTTAATCAAAGTGAATTGGTTAAGGTAATCAAAGTGAATTAGTCGAGTTAATCAAAGTGATTAGTTCAGTTAATCGAGAAAAGAAAAATCAAGCTAGGTTAATCGAGTTGAATTAGTCAATCGAGTTAATCAATTGAGTTAGTCAAACCAAGTAAAACCAGTTAGAGTTAATCAGTAGAGTTAATCGGTTAGGGTTGACCAGGCAGAGTTAATCAGTTGGAGTTAATCGATTTGAGTTAAGATTTTCGAGTTGATAATCGAGTTAAGTTATCGAATACCACTTATTCGAAGTAGAAGTTATCAAATATAGTTATTTGAGATAGAGTTAGTCGAATAGAGTTATTTAGGATAAGTTGCCATCTCGTACGACTGCTAGCGTAATTCGCAGGGCTGTAAATAGCCTACGGCGGTCGGATGTTTCCTGAGGGAGTCAGGCGTAACCATTGTGATCGCTGCGATCTAGAGTCAAGCGAATGGAGTTCAATCGAATATTAGTTATTCGATAGGAGTTAATCAACTTGAGTTAGATTATCGAGATAAGTTAATCGAGTTAAGTTCTTGAGTTAGATTATCGAGATAAGTTAATCGAGTTAAGTTCTTGAGTTAGATTATCGAGATAAGTTAATCGAGTTAAGTTCTTGAGTTAGATTATCGAGATAAGTGAGTCGAGTTAAGTTAATCGATGTTAATTTCATCGAAAGGAGTTAATCGATGTTAGTTTCATCGAAAGGAATTAATCGATGTTAATTTCATCGAAAGGAGTATCGATGTTAGTTTCATCGAAGGGAGTTATCGATTTTAGTTTAATCGAAAGGAGTTATCGATTAGTTAAATCGAAAGGAGTAATCGAATATAGTGTATTCGAAAAGAAGGAGTTAATTGAATATAGGTTATTCGAAGAAGAGTTAATCAAATAGAGATTACTCGAAAGGGAGTTATACGTCGAATTCGATTATATCGAATTCGGGAAAGTATTATTTACTTTCCAGTTTTTAAATCAAGATTTATTTATTTATAAATAAATTAGTTGTTAGGTTAATCATTCAGTATAAGTAATAAAAGTTAGATTGGTAAGTTAGATTAATTCGAAAGTAGGGATTATAACGTTATCGTTATAATCAATGTTTTCAATATAGAAGTGGATTCGTAAATAGAATCCGAGAAAGACGTAAGAAATTGTTAAAGATTTAAAAGATAAACTTTGACCATTGCGAAGTTATAACGTTGTTCAGTTAAGGTCTGAGAGGTAATTATAGCCCAACTTGATTGACTTCCTTCTTAACTAAGGAATGGTAAGGTTTGATCGTAAAGGAGCTTTGGAAATGTTTTCCAAGTAATAATCAGGAATGTTTTTTTATAATTGAAATAAGAAATCAGAATATATAGAAACAGGAGATAAGTAAATTAATGAACTAAAGAGATAAATGTTAAATGATGGTTGATCGATATAATTTCCACTTGGAAATAATATCATTGTTTGCACACTTGTGTTTCTTTGATAGTTAAATCACATACTATCAATGTTTTGACCATTTTAACGTTGTTAATATGGAGAGACCGGTTGGATTATTATCCAAAGAACCACTGTAACGACCCAGAAAATCTGAACCAATTTAAAATTTTTTAATTGGCTAAAATAATGGATTTTAAATATTTAAAATAAATATTTTAAATAATGGCGATGAAAACTGAGTTGAAATCGACAATTGAAAACGAATATAATTAATTATAATTATATATAGAATTGAAAATGGCGCGGTAGTTCGATAATTCGATTTCAAACTTCGATTGAATATACCGGGTGCAAAACAATCCGGATTTTAGTGAAACCAAAAACATTAGGATCTAATTGGTATTATCTTTCTAACGAATCCGACCAATCGAAATTTGATAGCGGGAATCAAAAGATATGTCCAGTTGAAAATACTGAATAGTCGCTATGGAATTCAGGCCCTTAAAAATGGACATTTTGCAGATGACCTCGGATTTCGACGAAACCACTTTTGTTGGATCCGCAGGGTCAGGTTATTGTTAGGTTTCAAATTTCATAATTTTTCGAATCAATATGTGAGCGTGGCAAAAGAAAACGCGTTTGACCAGTTTCAGTTGATTTTAATCGACTGGAAATTGGCCATTTTTCAAACGGTCTCAGAATTCGACGAAACTAGTTTTGTTAGGACCATATCATCAATACGAAGCTAGAAAATATTTTTCTGGAATTTTTCTAGTTAATATGTGATCCCGGTAATTTGAAAAGTACGTTTAAAATTCAATATAGTGATTTTAAGGAAAATTCAAAAGGAAACTGATTGTAACGATCAAATCAGCTTGCGATACATATCCCATTGTGTTCGGAATGGGGGTAAAACGCTATGGACGACAGGCGGTGGGCCTCGTTTCGAGGGCATATGTAAAAGTCAACCTTTTGCGAAATTAAATAATAAAATAATTAAATAATTTTGATTCCCTCCCTCCCCTTTATCTTCTTCTTGCCCCCCCCCCCATTAGTTATAATTCGTAACAGAAAGAAAAAAAAAAAAAAAAAAACCCTAAAAACTATCGAGCCGCCGCCCCCCCCCCCCCCTCGTCTTGACGCCGACGAAGACCCCCCCTCCATCGCTCGAGCTCCGCTGAAGCCCCCCCAATCGCTCGAGCTCTGCTGAAACCCCCCCCCCTCGCTCGTGAAGCTGAAGCCTAGACGCCGACGCCTCCGACCACCGCAGCCTGCCGCCGACGACATCTTCTCCCTCCCCTTCTTCGCAGTTCGGTGAGCGTTTCCCTTTTTTTTTTTTTTTAATCTGTAAAACTGATTTGATTTTATAAAATAAAATAAAAACTGTTTTAAAAATAAAGTAAAAACTGTTTTAAAAATAAAGTAAAAACTGATTTATTAATAAAGATAAAAACTGATTTGGGTTTAAAAAAAAAAAAAACTGAAACTGATTTTTTAAAATATTTAAAAACTGGTTTTCTTGAAAAGTTAAAAACTGAAATTTTAAAGAATATAAAAACTGATTTGGTTTTTAAAAATTAAAAACTGAATTTTTTTTTAAAAAAAAAAAGTAAAAACTGAATTTTATAAAAAGATAAAAACTGAAACTGATTTTTTTAAAAAATATTTTAAAACTGGTTTCTTTAAAGAAAGTAAAAATAGAATTGTCATATTTTTATATGTTGAAAGCAAAAGAAAAAATCATATTTTTATATGTTGAAAGCAAAAGTAAAAATCATATTTTTTTTATATGTGAAAGCAAAAGTAAAAATCATATTTTTTTTATATGTGAAAGCAAAAGTAAAAATCTTATTTTTATTTAGTGAAAGTCGAAGTAAAAATCATATTTTTATTTAGTGAAAGTCGAAGTAAAAATCATATTTTTATTTAGAGAAAGTCGAAGTAAAAATCATATTTTTATATATTGAATAGCATCGTAAAAATTCGATTTTTACATATGCAGAGAATACGGGCGAAAGCGACAAAAGGCGAAGATTTCTATTAAGAAGAGTCTTGAAGTTGGATAGCTATTGGTGAGATTTCTGATTTAAAAATATTATATAAGTTGAAATGAAAGTGAATTGCTATCTATAAATATATATCTATATATATATATATATACGCCCCCTCGTCCACAAACCATGGACGATATTTATTGGTTGAAATTGTTGTGAAAATTGAATGATTGTTTGGGATTGTTTGTGATTGATATTGGTTGATTGTGGTTGAAAAATACCATTTGTGGTTGTGAAATATTTGGTTGAAACCACATAGGATTAGTTTGTGGAAATGAAATAAATATATACATGCCGCCTGCGTGCGAACTAGATGCATGATCCCCATTGTCAAAAACCGCGAGGTTTTAAGGTAGAGCGAGGAGCCGTACTAGGGACGGTGCCGGTGTAACTACCCTGCCGTTATGCTGCCGAAATTTTGAATAATATTTGTGTGTTTGAATTATTTTCATATGCTTTGTAATGTCCCGCATTTTTATCGGTTTATATTTGAATATTTAAATCAGTTTAAATATTGAATTCGTGATATAAGTGGATTCATATATAAACTAAAACGAAGTTGAACGTATAAAAATATATATTAAATATAATCGAGCTCATAACGACGCTGCAGTTCGTAATTTAACGTTCTGAACTTCAATTGAATGTACAGAATTCGTTATAAGTCGGATTTCTACGAAACAAGAAACGTTGGAATCGGTTGAATTGTATCTTTCTAACAGAAGTGAAATATTGAGATTTCGTTGTATAGATTGCAAGATATGTCAAAATTAAATGTTCAGAAAGTCGCTATGAAATCGTATATCGACCATAACGGTTTATTTGAAATAACTTCTCATCGGTTTCGAATTTAGACAAGATTCTTTTGAGACGTAGTGATAATTTAATTTTTAGAATTTTACTATAATTTTTAATTAATTAAATACACAACTTTTTATTTGAAGTATTTTGCACCCTGTATCAATATTTTGGGATTTCAAAATATGAGTCCACCTACCGATATTATTATATTTTTGGGGTCGTGACACCTCGCTGGACACAACTATACTTTTATTTCTGTCCATAATGGTTCGAATATAAACGACATTGTGTGCAGCGGGGTACCATAAAAGGGATGTTTAAGTAGACAAGCCTTCATTCGCTACTAAAGAAAACATGCCTAAAATCTAATATTGTCTAACCTAAACACCTATGGCTTCAAATTCAATAACGAGTGAAAATGAAAGCTCAAAGAGCCACCACCGAGAGACAATTCAATACAGATACATGATGTAAACCGGAAGCAGGCCTACCCCTACCTATACATTATATTACTTCGCTGCCAAGCTTCCACCCTGTACCGTAAACACCCTCATCAGCAGCACCTAAAACATATACCTATGTACCTAGTTTTATTAGCTATATATTAGCTATGAAATCTTCCTTAGTTGTTAAGTATTTAAAATATATTTGTATATATATATCACGTACCCTATACTATAGAACAAAGGACGGAGAAGAACAGCTACTTCATTAAAATATCCAACACCCTCCTCTGAATACACCCCACGTCCTCTCCTACTAAATGCCTAGCTAGAACGGTAGCACATATCTTTGAAACAGAAGCCATTGTCTGTACTATGCAATACAAGAATGCACATGAGGATCAAATCAAACCCTCTATGCTGTACGAAACTTGGACATCAAGCTACCAACGCCGTGTGTGCCAAGGAATTGGATTCTATAAGTATGCAGTGCCTCGTCTACTTTTTCTTCAGCAAATTTAATCAAGCTTTCCATGGCATATAAAAAGAAAAAAAAAATACTGAGAATTCCAATACATGGCCATTTCAGAACTGAAAAGGTTCAAGCTTCTGGGTGTGACGAAACCTTGGTACACTGGAAACAAACGAAGCCGGCTGGGTTCGTTTTTGGAAGGAGCGGCTATTGGTATTGTGTAGAGGACGTTGGCCAGTATGGTACCAACGTAAAGAGGGAAGTTGCATGGGGTGTTTACATGCAGGCGCTAGCAGTGTAGCGTTGGAATGGAGTGGTTATTTTGGAGGAGGTGGTTTTGATGTGCATGAAGCAAAAGGTTGAAGGCACGTGTGCATGTAGAAATGAAGGGCTGAGGAGTACGTTTTGGCCGCCAAAGTTTTGAGATAAAAGCGTATTGCACCATCTGGAGCATGTATTGTTTTGGTGCGGGAATAGTAACATAAAATAAAACACGTGAAAGCGTGATGAAGTTACATTAGCAGTCGGTTTTGTGTTAGAGGGAAAAACGCTCGTTTGTGTTTTGTTGTGAAAGAAGTCAGGAAAGTTGGGAAGGTATATGTATATATACTGGCGGTTTATACCTACATGAAGAGGAGAATAGAGTGCTTGTATGGGATCCGAGAAGGAAGGCATGGACATGTAACAAATCATTTTGGAAGTGTGATATTTTTGAAGGTGGGGACTGTGTATAGCTGTTGATGCGAACGTGAGAAAGTGGAAAGAAGGGGCACAAGTAGGCATGGCAGCTCAAATGTTTTAGAATGGGCATTTAAATGGACTTGCTGTATGGTATATATAAGGGAGGAGTAAGGTGGAGGTTGCATTATATGAAGAAGTTCTCTCTTCTTTTGGCTAATATGAGTGCACAGCAAGGAGCCGTGAGATGACGTGCGTCAGTAACTTAGAAAGGAAGACCCGGTGCTCGCTTTAGTCCGATTCACTTATGGGCTTGCTTGGGCGGATGCTGGTGCCGTGGTTGTAGAACCACAAGTGACTAGAGGAATAGAATGCTTTGAAGTTGTTCCCCGTGTCTCTGATAAAGACATGGAAAGTATTTTCTCTATGATTTGCAACCTTGTTACCAGATCTAGCAACTTAGACGAAGAGCTAAAGATGGCAGAAAGAAATGCGGCGCTACTAGTTCACGAAGGGATGCAGCGATGGAACTGACAAACAGTCCGTCACTTGAAATCGTACGGAAGCGAGCTACGCTACGAGTTGGTTTGGAGCAATTTAAAGCACGGTTGGATTATGGAAAAATTTAATGGCTGATCAAATCGAGCGACCGCAAATCGTTATTTAACGGTTAACGCGCCAAGGTGAGTAAATTCACTAACTCTCTTTTTATTTAAAATATTTTATTTATATTTTAAATAATGGTTGAATGCTGTGTGATGGTTGATTAGATAAATTACAGTTAAATTGGTTGAAATAAATATATGTCATTGCATATGCACACATCATTGGTTGGATACTGATTTGAATAACACCTATGGATGCGGAAACCGGTTGGAGGAACTCAACCGGATTCCTAAATATTTAGATGTACTGTTTGTACGCTGTTTAAACCGTGTTCAACGTTATGTTGATTTGGTAAATAAAAGATATCAGCGACAGTCAACCATAAACCCATTTTGTTAAGAAATTGGTTGACTGTCAGACAAATCAACGAAGGCAATTATAAAAATTATATTTTTATAATTAAAGCGAGGTTTAAATTATAATAGAAATTCTATTATAAACTGGTATTAAGTTGTATTGAGATGTTTTATTGAATTGGGTATAATAATACGAATAAGAAGTAAATTGCCAAAAGGACAAAGAACGTGATCGAGTTTAGATAAGAGAAGTTTAAGAGAAATGATTAAGGAAGATGGAGTGAAGGGTTAATGACCAATGTAAATAATTTTAAATCGAGTTTTCAAATAAGGATATGACATCATAAAATCATATTTAAAATATGCCAAGATTTTTGTAACGGAAATAAATGCCAAGATTTTTGTAACGGAAATAAATGCCAAGATTTTTGTAACGGAAAAAGATATCAAGACTTTTGTAACGGAAAGAGGCGTTGAGATTAATTATAAAGTGGAGTATAATAGCATATTGCAAGTCTGTGAACTATAGCGATAAAATAACACTGTTGAGGTTTAGGCGTGACTGTTGTGTCGAGATTAGTTAAAAATGGGAATATTACAGCATATGACAAGTTTTGAACTATAACGTTAAATTAACGCTGTTGGCCAAGCTTAAGCGTGATTTTTGTATATAGCATTACTCCCTAGGGAATAAAGACAGTTGGTTTGAATCTACTTATTCTAAAGAAATAAGTGACGATGTTTTGCCCAAAGAAAATATAGGAGTATTATGTTGGGTGGGGAACAAAGACGAATATAGGTTCATAATAACTGGAAACGTTCTCCAAGAGATGCAAATGGCTAAACGAGTCTTGAAATATATCTGGGAAGATATGGAAAAATTGGGGAAGTAATGTTAAATAAAAAGGGGCTAGTGATTGTGTGATGCTCGTTATACATTTGAATGGATGTTTGTTTTTACTTCGATAGTTAAATAACCGACTATCGAAGTGTTTTGACCATCGTTGTCGATACGGAGAGACCGGTTGGATTTAATATCCGAGAACCACTCCGTATAGGCATAGGCGTTGCGAATTAGATTATGTTGAAGATAATCGAAGACGGAGTGGAATTCAGGAACTGTTATGTTTGTTCAGTCCCAGGACAACTTGTATGGACGAATGTCTGACAGAGTATTCCTAACGGTCACATAAGACGATCTTTTCAAGATATTACGTCTGGTGGCGGAGAAATTCGTTTCTCTTAGCTTTTATACCCGTGATATCTTTGAGAAGATCAACTAGTGATTTGACGGGTTTGACGATGTGGCATTCAAAGTGTGTGGTTGCCAGATGTTCTAAAAGGTAGAAGTAGCCTCAAGCTTCACAACCGGGAAATGACAAAAATCGGGCAGGCAGCATGGCTATGTGGGTCGCACCCATTAGGGTGTATAATCACCTATCTAGAGAAATTCCTTTTGTTTCTAAATCTATCGATTCTGCCCATTCGGGAACGGTGGTTTGAGTCCAACCGTTGGTGATATACATTCGATACACTCAAGCGAAATGAGTGGTCGGTCATGTGTGGGCCGGGTTGCAAGACGTTCTTGTTGAACCCCGTGTATTCGCCTCTAGAGATACATCATCGGAAGGTGGTCCCATACCTTGTCATAGTTGGAATCCAATCTCCAATAAGCGCCCTGCGGTTTTTGATTTTATACTATGTATGTAGAGCGTGAGATGCAAGCGTTCTACTATTTGGTTATTTACTTGATTAGACATTATTATAATATCACTGGACTTTGATATCAAAGTGTTTTGGGTTATAGTAAGGTAAAAGCCGTCCATGTTTATGTGTGGGCTGGTCTTACTATTATCCTTTTTGTTTCAAAAGAATTTTCAAAGTTAAGCCATATGGTTGGAATTTACTCACACCAGTTCCATGACTGACCCAGAGTTTATTTTGTTTGTTTTTCCCTAAACTCTTGGGTGCCCAAATTTGTACGGGCAGTCAAGTGTTTCAGGCTTTACAGATACACTTGGAGGAGCTTGAAGACGAAGTTTCCACTATTGATTATTTAGAGTTATTTCCGCTGCATCAAATGTTATGTTGTACTCTGATATGGTGTGTAAATACAAATACAGTTTTGTATTTCAAAGTTTGTTATATATTATATTTTATTCGTTCCGCTGTGAGATTCGTGTTTACTCTAATTCTGCTCAGTTGTGTTCTTCTTCTTCTATTCTATTAGTTCTATCTTTTCTATCTCATCCTCTAACTTCTTTCTATTAATGGTCCGGTGTTTTCGATGTCTGAACAGTCGACGCTGGGTTTTGTGTCGATTTTCGGAGTCGAAAATCCCCGGGTCGTTACAGTTGGTATCAGAGCTGAAGGTTAAGTGATTACCTTGGCTCTGTGGCGTGACTCAATAGAGATGGGGTTAGTAATACCCTAGATTGAGTATCAGTGTATATATATGAGTGCGTAATTGTAAATCGATATAAAAACTGTTTTATATTGTGTTGATTGGTTTGGCGAGAGGTTTATGAATTCTGGTCGAAACAGTAATGCAAACTGTGTCGATAGGTGTTTCTAAACTCTTGAACAGAGTAATTCGACACGGTGTGTTTTGAATAGAGGGTAAATGAAATAATTTTACTCGAAATATATTTTGATATAAAAAGAAGTATATATATTGGAATTGTTATAATATATTGGGTGTGTTGATCGTTACTATAATCGAATAAGATTATAAGTGGGTTGGTTATGTAAATAACCAATCGAAATTCATATGAGTATAAGGTATAAAATCAGATGAACTGAATCTGAAATTTAAACCAGAATTGGAATAAAAATTCTGAAACATGAAAATGTTTGTAAATGAAATTTGAGTTAAATATATGGAATTTTAAGATCCTGGGGAAATTTTGAAATATTATCCAAGTTTCGAAAAGATATTTTTGAAGTAATTTCAAATAAAAATATTTGAATATGAGTTTTGAAAGTGATATAGTATTGAACTCACTTTGATCGCTGGAAATAAATTCTGATGATGACGGCCGCATTATCAGTATTCAATTTCGAGTCTCTAAGTGACGGATTACTACCTAAGATTTTGTTTGAAATAAGTTGTACGGAAATTCAAATGTTTTGAATTGCTATGTTATGAATATATATGATTTCAAACTGATTTGAAATGAAAACCCCAGGAATTTGAATTCTGAAATAGAAATTTACTTATGAAGTAAATAAACAGCGAATTTAACTAAGTCAATAAATTCTGAGTTGAATTGAAGCCAAGTAAGTGGGAATCATACTGGAATAAGGATTTGACTTGGCAAAGTAGTTGAGTTGTGAATTGAGATTGAGAATGGAACCAAACTTGGTTTGGAAATTTGATTATTTGAAATTGGAATTGAACTGGAGTTTGAAAAAGAAATTTGAGTTGGAATGTAAGAGAATTATTGATTAAGAAAAAAAAAACTGACTGGAGATCAGTTGGAGATGCATTTGGGTGATTGCAAATGGAAGCGAGAAAGTTAGATGCCCGATAAAGGGAGAAGGCCCAGAGTGGCGTGTGGTAGTAGTACCGAATGAACCATGCAGCAGAGAGGTTGATGAAATTCTCTGAAAATTTAAGTGTTAGAAAATTTTCAGAATTTTGAAAATTTTCGTTACAAAGAAGGGAATTAATATTTTGATCAGTTCAGTTGAAAACTGAAATTATGAAGTAAACCAAAAAGATTTTTAACCTGTTTACAACAGAGATTGTAGCATTTTCACCATCTTAGCAATTTCGAGGACGAAATTATTTTAAGGGGGAAGGAATGTAATGTCCCGCATTTTTATCGGTTTATATTTGAATATTTAAATCAGTTTAAATATTGAATTCGTGATATAAGTGGATTCATATATTAACTAAAACGAAGTTGAACGTATAAAAATATATATTAAATATAATCGAGCTCATAACGACGCTGCAGTTCGTAATTTAACGTTCTGAACTTCAATTGAATGTACAGAATTCGTTATAAGTCGGATTTCTACGAAACAAGAAACGTTGGAATCGGTTGAATTGTATCTTTCTAACAGAAGTGAAATATTGAGATTTCGTTGTATAGATTGCAAGATATGTCAAAATTAAATGTTCAGAAAGTCGCTATGAAATCGTATATCGACCATAACGGTTTATTTGAAATAACTTCTCATCGGTTTCGAATTTAGACAAGATTCTTTTGAGACGTAGTGATAATTTAATTTTTAGAATTTTACTATAATTTTTAATTAATTAAATACACAACTTTTTATTTGAAGTATTTTGCACCCTGTATCAATATTTTGGGATTTCAAAATATGAGTCCACCTACCGATATTATTATATTTTTGGGGTCGTGACACCTCGCTGGACACAACTATACTTTTATTTCTGTCCATAATGGTTCGAATATAAACGACATTGTGTGCAGCGGGGTACCATAAAAGGGATGTTTAAGTAGACAAGCCTTCATTCGCTACTAAAGAAAACAAGCCTAAAATCTAATATTGTCTAACCTAAACACCTATGGCTTCAAATTCAATAACGAGTGAAAATGAAAGCTCAAAGAGCCACCACCGAGAGACAATTCAATACAGATACATGATGTAAACCGGAAGCAGGCCTACCCCTACCTATACATTATATTACTTCGCTGCCAAGCTTCCACCCTGTACCGTAAACACCCTCATCAGCAGCACCTAAAACATATACCTATGTACCTAGTTTTATTAGCTATATATTAGCTATGAAATCTTCCTTAGTTGTTAAGTATTTAAAATATATTTGTATATATATATCACGTACCCTATACTATAGAACAAAGGACGGAGAAGAACAGCTACTTCATTAAAATATCCAACACCCTCCTCTGAATACACCCCACGTCCTCTCCTACTAAATGCCTAGCTAGAACGGTAGCACATATCTTTGAAACAGAAGCCATTGTCTGTACTATGCAATACAAGAATGCACATGAGGATCAAATCAAACCCTCTTTGCTGTACGAAACTTGGACATCAAGCTACCAACGCCGTGTGTGCCAAGGAATTGGATTCTATAAGTATGCAGTGCCTCGTCTACTTTTTCTTCAGCAAATTTAATCAAGCTTTCCATGGCATATAAAAAGAAAAAAAAAATACTGAGAATTCCAATACATGGCCATTTCAGAACTGAAAAGGTTCAAGCTTCTGGGTGTGACGAAACCTTGGTACACTGGAAACAAACGAAGCCGGCTGGGTTCGTTTTTGGAAGGAGAGGCTATTGGTATTGTGTAGAGGACGTTGGCCAGTATGGTACCAACGTAAAGAGGGAAGTTGCATGGGGTGTTTACATGCAGGCGCTAGCAGTGTAGCGTTGGAATGGAGTGGTTATTTTGGAGGAGGTGGTTTTGATGTGCATGAAGCAAAAGGTTGAAGGCACGTGTGCATGTAGAAATGAAGGGCTGAGGAGTACGTTTTGGCCGCCAAAGTTTTGAGATAAAAGCGTATTGCACCATCTGGAGCATGTATTGTTTTGGTGCGGGAATAGTAACATAAAATAAAACACGTGAAAGCGTGATGAAGTTACATTAGCAGTCGGTTTTGTGTTAGAGGGAAAAACGCTCGTTTGTGTTTTGTTGTGAAAGAAGTCAGGAAAGTTGGGAAGGTATATGTATATATACTGGCGGTTTATACCTACATGAAGAGGAGAATAGAGTGCTTGTATGGGATCCGAGAAGGAAGGCATGGACATGTAACAAATCATTTTGGAAGTGTGATATTTTTGAAGGTGGGGACTGTGTATAGCTGTTGATGCGAACGTGAGAAAGTGGAAAGAAGGGGCACAAGTAGGCATGGCAGCTCAAATGTTTTAGAATGGGCATTTAAATGGACTTGCTGTATGGTATATATAAGGGAGGAGTAAGGTGGAGGTTGCATTATATGAAGAAGTTCTCTCTTCTTTTGGCTAATATGAGTGCACAGCAAGGAGCCGTGAGATGACGTGCGTCAGTAACTTAGAAAGGAAGACCCGGTGCTCGCTTTAGTCCGATTCACTTATGGGCTTGCTTGGGCGGATGCTGGTGCCGTGGTTGTAGAACCACAAGTGACTAGAGGAATAGAATGCTTTGAAGTTGTTCCCCGTGTCTCTGATAAAGACATGGAAAGTATTTTCTCTATGATTTGCAACCTTGTTACCAGATCTAGCAACTTAGACGAAGAGCTAAAGATGGCAGAAAGAAATGCGGCGCTACTAGTTCACGAAGGGATGCAGCGATGGAACTGACAAACAGTCCGTCACTTGAAATCGTACGGAAGCGAGCTACGCTACGAGTTGGTTTGGAGCAATTTAAAGCACGGTTGGATTATGGAAAAATTTAACGGCTGATCAAATCGAGCGACCGCAAATCGTTATTTAACGGTTAACGCGCCAAGGTGAGTAAATTCACTAACTCTCTTTTTATTTAAAATATTTTATTTATATTTTAAATAATGGTTGAATGCTGTGTGATGGTTGATTAGATAAATTACAGTTAAATTGGTTGAAATAAATATATGTCATTGCATATGCACACATCATTGGTTGGATACTGATTTGAATAACACCTATGGATGCGGAAACCGGTTGGAGGAACTCAACCGGATTCCTAAATATTTAGATGTACTGTTTGTACGCTGTTTAAACCGTGTTCAACGTTATGTTGATTTGGTAAATAAAAGATATCAGCGACAGTCAACCATAAACCCATTTTGTTAAGAAATTGGTTGACTGTCAGACAAATCAACGAAGGCAATTATAAAAATTATATTTTTATAATTAAAGCGAGGTTTAAATTATAATAGAAATTCTATTATAAACTGGTATTAAGTTGTATTGAGATGTTTTATTGAATTGGGTATAATAATACAAATAAGAAGTAAATTGCCAAAAGGACAAAGAACGTGATCGAGTTTAGATAAGAGAAGTTTAAGAGAAATGTTTAAGGAAGATGGAGTGAAGGGTTAATGACCAATGTAAATAATTTTAAATCGAGTTTTCAAATAAGGATATGACATCATAAAATCATATTTAAAATATGCCAAGATTTTTGTAACGGAAATAAATGCCAAGATTTTTGTAACGGAAATAAATGCCAAGATTTTTGTAACGGAAAAAGATATCAAGACTTTTGTAACGGAAAGAGGCGTTGAGATTAATTATAAAGTGGAGTATAATAGCATATTGCAAGTCTGTGAACTATAGCGATAAAATAACACTGTTGAGGTTTAGGCGTGACTGTTGTGTCGAGATTAGTTAAAAATGGGAATATTACAGCATATGACAAGTTTTGAACTATAACGTTAAATTAACGCTGTTGGCCAAGCTTAAGCGTGATTTTTGTATATAGCATTACTCCCTAGGGAATAAAGACAGTTGGTTTGAATCTACTTATTCTAAAGAAATAAGTGACGATGTTTTGCCCAAAGAAAATATAGGAGTATTATGTTGGGTGGGGAACAAAGACGAATATAGGTTCATAATAACTGGAAACGTTCTCCAAGAGATGCAAATGGCTAAACGAGTCTTGAAATATATCTGGGAAGATATGGAAAAATTGGGGAAGTAATGTTAAATAAAAAGGGGCTAGTGATTGTGTGATGCTCGTTATACATTTGAATGGATGTTTGTTTTTACTTCGATAGTTAAATAACCGACTATCGAAGTGTTTTGACCATCGTTGTCGATACGGAGAGACCGGTTGGATTTAATATCCGAGAACCACTCCGTATAGGCATAGGCGTTGCGAATTAGATTATGTTGAAGATAATCGAAGACGGAGTGGAATTCAGGAACTGTTATGTTTGTTCAGTCCCAGGACAACTTGTATGGACGAATGTCTGACAGAGTATTCCTAACGGTCACATAAGACGATCTTTTCAAGATATTACGTCTGGTGGCGGAGAAATTCGTTTCTCTTAGCTTTTATACCCGTGATATCTTTGAGAAGATCAACTAGTGATTTGACGGGTTTGACGATGTGGCATTCAAAGTGTGTGGTTGCCAGATGTTCTAAAAGGTAGAAGTAGCCTCAAGCTTCACAACCGGGAAATGACAAAAATCGGGCAGGCAGCATGGCTATGTGGGTCGCACCCATTAGGGTGTATAATCACCTATCTAGAGAAATTCCTTTTGTTTCTAAATCTATCGATTCTGCCCATTCGGGAACGGTGGTTTGAGTCCAACCGTTGGTGATATACATTCGATACACTCAAGCGAAATGAGTGGTCGGTCATGTGTGGGCCGGGTTGCAAGACGTTCTTGTTGAACCCCGTGTATTCGCCTCTAGAGATACATCATCGGAAGGTGGTCCCATACCTTGTCATAGTTGGAATCCAATCTCCAATAAGCGCCCTGCGGTTTTTGATTTTATACTATGTATGTAGAGCGTGAGATGCAAGCGTTCTACTATTTGGTTATTTACTTGATTAGACATTATTATAATATCACTGGACTTTGATATCAAAGTGTTTTGGGTTATAGTAAGGTAAAAGCCGTCCATGTTTATGTGTGGGCTGGTCTTACTATTATCCTTTTTGTTTCAAAAGAATTTTCAAAGTTAAGCCATATGGTTGGAATTTACTCACACCAGTTCCATGACTGACCCAGAGTTTATTTTGTTTGTTTTTCCCTAAACTCTTGGGTGCCCAAATTTGTACGGGCAGTCAAGTGTTTCAGGCTTTACAGATACACTTGGAGGAGCTTGAAGACGAAGTTTCCACTATTGATTATTTAGAGTTATTTCCGCTGCATCAAATGTTATGTTGTACTCTGATATGGTGTGTAAATACAAATACAGTTTTGTATTTCAAAGTTTGTTATATATTATATTTTATTCGTTCCGCTGTGAGATTCGTGTTTACTCTAATTCTGCTCAGTTGTGTTCTTCTTCTTCTATTCTATTAGTTCTATCTTTTCTATCTCATCCTCTAACTTCTTTCTATTAATGGTCCGGTGTTTTCGATGTCTGAACAGTCGACGCTGGGTTTTGTGTCGATTTTCGGAGTCGAAAATCCCCGGGTCGTTACATGCTTAAACTATATTTATTCATTGAATAGAAAACATTCATGTGTTGAATTGATATTCATTCGTTGTTTAGAAATTCATGTGTTGAATGGTATTCATATTTTGAAATAAATTGTTCGATAATAAAAATCACATTTTTATCTATATATAAAAACTATTGAAAACATTCATGTGTTGAATTGATATTCATTCGTTGTTTAGAAATTCATGTGTTGAATGGTATTCATATTTTGAAATAAATTGTTCGATAATAAAAATCACATTTTTATCTATATATAAAAACCATTGAAAACATTCATGTGTTGAATTGATATTCATTCGTTGTTTAGAAATTCATGTGTTGAATGGTATTCATATTTTGAAATAAATTGTTCGATAATAAAAATCGCATTTTTATCTATACATAGAAACTATAGAAAACATTCATGTGTTGAATTGATATTCATTCGTTGTTTAGAAATTCATGTGTTGAATGGTATTCATATTTTGAAATAAATCGTTTGATAATAAAAATCACCTTTTATCGACTATATGAACTATATAGAAAAATAGTGTTTTGAAATGAATTGTTTTACAATAAAAATCACATTTTTTTTTGTATACATAAATCGTTGAAATGTGAAGTGTTAAAAATAGCCACTTGTTCAAAATAAACATATATGAGTTGAAATATTCATTAATTAGCTAATGAAATGATTTGCACCTATTTATGTAACATTAGAATGAATGGAGTTTTTAAACCAAATAGAAATCAAATATGAAGTCGAATAGAAATTGAAAAATGATATGAACTGTATATATATGTACATGCAATATTCATTGAACAGGTTATAGCAAAGGGGCTAGAGAAGAGGAATAAAATTTGTGCCCGACAAATAGGTACACATTTACTGATTTGTTTGGGTGATGATTTTGAGCCTGTCGGCTAGCCGCTTGGCTTTTTCTTTTTCTTTTTGAGATTAGAAGGACCGGGACGCTATTTGCGGTTTCCCGACGCTCCCGGTGCAGGGGAGGTTATGACGAAATTTTTCCAAAATTTAAGGTGTTAGAAAATTTTTTGTAGTGAAAACGATATTGAAATTGTTGAATGAACTATATTTATATAAATATAAATAAAATTAAAACGAAACGAAGCCGTGCAGTTCGTATTTTGAAACCGTGATTTCAAACGACTAGTACGGGAAATCCGACCATTGGATTTTCCCGAAATCTCAACCGTCGGGTTCGCCTTGGAATAATCTTTCCAACGGCACCAACCTTGTTAAAATCCAACGGTTGGATTGTCTGGAATGTTTAATTCAAATCTGAAGAAAACAGCGCCAGAAGCGATTATATTTATATATATATAAATATAATTATATATTTAATCGAATAACGACGCTGCAGTTCGTATTTTGAAATCGAAAATTCAAACGATTGTACCGGGAGATCCGACCGTCGGATTTTCCCGAAACTGGAACCGTTGGATTCGTTTTGAAAAGACCTTTCTAATGATGTAAATTTTGTGAAGATCCAACGGTTAGATTTTCAGATATGTGTAAATCAAATCTGAAGAAAAACAGCGCCACGGCCGCCTTATGGCCCGAAGCGTCGTTTTGAATAAAATGGCTATTTTAAAATAAATAAAAATAGCGATAAATAGTTATAAAATATCGTAAGCGATATGAAATGGAAATAAACTGAATTTGCTTGATTTATGTGATGTTTGATGGTTGAATGTGTTTGGTGTGAAAACTATATAAAGAACACAATTGGTGTTGTCGAATAATTTAACCATTGAAATAAATCGATTTGAAATTCTAAATATACGTGAATTATTTGAAAAGGCCGAGTTAATTCTCATTTCGAATAATCGACCGACGATTGAAATTCGAAGATGAAGACGATGGTCGAAGACCGGAGATCTTCACCTCGTTTGGATGGTAACCGAGGTCCTGATTGGGAGGCATCCCGAAATATGGATAATGAGTGGTGATCGTCCAGACGTACGTGTTGGTCGATGGGTTTGCGAGGTATTTAGTGCCTCCGGTTTCGTTCAGACCCAGAACGGACTTGTAAATGGACTATGTGTCCGACATGGGAATTTGATCTGTGTGATTGATAGCCATCAATTGCACGGTGTGAATTGCCTGTGTGGCATGCTAAGATGTAGTGATCAGGGCTTCTGTTGAAAAGCAAAGTCTTGTGGTGATGATCAAAGCACCGCCTGTGTGGCGTAGCTTTGTGTATAACGTAAATTCGCGAGCCTCACACCCCGGTATGAGCCTAAAACGGGAGGAAGGACCTCAGGGAGGACATGCGTTTCTTTCTAGCTAGGGTGGTGTCAGTGACCTACCAGCCCTGACATTTATATACTTTTCACCTATGTGGTTGTTGCTGTTGCGAGGCGCCTCGGTTTGATCGGACGATCCGGGTCCGATGGAGTCATTCGTTGGCTCGTTTGCGCCCCAAAGGGCGGGGAGACGTATTGTTCAGGTATAATAATCCACATCGGTGGACCGGCCCTGACGATCCAGGGGGCAGTTGCGGTTGTTCCTGAGACATGGTAGGCTAGATTGTCTCGAATTCGGTAAGGACTATCTTTTGCCTTGGTTCATGACGGAAATCCAATTTCCAAATACGACATCGTGCGGTTTTGATTGTATACCTATATATGGCGACATAGTGGTATGGGGCATTAATGCCGTCTATGATTGATAGTTATGATTTGAAATTGTTTTCAAAACATATAAACACTAGCAATAATATCAAATGCCTTTGTTTTATTCGTATCAATCATATTTTGGCTGTTATAAGGTAAAAACTCTATCCTCCGGTTTGCGTTGCATTGTGTGATGGGAACTGAGTCTTATAACGGCTTCATTTTTATAAAAAGCATAGCGATGTTTAAAAGAAAGATTTGTCGTAAAGCACTGGCAATCCAATGGAGTAAACCCGTTCCACGAAAGTGGCGTGGTCCTGTGATTAGCCAATTATATATGTGTTGAGTAGATTTCTCATACCAGTCCCATGACTGACTCGTAGTTTGTTTCACTCTCAAACTCGGGTGCCCCTTTTTCTACACGGGCAGCCTTGTATTCAGGTTTAGCTGGTTCTTTCTGGATAGCTGGAGCTGAAGATGGATTCTATCATTTATTTCTTTTTATGCTGTTCAGCTCCTATTGTACATATTTTGTTTATTTCCGCTGTAGACATTTATGTATAGCTGAACTGTATTTGTACTAAGTAAGATCCTGTATACTGTGTAACTCTGATGATTATTTTATCCAGTATATTTTGTTGTTCATTATCTGGTGTATTTATTTAATTCTGTTCTGCTATTATATGTTTCTGTGTTATATTCCAAAGATAACCTTGTTTCCGTGAGAACGGGAAATCGGGTCATCTCATCGTGGTATCAGAGCTTTGGTTAAGCTTAGTTCTAGAATATAACATTTGAACGAACTCGTCAGAAATAGAACCAGTAGTGTTCTAGGACGGGTGACTCTATACAGATAGGATCAGCAATATCCTAGTATGAGTAAAGCAGAATGAATACACTTCGATAGACACATTTACACCTCAAGTATTTGTCTCTATATTTTAAAATACCTTTTCTGTGACCTGACACTTGATCTGCTATTTGCAGAAGAACTAGAAAATGAGTGCCAGAAACAGAAGAAGTAATACTAACCCGGATATAGAAGCTCTATTCATGAAGTATAGAAATCTGGGAGGAAAGTCGTTCTCAGGCGAAGAATCTATTATGAGAACACAAGCTTGGATTCGTTCGGCTGAGAAAATCTTCGAAGCATTAAAGCTGAGGGATGACCAGAAAAGATTACTGGCCTCCTGGGCTCTCAAAGATGAAGCTTTGTTCTGGTGGGATTCAGTTATTAAGGATAATCCAGAAGGTGATATCACCTGGGATAGATTCAAAGTTATTTTCTTGGAAAGATTTACTCCTCCCGAAGCGACCGAGCGACTATGCGATGAATTTTCCTATCTAATTCAAGGCGATATGACCATCCCAGAATATCACAAGAAATTCAATGAACTTGCTCACTTTGCTCCCCATCTAATTCAAAATCCGAAGGGGAAAAATATGAGATTTATTCACGGGCTTCAAAGGAAATACCAGAATAAGGTATTGGGGCATGTGAAGCTTCCTTTTTCTGAAATGATATATATGGCCTATCAGTATGAAGATCTCCATAAGAAAGGAATGTTGCGAGACGAAGAAGAAATCAGCTCTAGCAGCAAAAGGAAATTTGAGGCTGATAGCCCAGAGACAAGTGAGCAGCCTGAGGCTAGTACGAAGGTTGAAGTCAAAAAGAGGCAGAAGATCAATCAGAAAAGGGTAAAGGCAGTCGTATGTCTAAAGTGCAATCAGCAAGGGCATTCGATGAGAAATTGTAGATCTTCGAACAGACGAAAGGGTGATGGGTCTAAATCCGGGATGAATCTTCAAGAAAATAGTAAATGCAATCTCTGCCATCAGGCTGGTCACGTAAAGCAAGATTGCTGGCAGTTGAAAAAGACTGAATTAGTTCAAGTGAATGAAGTGGCAGAAACTTCTGAGCCCTCAGCTATTCAGGAAAGGCCAGATGTTTTAGAAGGCACGCTAACTGTCAAAGACATACCAGTTAAAGTACTGTTTGACACAGGCGCGTCACGAAGCTTCATTGCAAAGGATGCAGCTAGGAAACTGGATTTGAATTTGAAAAAGCTTAAGGAACCAATGACTGTCCAGAATCCGGTTGGGGGTTCTATTGATCTCAGTTGGGTTTGCGGAGTGCCGGTTTCTTTCTCTCGTTATCGGTTTCCTACCATCGCAGTCGTCATGAATTTCAAAGAGTTTGATCTTATCTTGGGGTTAGACTGGTTGACCAAATATGAAGCTGAAGTCAAATGCGCCGAGAGAGTCGTAAAGGCAAAGATTAAATCAGGTGATTATATAACCATTCCCTGTGAAGGTCAGAATGCTAATAGAAAAGACTTCTGGGCAGCTTTGAATGTTTCTCCAGCCCAAATAGAAAATATCCCTGAAATCACTGAAAATATTCCTGACCTCATCAAAGATATTCCTGTCGTCAAGAATTATGCGGATGTGTTCGAGGAAGTTGTTCGCTTACCTCCGCAGAGAGAAATAGATTTCAGAATTGCTTTAATTCCAAATGCAAGGCCGGTAGTTCACGCTATTCGAAGAATGTCCTTGAAAGAGAAAGAGGAATTAGACAATCAAACAAGACAGCTAGTATGGAAAGGTCTGATCAGGCCTAGTTTCTCTGATTGGGGTGCAGCAGTGGTGTTTGTCCCAAAATCTGACGGTACTCTACGTCTATGTGTGGATTATCGTGATTTAAACAAGCAGACTATAAAGAACAAATATCCATTGCCGCGGATTGATGATTTGTTGGATCGATTAAATGGAGCACAAGTATTTTCACGAATGGACCTAGCTACAGGTTTCCATCAACTTCGAATTGCCGAAGAATGTGTTCCAATGACAGCGTTCAGAGGTCCCGACCTATTCTACGAGTGGTTAGTAATGCCATTCGGCTTATGTAACGCTCCAGCTTATTTCGTCGATCTGATGAACAGAGTATTCAGAGGAGTATTGAATAAATTTGTTCTGGTTTTTATTGATGATATTCTAATCTTCTCTAAATCAAAGGCCGATCATGAAAAGCATCTGGAACAAGTGTTAGAAATCCTCAGAAGGAATGTATTGAAAGCCAAGTTTTCCAAATGTATATTCTGGCAAGATGAAGTGAAATTTCTGGGCCATGTCGTATCGAAAGATGGAATCGCTGTGGATCCAAGCAAAATCACAGCTATTCAGAATTGGAAACAACCCAGTACTCCCACTGAAGTCCGCAGTTTTCTCGGATTGGCTAGCTATTACCGAAAGTTCGTTAAAGACTTTTCGAAGATATCTGGTCACTTAACGAAGCTTACAAAGAAGCATTCTAAGTTCAAGTGGACTCAGGAAAGTGAGGAGGCTTTCGAAGAGCTAAAGTTGAGACTAACAACAGCTCCAGTGTTAACCATCATTGATGGCAACCAGGATTTAAAAGTCTGGACTGATGCGTCTAGAGAAGGCCTTGGAGCAGTGTTAATGCAAAGAGGCCAAGTAATTGCTTATGCTAGCCGTCAACTGAAGCCGCACGAGAAAAACTATGTAACTCATGATCTTGAGTTATTGGCTATCATATTCTCTTTGAAAATCTGGAGACACTATCTTCTGGGCGAGAGATTTGAACTGTTTACAGATCACCAGTCGCTAAAGTATCTGTTCACTCAGAAGGACTTAAATCTGAGACAGCAACGTTGGCTGGAGTTTCTTGCAGCATATGACTTCGAAATTATATATACTCCAGGGAAAGCCAATGTCGTGGCCGATGCGCTGAGCAGAAAGAATGTGATGATTGCCAGATTTATTATCACGACTTCCTTGATTGACAAAATATCTATTCTTCAGAAAGAGGATAACTTTATTAAGGATATGATCAAAAGGATCCAGAAAGGCGAACCCTCGTGTTTTCAAATAGATAACGACGAGACCTTGAGATTAAAAGGAAGGATTTGTGTTCCTGACATCCCAGAGTTAAAAAGGGAAGTGTTAGACGAGTGTCACAAGTCCAAGTTGAGTATCCACCCTGGCGTGGCCAAAATGTATAACGATCTCAAAAGAACATTCTGGTGGAAGGCTATGAAGAGAGACGTTTCTATATACGTTAGCCGATGCCCTACTTGCCAGCTAGTTAAAAGCGACCAACAGAAATTGGCTGGATTATTACAACCGCTAGAAGTTCCTGGCTGGAAGTGGGAACATATTTCTATGGATTTCATTGATGGTTTTCCCAGAACCAGAAAGGGAAATGACAGTATTTGGGTGATCGTAGATCACTTCACGAAGACCGCCCATTTTATACCTGTCAAATCAAATAGAACCGCTCAGAGTCTGGCGCAGATATACTTCAGGGAAATAGTTAGACTACATGGAGTGCCACTCAGTATAGTCAGTGATAGGGATACAATATTCACTAGCAAATTCTGGGAAGCATTTCAAGTCGAGCTGGGAACGAAGTTAAACTTGAGCACCGCTTATCATCCTCAGACAGACGGTCAGACTGAGAGGGTGAATCGCATTCTAGAAGATCTATTGCGGGCTTGTGTTATAGATTTCGGTGGATCATGGGAAGACAATCTACATTTGGCGGAGTTCTCTTATAACAACAGCTACCAGGCGAGTCTGACAATGTCGCCATTCGAAGCATTGTATGGTAGACCGTGCCGATCTCCTGCTTGTTGGGTCGAGCCTGGAAATAGACTTGTGTTGGGTCCTGATATGATCCGAGAAGCTGCCGACAAAGTCGATTTTATTAAGAAGCGATTACTCGCCGCTCAAAGCCGACAAAAGAGCTATGCCGATAGAAGAAGAAGAGATATATCCTTTGAAGTTGGCGACTATGTATATTTGAAAGTATCGCCGATGAGAGGAGTTATCCGGTTCGGTAAAACTGGAAAGTTAGCGCCCAAATTCATTGGTCCGTTTCCTATTCTGGAACGGATTGGAACTCTCGCTTATAGGGTCAAACTGCCTGACTGGTTGCCTGGAGTTCATGATGTATTTCATATATCTCAACTTCGAAAGCACGTTCATGATCCAGACTTGATCGTGGAAGAAGCAGCTCAGCAGGATATTGAAATTACTCCAGAATTAGCTGTGAGGCGAGAGCCGCTAAAGATAATTGGCAAAGAAACCAAAGAGCTGAGGAACAAGAAGGTTCACTTAGTCAAAGTGCAATGGAGTGGAGATCCGCGAGATTGTACTTGGGAAACTGAGGAGAGCATTCAGAAAGCTTATCCTAGATGCCGAGTAGATATCTCTGATTGACTCTGGTGCAAGGTACATTTACCCTACTTTGCATTACCATTTAATTCTCTATTCTGTTGCTATTTTCTTCCCATGGATGTGCATTGTTTATTCTATACTCTGAATATTAGAAACAAATTGGTTGTTGTGTGATCGTAGATTTATCAAACCACTTTCGACATTGTTCCTTTTCGGGGACGAAAAGTTTTAAGTGGGGGAGATTGTAACGACCCAGAAAATCTGAACCAATTTAAAATTTTTTAATTGGCTAAAATAATGGATTTTAAATATTTAAAATAAATATTTTAAATAATGGCGATGAAAACTGAGTTGAAATCGACAATTGAAAACGAATATAATTAATTATAATTATATATAGAATTGAAAATGGCGCGGTAGTTCGATAATTCGATTTCAAACTTCGATTGAATATACCGGGTGCAAAACAATCCGGATTTTAGTGAAACCAAAAACATTAGGATCTAATTGGTATTATCTTTCTAACGAATCCGACCAATCGAAATTTGATAGCGGGAATCAAAAGATATGTCCAGTTGAAAATACTGAATAGTCGCTATGGAATTCAGGCCCTTAAAAATGGACATTTTGCAGATGACCTCGGATTTCGACGAAACCACTTTTGTTGGATCCGCAGGGTCAGGTTATTGTTAGGTTTCAAATTTCATAATTTTTCGAATCAATATGTGAGCGTGGCAAAAGAAAACGCGTTTGACCAGTTTCAGTTGATTTTAATCGACTGGAAATTGGCCATTTTTCAAACGGTCTCAGAATTCGACGAAACTAGTTTTGTTAGGACCGTATCGTCAATACGAAGCTAGAAAATATTTTTCTGGAATTTTTCTAGTTAATATGTGATCCCGGTAATTTGAAAAGTACGTTTAAAATTCTATATAGTGATTTTAAGGAAAATTCAAAAGGAAACTGATTGTAACGATCAAATCAGCTTGCGATACATATCCCATTGTGTTCGGAATGGGGGTAAAACGCTATGGACGACAGGCGGTGGGCCTCGTTTCGAGGGCATATGTAAAAGTCAACCTTTTGCGAAATTAAATAATAAAATAATTAAATAATTTTGATTCCCTCCCTCCCCTTTATCTTCTTCTTGCCCCCCCCCCCCCCGTTAGTTATAATTCGTAACAGAAAGAAAAAAAAAAAAAACCCTAAAAACTATCGAGCCGCCGCCCCCCCCCCCCTCGTCTTGACGCCGACGAAGACCCCCCCCCCCCCTCCATCGCTCGAGCTCCGCTGAAGCCCCCCCCCCCCCAATCGCTCGAGCTCTGCTGAAACCCCCCCTCGCTCGTGAAGCTGAAGCCTAGACGCCGACGCCTCCGACCACCGCAGCCTGCCGCCGACGACATCTTCTCCCTCCCCTTCTACGCAGTTCGGTGAGCGTTTCCCTTTTTTTTATTATTTTATTTTCTTTTTATTTTATTTTATTTTAATCTGTAAAACTGATTTGATTTTATAAAATAAAATAAAAACTGTTTTAAAAATAAAGTAAAAAGTGTTTTAAAAATAAAGTAAAAACTGATTTATTAATAAAGATAAAAACTGATTTGGGTTTAAAAAAAAAAAAAAACTGAAACTGATTTTTTAAAATATTTAAAAACTGGTTTTCTTGAAAAGTTAAAAACTGAAATTTTAAAGAATATAAAAACTGATTTGGTTTTTAAAAATTAAAAACTGAATTTTTTTTTTAAAAAAAAGTAAAAACTGAATTTTATAAAAAGATAAAAACTGAAACTGATTTTTTTTAAAAATATTTTAAAACTGGTTTCTTTAAAGAAAGTAAAAATAGAATTGTCATATTTTTATATGTTGAAAGCAAAAGAAAAAATCATATTTTTATATGTTGAAAGCAAAAGTAAAAATCATATTTTTTTTATATGTGAAAGCAAAAGTAAAAATCATATTTTTTTTATATGTGAAAGCAAAAGTAAAAATCATATTTTTATTTAGTGAAAGTCGAAGTAAAAATCATATTTTTATTTAGTGAAAGTCGAAGTAAAAATCATATTTTTATTTAGAGAAAGTCGAAGTAAAAATCATATTTTTATATATTGAATAGCATCGTAAAAATTCGATTTTTACATATGCAGAGAATACGGGCGAAAGCGACAAAAGGCGAAGATTTCTATTAAGAAGAGTCTTGAAGTTGGATAGCTATTGGTGAGATTTCTGATTTAAAAATATTATATAAGTTGAAATGAAAGTGAATTGCTATCTATAAATATATATCTATATATATATACGCCCCCTCGTCCACAAACCATGGACGATATTTATTGGTTGAAATTGTTGTGAAAATTGAATGATTGTTTGGGATTGTTTGTGATTGATATTGGTTGATTGTGGTTGAAAAATACCATTTGTGGTTGTGAAATATTTGGTTGAAACCACATAGGATTAGTTTGTGGAAATGAAATAAATATATACATGCCGCCTGCGTGCGAACTAGATGCATGATCCCCATTGTCAAAAACCGCGAGGTTTTAAGGTAGAGCGAGGAGCCGTACTAGGGACGGTGCCGGTGTAACTACCCTGCCGTTATGCTGCCGAAATTTTGAATAATATTTGTGTGTTTGAATTATTTTCATATGCTTAAACTATATTTATTCATTGAATAGAAAACATTCATGTGTTGAATTGATATTCATTCGTTGTTTAGAAATTCATGTGTTGAATGGTATTCATATTTTGAAATAAATTGTTCGATAATAAAAATCACATTTTTATCTATATATAAAAACTATTGAAAACATTCATGTGTTGAATTGATATTCATTCGTTGTTTAGAAATTCATGTGTTGAATGGTATTCATATTTTGAAATAAATTGTTCGATAATAAAAATCACATTTTTATCTATATATAAAAACTATTGAAAACATTCATGTGTTGAATTGATATTCATTCGTTGTTTAGAAATTCATGTGTTGAATGGTATTCATATTTTGAAATAAATTGTTCGATAATAAAAATCGCATTTTTATCTATACATAGAAACTATAGAAAACATTCATGTGTTGAATTGATATTCATTCGTTGTTTAGAAATTCATGTGTTGAATGGTATTCATATTTTGAAATAAATCGTTTGATAATAAAAATCACCTTTTATCGACTATATGAACTATATAGAAAAATAGTGTTTTGAAATGAATTGTTTTACAATAAAAATCACATTTTTTTTTGTATACATAAATCGTTGAAATGTGAAGTGTTAAAAATAGCCACTTGTTCAAAATAAACATATATGAGTTGAAATATTCATTAATTAGCTAATGAAATGATTTGCACCTATTTATGTAACATTAGAATGAATGGAGTTTTTAAACCAAATAGAAATCAAATATGAAGTCGAATAGAAATTGAAAAATGATATGAACTGTATATATATGTACATGCAATATTCATTGAACAGGTTATAGCAAAGGGGCTAGAGAAGAGGAATAAAATTTGTGCCCGACAAATAGGTACACATTTACTGATTTGTTTGGGTGATGATTTTGAGCCTATTGGCTAGCCGCTTGGCTTTTTCTTTTTCTTTTTGAGATTAGAAGGACCGGGACGCTATTTGCGATTTCCCGACGCTCCCGGTGCAGGGGAGGTTATGGCGAAATTTTTCCAAAATTTAAGGTGTTAGAAAAATTTTTGAAGTGAAAACGATATTGAAATTGTTGAATGAACTATATTTATATAAATATATAAATATAAATAAAATTAAAACGAAACGAAGCCGTGCAGTTCGTATTTTGAAACCGTGATTTCAAACGACTAGTACGGGAAATCCGACCATTGGATTTTCCCGAAATCTCAACCGTCGGGTTCGCCTTGGAATAATCTTTCCAACGGCACCAACCTTGTTAAAATCCAACGGTTGGATTGTCTGGAATGTTTAATTCAAATCTGAAAAAAACAGCGCCAGAAGCGATTATATTTATATATATATATAAATATAATTATATATTTAATCGAATAACGACGCTGCAGTTCGTATTTTGAAATCGAAAATTCAAACGATTGTACCGGGAGATCCGACCGTCGGATTTTCCCGAAACTGGAACCGTTGGATTCGTTTTGAAAAGACCTTTCTAATGATGTAAATTTTGTGAAGATCCAACGGTTAGATTTTCAGATATGTGTAAATCAAATCTGAAGAAAAACAGCGCCACGGCCGCCTTATGGCCCGAAGCGTCGTTTTGAATAAAATGGCTATTTTAAAATAAATAAAAATAGCGATAAATAGTTATAAAATATCGTAAGCGATATGAAATGGAAATAAACTGAATTTGCTTGATTTATGTGATGTTTGATGGTTGAATGTGTTTGGTGTGAAAACTATATAAAGAACACAATTGGTGTTGTCGAATAATTTAACCATTGAAATAAATCGATTTGAAATTCTAAATATACGTGAATTATTTGAAAAGGCCGAGTTAATTCTCATTTCGAATAATCGACCGACGATTGAAATTCGAAGATGAAGACGATGGTCGAAGACCGGAGATCTTCACCTCGTTTGGATGGTAACCGAGGTCCTGATTGGGAGGCATCCCGAAATATGGATAATGAGTGGTGATCGTCCAGACGTACGTGTTGGTCGATGGGTTTGCGAGGTATTTAGTGCCTCCGGTTTCGTTCAGACCCAGAACGGACTTGTAAATGGACTGTGTGTCCGACATGGGAATTTGTTCTGTGTGATTGATAGCCATCAATTGCACGGTGTGAATTGCCTGTGTGGCATGCTAAGATGTAGTGATCAGGGCTTCTGTTGAAAAGCAAAGTCTTGTGGTGATGATCAAAGCACCGCCTGTGTGGCGTAGCTTTGTGTATAACGTAAATTCGCGAGCCTCACACCCCGGTATGAGCCTAAAACGGGAGGAAGGACCTCAGGGAGAACATGCGTTTCTTTCTAGCTAGGGTGGTGTCAGTGACCTACCAGCCCTGACATTTATATACTTTTCACCTATGTGGTTGTTGCTATTGCGAGGCGCCTCGGTTTGATCGGACGATCCGGGTCCGATGGAGTCATTCGTTGGCTCGTTTGCGCCCCAAAGGGCGGGGAGACGTATTGTTCAGGTATAATAATCCACATCGGTGGACCGGCCCTGACGATCCAGGGGGCAGTTGCGGCTGTTCCTGAGACATGGTAGGCTAGATTGTCTCGAATTCGGTAAGGACTATCTTTTGCCTTGGTTCATGACGGAAATCCAATTTCCAAATACGACATCGTGCGGTTTTGATTGTATACCTATATATGGCGACATAGTGGTATGGGGCATTAATGCCGTCTATGATTGATAGTTATGATTTGAAATTGTTTTCAAAACATATAAACACTAGCAATAATATCAAATGCCTTTGTTTTATTCGTATCAATCATATTTTGGCTGTTATAAGGTAAAAACTCTATCCTCCGGTTTGCGTTGCATTGTGTGATGGGAACTGAGTCTTATAACGGCTTCATTTTTATAAAAAGCATAGCGATGTTTAAAAGAAAGATTTGTCGTAAAGCACTGGCAATCCAATGGAGTAAACCCGTTCCACGAAAGTGGCGTGGTCCTGTGATTAGCCAATTATATATGTGTTGAGTAGATTTCTCATACCAGTCCCATGACTGACTCGTAGTTTGTTTCACTCTCAAACTCGGGTGCCCCTTTTTCTACACGGGCAGCCTTGTATTCAGGTTTAGCTGGTTCTTTCTGGATAGCTGGAGCTGAAGATGGATTCTATCATTTATTTCTTTTTATGCTGTTCAGCTCCTATTGTACATATTTTGTTTATTTCCGCTGTAGACATTTATGTATAGCTGAACTGTATTTGTACTAAGTAAGATCCTGTATACTGTGTAACTCTGATGATTATTTTATCCAGTATATTTTGTTGTTCATTATCTGGTGTATTTATTTAATTCTGTTCTGCTATTATATGTTTCTGTGTTATATTCCAAAGATAACCTTGTTTCCGTGAGAACGGGAAATCGGGTCGTCTCAACCACTTTGTATTGGCATAAGCGTTGCGAATCATATATGCCAAAGTTAATTGAAGACGGAGTAAAATGCAAGGGTTGTTGTATAAGTCTTAGATAACAATGACTAAGATGGATATACTGAATAGTGCCTTCGGTTTGTCCAGTCCCAGGACAACTTGTATGGACGAAGGTCTGACAGAGTATATCCAATGGATCGCGTAAGTTGATCTGTTCAAACGTTTTCACGTTTGGTGGCGGAGGAATTCGTTTCTCTAAGCTGTATACCCGTGTTATTTTTGGATAAATCAATTTGTGATTTGGCGGGTAGGACGATGTGACATTCTAAGTGAATGAGGATGACTTGTATGGATGATTGTCTGACAGAGTATTTCCAGAAAGGTCACGTACTTTGATTTCTTCAACCGTACCAAGAGTGGAAGTGGAGAAGGAAACTTCTTTAGCTAACACGTAATGTACTGTTGTAGATGTCAATTAGTGATTTTCGATGGATCTGACAATGTGGCATTCGAAGTGAATCTGATGTGATGATAATGCGTAGCTTCTAGCCTCATCAACCGGTAAATGACAGAAATCGGATAGGCAGCATGGCTAAGTCGGTCGCACCGAAGTAGGGTGTATAATCACCTATCTAGAGAATATTCATTTGCTTCTTTAATCTATCAATGTTGTCCCATATATATACGGGAACGGTTGCTGATCCCAACCGTTGGTGATATACATTCGATACACTCAAGTGAAATGAATGGTCGGTCATGTGTGGCCAGGTTGTAAGATGTTCTTGTTGAACCCAGTGTATTCCTCTCTAGAGGTACACGAGCAGAAGGTGGTTCAATACTTGTCATAGTTGGAAATCCATTATCCAATACGTGCTTGCGATTTTGATTGTATACTATATATGTAGAACGTGAGATGAAAGCGTTTCTGCTAGATTGATATATATTTGTACTTAGACATTATTATAATATCAGAATGATATTGCTTGTCAAAGATGTTGGATTCTCATAAGGGAAAAATCCGTTCCGTATTCACGGCGTGGTCTTATGAGATATCATATATATGTTAAAATGTGTTAAACTATTTTACTCACACCAGTCCCATGACTGACCCGGAGTTTACTTTGTTGTTTTCCCTAAACTCTTGGGTGCCTAAATTTGTACGGGCAGTCAAGTAGTCGGGATTTACAGATATACTTGAAGAGCTGGAGCAGGAGGCTTCTAGATCATATAGTTATAGTTTATTTCTGCTGTGTTGTAAGTGTTGTACTCTGATAAGTGCTATTGTATACATAACTGTTATATTTCAAAGTTATGTTATATATTATATGTTATTCGTTTCGCTGTGAGGTTCGTGTTACTCTAATGTTGTGTTCTTCTTCTTCTTCTATTCTAAGTTTCTATCTTATCTATCCTCACCCTCTAATTTCTTTCATTAATTACCAGGATTTTTCGATGTTTTGGTTATCGACATCGTGTTTATGTCGATAACCAAAGTCGCTTGAAATCCGGGTCGTTACAGTTGGTATCAGAGCTTAAGTTAAGAATTACCTTGGCTCTGTGGCGTGACTCGGTAGAGATAGGGTTAGTAACACCCTAGATTGAGTTTGAGTGTATATACGAGTGTGTATTTGTATTTGATATAAGATTTGTTTTATATTGTGGGGATTCATTGGTTGAGTTGTTTATGGGTTCTGATCGATCGGTTTGATCCACTGTATCGGTAGGAGTTTGTAAACACTCGAATACGATGGGTCGACACGATATGTTTTGTAAAGAGGGTAAATTAAAATAAGTTTACCCAGAGTATATTCTGATATAGAGGAAATATATATATAAGATATATTGGTTGTAATTATAATCGAGTAAGATTATAAAGTGAAATGGTTATATATAACCAATCAGAATTCATATAAGTAAGATATATGGATTTGAAAGGAATTAAATATGAAATTAAGATCAGAATTTAAATTAAAACTATGGAATTTGAATAAGTGTTTGTAAAAAGGATTTGGATTGAATATATGTGAAATTTTAGATCCTGGGAGATTTTAAATTATTTTACAAGCAGTGTGAATCATATTTTGAAATGAATTTCAAAGTAGAAGTGTTTGGAAATGGTTTTAAAAGTGATATAGTATTGAACTCACTTTGATAACTGCGAAATAACCCTGATGATGAATCGCGACATCATCAGTGCTCATTTTCAAGTTCTAAGTGACGGATTACTACCAAAGATTTTGTTTTTGAATTGTTTGAGAAAAACAAGTTGTTTTGGTACTTTGAAATAAATACCTTGATTTTTGATATAGTAAAGTGATTTAAAACTCCCAGGAAAAAGATAGTTTGAATTAAAAAGCAATTGAATAAAAATTTGTGGTGACAAACTGGAATGGAATCCAGTTAAGTGGAATTTGGATTGTAATTAGAAAACATCAAGATAAAAATTGGATTTATAAGATAAGGATGTGAAACGATATTTGGTTGGGGAGTTATGGATTTGGGATCGAGAGTAAAACTCGAATTTGAAATGATATTTGGCTTGGATAAACGAATGGTTGTGTTGAGGATAAAGTGATCAGAGTTTGATTAAATTGATATGGGTATATGTCGGATTGATAACAGGTTGAAAGTAGTAGAGTTGATATGCCCGACAAAAAGGTACAAGTTTATATTCGATATAAGCATGAGATTTATGAGCCGAATTGGCAACCCGCTTGGCTGTTTGATTTTCTTTTGGGTTGGAGAAGGCCCAGAGAGGCGAGTTGTGGTTTTACCGATAGGGCTGTACAAAGGAGGGTATGGCGAAATTTTCCGAAAATTTAAAGTGTTAGAAAATTTTCAGAATTTTTGAAAATTTTAGTTAGTCAGAAGGAATTAATATTTTAGTCGATATTAATTGGTTTAGAGAAACAAGAGATAAGGGGTAAACCGATAAACTTTTACCAAATAGATAGGGTCGTCCTCTAACTTAGCAATTTCAAGGACGAAATTATTTTAAGTGGGGAAGAATGTAATGACCCGCATTGTCAGAGGTATTATAATTAATTTATTTAATTATATAAATAGTGATTTAGGGAATTAAACCATCGTTAATTAAATAATATGGAATATTTAATTTAATAATATAATAATATATTTAATTCAGGAATAATCAAAAAAAATGGAAATCACAATATTCTGTGAACGGGGTCGTCCCTTAGATTTAATTCAGCTTAGAGTTGAATTATGTTGACGAATATATTCAATCGACGTCAGTTTGAACGTAGAATTATAATATAATTAAAATAAAGCTTGAAATGGCGCGGTAGTTCGCTATTTGGCGATTTGAACTTCAACAGGACATACATGGTTCGTTTTAAATCGGATTTCTGTGAAACAAGAAACGTGTGGAGCTGGTGAAGTATATCTTTCTAGTGGAAGAGAAAAATTAGGATTTCGTCGTGTAGATTTTGATTCACGTCCAAATCAAATTTTGAAATAGTCGCTATAGAATCGTTTATCGACCATATCAATTTATTCGATATAACTAGAGATCGAGCTTGAATTTAGACAGGGTTCTTTTAGGAAGTAGTGATAATTTAATTTTTATAATTTTATGATAATTTTTAATTAATTAAATAAGCAACTTTTTATTTGGAGTATTTAGCACCCTGTATCGACATTTCGGGGTTTCACAATATGAGTCCATCTACCGGTATTATTACATTTTTGGGACCAGAGCACGTCACTCATTTAAATAGTATCTTTGTTTCTGTCCATAGCAGTCCCTACGTGAACAGGATATTTCAAAGTACGGTACACTATGTTTTTAACTTAAAACAAACTAAACTGAATGATAAACTGGTCAAACGAACTCGAAATTCAACGAAACAAGTTCCATACGAAACCTTTGGAAGAGGTCTAGTGAAACGTCAAGGCCTCATATTTTTAAGATTTTTTCCGTAATTTTAAGGAATTAATGCTCGGTGTTTTTCATCGATATTTTCTAAGGGATTTTCACAAACGGTGTCGGAATTCGACGAAACCTGTCCCATTGGATCCGGAATATTTTTCTATGCTAGGATTAGTATTTTTCATCTTGACCAGAGTTCGTTTGTAGGACCTTTTGCCCATATTTCTCGATGAAGTTTGGTAGAATAAAATAATATAAAAATAAATATCTAATCCCTTGCTATAAATACACCTAAACCATTTCTCCTGAAACCGGCCTCGGTTTACACTTCTTAGGGTGGAAAAGAAAATCCATGCTCAAAGAAAATCAAAATCAAAAGGAGATAGTTCTTGGGTTGATTTCTTTTGGGGTATTGCGAAATAAAAAGTGTCGCATTTCTCTTGTACTTGAGTGGAGTTTATATACTGACGGAAGAACGTGAAAAGGGGATGTGTTCACGTGGTATGGTGGATGGAAAGGAAGACATACGGTGGAGTATTATACAAAAGTAGCACGTGTATGGCATGGAGACGAGGTGCGTTAAGGAGAAGAGTTTGTGGAGGTACGTTAATGGCCAGTCTGGAGGGGAGTTGGCTGTTGATGTGAATGCGTGAAGGAGAGAGAGCGGATGGGAGTGGACAAGGTGGTTAAAGGTTTGGAGATGTGGAGTTTTACTGAGAGGAAAATTTGGCATCTTCGGTGAAGGAGGAAGGTACTGGAAACGGAACTCACGGTAGAGGGCCGGAGGTGAAGCGAAGGGGGTGTGTAGATGCGTAATTAGGTGGTGAGTTCGTTGGTAGCGTCGGAGGTGGCGGTTGATGAACGGAGAAGTGGTAGGTGGTGGTCAACGTGAGGTCAACGGGGTAGTGTTGGGTTCAGATTCTTTTTCCTGAAGGCGTTGAAATTTCATTAAGGAAGAAGAGGAGTGTTTAGCGGGTCTGGTTTGCTCAAGAGGAAAATGGGCCGAGATATTTAAAGAAGGTAAAGGCCCGTTATTTAAATTAAATCCAAGCTCAACTAATTTAAATTGTATTCAAACTTTAAAAGAGTGTAACTTGGTCATACGATACCGGTTTTCAGCGAAACAAGATCCAATAGGATCGTATGGACGGAGCAACAACATGGAACTGACTGGGAGCGAATCCGAGCTCGTTACAATTTATTGGAAAATAAATTGTCCATCGAAATCAAGCGACAATTATCATTAATGAACGATGATAGTCCAATGTGAGTAAAACTCACCAACTCTGAACAGTTCTATTTTTACAACGTATTCTTAGAACTGTTAAATATTGTCTGTTTGACTGTGTGTTGACTGTTTGATTGAACTGCTAGTCAGTTAGTGAATATTTTATATATATATATATAAAAACAGTTAAATAGTTATATATTGATTCTGTTAACAGGATATTTCATATTTAACTGGAAGTGATGTTGATTATACTGTGTAACATCTGTGATGCAGGGAAACAGGTTGGAGGAATCCAACTGGATTCCTCAACAGTTATTTTACTATGATTTATATATTGTGATATATAATGTGATATATAATCTGACGTTGATTATGTGTGCTTTGGACGATAGTTATCGTTGTTATATGGTGTGTTAAATACCATAAGAAATACCAGAATGTGGAAATGGGATTTTCAAAGTATATTTTGAAAATAATTTATTTATATAAAATCAATGGATTTTATATTATACAAGAAAACGGATTTTGAATAAAAGAATTATATTTGTAAATCAAATATAAAGGAAATTTATATTTGTTAATCAAATATAAAGGGATTTTATTTGTTAAACAAATATAGAGGAGATATATTTGTGAAATCAAATATAAAGGAAAATATTTGTAAAACAATATATATAAGGGAAAATATTGTCAAAACCAATAGAAAGAGGGATATTTGTAAACCATTTACAAATAGATAAAAAGGATTTATTTATTTAGGAAATAAATAAAGGTAAAAGGATTTATTATTTAGGGTATAAATAAAGTTAAATGATTTATTTATTTAGGGAATAAATAAAATAAAGGAATATTTATTTGTTATAATAAATAGAATAAAGGAGATATTTATTTGTTAAATAAATAGGATTATAAGGAAATATTTATTTAGGAAATAAATAGATTATAAAAGAAAATCTTTAAAAAGGAATAAACGTTATTAGCGAGTAAGTTAATCAAATTGAGTTATCAGGTTAGTTAATCAAAGTAAATTGATTAGTTAAACTAAGTGAATTGGTTAAGTTAATCAAAGTGAATTGGTTAAGTTAATCAAAGTGAATTGGTTAAGGTAATCAAAGTGAATTAGTCGAGTTAATCAAAGTGATTAGTTCAGTTAATCGAGATAAGAAAAATCAAGCTAGGTTAATCGAGTTGAATTAGTCAGTCGAGTTAATCAATTGAGTTAGTCAAACCAAGTAAAACCAGTTAGAGTTAATCAGTTAGGGTTGACCAGGCAGAGTTAATCAGTTAGAGTTAATCGATTTGAGTTAAGATTTTCGAGTTGATAATCGAGTTAAGTTATCGAATACCACTTATTCGAAGTAGAAGTTATCAAATATAGTTATTTGAGATAGAGTTAGTCGAACAGAGTTATTCAGGATAAGTTGCCATCTCGTACGACTGCTAGCGTAATTCGCAGGGCTGTAAATAGCCTACGGCGGTCGGATGTTTCCTGAGGGAGTCAGGCGTAACCATTGTGATCGCTGCGATCTAGAGTCAAGAGAATGGAGTTCAATCGAATATTAGTTATTCGATAGGAGTTAATCAACTTGAGTTAGATTATCGAGATAAGTTAATCGAGTTAAGTTCTTGAGTTAGATTATCGAGATAAGTTAATCGAGTTAAGTTCTTGAGCTAGATTATCGAGATAAGTTAATCGAGTTAAGTTCTTGAGTTAGATTATCGAGATAAGTTAATCGAGTTAAGTTCTTGAGTTAGATTATCGAGATAAGTGAGTCGAGTTAAGTTCGTCGAGTTAAGTTAATCGATGTTAATTTCATCGAAAGGAGTTAATCGATGTTAGTTTCATCGAAAGGAATTAATCGATGTTAATTTCATCGAAAGGAGTATCGATGTTAGTTTCATCGAAGGGAGTTATCGATTTTAGTTTAATCGAAAGGAGTTATCGATTAGTTAAATCGAAAGGAGTAATCGAATATAGTGTATTCGAAAAGAAGGAGTTAATTGAATATAGGTTATTCGAAGAAGAGTTAATCAAATAGAGATTACTCGAAAGGGAGTTATACGTCGAATTCGATTATATCGAATTCGGGAAAGTATTATTTACTTTCCTGTTTTTAAATCAAGATTTATTTATTTATAAATAAATTAGGTGTTAGGTTAATCATTCAGTATAAGTAATAAGAGTTAGATTGGTAAGTTAGATTAATTCGAAAGTAGGGATTATAACGTTATCGTTATAATCAATGTTTTCAATATAGAAGTGGATTTGTAAATAGAATCCGAGAAAGACGTAAGAAATTGTTAAAGATTTAAAAGATAAACTTTGACCATTGCGAAGTTATAACGTTGTTCAGTTAAGGTCTGAGAGGTAATTATAGCCCAACTTGATTGACTTCCTTCTTAACTAAGGAATGGTAAGGTTTGATCGTAAAGGAGCTTTGGAAATGTTTTCCATGTAAGAATCAGGAATGTTTTCTGATAATTGAAATAAGAAATCAGAATATATAGAAACAGGAGATAAGTAAATTAATGAACTAAAGAGATAAATGTTAAATGATGGTTGATCGATATAATTTCCACTTGGAAATAATATCATTGTTTGCACACTTGTGTTTCTTTGATAGTTAAATCACATACTATCAATGTTTTGACCATTTTAACGTTGTTAATATGGAGAGACCGGTTGGATTATTATCCAAAGAACCACTCTGTATTGGCATAAGCGTTGCGAATCATATATGCCAAAGTTAATTGAAGACGGAGTAAAATGCAAGGGCTGTTGTATAAGTCTTAGATAACAGTGACTAAGATTGATATACTGAATAGTGCCTTCGGTTTGTCCAGTCCCAGGACAACTTGTATGGACGAAGGTCTGACAGAGTATATCCAATGGATCGCGTAAGTTGATCTGTTCAAACGTATTCACGTTTGGTGGCGGAGGAATTCGTTTCTCTAAGCTGTATACCCGTGTTATTTTTGGATAAATCAATTTGTGATTTGGCGGGTAGGACGATGTGACATTCTAAGTGAATGAGGATGACTTGTATGGATGATTGTCTGACAGAGTATTTCCAGAAAGGTCACGTACTTTGATTTCTTCAACCGTACCAAGAGTGGAAGCGGAGAAGGAAACTTCTTTAGCTAACACGTAATGTACTGTTGTAGATGTCAATTAGTGATTTTCGCTGGATCTGACAATGTGGCATTCGAAGTGAATCTGATGTGATGATAATGCGTAGCTTCTAGCCTCATCAACCGGTAAATGACAGAAATCGAACAGGCAGCATGGCTAAGTCGGTCGCACCGAAGTAGGGTGTATAATCACCTATCTAAAGAATATACATTTGCTTCTTTAATCTATCAATGCTGTCCTATATATATACGGGAACGGTCGCTGATCCCAACCGTTGGTGATATACATTCGATACACTCAAGCGAAATGAGTGGTCGGTCATGTGTGTCCGGGTTGCAAGATGTTCTTGTTTAACCCAGTGTATTCCTCTCTAGAGGTACACGGGCAGAAGGTGGTTCCATACCTTGTCATTGTTGGATCAAGATTAACCCTAGAGGGGGAGTGAATAGGGTTTATTGCAAATTTTCGCAGAGTTCAAATATCGCAGGATATTAAAACATTCAAAGATCATAGAATATAGCAGAAATAGAAATGCAGAAAGGTAAATGACACAAGATATACCCAGCTTCGGCAAAATCGTTCCTACTGCTGCATTCCTAAGGTTTCTACTAGATGATAGAACAGATCCTGCATACAAGACCATGTACACTTGCGAACCCCTCGCTCCTATTCTAACTCTACGCTCAAAACTCTAGACTAGTCTAAATCCCCTAGACAAGATTTCCCCTAGTTTTACAGACGCTAGTAAACTGCCAGTTAACACCCTAACTGGATTCCCCTAGAATTTTACAGACTCTAGAAAACTGTTTGAACGATTACAAAAGAAATAAACAATAAAAACAATAAAACCCCCTTTGTCTAAAGTAATGTAGGCCTGCCACTTTGCTTTGTCAAAAAAAAACTTGCTCTCCTCTTTGTTGATGGTGGCTGAGAAAATAAAGTGGGGTTTTGCCCCAAATCAATTCGACTTCGATTGGAAAAAAAAATGATTCTCTGATGATCTTTAACGTTGTTCTTCGTCTATGATTTGGCTGAGGTTGCGATCGAAAACAAAGCGAGTAGTACTGATTTGAACTTGTTTTCTTTTTGAGTTGTTGCTTTTGTTTTTCCGTGCACTAATGCCTGTGATGAAGTGGTGATTAAATAGGATTATAGAATCCTATTAATGCTCTGATTTCGACTAGTGACTTAGCTTTGATTTTTTTGTTGCCCCTTTTGAATGCTCTGTAAATTACCTTCTTTGTTGCCAAGTTTGAATTTGAGTGATTTAAAAACTTTGCCATGAATAACTTGTTGATTGCTGGAAATACATTGAACCTTGACAGAAGAATTCCTCACTGATTGTGTATTTATGGAAATGTTTGACAGCATGTTTCCTGGAAATTAAAAACTGACATGAACATCTCAGGAAATATTTCAAAGACCTTGCCAAATATGTCTCTCTGAATTCTTGAAAAAAAAAATATTTTGCTTGATTGATGCTACAAAAACTATCACCAAAAATGTTTTTCCTAAAAAGTTTTCTTGCCTAGTACCATACTGGAAAAAAAACTTGTTTCCAGGAAATTTACAACTTGCCATAAATTGTCAATTGATTGCTTTGCTGGAAAGATGTAATTACTTGCCAAAAAATGTTGTTCACTGATTGAGTACTTGCCACAATATTTATTCATTTCTGAAAAAACAATTGTATATGATTTAGGAAATCATTCAATTGTTTTTCTTGGCCCTAAATAAAATCCTTAAATGCATGAAACATTAAAGAGTGTTCAATTTGATTTTTGTCAATTCTGGAAACATAAAAAATGTTTTCTTGCCAAAGATATCTTTGTCCAAAACATGTGTGCTCTTGTGTGATTTAGACAATCATTTAAAAACTTTATTTTGCCATAAAGACTTGAATTGTGGTTTTCTGGAAACTGATTTGTTGTGCATGATTTATCCTGCCTTTGATCACTCTTCTTCACCATTGTTGTCCATATTCATGTGTTGCACCACATGCAAAAACAGTATTCACATGCATTGAAGTTGCTCCATGTTCATGCAACTTGTTCACTTAAAAAATTTGCCATGTCGGGTTGAATGTGTACACAGGCCTTGACACTGTTCTTTATCAATGTGAATGCGCACTTGCCAAAAATAAACTTTTTGCCATACTTCTGAAAAACTGAAAACATTTTTGAGAATGTTCTTGCCCAAAAACTGTGCATGTTGATGAACTAAATTGCCTTTTTATATTTTTCCAAAAATGAGACATTAAAGTTAAAAAGAAACTTCCCTTGTATACTTTCTGAATTGCTCGTACACATATTTGTGTAAACCTTCCATGTTTTTCACTGATCCATTATTTTGTACTTGCTTGACCATACTTGATCATACTGGTTCATGTTGACTTGAGGTATCACCCTAACATGATGTTGCATGCATGCTTGTTGGCTCATCCTCTGCTTGTATGTTCCTACAAAATAAAAATATTTTCTAAGTTAGATTCTGCATGTGCTAGATTTTTCAAACCAGGAAACTGCTTTTTGATTGTGTATTATTGCACCATGCAATTATGAATACATGCATGATAAAAAAGATGTTTTATCCAAATCTTTTCTTGTCAAATTTTACATTTGCCAAGGTTGCAAGCTTAATCTCTTTCCTTCTTTTGAACCTGTGACTTTTCTTTTCAAATTTCAAAAGAGATTCCCCCCCCCTTTTTTTTTACCCATTTGAACATGAAAAGAATTCTTTGTTGCTCCACTGAACCTCTGCATGTATATTTTCATCAAATTAGTTCACTTGAGCCTTGCATGTTGATGCATGTTGTACACTGTTGCTTTTGGCCTTTTTTTTTAACATCTTGCTTGAAATGAAGATTGCTTTGTAGTTGCCAAATTTTCACATGTTCAAATAATAATAATTGAAACATGCCCTTTTTCACTGTTGTACACTTGTGAACATCACCTGCTTGCATACTTGGTTTCTTGCTTTGTTCTTTGGCTTGATAATTTGTATTAGTATCATTGTGAGCTACTTGGACAGAAAAAAAAGGTTGTTCCTCCTTTTTTGTGTTCCATAATTGTAATGTGAATGAGTGAAATGCTATAGTGAGACAATGACTGTATTTGTGATGAGCGTTTGTAGCGAGGAACAAATGTATAGAATGAGAAAAATTGTACTGATATTTGTAATAAACAAATTTGATTGAAATAAAATATTATTTTATTGTGTTCAAACAAATTTATCTATCGTATTCAGTTTATATACAAGTACAATATCATGTGAACGAATATGAAATGTGAAATATTAGTGAAGTGTACAAATAGTGGAGTTGTAAAACTGTACTATTTGAAAATTGAAATAAAATATTATATTTAAACAAAATACTGTGTAAATATCTGAATGTCTGTACAGTTGTATTTTGTTTGAATATAAATAATATATTCCTATCTGTGATGATATATGAAAACAGTACAGTAACAAACACATTTAAAATAATAAATATTTGGTTGTTATCATCAAACAAAAATCATATAATTGTGTATACAACACCGTTATATACAACAATCTCCCCCTTTTGATGATGACAAACGAATATAAGATTTTGAGCATAATAAATGTGTTTGACAGTGAATACTGAACTCCCCCTATTTATTAGCTCCCCCTACAGCAAAAAAACTCCCCTTATAACTGTGCATGAGTGAAATTTTTTGAATAATAATGAATTTTCAAAATTTAAAATATTTATAAAATATTCACTCATAAATCAAAATCTCAACCCATTCTCCCCCTTTTGTTATCATCAAAAGGATATAGAATTTAAAATATAGATGACAAATGACTAACAAATACAATATCAGCTTAAGAGGAAGAACGGTCATCATAAATCTCAATCAGTCAAACAAAAATCATAATAAACTAAGAACTGGTGGCATATTTCACATTGTAGAGAATGACGGATTTACGATGAATTTTATATAAAATGAAGAGATTTACAAAAATATGATTTCCAATTATTTTGTAAAATTTAGCACAAAAACAGTGATGGATTTGGACTATAGTTAATAATTCAATTTAAGTGACAAATTCGTATAATCTCAAATCCCAATAGCTATCAATCAACAAATCATAATACTTCATAAGATTTCAACACATTTCACATATTAGAAAGATGGATTGATAGGCTAGTTTTTGTACACCAAGGAGAATTTCAGATTAATTTCAATTTATAGCACAATATTTCCTTTTTCTTTTTATTTTATTTAAGAGCACACTGACCACGCATAACCAGAGCTTGGATTTTTAAATGAGGTCAGTCGCAGCTTAAATTATAAGTTGTCTTATAACCATGCATGACCAGAGCTTGGATTTTTAAATGAGGTTAGAGACACACTTATGTATTAATTATATATTTATCGTTTTCAGCTTCAAAAGAAAAAACTCCTCGGTATATACAACCAATATGAATGATAGAAATGTGGTAGGTACAGAAATGGACTATGAAATAAATTTCTAAATTAATTATATTATGAAATATGCTCGACTGTACCAGGATCATTGAAAATTTTCAATTATCACTAAATCTGGAAAATAACATAGTCCAATTTCTATCACAAATATCTTCACTGTTTATTTAAAAAGTTTTTTTTTAAATATTAAACTCTCCACATTAATATAAAAAACATGACGGATGACAGAATAATGGTAGATAAAGAAGAAGGTCGTGAAATAATCGCCAATTCAAAGATATTATAATAATTATTCAACCATCATGAAAATCTAAATAAAATCTCCTCTTGATGTGAAGTATACTGCAGTCACAATTCATCACAGTTTCAAAATCTAATAATAATTTTGATGAATTAAAAATATAGTTCAATTTGGATATTGATTTCAATTTCTGAATGAATAGTCAATAAATAATTTTAAAATTGAAAATCAATTACAAGAGGGATTTGAAAGATCTATACAAGACATGAGAGATTAAAAATATATACAGCAAAACAAATTCAGTACCTCCACTTTATGTCTCTATTAATGAGGATTGTAACAAGACACTGGAGACAAACAAGGATATCACAAACAAAAGAATTTTAAGCACAAAGCCCAAATAGACAAGACTAACAAATCAGGCTTTTTTTATCAGAGCAGCAAACAGTTCTTCTCAAAACAAGCAGTCATTTAAAGCATTTTTCAAATCCAGATCTTATAATCAGAACAGCATGCTAACCAATTTTAAAGCAGACTTGTCAAGATGATGGTCACATAAGATGATTCATGATCCAAGATTAAAATACAGTTTATTTGAAATCATTTGAGAAATATGAAAATCTTAAGATTCAGTGAATCAGTCACACCAGAATGTAAATTTCAGATTCAAGATATGTGTGTGATTCAATAAATCAATAACTTCAAATGATTTTAAACAAACATATATTCAAGTCAAATAATCATGAAATACCAATAAATTTCAAGACCCAAATTTTTCAAGGAATTTTTCAAAACAATTTCTGACAAGCACACGAGTAATTTCAGATCATTTACATCAAACTTAAGAGATATTCATGATCCAGAAAATTAAAAAATAATTTTTTTTGAAATCACTTGAATCAATGTCAAGTTTTGAGTTATAATGAATCAGTCACACAAGATTGAGAATTTCAAATTTAAGAGGTATATGAGATTCAGAATATCAAGTATTTCAGATGATTTCAAACAAACAGATTTCAACCATAAAATGATCATGAATATAAGAAGAATTTCTAGATGTATCACTGTAATTCAAGACATTTCAAAATATCCAAGCCAATCTGAAAAACAATGAAATTTTCACAACTGAGAAGTAGCAGTGTGCTATAATGAGTATAATATTTCAAGCTTTTCTAAAATGAATTAGAAGAAACTCAAAACAGCAGAGGTGCATGAATTTCCATTTAATTTTCAGATCTTCAAAAATTTAGAATTCAAATTTAGAATTCACATTAACAGTGTTCAAGATATAACAAGAATACATCAACATTGTTATGAATTCAGAAAACAGAAAATAAACTTCAAAACAATTGCAGATATTTACAAATTTATATTCAAGATCTGAAAAAGACTAAAACATCATATTTTCATTCAAGTGAAGCACATTTCCAGAAAATCAAGAGTTTTGCAATTGTAAGTTAATGAAGCCCAAAAGAAGTTACAATGATATAACAGTGACAAATCAAAATAGAAAACAAAGAAAAATAAACAGAAGGGACAGAAGGAGAAATAACAAAGAAAATAAAAACAGAGAATATTCACAAAGGTGAGTTTAGAGATCATACCAGAATCCAATGTAAATCAGAATCTCTAACTCAACAAATCTTGGCCAAGGAACTATAAAGAATACAGGAATATAGAACAGCTTGAAGTCAATCTCTTTTCAGCACAGCAGTTCCTCAACCTTCTTCGGTACCTAACAGTTGAAAGGATCGAGTGGTCTAACAAAATTTGTAAAACCACTCATAGTTTTGTTAACATCTTTCAGTACCCAAACTTGTTTGTATAACAATCCATTTGAATCTACCTTTGTGCCTTTGGTAACCCAAACATGTTTAGTTTTTCCAAAAATCATTTTATTTCTTTTTGGGGTCCACAACTGTTCAACTGGATTGTTATCAAACCAATTCTTGTCTCGTTTGTGATTTAAAAACCTTTTAGAATTTTCACAATTCAGATTTTCAAAATGACCCATCTTGAAGCAGTTTGAAGGATTTTTAAAATCACACGAGCTCAAAAAATCATTTCCTTTCCCAAAACCAATACCCTTTTTATTTCCCGAAAATTGTTGATTTTTGAACAACATATTTAAAGATTTTTCTCCGTTAGAGAATTTGATTAGAGTTAATTCAAGTTGTTGAATTTTAGATTTAAGGTCAGAATTCTCTTTCATTAGATTCGAACAACGATTAATGCTAATCTTTCTCTTTTCAGTATCTTTCTGTTTCAAAATCAAATTTTCATTTTCAAGGAACTTGATTTTGGTCTTGGATTCAAGAATCTCAGATTCAAAATTAATTTGTTTTTCAAATTCAACTTTCTTGAAATTTTCAATCTCTTTTTCAAGCTCATTTAAAATCAAATCACTTTTCAACAAGCTTTCTTTTTCAGCAATTTCATGTTTGGAATTTTTGATGGCCTTAAAATTATTAAATTCTTTTTGCAAAGAATTGTTTGAATCTTTTAACTCAACCTCGTTATCTTTTAAAATCAAAATTTCCCCTTTAAGCCTTTGAATATTTTTATTGAGATGAACGACGTCAGTTTTCAACTTCAAACAACTTTCACAGTTAGAACTTTCTAACTTCACGACATTTGTAACTTCTGATTCCAAACAGTTAATTTTGCTATATAACTCGTGATTTTTAGATTTTAAAGAATTATTTTTACGATGGAGTTTATCAACGATTTTTGTCAAATCAGTACACATATAAACCAAATCTTCATATGAGAAGCTTTCAGTTTCATTGTCTGTTGAGTCTCTATCGTCTGATCTACTTGAATTTTCATCTGTTTCTTCTTCCGAGCATAGATCCGAATCTGAGTTGATCTTTTTGGGTTTTGAGCTGTTGTTGTCAATTTTTCCATACCTCGTATTGAGAGTATTCCATATTTCCTGCGCAGTTAAACAATGGGAGATAAGGCCATACTGAACATCATCAATATGGGAATATAAGATATGTGTAGCATGATTATTAAAGCATTTATCTTCCTTATCATAACCATTAATAACAACATCCCAATATTTAAAATTAATAGATTTTAAAAAGGATTCTATTTCTGACTTCCAATTTGAAAAATAAGAACCATTAAAAATAGATGGAATGCGACTGGACAGACTCTCTAAGGACTGACAACTAGAATGACCCATGACTCTAGAGTTAAAGAAATAACCTGCTCTGATACCACTTGTTGGATCTAGATTAACCCTAGAGGGGGGTGAATAGGGTTTATTGCAAATTTTCGCAGAGTTCAAATATCACAGGATATTAAAACATTCAAAGATCATAGAATATAGCAGAAATAGAAATGCAGAAAGGTAAATGACACAAGATATACCCAGCTTCGGCAAAATCCTGCCTACTGCTGCATTCCTAAGGTTTCTACTAGATGATAGAACAGATCCTGCATACAAGACCATGTACACTTGCGAACCCCTCGCTCCTATTCTAACTCTACGCTCAAAACTCTAGACTAGTCTAAATCCCCTAGACCAGATTTCCCCTAGTTTTACAGACGCTAGTAAACTACCAGTTAACACCCTAACTGGATCCCCCTAGAATTTTACAGACTCTAGAAAACTGTTTGAACGATTACAAAAGAAATAAACAATAAAAACAATAAAACCCCCTTTGTCTAAAGTAATATAGGCCTGCCACTTTGCTTAGTCAAAAAAAAACTTGCTCTCCTCTTTGTTGATGGTGGCTGAGAAAATAAAGTGGGGTTTTGCCCCAAATCAATTCGACTTCGATTGAAAAAAAAATGATTCTCTGATGATCTTTAACATTGTTCTTCGTCTATGATTTGGCTGAGGTTGCGATCGAAAACAAAGTGAGTAGTACTGATTTGAACTTGTTTTCTTTTTGAGTTGTTGCTTTTGTTTTTCCGTGCACTAATGCCTGTGATGAAGTGGTGATTAAATAGGATTATAGAATCCTATTAATGCTCTGATTTCGACTAGTGACTTGGCTTTGATTTTTTTGTTGCCCCTTTTGAATGCTCTGTAAATTACCTTCTTTGTTGCCAAGTTTGAATTTGAGTGATTTAAAAACTTTGCCGTGAATAACTTGTTGATTGCTGGAAATACATTGAACCTTGACAGAAGAATTCCTCACTGATTGTGTATTTGTGGAAATGTTTGACAGCATGTTTCCTGGAAATTAAAAACTGACATGAACATCTCAGGAAATATTTCAAAGACCTTGCCAAATATGTCTCTCTGTATTCTTGAAAAAAAAACATTTTGCTTGATTGATGCTATAAAAACTATCACCAAAAATGTTTTTCCTAAAAAGTTTTCTTGCCTAGTACCATACTGGAAAAAAAACTTGTTTCCAGGAAATTTACAACTTGCCATAAATTGTCAACTGATTGCTTTGCTGGAAAGATGTAATTACTTGCCAAAAAATGTTGTTCACTAATTGAGTACTTGCCACAATATTTATTCATTTCTGAAAAAACAATTGAATATGATTTAGGAAATCATTCAATTGTTTTTCTTGGCCCTAAATAAAATCCTTAAATGCATGAAACATTAAAGAGTGTTCAATTTGATTTTTGTCAATTCTGGAAACATAAAAAATGTTTTCTTGCCAAAGATATCTTTGTCCAAAACATGTGTGCTCTTGTGTGATTTAGACAATCATTTAAAAACTTTATTTTGCCATAAAGACTTGAATTGTGGTTTTCTGGAAACTGATTTGTTGTGCATGATTTATCCTGCCTTTGATCACTCTTCTTCACCATTGTTGTCCATATTCATGTGTTGCACCACATGCAAAAACAGTATTCACATGCATTGAAGTTGCTCCATGTTCATGCAACTTGTTCACTTAAAAAATTTGCCATGTCGGGTTGAATGTGTACACAGGCCTTGATACTGTTCTTTATCAATGTGAATGCGCACTTGCCAAAAATAAACTTTTTGCCATACTTCTGAAAAACTGAAAACATTTTTGAGAATGTTCTTGCCCAAAAACTGTGCATGTTGATGAACTAAATTGCCTTTTTATATTTTTCCAAAAATGAGACATTAAAGTTAAAAAGAAACTTCCCTTGTATACTTTCTGAATTGCTCGTACACATATTTGTGTAAACCTTCCATGTTTTTCACTGGTCCATTATTTTGTACTTGCTTGACCATACTTGATCATACTGGTTCATGTTGACTTGAGGTATCACCCTAACATGATGTTGCATGCATGCTTGTTGGTTTATCCTCTGCTTGTATGTTCCTACAAAATAAAAATGTTTTCTAAGTTAGATTCTGCATGTGCTAGATTTTTCAAACCAGGAAACTGCTTTTTGATTGTGTATTATTGCACCATGCAATTATGAATACATGCATGATAAAAAAGATGTTTTATCCAAATCTTTTCTTGTCAAATTTTACATTTGCCAAGGTTGCAAGCTTAATCTCTTTCCTTCTTTTGAACCTGTGACTTTTCTTTTCAAATTTCAAAAGAGATTCCCCCCCTTTTTTTTTACCCATTTGAACATGAAAAGAATTCTTTGTTGCTCCACTGAACCTCTGCATGTATATTTTCATCAAATTAGTTCACTTGAGCCTTGCATGTTGATGCATGTTGTACACTGTTGCTTTTGGCCTTTTTTTTTAACATCTTGCTTGAAATGAAGATTGCTTTGTAGTTGCCAAATTTTCACATGTTCAAATAATAATAATTGAAACATGCCCTTTTTCACTGTTGTACACTTGTGAACATCACCTGCTTGCATACTTGGTTTCTTGCTTTGTTCTTTGGCTTGATAATTTGTATTAGTATCATTGTGAGCTACTTGGACAGAAAAAAAAGGTTGTTCCTCCTTTTTTGTGTTCCATAATTGTAATGTGAATGAGTGAAATGCTATAGTGAGACAATGACTGTATTTGTGATGAGCGTGTGTAGCGAGGAACAAATGTATAGAATGAGAAAAATTGTACTGATATTTGTAATAAACAAATTTGATTGAAATAAAATATTATTTTATTGTGTTCAAACAAATTTATCTATCGTATTCAGTTTATATACAAGTACAATATCATGTGAACGAATATGAAATGTGAAATATTAGTGAAGTGTACAAATAGTGGAGTTGTAAAACTGTACTATTTGAAAATTGAAATAAAATATTATATTTAAACAAAATACTGTGTAAATATCTGAATGTCCGTACAGTTGTATTTTGTTGAAAATAAATAATATATTCCTATCTGTGATGATATATGAAAACAGTACAGTAACAAACACATTTAAAATAATAAATATTTGGTTGTTATCATCAAACAAAAATCATATAATTGTGTATACAACACCGTTATATACAACAGTCATAGTTGGAAATCCATTATCCAATACGTGCTTGCGATTTTGATTGTATACTATATATGTAGAACGTGAGATGAAAGCGTTTCTGCTAGATTGATATATATTTGTACTTAGACATTATTATAATATCAGAATGATATTGCTTGTCAAAGATGTTGGATTCTCATAAGGGAAAAACCCGTTCCGTATTCACGGCGTGGTCTTATGAGATATCATATATATGTTAAACTGTGTTAAACTATTTTACTCACACCAGTCCCATGACTGACCCGGAGTTTACTTTGTTGTTTTCCCTAAACTCTTGGGTGCCTAAATTTGTACGAGCAGTCAAGTAGTCGGGATTTACAGATATACTTGAAGAGCTGGAGCAGGAGGCTTCTGGATCATATAGCTATAGTTTATTTCCGCTGTGTTGTAAGTGCTGTACTCTGATAAGTGCTATTGTATACATAACTGTTATATTTCAAAGTTATGTTATTCGTTCCACTGTGAGGTTCATTTTACTCTGATGTTGTGTTCTTCTTCTTCTTCTATTCTAAGTTTCTATCTTATCTATCCTCACCCTCTAATATCTTTAATTAATTACCAGGATTTTTCGATGTTTTGGTTATCAACATCGTGTTTATGTCGATAACCAAAGTCGCTTGAAATCCGGGTCGTTACAGTGGTACATAATATAAAAGGAAATAAAGAAACGAAACATATGAGAATATATGGAAAAAGTATATATAAATAACAACTGAAATTAATTGCAAGTGTATAAGTTAAGAATTCAAGTAAATCAAGTATAATGTGGGAACAATTGTCAAAGAAGGGAAAATGTCATAACATACCACTAAAAGCCTGAGCATTACATGAGCCAATAAATATGACTCATAATCAATTCATGTCAATAATGGAATTAACAATTCCTTGATGTGTTTTTGGTTGTTTATCAAACATGTATATTTGGAAGCAATATAAATTTATTTCATGTAAAATTTATCGTAAATTATATTAAATTCAATAAACATAATTAGAATGTTTGCACTAAATTAAGAAAATGTAACATGTGTATTTGGAAGCAATATAAATTTATTTCAAGTAAAAATTATCATAAATTATATTAAATTCAACAAACATAAATAGAATGTTTGCACTAAATTCAGAAAATGTTGTGGCAAAACTTTATAGTGTTTATGTTTCTAATAAAGTGTTCAGACACACAACATAAGATGTATGTTAACCATATAATGCAATCTACATATAAGAAAGAATTAAGATAAATCTAAAGGGGATTGTTATTGACACTCCAAGTATTGTTAAGGGGGGATCAGTTTAAAAAAAATAAAGAATTTGTTAAGGGGAGTATCAATGCAGGGAGCACCCCCTTAACAAATAAAGTTTATTTTACCAAATTAGCCTTCTTTACAATAATCCGTTTTTTAGTTGTTAATTGAAAAAAATACGGTATATTAGTCGAACTGCATTAGATTTTTACATCAAAATACCAAAAATCTCATTTGTCGATCACTTTTTTTAAATAATTTCATTTCTCATCTGTCGATCTCTTTTTTTTAATAATTTCATTTCTCATTTGTTAAATTATCAACAATCTCATTTTTTTCACGTTCTTCGTTTGCGCCATTATTTCTCCCCAAACGATTGCTCTTTTTTTCTTTGCAAATAATTTAGGGATTTGTTCTTTTTGCATTTAAAATTGATTGAGATTTGGGATGGTAAATGTTGTTATTACCAGGGTAAAAAGGGAACATAAAAAATTAAGTACGTGACTCTCCCGAACATTTTTTTATGATTAGAGTGTTTTTAAAATTTGACCCCCCCTTAACAATATTTGAAGTGTCAATAACAACACACAATCTAAATGTTCAAACAACACTACCTTCCTTGTAGAAGCAATAAATACTGGTAGTAAACAGTAATAAAGCATGATTAAAAAATAGATTTCTATTAATTATAGATGGAAAAATATAGATTTCTAATAGTTATTATCTTTTAATTTCTTCTTAGTTTTTGTCGTGACCGATTGTTTGACATCAATTGTAAGCATTTTTTTTAATGTAAAAGCAGTGGTTTAAGAACTGACAACCGAAGAGAAATAGAAATGAAGGTAATAAGAACTGTAGTAATGAAAAATAATAGAAATAAGTATACATAAACAACTGAGAATGATATATAGTATATATGGAAAAAAAGCCAGTCTAGCAATATAATTATGCAACACATTAAACAGGAAATATATTTTACATTGGATGATTGGTAGATATATTAAAAAATTGAACCAATAAAGATTGAAACAGGTAGTATATTCAAACAAACGTAAACATGTTACACACTGCTGACAACAACATGTTCAACAAAAAAAAAGTACTCTTGAGTTTTCCTAATCATTCCCAAGTTAATAGTATACAAAAAAAAAGTCAATAAAAAGCACAAAACAATATTTATGTTTTAATTCTTTAACTTCTTGCATCCATCATAGTTTACAAATAACCAACAGTGGGTCATCACGTTGATTGAAAATGGGTACACTAAAAAATGACATTTGCTGTCAATATTATCTGAAAGACTAAAATAGATCCAGAGTATTAATTCTGAAATACAGACATGTAATCTAAAAAAAATAAAACTAATCCATGTACTATTTTGAGGAATAATTAAATTTATCAATATTTGGATGAGCGGTTCTTCTTAACTAAAAAACAAAAACTGCATTTTGTATGATGTAAATGTTTAGAGAAACCCAAAATAACAAAAAAAAAATTGAACTTACCAGCAAAATCAAAGAAGGTCTTAAACTGTATCAGCGTTTGTATGACTGTGCCAGATCCACCACCATCAATTTTTTTTTTAAATCGCAGCAGTGCGAAGTTGAGTTTAACTTGTTAACAACCAATCTTTGTTGCAAATGACCCCGGTTGGATAACTGTACCAGATCCACCACCCTTATTGTTGAAATAAACAAAGCAAATCCAGGAAGAACTAAGTTTAGTTATGCATAACAAATCTAATCAACAAAACCAGCAGAAAAAGGATTTTTACTTGGAGTATGATCGTTAGCTAAGAAAAAAAATACAAAGGAACAAACTATGCAATATGACACCTCAAATAGATTTGAGAAAGGGAAATAGAGCCGCCACTACAAATTGGTGAAAGACATTAGAGAAGGCAACGATCGATTATCCAGTTTAATTTGACTTTGGAATGCTGGATGAAATTAGGGTTAGAACAGGGGTGAGGAGCGCGAAGGAATTAAAAGAAAAATCGACGATTCAATTCTTGTATGACATGGAATATCTCAGATCTATTTATTTTGAATTGGGTAACTATAGTATAGTATAAATTGTGTAATATTTTGATTTAATACAAATACCTTGAGGGAATTAAGGAGAATAGAGATAATTGAGGGAATTAAGGAGAAAGAATCAAGGAGGTAGCAGGAAATTTTCTGCTTTACTATTATTTAATAGATTTCGTACTAAATATATCATATGTTTTTTCTTTTTATTTCTTTAAAACCGTTGATTGCATTTATGTCTAGTTCTATTTAAACTATAGGATTCCAATTAATTTAAAAGCATTCATTTCAACATTAAATTCTAAAATAAATTTTAATTTCTGAAAGGTAAAAAATAGTTATATTCTAATTATACTAATTGAAACATATTAATAACTTTACAAAATTCAAAAGTTTATTTGGTACTAACCATTGAATAGAAAGGAAAGAAATCAGGGAAGATAATTGTAGGTATATGCATATATGTATATGTTGATAGATTTTACACATTTAAACAATTAAAATTAAATACACAGAGGTAGTTATATCCGAATTTTATGAAACTAATTATAACATCTGCATTAGAAATGTTCTAGTATTTAAAAAGGGAGATATTTAAATTTCAAAAATATTTTATTTTCAGAGAATTTATGGATTCTAATTAAAATCTCGCAAATGAATGAAACTTGCGTATTTTACTATGATAAGCATATATATGCAAATGGTTAAGAAATGTTGAAATAATTGGTAAGAATGTGAAAGCTAAACAGGTAGTATAAAAGAATAAATGGTTAAGAAATTAGCATTTCCAGAAATATTATGTATTAAATAACATCATCATATTTAGTAAGAAATATTAAATTTACGTATATTATGTAAAGCATTTCCATAAATATTATGTATGTGATAAGAAAGTTTTTCGTCATATCAGCGTTTCCAGAAATATTATGTATTAAATAACATCATCATATTTAGTAAGAAATCTTAAATTTACGTATATTATGTAAAGCATTTCCATATACTAATAAAGTTTTTCGTCATATTATCCTGAAATATTACTGAAAACGTTATTACGTATGTTATTTTTACAAATAATATACATTTGTAAAAAAGATTAGTGAATTTAAGATTAGTAATTTTACGTATATTATGTATGTTATTTCCAAAACTAAAAATGTTTAGTAAATTTACGTATATTATGTATGTTATTTCCAGAACTTAAAAAGATTAGTAAATTTACGTATATTACGTATAATATACATTTGTAAAAAGAACCAAAAAGCATTTCATCATATCACGTATATTATTGAAAACGTTATTATGTATGTTCTTTTTACATAATATTTCCAGAAATATTTATTGTAATTTACGCCATTTTGGAAATAATAGTTTACGTATATTATGTAAATAAAGCATTTCCAGAAATATTTGAATAGACAAAATTTTAAATTATACATGTGATAAGAAATCAAGTAAAGAGTAATAAAAAAAATTATTATCGTCATATTATGTAAAGCATTTCCAGAAATATTACTGAAAACGTTATTATGTATGTTATTTTTACAAATAATATACATTTGTAAACAAGATTAGTGAATTTAAGATTAGTAAATTTACGTATATTATGTATGTTATTTGCAGAACTAAAAAAGATTAGTAAATTTACGTATATTATGCATGTTATTTCCAGAACTTAAAAAGATTAGTAAATTTACGTATATTACGTATAATATACCTTTGTAAAAAGAACTAAAAAGCATTTCTTCATATCACATATATTATTGAAAACGTTATTTTGTTTGTTATTTTTATATAATATTTCCAGAAATATTTATTGTAATTTACGCCATTTTGGAAATAATAGTTTACGTATATTATGTAAATAAAGCATTTCCAGAAATATTTGAATAGACAAAATTATTAATTATACATGTGATAAGAAATCAAGTAAAGAGCAATAAATTTTTTTATTAATTACATTTGTTGGTCGGACCAAATACATGTAATTTTTCCTAATTTGTAAAAAAACATGTAATTTTTTTAATAATTATTCCTAATTTGTAACAATACATGTAATTTTTTAATATATTGTCATTCGTATGTAGTTTCAAATAATTTAAAAAACAATAATATAATACTATTTTTAATCAATTATATCAAACCTTTTAGACTTTTTTGTTGAATATTTATTTATGTATTTAATATTTGCATGTGCTTGATTAGTTAGAATAATTATTCCTAATTTGTAACAATACATGTAATTTTTTTAATATATTGTCATTCGTATGTAGTTTCAAATAAATTAAAAACTACAATAATATTTTTAATCAATTATATCAAATCTTTTAGACTTTTTTTGTTGAATATTTATGTATTTAATATTTGCATGTGCTTGATTAGTTAGAATAATTATTCCTAATTTGTAACAATACTTGTAATTTTTTTTAATATATTGTCATTCGTATGTAGTTTCAAATAATTTAAAAACTACAATAAAATAATATTTTTAATCAAATTTATAGCATTACAAAGTTGGAATAATTAAAGATTAGTGGGAATAATTCAAGGTTGGACCAAAGGTCAGAATAATTAAATGACCTGGATAAATATGGGCAATATGGGTATTTTACGGTCGGACCAATTAGTAATCATTAAAGATTAGTGGGAATTATAATATAAACAGATTCATAGGAATAGGCATATAAATCTATGCCTAAATCAATCGTATACATATGCCTTTAGGCATATTTTCACATAACCACAATAAACTGTAAAAAATCAGACGTAGAAGGGAAAAAATGATTGAGAATATAACGTTCAGTAGTTTGAATATTAATTAAACAAAAAAGTAAGAAAAGACAGAAAAATTACAGAAACTACTTACAGAAAGAAATTATAGGAAAACATGAATAAACAGAAACTATACATAGAAGAACTATAAACAAAATTACAACTACAACTACTGTTATTCCTATTTATCTAAACTTAATAAAAAATATGAAGAATCATAAAACTCACCAGAAAAGTTTCCCTCGTGGCCCGAGTAGAACCCACCTCCAGAGGAAAATAAAATAGAAAATACTTTTATTTTAAAATCTCAATTCCCTAAAATTTAATTTAGGTTGGCCCTATCTCTCAAAAAGGAAGAGATGTGTTGTGAAGAATGAGGGAGGGGTTAGAGATTTATTTGTAGGTGGGTTAAAAGATCCTCAGTCATTAGGTTTAAGTTTTAAATCTAAACTAACCATATCCTTGGATCAATCCAAAATTATCACGTCAGCCAATCAGAATTAGACATGTAAGCTAAAAAAGTTGGATAGAATCCAGAATATAAATATTTTTCTTCCTAATTCCTTCAAATATAATATTTGAATTATTATCTTTGATGTAACACTTATCTTTTTCAAATTTAATTTTATAACTTTTATCACATAACTGACTTATACTAAATAAGTTGTGTTTTAAATTCCTAACTAGCAAAACATCAAGAATAGTAGAATTTTTAGAATTACCGATGTTGCTGATGCCAATCACATATCCTTTTGAGTTGTCATCAAAATTTACCATTCCTCCATTTCATAAACTACATCATTTAGTATATTTGCATTTTCAGTCATATGTCTAAAACAATTATTATCAAGTATCCATTTGTCTTTCTTGATCTGCACTTTTTGTCCATTGTGTGTGTTGAATCATCAAAAGCCATATAACGCATCTGTTCCTGCACAACACACCAATTCGGTAGGTAACTTGATTTTTCAAAATAATTAAATGCAGACTCTTGAAACAACGATGAATTGAACATTTTTGAACTAGTGTTATAAGAAATTCCAAAAATTGCCATTTTAAATTTTTCAAAATTCAGACTATGAAAACCTTGAACCATTGCTCTGATACCAATTGTTGGGAAATGCGGATTAAGGATCTTAATGCTAACTTAACACTAGAGTGGGATGAATAGTGTTTAATGGAATTTATGAATTTTTGGAAATCTTTTGAGTTTATTAGAATCAAATGCAAATCACAGATATAAATCAAACACATAATCAGATACGTATGTAAATAATAAGTAAGAGTAGTAAATGAAAGAGCATACCGGGATTTTATACTGGTTCGGAGTTACCCGACATCTAGTCTCACACAACTCTAGGTTGTGTAAATTTCTTTTCAAAATAATCTTCTTGCAATCCTCAATTTCAAAGGCCACGAGGTCCACCCCCACCTTCTTCTAAGCACAGGGGAGCTCTCTTGATTTAACTAGGCTACATGATCACCTAACTGATTTACGGGCTACAATCACACCTAGTTGATTTGAACGAGATACAACCACATCTTTTCAATACCAGTTTTGGAAGAATGACTCAATATAACTTTGGTCTTACAATCTTTGATTACTAATACTCCTATAACCCTGAATAGCATTGGAATCTTTGAGAGAGAGTGATAGAGAATTAAACTAGAGAAGATCTGGTTTGATTCTCTTTGAATTTAAGCAGAATTTGGTTATATAAACTTGAAAATTAAGAGAATAAATGAAGAGGAGAAAAAGGGAGAAGAAGATAATGAAAGTAGTTAAAAAAAATTCAAATTTGAATGGATATTTATAGGGAATATATAGTCATGTCTTTTTTAGGAAAAGTTTTAAACAAATAGACACATCTTTTGAACTTTGAATTTTAAAAATAACGACTACCATGTCGACATAGGGGGTAGGGGATGTAGACAATGTCCTTTTATTTTTGAAATTTAAAATTTAAGAACAAAGGAAATGATGTATAAATAAATCAAGGTAATACTGGAGTTTAAACTAACTATTTTCCTATATGTTAAAGTAGTATAATAAAGTAAGAATATAAATTGAAAGCATATATTTAATTATAATATATAAAAATGATATCAAAACTTTATGTAAAATTATAAATATAAATATGAGAAACTTAAAACTTTAAAATATAAAACTATAGATATGGATATAAGGTAATAAGAATATGAAAACTCAAGTAAACATAAACATATATATACTTAAAACCAATATAAACAAGAAAATCTAAAATATTTAAATCAGGAGTTAGATTAAAATCTAAGAAATAAATGTAAATATTAAGAGATGTATACTTTAAACAGGAAGTAATTTTGAAATCAATTTAAAAATAAAAGCTAAAAACATTTTAAAAAATTACAAGGCAAAAATGGTGAGAAATTTGGAATAAGGATTTTAGTATTATTACGGAGTTTTAACAAAAAAAAATAGACTATATTACCTAACCTGATTTCTTGAACTCTTAAAGTTTGATTACACATAAGTCTTCAATCTTGAATTCTTCTTCTTTGTAATCTTTACTCTTTAAACCGTATAGTCTTCAAAATCAATATCTGCATATCTATGTATGTATGTATAATAGTGTTATCATATATTTTATAATAATAGTTAAAACATGGTTGTTGTAATCAAAACCATTATCACCATCATCTCCGTCCCTAACACAAAATTAGTTTCGTATTGAATTCGTCTGAATATTAAAGATGAATTCATTGTGCTTAGCTAAGTATAAAATGGAGATATTCACGATGGAATGTGAGTGCTCATGAACTTTTAACACATGGTCGATACAGGTATCACCTTTTTGACAATACAAAGCAAACTCATTTCAAGAGCTCATGTCATATGACTTAATGAATTTAGGCAAAAGTTAAAAGATAAAGTCCCTCCATTAAGCTTGTTAATGGATGAGTTATATTATTTTCGTAGTCTATCATCCAATGTCGATAGGATACACGCTAGATATATGAAAGTTCATTTCGTCGTAAGTCAAAAAAAGATATGGACAATTAACGTCATAGATATAACCAATTCGGACGTTTATAAAGACGAGTCCAAATCCGTTTAAAATATGAGATTATCATCCTCAAAGGCAATTACAAAGTATTTTCTTTATACATAAAGAAGCTGTAATAAACAAAAGACTAGTTTATAAAGCACATGAATTTATTATCCTTATTTATAACAAAGAGTGAATCACCACATTGGAAATCAAATATAATATTCACTCACCCTTGCTCCTCAAAACATCAAGCACGTTAAGGGCAGTACAATAAGCAATAGCTTGAACAGTCACCATCGGATTAACCCCCAACGCAGTCGGAAAAACACTTGTATCCCCCAGGAACAACCCATCCACCTCCCATGTCTCCCCGCTTGGTCTAACCACCCCCTCCTTCGGGCTAGCCCCCATCCTACAACTCCCCATCTGATGCGCCGAGCACACCGGCATGGCAAGGTCCCGCAGCCCCCTTTTCTTCACCCCTTCAATCAGCCTCTCCAAACCCTTCTCGTTCCCCTTCACCTTCACCCTCTCCCCATTGCAGTGCGTCGTCCCCACCTCCTCTGCCCCTGCCGCCGCCAGCAGCCTCACCATCATCTCCAGCCCCTTCACCAGGTTCCCCTCATCCTCTTTGTTCAGGTAATGCACCACGTTCCTAGGGTAGTTCACACTCCCCGTGCCCTTATCCCTCGCAAGCGCAAATATGTGAGTCGTGCGCGGGAACCTCATCATCCTCTCCCTGAACTCTTGCGCCGACGTCCATGGCGTGACCACCGAGTACATCCCCGGGTGCAGTGCTGGTGTCTGCAACACCGCCCCATACCCGGATGTCTCAAAGTTGGACGCACTCGTGCACATTGATGTTAGGATCCCTCCTTCGTAGCTCTTTTTTGTGGCTTCATCTGGGAAGTAGCCCCATGCCATTACTGTTGGGTGAATATGCAGATTTTTCCCTATGAATTTGTTTTTCAGTCCACTGCCTTTTAGTAGACCAGGCGTGTTCAAGGCTCCGCACGCTACAATTGTTACTTTGGAGTTGATCATGAATTTTCTTTTGTTGTCTAAGGATTCAGCAATGATTCCAGTAGCGGTTTCTTGATTTCTTGTGATTTTTAATGCCTTGCATCCTGGTAGTATCAGTCCATTGCCAGACTCAACCATATCTTTCAGCCATGTTTCCAGTGTACTCTTCTTTTTCCCATCCTTGCATCCTAAGTGGCACCAACCACAGTAATGATCGGCCGGCGCATTGCAGGGAACATTTTGTATTTCATATCCCAACTCTTCGCAACCCCTTCTCAACACTTGGTTGTTAAACCCTTCTTCATCCACATTTGCTTGTACATTCATTTTTTTACAGACGACATCAAGGGCATGATCATACATTTTGTTCGCGAACATATCTAACTTGTATTTATATGCCCACTCATCCCTAACGTGTTTTGGAGTACGTAAAGATGCTGACCAGTTTATGGTAGACCCACCTCCAACTGTAGAGCCCGCAAGTATCAAGGCACCGACATTGTCGGTGGCAATAAGACCTCGACCTTCGTACATTTCATTCGTGGTAACTCCTTCTATGAGGGAAAGGTTTTTACGAGCATAGTAGTTTCCCTTTTCGAGTACTAATACTTTGTAGCCAGAGGAGGCAAGAACTCCAGCTATCACACTGCCGCCAGAGCCAGAACCAACAATTACAGCATCACAATTTAGCATTAGGGTCGAAGAGTCAGTGTTAGGAGGAGGGAAACCCTTTTGTTTGAGTGTTCGTGCCAGGGTTTCGATGGGAGAGTTCATGTCGAGAAGGGAGTTGTGCAAGGGGCCCATGCACTCTTCGGTTTCGCCTTCGCCAGCTTGGTGCTTGAATTGGTTAATGAAGTCTGGGTCCGGCCCGCAGTAGTCTATGGCTTTCCATGATGGGTTGTAGTTCTTCTCATTCACCTATAAAAATCAAATTTTACTGAAGTAACAAAAAATAATAATAATAATAATAATATATATATATATATATATATATATATATATATATATATATATATATATATATATATATATATATATATATATTACTAATTACAGTCATGTGTAACAATATAGCTCCATTGGTAAATTGTACATGCAGTGAATTGAGTGGTACTATACGTGTTGCTGCATTGTTTAAAAGATGGATCCACCTATAAGCGGTTTAGTAAACATAGCTTTCACAGAATAGTCGAATACAGACTATAATAACTGCATATCACCTACATGTAGACGTGCAACAAATTTCATGACATTCACCAATATTTTGTAGGTGCCATAATGCAGTGATTCTGTAAAAGGACAAAAAAAGCGACAGATAACTAAACCAACTTTCAACCATATTTTTACTTTACACGATTACAATACATAATCAATTGCACTGAATCGCCTTTGTCATGTTTTATATTGAACTGAATGCAACTATGCAAGGGTAGGGAGCTACACTTTTGACTAAAAAGCTTTATGTTATCAACTGAATTCTAATTTTGATTACTCAGACCATGAAAATTATAGTAAGAAATCATGGTTTTTTACTTTCTATTCTTTGTGTATGACTCTGTTGATTCAAAAATAATTCCTAGTTTCTCCTTCATACCGACTAAATTTAAGTCAATAAATACAACAGATATACCAATGCCATATTATAAGTAAGAACATTTACTGTGAAGTTCCTGGTACAGGCCACTGTTACTTCAAATAAAGGGTAAATTTTACTATTAGACTTAAAAAATGCTATTGCAAACTTTAAACCTATTTCAAACACAAAACATGAAAACTAGGTCCTAAAATGCTTTTTTTTTACTTAAGTCCAGCAGTAGGATTTATTCTTAAATAAATTAATCAAATTTCCTGTAACAGAAATACAAGATGATTATCACCTCAGAGAAGTAAATGCGAGCCACGAGGTACTTAAGGCTCTTGAAGAACATATTGAAAGTAATTATCCGGCTTAATGACCATGACAACACAATTTTTTCACGTTGTGCCTGTCCTAAGTCTGCGAATCTTTGAAAGTAGGGAAAACTCTTGGATACAGTCGGCCATCCACACATAAAGAACGATCCGATCGTCGTAGAGAGAAACCACAGAGCTATGCGGAGCTGCCAAAATGCTGGATGAGTCATGTCTCCTGACACCAGGCGGCCAATCTGCAACAGTATTCTAGTTAAAGGTACCGTCAAATATAGACAATAAAGATGCTAATTTTAACAGTTTAAGTTTTGTGTACTGAAGTTTCATGTATAATCCTTTATTTCCATAAAAACCATTATCTTGACTTAAAACTGTAATTCACCATGGCAACCATTTTTTTCTCTGGATTTCTCTTCCCCTCTGTTTTAAGAAATAGAGTTCTTCTATAACATTATAGTTCCAGTCTGTCCATAAATTTTCAGAATTAAAAAAGAAATGGCATTATCTACCATAGGAATAAGAAAGAGATCGAATCATCTCAAACAACAAAGCTAGAAAAAATATAGAAAGTATGCATTTTAATCAATATATCACTTGGCATGTACTAATCTCACTTTAAACCCAGAAAACATATGCTATGAACAGGAGCAACAAATCAATCAAGAAATTGAGGTTGAAGTAGAATGTATACACCTTTTCTGGTATACCAACCATGGAAGCTGAAGTACTGTAGAATTCAACAACATCTTCGCTATCTTTACCACCGGAAATATCCACTGATGGGAGAATGGTGTCGCAGATAGCAGTCAGAGACTCCATTTCCCGTTTTGAAAGTATGTTTTGATGTTTCAGCTGTCCTTTCCTGCGCATTTCTGAGTAGTACTCCATTGTAGTATGACGGCAGTGAGAAGATGGAACTGAGATATGAAGGAAATGAAGAGTCTTGTGTTCTCTGTGTGTACTGGACAGACTTGGTATTCGATATATAATGCCAATTAGTTTAGCTTTACGATATTAAAAATTCATTTATTGGCAAGTTAGGAGAATGGCAAGACGGAAGTTGAAATTAATAGTGTCAGCTTGTGACTTGTATGCAAGTACACCAAAGCAAAATGAGGGGTCACGGTTTTGACGATTTGGTTATAGGGAGTATTTTAATAAGAAGAAAAGAAACATAATTAGAAATTGTTAATGCAAGTCAAAATTACTCAATGCAAATTACAGTATTATCTTTTCTATTTTTTTATGCAAAGAGTCAACTGTCACTTGTCCTTTGTGTTTTATTTTTTTCAAACATTTAATTTCATTAATATTTGTACAAATATTTAATTGGGGATTTTTCCCATAAGGACAAACTCACCAAATTATTTTTAATATTTGTATGGTATTTGCACAAAAAAATAGAAAGGATAATAGTGTAATTTTTTTCGATTTGCATTGAGTAATTTTGATTTGCATTTAGCAACACCCAGAAAAAACATTTAAATGATGGAAGAAGTAAACAGAAGTCATGAATTAACCCAGTTTGACTATGGTTCAATTTAAGTTTTAAAATACAAAAAAAAAAAAAAAATAGACTTTCTTTTTTAAAACTTTATAAATTATGTTTTCATTTTTCGAAAATCAACAATAAAAGAAAAACATTAAAATTCAACATAAAAAATTATCAAAATTTAAAACTTAATTGAATATATAATTATCTTCATATTCATGTAAGGAAAAAAAAAAGGAAAAATATTCACATTTCAATGAAATCATCTAATTTTTCGTAAAATTGTAGAAATTGCAACAATTATATCAAAATATTGCAGATTTCATGTATTTTTTGTTGATTTGCTTCAAACTTTCAAATTAAATGCCGACACTTATTTAAACATCACACTATCGCAAAAAACCATCGGAAAAATAATTAAAATTACATACAAATGAAAAATATTTCATTTTCAGTAAATTGCAATAAAAAAAATTATTTACAAAAATTGCAGACATATCTGCAATTTTTCCATATACTAATACATGTCTGCAATGCATTGTAAAATAATTGCAGATATGTGTGCAATTATTTACAATAAATGCAGACGTTGTTGTGTTTGCTGTTCTCTTTTTCAATACCTGCAATGCACTATGTGAATTATTGCAAAAAGTCTGTACTTATTCACAAAAAATGCAAACATTTTTGCAATAATTTTTTGAAACCTCCCGTTATATTTATATTTTTTTGAATTATTTTTATACAGTAGCGTAAAAAATCATGAAACAACGTTGCTACAGTAAAATAGAAATTTGTTTTAAATGGAAACTTAGAATCTGCTTTATATTATCTTTCATCTTAAGGATGCCTCTCTGTTTTCCATTTATCCAAAAATGTTGTGCTGTGATGTAAGAACGAGTTGGCTGGTTAGCAATATTTTGAGCTTAAGAGACAAAGGCTACAAAAGTTGGAAAAAAATCATGGTAATGCTAAAATAATAACTATTTTGACTTCATTTTTGTAGTTGGATTCATTGTACATAATGACTAAATGTGCTTTCATATAGCTGATGAATCCAAACTATTTTCTTAAATTTAAAAATAAATCTTTAGTTTGTTCTTTCAACTCTAAAATTGTCGCTGCACAATATTTTTTTCCCCCTTCCTATAATGAAATGGCGGGAATGACAATTACATGGCATCAACTTATGTTGATCAGTAATCGTAATTTAAGCAAAATTTATCAAATAGAGTATATTTCTTAGGTAAATGCTACTGCGTCATACAAAACTCTTAACTTGTCAATATATTCGTCTGAATACATGAAAAACTCTTTAAATAATGCTCTGCATGATATCATTTTAATTCTTTAATTTATGAATGCAAAGCCTGTATTGTACACATGGATCACATGTAAAATAAATGGTCTCTCATACATGGACAAAGGCTGATTTGCAAATAATGATAAGACGATTTTGTTAATTATTTGCTTTAAAGTTTGGACAAAAGACTTGCAGATTGAACTTAATGCTTGATCCCACAACACATGTTCATTATCATCTTTGTTTAAGTTTCGATCAAATGAGATCTCTTAACCTTTTGGAGCTACGCCTAACCAGTGGCGGACCTAGGTTATTGAGCCACATAGCTATTGAATTCAGGTGAGGCTAGTATAAAAAAAATGTTATATTTAAAGTAAAAAATCAATTTCCAGATGGGGCGGTGCGGTGACCCTTGCTGGCCTGTGTACAGATATGCTCCTACGTCTAAAAATAGATATATGAAAAGAAGAAAGAAAAAAGATTCAATCAGAATTGAAAATTTGCCCTTATTTTGCTCTTGTCACCTGTTAGATTACTGCATTTAGTACCGATCATCGTCCAACTTTGATTGTGGCATGAACTTGTAATTAGCAAATGTATAAATAAAATATGATGAAATATCAACTTAAAACTTCACAGACGGTGATTGGTTAGAAAAATGCATTTTGTGTTTTGCGATTTTATTGGAGAATAGTCATTTCAACAAAAGAGAAAAATATTGTAAGATAGAATTGATGTAGTTCTTCATATTCTGAAAATGAGAAATATATATTTTTAGGCTTACATATTAAATTATTTTCAAATTTAACGTTTTCTGCACCGTCTACCTCTTCCAACATAGTTAGTTTGAAGTAGACGGTTAAAAAATCAAAAATAATTTTGGAAACAAACTAATACTAGTCTTAATGTTTCAACTTATACAAGTAGTAAGTTGTTAAAGGAAATTTTGATTCTTTCCTGTTTGATGCACTACTAGAACTACAGTGTATTCCAATGCCATATTTCCAATGGCTCGTTGAATTTTAAATAAGCCGTTTGAGCCGTTGGAAACCATGGAATGACAGCTGTTTACGGTCGTTGGAAAATTTTCTGCATATCTTTCAGAGCCGTCAGCTGCTTTCATTATTTCTTCCCCAAAACGATTTTACTCCCAAATCCACCATTTCCCAACCTCCTACTTCGCTGTCATCTCCCCAATCACCAACCCAACCACCTCCGACGCTATCTAGGAGCATCTACAGCCCACCTCCACCCTCCTAGCTCTCCAAATCCAATAATTTCTCTAAACCTAAAATTTATTCTTTTTTTATTTACAACTTAATTTAAACTATGATTGATTCCTACTTGTTAGTGTGTGTGTAATATCATGTTACCTCCTAATTGCTATTAGTATCACCATAATGATAAATTTAGTAGTAATTTTAAAATTTTCTTGTTTAGTATATTGTGTTTATTTATGTAGCTTTGGTTAGTATTGAACGTATGTGTGCGATAGAGTTTGCAAATAGTATAATTTATGCAAATATAAAAAATTCAAATTCAACCCCTATTTATAAGATTTGAAAGGTTGCAATGCTTTTGTAACATTACAAATGGTGAAAAGACACTTCCTTTCAAAACTGAAAATATGACAGTTGTATGTCGAATTTTTTAATCATTCTTCTTCTCCATCTTCATCTCCTTTCATTACACCATTATTATATCATATTTTTATGATTTCTACTCTTATACTCTGCCGATTTCAAGTCTAATTATGTAAAATTTCTTCTTTTCTCACTCTCTACTCATTACTCTCTGAATCAAAGTGCTATTGAAGAGTTATAGGGCTGTTGTAATCATTTAGTTGTTTGGGAAACGGTGTGTTCTTTGTAGCCGTGAAATCAAGGAAGGAAACGGTGGTAACCTTGTAGCCAGGGAAATCAAGGGGAATATACATGATCAAGGATGTTTGGAAATGGTGGTGACCTTGTGGCCGTGAAATTAAGGGTATTGTACTTGGATATTGATATAGTAATAAAACTTTGCGCAACCCAGCATTGCGTAAGATTGGACGTAGGAATTATCTGAATTAGTATAAAATCGGGGGTGTCCTTTCCTTTTCTGCATTTTATTTCAGTTTATTTTTGTGTTTGTGTTTGATTCTGTGTTTGTGATCATCTTTGTGGTGTGTGATTCATATAGTAGATCATATAAGTTTTTCGTTTTTCTTAAATTCCTTAAAAACGCTATTCACCCCTACTTTAGTGTTAGTTTAGCCTTATCGATCAATTCCGCATTCCCTAAACAATTATCTGAGCAAAGTTTTTCAAATAGTTCATAATCTGATTTTTGAAAATACTAAATGACAAATTTTGAACACTAGTTTAAATTCATGCATTGCATCAGTATTAGATAAGCCGACATTCAATTTTATTGAAAAATCAAGTTATCATGATATGATTTCTTGAAAAGTTTAAATGGATATATCACAGAATCTGTAAAGGCCCGTAAATTCATACCAATTTGAGCTAACTAATATCCTACACATTCAACTCAAAGTGCACGGATATACGGATCTTTAATAGAAAGAAATAAGAGGATGAGAAAGATAAGATAGAACTAATAGAATAGAAGAAGAAGAAGAAGAACATCAGAATCTAAACAGTGTAAGAGTAATCACGAATCTCACAGCGGAACGAATAAAATATATTATATAACACTTTGAAATACAAATCTGAATTTGTATATACATACCATATCAGAATATAACTTATATACATCATAACGGAAATAATCTCTAATAACTAGCGGTGAAGCTTCCTGCTTTGAGTTCCTCCAAGTGAATCTGCAAAGCCTGAACACTTGACTGCCTATACAAATTTGGACACCCAAGAGTTTAGGGAAAACAAACAAAATAAACTCTGGGTCAGTCATGGGACTGGTGTGAGTAAACTCCAACCATATTGTTTAACTTTGAAAATTCCTTTTGAAACAAAAGGATAGTAGTAAGACCAGCCCACACAAAAACATGGACGGTTTTTACCTTACTATAACCCAAAACACTTTGATATCAAAATCCAATGATATTATGATAATGTCTAAACAAATAAATATACAAGTAGCAGAACGCTTGCATCTCACGCTCCACATATATAGTATAAAATCAAAAACCGCAGGGCACTTATTGGAGATTGGATTCCAACTATGACAAGGTATGAGACCACCTCCCGATCAGTGTACTCTAGAGGGGATACACTGGGGTTCAACAAGCACATCTTGCAACCTGGCCCACACATGACCGACCACTCATTTATCTTGAGTGTATCGAATATATTGCCACCTACGGTTGGGCCCACATATCCGTTATCCGAAGATACAAAAACGAAAGAAGAACCAAATATGAATTTTCTCTAGATGATGACAATACACCCTAATGGGAATGACCCACATAGCCATGTTGCCTGCCCGATTTTTGTCATTTCCTGGTTGTGAGGCTAGAGGCGATGTCTATCTTCTCAGAACATCTGGCCACCATTCACTTTGAATGCCACATCGTCAAACCCGTCAATTCATTAGTCGATTTCCAAAAACATCACGGGTATAAAAAGCTAAGAGGAACGAATTGCTCCGCCACCAGACGTAATACCTTTAAGAGATCAATCGTACGTGATTTGTTAGGTATACTCTGTCAGACATTCGTCCATACAAGTTGTCCTGGGCCTGGACAAACAGAAATCACCATTCTGGAACAGAACGACCCTTGTACTTCACTCCGTCTTCAATTATCTTCAGCACAATCTAATTCGCAGCGCTTAGGCCTATACAGAGTGGTTTTCAGATAATATATCCAACCGGTCTCTCCGTATTGACAACGATGGTCAAAACACTTCGATAGTCGGTTATTTAACTATCGAAGTAAAAACAACATCCATTCTAATGTATAACTAAACATCACAAAATCACCGGCCCTTTTCACTTTAACATAAATTTTCCGGTTTCCTATATCTTCCTAGATATTTTCCCAAACCCGCTTAAGCCTTAAATTTCTTGGAAAACATTTCCAGTTTTCATTACAGCTATTTAATCTGAACATTTTCTTTTTAAAACACTATTCACTTTAAAAATGTGAACATAATCCACTTATAGAAATCTGAACACCTTATTGAATAAATTTTCAATTTAGTAATAAATACCCTTACGGGCTCAATCCTATTTACCGAGTTATTCTATAATTTTATCTTCCCATATTTTTAAGAGTTCCCTTCAGTACGGGTAATATATATATATATATATATATCAGATCTCAATTATTTACTTCTACTTCCAACTTTGTATAATTCATTTACATTTCTTCGGGGAAAACATAATTATTTTCTTACTACTTGGGATAAGTGAATTTCCAACCTTTCTAGGGAATAGTGTTATATATAATAATCACGCTTAAGCTTGGTTAACAACGTTAATTTATCGTTCTAGTAAAAACTTGCAATACGGTGTAATATTCCTCTTTATAACTAATCTCGACATCTCTTTCCATTACAAACTTATACCATCCCTCGATAATAGTGAAATCGTTCAAGTTAGGGTATTTTATTTACCTCTCAGACCTTGATCGACAACGTTCTTATCTTAGAATAGATATAAGTCCGTAACTCTAAACTTCTTATTACTAATAATATTAATTAAACCTTATTTCTTGCTTTATTTTAAAATATGGTTTTATGATGCCATTTCTTTATTTTGAAACTCGTTTGTTTACATTAGTCATTTACTCTTCGCTTTATCTTCCTTATACAAATCCATTCTTAACATTTCTCTTTGCTTCGTCTTCCTTAGTCAAATCCCATATTAAACATTTCTCTTCGCTTTATCTTCCTTAGACAAATCCATTATTTAACATTTCTCTTCGCTTTGTCTTCCTTAGACAAATCCATTATTAAACATTACTCTTTATACTAGTTCAATAATTATTTAAACTTCATTAATTAAAAAGGTAATTAAATCTTATTAATTTTGATTAATTTATTTCTAAATTATTTTCATTAGATTAATTGAAGATCAGTTAATCTAAAAATCCATTTCCAATAAATAGTCGATTTAATCAACTTCAAACCATCAGTTAATTTGTTAACTGATTTTAATTACTTCTCTTCATTTGATTAATATAATTAATCCAATAATATTCTGTAACCGATTATCTTTAAAATAATTATCCAATATTTACTTGCAGGATAATTACAGCTTTATAACTTATCAAATAATCGTTTATATTTACTTTATAAAAACGAACTATAAAATACCAGTTTTTAATAGAACTTCTATTACAGATTAAAACTTCGCTTTAATTATGAAAATATAATTTTTATAATTAACTTCGTTGATTTTCCTGACGGCCAGTCAATTTCTTAACCAAAGATGGGTTTATGGTCGACTGTTGCTATTTTCTTAATCGATATCGTCTATTTATTAAATTAACATAACGTTGAATTTCCATTCGACATGGTTCAAACAGTGCATATATAAAACAACAGTACATATAAATATCGAGGAATCCGGTCGGATTCCTCCAACCTGTTTCCTGCATCCACAGATGTTAGTCCATACAATTTATACTAATTCCATACTAGGGAATCTTATAACAGATGGAATCAGTATCCAACCAGTGATGTGTATATATGCAACAATATATATATATTTCAACCAATTTAATTGTGATATACCAAAACGACCATCACACAGTATTCAAACAACATTAAAAATATAATTATAATATTTTAAAATAGATCAGAGTTAGTGAATTTACTCACCTTTGCGCGTTAACCGTTAAATAACGATTTGCGTCAGTCGATTAAACCCGGCGTTCACTTCTGCCATAGATTCAAACGTGCTTCAAATTGTTCCGAACCAGTTCCATTGTGTACCCTGCGATGCTACAATCTCAACGCACTTTGTTTTGTTAGATTTTGATAACGTCATGTATTAAACCGGCCCAATATCTTCTTTAAAGCCCACGCCTATTCTGTCTTACTTCAGCCTATTCTGGAAATGATCGGTTCACGTGAACAGTATCTACTTCCCATTCCCGCCGTTCAGACCTGCGCTCGCTCACGATGGACAGCACTGAAACCTCCAACACCTCTTCTTTATCTCAACGCTCCTGTCTCTATCCATCTTCTCCATATTCTAGGAAAACGAATCGCCTGCCCTTTTTCTTCATCATGTTATAGAGTTGTACTAACATAAACACGTCATGAATTATGGTCTAATGCAATGCAGGTCATACGCTAACCAGATGTGTCCCCCCACTTGCAGTATGGAATTCTATCATCAACTTATTCGAACTGCCTGCTTCTGAAAACGTGCAATATTAAACTTCTTCGTTCTCCCCAAAACTTGCGTTCAACTCCATTCTTCCTGAACACAACTTCACGTCCTGTGCAACTCTCTCCTATAACCGCATACTTGGATCCCCACGCTTCTCGCTCCAGTACACCGTTCTTCATTTCCGAATAGCCTTCCCTGCTCCTGTATACAGCGGTAAGCTTCCATTCACCATTCAGATCCACTTCACTCACTAACCATTCCCAAAGGTTACAGTCCCCCTATTTCCTTCCCATGCAGTAAGAACACAGCATTGAACCCGAACCTCCACCAATGATTTTGACTTTCCGACGGCTCTCGCCACACCCATGGAACCAACGAACAACTTCCTAGCTCTCGGCCTACTCCCTTAACCATGATTATAAAGCCGTTAAACCTTCTTCTCAAATGCTAACGCCTCGCTCCCCTTTTATTTTTCCTCCTTGTTCACTTTCCATTCATACTTCACTGTTACACCACCGAAACCACTCTACACTTCCCAGGCAAATTACGTACTCTGCTCCATTCAGTGAACGAGAGCAGTTTCGAAGAAAACTCACTCTATTACGGTGCTTAAACTAACAACTCCATGTTCCTCTCACCACTAAACTCTGATATTCCTCCAACGTTGCCGCAGACCCTGGCAACCGCCACCTTCTACCCTGTCGCGTCGACAGCCTTGAACTCCATCATCTTCCTTAACTCACCTACAACATTTGTAAATAGAACGCGTCGCTGTGTATTTGCGGAGAATACTTGGCTTGTTTATTTATATACAGATGAAGGAGAAGATAAGATCGAAGTCGTGTCTTAATATATAGGGTAGGTTTCCTTTGGCATAGGTATTCTCTGTTGATTTGAAAACTCAACTCAGGTTTCCTTTGGCATTAAGCAACTGCGTGGGTAGATTAGACTCGGTACATTTTACTGTATATTTGTACGAAGCTTAGGGACGAAGAAATGAATATATTACTCTTCATAGCGGTGAGTTCTAAAATTGTCTGTTAATGTATCGAGCAAACTAGACAAATAATCCTGTAATATGTTAATAGCCACTAAGTAGTGTGTGCTTTGGCGTGGAGTATTTTATATAGACCAAGAGGACTTAGGAGTTAAGAAATATAGGATATAGATAGGCACTGATATTTTCAATGTAGGCATGTTTTCATTAAATTTGATAAGCACCTTTCACGTTTCCGCCCATAAGCCTACATGTTAGGCATGTGAAACATCTCGGCTGAAGGAATGGAAATTTCATTTCATTTGATTGCATATATGGTTACCTTTCATACAAGCTGAGTAGGCTGTCCTCGTATGTTAAGGAAAGTTTTAGACGTAGCAAAACAAAATGAGAGTTGTTAATATAAATATTTGTTTTGGGTTTCAAAAATTTGTATAATCCGATATACAAAGTTATGTTCATGTACCAGTTGCTACAGATAGAAATAAATATACAGTTGTGACTAGCGAGGTGCCACGATCTCGAAAATATAATAATATCGGTTGGTTAACTCATATTTTGAAACCCCAAAATATTGATACCGGGTGCAAAATACTCCAAATAAAAAGTTGCGTATTTAATTAATTAAAAATTACAGTAAAATTCTAAAAATTAAATTATAGCTACGTCTTAAAAGAATCTTGTCCAAATTCGAATCCGATATTTAAATATATTTTCATAACCGTTATGGCCATAAACGAATATGTCGCTGCTTTTCTGAATATTTAATTTGGACATAACTTACAATATATAATCCAAAATTTTGATTTTTTCACTTCCATCAGAGAAATATGGTTCAAGGGATTCGAACCTTTCTTGTTTTGAAGAAACCCGATTTATAACGAATCCTGTACACTCAGTTGAAGTTCAGAACGTTAAATTACGAACTACCGCGATATTACGGGCTCGATTATATTTAATATATATTTTTATACGTTTAACTTCGTTTTAATTAATATACAAATTCACTTATATTACGAATTCAATAATTAAACTGATTTAAATATTCAAATACAAACCGATAAAAATGCAGGACATTACATTCCTTCCCCCTTAAAAGAATTTCGTCCCCGAAATTACAAAGGTAGGAAAAATGCTACAATCCATATTATAACCAGGTTAAAAATCTTTGTTTCACTTCTTATCTTCAGTTTCAACTGAATTAATTTATTTCCATTAAATATTTATTTCTTCTTATTAACGAATATTTTCGAAAATTCTGAAAATTTCCTAACAGCTTAAATTTTTCAGAGAATTTCGTCAGCATCTTCCCTGCACGGCTCGTTCGGTACTACTACAACTCGCCACTCTGGGCTTTCTCCAATTCAACAGAAATCAAACAGCCAAACGACTTTCCAAAAATAGCTCATAAACCTCATACCCGAATATACTGTGACCTTGTACCTTTTTTTTGGGCATTTAACTCTATCTTTGTCATTAGCTATTACTTTAGCATAAATCCAAGCATCCTTGGTTGATCCCCAACCAATCCATTCTTAAACCAATCTTTCGGTTTTACTAAGCCAATTTCTATTTCAACTCCAATTCCATTACTGATTTATTTCTCAAATCAGTTATCTTCATCTCAAAATTCAAAATTCGATTCTTATTCTCCAAGAATCAATTCATTTTAATAACTCGAAACTCCAATATTTTTTTTTTCAATTTCCATTCTGGATCGTTTCAAATTTAGTCCAATTTCATTTATCTTAGTTTAAGTTCCACCTTTACCGTTTTAACTCCATAAGTTAAATCTTTATTTCAGAATTCAAATTCCTGGGATTTATTTCAAATCAGTTTGAAATCACATATTATTCAAAACATTTGAATTTTGGACAATTTGTTTTCTCACAATAATTCAAAAACAAAATCTTTGGTAGTAATCCGTCACTTAGCAACTCGAAAATGAACACCGATATGCCGCGGTTCATCATCGGAATTATTTTCCAGCAACCGAAGTGAGTTCAATACTATATCAATATCAAAACTTATTTTCAAACACTTTTATTTGAAAATTACTTCAAAATATCTCTCATAGCACTTGGAAAACAATTTCAAATCTCCCAAGATTTTAAAATTCCCATATATTTAATCTAAACATTATTTCCAACTCTTTTCCAAGTTTCTAGAGTTTTATTTCAATTCTGGATTTTAAATTCAGATTTAGTTCATCTGATTTTGCATATTATACTTATATAATATTCCGATTGGTTATTTATATAACCATCTCAATTATAATCTTATTCGATCATAATTTCAACCAACACATTCAATATATGTAACAACCCGTATTTCGATAACATGAGTAAGACAAGATTCGAGGAAGAATTTAATTTTAAATTCTGAATCAAGTTAAATGGGCTATGCCATTGCGTTCGTCTCGGAAAAATACGCGAAATAGAGTCCGAGTTTTCGAAAATCGGAGTCCGTATGACCCGATTAAGGCCCAACGAAGTTTTCAGAAAATTTCTAAGTAAAAACAGATTTCAAATTCAAACTGGAACTTGGGAAATTGGGCCAGTTGGGCCAGGCGGGAAAATTCCCGCCACAGTACCCAAGTCGACAGCCCTGTCGACTTGGGAGTCGACTTGGTCTGACCAAGTTGACAGCCCTGTCGACTTGGCTGTCGACTTGGCTCAGACGAGCATTCTTGCCTGGTGCACCTATTCTCTATCTTGGCTAGGTTTTTGGGCCTGGTTTGAAAACTGACGGTTCAGGTTGGTCCTAGGGTTAATCTAAGGGTCCTAACTAGCCTAATCTTCTATAAATAAGCCCCTAACCCTCCCCTAAACCCTCATTATTCACTCATGTAACTAAACTATGGCAAAATTTCTACTCTCATGGCCTCCACTCAACTATCCTAGCCTCCACTTCATTCCTATGAGAGGTTCCATGATCATGAGAGTGTTAGAGAGTCCCTATGTTAGTATGAGAGCTTCTCAAGTTAATTTCAAGGCAAAAGCTTTGATCTTTGTTCTTAAAGATGGTGTTTTTAGTGGTTTGGAGCATCCATCTTTGGGTTTTTGGGTAATGGCATGCATAGGCTTCATCACAAGTTTTAGCTTAATCGATTTAGGCCTTCATAGCAATGTAAGCCCTTCCCTACTCTTAGATATTAACCATGAAGTTAAATGTTCATGTTGAAAGTTTGGGTTTGATCAATTAGAATGATGCATGCTATCATGTTATGCAAGTTTATGAAGTCATTATCTTGATCTTATGAGCTAAAAGCCACAACCTTTATGTTGAAATGTTGCATTATGCAACATGAGAATCTTCATAATCATTATGTCAACTTGCATATGAAGTCATAATCCGTATATGATGATATATGCGAGTTTCTAGCCATCATTCCATGTCTTTTGTCACCATGATTCGCTTATGTGCCAAGTTTGGGTTTATGCATGTTTTTGAGGCTTAAGAATGTAACATGCAAGCTAATGAACACATTTGTGCCTCATTTGCCACCATGATTAACTTGTGTCTTAATACCCATTTTTGTCATTCCTTTGCCAAGTCTCTTCTTTTAATCCATTACGTTGTTGCGAACGTATATGCGAGTTTAAAAGCGTTGGGTTATGTTATGGGTAATTTCTAATGACATGAAAATACAACTTGAAAACATGGCTTGAAATATAACATGGAAGTTGACATGTAAGTATGCATAAAAACATAAGCTTGGGAATTTACCTATTAAGTTAGGTCTACCCTTTGGGAATTTACCTATTAAGTTAGGTCTACCCAAATGCTTGAAAAACTTGTAACATGTTTTGGAAACATGATGAACATGACACTTAGATAATATAAGTGTGGCCAACTCGAGGTTGGGTTGAGTTTGCAACGTAAAACTACCCGGAACCGACCGGCCTAACTAGTAGTTGCAAACAATAGGACCCAATGTGAGAAGTTGGTCATGTTGTGCTTGAACCCGAGGTTAGAACAAGTTGTGGTGTAAAGCTACCCGGAACCGACCGGCTTAACTAGTAACCACAACAAAGTCTAATGTGAGAGGTTGGGGTGCATTAAGTAATTAATGCCACATGATAGGGTTAAGTTAATTTGATTAATGACTCTTAACCAAATATGACATGGATAAATGGGTTATGTAAATTGGTTAGGCTAATGATACTTAACAAAACATGACAAGGTTGGGTAGGTTAAGTGATTTGATTTGCCTAATGACGCTTAACCATTTTTATACGACTAGTGGACGGGGATTGAGTTAACCAACACTTAATCAATCCAACATGATAAGTTGGCAAGGTTAAGTAAGTTTTCTTAATGACACTTAACCAAAAGATACAGTTAATGGATGGGGTTAAGATTAGACTCAACTAGTCTAAACACGATAATCGGATGGGGTTAAGTTAGCTTAGACTTAATTAATCCCACTTGGTAGTTTAAAGGGGGTTAGGTTAAACACTTAACTAATATAACCCGTTAATTTGATATGGTTAAGTGACCTAAACTTAGCCAACATAACCCGTTAATTTGATATGGTTAAGTGACCCAAACTTAACCAATCTAACTCGTTAATTTGATGTGGTTAAGTGATCTATACTTAACCAATCTAACTCGTGAATTTATGGAGGCTAAGTTAACCCATACTCAACCAATATAACGTGAAGACATGATAAGGCTAAGTCACGAATCGCTTGAATACACTTGACCGGTTTGACTAAGCAATTTGATAGGGTCAAGTTAATATATACCTAACCAACTTGTAGGGCTAAGTCTTGAACTTAAATACTTAGCCAATCTTGACGTGATTCGTGGGCGGGTTAAGGCATGGACTTGAATGATAACACTTAACCCAATAAGACAAACCCTAGTTAGAGGAACTAGGTAGAGACTCGTGGTTAATCAAGGATAACGGGAAAGGAAGCTAAGTGGTAAACCTTAGTTAAGGGTAACTAAGTAATAATTCTTAGCTAAGGACATAGGACTAATTCACAAAACGATGAGTAACCTGATACGGTAGGTCATCGCTTAGTATACGAGGGGGAGCAAGTTATCTGACTTGGATAAAAGCTCCAGCGCACTGGGTGCCGAAGTGGAAGCTTTGGGGGACGTGAGGATATTCTTGGGATCCCTCAGTGGGCTGCCAGGTAATTATACTAGGCCCATGAGAGGTTAAGGTCTGCGTTAGAAGGACCAAGAGTATGCCTTGGTTGCTATGCGAGCGACCTAAAGACTGGGATGGATTAGCGTGGAGTCGACGATTCTTGGTTTTTGCCCTGGATAGCACATCGCCGACTACCTACCATCTTTAGTCAATCGTGTACGTACGGAAAGGCAGGGAACCCCCAACAGACCATGTTCTTGCTATCGAGTCATGGGTGAGGTTGGCCCGTAGGAAAGTGGGCTATAGTGGGGCCGGGGAGTGGTTCTTATACATGATTTTTCTTGGATTGCCTTTCAGTAGTTGAGGGAGGGGTCACGTGGGACCATAGCCACGGGTACAAAAACAGACCTTGATATCTGCATCGGCAGACGATTTAAAGCTCCCGACCGAGTTCCGTATTTCTTGATTTGCCCTGGCACGGAACTCGGATGGCACATTGGGGAACATGTGCATCTAGACATGGAAAACGATTCACGATACATACGTGGGATCAAGGGCGCGGTTGACGGGTGGCGTAATCCCTAGTGGTCCTAGGTGGCCAGGACCCAAACCGAGACACGGAAACGTTCATTAGGTAGCATAATCCCTAGCGGCCCTAGGTGGCATAAATCCTAAGTGGATGCGCGATAGTTCATGGTAGGGAAACACAACTAGATCAAGGGTTGCAGTCCAAAACAACTTCAAGGATAAAACGTTTACATGGGAAAGTCCGTACGGCCTACGGCAAAGGACTGAACTTATTCATGGAAAGAAACATACGAGTTGGGAAAACCTACATATGCTATATGTTAGGTTGACATGGACCATTCCATGACATTGGGCAAGGGACATTCATAGTTAACACATGGCGCGGGTTGGGATACTAGTACGAGAGGTGCAGAGCAAATATACATGTTAGAACCAGAGCTAAAATGCATGATAGATATCATGGGACGTTATACGTGATAGATATCTTGGGGATATTATACTTGATAGAAACCTGACGATGTGATACCTTGTTTTATCTTGACATCGTAATTTATCATGACACCTTAGTTTATCTGAGTTCCGTAGTTCATCCTGTTATTTTGATTTAGCTTATCTATCTTGTCATCATGCTTATGTTCTTCTCAGTTTCTCATGTCAGTTAACTTTACTAGTTTTTATGCTAATAGTAGATAGGGCTTACTCAGTCTTTTTGACTGACCCGTTTTGTTTCGCCTCTTTTCTTCCGTTTCCCCCCAGGTTACAGGGAGGAAATACTGTTGTTTAGTTCGGACTTCTTCTGCTTGAAGGTCATCATGGATGGCTAGGATTTTTCTTGGCTATGGCTACTTTACTGTTTTTTTTCTTGGGGAATAATTTATGAAAAAGTCTTTATGCTTCTTTATTATTGCAAGACAGGTTTTGATGTACTCTGATGTAAAAGGCTTTAGACCTTATTTATTCTTGTTATGAAAGTTTGATTTTACTTCCGCTATTTTATATATGTTCTGTCTTGTAATATTTCTGTGCATGTTTACCAATAATACTCCTCCAAACCTAGTGCATTCCCTTTGTGAGTGACCCTAGCGAAGGTGGGGTGTTACATTTGGTATCAGAGCAGAAGGTTACCAGACTGGGCAAAAGTTTTTAAAGACCTTCTGAAAACTATTTGAAAAATCGTTTATAAAGAAGCATTTTTCAAGAAAATTTTCTTTTAAAACAAAAAGACTATTCCCCCAAAGGCCATTAGCACTATCCTTGTTTCCTTGATTGAGTCTCTTTTCCTTTCGTTCCTCCATCTGTAGTCACAGTGGTTTTAACTGCGACTAGTCTTTTCTACCTACGAAAGTGCTTTCCATGCGATGGAGGTGGTTCTCGAGAGACCAGTGGCCGTGTTATAAGAAAGGATAATGGGAAAGAGAATAAAGGATACGAGTTCAAGGATGAACAACTTGTTGGCCTGACTTAATCCTCAAAGGAGGGAGAAAGATGAACAATGAAACCCATGACGAGAGAGTACCTTTGGCATGGTAAAACGGGACGGATAGTTAAGTATCATGGGACAAGGACAAGATCATCGGGAGGGCAGTAGTATGCTCTCATTTCTAGAGTACCTCGGAAGGAGGGTAACGATCTTGTTAAAGGTTTAGCTTTTCTTCTCTATCATCCCGATAGGACTTTGGTTTGATCATCGTATCATTTAAGTCTGCTTCGATAGTAGAGTCTCTGCACCTTAAGTACTAGCGTAATAGAGAATCCCATTTTTGCCTCAAGTCCTGTGGAGAATCGGTCCATTTATTCATGACTTGCTTTGGATTTGAGAATGATATGCCTCGGTTATGGATGGATTCTAGGGATGAAGTGGTTATCCAGGTGCCACTCTCGGTTTTGATAGGAGGGTAGTTAGACTCTTGACTAACCTTGGTAATACCCTCGAAGTCTCATGGAACCTTTTTGGGTTCGGTCATGATTAGTTACCTAGAATCCCTTGATACCTTTATTGGAAATTTGAAGCCCGATCGAGTGGTGTTCGCCGATAAGACGGATGGTTTATTTCACTTATGCATAGGTCATAAAGACCACCCTAGTAAGTGCGCTTGGTTGACATCCGTTTACTTTCAAGAGAAAGTTCTTCTACGTGGAATACCTTGTGGTACGAGGTCCGAGATTCACTAGTGAATTTTGGAAAGCTTGCATGAGATCATGAGTACGCAGTCATGTTTGCGTCAAGTATTCTAGGAAAAGGATAAGTGTGAGTGGAACGAGAGGCGACGAAGAAATGAGTTCCAGCTCATGTTATGGAAACAGGAAATAAGAAGCTACGAAATCGCGAAGTTAAAGGATGGACAAGGCACAATGGAATTGAGCTCAAGGAAATACGAATTTGATGGCCAAAGGCTAGATGCGCGCATAATATCTCTTTTTGGGAGTATATCCTTGATCCCTGTTTTCTGTAGAGCTTACTTGTAGGCTATCTTTTGTGAGCATCCTCTCGGTCCTGTTTTCTGTTACAAACCCCGTAAGGAGTTTGTCTTGTTTATCTTCTCGACCCTGTTTCAGGGAATCCTAGGTGGGACCCTATGGATGTAAACATGTATTTGAAACATGTTATGATTGATATGGTTGCAAGTGGTTGCTCGTGGATGCGCGAATACACATTAGATACTAGCTCGACTCGGTCACATTTCATATTGCATATGCACGAGTATTTATACTTGTTTATGGATGAAATCGAATGTGTTATCATGCGGTTGTTGCATATGAATGAATGATTGTGCACGCATATAGTATCTATATGACTAGGACTATTTGCATACATGTTGGATTCATGGCACTATACATATTTTTGCATTAGAAAGATTATTCAGGCCTGATCATTAGCATTAGCTAAGGAACATGTACACACACGTTCTGCATATATTCATATAGCATTAGAAATCATCTAAGGACAATGATTGCTTGTGGATGATGTTTTGAGTAGATGGATGATGGATGGTAGGATAGGTTCTTCCTAACTTGGAGATTTCGGGGACGAAATCCTAAAAGGTGGGGAGAATGTAACAACCCGTATTTCGATAACATGAGTAAGACAAGAATCGAGGCAGAATTTAATTTTAAATTCTGAATCAAGTTAAACGGGCTATGCCATTGCGTTCGTCTCGGAAAAATACGCGAAATAGAGTCCGAGTTTTCGAAAATCGGAGTCCGTATGACCCGATTAAGGCCCAACGAAGTTTTCAGAAAATTTCTAAGTAAAAACAGATTTCAAATTCAAACTGGAACTTGGGAAATTGGGCCAGTTGGGCCAGGCGGGAAAATTCCCGCCACAGTACACAAGTCGACAGCCCTGTCGACTTGGGAGTCGACTTGGTCTGACCAAGTCGACAGCCCTGTCGACTTGGCTGTCGACTTGGCTCAGACGAGCATTCTTGCCTGATGCACCTATTCTCTATCTTGGCTAGGTTTTTGGGCCTGGTTTGAAATCTGACGGTTCAGGTTGGTCCTAGGGTTAATCTAAGGGTCCTAACTAGCCTAATCTTCTATAAATAAGCCCCTAACCCTCCCCTAAACCCTCATTATTCACTCATGTAACTAAACTATGGCAAAATTTCTACTCTCATGGCCTCCACTCAACTATCCTAGCCTCCACTTCATTCCTATGAGAGGTTCCATGATCATGAGAGTGTTAGAGAGTCCCTATGTTAGTATGAGAGCTTCTCAAGTTAATTTCAAGGCAAAAGCTTTGATCTTTGTTCTTAAAGATGGTGTTTTTAGTGGTTTGGAGCATCCATCTTTGGGTTTTTGGGTAATGGCATGCATAGGCTTCATCACAAGTTTTAGCTTAATCGATTTAGGCCTTCATAGCAATGTAAGCCCTTCCCTACTCTTATATATTAACCATGAAGTTAAATGTTCATGTTGAAAGTTTGGGTTTGATCAATTAGAATGATGCATGCTATCATGTTATGCAAGTTTATGAAGTCATTATCTTGATCTTATGAGCTAAAAGCCACAACCTTTATGTTGAAATGTTGCATTATGCAACATGAGAATCTTCATAATCATTATGTCAACTTGCATATGAAGTCATAATCCGTATATGATGATATATGCGAGTTTCTAGCCATCATTCCATGTCTTTTGTCACCATGATTCGCTTATGTGCCAAGTTTGGGTTTATGCATGTTTTTGAGGCTTAAGAATGTAACATGCAAGCTAATGAACACATTTGTGCCTCATTTGCCACCATGATTAACTTGTGGCTTAATACCCATTTTTGTCATTCCTTTGCCAAGTCTCTTCTTTTAATCCATTACGTTGTTGCGAACGTATATGCGAGTTTAAAAGCGTTGGGTTATGTTATGGGTAATTTCTAATGACATGAAAATACAACTTGAAAACATGGCTTGAAATATAACATGGAAGTTGACATGTAAGTATGCATAAAAACATAAGCTTGGGAATTTACCTATTAAGTTAGGTCTACCCTTTGGGAATTTACCTATTAAGTTAGGTCTACCCAAATGCTTGAAAAACTTGTAACATGTTTTGGAAACATGATGAACATGACACTTAGATAATATAAGTGTGGCCAACTTGAGGTTGGGTTGAGTTTGCAACGTAAAACTACCCGGAACCGACCGGCCTAACTAGTAGTTGCAAACAATAGGACCCAATGTGAGAAGTTGGTCATGTTGTGCTTGAACCCGAGGTTAGAACAAGTTGTGGTGTAAAGCTACCCGGAACCGACCGGCTTAACTAGTAACCACAACAAAGTCTAATGTGAGAGGTTGGGGTGCATTAAGTAATTAATGCCACATGATAGGGTTAAGTTAATTTGATTAATGACTCTTAACCAAATATGACATGGATAAATGGGTTATGTAAATTGGTTAGGCTAATGATACTTAACAAAACATGACAAGGTTGGGTAGGTTAAGTGATTTGATTTGCCTAATGACGCTTAACCATTTTTATACGACTAGTGGACGGGGATTGAGTTAACCAACACTTAATCAATCCAACATGATAAGTTGGCAAGGTTAAGTAAGTTTTCTTAATGACACTTAACCAAAAGATACAGTTAATGGATGGGGTTAAGATTAGACTCAACTAGTCTAAACACGATAATCGGATGGGGTTAAGTTAGCTTAGACTTAATTAATCCCACTTGGTAGTTTAAAGGGGGTTAGGTTAAACACTTAACTAATATAACCCGTTAATTTGATATGGTTAAGTGACCTAAACTTAGCCAACATAACCCGTTAATTTGATATGGTTAAGTGACCCAAACTTAACCAATCTAACTCGTTAATTTGATGTGGTTAAGTGATCTATACTTAACCAATCTAACTCGTGAATTTATGGAGGCTAAGTTAACCCATACTCAACCAATATAACGTGAAGACATGATAAGGCTAAGTCACGAATCGCTTGAATACACTTGACCGGTTTGACTAAGCAATTTGATAGGGTCAAGTTAATATATACCTAACCAACTTGTAGGGCTAAGTCTTGAACTTAAATACTTAGCCAATCTTGACGTGATTCGTGGGCGGGTTAAGGCATGGACTTGAATGATAACACTTAACCCAATAAGACAAACCCTAGTTAGAGGAACTAGGTAGAGACTCGTGGTTAATCAAGGATAACGGGAAAGGAAGCTAAGTGGTAAACCTTAGTTAAGGGTAACTAAGTAATAATTCTTAGCTAAGGACATAGGACTAATTCACAAAACGATGAGTAACCTGATACGGTAGGTCATCGCTTAGTATACGAGGGGGAGCAAGTTATCTGACTTGGATAAAAGCTCCAGCGCACTGGGTGCCGAAGTGGAAGCTTCGGGGGACGTGAGGATATTCTTGGGATCCCTCTATGGGCTGCCAGGTAATTATACTAGGCCCATGAGAGGTTAAGGTCTGCGTTAGAAGGACCAAGAGTATGCCTTGGTTGCTATGCGAGCGACCTAAAGACTGGGATGGATTAGCGTGGAGTCGACGATTCTTGGTTTTTGCCCTGGATAGCACATCGCCGACTACCTACCATCTTTAGTCAATCGTGTACGTACGGAAAGGCAGGGAACCCCCAACAGACCATGTTCTTGCTATCGAGTCATGGGTGAGGTTGGCCCGTAGGAAAGTGGGCTATAGTGGGGCCGGGGAGTGGTTCTTATACATGATTTTTCTTGGATTGCCTTTCAGTAGTTGAGGGAGGGGTCACGTGGGACCATAGCCACGGGTACAAAAACAGACCTTGATATCTGCATCGGCAGACGATTTAAAGCTCCCGACCGAGTTCCGTATTTCTTGATTTGCCCTGGCACGGAACTCGGATGGCACATTGGGGAACATGTGCATCTAGACATGGAAAACGATTCACGATACATACGTGGGATCAAGGGCGCGGTTGACGGGTGGCGTAATCCCTAGTGGTCCTAGGTGGCCAGGACCCAAACCGAGACACGGAAACGTTCATTAGGTAGCATAATCCCTAGCGGCCCTAGGTGGCATAAATCCTAAGTGGACGCGCGATAGTTCATGGTAGGGAAACACAACTAGATCAAGGGTTGCAGTCCAAAACAACTTCAAGGATAAAACGTTTACATGGGAAAGTCCGTACGGCCTACGGCAAAGGACTGAACTTATTCATGGAAAGAAACATACGAGTTGGGAAAACCTACATATGTTATATGTTAGGTTGACATGGACCATTCCATGACATTGGGCAAGGGACATTCATAGTTAACACATGGCGCGGGTTGGGATACTAGTACGAGAGGTGCAGAGCAAATATACATGTTAGAACCAGAGCTAAAATGCAGGATAGATATCATGGGACGTTATACGTGATAGATATCTTGGGGATATTATACTTGATAGAAACCTGACGATGTGATACCTTGTTTTATCTTGACATCGTAATTTATCATGACACCTTAGTTTATCTGAGTTCCGTAGTTCATCCTGTTATTTTGATTTAGCTTATCTATCTTGTCATCATGCTTATGTTCATCTCAGTTTCTCATGTCAGTTAACTTTACTAGTTTTTATGCTAATAGTAGATAGGGCTTACTCACTCTTTTTGACTGACCCGTTTTGTTTCGCCTCTTTTCTTCCGTTTCCCCCCCAGGTTACAGGGAGGAAATACTGTTGTTTAGTTCGGACTTCTTCTGCTTGAAGGTCATCATGGATGGCTTGGATTTTTCTTGGCTATGGCTACTTTACTGTTTTTTTTCTTGGGGAATAATTTATGAAAAAGTCTTTATGCTTCTTTATTATTGCAAGACAGGTTTTGATGTACTCTGATGTAAAAGGCTTTAGACCTTATTTATTCTTGTTATGAAAGTTTGATTTTACTTCCGCTATTTTATATATGTTCTGTCTTGTAATATTTATGTGCATGTTTACCAATAATACTCCTCCAAACCTAGTGCATTCCCTTTGTGAGTGACCCTAGCGGAGGTGGGGTGTTACAATATATATTAGATAATTCCAATATACATGCTTTCTTTATATCAAAATATATTTTTGGGTAAAATTATTTTATTTACCCTCTTTTAAAAACATACTGTGTCGAATTGTTGTGTTCAAGAGTTTAGAAACACCTATCGACACAGTTTGTATTACTGTTTCGACCAGAATTCATAAAGCACTCGACTAACCAGTCAACACAATACAAAACAGTTTTTATATTAATTACAAATACGCGCTCATATATATACACTCATACTCAATCTAGGGTATTACTTACCCCATCTCTATTGAGTCACGACACAGAGCCAAGGTAATCCCTTAACCTTTAGCTCTGATACCAACTGTAAAGGGTCTAGGCTTTTCAACCATCAACCAGTGGCCTACACTGCCACCGTGGCTTTTCAATGATACCTCATAACTTCTTTTATGGCTAGCCTCGGGACTCGACCAACCCTCATTGTCGGGACATGTAAGGGTAAGAGTCTCCCGTCCGCCACCAAACACGAAGCGAGAACCCCCTATCATGCGTACCAATTAAGCAACCAGCTCTGATACCAACTGTAAAGGCCTGTAAATCCGTACTAATTTGAGCTGATTAATATCCTACACATTCAACTCAAAGTGCACGGATATACAGATCTTTAATAGAAAGAAATAAGAGGATGAGAAAGATAAGATAGAACTAATAGAATAGAAGAAGAACATCAGAATATAAACAGTATCATAATAAACACGAATCTCACAGCGGAACGAATAAAATATATTATATAACACTTTGAAATACAAATTTGAATTTGTATATACATACCACATCAGAATGTAACTCATATACATCATAGCAGAAATAATCTCTAATAACTAGCGGTGAAGCTTCCTGCTTTGAGCTCCTCCAAGTGAATCTGCAAAGCCTGAACACTTGACTGCCCATACAAGTTTGGGCACCCAAGAGTTTAGGGGAAACAAACAAAATAAACTCTGGGTCAATCATGGGACTGGTGTGAGTAAACTCCAACCATATTGTTTAACTTTGAAAAATCCTTTTGAAACAAAAGGAAAATAGTAAGACCAGCCCACACATAAACATGGACGGTTTTTACCTTACTATAACCCAAAACACTTTGATATCAAAGTCCAGTGATATTATGATAATGTCTAAACAAATAAATATACAAGTAGCAGAACGCTTGCATCTCACGCTCCACATATATAGTATAAAATCAAAACCGCAGGGTGCTTATTGGAGATTGGATTCCAACTATGACAAGGTATGGGACCACCTCCTGATCAGTGTACTCTAGAGGGGATACACTGGGGTTCAACAAGCACATCTTGCGACGCGACCCACACATGACCGACCACTCATTTCTCTTGAGTGTATCAAATATATTTCCACCTACGGTTGGGCCCACATAACCGTTATCCGAAGATACAGAAACGAAAGAAGAACAAAATATGAATTTTCTCTAGATGATAAAAATACACCCTAATGGGAATGACCCACATAGTCATGCCGCCTGCCCGATTTTTGTCATTTCCTGGTTGTGAGGCTAGAGGCGACGTCTATCTTCTCAGAACATCTGGCCACCATTCACTTTGAATGCCACATCGTCAAACCCGTCAATTCACTAGTCGATTTCCAAAAATATCACGGTATAAAAAGCTAAGAGGAACGAATTGCTCCGCCACCAGACGTAATACCTTTAAGAGATCAATCGTACGTGATTTTTTCGGTATACTCTGTCAGACATTCGTCCATACAAGTTGTCCTAGGACTGGACAAACAGAAATCACCATTCTGGAACAGAACGACCCTTGTACTTCACTCCATCTTCAATTATCTTCAGCACGATCTAATTCGCAGCGCTTAGGCCTATACGAAGTGGTTTTCGGATAATATATCCAACCGGTCTCTCCGTATTGACAACATTTCCAACCGGATAATAAATCTTCAATTATTTTCCGGTTTCCTATATCTTCCTAGATATTTTCCCAAACCCGTTTAAGCCTTAAATTTCTTGGAAAACATTTCCGGTTTTCATTACAGCTATTTAATCCGAACATTTTCTTTTTAAAACACTATTCACTTTAAAAATGTGAATATAATCCATTTATAGAAATCTGAACACCTTATTGAATAAATTTTCAATTTAGTAATAAATACCCTTACGGGCTCAATCCTATTTACCGAGTTATTCTATAATTTTATCTTCCCATATTTTTAAGAGTTCCCTTCAGTACGGGTAATATATATATATATATATATATATATATATCAGATCTCAATTATTTACTTCTACTTCCAACTTCGTATAATTCATTTACATTTCTTCGGGGAAAACATAATTATTTTCTTATTACTTGGGATAAGTGAATTTCCAACCTTTCTAGGGAATAGTGTTATATATAATAATCACGCTTAAGCTTGGTTAACAGCGTTAATTTATCGTTATAGTAAAAACTTGCAATACGCTGTAATATTCCTCTTTATAAATAATCTCGACATCTCTTTCCGTTACAAACTAATACCATCCCTCGATAATAGTGAAATCGTTCAAGTTGGGGTATTTTATTTACCTCTCAGACCTTGATCAACAACGTTCTTATCTTAGAATCCGTAACTCTAAACTTCTTATTACTAATAATATTAATTAAACCTTATCTCTTGCTTTATTTTAAAATATGGTTTTATGATGCCATATCTTTATTTTGAAACTCGTTTGTTTACATTAGTCATTTACTCTTCACTTTATCTTCCTTATACAAATCCATTCTTAACATTTCTCCTTGATTTGTCTTCCTTAGTCAAATCCCATATTAAACATTTCTCTTCGCTTTGTCTTCCTTAGACAAATCCATTATTTAACATTTCTTTTCGCTTTGTCTTCCTTAGACAAATCCATTATTAAACATTACTCTTTATACTAGTTCAATAATTATTTAAACTTCATTAAATTAAAAAGGTAATTAATCTTATTAATTTTGAATAATTTATTTCTAAATTATTTTCATTAGATTAATTGAAGATCAATTAATCTAAAAATCCATTTCCAATAAACAGTTGATTTAATCAACTTCAAACCATCAGTTAATTTGTTAACTGAATTTAATTACTTTTTTTCATTTGATTAATATAATTAATCCAATAATATTCTGTAACCGATTATCTTTAAAATAATTATCCAATATTTACTCGCAGGATAATTACAGCTTTATAACTTATCAAATAATCATTTATATTTACTTTACAAAAACGAACTATAAAATACCAGTTTTTAATAGAACTTCTATTACAGATTAAAACTTCGCTTTAATTATGAAAATATAATTTTTATAATTAACTTCGTTGATTTTCCTGACGGCCAGTCAATTTCTTAACCAAAGATGGGTTTATGGTCGACTGTTGCTATTTTCTTAATCGATATCGTCTATTTATTAAATCAACATAACGTTGAATTTCCATTCGACATGGTTCAAACAGTGCATATATAAAACAACAGTACATATAAATATTGAGGAATCCGGTCGGATTCCTCCAACCTGTTTCCTGCATCCACAGATGTTAGTCCATACAATTTATACTAATTCCATACTAGGGAATCTTATAACAGATGGAATCAGTATCCAACCAGTGATGTGTATATATGCAACAATATATATATATATATATATTTCATCCAATTTAATTGTGATCTACCTAAACGACCATCACACAGTATTCAAACAACATTAAAAATATAATTATAATATTTTAAAATAGATCAGAGTTAGTGAATTTACTCACCTTTGCGCGTTAACCATTAAATAACGATTTGCCTTAGTCGATTAAACCCGGCGTTCACTTCTGCCATAGATTCAAACGTGCTTCAAATTGTTCCGAACCAGTTCCATTGTGTACCCTGCGATGCTACAATCCCAACGCACTTTGTTTTGTTAGATTTCGATAACCTCATGTATTAAACCGGCCCAATATCTTCTTTAAAGCCCACGCCTATTCTTTCTTACTTCAGCCTATTCTGGAAATGATCGGTTCACGTGAACAGTATCTACTTCCCATTCCCGCCGTTCAGACCTGCACTCGCTCACGGTGGACATCACTAAAACCTCCAACACCTCTTCTTTACCTCAACGCACCCATCTCTATCCATCTTCTCCATTTTCCAGGAAAACGAATCGCCTGCCCTTTTTCTTCATCATGTTATAGAGTTGTACTAACATAAACACGTCATGAATTATGGTCTAATGCAATGCAGGTCATACGCTAACCAGATGTGTTCCCCCCACTTGTAGTATGGAATTCCATCATCAACTTATTCAAACCGCCTGCTTCTGAAAACGTGCAATATTAAACTTCTTCGTTCTCCCCAAAACTTGCGTCTCCATTCTTCCTTAACACAACTTCACGTTCCTGTGCAACTCTCTCCCATAACCGCATACTTGGATCCCTATGCTTCTCGCTCCAGTACACCATTCTTCATTTCCGAATACCCTTCCTGCTCTTGTATACAGCGATAAGCTTCCATTCACCATTCAGATCCACTTCACTCACTAACCAATCCCAAAGGTTACAGTCCCCCTATTTCCTTCCCATGCAGTAAGAACACAGCATCGAGCCCGAACCTCCACCAATGATTTCGACTTTCCGACGGCTCACGCCACACCCGTGGAACCAACGAACAACTTCCCAACTCTCGGCCTACTCCCTTAACCATGTTTATAAAGCCGTTAAACCTCTTCTCAAATGCTAACGCCTCGCTACCCTTTTATTTTTCCTCCTTGTTCACTTTCCATTCATACTTCACTGTTACACCACCGAAACCACTCTACACTTCCTAGGAAAATCGTGTAACACTCTGCTCCATTCAGTGAACGAGAGCAGTCTCCAAGAAAACCAACTCCATTACGGTGCTTAAACTAACAACACCTTGTTCCTCTCACCACTAAACTCCGCTATTCCTCCAACGTTGCCGCAGACCCTGGCAACCGCCACCTTCTACCCTGTCGCGTCGACAGCCTTGAACTTCATAATCTTCTTTAACTCACCTACAACATATGTAAATAGAACGTGTTGCTGTGTATTTGCGAAGAAGACTTGGCTTGTTTATTTATAGACAAATGAAGGAGAAGATAAGATCGAAGTCATGTCTTAATATATAGGGTAGGTTTCCTTTGGCATAGGTATTCTCTGTTGATTTGAAAACTCAACTCATGTTTCCTTTGGCATTAAGCAACTGCGTGGGTAGATTAGACTCGGTACATCTTACTGTATATTTGTACGAAGCTTAGGGACGAAGAAATGAATATATTACTCTTCATAGCGGTGAGTTCTAAAATTGTCTGTTAATGTATCGAGCAAACTAGACAAATAATCCTGTAATATATTAATAGCTACTAAGTAGTGTGTGCTTTGGCATGGAATATTTTATATATACTAAGAGGACTTAGGAATTAAGAAATATAGGATATAGATAGGCACTGATATTTTCAATGTAGGCATGTTTTCATTAAATTTGATAAGCACCTTTCACGTTTCCGCCCATAAGCCTACATGTTAGGCATGTGAAACATCTCGGCTGAAGGAATGGAAATTTCATTTGATTTGATTGCATGTATGGTTACCTTTCATGCCAGCTGAGTAGGCTGTCCTTATATGTTAAGGAAATTTTTAGACATAGAAAAACAAAATGAGAGTTGTTAATATAAATATTTGTTTTGGGTTTCAAAAATTTGTATAATCCGATATGCAAAATTATGTTCATATACCAGTTCTACAGACAGAAATAAATATATAGTTGTGACCAGCGAGGTGCCACGATCTCGAAAATATAATAATATCGGTAGGTTAACTCATATTTTGAAACCCCAAAATATTGATACCGGGTGCAAATACTCCAAATAAGAAGTTACATATTTAATTAATTAAAAATAACATTAAAATTCTAAAAATTAAATTATAGCTACGTCTTAAAAGAATCTTGTCCAAATTCGAATTCGATATTTAAATATATTTTAATAACCGTTATGGCCATAAACGAATATGCCGCTGCTTTTCTGAATATTTAATTTGGACATAACTTACAATATATATCCTAAAATTTCGATTTTTCACTTCCATTAGAGAAATATGGTTCAAGGGATTCGAACGTTTCTTGTTTCGAAGAAACTCGATTTATAACGAATCCTGTACACTCAGTTGAAGTTCAGAACGTTAAATTACGAACTGCCACGATATTACGGGCTCGATTATATTTAATATATATTTTTATACGTTCAACTTCGTTTTAATTAATATATAAATTTACTTATATTACGAATTCGATATTTAACTGATTTAAATATTCAAATACAAACCGATAAAAATGCGGGACATTACAGAATCATCATGATGTTATTATTTCAAATTGCAATTAGTTATTTTAAAAAGTCACTTGACTCTTTGAAAATGTATGTTGTTTTCCAGGAAAATAAGTTATATTCGATGACTATTGGCCAAAAGACACCAAGATGATCATATTAGTTTTAAATTTTCTTAAATTCCTTAAAAACACTATTCACCCCCTCTAGTGTTAGTTTTGCCTTAACGATCCATTCTGCATTCCCTAACAAATTGTAGTTCCTTATAATCAAGAATAGTTAGTGGAGGTCATTAGTGATGAAGTTAGTATGAATCTCATAAAAAATATGGTCGAAGATGTTGCACGATCAATGTTCCCTACCGATGAAATTTATGATGACAATGTTAACGTCAAAGAGGAACCAAATGCTGAAGATTAAAAAATATATATGATTTATTGGGTCATGCTAAAAACTCTTTGGAATGGATGTAAAAGTAGCACTCAATTATCGGTAACTGTTTAATACATTGCAATGATATCAAAATACAATCTTACGGAAGTTGGATTTACGATTGTTGTCTAAGATGCTAAACGCCATATGTCATTCTATAGTTTAATGTGTGCAAATTATTATAAAGTGAAATTTTTTATGTCATCTTTTGGTTTGCCGAATCAAAAAATAGATACGTGTTTAAATGGTTGCAAGTTGTATTGGAAAGAAGATAACAATCTTAGAAATTACAAAATATGTAATCCAGAAAGATACAAACCAAATAAAAAGAAGGGAAAAGAAGTTCCGTACAAGTGCATGCATTATTTACCTATTACCCCTAGACTTCAATGGTTATATGCATCATCTGTAACAACGTATCATATGAGATGTCACAATGTGAGAACACCTCAAGAAGGTACGTTGACATACCCATCCGATGGAGAATCATGAAAATATTTTGATAAGAAATATCTCGATTTCGCAGCGGAGAGACGCAACGTTAGACTAGGTTTATGTACAGTTGGCTTCTCACTGTTTTCTCAGTTCAGTTCTAAATATTCATCTTGGCCTAAAATAGAAAAGCGCGAATTTTAAAATAAACTACTGCGAGCGCACAGGTGTGTCGTATGCAGGTCGAATACAGGGACGAAGAGGAAAATTAAATTTTATTATTTATATATTTCGTGGCCGAGTTAGAAAAAACTTGGAGATTGATTTTGAAAACAAAAAAATTGAAACTGCAAATAAAACTATTATTGAATTGAATTAGATCAGAATCTAATCAAATCTATATTCAATCCAATATGACCTTGGAAAGCAATTAAAAAGAAGGAATTAAAATTGCAAAAATTAAAGAACAAACAAAAATAAAATTAGGATTACCGCTGAATCTAATCAGACGGTCAATCAATAATGAAAACAAGTGCAAAAGACAATTTGTACTCTACAAAACCTAATTATGTAGATGACACTAGTTGCTAATAAAATAAAAACGCAGAAAACAAAAAGAAAACTCTCAATTCATGGATGATGATTTACAATGAGAATACAGGGGTATTTATAGGATAGATAGCCAACCTAAACCCTAATACAAACAAAAATGAGCCTTAGTTAATTCTATTAAAATTGGGCCTTTCCTCTTTTCCACTTGCTTCTTTGATAATTCTTCATTGATTTGTGATATGAATAGCCTTTCTACCGAATATTTTCTTGTCCAACAAGCATCTTGATGTGAGATCCTCATCTGCAAGTTTTTAAATATATATATAGACAAATATATATATATATATATATATATATATATATATATATATGCACGTACCTTGGGCTCCAAGGTTTAGGCTGGCAGGACGTATAGGCTAGGCTATCAATTCTCCTGTTTTTGCTCTTTAGTTTTCATTTCAGAAATTACGTGGTTGATGGTGAAAAGAAAAGTAGGAGGTAACATACAGGGTAGTCTGCACTGTATGTGTTTGAAAGAAAGAAAACAAGAGATTGTAGTATGCAGAATAGGAGTAGATGTTAGGTAGCTGTTAGATCTAGAAAGGCTGAAACTAAGGCATGTTGATGGTGACTAAACAAACTAGCTGTATATATTTTTCTATTTTCCTTATTTGTTCGGTAGCTATTCCTTTGCAGTGCACCAATCCATCGATGTAAGAAAAGTTAAGGGAGAAAGAAGTACTGGCTTGTATTGTCTCCTCAAATAGGTCTGCTTACTACTGAGGAAGATGGTCTGGACCTATTGATCTGTACGAGTAGGACATTGTTGCACAGCGTATTGTCATTCACACTGATGTAGGAATCGATATATATTTATTTTATGTATTGTAATGTATTCACTTTGGCAATAAAGTTTGTTGTTTCCAACTTGGCAAAGGATTTGGTATGGACGTGAAAACTGCTTTTATCTTATTGTATTTACTTATTCTTCTTTATTTATTTGCCACTTTGTTTTGTTGTTTGGTTGGAGGGTTTTATTTTCCGGTTGCAAACAGTTTTATTTGATTTGATGCCATGCTTTGAAATGTTCATGTTAGAAATAAATTTGTAATTCGGCATGGCAAACGATTTGGTACAGGTGTGAGTTCACATCAGTAATTCATTTGGAAACATTGGGTACTTTGTTTCAAACATGAGCCGGTTCCTTCTTGTTATGTATTTTCTCCTTCTACCACTTTATTTGATTTGGTATTTTGCTTTATCATTGAACAAGTTTGGTTTGGAATTCCTCCTTGCTGTTGTAAACATATACTCTTTGTTTTAATGAAATATCCTATGCATTTGATTATCATCATTATTCATTCTTACAGGATTATCGCATGTCTTGTCTCTTTGATTGGTTATGAATACATGTGAGTATTAAATATTCACCATGGGATGTTTTCTATGCTATATTGCTTTACTATTACACAAAATTCAAGCGTTGGATATATATATATATATATATATATATATATATATATATATACGTACAAGTGGGAAAATATTTCGATAAATAGCTTATATAATAATATTGATAAATTATTAAATAAAATACCAAAACTATTAAATTCAAAAATAAATAAATTATTATCGACAATTATGCCCGTATAGTATAACACTTCAGATTTGGTCAATATCGACTTATAATTCCGCATTAAAAGGTTCGAATCGACCGATATCGAAAATTTATATAGAAAATGTTATTAAATAACGCTATCGTTTATTAATGATTTCCATAGCGACTATTTTAAAAATTGAATTGGACACAACTAACAATTTATAAACTGAAATCCCGATTTTTCTCTTTTATTAGAAAATTATAATCAAACAGATTCAAATGTTTCTCTTTTCACGAAATTCCGACTTCTATCGGATCCTGTACATTCAGTTGAAGTTCAAAATAGAATATTACGAACTGCAGTGTCATTACGAGCTCGTTTATAATTAAATATAAATTATAATGTTTAACTTCATTTTTATTAAATGAATTAAATATTAAAAATCCATAAATATTCTAATTAAAATATTAAAACAAAATTAAATATTCAAATTAAAATGGCCAAAAATCTGGGTCGTTACATTCTTCCCCCCTTAAAATAATTTCGTCCCCGAAATTGCTAAGGTAAGAAAAACGTCACGACCCATTATACTTATAAATACAATTCATTTTAAATCAAAACAAATTCAATATCGTAAATAAAAATTTCCAAAAATATCGAAAAATTTCAAACACTTCAAATTCTCGAAAAATTCGGTAGAGTCTCTCCTGTACAGAGTGACATCTGCGATATCGCAGAAACAAGTAAGATATATTCATCGACTTACATGGTCGGAAAACAAAATTCAAAACCCAAAAATATTTGTTTCGCTTAAGCGTACCTTATGCGAGTGCTATCGAGTATATCTGCGCAACTTATTGCGATTTACTTAACCAATATCAATCCTCACTGTCTCCTGACACCTGTACTTAACTCAATTCATCATGTAATTGATCATTACATGAAATTTATAAATAATACTTCATTAGTCAACCAGTATAATTCCACCAATTTCCAAGGCATTATTCAGAAAGTATATAGGTTTAAATCACCCAGTTTTAAATCATAAGCAGTTCCATTCAAATTTTAGGAACTTAGTTTTAAATTCATCCAACTTTTTCATTTAAGCTATTGATGAATTAATTCCAATCAATCTTATATCCAAATACCGCCAATACACAATTAATTCAACCAATCATTCAATTTATATTAAATCCAACTATACCCAATATTAATATGTACTTCACCAATTTAAGTCTCATTTCACGTCCAATTACCAAATTGATTTTCAATCATTTCATTTTAATCCCAATTTTGATTCTATTTCAAACACCATCACTTTAATTTATTTTGTTTTAACTTATCTTAAATTCTGATTTCAATTTCATACTAAAATTCCCTTTCACACTATATATGTGAAATTTTGGTTATATTAACCATTCAGATTCAAATTTCCATTTGAATTCCACTCAAGTAAATCCATCAAATCTCAATAATTTAATAAAATTATTTCTTTTATATACAAAATATGATTTGGGTAAAATTATTTCATTTACCTCATTAACAAAACAATATTGTGTACATTCCCAGTCCAATGCTTCTCAACACTTGAACCGATCAATAACACAATACAAAATATTTTTATATAAAATCTACAAATACGCTCTCATATATAAACACTCAACTCGATCTAGGGTATTACCAACCCCATCTCTACCGAGTCACGCTACAGAGCCAAGGTTATTACTAAACCAATAGCTCTGATACCAAATGTGACGACCCAAATTTTCAGTACCTTTTGAGCTGATTAAACAACATCATTCCAACCCAGATGGTACTGGAAACCTAGATGTCAATAGAAAGAAGTTAGAGGATGAGATAAGAAAAGAAAGAAATATTAGAATATAAGAAGGAGAAGATCCAACACAACACAGAGTCTCACATCGCTGCGGAACAAAATATAATATAGAAATAAATCTTTATTGAGAGCTTGAAAATATACTTACATACATCTGAGTACAGTAGACTAATCTAGACAGTTATAACAACCTGTCCTCAGATACAACACACAGCGGAATATACTAGAGAAAACCATACGTCTGAACTCCTTCAGCATGCCTTCTGAACTTCGTATTATCTAATGACCTGAACCTGTACAACCCGGTCTAACCCGAGCATTACAAATACCGGGTCAGTCTGGTGAACCAGAGTAACAAAATCTCGTAAAGTTTATATAACAGCCATTTTGATTTTAAAGTTCAAAAATCCTTTTGAAAGAAAAGAAAAATAGTAAGACCATCCCTCACATAAACATGGACGGTTTTTACCTTACTATAACCCAAAGCAGTTTTGAAATCATATCTTGTCTGATATTATAATAGTGTCTACATTCAAATAAATAGAATCTAGCAGAACGTTTGCATCTCACGCTCCACGTATATAGTATACAAAAAAAAACCGCGGGCACTTATTGGAGATTGGATGACTATGGCAAGGTATGGAACCACCTGCCGATAATGTATCTCTAGAGGCGAATACACTGGGTTCAACAAGAACGTCTTGCAACCCGGCCACACATGACCGACCACTCATTTCGCTTGAGTGTATTGAATGTATATCACCAACGGTTGGGAGCTACCCACCGTTTCCCGAAAAGGGACAGTATCGATAGATTAAAAGCAAAGGGAATTTCTTTAGATAGGTGATTATACACCCTAATGGGTGCGACCCACATAGCCATGCTACCTGCCAGATTTCTGTCATTTCCCGGTTGATGAGGCTTGAGTCTATAATCGACTTTTGGAACATCTACGCACCATTCACATCGTCCAAACACGTCATCCAGGAACGGGATGAACCAAAGGCACCCTCCTACCGCATCCAAAGGATCAGTAGCGAGTAGTCCTTGCAAACCCGTAAAATCCCACTTACGACCGAATCACGTCAGACAACCTCTGGTTGCAATCCAGAGAATATTCGACAGCGATCCTTCTGCTTATGAAGATCCACATTCTTCATTGCTCCTTCTCGACCAGCTTCTGAACATCTTCAACGTTTACGTATTTACTGATCGGAATGGTTTTCGAATATAAATTCGATCCCGGTCTTTCCGTACCAACAATGCATTGGCCATGATTTTGATAGTCGGTTATTTAACTATCAAAATAAACAATCATAAAATTAAATAAATCCATTGGTTTATTTCACAGCATCACTTGGCCATTAAACTAATATATCGGTTGTAATACCAAAGATAATATATTAGTTTTTATATATATATATTCTTAAATCATTTTATTTTAAATGTACTTGCAAATATATTAGAATCATATCCAATTTCCAGTTAACTCATTTCAAAATACTTGTTATAACATTATGCACTATCCTTAATTGAGAAATCGATTCAACTTATCACTCGTAAACAATCGTTACGAAAACCCCTCTTTGTTTGTTATATAAAATTAATCATCCATTACCTTTTGAATAAACCCATTTTAAATTACATCTCATTACTTTTGAAAACATTATATATCCACGATTTCCTTTTAATTCCTTCTTTACTATGGAACTAACATTTTATATTCTCTAGCCCTTTTTATTTTCTTTTAATTAGGATTCCCATAATATATTTCAAATCCTTCAAATTATTATTCCTTAATATAGATCGCTTCTAACATTTCATTTCCACCCTTACAACTCATATCACCCTTTGATAATCCTGAAGTTATTCAAGTTGGGGTATTCTAATTACCTCTCAGACCTTGATCAACCACATTCTTAACATAAGATAAATATGACTTGTAATTCCATAATCCCATATTCTTTTTAATGCCACTTCACTATTGCATTGAAATATGGTTTTACAAACCTTCTCGCTTCTGAAATTCCCATTTCTATATATATGGTTATCACTAAATTTATTGACTTGTTAAATAATTAATACACATTAACCTTTTGACTCCAACTCCTTTAAAACTCTTTGTTCCATTATCTGGATTTCTATTTCAAATCATATTACCAAATTCAAATATAGAATCCCTTTTTTTCATTCTCTAAATCATTTCCTTTGGGAAATCCCACTTCAATCTCATCGATTATACCTAATGTCATTATTAGGTAATGTTAATTTATAATATAATGCTTTAACTTCCCATCTCCTTATTCACAACTTGTTTACACACCTCTGGTTTAATACGAAACCCTTTTCCCATCTCGATTTCCTTTACTTAAAATATTAAGTAACATTTAATCTTAAGCTTACCGTATTTTCTTAAATCACCTTATAACTTCATTTAACAATTTCGGTTCAAATATACACCCGTTCAAAAACCTCCTTCGAAACTCAATTATATTTCAGTTCTAAATTCAGCCTCTTACCTAAATGAACTTCATTTAAGATTATAACTACATTGTCATTAACTGAAATTAAATTCCCTTTTTAAAATCTCATTAAGTTAAATCAACTATTCGCCAATTTATCTCATTAGGTAAATCAACCCAATCTAATTTAATTAAATAATCAATTACTGATCGAAACAGTTAGCTTGGTAAATCTTTAAACATGATTAACCCATAAATCGACTCTAACAAATCTTTTCATTTTAAATTAATAAATAACATTTATTAATCCACAAATCTCATTTACATCGATTACTATTAAACAATAATTTATTTCTAAATAATCTCATTTACTATTAAATAAACAATAATTGATTCTAACTAATCTCACTTAATATGAAATAAACAATAATCTATTTCCAATTATTTCATTTAATTGTTATTACAAACAATAAATCCTTGTTATCAATCATAAAGTTAATTTCCACCTCCTTGTTTATCAATTCTTATTAATATAAGAATCCCCTTTATAAAATTATTCAGTAATTATGGTGAAACACGTGCTTCGCACATCGGTAGAATTTTGTATAAAAGTAGCGGTTAAAACAAACTATATATATAATTGGTTTATTTTCTTTTTATAACTTCATTTACAAATATATATTTTAAGAATCTATATTTAGTTTTAAATTAATTTCATAATTTCAGTACTAACGGTAAATAATGACAGTTGGTATTTTGGCCATCCGCTATAAATTTTTCAACCAATATCATCATTGGTTAATTAACCAAACTAATGTCGAGTTCGGGTCTAACAACCCATAAACAATTCAATAATCCAATCATATGTGTCCAACAGTTCCATAAATGATCATATAACAATAAATTTGAGGAATCCGGTTGGATTCCTCCAACCTGTCCTCTCCTGCATCCAACGGGTTATCTCAAATATAACAGATCATCCCATATGATAATATAAACATGATGAATTAATTTTACTAAACACTATCAACCAATAACGACCATTCAATCATCATTTTAAATTCAATTCATTCATTTGATTATAAACATACCCAACAGGGTAAATTATCAGTTCGGAAATCATCGTCAGAAAGTGACGATGTTATTTCATTTAAAGTAAACAACCGTTAATTTAAATAAATGATATAAAAATATTTAACACGCATCAAACCATCATCAAACAACTAAATAATTAACAACCATAGCATACCGACGATAAACCCGACTTATAATTATTATAAGTGGGAACTGAGTGAGATTAACTCACCTGATCTGCGTTGTAAACACTGCTCGTTCCAGATGAATTTCAACTCGTTCGATTCAGTTCCGTTCCGTACTATCCTGCTTATGAACACGGTTCCAGTCCGTTTGAATTGGTCGGTTCTTATTAAAACGTTGTAATTATTTAAAATTTTATTTTATTAAATAACTAATTAATTTAAATTAACGAACCGATTACTTTGTTTTAAATACTTCAGGTCGGCTCCTTCATTTACTGCTCCATTGGTTCATGCCTTGTTCCAGACGTAATCGACATTTCCTGTACCCGCCATATCGTTTTACTCCTGCCATGATTTTTAAATAATAAATGATTATTACTAATTAAATATAAAATTAATTAACTTTTTAACTCCATAAAGTTTAATCTAATTACTAGTTGATACCTTTGCATGTTATGTTTTCATTCATTGAAATGCGGTCTCACGTATTGCTAGCCTAGTTATCCTCGCGGCCCAACCTTCTACCGGGCACAACCCAAACCCAGGTCCACATCAGCCCTCTTCAAATAAATGAATGGATCTGCTTTCACTTACCAACACCTCTCCATTTTTTTTAATCTCGTCCTCTCTTCAATCCTATTTTGGATCCTTCTATTTCTTGTCTGAAAACACCTCCTCCTACCAAACAAAATCGTGGCGGCTTCTCACTTTCCTCCATTGATCGGAGTTCAAGATGATACCCCAAACGAAGCGTCCCTGTCTACTCCGCCCACAGCGTGAACCTCGTTGTCCCAATCCCTACCGTTAGACCGTACTTCGTCCCTGAAGTCAGCGTCTTCCCGGCGAGTTACGGTCCTCAATTCCACTTCAATTTCCACTAATTCAGGTTAAAACTCAGATCTCCTTTCCCTTTTCATATTTTCTATTCGAAGTTTGGTGGATAAGTGTATGGATCGAATGTTTTAGTGGAAGGAAGAATTCGAATGGTTTATTTTCATAAATGGTTACTTGCGTGATTTCATTGAGTTTGCTGAGTCACGAAATGAGCCATTATCGAAGTGAAAAAAATAGAACGTAACTTGTCTTGGGAAGTTTTGTTTGTTGAAAGAAGGAACTGCGTGTGATATTTATATACGCGGGTACCTTGGGCTCTAAGGTTTAGTCTGGCAGGACGTATAGGCTAGGCTATCAATTCTCCTGTTTTTTCTCTTGAGTTTTCATTTCAGAAATTACATGGTTGATGGTGAAAAGAAAGGTAGGTGGTAGCATACAGGGTAGTCTGCACTGTATGTGTTCGAAAGAAAGAAAACAAGAGATTGTAGTATGCAAACTAGAAGTAGATGTTAGGTAGCTGTTAGATTCAGAAAGGCTGAAACTAAGGCATGTTGATGGTGACTAAACAAACTAGCTGTATATATTTTTCTATTTTCCTTAGTTGTTCGGTACTTATTCCTTTGTTGTACACCAGTCCATCAATGCAAGAAAAGTTGAGGGAGAAAGAAGTACTGGCTTGTATTGTCTCCTCAAATAGGTTTGCTTGCTACTGAGGAAGAAGGTCTGAACCTATTGATCTGTACGAGTAGGACATTGTTGCACAGCGTACTGTCATTCACACTAATGTAGGAATCGATATATTTATATTTTATGTATTGTAATGTATTCACTTTGGCAATAAAGTTTGTTGTTTCCAACTTGGCAAAGGATTTGGTATGGACGTGAAAATTGCTTTTATCTTACTGTAGTTTCTTATTCTTCTTTATTTAATTGCCACTTTGTTTTGTTGTTTGGTTGGAGGGTTTTATTTTCCGGTTGCAAACAGTTTTATTTGATTTGATGCCATGCTTTGAAATGTTCATGTCAGAAATAAATTTGTAATTCGGCACGGCAAATGATTTGGTACAGGTGTGAGTTCACATCAGTAATTCATTTGGAAACTTTGGGTACTTTGTTTCAGACATGAGCTGGTTCCTTCTTGTTATGTATTTTGTCCTTCTACCACTTTATTTGATTTGGTATTTTGCTTTATCATTGAACAAGTTTGGTTTGGAATTCCTCCTTGCTGTTGTAAACATATACTCTTTGTTTTAATGAAATATCTTATACATTTGATTATCATCATTATTCATTCTTACAGGATTATCGCATGTCTTGTCTCTTTGATTTGTTATGAATACATGTGAGTATTAAATATTCACCATGAGATGCTTTCTATGCTATATTGCTTTACTATTACACAAAATTCAAGCGTTGGATATATATATATATATATATATATATATATATATATATATATATACGTACAAGTGGGAAAATATTTTGATAAATAGCTTATATAATAATATCGATAAATTATTAAATAAAATACCAAAACTATTAAATTCAAAAATAAATAAATTAATATCGACAATTATTCCCGTATAGTGTAACACTTCAGATTTGGTCAATATCGATTTATAATTCCGCATTAAAAGGTTCGAATCGACCGATATCGTAAATTTATATAGAAAATGTTATTAAATAACGCTATCGTTTATTAATGATTTCCATAGCGACTATTTTAAAAATTGAATTGGACACAACTAACAATTTATAAACCGAAATCCCGATTTTTCTCTTTTATTAGAAAATTATAATCAAACAGATTCAAATGTTTCTCGTTTCACGAAATTCCGACTTCTATCGAATCCTGTACATTCAGTTGAAGTTCAAAACCGAATATTACGTACTCTAGCGTCATTACGAGCTCGTTTATAATTAAATATAAATTATAACGTTTAACTTCATTTTTTAAATGAATTAAATATTAAAAATCCATAAATATTCTAATTTAAATATTTAAAACAAAATTAAATATTCAAATTAAAATGGCCAAAAATCTGGGTCGTTACAAAAATAAATAAATGGAATAGGAGACTAAAAAAATAAAATATTAACACAACTGATAAAATTCCTATTTTTTCCACATATCAAAAGACTTGATTTAACTACATTAGGTCTTTCAGAAACATTCAAAAAGGGTATACTTAATAATCAATAATCATATAGCAAAAAACATTCAAAGATGTGCTGGAAAATAATTTTTCTCTTTAGCACAAGTATAAAAAAACAAGATATTAGGAATGGTGAGTAGAATATTTAGTTCAAGTACCAGTCTTCAGTAGCACAGTGTTAACAGGATTCTTACCTGCTTATAGTTATTAATAAAGTAACAGTGGAAAGATGGGCAGACTTCTCAATTTACATGGCTATTTGTACTTCTTTTTGTCCCAGACATTTCTGCTTATGGCACACCTCAAACCTACAAACAGCCCAACAGCCATGCTTATGGCGATAGGAAATAATTGAAATATAAACAATAATCTTAACATCACTAATAGATACTATGTGACTCATACAAAACAGACCAAGCCGGACCATATACAAGTTGAATTCATTCAATTCAACTTAATCTAAATCATACAAGTACATGCGCACCTATACAATACATTCACATAAGACTACCCAAATACACTACATGCATATTAATGAGTTCATATACCTATACATATCAGTGAGTTCTTATATAAGACTCGTATGCACATACTTCCAGATTAATAACTTCATAACTGCAAATAATGACTTATAGACTTACAGATAAATAACTTTATAAATCTTATACCTTTTAAAGACTTTCCAGTATACATGAACCACTCTCCAGTACTAACTTAACTTATGAAACGTGCTACGGTTGTATGTCCTGTGCTTGTTGCATTTTAATTTTATAGAAAATTCAATGATATTCTAATAGACAGACCTTTAAAGGTAGGAAATTTAGCTTAAATAAAAAATAGTGGAATATAAATGAATGTATATATGGGTAGTAGGTGCAGAAAGGCAAACACAAAAAAGACTGTTAGTGTGCATTCTGAAGCTTACCATGCAGGAAGGGAAGCAGGTGCATTAAAAATCATGGATGAAAGCAGGCTTGCAAGGAATTGTGTGCATCTAGCAGTAACTGTGACATGAAAAGTTTATTATGCATATGCTTGTTGATGTCATGTTGGGAGATATGGTAATGCAAAATACTGAGATGAAACTAAGCTAGCTGAAATGTAATATCATTCAAACACAAGTGCAATGTGACTGTCTTAATATTGATGCTAAAACAACATATAAACCCTCCATAAATTCAAACACAAGTGAAATGGAAGTTACCTACATGGATACTGTAGTGACCCGAAACTTCCCCAGTAAGGTAAGCCCGGATTGCTTTGAGGACAAGACAGATCGGAACGCAAACAGAAGAACATTTCATTGTATATTACAACAATTCCATCAGAATACAAGAATATACAGAGTATGAATCAATATTACATACCACAAAATATCAGAGGTTACAATACATTACATAGCAGCGGAAAATAATACAAAACACAACTGAAGGAGATATACGGATACAGAACTTTCCGGATATCGTTCCAGCTGTAAATCAGGATCCTGTGAATATAAATCTGCAAAACCAAAACTACTAGCTGCCCGTGTCAAAATAAGGGCACCCAGAGTTTAGGTAAAAACAATAAACTCCAGTTCATTCATGTGACTGGTGTGAGAACTAAAACAGTTATTAATCTTTATTTTAAAGTAAGGTAAATCAAGGGACCACGCCATATAACATGGAACGGGTTTCCTCCCAAGAATACCAGTGCATAAAACAACATCGCAATGCTAAATAAAGAACAATGAAGCTATTATAAGACCCAGGTCCCATCACACAATGCAACACAAGCCGGAGGATAGGGTTTTACCTTATAATAGCCAAAGAATGCTTGATACGCTAAATTTCATCTTTTATTATTACTATAAGTGTATAGTGTCAAAACAATTTCAATCATAAGTATTAATCATAGACGGCATGGGTACCATATATCATGTCGCCATTACTAGGCTCTACAATCAAAACCGCAAATGTCACGTATTGGAAGTTGGATTTCCATCTGTGAACCGAGGCAAAAGATAGTCCTCTACCGATTCGAGACAATCTAGCCCATGTCTCAGAAACAGAACGCATCGTCCCTTGGATCGTCAGGGCCGGTCCACCGATGTGGATTAAAATGCCTGAACACTGCGTTTCTTCGCCCTTTGGGGCGTAAATGAGCCAAATGACTCCATCGGCTCCACACAGTCACCGATATATCTGAGGCGCCTCGCAACAGCAACAACCACACAGGTGAAAATAATATAAATGTCAGGGCTGGTAGGTCAATGACACCACCCTAACTTGAAGGAAACGCATGCCCTCCCTGATGTCCTCTCCCGTTTCTGGTTCACAACCGGGGTGTGAGGCTCGCGAATCAACGTTACACAGAGCTATGCCACACAGGCGGTGCTTTGATCATCAACCACAAGACTTTGCTTTTCAACAGAAGCCTTGATCAATTGCCACTTAGGCATGCCACACAGGCAATTCACTCCATGCGATTGATATCCATCAATATATAACCCCTGAGCTCGTACGTCTCAGAGAAGGGCGTTAAGCAAGAGAATAAATTCTCCGCCGCCAAACAGATATATATATTTAATAGAAATCAATCACACAGAATAAAATCCAATGTCAGACACACAGTCCATTTACAAGTTAGTTCTGGGTCTGAACGAAACCGGAGGCACCTTATACCTCGCATATCCATCGATCTCCAAGTACGTCGGGACGATCACCAACTGATTCCCTCCTCTTGGGTGTACAACCCAATCAAGATGATCAGTAATCACCCGAACGATGTAAAGACCTCCGGTCTTCAACCACCGTCTTCAACCACCGTCTTCATCCTCGACACCACGTCGAATCAGTTATTCAGAATGGGTTAAACCCGGTCTTTCTGAATAACTCGCGTATATAATAAACAAGTGTTACACAAACACAACATACGCCTTATTCCAATTCAGAATATTCTTTTATTCAAATATTCTTATACTTTGGGAAAGGTTCCCATTAATTTCATCAAAGATAAATTCTTTAAATTTATTCTTTAATCTTCCTTTGAATATTAATTCAAATTAGTCGGGATTAGCGAACCATACCGCAGTAATCATTTATTTTATTTCCCAATCCCAACCTATTCATCCCATGAAGTAAAACTGGTCATACTTCATATCTAACACCACGGTGTTATCGGTAAATTTAATTACCATTTCACGTTCAAATCTAATTAAAGATTTAACTATCGCCTGGAGCAAAACTGGTGACACTCCATTCTCGATCACTTAATTAAAGATTCATTAAAACTCCACTTAGTTTTAATCTTCCCAAAAATCAATATCCTGTCTTTAACTGGGTTAAAGAACCAATGTCATCTAAAACACGGTTCACGATTACATTCTATTCAATTCCAATTAAATACTATTTAATTGGTGTACTTCATTAAATCTAAATAAAAAGATTTAATCTTTTTCTCTACTGGGTTTAAGAACAGTGTTAATGAAGACACCATTCACGACAAACCCAAATCACATTTGATATTAAATACAAGGCTATGAATAGAAAATACATCGGCTTATATTCAATATCAAATTCTACGACCAACAAATATCGTATTGGGAATAACGATATCAATATATCTTTCAAATTCCCATAACAATATCTGTATCCTCACGAAATCCAACATCGAAATATTCCAAAGACAATTTCGATTCAAATCCATTCCTATTCAATTATTGGAAATTCTATTTACTTTTAAAACCATTTCAAATCCACTTTATTTATTTTAAAAATAAAGGGAATTATAATTCTAGTTCAAAACTAGTTCATTTCGATAAAAATCTATTTTTATCTTTTCAAATATGGAGTTTTTCAACCCAATTCTTCACAAATCATTTCTTATGATTTTACACAAATTATTACTATTTTTAATAATTTTTTCAAGGCCCGTACAGTCGATATCCACCAACGGCCATCGAACTGCACTTACACCGACCTTTTCCAAATTTGATTTGGACATAATTACAAATCCAACTGTTAGATTTCAAATCTATAATATTCGTTAGAAATCTCTTTTCGATACAAACCCAATGGTTCCGGTTTTAGGAGAATCCGACGGTCGGATCGACCGCAATATTCATTCGAAGTCAATGGTCGAAATTCACGAACTACCGCGGCGCGTTCTATTCAGGCCATTATATATATATATTATATATATTTCATCGAAAATTATATTTTTAACAATAAAATATTTTCCACGTTAAAAATTACTATTTATATACATGTTAAATAAATACACGTTAAAAATTATATTTTTAACTATAAAATATTTTCCACTATAAAATATTTTATTTCATTCCACATCACACAATCAAATTTCACTACACAACAATCAAACAAACAAGTCATCCATAGTCTGTGGACGACGGGTGTCGGGTGCTGCTAAGCACCATCTGCATCCTAGTATATATTTTAACTAGAAAAGAAAATTTAAAGTGAGGAATTCTTACCTTGGGGTTCCACTCCGCCATTTCACTTTTGAACGGTTCGGATTCACTTGATATTCTAACTCAAACTTTTCCACGCTGTTCATAATAAAAATCACATTTTTAATAATGTTTTCCATACATAAAAATCATATTTTTATGTTCTCTACATATATAAAAAGATCGAATTTTTATTTTCACTTTATATACTGTAAAGATTATATTTTTATTTCACATCTCATATAATAAAAATTATATTTTTATTATGCTACATATATAAACATCATATTTTTATTATCTATACTATATAAAAATTATATTTTTATATCAATATCGTTCATATGAAAATCACTTCTTCATGTGTACAAAAATCGTTCTTTTTATATTGCTACTTCATATTGATAAAAATCCTACCTTTACTTTAAATAAAAATCCTACCTTTACTTTAAATAAAAATCCTACCTTTACTTTAAATAAAAATCCTACCTTTACTTTAAATAAAAAAATCATTCCTTTACTTTAAATAAAAATCCTACCTTTACTTTAAATAAAAAATCATTCCTTTATAAAAGTAAAAATCATTACTATATGTAATAAAGAAAATCTGATTTTATCAAAACGCTAATATATTTAAAACTGGAAAAAAATAAGGTAATGTAAATAAATAATCAAAAACTCACATTTTTACTCGGAGAAAAAAAAGGGTGTCTCGCTGGTGGTTCGAAAGGGGAAGGGAGAGTGGAGCTGAGGGGCGCTGGTCAGAGGCGGGCTCGTCAGAGGTCTGGCGGTTGTCAGTTGGGTGGCTAGGGTTTTCGCGGCTGTGGGTGCTCGCGATGGGGACTGGTGCGCAACTGGAGGGGGAGCCTCTGACCTACGGCGCTGGGGGAGGGAGGGCCGGCGACTCCGTGATGGCGGCAATCGATCGCCACTTCCATCCCCTAGGCGCGATTTCATTTCCTTTTTTTTCGTGATCGATTTTCGATCTGTCAAGGAAAGGGAGAGAGAGTGGAGTAAAGGGGGTGTTGTGTAACAACCCGTATTTTCAATAACCTGTTATAACGTAAATCGAGACAGAATTTAATTTATAAATCTGAATCAAGGGAAACGAGCTATGCCATTGCGTTCGTCACTGAAAAATACGCGAAATAGAGTCCGAGTTTTCGAAAATCGGAGTCCGTATGACCCGATTAAGGCCCAACGAAGTTTTCAGAAGAATTCAAAGTAAAAACAGATTTCAAATTCAAGTTTGAATTTGGAAATTAGGGTCAGATTGGGCCAGGCGGGAAAATTCCCGCCAGAGCACCCAAGTCGACAGCCCTGTCGACTTGGGAGTCGACTTGGTTGGACCCAAGTCGACAGCCCTGTCGACTTGGCTGTCGACTTGGTCCAGCCGTGCAGTTTTGCCTGGTGCACCATTTTGGGGTTTTGGTTAGGTTTTGGGGCCAGATTCGGTTTTAAGGGCTGAGATTGGAATTAAGGTTTAATCCTAAGGTTGAAACTAATCCTAATCTCTATAAATAAGCCCCTAACCTAACCCTAAATCATCATTATTCATTCATACAACTAAACTATGGCAAAATCACTCCTCTCATGGCCTCCACTCTCTTCATAAAATTCCTAAGTTATTTCTATGAGAGATTTTCCATGCATACAAGTGTTTTCAAGCTTGTATGAGTGTCATTAGCTTGCATTCAAGTCAAGTTTCCATATTTACATCATAAAGCAAGGGTTTTGATCATTTTGGCTCAAGGGTTTTTCTATTAGAGCTTGCATTTTGGGTCTAATTGATTGCATAAGGGCTTTGTCATATTTTTGTGTCTTCATAAGCATTGTAAGCCCTTTTCTACTTTCATATTTAAACTCTAAAGTTAAATGAATGATGCAAGTTTGGTTGATCATTATGATATGCAAGTTTGCCATGATATGCAAGTTTACCATGTCATGTTATGCAAGTTTGATATGTTATGATATGCAAGTTTGCCATGCTATGTTATGCAAGTTTGCCATGTTATGATATGCAAGTTTATCATGTTATGTTATGCAAGTATGCCATGTTATGATATGCAAGTTCACCATGTTATGCTATGCAAGTTTGTCATGTTATGATATGCAAGTTTATCATGTTATGTTATGCAAGTTTGATATGCAAGTTTGGGTTGATCATTTTGTTCATGTTATCATGTTATGCAAGCTTATCTTGGGTTTATGAGCTTAAAGCTTCAAGCTTTATGCTAAAGGTTGCATTTTGGCAACATGTAAGTTATCATATCCCTTATGATAACTTGCATGTGAGGCTAAATGCGAACTTATGGCCATTTCTACATGTCATTTATCACCATGTATCACCAATATGCTAAGTTTGGTTTTATGCATGCTTTCGAGGCCTAAAAATGTAATATGCAAGTATATGAACATATGTACATTTCATATGCCACCATATTAAACTTGTGGCTTCAACACCTTTATGTCATGATTATGCCAAGTTCCCTCTTTCTATCCTTTATGCGCTATTGCGATATGTAAGTGATGGGATTGCGTTTGGGGTTGGGTAAACTTAAAAGACATAAAAACGTAAGATTGGGAATTTACCTATTAAGTTAGGTCTACCCATTGGGAATTTACCTATTAAGTTAGGTCTACCCAAATTCTTGAAAACTTGTAATGTGTTTTGGAAACATGATGGACATGACACTTAGAAAATATAAGTGTGACCAACTCGAGGTTGGGTTGAGATTGTAGCGTAAAACTACCCGGAACCGACCGGCTTAACTAGTTGCTACAAACAATAGGACCCAATGTGAGAAGTTGGTCATGTTGTACCTTGAACCCGAGGTTAGACCAAGTTGGGGTGTAAAGCTACCCGGAACCGACCGGCTTAACTAGTAACCACAACAAGGTCTAATGTGAGAGGTTAAGGCACATTAAATTAGTTAATGCCTCATGATTAGGGTTAAGTCATGGTCCACTTAATACTTAACCAATTTGGGCTTGGTAGATTAATCAGGGTTAAGTCGTGAACTCATCGTTACACTTAACCAAGTTAATCCATGATTAGCAAGAGGGTTAAACCGTACTTAACCCACTAGAAAATCCTAGCAATGGGGGTCCACTCCAGCAGTAATCCCAAGTTTGTATAATTATGACCCTAGGGACTAGGCTAGGGTGGGGGCACGATTACTGGACTTGAGGTAAGTGACCAAAAACGACGGCAGAGTGGTACGCCGGTGTAGTTCCGGGCGGACTATGGTCGTGCACATAGTCCGAAGCCGGGGAAAACATGCACGGGTACCAGTAGATCGAGACTGTGCACTTATGTTTATGGTGTCCAGGGGTTGACACCCTAGGGCTTGATACACCCGACGGGAGCTGATCGATTAGACCGTTTGATTGGACCTCGTATTAGGGTCACTTCATATTATTGGACCTCGTATTAGGGTCATTTCATGTTATTGGGTCAAAGCTTGGACCAAGGGATCAATACGTGTTTATTCAAGTCATGTTAGTTTGCTAGTACACCTGTGGTGCAAAACCTTAAACCTGAGTATGCGATGACACCTTTATCTATCATGCCAGTATGTAGTTATCCTTATGTTCATCTCAGCTTTCATCATGACAGTTAACTTTACCAGTTTACATTGATTGTAGTAGGGCTTACTCAGTCTTTTTGACTGACCTGTTTTCTTTCGCCTCTTTTCTTCCGTTCCCCCCCCCCCAGGTTCTCAGGGTGGGAATATTGGAGCTTAGCTTGGATTTCTGATCGCTTGCTTGTGGCATTTAGCTCATGTACGGTCTTGACATGAAGCTAGCTATGGTTATCACTTATTTTGGGGATAGTACTTATGTATTTCAGTTTTTTTTCAGAGATGATTGTTTTTATCTAGACTTGTGTATTTGGAAAGTTGACATTATGTTGTACCAGACTTGTTTTGAAATAGTTTGAAATCTTCCGCTGTTTTCTTTATCTTATTTACTCTGTTTACATATATACATATGTTCTTGTTCTGCCTTGATATATCATTATGCATGTTTACCCGGTACAAACGCCCCTCCAAAGTCAGAGTGCTTGCAAGAGCCACCCTGGCGGAGGTGGGGTGTTACATTTGGTATCAGAGCATATGGTTTACGAGAAGGAACAAAAAGATTTTTAAAACTTTTGGAAAACTATTTTCAAAACCAAGTATAAAGTATTTTCCAAAGAAAAGTCTAGTTTATTTTAAAGGCTATTCCCCAAAAAGCCATTAGCAAAATTCCTTCGTTTTTCTCTGTTCTGAATCTATCTTTTTCTTCGTTTTCAGTATGGCCAATAACTTTGCCATTCCGGAGGGAGTACACGTACCTTTTTGGTATAGGAGACTTTTGGAGGCTAGAGCGACCGAAGCCGTCCCCGCAAATGTTACTCCTCCTCTGGTGGTTAATGTTTCTCCTCCTCCTCCCATAGCTGATGTTTCTCCTCCCCCTCGGCCTCCACAAGCGGATTTTGCGGAAACTTGTAAGAACTTTAAGGCGATGGGTTGCAAGAATTTCATTGGAACCGAGACTTATGTAGATGCAAGGAATTGGTTGAAAGAAACCGAAGATCTTTTTACCTTCTTTGATATAGATGACCGTAGGAAGGTTTTATTGGCAGTGTGATTGCTAAAGGAAGAAGCTGCACGTTGGTGGGTGGTCACCACCGCTACTAGGCCAATTGAGACTTGGGATGACTTTCGGGGAAAGTTTGGACTAAGGTTCCTTTCACTGAAACAAGGGGACATGACTATTAGGGAATACATAGATAAGTTTAATCAACTTGCTCGGTTCGGTTTAGACTTGGTTAACACAGCTCAGAAGAAGGCCCTATACTTTGCTCTAGGATTAAACGAGCCATTACATGGTTTAGCCATGTCTCATATACCCTTGGGGGCAACTTTCGAGAGTTTGGTGAATATGGCCCTACTCAATGAAGAGAAGTCTGAAGATAAGAAGGAAAAGAAGTGCTTTACTTGTGGAAGCTTGACTCATCTAAACAAGGATTGCAGAAAAAGGAAGGGAACTTGCTTTAACTGTGGAGAAATGGGACACTTCACTAGGGATTGCCCGAAGAAGCAAGGGCAAGGCCAGGGTCAGACTCAGCGTGCTGGACCTTCGGGAGGGCAAGTTCATGCTCTCAATGCCGCTCCAGTTCCCGATCGAGGTAGTATTTCTGTTGAAAGTCTTGTTTACATTTCTGATTTTCCTGTTCGTACTTTGTTTGATTCTGGTGCATCGCATAGTTTATTTCATCTGGTTTAGTTGGAAGTTTGCACCTAAGTACTAGTCTAGTTTATGATCCCGTGTGTGTTTCAAATCCAATTGGGGGTTCCGCCCATTTGTCTATTATCTACGTGGATTTGAAAATCTCTATCTTGAGTATAGAATTCTCGCGTGATGCTTATATTCTCGGTTTCATGGGGTATGGGTTGATTTTGGGCATGGATTGTTTGTCCAGTTTTGGGGCCATCCTTGATTTTTGAGCATAGGGTTGAGAGGCTCGTGACTCGCCTCGGTAATACCCTAAAAATTTCTAGTAACCCTATGAGTCCCATCATGATGTGTTATCTTGAATCCCTCAACTTGTCTATCGATAGTTTGCAATCGGTGAGGGTGGTCCGAGAATATCCTGATATCTTGTAACGGCTGGAAATTTCCGACTCCTCGAGAGTCGGAAATTCTGAGACGTTAGTGAAAGAATTTAGAAGGTGAGAAAGAAAAGATAGAACTAATAGAATAGAAGAAGAAGAAGAACATCAGAATCAGAGTAAACACGAAACTCACAGCGGAACGAATAACATATAATATATAACATATCTTTGAAACATAACAGTTATATATACAATAGCACTTTATCAGAGTACAACACTTACAACACAGCGGAAATAACTATAGCTATAAAATCTTGCAGCCTCCTGCTCCAAGCTCTCCAAGTATATCTGTAAATCCCGACTACTTGACTGCCCGTACAAATTTAGGCACCCAAGAGTTTAGGGAAAACAACAAAGTAAACTCCGGGTCAGTCATGGGACTGGTATGAGTAAAATAGTTTAAAACAGGTATAGGATATCTCATAAGACCATGCCGTGAATACGGAACGGGTTTTTCCCTTATGAGTATCTGAACAACTTTGACAAGCAATATCATTGTGATATTATAATAAGGTCTAAGTACAAATAGGTATCAATCTAGCAGAAACGCTTGCATCTCACGTTTTACATACATAGTATAAAATCATAAACCGCAGGGCGCTTATCGGAGAATGGATTCCAACAGACAAGGTATGGGAGCACCTTCTGAATAGTGTACTCTAGAGGTGATACACTCAGGGTTCAACAAGAACGTCTTGCAACCCGGCCACACATGACCGCTCACTCATTTAGCTTGAGTGTCGCGAATATATTGCCACCACAGTTGTAGGCCATCAAACCGTCATCCGAAGATACAGAATCAAAAAGAAGTATATATATGAATAGTCTCTAGATCGGTGACAATACACCCTGCTTGGGAATGACCCAACTAGCCATGCTGCCTAGCCCAACTTTTGTTACTTCCTGGTGTGAGGCTAGAAGCTACGTCTATCTTCAGAACATCTGATCACCATTCACTTTGAATGCCACATCGTCATACCCGCCAAATCACAAATTGACTTATCCAAAAATAACACGGGTATATAGCTAAGAGAAACGAATTCCTCCGCCACCAAACGTGAATACGTTTGAACAGATCAACTTACGCGATCCATTGGATATACTCTGTCAGACCTTCTTCCATATACGTTGTCCTGGGACTGGACAAACCGAAGGCACTATTCAGTATATCCATCTTAGTCACTGTTATCTAAGACTTATACAAAAGCCCTTGCACTTTACTCCGTCTGTAACACCCCACACCCGCTATGGTCACTCATAGAGGGAATGCCATAGCATCGGTGGAGTATTTTAGTGAATATAGAACAGAAAAATTACACCAAGACAGATATAAATAGTACTTGAAATTTTAAAACATCATCTCATAACAGCGGAAATAAACATGTCTGGTTACATCATAAAACCATGATAAAAGTCAAGTACAATATCCGTCAAAATAAAGAAGTACATAATCCCACTCTCTCATACAATAGCCATGACAAAAGAAAAGATAACTGGATAACTGGAGCTTTACATCTACCCAAGCTCCGAAAGACTGGAACAGCAATCCGATCAAGCTCTACTACTGCTAGGATCCACCGTAGGACCTGAGGGTTGGGAAAAAGATAAAAACAACGGGGTCAGACATAAGTCTGAGTGAGTCCTATAACTTTAACAATACAATCATTAAAGTAACCAGAGAAGACATAAACTTGACCCACGGTAATATCTGGGGATGAATGGCTACACTAAGCAGCTTGGTAGACTTAGAATAAACTAAGATAACCGTCAGGACGCATCTACCCACCCAAGGATAATTACTAACTGCACCACACCAGTCATTCCTACTCAAAGGTTGATCCCACCCAAGGACTTAAAAGATATAACTAGTAGTTTCATGTACCCCTAGCTGACCACATAGGTGCCGTCTGCCCCTATCTCCACTAGGTGTACCCCACTACCCCAAGCGATCGGCTCCCTAACGTAGATACCCGTGCTGGACCCACAGTGGGGTGTATCACTCCCCCTAAAGTGGCAACCCAATATTATCCACGGTGCACGGCTTATACCTACACGATGCAACAACGGCTTATCTACCAGCCCGGGCCCACACACGCATATGAAGCCCGTTGGACTTGCGTTGCCACCGCTAACCCATTTTGGCCTCTTATAGTCAAGCCCAATATGCGTGTCCCGTCACCCGACTAGAGTCGGGCCCACAAAGATACGTTTGGGATATTGGTTGAAATGGGCCCCCACAAGCTACCCACCTAAGCTTGTTACTTATCTAGTGTATCCCACTTAACCCTTTAATCATGTTTAATTACATGTTTCCACTTGGTTAAGTATTCTAATCGTATTTTTTTATTGCCACCCAAGGCAACCCACTAGATTTCCACATGCCACCCAAGGCACCCACTTAACCCCTCATGCTCTACTACATGCTTATCTGGTTAAGTGTTTCTTAATTAATTAAGACCGTGATTCTCATAAAGACCTCTCACATTAGACTATCTTTTATGACCGCTGGTTAAGCCGGTTGGGTCCGGGCAGCCTTATGTCATAACCGAGTCTAACCTCGTGTCTTTATATTAATCACGTATTTAGTTTGTGCCTAAGACCCCTCACATTGGGCTAACATTTGTAGCAACTGGTTAAGCCGGTTGTGTCCGGGCAGTTTTACGCTACAAATGAGTCCAACCTCGTGTCTTAGTCGATTAATTACACCTAATTAATCACCCCATATTAATTATCCCTAATTAATATCAAGTTTTTCATAACATGGGTAGACCTAACTCAATAGGTAAATTCCCATGGGGTAGACCTAACTCAATAGGTAAATTCCCACTTATGTTAATTTATTTTTACGGTATGCTTAATCATACCCAACCATACTTTTAATTAACATATTTATTAACCCCATCGTTCCCCACGTAAATCGTTCTCATAAAGGGAAGATCCATCACAAATATCATGGGTTAAACCAAATATTAGCATATACTTTGTCATGGGTTAAGAGGATGTCAACTTGCATATATGAGCATATATTAACCCAACTTGCATTTAAGCATACACATAACTTGCATAATTATTCACATAACTTCATAAGTATGCATAACATGTTAATCTTGCATTTAAGCATACACATAACTTGCATATTCATTCACATAACTTCATAAGCATGCATAACATGTTAATCTTGCATTTAAGCATACACATAACTTGCATATTCATTCACATAACTTCATAAGCATGCATAACATGTTAATCTTGCATTTAAGCATACACATATCTTGCATATTCATTCACATAACTTCATAAGCATGCATAACTTGTTAATCTTGCATTTAAGCATACACATAACTTGCATATTCATTCACATAACTTCATAAGCATGCATAACATGTTAATCTTGCATTTAAGCATACACATATCTTGCATATTCATTCACATAACTTCATAAGCATGCATAACTTGCATATCACATAAATCTTGCATTTAAACATATACATGACTTGCATAAGTATCCATATACTTGCATAAGCATGCATAACTTGCATATCACATTAAACTTGCATTTAAACATATACTTAACTTGCATAACTCACTTTGTTAAACATGCATAATTCCACTCATTAAATATGCATAAATTCACTTGTTAAACATGCATATACCAACTTGTTAAATATGCATAAATCAACTTGTTAAACATGCATAAACTAACTTATCAAATATGCATAATCATAGAACAACATAAAGTAACATATCATTATACATGATTCAAACTCACTAATCCGCATTTAAGACCATAAGTCTCATTACACCCAACCTACTTACTTTAACAATTAATGCTAAAGTGATAGAAACTCACCAAACTCAAGATTAGCAACCTTATGAAGTAGAATTAGTTGCTAACTATGAAGATAATGATGATTAGAGAATGATTTGAGAGGGATTTGCTTGCAACTCCTTCATGAACTAGTGAAGGCCATGCTCAAATTTCATTTTGCCATAGTTTAGTTACAAAACTTAATTATGAATGAATTAGGGTAGGGTTGGAGTCTTATTTATAGGATTAGGTGAGTGTTTTAGGCCCTTAGATTAACCCTAGATTAGATTAGGACCCTTAGATTTAGGAAATCTCTAGAACCAGCCCTCCTAGCCAGCCTGAAACCCAACCTGGTGCAACCTGGTGCACCCAGGTTCACAGAACGGTGCCACCCTGTCGACAGGCAAGTCGACAGGCATGTCGACACCCCTGTCGACAGGCCTGTCGACAGCCCTGTCGACATGGGTTGGGCGGGAAGCTTCCCGCCTGACCCCGCCTGGCCCATTCCCAATCTGAATATTTAAATTTAAATTTAAATCTGTTTTAGTTTTGAATTTTCTGCAAACTTCATTGGGCCATAACTGGGCCATACGGACTCCGATTTTCGAAAACTCGGACTCTATTTCGCGTATTTTTCCGAGACGAACGTAATGACGCAGCCGTTTCCCCTAATTCCCACATCTGAGTTTATTTATCTTGTAATTAGTGAATTTTAGTATTAACTAAAATTCGGGGTGTTACACCGTCTTCAATTTATCTTTGGCATATATTGCTCGAAACGCTTATGCCAATACAGAGTGGTTCTTTGGATAATAATCCAACCGGTCTCTCCATATTAACAACGTTAAAATGGTAAAAACTTTGATAGTCTGTGATTCAACTATCAAATGAAAACATGTCGGTGTACAAACAACGATCTTATTTCCAAATGGAAATTCGATCGATCAATCATCATATGTTCATATTTCCTTATTTCATATATTTAGAAAGTATATGTTATTAATCATTGGAAAACATTTCCATAGCTTATTTTCACATCACTATTATTTCGCAACTATCAGTCCCTAACTGTAACTAGTATGAGAACAATTCTCTAAGTATCAATCCGGAAGGTCGAAACCAACATCAGATCGTCACTTAGAAAACCGTTCAACTTACCCTCTCCAGTCAGTTTCTGAATTTGCTTAACTCTATTTCTTAAATTCTTATCATGAAAACATTTCATTTTCTATGTTTAGAAAACATATCTGACTATATTTGAAAAACATTTCCAAAACTCATTTACGGATTTCAAATGAACGTTGTATAAAACATCGTTACGCTTAATCCATTAATCGCTTATTACTTAACTATATTTCAAATCAACCTTTTCTATCGAACCACAACTATTCCTTTGTCAATTCTGAAGTCAATCAAGTTGGGGTATAATTACCTCTCAGACCTTAATTGAACAACGTCCTTTACTGTGAAATAGATGAAGCTCGTCACTCACTTTTTCCAATCATCTGTTTACGCAAATTCTCGGATTCAGGTTACGAATCTACTTCTTATATGACAACGTTTGATTATAACTATAACGTTATAATTCCTACTTCTACAATATCAAACCTGAATTATAACTTTATCTCCTAACTCGAATACTTAAACAGACACCTAATTTCTAAATCAATAACTAAACCTTGATTTAAACCCTGGAAAGTAAATAGTACTTTCCCGAATTCGCTATAATCGAATTCGACGTATAACTCTCTTTCGAGTAATCTCTATTTGATTAACTCTTCTTCGAATAACCTATATTCGATTATCTCTCTTCGAATAACTCATATTCGAAATCTCTCTCTTTTGAATAAACGATATTCGATCTCTTTCTTTCGAATATGCTATATTCGAAAATCTCCGTTCAATTTACTAATCGATAACTCCTTTCGATCAAACTAAAATCGATAACTCCTTTAACTCTATTCGAATAACTAATATTCGACTAACTCCTTTGGATCAACTCATTTGATTAACTCCTTCGAATAACTAATTCGAATAACTTACCTTCGAATAACCAATATTCGATTTACTCTAACTCGATTAACTTAATTCTAATCGATTTACTCCATTTCGATTCAACTTAATTCAAATTGATTAACTCCTTTCGAATAACTAAATTCGATTTAACTCTTCTCGAATAACTAAATTCGATTTAACTCTTCTCGAATAACTAAATTCGATTAACTCAAATTGAATAACTAATATTCAATTAACTCTTCGACTAACTCCTTTGGATTAACTAACTTCGAATAACTCCTTTGGATTAGCTAACTTCGAATAACTCCTTTGTATTAACTAACTTCGAATAACTCCTTTGGATTAACTAACTTCGAATAACTCCTTTGTATTAACTAACTTCGAGTAACTCCTTTGGATAAATTCTTCGACTAACTCCTTTGGATTAACTAACTTCGAGTACTCCTTTGGATTAACTCTTCGACTAACTCCTTCGGATTAACTAACTTCGAATAACTCCTTCGGATTAACTAACTCCGAATAACCAATATTTGATAACTCTTCTCAAATGAATAACATTTGATTTCTCCACTCGAATAAACTATATTCGATAACTCTTCTCAAATGAATAACATTTGATTTCTCCACTCGAATAAACTATATTCGATTACTCTTCTCTCGAATACACTATATTCGATAACTCTACTTCGGATAAGTGATATTCGACAACTCTGCTCGATTAACTCTACTTGGATAACTCTAACTGATCAACTCTAACTGGTCAACTCTAACTGGTCAACTCTAACTGGTTTAACCTAACTGGTTTAACCTAACTGGTTAACTCTAACTGGTTAACTCAACTGGTTAACTCTACTGGTTTAACCTAACTGATCAACTCTAACTGGTCAACTCTAACTGGTCAACTCTAACTGGTCAACTCTAACTGGTTAACTCAACTTGTTTAACCTAACTGGTTTAACCTAACTGGTTAACTCTAACTGGTTAACTCAACTGGTTAACTCTACTGGTTTAACTCTACTAGTTTAACCTAACTGGTTAACTCGTCTTGATTAACTGAACAAATCCACTTAGTTTAACTTAGCTAATTCACGTTGATTAACTCTAACCGATTCACTTAGTTTAACTCAACTAATTCACTTCGATTAACCACTTAGTTAACTTAACTAATTCACTTCGATTAACCACTTAGTTTAACTTAACTAATTCACTTCGATTAACTCGACCAATTCACTTGGTTAACTCCTATTTATTTAACAAATAAATATCTCCTTTAGTTTAATTCTATTTATTTAATCTCTAAATAAATATCCTTTATATTTCTTTTAACGAATATAATTCCTTTATATTTTGATTAACAAATATATCCCCTTATATTCGATTAACATATATATTCCCTTGTATTTGATTTAAAAATATAATTCTTTTATATTTGTTTTACCAACTATATTCCTTTATATTCAGAATCCTTTTTCTTATATATATATAATCCCTTGATTTTATATAAATAAACTATATTTCAAAATATACTTTGAAAACCCCTCTCCTACATTCTGGTATTTCTCATGGTATTTAACACACCATATAACAACGATAAATATCATCCCACCACACATAATCACACAGATTATATACATCACATTATATATCACAATATAAAAATCACCGTAAAATAACTGTTGAGGAATCCTGTTGGATTCCTCCAACCTGTTTCCCTGCACCACAGATGTTAGACAACACCAGTAAAATATCCTGATAAACAGAATCAACATATAACTATTTGACGGTTTATATATATATATAATCTCTACTAACTGACTAGCAGTTCAATCAAACAGTCCACACACAGTGAAACAGTCAAACAGAAAATATTTTAACAGTTCTAAGAATACAACGTGAAAACAAAACTGTTTAGAGTTTGTGAGATTTACTCACATTTGACGATCATCGTCAATGACGATAATCATCGCTTTATTCAGCTGGACAATTTATTTTGCTATAAATTGTAACGAACTCCAATCGACTCGCGGTCAGTTTCAGCGTGTAGTGCTCGTCCATACGATCCCAACGCAACTCACGGTTCGTCAATCTGATATCGTACGGAGCAGATATTCAATTTACAAGTATGTATATAAAAATGAAATTTAAAACTTGGACCTTCGTTTTCAACCGGGCCTTACCCTTCTAATTAGTCGGCCCATTACCTTATTTAACCCGTCCCTACTCAGACCCTTCTTCCTCGAATTAAGTTCGCTTCATGGAGAAAATAAACCCCCTTTTTACCGCCACTTTGACCGGCCGTGCTCCCTCCTCCGTCCATCAATCCTCGGCGCCGCCTCCACCAAATAACTCCACGGCCAACACCGCACCCAGCTAACACCTCACCATCAAACTCGATGCCACCCCGAAATCCCGTCCGTCGAGACCGTACAGTGGATACCGAACCACCCTATCTTCGAAAGCTCCAACAAGATCACAACAGGTGCTAAATCCTACAACGAGCTTGAATCTGATATCGAAACAAACTAAAACTCCATGAATCTCCAACCATGTCGAGCCCTAGCCGACGTTTTGAGTTTCCAGCGATGTGGAATAGCGTCGAACCCCTCAATGTATACACTAGATCGAAGCTTAACCTTCCAGGAGTTCAAAACTTCTTAGAGAATGATTTTTAGAAATTTCTTTGTATTGTTTGTGATTTTTCTTGTGGAAAAATGTTTGCTGTGTTGTTCATAACGTGTGTATATATATTGTATAAGGGTAGGTAGAAATTATGGTTGAGAAGAGGTGCTGCGTGGCCCTCCAATTACCCAAGAAAATATTGGGATATTTTATTTTGGTTTTATTTACTTTATTTTCTCGATTAAATACTTGTTTGCGGTCCTTAAAAATCTCTACGACTACGTACGATACCAAAAAATCACCAAACTGGACATGTAGCTAGAGTTCGACATTACGGTCCCAACGAAACTGGTTTCGTCGAATTCCGACTCCGTATGCTCACGCAGCATATTTTTAACTGTCAAAATACTGACTGTTTTACACTCTAAAAATCCGTACGGTCACACAGTGACTCTAAAAATCACGAAACTTGGAATCTAACAACTATTTGACATTGCGGATCCAACAAAACTGATTTCGTCGAATTCCGACTTCGTATGCAAAAGTGGCTATTTTTAACGCTCTAAATAGCCTATTTAAATATATAAATATATTTAAATATAATTAAATTAAATATTTAAAATTAATTATTATCGTCTGTATTCACAGTGTAATGCCGTACAGCTCTAGACTATTCCTGTATATATTTACAACTCGATATTACCTTGTCAGAGTTATATCGACGCTCGATTCCTATTTAAATCCCTATTTAAAATATAATTAAATCGTTGTGGTCAGGGCGCTGCATTTCTGATATTTTGATTTGGACGTAACTCAAAATCCACACGACGAAATTCCGATCTCTCTCTTCCACTAGAAAGATATACTCCACCAGCTCCACACGTTTCTTGTTTCACAGCAATCCGATTTAAAACGAACCCTGTACATCCACTTGAAGTCTAAATCGCCAAATAACGAACTGTCGCGTCGTTACGCGCTCTATTTTAATTATAATATAATTAATACGTTTTAACGTCGATTATTAAATCGATTCGTTATTCAAATTCAATTCTAAACTGAATTAAATATTTTAGCTGATCCAGTTCACACAGTATTGTGAATTCGGTGATTTCCGATTATTTCGACATTATAATATATTATTATATTATTTATTTTAATTAAATATTCAATATTATTTAATTCAAGTTATCGATATCGCCCAATCGATATTTAATAATTAAATAAGTTAATTATTCGACAGCTAACAAAACACGCCATTACAGACTTCCCCACTTAAAATAATTTCGTCCTCGAAATTGCTAAGTTAGAGGTTGACCTTATATATTGGAACTCCTAAGATTGGTTTACCCCTTATTTCTAATTTCAACCGAACCACTTAATATTGACTAAAATATTTATTCTTCCGACTAACTAAAATTTTCAAAAATTCTGAAAATTTTCTAACAGTTTACATTTTCGGAAAATTTAGCCATAACCTCCTTTGTACAGCCCTATCGGTAAAACCACAACTCGCCTCTCTAGGCCATCTCCAACCCAAAAGAAAATCAAACAGCCAAACGGCTTGCCAATTCAGTTCATAAATCTCATGCTTATACAAAATATAAACTTGTACCTTTTTGTCGGGCATATCAACTCTTATCACTTCCACCTGTTATCAACCCAACATATACCAATGTCATCTCAATCCAACCTTCAACTCAAACACTTGGTTCTATCCAAGTCAAGTTCTATTCAAACTCCAATATCAGATTTCAAACTCTTAACCCATCAACTTAGTTTCAATCCAGATTATTCTCTAACCAAATCCCGATTTATTTAACTTGGTTCAAGTTAAATTTTAATTTACTTATTTGTTTTTACCATCTTGATTCATTTAACTTAAAAAGTTAAATTTTAAATTTCAAGATTTAAATTCCTGGGTTTTTTCCAAGTCAATTTCAAATCCTAACACCAATTCAAAACCTTTGAATTTCTAAATAACTTGTTTTCTCAACACAATTTGAAAACAAAACCCTTGGTAGTAATCCACCACTTAGAAACTCGAAAATCACACCGACGATGTATCGATCCATCCTCGGAATTATTTTCCAGTTATCCAGGTGAGTTAGATACTATATTTATTTCAAATTGAAAAACATTTTCAAAATCTCCTAGGAACTTAAAATTTACTTATTTTAATTCCAAATTCTGATTTAAATTCAGATTTTAATTTAACTGATTCCACGTATTTTACTTATAGGAATTCTTATTGGTTATATATATAACCATTTAATTTATAATCTTACTCGATTATAATAACAACCAATATATCTAATATATTAAAATTTTGATATATATATATATATATATATATTTTTATATCAAAATATACTTTGGGTAATGTTAAATTCACTTACCCTTTTTCAAAACATATCGTGACGACCCATCGTATTCAAGTGTTTATTTACTCCTACCGATACAGTGGATCAAACTGATCGACCAGAACTCATAAACAACTCAGCCAATGAATCTCCACAATATAAAACCATTTTATATCAAATACAAATACGCACTCATATATATACACTCAATTTCAGTCTAGGGTATTACTAACCCTATCTCTACCGAGTCACGCCACAGAGCCAAGTAATTCTTAACTTAAGCTCTGATACCAACTGTAACGGCTGGAAATTTCCGACTCCTCGAGAGTCGGAAATTCTGAGACGTTAGTGAAAGAATTTAGAAGGTGAGAAAGAAAAGATAGAACTAATAGAATAGAAGAAGAAGAAGAACATCAGAATCAGAGTAAACACGAAACTCACAGCGGAACGAATAACATATAATATATAACATATCTTTGAAACATAACAGTTATATATACAATAGCACTTTATCAGAGTACAACACTTACAACACAGCGGAAATAACTATAGCTATAAAATCTTGCAGCCTCCTGCTCCAAGCTCTCCAAGTATATCTGTAAATCCCGACTACTTGACTGCCCGTACAAATTTAGGCACCCAAGAGTTTAGGGAAAACAACAAAGTAAACTCCGGGTCAGTCATGGGACTGGTATGAGTAAAATAGTTTAAAACAGGTATAGGATATCTCATAAGACCATGCCGTGAATACGGAACGGGTTTTTCCCTTATGAGTATCTGAACAACTTTGACAAGTAATATCATTGTGATATTATAATAAGGTCTAAGTACAAATAGGTATCAATCTAGCAGAAACGCTTGCATCTCACGTTTTACATACATAGTATAAAATCATAAACCGCAGGGCGCTTATCGGAGAATGGATTCCAACAGACAAGGTATGGGAGCACCTTCTGAATAGTGTACTCTAGAGGTGATACACTCAGGGTTCAACAAGAACGTCTTGCAACCCGGCCACACATGACCGCTCACTCATTTAGCTTGAATGTCGCGAATATATTGCCACCACAGTTGTAGGCCATCAAACCGTCATCCGAAGATACAGAATCAAAAAGAAGTATATATATGAATAGTCTCTAGATCGGTGACAATACACCCTGCTTGGGAATGACCCAACTAGCCATGCTGCCTAGCCCAACTTTTGTTACTTCCTGGTGTGAGGCTAGAAGCTACGTCTATCCAGAACATCTGATCACCATTCACTTTGAATGCCACATCGTCATACCCGCCAAATCACAAATTGACTTATCCAAAAATAACACGGGTATATAGCTAAGAGAAACGAATTCCTCCGCCACCAAACGTGAATACGTTTGAACAGATCAACTTACGCGATCCATTGGATATACTCTGTCAGACCTTCTTCCATATACGTTGTCCTGGGACTGGACAAACCGAAGGCACTATTCAGTATATCCATCTTAGTCACTGTTATCTAAGACTTATACAAAAGCCCTTGCACTTTACTCCGTCTTCAATTTATCTTTGGCATATATTGCTCGAAACGCTTATGCCAATACAGAGTGGTTCTTTGGATAATAATCCAACCGGTCTCTCCATATTAACAACGTTAAAATGGTAAAAACTTTGATAGTCTGTGATTCAACTATCAAATGAAAACATGTCAGTGTACAAACAACGATCTTATTTCCAAATGGAAATTCGATCGATCAATCATCATATGTTCATATTTCCTTATTTCATATATTTAGAAAATATATGTTATTAATCATTGGAAAACATTTCCATAGCTTATTTTCACATCACTATTATTTCGCAACTATCAGTCCCTAACTGTAACTAGTATGAGAACAATTCTTTAAGTATCAATCCGGAAGGTCGAAACCAACATCAGATCGTCACTTAGAAAACCGTTCAACTTACCCTCTCCAGTCAGTTTCTGAATTTGCTTAACTCTATTTCTTAAATTCTTATCATGAAAACATTTCATTTTCTATGTTTAGAAAACATATCTGACTATATTTGAAAAACATTTCCAAAACTCATTTACGGATTTCAAATGAACGTTGTATAAAACATCGTTACGCTTAATCCATTAATCGCTTATTACTTAACTATATTTCAAATCAACCTTTTCTATCGAACCACAACTATTCCTTTGTCAATTCTGAAGTCAATCAAGTTGGGGTATAATTACCTCTCAGACCTTAATTGAACAACGTCCTTTACTGTGAAATAGATGAAGCTCGTCACTCACTTTTTCCAATCATCTGTTTACGCAAATTCTCGGATTCAGGTTACGAATCTACTTCTTATATGACAACGTTTGATTATAACTATAACGTTATAATTCCTACTTCTACAATATCAAACCTGAATTATAACTTTATCTCCTAACTCGAATACTTAAACAGACACCTAATTTCTAAATCAATAACTAAACCTTGATTTAAACCCTGGAAAGTAAATAGTACTTTCCCGAATTCGCTATAATCGAATTCGACGTATAACTCTCTTTCGAGTAATCTCTATTTGATTAACTCTTCTTCGAATAACCTATATTCGATTATCTCTCTTCGAATAACTCATATTCGAAATCTCTCTCTTTTGAATAAACGATATTCGATCTCTTTCTTTCGAATATGCTATATTCGAAAATCTCCGTTCAATTTACTAATCGATAACTCCTTTCGATCAAACTAAAATCGATAACTCCTTTAACTCTATTCGAATAACTAATATTCGACTAACTCCTTTGGATCAACTCATTTGATTAACTCCTTCGAATAACTAATTCGAATAACTTACCTTCGAATAACCAATATTCGATTTACTCTAACTCGATTAACTTAATTCTAATCGATTTACTCCATTTCGATTCAACTTAATTCAAATTGATTAACTCCTTTCGAATAACTAAATTCGATTTAACTCTTCTCGAATAACTAAATTCGATTTAACTCTTCTCGAATAACTAAATTCGATTAACTCAAATTGAATAACTAATATTCAATTAACTCTTCGACTAACTCCTTTGGATTAACTAACTTCGAATAACTCCTTTGGATTAGCTAACTTCGAATAACTCCTTTGTATTAACTAACTTCGAATAACTCCTTTGGATTAACTAACTTCGAATAACTCCTTTGTATTAACTAACTTCGAGTAACTCCTTTGGATAAATTCTTCGACTAACTCCTTTGGATTAACTAACTTCGAGTACTCCTTTGGATTAACTCTTCGACTAACTCCTTCGGATTAACTAACTTCGAATAACTCCTTCGGATTAACTAACTCCGAATAACCAATATTCGATAACTCTTCTCAAATGAATAACATTTGATTTCTCCACTCGAATAAACTATATTCGATAACTCTTCTCAAATGAATAACATTTGATTTCTCCACTCGAATAAACTATATTCGATTACTCTTCTCTCGAATACACTATATTCGATAACTCTACTTCGGATAAGTGATATTCGACAACTCTGCTCGATTAACTCTACTTGGATAACTCTAACTGATCAACTCTAACTGGTCAACTCTAACTGGTCAACTCTAACTGGTCAACTCTAACTGGTTTAACCTAACTGGTTTAACCTAACTGGTTAACTCTAACTGGTTAACTCAACTGGTTAACTCTACTGGTTTAACCTAACTGATCAACTCTAACTGGTCAACTCTAACTGGTCAACTCTAACTGGTCAACTCTAACTGGTTAACTCAACTGGTTTAACCTAACTGGTTTAACCTAACTGGTTAACTCTAACTGGTTAACTCAACTGGTTAACTCTACTGGTTTAACTCTACTAGTTTAACCTAACTGGTTAACTCGTCTTGATTAACTGAACAAATCCACTTAGTTTAACTTAGCTAATTCACGTTGATTAACTCTAACCGATTCACTTAGTTTAACTCAACTAATTCACTTCGATTAACCACTTAGTTAACTTAACTAATTCACTTCGATTAACCACTTAGTTTAACTTAACTAATTCACTTCGATTAACTCGACCAATTCACTTGGTTAACTCCTATTTATTTAACAAATAAATATCTCCTTTAGTTTAATTCTATTTATTTAATCTCTAAATAAATATCCTTTATATTTCTTTTAACGAATATAATTCCTTTATATTTTGATTAACAAATATATCCCCTTATATTCGATTAACATATATATTCTCTTGTATTTGATTTACAAATATAATTCTTTTATATTTGTTATACCAACTATATTCCTTTATATTCAGAATCCTTTTTCTTATATATATATATAATCCCTTGATTTTATATAAATAAACTATATTTCAAAATATACTTTGAAAACCCCTCTCCTACATTCTGGTATTTCTCATGGTATTTAACACACCGTATAACAACGATAAATATCGTCCCACCACACATAATCACGCAGATTATATACATCACATTATATATCACAATATAAAAATCACCGTAAAATAACTGTTGAGGAATCCTGTTGGATTCCTCCAACCTGTTTCCCTGCACCACAGATGTTAGACAACACCAGTAAAATATCCTGATAAACAGAATCAACATATAACTATTTGACGGTTTATATATATATATATATATATGTACATATATATATATATATATAATCTCTACTAACTGACTAGCAGTTCAATCAAACAGTCCACACACAGTGAAACAGTCAAACAGAAAATATTTTAACAGTTCTAAGAATACAACGTGAAAACAAAACTGTTTAGAGTTTGTGAGATTTACTCACATTTGACGATCATCGTCAATGACGATAATCATCGCTTTATTCAGCTGGACAATTTATTTTGCTATAAATTGTAACGAACTCCAATCGACTCGCGGTCAGTTTCAGCGTGTAGTGCTCGTCCATACGATCCCAATGCAACTCACGGTTCGTCAATCTGATATCGTACGGAGCAGATATTCAATTTACAAGTATGTATATAAAAATGAAATTTAAAACTTGGACCTTCGTTTTCAACCGGGCCTTACCCTTCTAATTAGTCGGCCCATTACCTTATTTAACCCGTCCCTATTCAGACCCTTCTTCCTCGAATTAAGTTCGCTTCCTGGAGAAAATAAACCCCCTTTTTACCGCCACTTTGACCGGCCGTGCTCCCTCCTCCGTCCATCAATCCTCGGCGCCGCCTCCACTAAATAACTCCACGGCCAACACCGCACCCAGCTAACACCTCACCATCAAACTCGATGCCACCCCGAAATCCCATCCGTCGAGACCGTAAAGTGGATACCGAACCACCCTATCTTCAAAAGCTCCAACAAGATCACAACAGGTGCTAAATCCTACAACGAGCTTGAATCTGATATCGAAACAAACTAAAACTCCATGAATCTCCAACCATGTCGAGCCCTAGCCGACGTTTTGAGTTTCCAGCGATGTGGAATAGCGTCGAACCCCTCAATGTATACACTAGATCGAAGCTTAACCTTCCAGGAGTTCAAAACTTCTTAGAGAATGATTTTTAGAAATTTCTTTGTATTGTTTGTGATTTTTCTTGTGGAAAAATGTTTGCTGTGTTGTTCATAACGTGTGTATATATATTGTATAAGGGTAGGTAGAAATTATGGTTGAGAAGAGGTGCTGCGTGGCCCTCCAATTACCCAAGAAAATATTGGGATATTTTATTTTGGTTTTATTTACTTTATTTTCTCGATTAAATACTTGTTTGCGGTCCTTAAAAATCTCTACGACTACGTACGATACCCAAAAATCACCAAACTGGACATGTAGCTAGAGTTCGACATTACGGTCCCAACGAAACTGGTTTCGTCGAATTCCGACTCCGTATGCTCACGCAACATATTTTTAACTGTCAAAATACTGACTGTTTTACACTCTAAAAATCCGTACGGTCACACAGTGACTCTAAAAATCACGAAACTTGGAATCTAACAACTATCTGACATTGCGGATCCAACAAAAATGATTTCGTCGAATTCCGACTTCGTATGCAAAAGTGGCTATTTTTAACGCTCTAAATAGCCTATTTAAATATATAAATATATTTAAATATAATTAAATTAAATATTTAAAATTAATTATTATCGTCTGTATTCACAGTGTAATGCCGTACAGCTCTAGACTATTCCTGTATATATTTACAACTCGATATTACCTTGTCAGAGTTATATCGACGCTCGATTCCTATTTAAATCCCTATTTAAAATATAATTAAATCGTTGTGGTCAGGGCGCTGCATTTCTGATATTTTGATTTGGACGTAACTCAAAATCCACACGACGAAATCCCGATCTCTCTCTTCCACTAGAAAGATATACTCCACCAGCTCCACACGTTTCTTGTTTCACAGCAATCCAATTTAAAACGAACCCTGTACATCCACTTGAAGTCTAAATCGCCAAATAACGAACTGTCGCGTCGTTACGCGCTCTATTTTAATTATAATATAATTAATACGTTTTAACGTCAATTATTAAATCGATTCGTTATTCAAATTCAATTCTAAACTGAATTAAATATTTTAGCTGATCCAATTCACACAGTATTGTGAATTCGGTGATTTCCGATTATTTCGACATTATAATATATTATTATATTATTTATTTTAATTAAATATTCAATATTATTTAATTCAAGTTATCGATATCGCCCAATCGATATTTAATAATTAAATAAGTTAATTATTCGACAGCTAACAAAACGCGCCATTACATATCTTGGGTGAAGTGAAGGGGGTTACCCCTAAACGAGAGATAGATTTCCGCATTTATCTGGTTGATAATGCCAAGATAGTTTCGTGGCCGGTTAGGCACATGGCCCCACAAGATGAGGGTTAAGAAAGCAAGTCAAGGAGTTGTTTGAGAAGAACTTCATTAGACGAAGTATATCTGAATGGGGAGCGCCTGTAGTATTTACTACCAAGGCAGATGGTTCTCTTCGACTTTGTGTTGATTATCGTGATTTAAACAAAGAGAATAGACAACCATTGCCAAGGATCGATGATTTGTTTGATCAGCTTGTAGGAACATCTGTTTTCTCTTGATCTTGCTACTGGATTCCATCAGCTCAGAGTAGCTGAGGATAGTATAGGCAAAACTGCGTTCAGAACTCCAGATGGATTCTTAGAATGGCTGGTCATGCCATTCGGTTTGACTAATGCACCCGCCTACTTCGTGGACTTGATGAGTAGGGTGTCTAGGGAATTCCTGAACGAGTTTGTGGTAGTCCTTGTAGACGACATCCTGACTTTCTTAAAGAATGAGGAAGAACATGCTAGACATCTCAAGGAGGTGATGGATACGCTTAGAGCGCATCAGTTGAAAGCCAAGTCCTCCAAATGTCATTTTGGAGAAAAAGGAGATAGATTTCTTGGGCACATAGTTTCTAAGCAAGGCTTAGCGGTGGATCCCGCTAAAGTGGTCGCGGTTCAAGACCAGAAATCTCCGACGAGGACAATTGAAGTAAGAAGTTCTCTCAGTTTAATTAGTTAGTTAGCGTCCCTTGAGCTTAGACCTACCCTTCTGGATCAAGTAGGGACTTCGCAGAAAGAAGACCCGCAGTTAGTCGAGATCATGGACAAGTTGATTCGAGGCGAGATGATAAGTCACCTCGCTATAGATGACAAGGGATGGCTAAGACGCGATGAGAGAAAGAAGGTTCTTAAAGATGCACATCACTCGAGGAGATGGCCGAGTTTGTCCCAAGGTGCATGTTGTGCCAACAGGTTAAAGGCTGAGTCATAGAAGCCCGGTGGGCTATTATATCCATTGGAGGTCCCCGCAATGGAAGAGGGAAAAGCGTCACGAAGGATTTCGTGGATGGACTGCCTAGATCAAGAAAGGGAATAAGAGCATGTGGGTCATAGTAGGTAGACTCACAAAGAGTGCTCATTTCACTCCGGTAAAGAGCGAAAGGACTGCATCATAACTAGCGACAGTTTACTTTCAAGAAATAAAGCGGTTGCACGGGGTTCCCTAAAGGATAGTTAGTAACCATGACTCAATTTTCACTAGCCAGTTTTGGGAATAGTCTACGAGAAGTCATGGGCAAGCGACTGAATCTAAGTACGACCTATCATTCACAGGCGGATGGTTCAATTCGTTCAAGCATGAGTTATAGAAAATCACGTTAGTAAGAGCAATTGGCAACGTGGGTTGGTATTTTCAAGAAAATTTCTGCTGCGTGGAATACTTTATAGTAAGTAAACGAGATCCAGGATTCAGTAGTGAATTTTGGAGAGCTTGCATGAAACCATGAGGTCATAGTTATGCCAAGAATGATAGAAGAGTAAGTGAAAGAGGAAGACGAGAGGCGACAATGAAATGGGTTCCAACTCATATTTGGAAATAAGAGTTAAGAAGCTAAGAAATCATGAGGTAAAAGACGGTCAAAGCACAGTGGAGTTAAGCTCAAGGAAACGTGACTTAGAAGATTGAAGGCTGGATACGCGCATCATATCTCTTTCTAAGAGTATATCCTTGATCCTTGTTTTCCTGTAGAGCTTACTCGCATGTTATCTTTTACGTATATCCTCTCGGTCCTATTTCTGTCGGGAGGTATGACTTATTGGCTAGTAATACATGTCAGGGTTTGGAGGGGTCCGTTAGGTTGACTAAACCTTTTGGGCTTTTATAGAATATGGGTTGGGTTAGGAAGGGATTTCTTGTAATCCAAAAAGGAGTATATCTTGCTTATCTTCCCGATCTCTTTGTAGCATATCTTTCTTTTGCTATCTATATCGTGTTAACCTTGTCATGAGAACCTTAGGTAGAAACCCTTTGGATGAAACATGTGTTTGAAACATGTTATGCTTGATGTTTGGAAGTGGTTGCAAGTGTTTGCAAGTGGTTACTCGTGGATGCATTATACACGTTAGGCACTAGATCGGCTCACACACTCCTCGTATTGCATATGCATGAGTGTTTACGCTTATTCATGGATGAAAATTTTTGTGTTATCACATGGATGTTGCATATGGATGTATGTTATGTGCACACATATAGATGTTATACATTATGTTAGGAATTGCATACATATGGATTCATTTCACTCACATAATTTGCATTGATGATATTTGCATTAGATAAGTACATACACACACACCTTTGCATATGTTCATACAACATTTAGAATCTTGTAAGGACAATGATTGCTCGTGGATGATGTTTTGAGTAGATGGATGTTGGATGGTAGAATATGTTCTTCCTAACTTAGAGATTTCGGGGACGAAATCCTTTAAGGAGGGGAGAATGTAACAACCCGTATTTTCAATAACCTGTTATAACGTAAATCGAGGCAGAATTTAATTTATAAATCTGAATCAAGGGAAACAGGCTATGCCATTGCGTTCGTCTCGGAAAAATACGCGAAATAGAGTCCGAGTTTTCGAAAATCGGAGTCCGTATGACCCGATTAAGGCCCAACGAAGTTTTCAGAAAAATTCAAAGTAAAAACAGATTTCAAATTCAAGTTTGAATTTGGAAATTAGGGTCAGATTGGGCCAGGCGGGAAAATTCCCGCCAGAGCACCCAAGTCGACAGCCCTGTCGACTTGGGAGTCGACTTGGTTGGACCCAAGTCGACAGCCCTGTCGACTTGGCTGTCGACTTGGTCCAGCCGGGCAGTTTTGCCTGGTGCACCATTTTGGGGTTTTGGTTAGGTTTTGGGGCCAGATTCGGTTTTAAGGGCTGAGATTGGAATTAGGTTTAATCCTAAGGTTGAAACTAATCCTAATCTCTATAAATAAGCCCCTAACCTAACCCTAAATCATCATTATTCATTCATACAACTAAACTATGGCAAAATCACTCCTCTCATGGCCTCCACTCTCTTCATAAAATTCCTAAGTTATTTCTATGAGAGATTTTCCATGCATACAAGTGTTTTCAAGCTTGTATGAGTGTCATTAGCTTGCATTCAAGTCAAGTTTCCATATTTACATCATAAAGCAAGGGTTTTGATCATTTTGGCTCAAGGGTTTTTCTATTAGAGCTTGCATTTTGGGTCTAATTGATTGCATAAGGGCTTTGTCATATTTTTGTGTCTTCATAAGCATTGTAACCCCTTTTCTACTTTCATATTTAAACTCTAAAGTTAAATGAATGATGCAAGTTTGGTTGATCATTATGATATGCAAGTTTGCCATGATATGCAAGTTTACCATGTCATGTTATGCAAGTTTGATATGTTATGATATGCAAGTTTGCCATGCTATGTTATGCAAGTTTGCCATGTTATGATATGCAAGTTTATCATGTTATGTTATGCAAGTATGCCATGTTATGATATGCAAGTTCACCATGTTATGCTATGCAAGTTTGCCATGTTATGATATGCAAGTTTATCATGTTATGTTATGCAAGTTTGATATGCAAGTTTGGGTTGATCATTTTGTTCATGTTATCATGTTATGCAAGCTTATCTTGGGTTTATGAGCTTAAAGCTTCAAGCTTTATGCTAAAGGTTGCATTTTGGCAACATGTAAGTTATCATATCCCTTATGATAACTTGCATGTGAGGCTAAATGCGAACTTATGGCCATTTCTACATGTCATTTATCACCATGTATCACCAATATGCTAAGTTTGGTTTTATGCATGCTTTTGAGGCCTAAAAATGTAATATGCAAGTATATGAACATATGTACATTTCATATGCCACCATGTTAAACTTGTGGCTTCAACACCTTTATGTCATGATTATGCCAAGTTCCCTCTTTCTATCCTTTATGCGCTATTGCGATATGTAAGCGATGGGATTGCGTTTGGGGTTGGGTAAACTTAAAAGACATAAAAACGTAAGATTGGGAATTTACCTATTAAGTTAGGTCTACCCATTGGGAATTTACCTATTAAGTTAGGTCTACCCAAATTCTTGAAAACTTGTAATGTGTTTTGGAAACATGATGGACATGACACTTAGAAAATATAAGTGTGACCAACTCGAGGTTGGGTTGAGTTTGTAGCGTAAAACTACCCGGAACCGACCGGCTTAACTAGTTGCTACAAACAATAGGACCCAATGTGAGAAGTTGGTCATGTTGTACCTTGAACCCGAGGTTAGACCAAGTTGGGGTGTAAAGCTACCCGGAACCGACCGGCTTAACTAGTAACCACAACAAGGTCTAATGTGAGAGGTTAAGGCACATTAAATTAGTTAATGCCTCATGATTAGGGTTAAGTCATGGTCCACTTAATACTTAACCAATTTGGGCTTGGTAGATTAATCAGGGTTAAGTCGTGAACTCATCGTTACACTTAACCAAGTTAATCCATGATTAGCAAGAGGGTTAAACCGTACTTAACCCACTAGAAAATCCTAGCAATGGGGGTCCACTCCAGCAGTAATCCCAATTTTGTATCATTATGACCCTAGGGACTAGGCTAGGGTGGGGGCACGATTACCGGACTTGAGGTAAGTGACCAAAAACGACGGCAGAGTGGTACGCCGGTGTAGTTCCGGGCGGACTATGGTCGTGCACATAGTCCGAAGCCGGGGGAAACATGCACGGGTACCAGTAGATCGAGACTGTGCACTTTTGTTTATGGTGTCCAGGGGTTGACACCCTAGGGCTTGATACACCCGACGGGAGACCCTGCACAGTCTGACTACAATTATGTTTGGGCCGCATTGACACCAACACGCGACGAGTTAGGCTTAGGGAGCCGATCGATTAGACCGTTTGATTGGACCTCGTATTAGGGTCACTTCATATTATTGGACCTCGTATTAGGGTCATTTCATGTTATTGGGTCAAAGCTTGGACCAAGGGATCAATACGTGTTTATTCAAGTCATGTTAGTTTGCTAGTACACCTGTGGTGCAAAACCTTAAACCTGAGTATGCGATGACACCTTTATCTATCATGCCAGTATGTAGTTATCCTTATGTTCATCTCAGCTTTCATCATGACAGTTAACTTTACCAGTTTACATTGATTGTAGTAGGGCTTACTCAGTCTTTTTGACCGACCTGTTTTCTTTCGCCTCTTTTCTTCCGTTTCCCCCCCCCCCCCCCCCCCCCAGGTTCTCAGGGTGGGAATATTGGAGCTTAGCTTGGATTTCTGATCGCTTTCTTGTGGGATTTAGCTCATGTACGGTCTTGACATGAAGCTAGCTATGGTTATCACTTATTTTGGGGATAGTACTTATGTATTTCAGTTTTTTTTTCAGAGATGATTGTTTTTATCTAGACTTGTGTATTTGGAAAGTTGACATTATGTTGTACCAGACTTGTTTTGAAATAGTTTGAAATCTTCCGCTGTTTTCTTTATCTTATTTACTCTGTTTACATATATACATATGTTCTTGTTCTACCTTGATATATCATTATGCATGTTTACCCGGTACAAACGCCCCTCCAAAGTCAGAGTGCTTGCAAGAGCCACCCTGGCGGAGGTGGGGTGTTACATGTTGACTAGTTTAATTATACATATATTTAATTAATTTAATTTTCTAAAAGTAACCTTTTATTTCGAACTCCAAATCGAACCCACCGACTGTCGTAAGCCAGTTTGGTCGTTTCGATCATTTTTCGTCAAAATCAAAATATAACTCTATATATATTGAATTTGAACGCGCATTTCAATTTACCAGGGTCACATACGGATTCTAAAAATTCCCGAAAAATATTTTCTAGCTTCGTATTGACGATACAGTCCTAACCAAACTAATTTCGTCAAATTATGAGATCGTTTGAAAAATGACCATTTTCCAGTCGATTAAAATCAACTAAAACTGGTCAAACGCGTTTTCCTTTGCCACGCTCACATATTGATCCAGAAAATTATGAATTTTGAAACCTAGCAATAATTTGATATTCCGGTTCCAACAAAAGTGGTTTCGTCGAAAACAGAGGTCATTTGCAAAATTTCCATTTTCAAGGGCTAGAATTCCATAGCGACTATTCTGATTTTTCAACTGGACTTAACTTTTGATTCCCGCTATGAAATTTCAATTTTTCGGATTCGTTGGAAAGATATTCTCAATTAGATTCTATTATTTTTGTTTTCACTAAAATCCGGTTTATTTTGAATCCTGTACATTCATTTGAAATTTGAAATCGAATTTTCAAACTACCGCGCCATTTCCAATTCCTTTTATAATTTAAAATAAATTTTTATATTCTAACGACGATCTATATAAATATATACGTTCTAATTCTATTCAAAATAAATTTCTCATCATTATTATTTAAAATAATTCATTTTAAATATTCAAAATTCACTAAAATTGCCAAAATAAAATTTTTAAATTGGCTCGGATTTCCGGGTTGTGACATGAAAAGTTTATTATGCATATGCTTGTTGATGTCATGTTGGGAGATATGGTAATGCAAAATACTGGGATGAAACTAAGCTAGCTGAAATATAGTATCATTCAAACACAAATGCAATGTGACTGTCTTAATATTGATGCTAAAACAACATATAAACCCTCCATAAATTCAAACACAAGTGAAATGGAAGTTACCCACACGGATACTAACCATACTGTACCACATTGCATGAATATAAGTTGTTGCCACAATTCTTCCTACAAAATTCAACAGTGTCAATTGCATGATTCAACCAAATAAACCTTCTCATACTTTTCGACAAAAACTCTTCTTGCACAAAGGCTTTTGTTCATGCATGTGATGACGAACGTAACCTGCTTCTGACTTCAAATAGTAACTTAATTATGACAACGACTTATTCACCAAATATACATCAACTATAATTCACCAAGTATAGTTAGGTTCTCCAACGATATATCCGAAAAGGAAAAATAGTACAAATTGAATATATGGATACTAGTTTTGAAATACCCACGGGTTAGAGCCGGGTTTGGCACTTATTTGTTGTAATCGAGCTCGGGTCTAGATTTTATGATTTCTAAACCGAACCCAACCAGTTTACTGGATTAATCCTAATGCAAAGAGATGCACTTAATCTTTAATAATACCAAAACTCAGTGAGTTAAATAACCAATTAAGTTCAACATGTAGCCATGGTACACGTTTAAATGGTTTTAAAATTGTACATTTTAACCCGTAGCTTCAAATTTCACAAACTAACATACAAAATGGAGCAGTTCTAAAATGGCATGTGATGGTCGTATATACAACAACTTAAATCCTAGGACGGGGCATATGATTCATTTAAGTGGAAAATTGTCTTACCTTGCTTTTCATATGAAAACAGGTTAGCTGCATTCAATAATTTTAAAGGGTTTTTGTAGGAAAGCAGACAAAAACTCAGAATTAGAAAACACATTAGCAAATAAAAATGGCAATTAAGAGGGAAAAACACAGCTGGGATTAACGTCTTCAGATGAATTAGATCACTGTATACCTGTTGTCCATAAGGACACATGAAACTACAATCTGCACCTGTAACTGTATGTTTCTACAGTTACTACAGTTAATAATAGGGCATTAGCTTGGATTATTAAAAAAAACCATTAACACCCAACCAAAAATCAACAAAAAAAAAGCTAGGTATCATTCAGTTAGTAATAATGGCTAAAATCTGAAACGAGCATGTCCCTTTTAGCATACTTTCACAATTTAAACATTAATGTACCGATAGCAAGTCCATTACTCAGGTTCTTGAAACACAGAAAACCTTCAGACTCTCCTCCTATAGATCTATACAGATCTGCAAACAGGGCCAGTGATATTCGTGCTGAAGAACAAGCACAAGTTTATAAAAGAAAGTTCACATTTGTAGAGTATTACACGTCAATGGATTTCCATAATTTTAAACCAGAAAGAGGTTAATGAATAAACACAATATAAAACAAAGTAAAAGTGAAAAAATGTCTAAAGTGCAATACCTGAAAATTGGAAAGCAAACGATAGATGAATTTAAATTGATTGATAATTTCCCAAACTGGATCTAGTCAGTAGATTCTCCTCGATGATCAAGTCTATCGTGCATCCCTCCATACAGATATGGGCCTCGATCGAAGATTTAAAGTGGAAAAATGCAGATGTAAGGTTCGGTAAAAGTGACATGGAAAGGCTGAAGCTTGATGAAATTAAGCAGAAAAAATAGAGGATGGAGATGACAAAGACAGAAAGAAATTATTGTTGCGTGAAACATTGCTAGACCTGATAATTATATGGTTGAAGGGAATGAAAAGAGACAGGCATCGGTTAGGGTTTTCGATTGAAGGAGGAAGAACGCGTTTTTCAAGCGTGGAAATAATCCAGTAAAAACGCGGCCTAGGTACTAACTTGGAACACGCCAAATAAATTGGAGCCTGCCAAATAAATTTAGGGTTATACAACGTTTTGTGTTTTTATCATTGGTAGTCAATAGCAGACTAAGACAACTTTTCATGTTTAAACGCTATCCTAACTTGTTGTTGATTAATAATTTTCTTGTAGTGGGAAATCATTCTCAACACGAAATTCAGACGAGAAGGCAAGTTGGGCCAGCGCCTAAGCCTCCTTGTTAGAGGGAAAAGGGTCTTTGTCAAAGGAAGACTCCGCATAAATGAGAATCTCGTCGCCGCACGGATCGAAGATATTCTTGAAAACATGCAAATTCCAATCCTTGAGATAAGCCTTAACCCTTCTAAGCTTGAAGGAGAAGATAACACAAGGGGAACCCAAGACCGGGGGGACCCAGAGTCCAAAACCGTTTGGAAGAAAGAATGATGGGACCTCCACGTGGACTGGAAGCGGAAAGAAGGGGACCCGAAGAAGACTAGGGAGAGCACTTAAGAACCATAGGCATGTGATCTGAGTTGGTACGGTGGAGGTGAGAAACCGAGTTGGTGAAAGGGAGTGCAAACCAACGCTCCGATCCAAATACACGATCAAGGCGCGAAAGAATCCAACTCTTCCCTTCTGGGTTGTTACACCAAGTAAAGGTGGAACCAACGAAAGAAATTTCCGATTAGCCAGAGTCAATAATGATGGAGTTGAAATCCCCTACCGCAGTGCGGTTAATGGAAGTCCCTCCATGCTTCTGCACCTAGCATGAAATAAGCATTGAAATCCCCGCCAACAACGGAGAGTCCAAAACCCAGATCCCTAAGAGCTAGGATATCGGTCCAAAGGACCTGCCTTTTGAACCGATTGCATTTCATGTAGACGACTAAAAAAAGAAAAGAAGAAGAAAAAGGAGAAAACGAACAGGCAACAAATAACAATTGGGCAGAATTGAAAATTGGGTAGACCGACAGCTCTTTAGTCCACATAATACAGATCTTATTGGATTCATTGGCTATGCTACCCGCCAAACCAAGGGAAATGACCGAGCTAGATAACACTTTCGCGACCATGAGAGGCTCGGGAAGTGCCGCCAGAGAAATAGAATAATTCTAAACTAAGCGCTTAAGCCTCGCAACCGAGGCTTCATTACCGATCCTACGAATGTTCCAAAACAAAAAGCTCGCCATGAAGACGAAAAAACTAACAGAGAAGACAAAAGCCTAGCAAAGGCAAACAAGATCAGACAAGGTATAGGGTGTGCCGAGTAGATCGAACAATCTACGTGGCCGCTGCTATAGAGCGAGTGCGAATGGTGTGAGAAGCACAAGGCCCAAACCTTGGCTTCCCACGTGAGGAACGACGGGGGATCCTAGAGGAAATGGGGTAATAAATCCCGCTCGGGGGGGGGGGGGGGGAGGGAATGTAAGCAATGAAGAAGAACAGGACATAGAAGGCGAAGAGGACCTAGAAAGGACAATTGTCGGCCGAGAGTTCTAAGTTAGGCGAGCTAATCAATAATTAATGATCAAAATCTCCTCCTTACTAAGGAAGGGAATCGAATGAACGGAGTGAGACAGATAAGACACAATGGAGAACGGGGAAGACAGGAAGTGAGATGTAGAGCCACAACAAAAGTGTGTCTCACCTTGATATAAGGTACCTCTCAAATCCACACTGTCATTAAATTGACAACACTAAAAGGAAGAGAGGGACCTAAATCGGGAGGAATACACAAACCGAACGCTAGCCAAAAAGGATTCCAAAGCCCAAACCAACATCTCTGGCAATTGATAGGGTAAATAATAGAATGAATTAAACATCAATATACCAAACATATAAATACAAGCCATCCATCAAATCAATACATCCAAATAGTTCAATATCATATAAATTTAACTTAACTGTAAAATTTAAACTAACAATCAAATTAAATACACTATGGATGTAAATCAATACAAATATGCAATTTTAATTACCAAACAACAACCAATAAAATCATATCATAGCATGATTTTAATTTAACTAACAATCAAATATTTTAGTTAAGTGTGAGTGAGTTTAATCACCTACCTTTGATTTCGAACACGCTTGAAATCCAAATGGAGGTCCAAAATTTAACAATCTCCCAATCCAACCAAACCAACTTTATGTCGTTTGGAATTTCAATACGCTTCGCTCCTAACAAAACAAACCGTGACTTAATCCGAGTTCGTATGAGCAAGTTATACACGTTTTAAACATTCAAAGTTTTGAATATATAAAATAGAATAAAATAACCTCAACCACTCCAAATTGGCCATGTCACCCTTTCTTCCTCTCCTTCCTTCTCCCTTAAATTTTCCTCCTTACCTGCTTAACCCACTACATGTCGTGCACATTTTTGAATGATACGACAAACCATTCGACCATTTTACGAATCGACTTCGCCATTGTGATGCTCTCCTCAATCTCCACCTGCCTGGCCCAACCACGATCAACTCGCTCCACCCTAAAAAAAACCCGATCTCCATCCCTTACGTGCGCAAGCCTACAGGTTGCGAAAATTTTAATCTCCATATCCTTCAAAATTTTCCAAATCGATTATCACACATCCTTAAAACCCTAATCCTAGTCACGCTGCCTTCAAACCCATGTTGCCCGGTCATGATAGGATGTAGTAAAAACGGTATGAGTGTTGAGATCTTCTCATTACGATCTTAACGAATCAAGTTTCAGGAATTTTTGTTGAGTGAATTATTTGATTTGGATTTTTAAAAGTTGATAAGAGGGCGGCCATGACTATTTCTTACACGTGTCCATTTGTTTTCATTTTTTATAGGAGATAGGATTTTAAGAGGTTAGGTTTTAGAAAAAGACTATTTATAGGCTAGGTTTACAATTCTGGATCCAATGAAATTAATTTCATCGAATTCCGAGATTGTTTGCAAAATGACTATTTTAGTAGGTTCATTAATATATTAAAATATTCAATTTTCGTATACTCACCTTTTAGTTCAATCAAATGTTTATTAACTTCTTTCAAATCAAAATAGAAGTCAAATTAACTTTTAAAATCAATTCCATTTATATAAAATTACAATTTTGATTATTAACCAAATTCAATTTGGATTTCAATTATAAATTAATAGGAACAATTTCATTCAAATATTTTAATATTAAATTTCAACTTTCAATGTTTACCAATATACTAAATCACAATTTTATTTGCAATCAAGACAAATTATTATTGTCAAAATAAGTTGAATTCCATTACTTAAACCATTTAATTAAGTTTACATCATTAATCTTCACAATAAAATCATTAAATTTTTTTTATAAATTTATTAGTTCAATTTAATTCAATAGTTTGATATTAAATTTCAAATCCCGATATTTAACAATACAAACCAAATCATAGATTTATTTACAATCAATGCACTTTATTATTGTTATAACAAGTTGAATTCCATTAATTAATCAATTTAATCAAGTTTGTGCCATAAAATTACATAATTATATCATTAAATTTTATTTATAGGGATATTTTTGCCTCAGGTCCAGTTTAGATTTCAAAATATAAAAAACTCCCTGTCTTAAAATTTAATAAATTTGGTCCTTTTTTTCGAAAATCACAAAAAAAAACGTAAAAATTTGCCAGACTTCAAAATCTAATTCAACACATAATCATACTCATATTCAAGCAAAAAATCTACAAAAAATGATTCAAAAATTAAAAATATTCACATTCCGACGAATTTCGGTAATTACTCGTAAAATTGCAAACATTGCAGCAACTATTTCTAAAAATTGCAGTTTTTCATGCAAATTTTGTTGATTTGCTTCAAAATTTTAAATTCAAAATCTACACTTTTTTAAACATTGAAGTATTGCAGAAAAATCATCAAAAATGAATTATTTTGCATGCAAATGAAAAATGTTTCATTTTCATGAAAATTGTAGTAAAATAAGTCATTATTTGCAATAATTGTTGACATTTCAGCAATTTTTTCGCACAGTAACACACGTATACAATACACTGTAAGATAATTGTAGATATGTCAGAAATTATTTAGAATAATTGCAGACATTGTTGCAAATTTTTTACCAGTAATACACTGCGAAAAATTGTTGAAGTGTCTGCAATCTTTCACAAAAACTACTGATTTTTCAGGTTCTTGTCCCTTTTTTTTGTGGATGATTCAAAATGTCAATGCTTCCCCATGATCTAAACGGATTGCGATGTTTGACCATCAACTGCTAAACTTAAAATTATGTGAGAAATGCTATGGCAAGCCGCTTAAAAGCGACTGCACACATACTCGCTTACACGTGTCCTTTGTGTTTTTCATTTTAGTCCAAAATGTATGTGCAAGATTTCACAAGGGTGTTGTTATTGACACTCCAACTATTGTTAAGGGGGGTCATTTTTTAAAAACACTCCACCCTTTAAAAAATTGTTAAGGGACTACACAAACATATTATTTCATACTACTCAATATTTCCGTAATGCCCCTTCAAATTAAATTAAAAATAACTTATTCGACTAGGGAAACCAAATTAAAATAAGCAGTTCGTCGCCAGTGCACTGAATGCAGCACGTAATCAATTATGTATGTATTCGATAGTGATATGTCGAAAATAAACAATCATTTTGGTGCGTTGCCTTCGTAATTATAAAATTTGGCATATTTATGTTGACAAAAAAAATAATTCGATCAAATTCCACCGAAAACGCTTACCTTTTAGAATTTAAAAAAAAAATCGATAAATGTGAATTGAAAAAAAAAATACTATGGTCCTTGCAATTTTTTTTAATGTAAAATTACCTAAAGGGCTAAATGGGTAATAAGGTAAAATTATCTTTTATTTGTTAAGGGGCTACTGTTCTCGTTGATATTCCCCTTGATATTTTTTTCAAAAAAATAAAAAATTGGTTTTCTCTTAGCGATATTTGAAGTGTCAATAACAGTGCTATTACATAAAGCATTACTAAATGAATGTACATACTTTTACAGTCATGCAGTAATGTATTAATTGCTAGATTTTGGTAGTCAGACCTGCAGTGTACAAAGCAGGGAGATATACGTATCATTGTGTTTTCTCTTTTGATCCCATGATTTTGGACGATATCATTATGGAACTGACCGTCGTATCTCCCTCCTCTTATTTTGTGTGTCCCTAACTTCTCAACATATATTCTCAAATTTTACCATATCCCCTTTCACCTACTGCATTGATTACTTTCCAGGATGATTCACATTTAATGTAAAAAACCCCCAAAACTGTAGCTAATGCTGAAGTAGTTTGATAACTGGTTCCCTCACTGTACGTTATTAAATGTAAAACTTTCAACAACTTCCTTGGGGGTGTGGGACTTGCTGAGATGAATAAATAGGATCGGAATAGGTGGACTTTGCACAGCCAGCTCCAAACTCGAGAGGAGCAGTCGGTATCTTTACATTGTAGCACCAGCAGATGCCACCTACTGCATGCATTAAACGCCTAAAGTTGGTACCAAGATAACATCATCGGCACACTCATATGGAAGTATGTAAGTTGCATGATCAAAACGTACATATAAACAGACATTCCACCCAAAAAGACTACATTTACCAAAAAAGACAGAACGTATGTCACATGAGATCGCCTTTGAACTGAAAAGCATGCCTTTACCGGAAACAAATACTCTAATAGATCAGTCGCGTGTATATACTGCATTGAACGAATAGATCAGTAGGAAAGCATTTGCCATGCATGGTTCTGACGCAACTGCACCTACCATGAAACAGTAAGCAATCACTGATCATAGATTAAAAACTGTAGTTATCAATGAGGTAGATGATGAATAATTATAGTAAAAATTAAGGTACTTTCATTTTTTTTTTTTTATCAATGAAAAACGTTTTTACTGATATGGTAGAGAGACAGTGGCGTAGCCAGACATTTTTACTGAGGGGGGCACAAAGGGGGGCACAATCGAAAAATCATGATTTAAAGACATCAACGTTGATTTTTTTTTTATTTGCAAAAATTTGGACCTTAAAACACTAATACTAAAATTAATAAGGAAACACCATTATATTAATTTCTATGGAAAAAAATGTAGATAGGAAGGTAAATTAACAAGGTGTAAAAGTAATGGTTGGATGCATTTCAATTGAAGACAATACTGTAAAAATATGTTTTGTAAGTAAATATTAATTAAATCTTAGACTATATGTTGTATTAGTAATTAAAAAGAAAAGAAAGACAAAAAGGAGCAAGGGTCTTTGACTGCTTTAGACTACTTGTTTTGTTGAGAAAGGAAGAAAAATTGGAAAAGTAATAGCAGTACTAGACTAATAGTGTTTTAAAGAATAAGATCCAGATAGAAACAAGAACAATTATATCCCTCTTTGATGTTGTGCACGAGGCACCTATCCCTATCATTGGACTATGTTGTAGCTTTTCATAGTCCCCCGCTTCTTACGTTTCCTTTGCATTTTCTACCCTCACACTGTATAGTGTATACTACCAAAAGACTTGAATACTGGGAGGGGCACGTGCCCCTCCCAGCCTCAGGGTGGCTCCGTCAGTGTAGAGAGATAGAAAAGAATTGCATCTTTATTTTTATTTCCATCTTCTTTCTTTGATAGAGATGGCAAAAATTACAGAAAACAAAAGTCATCTTATTCATAATTTTCTATGTAAATTTGGATTGGACAAATGTCATAAATCTGAAGAATCGTGCTGAATTTTGTTTTGAATATAGTAGTTTCATCCACGACAACGACACAAATTGTAAATACTTGCTATTCCTACCATCAACTCCAACGGTAAACAATCATCTATGTAAGTTTAAAGTGTATGAGATCAAAACCCTATCAGATTCAGATAGCACCAGCTCTTCATTTGAAAATAATTAATTTGCAAGAAGATTTTCACATACGTCAATAAAAATACAAAATATTGGAAGATAAAAGACCGTAAGTAAAGGCAACTTAGCTAATTGGTCACCTTAAGGCTTATGGTTATCCTGACTCAGCAGTCAAATGAAATCATATGTTCTCATCCCATGCGTGTCTCATATTTTCATTAAATCACAACCATGCATATGAAGTGTTTAATTGATGTCAGGATGTGTAGGATGTGTTAGGCAGATCGAGGTGTGAGGCAGGTCATAAAGAAATAGGTGGAAATGGTGATAAAATCAAAGGTTGAGATATAATGGATACATGAGGAACACCTAAAACATGGACATATAACTAAGTTTATAATATATATAAATTCAGTTTAACGATGATTAATCAAAATAACATCTTATTTCTTCATCTATTACAGTATTTACTATCTAATAAACTATTTCAAAGAGTGAACTAGTAGACATGATATTCTTGGTCTTTTGAGTAGTAATGAAGTGGCTCAACACCTTAGAAAAATAGGGCTGTGCAAGAAAGCGCATCCTTAAGAAAGCGCTATACATGTTGTGGAATTAGCAGCTTTTGCGGAAGCGTATACGCCGGGAGCTTAGTCATCTAAATTAAAAAGAAATAATTTTGATAGAAAAACAAGACGAACATGCAATAAAACACAAACACAAGAAATTCAATATTGCCAATCCCACTACGGAGTGCCAAAAGAAGCTCAAGAAAGACGATGACCAGAAAGTCCGAGAATTATATGACAAAAGGATCTCGTAGGAAGTCAATGGTAATGCACTAGGCGAGGAGTTCAAAGGCTATGTATTTAAGATCCTGAAAGGATGTGACAAGCAGGGTTTCCCCATGAAGTAGGGAGTAATGACCCCAGGACGTGTTCGTCTTCTTCTTCACAATGGAACATATTGTGCTTCCATGGATATGGAAAACGCAATGGAGAACGAATGCGAAAGTCAGTCCGCGAATGCACTGTTAGCCCTGACCTTTTGGTTATGAATCTTGTGGTTGTTAAGGAGACAGTGATCTTTCTGGTTTGATTGATACTGATCAGAAGCCAAGGATGAGGGGTCCCAGGAGAATCTCCAAAATGTGCAAACTCTTCAATCTTTCTAAGTGTTGACACGCCTTTTTGGAAAGGCCGACAAGAGGCATAAGCTGGACAATCGAGTTTCGAACCAGGTTTTCTACTAGGATATCAATCCTTTAGGATCGACCTTACCAGGTTCGGCCTGTTTGGTCGGCCTCCCCTAACTGAAGCATAAGAAATATAAATGGAAGGTGTGGAAAAGTTCAAATCAGTGTACCAACCTAGATCAACTGATCCCGCCATACCGACCCCGAGCCACCAACTTCCTTGGACCTATTCTATCGGGCACATCTTAGGTCAAACACTCGATATTTTCCCTACATAACTGGATCTTGCTACACATGTCATACATCCAACAAAATAGAAAGCTTCACCTGGATTATCGACTCCTCCACTTCCCTACCGAACCGGGATGGACGCCACGTGGTATACTGAGTCGGATTGGAAATCATGTATAAATATCCCACTGAAGCTTCATAAAAAGAACTTTTGGCAGTTATCCTTTTATATACTGCGTGTAACTGACTTGTGCTCGAGTGTTTGAGAGAAAAAGGCATTATTGTACTCATTTTATTCAACTAAAATATGAAAATAAAAACAATGCAATAAAAACATCATATTACAACTCTAATTTTACAACTGTCACAAAATGACAGTTGTAATAAAGGTTTTTCACAACTGTCCTTTCTTGAAAGTTGTAATAAATATATTTTTAACAACTCTTTTATTTTTCCAGTTGTAATAGATGTGCATTACAATCTTCAATTTTTGTTCGTTAGTTGACTATTTTTAACAACTCTTATTTTTTGCTAGCTGTAATAGATGCTTATAACAATCTTTCTTTTTTGCCATTTGTAATAGATGCATATTTTCAATTATCAGTTATTAATAATTAGTATAATAGTAATAATTAATAAATAAAATTAATTATTTTCATTAGATAATTAATTTTTAATAATTAATACTAATAATTAGTATAATTAATAATTAATTTTTAACAATTAATAATTAAGAAGTAATCCTTAATATTAATAATTAAGAAGTAGTAATCAGGAAGTAATTTTTAGCAGTTTATTTTTGATAATTAATAGTTAAAATGTTTTTATTAGAAAATCGTACGAACTTATTTTTTGCATTTCATTTTTCTACTTGTTATAATAGTGGCATATTAGATATTAAAACTAGCTAGTATTTAATAACTAATAATATTAATATTTAAAAATAATTAATAAATAGTAATTATTTTTTATTAATTAATGCTAATTATTTAATAAGTAATAATAAGTAGCATATACATAACAAGCTTTTAATAATTAATATTCAGTTATATACCAATGAAAAATTGATAGTCATAAAATAATAGCACATTAGGATGAAACTTAAGTGGGAAAAAAAAATAAAAATTTGGTTCAAAGGAACTCACGTCCTTTCTAAATCAAAATTTAGGTAGGAAATGAAAAAATTTAGGCGGACCACCTCTCTTGTTCTATATCCTAAATTAAAATCATCTGAACAACTTCAACAAAAGCATCATCATTTTTTACTCAGAAAAGGCGATCCAAATCTCTTCAAAGAAGCGATCTACATCCATTCTCTAACCCGCTTGACTTCCCCCATTATTTTCTTATGCCGAGGAAGAGGAAAACCGCATGTGCCCTTCTGGTAGTGTGTATCTCACTCGTAATAATCGTTGCTTCAATAATATATCTGAACGAGTCTGTGATACGGTGAACCCTAATCCGTCGTTGGCACCGTCGAGTTCCGGTATCGATTTAACCCTATTAATTGAGGCAACTTCTATAGCCTAGTGAGTCCAGTTGAGAATCCAGTTATTGTTAACGCATGTGGTAAACACACTGATAGTGCTATCTTGGTTAAACCAGTAGTTGATGTTGCTCACGTCATCGGATATGTTAGACCAAACATTTAGGATTAATATTCATTATCAAATCGATCTATGGTGCCAATTCTATGTAAACAAGCTTTATAAGTGCATATGGCAAATTTTTACTATATTTATTATGCCTAATATCTTTACCAGGGAGTTTGGTGATTTTGAACCCTTATAGCAATAATTATAAACCATTAATATGTCAAAACTAATATTTGATTTCTTTGATTACCTTGGATTTCAATATCTGCCCAATTCAACACCATCCTGATTTGAATATAAAATAAACAACATATATGGTTCCCAAAAGTTCTAATTTAATGAGGATTTATTTTGGTTTCGAAAAACATGATTTTTTTTCCTTTTATTTATTATTTGGACTGTGTGTGGCTGCCAACAAGTAAAGAAGATAACGAATGTGGTTTTTTCAATATAATTAAAGAACTATAAGAAGTACACCAAAGTTCGTTAAATTTTTCTTTCTTTAGTGAACCATGTTATCAGATATATGGTTCATCGGTTAAATTTTTGGTTTGGATTGAATTTAATGCTATGAAGGCAATGAGCTTATGTATTTACATAAACGAGCATGTTACTGCTCCAATAGACTGAAAAAAAATACTTTCACTAATCATAAGCATCACACGTAACATAAGTGAAATGTGTTTGTCCTAAAATAATCTAATTAGCTTATACGACCTTTTATCCAATTTGATATTTGACTCATATTTCTGTTTTCAATTCAGTTTGGTGATGTGAAGGCAACATGCTTTTATTTTCCTGTTATTGATCCTGCAATGGAGCATTCGGTGGCAGTTCGCTCTAAACCAGGTACCCTAGGCCCTATGCTATTTTCCTTTGCTAATAAACGTTAGGCTAAAACTAGTGTTGATTTGGGTATATAAGCTCTGAATCATGTCATGGATGTTAACACTACTATGGATGTTATGGATGCCAGCCTAGTTAGCCCAGTTGAAATTTCAGTTACTATTAATGCTTATTTAAATACATACTTTTTTTTTTAATTTAAGCATAGATAGTAATGCCGAAATCAATAAACAACACACAAGATATCAGTTTTTGTAACAATTGAGTGGTAGGCTTGGCGGGAGTATTAGACGATCAGGTCATGAATAAATAATTTGAGTACGTAAACCAACATTTCTGCGTATGAGATGATGCAACTAGTCGTTCAACACAAATACAACATGCGTGTAAACACATGGAAAAAAGAGACTAATGCCAGCAAATATAAGTGAAAGGAGGAAGACATTCTAGTTAGGAACTAATAATCATGTCAGTAAGAATATTAATGTTTACAATTCATGTGAAATAATGTCAAGATTTATGTTAAGTTTGTTGGAGAATGGAGTTTTGATGACAACAACCTTATTTCAATATTAATTGATTATAAAATATGTACTAACATCTCTATCTAGAATATACATATATACACACACACACATATATATGCAGGATTTGTATACAGGAATTAATACCGAAGACTATACAGTTTAAGAGTTTTAGAGATTCAAGAGATTCAGAATTCAGAGAAGATTCATGACTCACGGGTAATCAAGATTTCAAGATAAATATAGTAATAGAGTCTAGTTTATGTAAGACTTTGAATAGCACTCCAGGTTCAAATTCAAATTCAAATTCAAAATTTGTTTTTCAAATTCTGATTTCCAAATTTCAAATTCTAATTTCAAATTCTATTTTCAAATTCTATTCTGTTCTAATTCTAATTAAGTTTTTCTACCTTACCTTTGCTTGTAAACTTAAGGTTTTAAAGATTATAAGTTTATATATTCATATAGTTTTATACTTTTATACTTTATATTTATATAGGTTTAAACCTTATAATTTTATATGTTTATGTAATTTATATTTATGATTTCGTATGATTTTCTACTTTATAATGAAACATTTGAATTTATATAATGAGAAGAGAGTACTGAGCAGGGAGTGAGAAGAGAAAGACTTGAAATCGGCAGAGTAGAAGTGTAAAAGTCATAAAAATATGAAATATTAATTGTGTAATGAAAGAGGTGAAGATGGAGAAGAAGAATAATGAAAAAAAATTGAAATCATCTGAAACGACCCAAACTTACCCGTAAAGGAAAGTACGAATTGCTTTAAGAACAACACTCATCATAACACAAATAGAAGAACATTTCATTGCTTATTACCAACAATTACATCAGAGTACAAGAATATTTCAGAGTATGAATAAATATTACACATTGAAAATACAATATCAGAGATTTAAATTACATTTAAATAGCAGCAGAAAAATAATACAAAATACAACCGAAAGAAATACACGGATATAGAGCTTCCCGAATATCGCTTCAGTTGTAAACCAGGATCTTGTGAATATACTATAAGTGCATCTTTTATACCTTATAATGGTCAAAAAATGCTTAGTACGTGAAATTCATCTTTTATACTATAAGTGCACAGTATAGAAAACAATTTGGAATATAAATGTATCAATCCTAGGTGGCATAATATATCATGTAAGCGGCATAATATATTATGTCACCATATAGGTATACAACTAAAACCGTAAAGCTCATATTGGAAAAGTGGATTTCCATCATGATGGCCGCTGATTCGAAAGATCTATCGCGAATGTATCTCCATGGCTTATGTCTCAGCAAGAGAAAACACCGTAATACATATACTATGCACTTTGGATGAGCATCAATATGCTCTATCCCCATGAGATTCGGCCGAAATGACCTATCCCAATCTCCAGGTATGGAGCGACCACACCCAGCACAACTCGGCTGACCAAATCCATATATATATACACATACATATATATATATAAAAAGTATATTGGTCAAACCTACTAATCAAACAAATCGTTCACCATCATACTGGGGTGTGAGGCTCGCGAAGTAACGTTGTACACAAAGCTATGCTAATTAAAGTTGTGCTTTGATCATCATCCACAAGGCTTTGCTTTTCAACAAAAGCCATGACCATTTGCATCTTGGCATGTCACATTTTCAATTCATACCATACCATTGATTTCTGCCGATATATAACCTCTAAGCTCGTACGTCTCAGAGAAGGGTGTTAAGCAAGAGAATAAATTCTCCGCCACCAAACAGATATATATATATATATATATTTAGCAAAGATCAACGAATACAACATAAAGGAATACAACGTCAAACATACTATCTATTTACAAGTCCATTCTGGGTCTGAACGAAATCAGAGGCACCCTATTCCTCATCCCATATGTCCAATACATGAGAGAGGCCCTCGCATATCCGTCGATTTCCAAGTACGTTTGGACGATCACCACTAATTACCTTGTCTTGAGTGTACGGCCCAATCAAGACATCAGTCATCACCCAAACGATGTGAAGAACTCCGGTCTTCAACCACTGTCTTCATCTTCGACTCTTGATCGTCGTAGTAATTATTAAGAATGGGTTAAACCCGGTCTTTCCGAATAACACGCGTATTTTATAATCAAATGCCATAAAACACATCATATGCCTCATTCCAATTCAGAATATTCTTTTAATAAAATATTCACATCATCATCGGTAATAGCCATCGCTAATAAAGGCATCGAAAATCAAAGTTTCCGACGGCTATCGACGCAGCCCGTCGTTTGCATTTCCGACGGCTACCGACACAGCCGTCGGAAACTGTCACAGATTCATGTACGTGTTTGTCGTCGGAAGCCGTCAGAAATACTGCATTTTTTTGTGTGTTTCAGCTGCTATTTAGCCTTCCAACTACACTTCTCACATAAACCACTATCTCAAAATAGCAACTAAACATCATCCAATACATTGATTTAAGAATCAAATTTATTCTATTTGAATTGATCAATGTAATAACTAGACGAAAATAATACTCAGATTAGAACGAAATTAAAATATCAAACCATCAAACACTGTGGTCAAACTCATCTAAGCTCATTTGAGAATTGTGCACATGTCATGGCAATGAAAGATAAACTATAGGGAAGGGATTGTATTTACCATCTTGATGTGCCTAGGTATAGATATTCAAACTTGTAAAATAAATAAAATTTATGTGACAGATTTACCTCTTCCTTGGTATAGATATAACATTCAACGCCCAATACTAAAAATAAAATGAAATGTATGTGGCCTTTACAAATTTACCTCTTCCTTGTTTCCCCACCTATATAGCTGACACAGTATCCATTTGGAGTGATTGCCTCAACGGCTGCATCATACCAACACGTTCAGGTTAGACATGTATGTTAGAAAACTATGATGCAACATATCATTCTTATATGAGGGCATTACAAAATTAAATAAAAGCGTATTTTTGGTATAAATTCTTCGACAAAATTAACATGCTACAAGCGAATTCAGATTTATGCCATTATTCAGGTACAAGAAGAAACAACCAATATGATATGCTTTTTCATATTCATTTCAATGTCAAGACTAACAAATCTCTTTAAACCTAACAAAAATAGAACAAGTATTAATTGTGATTTTGTGTCATATTTTCCTATAGTATGCTCTGCTTCCTTTACTATTTCAACCCTATGATTTTTTTTCCTACTTAACCAATGAACAGGGTTGCCGATCAAAAAGATAAAACATCCATATTTCAATAAGAAAAGCTTACAGTGTCAGGCGGTGCCAAACTATTGTGTTTCTTATGTGACTGCGCCACCATCCCAACCTGAACATTGTTTTACGGCAGCTAAGAGCTCTTCAGTAAGTGCAATGGCCTGCATTTTGCATCCATCGCCTAATCAGTTGTATATACAATTATACCTAATCATCAGTTCGTGCAATCAAAATATGAGTTTCAAACTTACAGATTCAGCAAGGACATAACACATCATGAATTTCCATGCATGTAGGGATACATATTAGACCTGCAAAATTATTAAAGATAAAGGGTGATGGGAATCTTTATAAAGCCAAGATGTACATACTACATTATTGTTTGTATCAAACATCTCCAAAGTTTTTTCTCCACTTTACTAAGTATGAAAGGTACATTCATCACATCTTAATGTCTATATAGAGCTATGACTTTTGTTAAAAGCATTATGAGGCTGCAAGACAGACTTCAACACTTAAAAAAATGAACTTCAAAATAAGTAAAACATGGAGAATTAGATAGGAAGATTGTTTTATAGACATGACCACAGTTTATACTAACTTATTCTCATAATTATATACTCAATGACCAAATAAAAATTCATTTCAAAGAAGTGAATAAAATATGGAAAAAATACGCATATAATAGGATGTTATAACTCACTACAACGCTATTGGAACCAATTGCAGTCAATAGATAACCCTAATTTTCTAATTTGGGAAAATATTGGTTTAGTTAAAAACTTAATTTTTATGAAAAAAAAGAGATTTTACCTCAGGTTACTTGCTCTAGAGGTCTGAATTGAAGCCGGGGAGGTTCTTACATGAATAAATCAATGTTTGGAGGCAAAAAAATCGAATCTTGGGGTAATAGGGTTGATAACTCATATGCTGGAAAAATAAGAGGAGCATAGGAAATGGGGAAGAAAGAGTTCGGGTGGCTGTTTATCACGATAATTTCCGATGGCTTCCGACGGCCGCCGACGACCCGTCTGAAGCCGTCGCAAATAGCGTGTTTCCTTGTAGTGTCCTTTGCCACGCTCACATATTAATTCCAAAAATTATGAAAATTGGAATCTAGCAATAACTTGACATTCCGAATCCAACAAAAGTGGGTTCGTCGAAAACGGAGGTCGTTTGCAAAATGGCTATTTTTAAGGGCTATATATTATATTAAAATATATATAAATTCTATAGCGACTATTTTAAATTTTAAACTGGACATAACTTACAATTTATAAAATAAAATCTCAGTTTCTTACATTCGTTAGAAAGATATTATCAAACAGATTTAAATATTTCTTGTTTCATCCAATTCTGACTTATATTGAATTCTGTATATTAAATTGAAATTAGAAATCGAATTTTCGAACTTGCGCGCCATTTCAAACTCCTTTTATAATTAAATTAAATTTATTCATTTTAACTTCGATTAAAATAAATTTTTAATCATTATTATTTAAAATAAATTATTTTAAATATCCAAAATCCATTAAAACAGTTAAAATAAAATTTTTAAATTGATTCAGAATTTCTGGGTTGTTATAATCTCCACCACTTAAAAACTTTTCGTCCTCGAAAAGGAACGGAGCTGAAAATTATTTAACTAGCCAACTTAACTTTCAATTCTAATCCATTTTTAATTCAGTTCAATATTAAATTTTTGATTTAACTAAATTTATCGTTTCAATATTTTAATTAGTTAAACTAATTATCAAACATCACAACCAGCAATCAATTAGGTGATTAACTTTTCAAATATATATAACTTTTATATATAGTCAAAATCATATTTTTAGTGCAAATCACAGCAATAAATCCTAACTAGTTTTGGTTCTCACACCAGTCAGTTGGAAATACATAGAAATCCCACTTTCGCTACTTGAAAATAAATATTGATAATGCTGCAGCATTATCAGAATTATCCCCGGGTGGCTATATCGTGATTCTATGTCTATCCAGTATATTTGAAGCTTCGTATACACGGTAGCTAGGCACATATGCAAATCTCTATATACTCGATTGTCCAAATCGATTTAAAATATAATATCCAAATATGAATAATAAGGTTTAAATTTTCAAAAAAAAATTTGTTTTTCTTTTATTTTAAAAATAATACTCTTCGGACTCATTCTAGGATGCTGCTGATCCCATCTCTAACGAGTCATTCTTATTGGATATTACTAATCCAATCTCTGATGAATTCTTTTGTTCGATTCTAATGTGTCTTGTTTCGAGCTCTGTAAACCAAAGCTCTGATACCAAATGAAACGACCCAAACTTCCCTGTAAAGGAAAATACGAATTGCTTTGAGAACAACACTCATCAGAACACAAACATACGAACATTTTCGTTGCTTATTACCAACAATTACATCAGAGTACAAGAATATTCCAGAGTATTAATAAATATCACACGTTGGAAATACAATATCAGAGATTTAAATTACATTTAAATAGCAGCAGAAAAATAATAGAAAATACAACTTAAAGAAATACACGGATATAGAGCTTCCCGAATATCGCTTCAGCTGTAAACCAGGATCCTGTGAACTTAATATCTGCAAAACCAAAACTACTAGCTGCCCGTGTGGAAAATATGGGCACCCAGAGTTTAGGTTAAAACAATAAACTCCAGGTCAGTCATGGGACTAGTGTGAGAACTAAAAACAGTTATTAACTTTATTTTAAAGTTAGGTAAATCAAGGGACCTCGCCTCTAACGTGGAACGGGTTTCCTCCCAAGAATACCAGTGCATAAAATAAACTGCGCAATTGTGACGAGAAGGAATTTCGCTCGGTCCGAACCAGTCGCTAAACCGATCTAGACCGTTCGAAACGCCCTATCGTTTGAGAACACGACAAAACAGAACGCATACAAAAGAACATTTCACTGTATATCACAACAATGCATCAGATTACAAGAATATACAGAGTATAAATGAATAAATATTACACAGAAATATCAGAGATTCAAATTACATTTTAAATACATCGCAGCGGAAAATAATACAATACACAACTAGAAGAGATATACGGATACAAAGCTTTCCGGATATCATTCCAGCTGTAAACCAGGATCCTGTGAATATAAATCTGCAAAACCAAAACTACTAGCTGCCCGTGTCGAAAATAAGGGCACCCAGAGTTAGGTTAAAACAATAAACTCCAGGTCAGTCATGGGACTGGTGTGAGAACTAAAACAGTTATTAATTCTTTATTTTAAAGTTCGGTAAATCAAGGGACCACGCCGTATAACACGGAACGGGTTTCCTCCCAAGAATACCAGTGCATAAAACAAACAACGCAATGCTAAATAAAGAAAAATGAAGCTGTTATAAGACCCAGGTCCCATCACACAATGCAACGCAGCCGAGGATAGGGTTTTCCCTTATAACAGCCAAAGAATGCTTGATACGTTTAAGACAAATCGTTTGATACTATTTTAAGTGCATAGTGTATAAAACAACTTCAAATCATAAGTATCAATCATAGGCGGCATAAGCGTCCCACGCCACTATGTCGCCATATATAGGTTTACAAATAAAACCGCCAAGTCACGTATTTGGAAATTGGATTTCCGTCTATGAACCGAGGCAAAAGATAGTCCTCAACCGATTCGAGACAATCTAGCCCATGTCTCAGGTCCCAGACTCAGGTGGGCCTTGGATCGTCAGGGCTGGTCCACCGATGTGGATTATTATGCCTGAACACTACGTCTCTCCGCCCTATGGGGCGTAAATGAGCCAACGAATGGCTCCATCGGACCCGGATCGTCCGATCTAACCGAGGCGCCTCGCAACAGCAACAACCACATAAGTCAAACTCGTCAGGGCGTGTAAAACCACTGACGCCACTTTTAGCTAGAAAGAAACGCAAGTCCTCCCTGATGTCCGTCTCCCGTTTTTGGTTCATACCGGGTGTGAAGCTCGCGAATCAACGTTACACAAAGCTATGCCACAAAGGCCGTGCTTTGATCATCAACCACAAGACTTTGCTTTTCAACAGAAGCCCTGATCCTTTGCCACTTAGGCATGCCACACAGGCAATTCACTCCATGCGTTTGATATCCATCAATATATAACCCCTGAGCTCGTACGTCTCAGAGAAGGGCGTTAAGCAAGAGAATAAATTCTCTGCCGCCAAACAGATATATATTTAATAGAGATCAATCACACAGACTAAAATCCAATGTCAGACACACAGTCCATTTACAAGTCCGTTCTGGGTCTGAACGAAACCGGAGGCACCTAGTACCTCGCATATCCATCGATCTCCAAGTACGTCTGGACGATCACAAACTGTTTCCATCTTCTTGGGTGTACAGCCCAATCAAGATCATCAGTAATTATCCAAACGACGTGAAGACTTCTGGTCTTCGACCACCGTCTTCATCTTCGACACCACGTCGAATCAGTTATTCAGAATGGGATAACCCGGTCTTTCTGAATAACTCGCGTATATATTATAAAAGTGTTACACAAACACAACATACGCCTCATTCCAATTCAGAATATTCTTTTATTCAAATATTCCTATACTTTGGGAAAAGTTCCCATTAATTTTATCCAAGATAAATTCTTTAAATTTATTCTTTAATCTCCTTTGAATATCAATTCAAACTAGTCGGGATTATCGAACCACACCGAAGTAATCATTTATTTTATTTTCCCAATCCCAACCTATTCATCCCATGAAGTAAAACTGGTAGTACTTCATATCTAACACCACAGTGTTATCGGTAATTCAATTACCATTTCACGTTCAAATCTAATTAAAGATTTAACTATCGCTTGGAGTAAAACTGGTGATACTCCATTCTCGATCTTTTCAATCTATTTAAAGATTCATTAAAACTCCACTTAGTTTTAATCGTTAACTGGGTTAAAGAATCAGTGCCATTTAAAACACGGTTCACGATAAACCCAAAATCACATTCATTAATTATCGGGTTAAAGAACGAGTGTTATTTAAAACACTGTTCACGATAAACCCAAAAATCAATATCAATTCAATTCCAATTAAATATTATTTAATTGGTACACTTCATTAAATCTAAGTAAAAAGATTTAATCTTTTCTCAACTGGGTTCAAGAACAGTGTTAGTGAAGACACCATTCACGACAAACCCAAATCACATTTGATATTCAATACAAGACTCTGAATAGAAAATATATCGGCTTATATTCAATATCAAATTCTACGATTAACAAATGTCGTATTGGAAATAACGATATAAATATATATCTTTCAAACTTCCATAACACCATCCGTATAATCACGAATTCCAACATCGAAATATTCCAATGACAATTTCGATTCAAATCCACTCCAATGCAATCATTGGATATTCTGGTTATTTTCAAAACCCTTTTTAAATTCAATTTATTTATTTAAAAATAAATAGAATTATAATTCTAGTTCAAAAATAGTTCATTTCGATAAAAATCTATTTTTATCTTTTCAAATATGGAGTTTTTCATCCCAAATCTTTCTAAATCATTTCTTATGATTTTACACAAATTATTACTATTTTTAATAATTTTATCAAGGCCCGTACAGTCGATTTCCATCAATGGCCATCGAACTGCACTTACAGCGACCTTTTTCAAATTTGATTTGGACATAATTCCAAATCCAACCGTTAGATTTCAAATTTCTAATATTCATTAGAAAGCTCTTTTCGATACGAACCCAACGGTTCTGGTTTTAGGAGAATCCGACGGTCGGATCTCCCGTAATGTCCGTTTGAAATAAATGGTCGAAATTCACGAACTGCCGCGGCGCGTTCTATTCAGGCCATTATATTATATATATAATATATATAATATATATTTCGTCAATTTCTATTTAAAACGAATTATATAATTAGTTTTAAAATTCGTTTCAAAAGCAATTTCAACTTCCATTTCAATTCAAATCAAAATTGAATTCTTCGTTATAAATTCGTTTTAAAATTCATTTCTATTCAATTCAAATTTCAATTCAATTTGAATTCATTTCAATTCACTTTCAATTCAATTCATTTCGAAATCGTTTTCAATTCAATTCATTTCGAAATCGTTTTCAATTCGTTTCATTTCGAAATCGTTTTCAATTCAATTCATTTCGAAATCGTTTTCAATTCAATTCATTTCGAAATCGTTTTCAATTCAATTTGTAACAACCCGAATTTTTACAACACGTTAAATCAAGAATCAAGGCAGGATTTAATTTTAAATTCTGAATCAAGTAAAACGGGCTATGCCATTGCGTTCGTCTCGGAAAAATACGCGAAATAGAGTCCGCGTTTTCGAGAATCGGAGTCCGTATGACCCGTTAAAGGCCCAAAGAAGATTTCTGAAAATTTGAATTTCGGAAACAGTTTTGGAAAGCAGATCCGGGGCTAGGCGGGAAGTTTCCCCGCCTAGGCCATGTCGACAGGGCTGTCGACAGGCCTGTCGACTTGGGCCCAGACCAAGTCGACAGCCCTGTCGACTTGCCTGTCGACAGGGGGTGGCCGGGGCAAGCTGCCTGGTGCACCTGCTTGGCTCACCTGGTCTTGTTCTTGGGCTGGTTCTGGAAGCTTCCGAGATCTGATGGTCCTAATCTATCCTAGGGTTAATCTAAGGGCCTAAAACTATCCTAATCTCTATAAAAACACCCCTAAGCCCCCCCTAAACCCTCATAACTCACCCTCTCCACGAAGTGCTGCCCAAATGCAAGGTGATCATGGCCTCCATCTCAAATCCCTAGAGCCTATGCATTCAAATCGGGTTCAAATCAAAGGATGCAAGCTTGCTACACCAAATAGAGGCCAAATCAACATTTCTATGCGAGTTTTGTGATGGTTCTTCATCAAAGGAGCCACCTTTCTTCGTCATAATGATGCATGATCCCTTTCCTAAGCCTTGCCTAGGTAAGTTCTAGCTACTTTTAGATGGAACGGTTGTTTTGATAATGACATGGGATAAAATGAGGCTAAACATGATTATGCGAACTTATATGAACCTTACCTCGCCTCTTGTGTTCATGGTTATGATTTTAGGCCATGTGAGTGATTTAATCATGCCTCTCATGCTATGCATAGCCTAGTTTAACTTGCAAGTTTGGATCTTTATGCATGAAATGCTAGCATGAACCTTTAGGAACCACTTATGTGTGAATCATTGGCTAAGACAAGATTTTGGGGCTTATGCATGTTTATGAACCCAAACCCCTTATGTTATCATGCAAGTTTGTGGCCAAATCCTTTATGAGATTATGCATGCTTATGGCCAATCCCCTCTTTAAAGTTGCGCATGTTTATGGCCAAACCCTTTTTGATAATATGCATGTTGTGGCCGAATTCCCTTGTGACATTTTGTGTGTTTATGGCCAAAACCCTTTTTATGACGCTATGCATGTTCGAGGCCAATTTGTAGTCATAGTATTCCTACTATGTTGACTCGTCTATACTTACGTTGGAAACACGTTTTGGGGTTAGGTTAGACGAGCGTGAATATACATGAGAAACTTAACTTGAAGTTCCATGAAATATGATGTGAAACATGATTTGGGTCAAATGGGTATAACATGACAACATGCAACATTGAATATAGCATGTAAGTTAACATGTAAATATGCATAATCATAAGCTTGGGAATTTACCTATTAAGTTAGGTCTACCCATTGGGAATTTACCTATTAAGTTAGGTCTACCCAATTGCTTGAAAACTTGACTATGAACATGACACTAGACTAAACATGAAAGTGGCCAACTCGAGGTTGGGTTGAGTTTGCAACGTAAAACTACCCGGAACCGACGGGCCTAACTAGTAGTTGCAAACAATAGGACTCAATGTGAGAAGTTGGTCATGTTGTGCTTGAACCCGAGGTTAGACCAAGTTGTGGTGTAAATCTACCCGGACCTGCCCGGCTTAACTAGTAACCACAACAAAGTCTAATGTGAGAGGTTGGGGTGCATTAAATAATTAATGCCACATAGTAGGGTTAAGTTAATTTGATTAATGAGGCTTAACCAAATATGACATGGACAAATGGGTTAAGTAATTTGATTAGGCTAATGATACTTAACAAAACATGACAGGGTTGGGTAGGTTAAGTAACTTGATTTGTCTAACGACACTTGACCATTTTTATACGACGAGGGGACGGGATTAAGTTAACCAACACTTAATCAATCCAATACGATAACTTGATAAGGTTAAGTAAATTTTCTTATTGACACTTAACCGTATAATACAGTTAATGGATGAGGTTAAGATTAGACTTAACTAATCTAAACATGGTAATCGGATGGGGTTAAGTTAGCCTAGACTTAATTAATCCAACTTGGTAATTTAATGGGGTTAAGATAAACACTTAACTAATTTAACACGATGATTTGATGAGGTTAAGTTAACCTATACTTAACCAATCTAACGTAAAAACATGATAAGGCTAAGTCACGAATCGTTTCGAATACGCTTGACCGATTTAACTCGGTAATTTGATAGGGTCAAATTAATATATATACTTAACCAATCTAAAATGGTAATTAGACAAGGTTAAGTCATGGATTGCTTGATATACTTAACCAACTTGACACATGGTCCGTAGGGTTAAGTCTTGGACTTGGACACTTAGCCAGTTTTCGACATGTTTTGTAGATGGGTTAAGTTGTGAACTTAAGTGACACTTAACCCATTAGATAAACCCTAATTCGGAGGATTAGGTAAATAACCATAGTTAACAAGGATAATGGAAATAAGGCTAAGTGGTAAACCTTAGTTAAGGGAAACTAAGTAGTAATTCTTAGTCAAAGACATTTGGACCACTTCTGAGATAGATTAGTAACCCGATACGTTAGGTCAACATTTAAGTATGCGTGTAGGAGCAGGCTATCTGATTTAGATAAAGGCTCCAACGAACTGGGTAACGAAGCAGCGGCTTCGGGGAACGTGAGGATATTCTTGGGATCCCTCTGTGAGCTGCCAGGTCATTATACTAGGCTCACGAGAGGTTGAGGTCTGCGGTAGAAGAACCAAGAATATGCCTTGGTTGCTATGCGAGCGACCTAAAGACTGGGGTGGATAGCAGCGAGCCGGCGAATACATAAGATGCCCGAGATAGCAAGTTCGTCGATCATCTACCATCTTGAGTCAAGCGTGTACGTACGGAAAGGCAGGGAACACCCAACAGACCATAATTGCTATCTAATTATGGGTGAGGTAGGCCGTAGGATGTGGGCTGGCCGGAGTGTAGTTCTCATGCAAGATTTTCTCTTGTGTTGCCTTTCACTAGTTGAGGGAGGGGTCTCGTGGGACCATAGCCACGTGTAGAAAAGCAGACCTTAGTATCTGCATCGGCAGATAAATCTAAAGCTCCCGACCGAGTCCTGTATTTCTTGTTTTGCCCTGTGACAGGACTCGGATGGCACGATGTGATACATGTGCATACAGTTATAGAAAAACGATTCACGGTGATTGCGTGGGAAAAAGGGCGCGGTTGAGGGTTAGCGTAATCCCTAGTGGCCTAGGTGGTTTAACCCAAACCAAAATACGAAAGCGTGCAATAGGTAAGCGTAATCCCTAGTGGTGCTAGGTGGCGTAAGTCCTAGTAGTTCAAACGATGATTCATATGGAAGAGCCTAGCTAGAACAAGGGTGACAGTCCAAACGATTTCTAGGATAATACGACATGAGGAAGCCCGTACGAGGTACGACAAAGGACTGAACTTATATACATGGAAAGAAACATATGATTTGAATAACCTATATATGCGATATATTAGGTTGACATGGACCATTACATGACTTTGAGTAAGGGACATTCAGGGTTAACACATAACAAGGCTGGGATACTAGTACGGAGGGTGCAGAGCAAATATACATGTTAGATCTAAAATACATAATAGATACCGTGGGATGATAGACGGGGCAGATACCTTGGGATAATGTACTCGATAGAAATCTGACGATGTGATACCTTGACTTATCATAACACCGTAGTTTATCATGATACCTTAGTTTACCTTGCCACAGTAGTTAAACCGGCTAGCCCGGTTTAGTTTATCTATCTTGTAGTTATCCTTATGTTTACTTTCAGTTTATGCATGTCATGTTACCTTTACCTGTTTTTATACTGAAAGTAGATAGGACTTACTCAGTCTTTTTGACTGACCCGTTTTGTTTCGCCTCTTTTCTTCCGTTCCCCCCCCCCCCCCCCAGGTTACAGGGAGGAAACAATGCAGTTTAGTTCGGACTTCTTCTGCTTGAAGGTCATCATGGATGGCTTGGACTTCTCTTGGCTATGGCTACTTTACTGTTTTTACTTGGGGAATAACTTATTAAAAAGTCTTTATGCTTCTTTACTATTGCAAGACAGGTTTTGTTGTACTCTGATGTAAAAGGCTTTAGACCTTATTTATTCATGTTATGAAAGTTTGATTTTACTTCCGCTATTTTATATGTTCTGTCTTGTGATATTTCTGTGCATGTTTACCAATAATGCCCCTCTAAAGCTAGTGCATTCCTTTGCGAGTGACCCTAGCGGAGGTGGGGTGTTACATTTGGTATCAGAGCAGAAGGTTACCAGACTGGGCAAAAGTTTTTAAAGACCTTCTGAAAACTATTTGAAAATCGTTTATAAAGAAGCATTTTTCGAGAAAATTTTCTTTTAAAAAGAAAAAAAAAAGGCTATTCCCCAAAGGCCATTAGCATTATCCTTGTTTCCTTGATTGAATCTCTTTTCCTTTCTTTCCTCCATCTGTAGTCACAGTGGTTTTGACTGCGACTAGTCTTTCTAGCTGCGTATGTGTTTCCCGTACAATGGAGGTGGTTCTCGAGAGACCGTTGCAGAGTTATGCATGAAAGGATAGTAAGAACAAGGATAAAGGATACGAGCTCAGGGATAAACAACATGTTGGTATGGCTGAGTCCTAAAAGGAGGGAGAAAGATGAACAATGAAACCCATGACGAGAGAGTACCTTTGGCATGGTGAAACGGGACGGATAGTTAAGTATCATGGAACAGGGACAAGATCATTCGGAGGGCAATAGTATGCTCTCATTTCTAGGATACCTCAGAAGGAGGGTAACGATCTTGTTAAAGGTTTAGCTTTTCTTCTCTATCATCCTGTCGGGACTTTGTTTTGATCACCGCATCTTTTAAGTCCGCTTCGATAGTTGAGTCTCTGCACCTTAGTACTAGCATAGTAGAGGATCCCGTTTTTGTCTCAAGTCCTATTGGAAGATTGGTCCATTTACTCATGGCTTGTTTGGATTTGAGAATGTCTATATCAAGTGTTGAGCTTGGAAATAATGCTTATGTTTATAAGTTGTGGATGGATTCTAGGGATGAAGTGGTTATCCAGTAAGGGGTGCCACTCTCGATTTTAGAAGAAGGGTAGTTAGACTCTTGGCTTGTTTTGGTAATACCCTTGAAGTATCGCGTAACCTTTTGGGTTCTGTCATGATTAGTTACTTAGAATCCCTAGAAGCCTTTGTTGGAAATTAGAAACCCGATCGAATGGTGTTCGCTAATAAGACGGATGGTTTACTTCGATTATGTATGGGTTATGGGAATTACCCTAGTAAGTGCGCACGGTAACTTGTTTACTTTCAAGAGAAAGTTTTTCTACGTGGAATACCTTATGGTACAAGGTCCAGGATTCACTAGTGAATTTTGAGGGCTCGCATGGAATAATGTGTACGCAGTCCTGTTTGCGCCAAGTATTCTAGAAGGAGAATAAGTGCAAGTGGAACGAGAGGCGACGAGGAAATGAGTTCCAACTCATGATATGGAAACAGGAAATAAGAAGCTGCGAAATCGTGAAGAAAAAGGGGCGGTCAAGGCACGATGGAACTAAGCTCAAGGTAATGCGACTCAAGAGACTGAAGACTAAATACGTGCATGATATCTCTTTTGGGAATATATCCTCGATCCCTGTTTTTCTGTTGAGCTTGCTTGTAGGCTATCTTTTATGGATATCCTCTCGGTCCTGTCTCTGTTACAAACCCCGTACGGAGTTTGTTTTGTTTATCTTCTCGACCCTGTTTCAGGGAATCTTAGGTAGAACCCTGTGGATGTAAACATGTATTTGAAACATGTTATGGTTGATATGGTTGCAAATGGTTGCAAGTGGTTGCTCGTGGATGCGCGAATTTACGTTAGACAGTAGCTCGACTCGGTCACATTTCATATTGCATATGCATGAGTATTTGTTTATGGATGAAATCGAATGTGTTATCATGCGGATGTTGCATATGGTTGAATGTTTGTGCACGCATATAGTGTATATGATTAGGACTATTTGCATACATGATGGATTCATAGCACTAAACATGTTTTTGCATTCAAAAGATTTTCAGGCCTGATCATTAGCATTAGCTAAGGAACATGTACACACACGTTTTGCATATATTCATATGGCATTAGAAATCATCTAAGGACAATGGTTGCTTGTGGATGATGTTTTGAGTAGATGGATGATGGATGGTAGGATATGTTCTTCCTAACTTGGAGATTACGGGGACGAAATCCTAAAAGATGGGGAGAATTTAACAACCCGAATTTTTACAACACGTTAAATCAAGAATCAAGGCAGGATTTAATTTTAAATTCTGAATCAAGTAAAACGGGCTATGCCATTGCGTTCGTCTCGGAAAAATACGCGAAATAGAGTCTGAGTTTTCGAGAATCGGAGTCCGTATGACCCGTTAAAGGCCCAAAGAAGATTTCTGAAAATTTGAATTTCGGAAACAGTTTTGGAAAGCAGATCTGGGGCTAGGCGGGAAGTTTCCCCGCCTAGGCCATGTCGACAGGGCTGTCGACAGGCCTGTCGACTTGGGCCCAGACCAAGTCGACAGCCCTGTCGACTTGCCTGTCGACAGGGGGTGGCCGGGGCAAGCTGCCTGGTGCACCTGCTTGGCTCACCTGGTCTTGTTCTTGGGCTGGTTCTGGAAGCTTCCGAGATCTGATGGTCCTAATCTATCCTAGGGTTAATCTAAGGGCCTAAAACTATCCTAATCTCTATAAAAACACCCCTAAGCCCCCCCCTAAACCCTCATAACTCACCCTCTCCACGAAGTGCTGCCCAAATGCAAGGTGATCATGGCCTCCATCTCAAATCCCTATAGCCTATGCATTCAAATCGGGTTCAAATCAAAGGATGCAAGCTTGCTACACCAAATAGAGGCCAAATCAACATTTCTATGCGAGTTTTGTGATGGTTCTTCATCAAAGGAGCCACCTTTCTTCGTCATAATGATGCATGATCCCTTTCCTAAGCCTTGCCTAGGTAAGTTCTAGCTACTTTTAGATGGAACGGTAGTTTTGATAATGACATGGGATAAAATGAGGCTAAACATGATTATGCGAACTTATATGAACCTTACCTCGCCTCTTGTGTTCATGGTTATGATTTTAGGCCATGTGAGTGATTTAATCATGCCTCTCATGCTATGCATAGCCTAGTTTAACTTGCAAGTTTGGATCTTTATGCATGAAATGCTAGCATGAACCTTTAGGAACCACTTATGTGTGAACCATTGGCTAAGACAAGATTTTGGGGCTTATGCATGTTTATGAACCCAAACCCCTTATGTTATCATGCAAGTTTGTGGCCAAATCCTTTATGAGATTATGCATGCTTATGGCCAATCCCCTCTTTTAAGTTGCGCATGTTTATGGCCAAACCCTTTTTGATAATATGCATGTTGTGGCCGAATTCCCTTGTGACATTTTGTGTGTTTATGGCCAAAACCCTTTTTATGACACTATGCATGTTCGAGGCCAATTTGTAGTCATAGTATTCCTACTATGTTGACTCGTCTATACTTACGTTGGAAACACGTTTTGGGGTTAGGTTAGACGAGCGTGAATATACATGAGAAACTTAACTTGAAGTTCCATGAAATATGATGTGAAACATGATTTGGGTCAAATGGGTATAACATGACAACATGCAACATTGAATATAGCATGTAAGTTAACATGTAAATATGCATAATCATAAGCTTGGGAATTTACCTATTAAGTTAGGTCTACCCATTGGGAATTTACCTATTAAGTTAGGTCTACCCAATTGCTTGAAAACTTGACTATGAACATGACACTAGACTAAACATGAAAGTGGCCAACTCGAGGTTGGGTTGAGTTTGCAACGTAAAACTACCCGGAACCGACCGGCCTAACTAGTAGTTGCAAACAATAGGACTCAATGTGAGAAGTTGGTCATGTTGTCCTTGAACCCGAGGTTAGACCAAGTTGTGGTGTAAATCTACCCGGACCCGCCCGGCTTAACTAGTAACCACAACAAAGTCTAATGTGAGAGGTTGGGGTGCATTAAATAATTAATGCCACATAGTAGGGTTAAGTTAATTTGATTAATGAGGCTTAACCAAATATGACATGGACAAATGGGTTAAGTAATTTGATTAGGCTAATGATACTTAACAAAACATGACAGGGTTGGGTAGGTTAAGTAACTTGATTTGTCTAACGACACTTGACCATTTTTATACGACGAGGGGACGGGATTAAGTTAACCAACACTTAATCAATCCAATACGATAACTTGATAAGGTTAAGTAAATTTTCTTATTGACACTTAACCGTATAATACAGTTAATGGATGAGGTTAAGATTAGACTTAACTAATCTAAACATGGTAATCGGATGGGGTTAAGTTAGCCTAGACTTAATTAATCCAACTTGGTAATTTAATGGGGTTAAGATAAACACTTAACTAATTTAACACGATGATTTGATGAGGTTAAGTTAACCTATACTTAACCAATCTAACGTAAAAACATGATAAGGCTAAGTCACGAATCGTTTCGAATACGCTTGACCGATTTAACTCGGTAATTTGATAGGGTCAAATTAATATATATACTTAACCAATCTAAAATGGTAATTAGACAAGGTTAAGTCATGGATTGCTTGATATACTTAACCAACTTGACACATGGTCCGTAGGGTTAAGTCTTGGACTTGGACACTTAGCCAGTTTTCGACATGTTTTGTAGATGGGTTAAGTTGTGAACTTAAGTGACACTTAACCCATTAGATAAACCCTAATTCGGAGGATTAGGTAAATAACCATAGTTAACAAGGATAATGGAAATAAGGCTAAGTGGTAAACCTTAGTTAAGGGAAACTAAGTAGTAATTCTTAGTCAAAGACATTTGGACCACTTCTGAGATAGATTAGTAACCCGATACGTTAGGTCAACATTTAAGTATGCGTGTAGGAGCAGGCTATCTGATTTAGATAAAGGCTCCAACGAACTGGGTAACGAAGCAGCGGCTTCGGGGAACGTGAGGATACTCTTGGGATCCCTCTGTGAGCTGCCAGGTCATTATACTAGGCTCACGAGAGGTTGAGGTCTGCGGTAGAAGAACCAAGAATATGCCTTGGTTGCTATGCGAGCGACCTAAAGACTGGGGTGGATAGCAGCGAGCCGGCGAATACATAAGATGCCCGAGATAGCAAGTTCGTCGATCATCTACCATCTTGAGTCAAGCGTGTACGTACGGAAAGGCAGGGAACACCCAACAGACCATAATTGCTATCTAATTATGGGTGAGGTAGGCCGTAGGATGTGGGCTGGCCGGAGTGTAGTTCTCATGCAAGATTTTCTCTTGTGTTGCCTTTCACTAGTTGAGGGAGGGGTCTCGTGGGACCATAGCCACGTGTAGAAAAGCAGACCTTAGTATCTGCATCGGCAGATAAATCTAAAGCTCCCGACCGAGTCCTGTATTTCTTGTTTTGCCCTGTGACAGGACTCGGATGGCACGATGTGATACATGTGCATACAGTTATAGAAAAACGATTCACGGTGATTGCGTGGGAAAAAGGGCGCGGTTGAGGGTTAGCGTAATCCCTAGTGGCCTAGGTGGTTTAACCCAAACCAAAATACGAAAGCGTGCAATAGGTAAGCGTAATCCCTAGTGGTGCTAGGTGGCGTAAGTCCTAGTAGTTCAAACGATGATTCATATGGAAGAGCCTAGCTAGAACAAGGGTGACAGTCCAAACGATTTCTAGGATAATACGACATGAGGAAGCCCGTACGAGGTACGACAAAGGACTGAACTTATATACATGGAAAGAAACATATGATTTGAATAACCTATATATGCGATATATTAGGTTGACATGGACCATTACATGACTTTGAGTAAGGGACATTCAGGGTTAACACATAACAAGGCTGGGATACTAGTACGGAGGGTGCAGAGCAAATATACATGTTAGATCTAAAATACATAATAGATACCGTGGGATGATAGACGGGGCAGATACCTTGGGATAATGTACTCGATAGAAATCTGACGATGTGATACCTTGACTTATCATAACACCGTAGTTTATCATGATACCTTAGTTTACCTTGCCACAGTAGTTAAACCGGCTAGCCCGGTTTAGTTTATCTATCTTGTAGTTATCCTTATGTTTACTTTCAGTTTATGCATGTCATGTTACCTTTACCTGTTTTTATACTGAAAGTAGATAGGACTTACTCAGTCTTTTTGACTGACCCGTTTTGTTTCGCCTCTTTTCTTCCGTTTCCCCCCCCCCCCAGGTTACAGGGAGGAAACAATGCAGTTTAGTTCGGACTTCTTCTGCTTGAAGGTCATCATGGATGGCTTGGACTTCTCTTGGCTATGGCTACTTTACTGTTTTTACTTGGGGAATAACTTATTAAAAAGTCTTTATGCTTCTTTACTATTGCAAGACAGGTTTTGTTGTACTCTGATGTAAAAGGCTTTAGACCTTATTTATTCATGTTATGAAAGTTTGATTTTACTTCCGCTATTTTATATGTTTTGTCTTGTGATATTTCTGTGCATGTTTACCAATAATGCCCCTCTAAAGCTAGTGCATTCCTTTGCGAGTGACCCTAGCGGAGGTGGGGTGTTACACAATTCATTTCGAAATCGTTTTCAATTCAATTCATTTCGAAATCAATAAAATCGATATAAATATCGTTTACGTCAAAATGGCGTCAATCTAATCAACACGGCTTCATAAATTTCTATTTTCAAATATTCTATTTCAAATATTTCTTTTTCAAAATAGTTGTTATTATCAAAATATTTCGTTCAACACATGACCAATCTCAACGAATGAGTACTGTCAACACATAAACCTTTATTTTATAATCTTCTTTATTTTTCAAATTGGAATGAGGCCCAATCAATTACCATATAAAGTTAATTATATGGATTTCCATACAACACATGTATAATAGCATTGAAAAATAATCAACCATCAACCAAAGTGCACTACACTGTATAAGCATCAAATATAGATATATAACGCTTATAACAACCTGTCAATCCATCGATCGACATATTTAATCAATCAGGATGAGTGAACTTCAAATTTCATCCTAACACCCGTGTGGGGTTTCAAACAATCAAACACATATTTTATTTGTGCAGTTGGGCGATGTGTAAAATTTATCGTCCCAATCAACGTCCTTCAAATAGGTGTACATAAACAAACCGTCTGGTTTGTAAATGAATATTTATTTATTCACATTCACGTTAAAAAATTATATTTTTAACGATAAAACATTTTATTCCAACATATGAATTTCTATTCAGTTCATTCTTTAAATAAAATGATATTTTTATATTTTCTAACATATTTTAGAAAATTCGGCGGCATAACGGCACGATACTAGAAACGGGACGAGGCCTAGCCTTATCCCCGGTCTAGTGAAGGCCCACGCCATTCACACATCAATCAAATCCATTCATTTCACCAAACAATTCAATTTCAAATCAAATCATCTAACTAATCTATGCAACCAAACAAACAAGTCCATGGTCTGTGGACGATTGTGTCGGGTGCTACTAAGCACCGTCTGCATCCTAGTATATATATATATAACTAGAAATGAAAGTGAAAGGTGAGAAATTCTCACCGATAGCTATCCAATCATCTTGACTCCTCTTTGATACAAATCTTCTTCGTTCTCGCCTTTTTGTTACCTTCGTTGCCCGCTTTCACTACCTATGTAAAAATCGAATTTTTACTTCGCTAAAATTCTAATTTTACTTCGCTTATTTGGGTATAAAGATTACGTCTTTACTCCTTTTTTAAAAATCATGTCTTTCCACCTTTAAAAATAGCGTCTTTTACTAAGTAAAGATAGCGTCTTTCACAAGGTAAAAATGTCGTCCTTCACATGACAAATCCTATGCTAATTTTTAAAACAATGCGATACATATTTTACAAAACAACGCGATATACATTCAAAGATTATATTTTTCTAAACAAAGTATATTTTTACTTTTCCTATAACTAAAGTATATCTTTATTTGAATGAAAATCACATTTTTATATCTTTAAAAATCTTATCTCTATACTATTAAAAACCTATACTTTCCTAAGTAAAAATATAAGCTTTCTTACCCTAATAAAAAAAATAAACCTTTTCTAGTTAATAAAATCATAACTTTTTACTCTCAAAAATCAAAGCTTATTTTTAATAATGTAAAGATTTTATTTTTTTATAATCTAAAGATCTTATTTTTCACAACATAAAATAAATAGATAAAAAAAAAAGATCTAAAGACTTACAGCAAGTTTCAGCGGAGGGGAGGGTTCATTGGTGGAAATGCAGGCGGCGGGTGGCGGAGGAAGCTCGCCTGGGGCGGCGATGGACCCAGGGGGAGGCGCAGGCGAGGTAGAGTCCACGCTGGGGGCGCTGGGGTTTTTAGGGTTACGGTTTTCGCTGGAGGGTCGATTCGAAGGGAGGGGGTGCGGAAGGAGGAGAAGGGGCTGCTGAAATCGGGACTGGGGGAGGTGGCGGTCCCCTTGGAGGCGGCGTCGGAGGCGCGCCCGCCCCTCTGGTGGTGGCGGCGGAAATTCCCCCACCCCCGATCGCGTTATCTTTTTTTTCCGAAAATTCTGATTTGGGAAGAAAAGCTAAGGGGGGGGGGTTTATGTAAAGTTTATTTTATTTAAATTATTTTTATTTCGCCTAAAAAACCCAAAATCCTCGCGAACTCCAAATCAACCCCAGCGACTGTCGTCCCTAGCGTATTGCCCCCATTCCGGACACAATGGAATATTCCACGCAAGCCATTTCGGCTATTACGATAGGTTTTGATCGAAATTAAAATATAAATCAGTGTATATTTAATTTTAACGCACATTTCAAATTACCGGGGTCACATACGAACTCAAAAAAATTCCAGAAAAATATTTTCTGGCATCGTATTGACGATACGGCCCTAACAAAACTAATTTCGTCAAATTCTGAGACCGTTTGAAAAATGGTCCCTTTCCAGTCGATTAAAATTGACTGAAACTGGTCAAACGCGTTTTCCTTTGCCACGCTCACATATTGATTTGAAAAATTACGAAATTTGAAATCTAGCAATTACTTTACATCACGGACCCAACAAAACTGGTTTCGTCGAAATCCGAGGTCATTTGCAAAATGTCCATTTTTAAGGGCCTGAATTCCATAGCGACTATTCAGAATTTTCAACTGGATATATCTTTTGATTCCCGCTATGAAATCTTGATTTTTCTGATTCGTTGGAAAGATATCATCAATTAGATCTTATTGTTTTTGGTTTCACTAAAATCCGGATTGTTTCGCACCCGGTACATTCAATCGAAGTTTGAAATCGAATTATCGAACTACCGCGCCATTTTCAATTCTATTTATAATTATATATAAATATTTATATTTTAACGACGACGTATATAATATATACGTTCTATTTATGTTCAAAAAAGATTTTCCGTTGATTTTATTTAAAATAATTCATTTTAAATATTCATACTTCGCCAAAATTGCCAAAATAAAAATTTTAAACTGGCCCAGATTTTCGGGTTGTTACAATCTCCCCCACTTAAAACTTTTCGTCCCCGAAAAGGAACAAAGTCGAAAGTGGTTTGATTATTCAGTTCTACGTTCGATCTGGCTTCCATTCTCCAACTTTTCAGTTTCTGAGAATTTTCAAAATCTCAAAAATTTGGCTAACACCCTAAATTTTTGAAAAATTTCGCCATAATCTCCCCTGCACCGGGAGCATCGGGGAATTTCAAATAGCTTCCCCGGTCCTTCAGATCTCAAAAAGAAAAAGAAAAAGCCAAGCGGCTAGCCAATAGGCTCATAAAATCATCATCACCCAAACAAAACAGTAAATTATGTAGTAAACATGTACCTATTTGTCGGGCAAACAAATTTTATTCTTCGGCTCTAGCCTCCTTGCTATGACCTGTTCAATTGAAGCACATGTATATGCAAGAAAATGCGACCAAATTCCAATACAATTCAATATTTGGTTGAATTAGGCAAAATGGTTAAAATTTAGCAAACAAATAAACAAACAACACAAACATCAATCAATTAGTGAATTAACGTTTCAAATTCATAATTTTGATATATATACTGAAAATCTTGTTTTTGATGCCAATTCACACTAAAGTGTTCTAGCTATATAAGATTTGGTTCTCACACCAGTCTAATGGAAATATATAGAAATCACACCTTCGAAACACGAATATAAATGTTGATGATGCGATCGCTATCATCAATATCATCTTCGGGCGACTAGAGTGTGTTGCTATATCTATCCAATATATTAAAATTTCATATACTCGTGGATCAGACGTATACGCAAAATCTTTATATACTGGACTGTCCAACTCAACATAAATAGATAATCAAATACGAATAATTGATTTAAATTTTCAAAACAAAATTTGTTTTCATTTTCAAAAATATACTCTTCACACTCGTTCTAGGATACTACTGATCCTATCTCTAACGAGTCATTCCATTGGATATTACTAATCCAATTATCTGATGAATTCTTTCGTAGGGTTCTAATGTGCCTTGTTCTCTGAGCTTTGTAAACCAAAGCTCTGATACCAACTGTGACGAGAAGGAATTTCGCTCGGTCTGAACCAGTCGCTAAACCGATCTAGACCGTTCGAAACGCCCTATCGTTTGAGAACACGACAAAACAGAACGCATACAAAAGAACATTTCACTGTATATCACAACAATGCATCAGATTACAAGAATATACAGAGTATAAATGAATAAATATTACATAGAAATATCAGAGATTCAAATTACATTTTAAATACATCGCAGCGGAAAATAATACAATACACAACTAGAAGAGATATACGGATACAAAGCTTTCCGGATATCATTCCAGCTGTAAACCAGGATCCTGTGAATATAAATCTGCAAAACCAAAACTACTAGCTACCCGTGTCGAAAATAAAGGCACCCAGAGTTTAGGTTAAAACAATAAACTCCAGGTCAGTCATGGGACTGGTGTGAGAACTAAAACAGTTATTAATTCTTTATTTTAAAGTTTGGTAAATCAAGGGACCACGCCGTATAACACGGAACGGGTTTCCTCCCAAGAATACCAGTGCATAAAACAAACAACGCAATGCTAAATAAAGAAAAATGAAGCTGTTATAAGACCCAGGTCCCATCACACAATGCAACGCAGCCGAGGATAGGGTTTTCCCTTATAACAGCCAAAGAATGCTTGATACGTTTAAGACAAATCGTTTGATACTATTTTAATTGCATAGTGTATAAAACAACTTCAAATCATAAGTATCAATCATAGGCGGCATAAGCGTCCCATGCCACTATGTCGCCATATATAGGTTTACAAATAAAACCGCCAAGTCACGTATTTGGAAATTGGATTTCCGTCTATGAACCGAGGCAAAAGATAGTCCTCAACCGATTCGAGACAATCTAGCCCATGTCTCAGGTCCCAGACTCAGGTGGGCCTTGGATCGTCAGGGCCGGTCCACCGATGTGGATTATTATGCCTGAACACTACGTCTCTCCGCCCTATGGGGCGTAAATGAGCCAACGAATGGCTCCATCGGACCCGGATCGTCCGATCTAACCGAGGCGCCTCGCAACAGCAACAACCACATAAGTCAAACTCGTCAGGGCGTGTAAAACCACTGACGCCACTTTTAGCTAGAAAGAAACGCAAGTCCTCCCTGATATCCGTCTCCCGTTTTTGGTTCATACCGGGTGTGAAGCTCGCGAATCAACGTTACACAAAGCTATGCCACAAAGGCCGTGCTTTGATCATCAACCACAAGACTTTGCTTTTCAACAGAAGCCCTGATCCTTTGCCACTTAGGCATGCCACACAGGCAATTCACTCCATGCGTTTGATATCCATCAATATATAACCCCTGAGCTCGTACGTCTCAGAGAAGGGCGTTAAGCAAGAGAATAAATTCTCTGCCGCCAAACAAATATATATTTAATAGAGATCAATCACACAGACTAAAATCCAATGTCAGACACACAGTCCATTTACAAGTCCGTTCTGGGTCTGAACGAAACCGGAGGCACCTAGTACCTCGCATATCCATCGATCTCCAAGTACGTCTGGACGATCACAAACTGTTTCCATCTTCTTGGGTGTACAGCCCAATCAAGATCATCAGTAATTATCCAAACGACATGAAGACTTCTGGTCTTCGACCACCGTCTTCATCTTCGACACCACGTCGAATCAGTTATTCAGAATGGGATAACCCGGTCTTTCTGAATAACTCGCGTATATATTATAAAAGTGTTACACAAACACAACATACGCCTCATTCCAATTCAGAATATTCTTTTATTCAAATATTCCTATACTTTGGGAAAAGTTCCCATTAATTTTATCCAAGATAAATTCTTCAAATTTATTCTTTAATCTCCTTTGAATATCAATTCAAACTAGTCGGGATTATCGAACCACACCGAAGTAATCATTTATTTTATTTTCCCAATCCCAACCTATTCATCCCATGAAGTAAAACTGGTAGTACTTCATATCTAACACCACAGTGTTATCGGTAATTCAATTACCATTTCACGTTCAAATCTAATTAAAGATTTAACTATCGCTTGGAGTAAAACTGGTGATACTCCATTCTCGATCTTTTCAATCTATTTAAAGATTCATTAAAACTCCACTTAGTTTTAATCGTTAACTGGGTTAAAGAATCAGTGCCATTTAAAACACGGTTCACGATAAACCCAAAATCACATTCATTAATTATCGGGTTAAAGAACGAGTGTTATTTAAAACACTGTTCACGATAAACCCAAAAATCAATATCAATTCAATTCCAATTAAATATTATTTAATTGGTACACTTCATTAAATCTAAATAAAAAGATTTAATCTTTTCTCAACTGGGTTCAAGAACAGTGTTAGTGAAGACACCATTCACGACAAACCCAAATCACATTTGATATTCAATACAAGACTCTGAATAGAAAATATATCGGCTTATATTCAATATCAAATTCTACGATTAACAAATGTCGTATTGGAAATAACGATATAAATATATATCTTTCAAACTTCCATAACACCATCCGTATAATCACGAATTCCAACATCGAAATATTCCAATGACAATTTCGATTCAAATCCACTCCAATGCAATCATTGGATATTCTGGTTATTTTCAAAACCCTTTTTAAATTCAATTTATTTATTTAAAAATAAATAGAATTATAATTCTAGTTCAAAACTAGTTCATTTCGATAAAAATCTATTTTTATCTTTTCAAATATGGAGTTTTTCATCCCAAATCTTTCTAAATCATTTCTTATGATTTTACACAAATTATTACTATTTTTAATAATTTTATCAAGGCCCGTACAGTCGATTTCCATCAATGGCCATCGAACTGCACTTACAGCGACCTTTTTCAAATTTGATTTGGACATAATTCCAAATCCAACCGTTATATTTCAAATTTCTAATATTCGTTAGAAAGCTCTTTTCGATACGAACCCAACGGTTCCGGTTTTAGGAGAATCCGACGGTCGGATCTCCCGTAATGTCCGTTTGAAATAAATGGTCGAAATTCACGAACTGCCGCGGCGCGGCGCGTTCTATTCAGGCCATTATATTATATATATAATATATATTTCATCGATTTCTATTTAAAACGAATTATATAATTAGTTTTAAAATTCGTTTCAAAAGCAATTTCAACTTCCATTTCAATTCAAATCAAAATTGAATTCTTCTTTATAAATTCGTTTTAAAATTCATTTCTATTCAATTCAAATTTCAATTCAATTTGAATTCATTTCAATTCACTTTCAATTCAATTCATTTCGAAATCGTTTTCAATTCAATTCATTTCGAAATCGTTTTCAATTCGTTTCATTTCGAAATCGTTTTCAATTCAATTCATTTCGAAATCGTTTTCAATTCAATTCATTTCGAAATCGTTTTCAATTCAATTCATTTCGAAATCGTTTTCAATTCAATTCATTTCGAAATCGTTTTCAATTCAATTCATTTCGAAATCGTTTTCAATTCAATTCATTTCGAAATCAATAAAATCGATATAAATATCGTTTACGTCAAAATGGCGTCAATCTAATCAACACGGCTTCATAAATTTCTATTTTCAAATATTCTATTTCAAATATTTCTTTTTCAAAATAGTTGTTATTATCAAAATATTTCGTTCAACACATGACCAATCTCAACGAATGAGTACTGTCAACACATGAACCTTTATTTTATAATCTTCTTTATTTTTCAAATTGGAATGAGGCCCAATCAATTACCATATAAAGTTAATTATATGGATTTCCATACAACACATGTATAATAGCATTGAAAAATAATCAACCATCAACCAAAGTGCACTACACTGTATAAGCATCAAATATAGATATATAACGCTTATAACAACCTGTCAATCCATCGATCGACATATTTAATCAATCAGGATGAGTGAACTTCAAATTTCATCCTAACACCCGTGTGGGGTTTCAAACAATCAAACACATATTTTATTTGTGCAGTTGGGCGATGTGTAAAATTTATCGTCCCAATCAACGTCATTCAAATATGTGTACATAAACAAACCGTCTGGTTTGTAAATGAATATTTATTTATTCACATTCACGTTAAAAAAATATATTTTTAACGATAAAACATTTTAGTCCAACATATGAATTTCTATTCAGTTCATTCTTTAAATAAAATGATATTTTTATATTTTCTAACATATTTTAGAAAATTCGGCGGCATAACGGCACGATACTAGAAACGGGACGAGGCCTAGCCTTATCCCCGGTCTAGTGAAGGCCCATGCCATTCACACATCAATCAAATCCATTCATTTCACCAAACAATTCAATTTCAAATCAAATCATCTAACTAATCTATGCAACCAAACAAACAAGTCCATGGTCTGTGGACGATTGTGTCGGGTGCTACTAAGCACCGTCTGCATCCTAGTATATATATATAACTAGAAATGAAAGTGAAAGGTGAGAAATTCTCACCGATAGATATCCAATCATCTTGACTCCTCTTTGATACAAATCTTCTGCGTTCTCGCCTTTTTGTTACCTTCGTTGCCCGCTTTCACTACCTATGTAAAAATCGAATTTTTACTTCGCTAAAATTCTAATTTTACTTCGCTTATTTGGGTATAAAGATTACGTCTTTACTCCTTTTTTAAAAATCATGTCTTTCCACCTTTAAAAATAGCGTCTTTTACTAAGTAAAGATAGCGTCTTTCACAAGGTAAAAATGTCGTCCTTCACATGACAAATCCTATGCTAATTTTTAAAACAATGCGATACATATTTTACAAAACAACGCGATATACATTCAAAGATTATATTTTTCTAAACAAAGTATATTTTTACTTTTCCTATAACTAAAGTATATCTTTATTTGAATGAAAATCACATTTTTATATCTTTAAAAATCTTATCTCTATACTATTAAAAACCTATACTTTCCTAAGTAAAAATATAAGCTTTCTTACCCTAATAAAAAAAATAAACCTTTTCTAGTTAATAAAATCATAACTTTTTACTCTCAAAAATCAAAGCTTATTTTTAATAATGTAAAGATTTTATTTTTTTATAATCTAAAGATATTATTTTTCACAACATAAAATAAATAGATAAAAAAAAAGATCTAAAGACTTACAGCAAGTTTCAGCGGAGGGGAGGGTTCATTGGTGGAAATGCAGGCGGCGGGTGGCGGAGGAAGCTCGCCTGGGGCGGCGATGGACCCAGGGGGAGGCGCAGGCGAGGTAGAGTCCACGCTGGGGGCGCTGGGGTTTTTAGGGTTACGGTTTTCGCTGGAGGGTCGATTCGAAGGGAGGGGGTGCGGAAGGAGGAGAAGGGGCTGCTGAAATCGGGACTGGGGGAGGTGGCGGTCCCCTTAGAGGCGGCGTCGGAGGCGCGCCCGCCCCTCTGGTGGTGGCGGCGGAAATTCCCCCACCCCCGATCGCGTTATCTTTTTTTTCCGAAAATTCTGATTTGGGAAGAAAAGCTAAGGGGGGGGGGTTTATGTAAAGTTTATTTTATTTAAATTATTTTTATTTCGCCTAAAAAACCCAAAATCCTCGCGAACTCCAAATCAACCCCAGCGACTGTCGTCCCTAGCGTATTGCCCCCATTCCGGACACAATGGAATATTCCACGCAAGCCATTTCGGCTATTACGATAGGTTTTGATCGAAATTAAAATATAAAACAGTGTATATTTAATTTTAACGCACATTTCAAATTACCGGGGTCACATACGAACTCAAAAAAATTCCAGAAAAATATTTTCTGGCATCGTATTGACGATACGGCCCTAACAAAACTAATTTCGTCAAATTCTGAGACCGTTTGAAAAATGGTCCCTTTCCAGTCGATTAAAATCGACTGAAACTGGTCAAACGCGTTTTCCTTTGCCACGCTCACATATTGATTTGAAAAATTACGAAATTTGAAATCTAGCAATTACTTTACATCACGGACCCAACAAAACTGGTTTCGTCGAAATCCGAGGTCGTTTGCAAAATGTCCATTTTTAAGGGCCTGAATTCCATAGCGACTATTCAGAATTTTCAACTGGATATATCTTTTGATTCCCGCTATGAAATCTTTATTTTTCTGATTCGTTGGAAAGATATCATCAATTAGATCTTATTGTTTTTGGTTTCACTAAAATCCGGATTGTTTCGCACCCGGTACATTCAATCGAAGTTTGAAATCGAATTATCGAACTACCGCGCCATTTTCAATTCTATTTATAATTATATATAAATATTTATATTTTAACGACGACGTATATAATATATACGTTCTATTTATATTCAAAATAAATTTTCCGTTGATTTTATTTAAAATAATTCATTTTAAATATTCATACTTCGCCAAAATTGCCAAAATAAAAATTTTAAACTGGCCCAGATTTTCGGGTTGTTACAGCAATGCTCTTTAGAAAAATGAAACCATTATAAGACTCAAGTCCCATGCAATGCAAGCCAAAGGATAGAGTTTTACCATATAATGGTCAAAAAAATGCTTAATACGCGAAATTCATCTTTTATACTATAAGTGCACGGTGTAAAAATCAATTTCGAATATAAATGTATCACTCTTAGTGGCATAATATATCATGTAAGCGGCATAGTATATTATGTCACCATACAGATATATAACTAAAACCGTAAAGCTCGTATTGGAAAATTGGATTTCCATCATAATGGTTGCTGATCTGTAACAGTTATAACCGTTAGTACGACATACCTAACAAACTGTTGTCACGAATATTGTAACGGTTATAACCGTTACAAAGTGTGTATAGTGTAATGGTTATTACCGTTACAATATAATTATTCTGTAACATTTATAACCGTTAGCACTGGAAAAAATTGTAACACTTATAACTGTTATAATATTTATTTTTAAAACGCTAATTACTATGACAAATATTAAATATGTAACAGTTATTACTGTTAGTATGTAAAACAGGCAATTTAATACAATAATTGTAGTAACAGTTATAACTGTTGCAAACTTGATTATTGTATTAGGCCTGTAGTACAATAATTCTTTTTAAACAAGTAACAATCATTATATGCTCCAACTAATTTCATAAAGCATATACCAATAAGAATATACAAGACATAATATAACAATATCCCAAAGTAAATACAATAACATACAATTTGTATTCTAAAGAAAATTTCATTTCGACAAACATCAAACTATCACATTTTAACATACAATCATCCATCATCCATAACAAATATCTAATAACATCGACGTATCACAATTTAACATACAACCATTACGCAAAACGCAAACGATAAATGGGCCAAATTACAAACCCATCATCAATAAGACCATATAGCGTATGCATACCAATTTGGGGTGCATCAAAAATTGACGCTTTCGCATTATCTAGACTTTGAGTTCCATTGCTAGATTCTGATCTTTGTCTTGTTTCCTCTGCTTCAACCAAAGACTACGATGTTTCAACAAATATGATAATATGAGTCAAGACATGAAAACAATGCATATTACCCCTTCTAACAAATATTTTTATAACTCAAATATTTCATAGCTAGAAACAAACATAAAATAACATGATGACAAATTATACGGGATAAGGACATCAATAGTAAATGAACACTGCTCAGATGCATGAAACTGAAACCTGTTTCATTTCCTGAAACCTGAAACAAGTTTCAGTTTTGTGAAACTCGGTTTCAGTTTTGTGAAACTCGCTTGGTTTCAGTTTCCTGAAACTGGGCATCGCTCTCGATTTCAGGAAACTGAAATTTGTTTCAGGTTACATTTCCCGACACTCTCGCTCGGTTTCAGGCAACTGAAACAGAATAGGTTCCGGGTGCATTTATAGTAAAAATGTTAATGTGGTATGACTAACATTCTTGCATGTCAATATTAACTGTAAAAAATGCATCTCATTTGTCACTCATCTGCGGTAGAGGTGCAATGTTCCCTCGAGCACCTAAAAGCATACGTAAAAATACAACTACAGCTCTATATATATGGCCATATATCTAATCAAATGCTTTTTATCATTATGCAATAATGCATATATTATTCATAATAGTAGAAGAGCTTATGAATGCAAATTCAGTCTATAGTTGAGTATGCATTTTTCTTCGTCCGCAATATGACCAACAACAAAAATGCACATTCAACATTGTAATATATTTATTTAAACCTTCGAAGAATGACTGTGTTTTACACAAATAAATTCTATGATGATCAGATATTTCTACCATGCCATCCCACCAGTAAATTAATTATAGTAAGTCACCACGACATGTAGATAATTATGCTAGCAGAGTTTTATTGATAGATAACATCTTTGTAAATATAAAAGGATTGCTGCAAATTTCAATATCTTAAGTAATTACAGTAATTCACCATAAATATGCATCATTTTATGTAGTAAGAAACAGAAAATGCTATATGACTGGGTGAATCACCTAAGTTTTCAGCCGGGTTAGGGAGAACAGATTGGGGACCCCTTGAATTCCTCAAAAGCAGCAAACAAATTGTCTCTCACCAAGTAGAAAATGCAGGCATTAGTCGTGTTGTTCCTGCACTGTTTTAATAAAACCAATCAAAGGTTAGTCTTACTTCCCCTTACATCAAGAACTATCCTCCTCGACTCCAGTAGAACCATTTCCAACATCATATAACTCGACCAGAATAAACATTTCATCACACCATTTATTGATGATTTGTATGAATGCAAACATAACCTCACTTTCATGCCTATTCCCAAATCTGTCACTACATTAAATACTTTGCTTTTGATATATACTTATATTAAATATGCAGTTTGCACTTCTAGCAGCGTAATTGTTTTAAAGATAAATCTGCAGCAGAAAACTTAACTCTCCAACATTATGTCGTTTAACTGATTCTAACCATGTTATGTCTAATATCTAAACAATGCAGAACTGTTTAATTTTTCTTTTCATAGCTTACTTTGTTTGGTACTTTATGATGTTGTTTACATTAATGTATCAAGTCAGCAAAGCATTGGAAAAGAGGCAGGGAACAAAATTATTTGTATCGCTACACAACTTTGGACTAACATGCATATATCTTGATTGAATTTAAAGAATGCAAATCTAAAAACTATTTTTGTAACTTATGTGCAATGAAAATAACGGAACTTTTGTGAAATGTAGACGTTCATATGATACATATGAAAAATTATAATTAAAAGTGGAACCTGATTTCTTTTTTTGACTTGTTTTAAAAAGAGATTTTTTTGGCTGGCAGCAAATCACAAGCATGAACTACTGATTTGACATGTAGTACCTACACTTAGTGAACTTTCCCATGCACTTCAATTTTTCTTTTTACTAGAAACGAAAATAAAAAATTAAACTTTAAAGTACGACAATACATTATTAAAGTTATGTTTCAAATCTAAAACTGCATTGGTATTAAATTTATCTTGCTTATGCTAACTTAATATTGAACGGTCTTCTTTAATGTGAAGTTGCAGACACATAAAATCACTTTTTATTTTGATGATATTATAGAATTAGTGTAGGAAAATAATTCTTCTTAATCTTCTATACTGGGAAACATATAATAAACTAATGGAAACAAATATAATCTTCTATACTGGGAAACATATAATAAACTAATGGAAACAAATATATTCCTAACAATTAGTTACCATCTAAAATATTCCACAATCAAGCAAGAATGATGAGCATATAGCATTTAAAAAAAATGGTCTAATAATGAATTGAAACGAATGGATCAAACCTTAGATGTAACATATAAACAGAGTGACCTGCAAAGCTCAATTATTCATAAAAATGGCTCAATTTTAGATAAGGTACCAATGATCTTCTTGCATGCTCAGAAGAACCCTTTCTTCAACCTCGCAGACAATCTTATAAGGTGTCATGATACGCTTCTAAAACCTACAAATCACTAGTCACCAAACTAAAAAAACACATTAGAAGGTCGATGAAGCTGCTCATCAAGTTAGTTGAGAGGAAAAAAGGAAAATGACCTACAGAACTCAAGGAGTTGGTCTAATGGATATGTCTGTATCTTAACCTTGGGGTCTCCAGCATAGTTGTATTAGTTTAAGACCTAGATGTAAACTACTAGCAAGCCAAAGTGTAAACTACTACCTAGCCAAAGTGTAATTAGTTAAAAAGAGTTTTTTTTAATATATTGTTAGCAACTTCAATATGTAAGCAATCAAGAGAAATATTGTGTAATTGATGATTATTATCATACCGCAGAAATTTCAATCTCTAATGATAAAACAAGATAAATTAAAAAAAGATGTATAAATTATCCTACCAGAAACCCTTAAACTCAAAATTATTCTTCTGAAGTTTTCAGACCTTACTCAACCTGTAAATTTTAAACGCACAAGGAAAGTACAAAAAAATGAAGGCTAATTCTATTTCCACCCCGCTTTTCTCCTTTCCCACCCCATTCATCTTTAAAAAACCATCGCACCCCAGTTTTTCCTCTTCACACCCCGATTTATACCCAAAATGCCATTATAATTTTTGAATCACGTACAAATATGACGTGGTTGATTCACAAACATCGCTTACACCAAACTAGGTTATCATACAAACTTCACTCGACCCTAACTAGGTTATAATACAAATCTAGTTTGATGGTAGCGAGGTTAGCATGCAAACCTCACTCAGACCGAGCGAGGATTTTACATAAACCTAGTTACATTCAAGCTTATTTGCACGATTATTTATTTTAAATGTGTTATTTTGTGATCTGGAGGGAGGGCAATTTCGGAATATTAAAATTTTATAAATTAGCGGGGTGTGAAAGGGAATAAGAGGGGTGCAAATAGAACCAGCCAAAAATGAATTTTGTTTCATTAGAAATCATATGCAAGTTACAAATCAAAGTAGACATCTGAAATTCTATGTAAAAGCCCTAAATTGAAACTCCAAATAGAAACCCTAACATATGAAAGGGGAATAATAATTCAATATGCGGCGTGATAAATAAATCAAAGAGTAGAACATTGAAATACCTGCAGACATCTGAGAGGAAGATCCTGAGGCAATATGTGAGATTTCTCCTTTTTTCCCCCTAATACGAGATAGTATAGAGGTGAATAAATGAATGTAACGGCAGAAAACAAAAACTGCTTAAAAAACAATTAAAGGCATTTATTTCGGCCTTGTTTAGTATTATCAAGGGCAACTTATTAATTTGTCTCCAATTTACGGTCCCGGATATTAATAAAATTGGAACTGAAAACTCACTGCTATTCAGGGTCAAAGGACTTACTACCAAACTTAAAAGATATCAATAAATAATTTGTATTTCTTCCTTATTCATATTATGAATAAGACCAACAACAAATTTTTGTTTCTACCAAATGCCAAGATAATGTAAATACTTGTACTTTTGCCTAATATGATGAATATTTAATGTTCAAAGCATGACATATACCACTTACATCACTTATTAAGTGGATATTGTTTTATCAAATCTATTTTCCAGTTCTAGCATGCTATCGGCTTATCTACTTAGACATGGAGAGCAATGTTTATTTTTGAAGTTATGGTAAAAACAAAGCACCAAAACATAATAGATATTTTTTCTTTCAAATGAATAAATATATCACTATATTGCAACTTATAGATTACTAAAAATTATAGTAACCTTTTTAACTACAAATGTAATTATATAACCATAAACAATCGATAAATAATTTCCATATATGTGAAGAGGCCGGAACTCGAGCCCAATTGCTCCACCACAAATCACGCGATGGTCACTGGAATTTTTCCATCCCCAAATCCGGTTGCGCATGCTCTCCACTGCCATTAAACCCTGCTCCCTTAAGACGGGCCGCCTATGTTCGATGCTTCCCCTCACGCTACTTCATCCAAAACCAGTTCGCTCCTCCGCCGTGTCCTGTAACTCGTGTCACGCCCTTCGCCTTCCACCAGCTGAAGCCATCGCCTCCCTCTACAGTGAAACTTGCTGCTCCTTCGTCAGCAACTCTCACACCTGGCACAGCGCACCGGAGACCCGTAACGCCGAGTCAGCCCAGCTCCATCCCGTACTTCAGCGAGCCTTTGGAAGCTCCGCCTCAGTTCTTAGTTCTCGGCTAGTCATATATGTAAAGTCCTCGCATTGCCATTCGTTGTTGCCGCCATGCTGATGGCAATCTCCAGCGTCCATCATCACAAGTATTGGTAAGTTTATCTTACGATTAGACTGTTTTCAAATCTCTACTTCAGATTACCCTGAGGCTAACTGGTTGGACTGTTAATACTGCATTTTCTATGTGTTGAAACTGAGTCATTATTTAATGTTGGGTTTCCCTTAAAACCTGATACTTTCAGTAAATGATTTGGGGCCAATATACATTAACAAGTAAACTACAGTAGTTCGCCTTAATATTTGAAGTTCACAAATTTCACTTGGCTTATCTTTTATTTTATGCCCTTAGTACACTAACGGCTGTGTATTGGCACTCTATAATTTGCATGAAACACATATTAATCGGGTCCATATTTGTTTTCTTTGGAGTTTTAGACCTAAACTAGTTACTGCATTTACCCTATAATCAGTTTGGTGCATTATGTTTACTGGTCCGGACAATAGTTACGTTTTTACGAGAGAACATTCCCTGCATGTTTGTCTATATATATTATACATATAAATACTTGAATAACGGATTTTGGGTTTAAAAGCAACTATATATATATATATACTTGTTTTACTGCATGCACCTGTAGTATGCATTTGCACATTTATGTTAGAACCTGCTATACCCACCATATTGTTCAGGTTGAAGTAATTTCGCACTGTGCAACGTATATTTCATACCCAGTTACCATTCGAACCAATCACCCTTTTAATGTGTGTGTGCAAACGTCTGGAATCTAATTTTTTCTATTTCTTCTTGTGGTTTTGATCGTATATACATGGGAACATTTGAGCATGCAAAATACTCCATACTGCAGTGCATACCTGTGTTGCTCATCAATGGTTCGCACCTTTATTTTCGCAATTGCCTAGACTTTAAATGGTAACAAAAAAAATCAATTACATACATATAGTACTTAACAATGTATAAGGATGTACTAAGGACTTGGTTGAAACAAATGAGAGCATACATGGAATCAAATATATTTTTCAAGAATCCATGTGGTCATCACTAAGTTGAATAAATTGTCTAATTTTGAACTATCCTAGTCTTTTTTTTTTTTTTTTTTTTGGCAAAGCCGACCGGTTTTTATAGTGTTCCGTAACACTCTTTTATTAAAAAATAAAAAATACAATGAAGTGCAGGTGATATGTGAAACACATATCAACTATCGGTTTTAGGATGGTCCGTCCACCGAAATACATACGAAATACATCAAACAAATACATGCTTAAAAAACATGGCAATAGTTCATATTGTCTTGTAGTGGGAAACACGCTACAAGTACCTTGTGTCAGAAGCAAGACTTCTAACCATTATCATGTAGGTTCTTCAACATCTCTTTCTTTATACTACGAGTGATGTGAGTCTTAGGTAACTCTTTCTCAGTAGAACTCGTAGAGACCTGATCAGATAAAGTTTCAAGGGGTCTTGATTTGTGCCCCGGAGGAGGGGCAATGTTCATATATGGTGACTCTTTAGGTTTGATACCACTGGAGCTGTCTTTAACTGAAGGGCGACGCTGGTGTTCTCGTATATTTTCCTTAAGCAGAGCAGTAATGCTTTTTGTCCAATCCTTTTTTATTTCTCCATTGTTTAATTTAGGCATGATATTAGTGCATTCTTCGAGTTTCTGTTGAATTTCTGCTTTCTTACCCGAACTGATGCTTTCTTCATTCAAATCCTTATTCAACAACTCAGATAACTTGTCAACTAGAGAAATCAGTTCCTCAAGTTCATCGACGTCTTCATTGTTCACAGTGCTTGCCACTTGCCATGCATTCAAGTTGGAGTTAAGCTTGAAAAAAGCATCTAATGGCTTGTGCAAAGCATTATCAGATTCAGGCAATTCTTTGTTCACATGTTCATCCTATTTATAATTATCCACAGTCAGATCAACAACTAAATTCACCACTTCATGCTGATACTTCTCATCTGCAACAGTTCCAGTCTCTCCAGTCCCCTTAGTTTGGCTTAAATCAGTGCCAAGGTTCTGGACTTCATCAAACAACTCATTCATCATAGCCAAACTATCATCTTTACCTCCATGAACTTCATGCTGTCTTACCTCTCCCTCTTCCAGTTCCACATCCTTAGGTATGCATGCTAATACCTCACCAGTTATATTATTCAATGGGAATGGGGTACCTGTTTTCATAACAATAGGTCCTATCTCTGCTTCATTAAACTCTGGCAGAGGGATATCAATATAACCAAGATCAAACCCATGATCTGCTTCGTCTCCATCATTGATTCCATCTCTCTGGCCAGAACTACTTGCAATATTTAGGTTATTTTCCCTGTTTTCTTCTTCGATATCAACTTGACAGTCTGGTTCATTACCGTGGGACAGGACAGCAAAGCTATTGCCACTACCAGCAACCATTTTCACATCCTTCCTTTTAATGAGATGTCCTGTAGTTGTTTCATGTCTCCTCTTGTTCACAACTTTCATCCATTCATACTTATTCGTTTGTGGTGGAATTGACTTGCCTTTGGTATATACTGTAGCAGTTTTATTCCCAGACAGATTAACCCCCTCAGTGGTTTGCACACCAGTCTTCTCATTTTTATTATTACTGCTTTCCTGCCTAAGACCACTGTGCTCGCATTTATCCATGTTGTGACCAAAACATTTACAATACGCACAGATATCAGGTCGCCAAACATATTCAATCATAACGAGTTGTTCTGTGCCATCTGGGAGAGCAACAGGGAACTCATTAGGTAAAATACTTTCTGGGGTAACTTCGATCAAGCACTTTGCATACGAGAGCCTGTCTAGCGTCTCAGTAGCCGCATCCATACATAAAAATTTACCTATACTCGAAGCTAGCCAACTTATACCAGGTTTAGTCCACGCATAAAGCGGTATGTTAGTAAGTTTAATCCAAACTGGTACACTTCGAATATAGCTACTACTCAAGTTGCAGTCTCATGGTTTTAAAATAAAGACTTTGCTTCTAATTATAACAGGATCGGAGTTGAGTATTCTCTTTCTATCATCAGGGTTAGAAAGAAGAAAAAAGAAGATATTACCCGTCGATTTAATTTTAATACCACCGGAAGGCTTCCATAAATTCTTCAGATGCGTTGCAATAGCTGTAAAGGAAAGCGGGGCATCAAGGAAGAAACCAACGATGTAGTTCTGCCATTCGTCACGACCTGCTTGATATATTGATTCATCGGGGAGCAACGTCTTGCCTGAATACTTCAATTGGAACGGAGGAGGAACGAATATCCCCGCATTCCAGGGTTTGTTTTCGAATAGAGAGGTCCATCTCCGTTCTGCGTTGGTCGTAGTGGAAAGGGTTATGGAAGGAGTTGAGGTGGGTATGATAGGGGGTGGAGGTTCAGGGGACGGCGGTTTAAGCGGAGGATCTGACAAGGGAAGAGAGGAATTGATGGATGTGAGAGGAAGGGGTGGGCTCGAAGCAAGCGGCGGAGAGGACGTGAGAAGGACGGTATTAGGCAGAGGAGAAAAGGGTTGAGAGGACATTTTTTTTTTGAATGCCACGTTATTTGTTTCAAACTATCCTAGTCTTGAATAGAAGAGAAACATCACAGACCATTTATCTTTTATGGTTCCCCAAATTTTTTCCACTAATCACATATACAGAGACACAACATCTACAAAATTGATTCTAGTTTACGCTCAGACCAATTAACATAATAATGACTATGATAATCAAATGAATTTTAGTTCAGGAATGAACTGAAATGAATATATCAACTATTTGTCACCACTAATGTATCAACACAAAGAGAATGACAAAACAAATTTTTTTTAATATTACCACATGAAAAACATGATATTTTACATGTGTAGAGAATTGTTAAATATTCAATGTTTGAATGTGACCTTCTTATCATTTCAATCTTAAAATAACCAAAATTAATATTGTTTATTAATTTTGACTGAAAAAGGAACAATAAAGTAGTAAAGGAAACAAAGCATCTTTGCTAAATAAAGGAATATTGCCAACTATATTTTTAACTAAAATACACCGCTAACCAAGCAACAACATCAATTTTGCATCATAATTGCATACGCTCCAACCATGAAATGGTTACAGAATTTCAATTTGAAGAGAATGGAAAAGAGCATGCATAATCATCTAGAATACTTTATACAACAATTTGCAAATAAAAAACATATTTTATGATGAATAACTTTCAGCTTCCAAGTTATTAGTACCATGAGATGTTGGAAAGCCACAGTTATTAATATTAAAACATTTTCCCCATGGAAAACCAAACGATTTTATCACTAATCCAAAAGAGTTACCAAAACATAAGCAAGAGCTCAAAAGGACATATTTGTTAACTATAAACCCATGCCTTCATTGAAAAATGTATGTTTTCTTTTGAATGAAAATAAGCCACGATAACCATAATTTGCATTTATCCAACGAAAATAGTAACATATCAAATAAAATTTTAAAACTCGGAAAATTCATGAGTTATAGTTAAGGACCATTAATGCCAGAAATTTAAATAAGCAACTTAATTTCGATTTCCCATATCGTATATAACTATTAGACTAAAACTTGCTTTATAACAGTCAAAATATTAAAATTATCTCTTAATACTCATTGTATTTCTATTTATAGCATGATAGCTCTTCTTCTATTTTCTATAACACTCGGTAAGTATAAAAGTTCTGAACTATATATCTAAGTGTCAAAAGAACTTCAACGAACATCCATCATTAGGCATCAAATTTTAAATGCAAGCTTTTAAATTGTATGCTTTTTTGCTCATCTAACTGATGGCTGACATGGTTTATAATATACATTAATGATTAAATCTGCTTTTGAATATTAGGCTAAAAATGATAGATTCTATTGATATGTACAGAATATTGAAGATGCATACCAACATATAAAACTTTGTTGGCCAACCATAATACCATGCTAAAAGTTAATATATACAATATGTAGAGCAACCTGGAAAAATAAATTAATGCTGTTATAGTTTAGGAGTTTAACTCTATATAAGTAAACATGTATTTAGTGTCAAAACATAGTAAGAATGTAAAGATATGCTCCGATTGAAATACACCATTATTTGGATTCAAAATAACCAAATTTCTATCGGGTTATAGATGGAAACTGTGGCATTAAAACATTCTTTATGTGTTAGAAGTTTGGACATCATGTCACGATATGTGGTCCATATAAATTAACATAATATCACAGTTCTAGGGATGGGAATGTTACAGTTCATTTCTATAGAGTCTGTTCATCATTATTGTTATAGATTTCATAATAATCTTGGTAATGCAACTTCCATACTCTCCACCTTATATTTTATATTTTATTGCAATAAGTTGCATTCCATAAAAATAATTGTAGAACCAAAGTATGAAACATAAGAGCTAACAGAAGGTTAATCATTCAATGCAAAGGTTGCAGATAAACATTGTTAATTTTATTTCATTCTCGAGTACATTGTACTACCAAGCGATATCAGAAAACCAATATAAGAACAACATTACACATAGTTAGATTGCAATTTTTTTAATCAAAACAAAGACAGCACAATTTTAAAGTCTCAATTCAAGTTCGAGCGGTCATCAAATTATGTAATTTTAGCATGATATAAAGTAATAGTTATGTTAAGACAACTATACTAACACATAAAAGTTCTTCATATTACTACACAAACAACCTTTCATCTGAATATTTGGAGTACATTAAGATAAATTATTAGATTTTTATGGATTTTCTCTTAATATTCATTTTTAAAATTGAACAACTTCCTCTAAGCTTTTATTTCCCATATTTAGTAATTTCTGAACATTTTTTACATTATTTAACTAACTCTATTTTCATATTATAGGTATATAATTACTCACATCTGTGCAATCCATAGGGGACATCAATCAAAGGTAAAGTCGTTTGGTTTGCAAATAGAATATAACGTGTATGGACCTATATTGATGTTGTTAATGATATGAATGTAAAATGCATTAAATATTCTGCAAACATGGTTAATTTATGGAAGTACGAGATATATCTTAGGCAAACCACATAGAATAACAATGAAATTAACTTTAATATTTATCTATTTAATATATTTAGTATCATATTCACCCATATGAACATAAATTAAATAGTCAAAGTAGTGTTATTTCTAATAGTTTAAAGTTCGAATAAATCAAGATGTATGATTAGAAGCAGCAGTGTATTCAATGTTAAGGTTAAAAGTTTCCTTGCTTTTGTTCATGGTATATATCTTAACTACTCCAAATTATAACACTTAGCAAATGGTTGTTTCAAATTAGTAAAATTAACAGCATAAATTTGATCAGTTCACATTCGCGCCCGACAACGTGGAAGATTATTTAGTAGGCAAGAATCCTATGTTTAAACAGTGTGGTCATTGCTAATTTACGCTTAAAATTCCTCTAATTTAATGGAAAATAAATATTTCTAATTAAGATCTGTCACAAATAATTCAGCTCGATTCAGCAAAGGCAAAATCAAAATCCAATAACAGAACATAAGAACCTAAATTTGATAACATGGTAACAATAACCTCAATTATGTGTTATTAAATGGATTTATCTCAAGATATGAGAAAATCTGCTCAGTGGACAAAAGAGTCGATTAAACCAATGGAAATCGAACAAATTACAAACAAAAACAAAGTTGGAATTCAAAACTTTGTTATTATTGAAGAAATGGACACTGCGATTAAACGATTTATGCCAGGTCCAATTTTTGAATGAATACTGCAATTAGTCACAAACCCGAACCCATTAAATTTCAAACATGCATGGGAAATTGCATTCAACCATATATAATTACCTGAGAAATCGAATGGACGAGGAGGAGGAGGGTGACAGAACGAGGTCGAGCTGATCGAGATTTGAACGTCGGCGGCGGTGTAGAAACGAAGTAGAAACTAATCGCGGAACCCTAGGTTGTGCTAAACAATCTTGATTAATCGGAAATGTTCTAATGAGAAACAAAAATTGCGTTACAAATGGGGTAAATGTAAAATTATTATGCAATCCAACCTGCTTGACTTATTTACAGTACCACTGGACATTATAACGGCAATATCCATTATAACCGGTTGTAACGTTAATAAACGTGATCAATTCATAACGGTTATAACCGTTACAATCAGGGTCCAAAAAAATGTGACAAAATAGGTTGTTTGGGGTAGTGATTACTTGCTCTAGAGGTCTGAATTGAAGCTGGGGAGGTTCTTACATGAAGAAATCATTGTTTGGAGGCAAAAAAAATCGAATCTGGGGGTAATAGGGTTTAAAACTCGTATGCTGGAAAAATAAGAGGAGCAAAAGAAATGGGGAAGAAAGAGTTCGGGTGGCTGTTTATCACGATAATTTCCGACGGCCGCCGACGGCCCGTCTGAAGCCGTCGCAAATAGCCTGTTTCCTTGTAGTGTCTTTTTCCACGCTCACATATTAATTCCAAAAATTATGAAAATTGGAATCTATCAATAACTTGACATTCCGGATCCAACAAAAGTGGGTACATCGAAAACGGAGGTTATTTGCAAAATGGCTATTTTTAAGGGCCATATATTATATTAATATATATATAAATTCTATAGCGACTATTTTAAATTTTTAACTGGACATAACTTACAATTTATAAAATAAAATCTCAGTTTCTTACATTCATTAGAAAGATATTATCAAACAGATATAAATATTTCTTGTTTCGTCCAATTCTGACTTATATTGAATTCTGTATATTAAATTGAAATTAGAAATCGAATTTTCCAACTATCGCGCCATTTCAAACTCCTTTTATAACTAAAATTAAATTTATTCGCTTTAACTTTGATTAAAATAATTTTTTAATCATTATTATTTGAAATAAATTATTTTAAATATCCAAAATCCATTAAAACAGTTAAAATAAAATTTTTAAATTGGTTCAGAATTTCCGCATTGTTACAATCTCTCCCACTTAAAAACTTTTCGTCCTCGAAAAGGAATGGTGCTGAAAATTGTTTAACTAGCCAACTCAACTTTCAATTCTAATCCATTTTTAATTCAGTTCAATATTAAATTCGATTTAACTAAATTTATCTTTTCAATATTTTAATTAGTTAAACTAATATCAAACATCACAACCAGCAATCAGTTAGGTGATTAACTTTTCAAATATATATATAACTTTTATATATAGTCAAAATCATATTTTTAGTGCAAATCACAGCAATAAATCCTAACTAGTTTTGGTTCTCACACCAGTCAGTTGGGAAATATATAGACATCCCACTTTCGCTACTCGAAAATAAATACTGATAATGCTGCAGCATTATCAGAATTATCCCCGGGTGGCTATAGCGTGATTCTATATCTATCCAGTATATTTTAAGCTTCATATACACGATAGCTAGGTATATATGCAAATCTCTATATACTCGATTGTCTAAATTGATTTAAAATATAATATCCGAATATGAATAATAAGGTTTAAATTTTCAAAACAAAATTTGTTTTTCTTTTATTTTAAAAATAATACTCTTTGGACTCATTCTAGGATGCTACTGATCCCATCTGTAACGAGTCATTCTTATTGGATATTACTAATCCAATCTCTGATGAATTCTTTTATTCGATTCTAATGTGTCTTTTTCTCGAGCTATGTAAACCAAAGCTCTGATACCAAATGAAACGACCCAAACTTCCCCGTAAAGGAAAGTACGGATTGCTTTGAGAACAACACTCATCAGAACACAAACAGAAGAACATTTCATTGCTTATTACCAACAATTACATCAGAGTACAAGAATATTCCAGAGTATGAATAAATATCACACGTTGGAAATACAATATCAGAGATTTAAATTACATTTAAATAGCAGCAGAAAAATAATACAAAATACAACTGAAAGAAATACACGGGTATAGAGCTTCCCGAATATCGCTTCAGCTGTAAACCAGGATCCTGTGAACATAATATCTACAAAACCAAAACTACTAGCTGCCCGTATGGAAAATACGCGCACCCAAAGTTTTGATTAAAACAATAAACTCCAGGTCAGTCATGGGAGTTGTGTGAGAACTAAAAACAGTTATTAACTTTATTTTAAATTTAGGTAAATCAAGGGACCTCGCCGCTAACGCGGAACGGGTTTCCACCCAAGAATACCAGTTCATAAAATAAACTGCGCAATGCTCTTTAGAAAAATGAAACCATTATAAGACTCAAGTCCTATGCAACGCAAGCCAAAGGATAGAGTTTTACCATATAATGGTCAAAAAATGCTTAATACGTGAAATTCATCTTTTATACTATAAGTGCACGGTGTAGAAATCAATTTCGAATATAAATGTATCAATCTTAGGTGGCATAATATATCATGTAAGTGACATAATATATTATGTCACCATATAGATATATAACTAAAACCATAAAGCTCGTATTGGACAATTGGATTTCCATCATAATGGCTGCTGATTTGAAAGATCTATCGCAAATTTATCTCCACGGCTTATGTCTAGGCAAGAGAAAACACCATAATACATATAGTACGCACTTTGGATGAGCATCAGTATTCTCTATCTCCATGAGATTCGGCTGAAATGACCTATCCTAATCTCCAGGTGTGGAGCGACCACACCCAACACAACTCGGCCGACCAAATCCATGTATATATAAAGTATATTGTCAAACCTACTAATCAAACAAATCGTTCACCATCATACCGGGGTGTGAGGCTCGCGAAGTAACGTTGTACACAAAGCTATGCTAACTAAAGCTTGCTTTGATCATCATCCGCAAGGCTCTGCTTTTCAACAAAAGCCCTGATCATTTGCATTTTGCCATGCCATATTGTCAATCCATACCATACTATTGATTTCTGCCAATATATATATATATATATATATATATATATATATATATATATATATATATTACCTCTAAGCTCGTACGCCTCAGAGAAGGGTGTTAAGTAAGAGAATAAATTCTCCGCCACCAAACAGATATATATTTAGTAGAGATCAATGAATACAACATAAAGGAATATAACATCAGACATACTATCCATTTACAAGTCTGTTCTAGGTCTGAACGAAACCGGCGGCACCCTATTCCTCGTCCCATTTGTCCAATACAGGAGAAAGGCCCTCGCATATCCGTCGATCTCCAAGTACGTTTGGACGATCACCACTTATTACCTTGTCTTGGGTGTACGACCCAATCAAGACATCAGTCATCACCCAATAGATGTGAAGAACTCCGGTCTTCAACCACTGTCTTCATCTTCAACTCTTGATCACCATAGTAATTATTCAGAATGGGTTAAACCCGGTCTTTCCGAATAACACGCGTATCTTATAATCAAGTGCTATAAAAACACATCATACGCCTCATTCCAATTCAAAATATTCTTTTAATAAAATAATCCCATTATTAATCTAATTTAAGATTCACTAAAACTCTAATTCGGTTTTAATATCCAAAAATCATTACTTAATGATTATTCAAAATTAAGAAATTAATCTTATCTTTAATTGGGTCAAAGAACCAATGTTATTTAAAACATTGTTCATGATAGACCCAAAACATCTTCTTTTCAAAAATGGAATCTTCACGGAAAACAGATCAATATATAATCGATATAGATTTCTGTATCAGACTATAATATAAATGGAATAACGGCAAAGCCTTTTAAATTCCATATATAGTAACGGTCTTCTTTTATAGAAGCTCATTTCGATTACTATTAAATCGAATTCCATTCAATTCCGATTTCTTTAATTAAATTGGAAAACTTTACTTTGGAAATTTCCGTCTAAATCTTAATAAAGATTTATAAATTCCAAAATTATATTTTCACTGTAAATCGGGTTAAAGAACGAATGTCTTAAAAAAATACCGTTCACGATAAACCCAATTCGCATTTCATTTCATTCCAATCACCGAATATAATTGGAAACTCTAATAATCTTAATTAAAAGATTTATAAATTCTAAAATTATATTCTGTTTAATTCCAATTAAATATTAATTGGAAAACTTCATTAAATCTTATTTAGAAGATTTAGTATTTTCTAATTGGGGTTTAAGAACAATGTTATTAAAGACACCATTCACGACAACCCAAAATCCAATTTATAATCTTTAATTCCAATTAAATATTAATTAATTGGATTTTTATTCTAGTTAATAACTAGTTCATTTCGATAAAAAAATATTTTTGTCTTTTCAAATATGGGATTTTCATTCAAAAATTTCCAAATCACTTATTATGATTTTACATAATTTTTTCATATTTTTTAATAATTTTATCAAGGCCGTACAGTCGGTTTCCAATAACGGCCACCGAACTACACTTACAACGACCTTTTCCAAATTTGATTTGGACATAATTTCAAATCCAACTGTTAGATTTCAAATTTCTTATATTCATTGGAAAACTCTTTTCGATACAAACCCAACGGTTCTGGTTTTAGGAGAATCCGACGATAGGATCTCTCGTAATGTCAATTTGAAGTCAATGGTCGAAATTGGCGAACAGTCGCTGCGCAGCGCATTCTATTCAGACCATTAAATATATATAATATATTATATATATTTCACCGATTTACTTTACAACGTATTTTTATAAATTCATTTCAAAACGATTTTAACTTCATTTTCAATTTTAAATCAAAATTGAATATTCTATATTTTTATCAAATTAAAATGATAATATTTACAAAATATTAAAATTTTAAATCTCCTCTTTTCGATGTTCATTATAAAATGAATAAAATCGATCGATAAACCCGTTTGGGTTAAAATGGCGTTCTATACTTAACCCGGCTTCATATTTTTATATATGTTTGTCCATTAAAGGACGGACATCAAAATCATAATTTTTATACTTCACTAACATGTCAAAGATTTAATTTTTAACAAACAAAATCATATTTTAACAAATGATTATTTTTAAATTTCCCTAACACGTTAAAGATTACATTTTTAACATTCTAAATCATACCTTAACAAATGATTATTTCTAATTTCACTAACATGTTAAAAGATTACATTTTTTACATTTTAAATCATACTTTAACAAATGACTATTTTATTTTCTGTACATACAATAAAAATGTGATTTTATTGTTAGAACATTTTATTTTAAAATATTCTTTATTTTAAAATGTTCTTTACATTGAAATGTTTTATTACATTAAAATGTTACATTTACGTTAAAAATATCTTTTTTTCATTATAAATGTTATGTTACATTATATATGTTATTTACATTAAAAATATCCTTTTACATTATGAATGTTATGTGGCAAAAATATAATTCAACAAATCATTATTTTATATTCATTTACTTGTTAAAGATAACATTTTAAATGTACAAAAATTTAATTTAACAAATGGTTATTTTATATTCATACAATAAAAATGTGAATTTTATTGTCAAAACATTTTATTTTATAATATCCTTTATTTAAAATATTCTTTATATTCTGACTCGGAATGCGACTCAATCAATTACCATATAATTTCATTTATATGGATTTCACACATCGCATGTATACAACAATAATGATAAATAATCATCAGACAGTCCATTCACATGCAGAGTGAAATTTACAACTGTGTGAGCATTAAAATAAATAAATAACGCTCATCACAGACTGTCAATCCATCGATTGACATATTATTAAATTCAGGGGAGATGTGAATAAATTATCATCCCCAGACCCATGTGGGGTTTCCAAACAACAACAGTTTATCTAAATAAATAATTGGTTAACAAATTAAACCAATTCTAATTCAGTTTGAATTATTTTTCAGTTTAACCAATTTTCACTATTATAAATGAATATTTATAATTTAATTCCAACCACTACATTAATATTAACATTTTTTATTAATATGTTAAACATTTCACATCACAAACAACATGCAATACAGTCAATTTAAATCATCCATGGTTTGTGGACGAGGGAAGTGATCTAACAAGCACTGTATACAGTTTATAATGATTAAACTAATAAAAATATAAACTGGCAATTCTATATAATTTTCAGTTATGAAAATAAATAAATAACTTGTGTAGAATTTTTAGTGAGGAGTTCTCACCTTTTGTTTCCACTCTGTCAGTCTTTAGCGGATGATGGTTTTTGGATTTGCTCTAGTATGCAGTGTTCTTCACCGTGATCCCAACGCAATCTGTTTCACGCAGTTTGTATTAAAAATCATATTTTTAATGTTGTTCTATATATGTATGGCAAAAAACATATTTTTATGTACGTTATGTTTATATAAAAATCATATTTAAAAACAATGCGACTCTTTTCATTTCAAAACATTGTCCTTTTTATTTTTCAAAACATTGTGAATTTATGTTTTCAAAACAATGTTGATTTTATATTTACAAAACAATGTAAACTTTATTTTAAAAACAATGCAAACTTTACTTTAAAAACAATGCTATTTTATATTTACAAACAATGATTTTTATTTAAAGTTATTTTATATTTAAAAACAATGATTTTGAAAGCAATGCTTATTTTATTATTCAAAACAATGATAATTTCATGATTTAAACAATGCTAATGTTATGATCAAAACAATGCTAACTTCATGATTAAAACAATGGTAATGTTATGTACAAATAACTATGCTAATTTTATGTAAAAATAATTTTAAAACAATGTTATTTATAAGTTTAAAACAATGTTCCTTTAATATCAAAACAATGTTATTTTCTTTATAAAACAATGTTTGTTTTCTGTTCAAAACCATGTTCGTTTTCTTTTCATTACAAAACAATATTCTTTTTATTACAAAACAATATTCTTTTTATATTACAAAATGATGTTCTTTTTAGTTTCAAAACGATGTTTATTTTTATTTACAAATCATTTGTTATCTTTATTTACAAATCATATGCTAATGTTTGAATACAAATCATATGCTAGTTTTTAGTAGAAATCATATGCTAGTTCTTAGAACAATTCGAATTATATTTTTATAAAATTGATGCTATTCATTTATATTAATAAACAATGTATATTTATGAATTATCTTCAGATTTTTAATACCATGAATTTATGAATTATTTTGAGATTTTTAAAAACATGAATTTATATAGAAAAAACTTAAACCTTTGATCCAAATAATATGGTCGTTGTTTTTGAATCCAAGGGCCTTGCTTCTCCTTCTCGTTTACACGCTCTGTCAAAATTTCGAACCCATTATCGATCCTCCGAATCCACTATCGCACCACCCTCCACACGCCGTAACCCCGATCCAACATCACAACTCGAAGCTCCTCCGTATTCTCCTCCACTGCCGTTAACCAGGCGGAGCTCGCAGCCCCTATCGCCATGCAATTCCGCTTCGAAGTCGACGCTTTTGGGAGCAGAAATCACTCCAATTTCGAATTGAGATTCGATCATGACCATACGAACTGATAGAGCTTGGAATCCACTTCAATTTTCGTTTTGAATCCAGGATTTAATCTTGTATAAATTAGGTGAATTTTAGGGATTGGTTTCGGAGTTGTTCAGCCATCGATAACGAAGGTGGCGGCTGGTTTATTTCTGAACGATATTAGGGTTTAGCGTATTTCTCAATCGTATATATAGAGTATTTTCCTATATTATTTAACTATTTAATTTTGTAATTCAAACATAGCTTGTTAAACCATCCGAACTCCAAATGAGACCCAACGACTATCGTCCTTATCCAAATACCCCCGTTCTAGACACAATGGAACATGTTTCGTAACTCAATCGACTGTTACGATCAGTTTTTCTTTAATTTAAAATATAAATCAATTTATATTTAATTTAAACGTACATTTTAATTTACCTGGGTTACATACTGACTTCAAAAATTCCCGAAAAATAAATCTAGCTATGTTTTGACGATACGGTCCTAACAAAATTAATTTCGTTGAATGGAGACCGTTTGAAAAGTGGTCATTTTCTGGTCAATCCAATTTTCTTTTGCCACGCTCACATATTAATTCCAAAAATTATGAAAATTGGAATCTAGCAATAACTTGACATTCCGGATCCAACAAAAGTGGTTCATCGAAAACGGAGGTTATTTGCAAAATGGCTATTTTTAAGGGCCATATATTATATTAAAATATATATAAATTCTATAACGACTATTTAAATTTTAAACTGGACATAACTTACAATTTATAAAATGAAATCTTAGTTTCTTACATTCGTTAGAAAGATATTATCAAACAGATTTAAATATTTCTTGTTTCGTCCAATTCTGACTTATATCGAATTCTGTATATTAAACTGAAATTAGAAATCGAATTTTCGAACTACCGCGCCATTTCAAACTTCTTTTATAATTAAATTAAATTTATTCATTTTGACTTCGATTAAAATAAAATTTTAATCGTTGTTATTTAAAATAAATTATTTTAAATATCCAAAATCCATTAAAACAGTTTAAATAAAAAATTTAAATTGGTTCAGAATTTCCGGGTTATTACATCATCCCCTATTTATAAGACTTGAAAGGTTGCAATGCTTCTAGAACGCTACAAAATAGTGAAAAGACACTTCCTTTCAAAATTAAAAATGTGGCAGTTATATGTCGATATAGCTAACTATGTATGTCGACGTATGTTAGTTTAAAATTGAATTTTTGAGTATTTTCAAATGTTTTAGTGTGTGTGTGTGTACATATATATATATATATATCACTAATTCTAATTAAGTTTTTCTATCTTGCCTTTGATTTTAAACTTAAGATTTTAAAGATTATAAGTTTATATATATTCATATAATTATATAATATCACTATGTTTTAATTCAAAAATTCCAGAATTGTATATATACTAAAACACTTGAAAATACTCAAAATTTTAATTTTAAACTAATATATGTCAAAATACATAGTTAGTTATGTTGTCATATGACTGTCACATTTTTAATTTTGAAAGAAAGTGTCTTTTCACTATTTGTAATGTTCCAGAAGCGTTGCAACCTTTCAAATCTTATAAATAGAACTGATTTTGATTTTATTTTTTCATTAATTTTCTTCTCCATCTTCATCCTTGTAACACCCCGTAATTCTGTTAATATTAATATTTACAAATTAAAGAATAACTAATCTCAGACGTGAGAATTGTGGGAAACGGGTTGCGCCATTGTGTTCGTCTCGGAATTCTAGTGGAGATAGAGTCCGAGTTTGCGGGAAACGAGTACCGGATGAAAAAGTTATGGACGAACGAAGTTTGGTGGCAAAGAAAGAAAAAAAATTCACTGGCGCACTTGGGAAGTGCGCCAGTACATATTTACACTGGCGCACCTGCCAAGTGCGCCCAGGCCGAGGCTGGAGCCTGCACAGCTTTCTGGTTCAGGCTGACCCGTGTTGTTGAGTCCATTCTGACTCCTTGCTGAGTCATTAGGGCTGACTCATCACCCTATCATAATTAAATGGTTTTGATTAACCCTAAGAACATCCGACGGCTTAAATTAATTTATAACTCTATAAAAAGACCCCTATACACAAACCCTAAATCAGAAAATAAACAAAGACCATGCCCGTCATGCTGATATTTTGAGACCTAGAGCAGCCGCCATCAAATTAAAGATAAAGAACAGCAACCAAATCAGAACTACCCAACCCTAACAGCGATTCTTCATCAAAAGAGCGCTAATTCGACTCTCTTTCTTCTATAATTGTGAGTATGATAGTCTTAACAAGATTATTACTATTTTAATTTGGTTAAGTCATGAATGGATTGTGAGTAGATGATGTGAATTGACATATGCTATCATGTATGTTATTAATCCTATGCTATGTGGTGATGATATACTATATGTTGAAAATCATGCTTTGATGATGTTATGTATGTTGAAAGTTTCTATGCTAAGTGGCGATGAATCATACATGTAAAAAGCCATGTTGTTACTATCTACACTAGTTAGTTCATATTAATTAAATCATCATGTTTGGGCTATGTTGATCTATATGACAAGTTACATATGCAAGTTAAATTGATTAGAAAAGTTATGAACATATGCCATGACATCTAGAACTATGCTATGACATATGTGATATCCTATGCTAGTTCACACCATCATTATGTTGCTTAAAAACCCCATATGCAAGTTTATGTATAGATTTGGGCTATGATCATATCATGTGAATTGTGACATTTAACAAGTTGACACCTTTTGATCCTTAACATGTGTAATTTATGCAAGTTTCACCCCTATCATGATTAGATTTATTTTATTATCTATATGTTAATTTGGCTTTCTGCTGTGCGTTAGACTATTCAAGTCTAGCCTATATTATGTGTTGAATAAGCGAACGCATAAACATGGGGTAGGGGTAATATTAAGGATTTAATAATAAGATGTTGGGTGCAATTGATTTGATTTTGCATACCATAAGTGGATGACCATAATTGAGTCAATTATGGGCATCAATAAAAGTGGACTTAATTAATAATTTGATAGGGAATTATTAAAACTAGGGTAAAAGATTGAAAGTTGTCAATCAATGCTTAGGACACGAGGTTGGACTCGTTTGTGACGTAAACCTGCCCGGAACCGCCCGGCAAATCCAGTGGTCACAAATGTCAGCCCAATGTGAGAGGTCCTAGGCCTAAACTAAAGCATAACAGTTGTAAAGACACGAGGTTAGACTCTTTTATGGTGTAAGACTGCCCGGACCCGCCCGGCAAATCCAGCTGCCATAAATACCAGTCTAATGTGAGAGGTCTTTATGAGGTTATGGCCTGAATGAATTAAGAAATACTTAACCAGATAAATATGTAAAGTGGGACATGGGGGTAAAGTAGGTGCCTTGGGTGGCATGAGGAATATAGTGGGTGCCCTTAGTGGCATGTGAAATACGATTAATAAGACTTAACCAAACACACATGTAAATGAAACATGACTAAGAGGGTTAAGTGGGATATACTAGTGGTGACAAGCTTAGGTGGGTAACTTGTGGGGGCCCGTTTCGACCAGTATCCCAAACGTATCTTTGTGGGCTCGACCCAAGTCGAGGACGGGACACACATACTGGGCTTGACTATAAGAGGCCAAAACGGGGAGCGGTGGCAACGCAAGTCCAACGGGTTTCATATGCGTGTGTGGACCCGGGCTGGTAGGTAAGACGTTGTTGCATCGTGTAGGTATAAGCCGTGCATTCTCAGTTGTATCGGGTTGCCACTTTAGGGGAGTGATACACCCCACTGTGGGGCCAGCACGGGTATCTATGAGGAGGGAGCCGATCGAAAGTGGGTAGTGGGGTACACCTAGTGGAGATAGGGGCAGACGGCACCTATGTAGTCAGCTAGGAGTACACGAAGTTACTTATAAAATTTCTAAGAGGGTAGTGGGGTACACCTAGTGGAGATAGGGGCAGACGACACCTATGTAGTCAGCTAGGGGTACGCGAGGCTATTTATATAGTTTCTGTGTGAAGCATGCGGGATCAACCTTTAGGGTGACTGGTGCGGTGCAGTGTAGTAATTGGCGCGGTGCAGTGTAGTAATTGGCGCGGTGCAGTGTAGTAATGTGCGGTGCAGTGTAGTAATTATTCGTTAGTAATTAGGTATGCCTTTACCGTTATCTTAAACGCTATCTTTATCTTCCAAATAGTTCATAAACATTTACTTGTCTTCCAGCTTATGCCTTAGTCTAGTTATTTTGATAATAGTATTGTTAGAATTGTCATACTCGCCAGACTTTATGTCTGACCCCCTCCATTTCTATCCTTTTTTTCCCTCCAGGTCCTCAGGTTGGACCCAGCTCTAGTGGAGTTTTATTGGATTGCTTCATCTCTCTTTGGAAAGCTTGGACCGTTGATGTAAAGTCCAGCTTGTTATCTTCTTTAATGGCTATTTGTGTAACGGGGTTATGTATTTTGTTTTATGAAGATGGATAATGTACTTGACTCTGATTAATGGTTTTGTGATGTAATAAACATGTTTCCGCCGCAATAAAATGAAGCTTTAGTTTTCAAGTACTACTTATTATCTGTCTTGTTGTAATTTTTCTGTTCTATATTCACTTATAACCTCCATGGAAGTTAATGCATTCCCTTTGTGAGTGACATTAATGGACGTAGGGTGTTACACGTGGTATCAAAGCATAAGGTTACCAGAACAGATAAAAATACTTTAGAAAAATAGTTATTTTTGGAAGAAATGTTTTCAAAAACATGTTTTAATGAGAAATTTAAAGAGCAAGTTTTTATGAAAAACATAATCCCCAAATAGCCATATATCTTTATCTTTCGAATTCTCCATTTTGAATCTTTCCTTTTTCGTTTCAGCATGGCTGAGGATCTTAACCTACCTGACGGTGTAACGATACCAGGATGGTATAGGAGGTTGTTAGAGGCTAGGGCCGCCGCAGGTCCGGCCAATGTTCCTCCACCACTAGTTGTACCCATTCCTCCTCCTCCTCCTCACGTAGATACTTTTGCAAAGACGTGCAAGGAATTCAAAGCTATGGGTGGAAAACCCTTTCAAGGGTCAGAAACGTTTGTGGAAGCTAGAGATTGGCTTAAGGAGGTGGAAGAATTGCTAGAAATCTTTGAAGTAGAAGAAGGGAGGAGAGTTCGTTTAGCAGCTTGGTTGATGAAGGGAGAGGCCTCGTGTTGGTGGGAGGTCACCAATGGGGAGCGTCCTGTTGACTCTTGGGCGGATTTTAAACGTAGGTTCGAGGCGAAGTTTCTCTCAAGGGCAGAAGAGAATCTATATATGGAAAGGTTCTTGACATTGAAGCAAGGAAGCTCATCAGTGAAAGAATATGTCAACAAATTTAATCAGCTTGCAAGGTTTGGTTTGGACTTAGTAAACACGCCGGAGAAGAAGGCTCTAAGGTTCGTAAATGGCTTGAATGAACCGTTGCAAGGGTTGGCCATGACCCACATCCCTATGGGGGCCACATTTGTGAAGCTAGTAGACATGGCACTCATGCACGAGGAGAAAGGCACTAAAGCTGATAAGGCACCCGAGAAGAAAGGGGATCAAAATAAGGGTGGCAAAGGCAACAATGCTAAGGGGAAGAAGAAATGCTTTAACTGTGGGACCCCAGGCCATCTCAGCAAGGACTGCCGAAAGAAAAAGAAGACTGGTTGTTTTCATTGTGGCGATCCGGGACATTTAGTGAAGGACTGCCCAAGGAAGGGGCAGAGGGCAGGGGCTACCTCGGGAGGACAGGTGCAGGCTCTTCTGGCACCAGGGCAGGCAAGGGGACAAGTTCAGGCTCTCGCGGTTCCACCGCTTCAAGAACGAGGTAGAACCATTTCTGTTGAAAGCTTAGTTTTTCTGTTTGATCATCCTGTCCGTACCTTATTCGATTCGGGCGCATCGCATTCGTTTATCTCTACATCATTAGTTGAAACACTGCACCTAGATACTAGTATTGTTACTGATCCCTTAGTAGTCTCAAATCCTATTGGTGGTTCGGCTCATCTTTCTATGATTTGTCGGGATTTGAGAGTGTTTATCTTGGGCGTTGAGTTTGAATGCAACGCCTTTGTCCTTGGTTTCACGGGCTGCAGTTTGATTCTAGGGGTGGATTGGCTAGCCAAGCGGGGTGCCATCCTAGACTGTGAAAGGAGGGTAGTTAGACTATTGATTCGTTGTAGAAAAACCCTCATATTTCTTGCGACCCTAGGGGTTCAGTGATGCTTAGCTGCCTAGAATCTTTTGACGCATCTAACGATGATTATGAACCTGTTTGTGTGGTCCGTGAGTATGGAGACGTCGTTGATAAAGCGCGGGGTTTACCCATAGGCGCGGAATAAGTTTTCGTATGTGCTTAATAGATTAAGCAAAGCCCGTTATGTAATCAGCGGTAGTTTTGGAGCAAGACTGGCAAGGACGGCCAGAGTCGGTCAAGTGCTCAATTGATTGACCATCTTACTAGTATCATCTCACGTAGGTTGTCTGAATTCGAAGGAGGTATCCCTTGGGTGTTTGTCTGATATTGGTTTAGGCCTTTGGGGCTTGCACTTGGGGGATGTCGAATTCGACTAGGATGGTCTGCGTGGGATATGGATAGTTGTGACGATTTTACATGGGATAATATCCTGGTTTTCTCTAGAAGCAGAGAAGAGCATACCCTATGTCTTAGGGAAAGCTTAGGGACCCTACAAGTGCACTAGCTTAAAGCTAAGTTCTCCAAGATACCATTTTTGGAGGAAGGAAGTGAGGTACTTAGGGCATGTGGTCTCTAGGGAAGGGAGATATGTTAAGGTGGATGGAGTTCTTAGCATCCTACGACTTCGAGATAGCATATACCCCTAGCAAGGGTAACGTGGTGGCGGATGCCTTAAGTAGAAAAAGGTTATCCTTAAGTCCTTTGTTTGTGGAGCGGCGAAGCTTAGAATTTATTTCGATGTTTGACTTTAGACCTTCCGTTGACTTTGTACCCGGTTTGCTAGCATCCTTGGAGGTCAGACCTACGCTTTTGGGACGGATTGGCAAGGCACAACGAGACGACCCACAGTTAGTTGAGTTAGTAGAAAAGCTCAAAGGAGGGGAGTCATCAAGCCATCTCCGTAGGTATACCCTAGATGATAAGGGTTGGTTACGTAGGGACGACAGACTTTGTGTACCAAAAGACGATGACCTAAGGAAGACTATTCTTGACGATGCACATCGTTCGAAGATGACCATTCATCCCGGCGGGGACAAGATGTACAAAGATATGAAGCGAGTTTTCTTTTGGGCCGGTATGAAGAGGGACGTAGCCGAGTATGTCGCTAGATGCTTGGTGTGCCAACAGGTAAAAGCGGAGCAAAAGAAACCCGGTGGGTTACTTCACCCATTGGAGGTTCTACTATGGAAGTGGGAAAGCGTCTCGATGGACTTTATTGACGGATTACCGAGATCGAGAAAAGGTAATACGGGGATTTGGGTTATAGTAGATAGACTTACTAAGAGCGCCCATTTCATTCCCGTAAAGAGTAAGAGGACTGCTCCATGGTTAGCTTCTGTATACGTCCAAGAAATAGTTCGTTTGCACGGTGTTCCTTCTAGCATAGTGAGCGACCGCGATCCTATTTTCACTAGCGAATTTTGGAGGAGTTTGCAAGAGGCGGTAGGGACTCAGTTATGTTTGAGCACCGCATATCATCCTCAGACGGACGGCCAGACCGAGAGGGTGAATCGCATTCTAGAGGATCTTTTGAGGCTGTGTATCCTAGACTTTGGGGGTACATGGGAAGAGAACCTTCCGTTAGTGGAGTTCGCATATAATAATAGCTTTCAATCTAGCATTGGCATGGCACCATTCGAAGCTCTTTATGGACGGCCGTGTCGTTCGCCTACATGTTGGTGGGAGTCTACGGATAAGATCTTACTTGGGCCCGATATGATTAGAGAGACTTCGGAGAAGATCGACTTGATTCGAAGGAGGATGAAAGCAGCGCAAGATAGGCAGAAATCATATGTGGATAAGAGAAGGACGGATCTTGAATTTGAGGTTGGGGACATGGTCTTTGTCAAAGTGTCTCCATTACGAAACGTTGTTCGCTTTGGGTCCGTTGGGAAATTAGCACCAAGGTTCGTAGGACCGTTTCCTATTAAGGAGAAGATTGGGAAAATGGCGTATAGAGTGGAGTTGCCCAAGAGACTTAGTGGTGTACACGACGTATTCCATGTATCACATTTGAGGAAGTGCTTGCACGAGACCGCGGAAGTGGTAGAGCCGAACTTGCTTAGAGAGGTGGAGATAGAGCGTGATGCGACGATTCGACGAGCTCCTACGCGCATTTTTGAGTCAGAGATTAAGAAGCTGAGAAATCGAGAAGTCAGACTGGTCAAAGTACAATGGGGAGATGATGAGAGCAACGCTACTTGGGAGACAGAAGAGAAGATGCGTTCACGATACCCTTTCCTTTTCGAGGGTATGTCTTTTAATTTCTCCTTTACCGCTTATCTTGTACTTATCTTACCTTTAGAGTATCCTCTCGTTAGTATTCTTGACCTTTAGTTAGGATCATCCTATGGTTGAAACATGTGTTTGAGACATGTTATGTATGATGGATGCAAAGTGGATGCAAGTGTTTGCTAGTGGTTGCTCGTGGACGCATATACACACACTATTAGGCACTAGATCGGCTCAGTCACTTCATACTGCATATTGCATATAAATGGTTGTATTTAGTAAAATGGATGTATAATGGTTGTACTATCATATGGATACCGCATTTTGGTGAATGGTTGTCCACGCATGTAGAAATAATATGTAGCATTAGGGAACTTTTGCATACATAATGGACGCATGGCACTATCATGGTTTACATTAAAGGAGGTCAACTGAATCAGTGGACCGCCTGATTTTGCATTAGATAGGGACATATACACACACTGTGCATTTAAACATGAGAGCATTAGGAGTCTATAAGGACAATGGATGCTTGTGTTTGATGGTTGAGTAGATGGTTGTTTGGATGTTAGGATATACATTCTTCTTAACTTGACGATTTCGGGGACGAAATCCTTTAAGGAGGGGAGAATGTAACACCCCGTAATTCTGTTAATATTAATATTTACAAATTAAAGAATAACTAATCTCAGATGTGAGAATTGTGGGAAATGGGTTGCGCCATTGTGTTCGTCTCGGAATTCTAGTGGAGATAGAGTCCGAGTTTGCGGGAAACGAGTACCGGATGAAAAAGTTATGGACGAACGAAGTTTGGTGGCAAAGAAAGAAAAATAAATAAATAAATGCACTAGCGCACTTGGGAAGTGCGCCAGTACATATTTACACTGGCGCACCTGCCAAGTGCGCCCAGGCCGAGGCTGGAGCCTGCACAGCTTTCTGGTTCAGGCTGACCCGTGTTGTTGAGTCCATTCTGACTCCTTGCTGAGTCATTAGGGCTGACTCATCACCCTATCATAATTAAATGGTTTTGATTAACCCTAAGAACATCCGACGACTTAAATTAATTTATAACTCTATAAAAAGACCCCTATACACAAACCCTAAATCAGAAAATAAACAAAGACCATGGCCGTCATGCTGATATTTTGAGACATAGAGCAGCCGCCATCAAATTAAAGATAAAGAACAGCAACCAAATCAGAACTACCCAACCCTAACAGCGATTCTTCATCAAAAGAGCGCTAATTCAACTCTCTTTCTTCTATAATTGTGAGTATGATGGTCTTAACAAGATTATTATCATTTTAATTAGGTTAAAGTCATGAATGGATTGTGAGTAGATGATGTGAATTGACATATGCTATCATGTATGTTATTAATCCTATGCTATGTGGTGATGATATACTATATGTTGAAAATCATGCTATGATGATGTTATGTATGTTGAAAGTTTCTATGCTAAGTGGCGATGAATCATACATGTAAAAAGCCATGATGTTACTATCTATGGTAGTTAGTTCATATTAATTAAATCATCATGTTTGGGCTATGTTGATCTATATGACAAGTTACATATGCAAGTTAAATTGATTAGAAAAGTTATGAACATATGCCATGACTTCTATTATGACATCTAGAACTATGCTATGACATATGTGATATCCTATGCTAGTTCACACCATCATTATGTTGCTTAAAAACCCCATATGCAAGTTTATGTATAGATTTGGGCTATGATCATATCATGTGAATTGTGACATTTAACAAGTTGACACCTTTTGATCCTTAACATGTGTAATTTATGCAAGTTTCACCCCTATCATGATTAGATTTATTTTATTATCTATATGTTAATTTGGCTTTCTACTGTGCGTTAGACTATTCAAGTCTAGCCTATATTATGCGTTGAATAAGCGAACGTATAAACGTGGGGTAGGGGTAATATTAAGGATTTAATAATAAGATGTTGGGTGCAATTGATATGATTTTGCATACCATAAGTGGATGACCATAATTGAGTCAATCATGGGCATCAATAAAAGTGGACTTACTTAATAATTTGATAGGGAATTATTAAAACTAGTGTAAAAGATTGAAAGTTGTCAATCAATGCTTAGGACACGAGGTTGGACTCGTTTGTGACGTAAACCTGCCCGGAACCGCCCGGCAAATCCAGTGGTCACAAATGTCAGCCCAATGTGAGAGATCCTAGGCCTAAACTAAAGCATAACAGTTGTAAAGACACGAGGTTAGACTCTTTTATGGTGTAAGACTGCCCGGACCCGCCCGGCAAATCCAGCTGCCATAAATGCCAGTCTAATGTGAGAGGTCTTTATGAGGTTATGACCTGAATGAATTAAGAAATACTTAACCAGATAAACATGTAAAGTGGGACATGGGGGTTAAGTAGGTGCCTTGGGTGGCATGAGGAATATAGTGGGTGCCCTTAGTGGCATGTGAAATGCGATTAGTAAGACTTAACCAAACACACATGTAAATGAAACACGACTAAGAGGGTTAAGTGGGATATACTAGTGGTGACAAGCTTAGGTGGGTAGCTTGTGGGGGCCCGTTTCAACCAGTATCCCAAACGTATCTTTGTGGGCTCGACCCAAGTCGAGGACGGGACACGCATACTGGGCTTGACTATAAGAGGCCAAAACGGGGAGCGGTGGCAACGCAAGTCCAACGGGTTTCATATGCGTGTGTGGACCCGGGCTGGTAGGTAAGACGTTGTTGCATCGTGTAGGTATAAGCCGTGCATTCTCAGTTGTATCGGGTTGCCACTTTAGGGGAGTGATACACCCCACTGTGGGGCCAGCACGGGTATCTACGAGTAGGGAGCCGATCGAAAGTGGGTAGTGGGGTACACCTAGTGGAGATAGGGGCAGACGGCACCTATGTAGTCAGCTAGGAGTACACGAAGTTACTTATAAAATTTCTAAGAGGGTAGTGGGGTACACCTAGTGGAGATAGGGGCAGACGGCACCTATGTAGTCAGCTAGGGGTACGCGAGGCTATTTATATAGTTTCTGTGTGAAGCATGCGGGATCAACCTTTAGGGTGACTGGTGCGGTGCAGTGTAGTAATTGGCGCGGTGCAGTGTAGTAATGTGCGGTGCAGTATAGTAATTATTCGTTAGTAATTAGGTATGCCTTTACCGTTATCTTTAACGTTATCTTAAACGCTATCTTTATCTTCCAAATAGTTCATAGACATTTACTTGTCTTCCAGCTTATGTCTTAGTCTAGTTATTTTGATAATAGTATTGTTAGAATTGTCATACTCGCCAGACTTTATGTCTGACCCCCTCCATTTCTATCCTTTTTCCCCCTCCAAGTCTTCATGTTGGACCCAGCTCTAGTGGAGTTTGATTGGATTGCTTCATCTCTCTTTGGAAAGCTTGGACCGTTGAAGTAAAGTCCAGCTTGTTATCTTCTTTAATGGCTATTTGTGTAACGGGGTTATGTATTTTGTTTTATGAAGATGGATAATGTACTTGACTCTGATTAATGGTTTTGTGATGTAATAAACATGTTTCCGCTGCAATAAAATGAAGCTTTAGTTTTCAAATACTACTTATTATCTGTCTTGTTGTAATTTTTCTGTTCTATATTCACTTATAACCTCCATGGAAGTTAATGCATTACCTTTGTGAGTGACATTAATGGATGTGGGGTGTTACAATCCTCTTTCATTACACTATTAATATTTCATATTTTAATGATTTTTACACTTACTTTGCTGATTTCAAGTCTAATTATATAAACTTCTTCTCTTCTCACTCTCTACTCATTACTCTCTGAATCGAAGTGCTATTAAAGAGTTATAGGGCTGTTGTATTAATCATTTGGGATAGTTTTGGAAATGGTGTGTTCCTTGTAGCCGTAAAATCAAGGAAGGAATCAGTGTTAACTTTGTAGCTGGGAAATAAAGGGGAATATACTTGATCAAGGGTGTTTGGAATCGGTGGTATTTTTGTAGCCGTGAAATCAAGAGTGTTTGAATCGGTGGTAACCTTGTATCCGTGAATTCAAGGGTGTTGTACTTGGATATTTATATAGTAATAAAACTATACGCAATCCAGCGTTGCGTGGGACTGGACGTAGGAGTAATCCGAACCAGTATAAAATCCAGTGTGTTCTTTCCTTTTCTGCATTTTATTTCTGTTTATTTTTTTGTTTGATTATATGTCTATGATTGTTTCTGTGGCGTGTGATTCATATAATGAATCATATAAGTTTTAGATTTTCTTAAAATCCTTCAAAACACTATTCATCCCCCCTCCTCTAGTGTTAGTTTTGTCTTAACGATTCATTCCGCATTCACTAACAAAGTTCCCTACTAAAGCTCTTCAGACACGCCGTAAGAAAACTAAGCATCTTTAACTTATAAGTAATATTAAAAATTAAGTGAGCGGATTATTTTGATCTTCAGTGCAGTGAAGAGTTGAAGAAATTTTAGTATATATCAAATAATTGGGACAATTTTCAACTATCCGTGTTTTAGATGTCCGGTTTATGAATTTTTCTTGATTCCTAATTGGTTTTGTATGTCCAAATTTCGTTTGATAGTTGGTTTTATTGCATTTCTTCCCACATTTAGCTAGAGGACTGTCACATGCTCATCGATTTGCATCACTAGGTTTTCTTATAACAAACTTTTGCGATAATTCTAGAATATTTGCTGACATCGCGGCTTACAAAAAAACCGTTTTCTTATGATAAATTGAGAAAATGGTCTCCAAAAGCCACTTTAAAATTCCAAAAGTGTCATGCAAAAGGAAGAGGTTCTCACGAAGAAGGATAATGTGCAATGACTTAAATGCAGAAACGGAAATCCTGTAACACGCCTATTGCTTTCATTAAGTTGTGATCACCAATAAGCAGATTTGATCTGAAACCTGATTAATAATCTACCAATAATAAAAACATAAACAAATATACATGTTTTTTAATAAAATTCTTAGCAGAAGAATCGCAATAGGATATCGATCAGTAGAGATTTTGTTGGTTAATCAGTAGAGAATCGCAAATAGGCTATTATTCAAATGATTTCCAATTATGGTTACCAAGAACAAATAGTTGCATTCTCAGTAAAAACAAATGGATTGACCCCGTCTAGTAAAGCTATGCTTTGATATCCGTTTGGAAATGTTATACTGAGAATAATGGTCCTTTGAAGAATACCTGAGGTTGAGTAGATATATATTATAGTTTAATTTTGTGTTGCCTTATCACAACTCTAAAGAGTTTAATTGTTGTAACCACTATAACATTGGGTAAACACTCGTGTGTGCTTAACATTCATTATTGTATATATTATTGCTTGGCTTCTAGTTTACTTTCAGATGAGTTTCATGAGGTCTTAGCGGAACAGAAATTCCATTTCCTCGATGATTAAAAATAGCCTAGAAGCATCATCAAAAGGTTTCTCTTTGAGTTTGACCAAGTGAACCGCCTATTTCTCAAATTCCTTCGCCTGGAACTCCAACAACGAATAAAATAAACAAAAAGACGGTCGCTCGAACTTTCCCAATTTGAAGCACCAGGCACCATAAGCTATGGCATCTGCGAACAGTTGCACTATGCTCCATCCCCCACCGACAACTAGGTTTCCTCCGTTCTCTAATTAAGCAAATGTTTGACCAATTTGTTTTTCTACACTTTGTTTGGTATATGCTTCATTGTCTTTTCAGTAATTTGTGCTTTAGGTTAAACAAACCAAGGAAAGGACGGAGTTTTTTCTTACAATTAGTAACTACCCAAAGACTAGGAAGTTGATTCAACGGTGTATAAAGGTATGATTTTTATGTTATGTTGTTCTTCGTGTCGAAATCATTCAGTGCTATTACAAATTCTAAGCGCACTACTTACTCCGTCTGTTCATAGAAAGGACTTCTTTGATATGCTCTGATATTTCCGACAACAATTTTATAGTTGCTTCCATATTTGCTAATGTACCATATTTGTTTCATATTTGCTAATGTGTTTATTTTCATTCTCACTGTATTGCGCTTCTACTCTCCTTCCTCCTCTGATTAGGTACTGACACAAACTTAGGCTACGATTTCCTCCCTTCTCTAATTCAGCAACCGTTCGAACAATTACTTTTTGTACACTTCGTTTGGTGTATGCTTCACCGTTTTTTAACTAATTTGTGCTTCAGGTTAAATGCTTTTTGTTTATTGTACAATTGGGAATTGTGTTTGAAGGTATGATTTTTATTGTACTGACCGTGTTAAACTGCCTTCCGCAGTCTTATTACTCTTATCTGCAAAAATAGAAGTTATAGTTCTTCATTTATGACTTTTTTGGATTTTGCCTTTCCGCTCATGAATCTTCGCATGGTTACAACTGATTATAACTTATCTAACACGAAAAGTTTATGGAGCATAAATAGTGCTATGATTATTGGCTTGCTTGACCTTAAACTGTAACACCCCACCTCTGCCAGTACCACTCTTGCAAGGGCACTGACTTCGGAGGGGCGTTTGAATCAGGTAAACATGCATAATGATATATCAAGGCAGAACAAGAACATATGTATATATGTAAACATAGTAAATAACATAGATAAAACAGCGGAAGATTTTCAAACCATTTCAAAAACAAGTCTGGTACAACATAATGTTAACTTTCCAAATACACAAGTCTAGATAAAAACAACATTACTGAAAAACTGAAATACATGAGTACTATCCCCAAAATAAGTGATAACCATAGCTAGCTTCATGTCAAGACCGTACATGAGCTAAAATCCCACAAGCAAGCGATCAGAAATCCAGCTAAGCTCCAATGTTCCCTCCCTGAGAACCTGGGGGGGGGGGGGAACGGAAGAAAAGAGGCGAAAGAAAACAGGTCAGTCAAAAAGACTGAGTAAGCCCTACTACAATCAATGTAAACTGATAAAGTTAACTATCATGAGCAGCAGGGATGAACATAAGGATAACAATATACTAGCATGATGATTAACTAACAAGGTAGATAAAGGTGTCATCGCATAATCAGGTTTAAGGTTTTGCACCACAGGTGTACTATCAAACTAACATGACTGGAATAAACAAGTATTGATCCCTTGGCCCAAGCTTTGGCCCAATAACATGGAATGACCCTAATACAAGGTCCAACCAAACGGTCTAGTCGATCGGCTCCCTAAGCCTAACTCGTCATGTGTTGGTGTCAATACGGCCCAATAACATAATTGTAGTCGAACTGTGCCGAGTCCACCCTTCGGGTGTATCAAGCCCTAGGGTGCCAACCCCTGGACACCATAAACATGAGTGCACAGTCTCGATCTACTGGTACCCATGGGTGACTTCTCCAAATACGGACTACGTGCACGACCATAGTCCGTCCGGAACTACATCGGCGTACCACCCGGCCGTCGTTTATTTGGTCGCTTACCTCCAGCCCAGTAATCGTGCCCCCTCCCTAGCCTAGTCCCTAGGGCCTTAATGATACCAATTTTTGGGGATTACTGCGGAGTGGGCCCCCATTGCTAGGATTTTCTAGTGGGTTAAGTACGGTTTAACCCTCTTGCTAATCATGGATTAACTTGGTTAAGTGTAACGATGAGTTCACGACTTAACCCTGATTAATCTACCAAGCCCAAATTGGTTAAGTATTAGGTGGACCATGACTTAACCCTAATCACGAGGCATTAATTAATTTAATGCGCCTTAACCTCTCACATTAGACCTTGTTGTGGTTACTAGTTAAGCCGGGCGGGTCCGGGTAGCTTTACACCACAACTTGGTCTAACCTCGGGTTCAAGGTACAACATGGCCAACTTCTCACATTGGGTCCTATTGTTTGTAGCAACTAGTTAAGCCGGTCGGTTCCGGGTAGGTTTACGCTACAAACTCAACCCAACCTCGAGTTGGTCACACTTATCTTTTCTAAGTGTCATGTCCATCATGTTTCCAAAACATGTTACAAATTTTCAAGCAATTGGGTAGACCTAACTTAATAGGTAAATTCCCAATGGGTAGACCTAACTTAATAGGTAAATTCCCAAGCTTATGTTTTATGTCTTTTAAGTTTACCCAACCCCAAACGCAATCCCATCGCTTACATACCGCAAGAGCGCATAAAGGATAGAAAGAGGGAACTTGGCATAATCATGACATAAAGGTATTGAAGCCACAAGTTTAACATGGTGGCATATGAAATGTTCATATGTTCATACACTTGCATATTACATTTTTAGGCCTCAAAAGCATGCATAAAACCAAACTTGGCATATTGGTGATACATGGTGATAAATGACATGTAGAAATGGCCATAAGTTCGCATTTAGCCTCACATGCAAGTTATCATAAGAGATATGATAACCTACATGTTGCCAAAATGCAACCTTTAGCATAAAGCTTGAAGCTTTAGGCTCATAAACCCAAGATAAGCTTGCATAACATGATAACATGAACAAAAGGATCAACCCAAACTTGCATAACATAACTTGCATATCATATGACAAACTTGCATATCAAACTTGCATAACATACTTGCATATCATATGACAAACTTGCATATCAAACTTGCATAACATGACATGATGAACTTGCATATCATAGCATAGTAAACTTGCATATTACAACATGATAAACTTGCATATCATAGCATAGTAAACTTGCATATAAACTTGCATATCATACATTTAACTTTAGAGTTTAAGTATGAAAGTAGAATAGGGCTTACAATGCTTAAGAAGTCACAAAAATATGACAAAGCCCTTATGAAATCAATCAAACCCAAAATGCAAGCTCTAACATAAAAACCCTTGAGCCAAAATGATCAAAACTCTTTCCTTATGATGCAAATATAGAAACTTGACTTGAATGCAAGCTAATGATGCTCATACAAGTTTGAAAACACTTGTATGCATGGAAAATCACTTAGAAATTTATTTAGAAATTTTATGAAGAGAGTGGAGGCCATGAGAGGATTGATTTTGCCATAGTTTAGTTGAAGGATTGATTAATGATGATTTAGGGTTAGGTTAGGGCCTTATTTATAGAGATTAGGACTAGTTTCAACCCTAGGATTAAACCCTAGTTCCAATCTCAGCCCTCAAAACCGAATCTGGCCCCCAAGCTCAACACAATCTCTAAATGGTGCACCAGGCTAAACAGCCCGGCTGGACCAAGTCGACAGCCAAGTCGACAGGGCTGTCGACTTGGGTCCAACCAAGTCGACTCCCAAGTCGACAGGGCTGTCGACTTGGGTGCTCTGGCGGGAATTCTCCCGCCTGGCCCAAACTGGCCCAAATTTTCAAATTCAAACTTGAATTTGAAATCTGTTTTTGCTTTGGAATTTTTCTGAAAACTTCGTTGGGCCTTAATCGGGTCATACGGACTCCGATTTTCGAAAACTCGGACTCTATTTCGCGTATTTTTCCGAGACGAACGCAATGGCATAGCATGTTTCCCTTGATTCAGATTTTTGAATTAAATTCTGCTTCGATTTACGTTATAACAGGTTATTGAAAATACAGGTTGTTACATTCTCCCCTCCTTAAAGGATTTCGTCCCCGAAATCTTCAAGTTAGGAAGAACGTATCCTACCATCCAACATCCATCTACTCAAAACATCATCCACGAGCAATCATTGTCCTTACAAGATTCTAAATGTTGTATGAACATATGCAAAGGTGTGTGTATATGTACTTATCTAATGCAAATATCATCCATGCAAATTATGTTAGTGAAATGAATCCATATGTATGCAATTCCTAACATAATGTATAACATCTATATGTGTGCACATCACATACATCCATATGCAACATCCATGTGATAACACAAAAATTTTGATCCATGAATAAGCATAAACACTCATGCATTTGCAATATGAGGAGTGTGTGAGCCGATCTAGTGCCTAACGTGTATAATGCATCCACGAGTAACCACTTGCAAACACTTGCAACCACTTGCAACCATCAAGCATAACATGTTTCAAACACATGTTTCATCCAAAGGGTTTCTACCTAAGGTTCTCATGACAAGATTAACACGATAAACTAGATAAACATGGATAGCAAAGAGAAAGATATGCTAACAAAGAAAAGAGATTGAGAGTGTACCCTAAAAAAGGAATGGATAAAGCCCACGCATCTTCTCCTCGGTTTCCCAAGTTGCGTCTTCTTCGGCTTCACCCCATTGAACCTTCACCAACTTGACCTCTCGATTCCTTAGCTTCTTGGTCTCTGTCCCCAAGATACGAATCGGAGCTCTCCTCAAGGTAGCCTCTTTCTCCACTTCCACGTCTGTAAAAACCCGTAACTTCCCCGTAAAGGAAAGCGTCGGATAGTTCGAGAACAAGCCACAACAGAACGCATATAAAAGAACATTTCATTGTATATTACAACAATGCGTCAGATTACAAGAATATACAGAGTATAAATGAATATTACACAGAAATATCAGAGATTTAAATTACATTTAAATACATAGCAGCGGAAAATAATACAATACACAACTAGAAGTAGATATACGGATACAAAGCTTTCCGGATATCATTCCAGCTGTAAACCAGGATCCTGTGAATATAAATCTGCAAAACCAAAACTACTAGCTGCCCGTGTCAAAATAAGGGCACCCAGAGTTTAGGTTAAAACAATAAACTCCAGGTCAGTCATGGGACTGGTGTGAGAACTAAAACAGTTAATCTTTATTTTAAAGTTAGGTAAATCAAGGGACCATGCCGTATAACACGGAACGGGTTTCCTCCCAAGAATACCAGTGCATAAAACAAACAGTGCAATGCTAAATAAAGGAAAATGAAGCTGTTATAAGACCCAGGTCCCATCACACAATGCAACGCAGCCGAGGATAGGGTTTTCCCTTATAACAGCCAAAGAATGCTTGATACGGTTAAAACAAATCATTTGATACTATTTTAAGTGCATAGTGTATAAAATAACTTCAAATCATAAGTATCGATCATAGGCGGCATGAATGCCCCATCCCACTATGTCGCCATACTAGGCTCTACAAATAAAACCGCAAATGTCACGTATTGGGAAATTGGATTTCCGTCTATGAACCGAGGCAAAAGATAGTCCTCAACCGATTCGAGACGCTCTAGCCCGTGTCTCAGGCAAGTACTCAGTCAAGCCTTGGATCCTCAGGGCCAGTCCACCGATGTGGATTAAACTTAAACCCTGAACATGCGTCTCCCCACCCTATGGGGTGTAAGTCTGGTCCGTCTGCCGACCAGAATGCATCGGCCGAAACCGATATAACCGAGGCGCCTCGCAACAGCAACAACCACATAAGTCAAACTCGTCAGGGCATGTAAAACCACTGACGCCACTTCTAGCTAGAAAGAAACGCATGCCCTCCCTGACGTCCTCTCCCGTTTTTGGTTCACAACCGGGGTGTGAGGCTCGCGAATTCACGTTACACAAAGCTGTGCCACACAGGCTGTGCTTTGATCATCACCACGAAACTTTGCTTTTCAACAGAAGCCTCGATCAATTGCCACTTAGGCATGCCACACAGGCAATTCACTCCATGCGTTTGATATCCATCAATATATAACCCCTGAGCTCGTACGTCTCAGAGAAGGGCGTTAAGCAAGAGAATAAATTCTCCGCCGCCAAACAGATATATATATTTAATAGAGATCAATCACACAGACTAAAATCCAATGTCAGACACACAGTCCATTTACAAGTCCGTTCTGGGTCTGAACGAAACCGGAGGCACCTAGTACCTCGCATCTCCATCGATCTCCAAGTACGTCTGGACGATCACAAACTGTTTCCATCTTCTTGGGTGTACAGCCCAATCAAGATCATCAGTAATCACCCAAACGACGTGAAGACTTCCGGTCTTCGACCACCGTCTTCATCTTCGACACCACGTCGAATCAGTTATTCAGAATGGGATAAACCCGGTCTTTCTGAATAACTCGCGTATATATTATAAAAGTGTTACACAAACACAACATACGCCTCATTCCAATTCAGAATATTCTTTTATTCAAATATTCCTATACTTTGGGAAAAGTTCCCATTAATTTTATCCAAGATAAATTCTTTAAATTTATTCTTTAATCTCCTTTGAATATCAATTCAAACTAGTCGGGATTAGCGAACCACACCGAAGTAATCATTTATTTTATTTCCCAATCCCAACCTATTCATCCCATGAAGTAAAACTGGTAGTACTTCATATCTAACACCACAGTGTTATCGGTAATTCAATTACCATTTCACGTTCAAATCTAATTAAAGATTTAACTATCGCTTGGAGTAAAACTGGTGATACTCCATTCTCGATCTTTTCAATCTATTTAAAGATTCATTAAAACTCCACTTAGTTTTAATCTTTAACTGGGTTAAAGAATCCGTGTCATTTAAAACACGGTTCACGATAAACCCAAAATCACATTCCATTAATTATCGGGTTAAAGAACGAGTGTTGTTTAAAACACTGTTCACGATAAACCCATAAATCAATATCAATTCAATTCCAATTAAATATTATTTAATTGGTACACTTCATTAAATCTAAATAAAAAGATTTAATCTTTTCTCAACTGGGTTCAAGAACAGTGTTAGTGAAGACACCATTCACGACAAACCCAAATCACATCTGATATTCAATACAAGGCTCTGAATAGAAAATATACCGGCTTATATTCAATATCGAATTCTACGACTAACAAATGTCGTATTGGAAATAACGATATAAATATATATCTTTCAAATTTCCATAACAACACCTGTATAATCACGAATTCCAACATCGAAATATTCCAAAGACAATTTCGATTCAAATCCACTCCAATGCAATCATTGGAAATTCTGGTTATTTTTAAAACCCTTTTCAAATTCAATTTATTTACTTAAAAATAAATAGAATTATCATTCTAGTTCAAAACTAGTTCATTTCGATAAAAATCTATTTTTATCCTTTCAAATATGGAGTTTTCATCCCAAATCTTCACAAATCATTTCTTATGATTTTACACAAATTATTACTATTTTTAATAATTTTATCAAGGCCCGTACAGTCGATTTCCATCAATGGCCATCGAACTGCACTTACAGCGACCTTTTTCAAATTTGATTTGGACATAATTCCAAATCCAACCGTTAGATTTCAAATTTCTAATATTCGTTAGAAAGCTCTTTTCGACACGAACCCAACGGTTCCGGTTTCAGGAGAATCCGACGGTCGGATCTCCCGTAATGTCCGTTTGAAGTAAATGGTCGAAATTCACGAACTGCCGCGGTGCGGCGCGTTCTATTCAGGCCATTATATTATATATATAATATATATAATATATATTTCATCGATTTCTATTTAAAACGAATTATATACATAGTTTTAAAATTCGTTTCAAAAGCAATTTCAACTTCCTTTTCAATTCAAATCAAAATTGAATTCTTCTCTATAAATTCGTTTTAAAATTCATTTCTATTCAATTCAAATTTCAATTCAATTTGAATTCATTTCAATTCGCTTCGAATTCGTTTTCAATTCAATTCATTTCGAAATCGTTTTCAATTCAATTCATTTCGAAATCGTTTTCAATTCAATTCATTTCGAAATCGTTTTCAATTCAATTCATTTCGAAATCGTTTTCAATTCAATTCATTTCGAAATCGTTTTCAATTCAATTCATTTCGAAATCGTTTTCAATTCAATTCATTTCGAAATCGTTTTCAATTCAATTCATTTATATTCAATTTCAATTCGAATTCATTTATATTCAATTTCAATTCGAATTCATTTATATTCAATTTCAATTCGAATTCATTTATATTCAATTTCAATTCGAATTCATTTCTATTCAAAATTTCAGATTTTGAAATCACTTTCGATATTCATTATAAAATGAATAAAATCGATATTTATATCGTTCACGTCAAAATGGCGTCAATCTAATCATCACGGCTTCACATATTCCTATTTTCAAATATTCTATTTCAAATATTTCTTTTTCAAATATTTCTTTTCAAAACTGGAATGAGGCCCAATCAATTACCATATAATGTTAATTATATGGATTTTCTACAACACATGTATATAATAGCATTGAAAAATAATCAACCATCAACCAAAGTGCACTACACTGTATAAGCATCAAATATAAATATCTAACGCTTATAACAGCCCGTCAATCAATCGATCGACATATTTAATCAATTAGGATGAGTGAACTTCAAATTTCATCCCAACACCCGTGTGGGGTTTCAGACAATCAAACGCAGATTTTATTTGTGCAGTTGGGCGATGTGTAAAATTTATCGTCCCAATCAATGTCTTTCAAATAGGTGTACATAAACAAACCGTCTGGTTTGTAAATGAATATTTATTTATTCACATTCACATTCACGTTAAAAATTATATTTTTAACGACAAAACATTTTATTCCAACATATGAATTTCTATTCAGTTCATTTATTCAATAAAATGATATCTTTATTTTTCTAACTTATTTTAGAAAATTTCGGCGGCATAACGGCACGATACTAGAAACGGGACAAGGCCTAGCCTTATCCCCGGTCTAGTGAAGGCCCACGCCATTCACACATCAATCAAATCAATTTCATTTCACCACACAATTCAATTTCAATCAAATAATCCAACTAATCTACGCAACCAAACAAACAAGTCCATGGTCTGTGGACGATTGTGTCGGGTGCTACTAAGCACCGTCTGCATCCTAGTATATATATATAAATAGAAAAAGAAATTGAAAGGTGAGAAATTCTCACATATAGCTATCCTAGCTCCACGGCACTTCATTGATAGAAATCTTCATCGTCATCGCATCTTCGTTGCTGTAACCACTACATATGTAAAAATCACATTTTTACTTCGTTATTCAATATATAAAAATCGAATTTTTACTATGCTATTCAATATATAAAAATCGAATTTTTACTTCGAAGTTCAATATATAAAAATCATATTTTTATTTCGAAGTTCAATATATAAAAATCATATTTTTATTTCGAAGTTCCACATATAAAAATCCTATTTTTATTTCGTTCACATCATAAAAATTACATCTTTCACCTTACTAATTACTGTAAGTAAATAAAATTTAAAACTCACAGCGAAGGGGGGCCTACATGCTGACTGGAGGTCGAAGGAGTCGTTGGTGGTAGCTCAGGTGGTCGGAGCAGCTCGTGGCAGCTAGGTCTAGGTGGCGGCTTTAGGCGATGGGTTTAGGTGCTTCGCGATTTGGGTTGGTCTGAGGGCTCGGACGCGGGAAAGAAGAGAGAGGGGGTGGAGGAGTGGGGTCCGGCGCTGGGGAGGCCGGTGGCGTGGTGTGTCGAGGTGGGCGGTTGGCTAGGGCGTGGCGACGCAGGGTTATTTGGGGGGAGGGTTTCGTACGGGGGAGTGAAGCGAGGGGGCGAGCAGAGGGAGGTGGCAGAGGCGATGCCAGAGGGGCGGTGGTCACCCAGGCGTGGCGGATGATCATCGATGGCGACGGGGAGGGAGCGACTTCGTTTTTTTCTTTTATATATATTTTCTTCTGAAATCGAAATGAGAAAAAAGGGGGGAGGGGGGCCAGAGCGGGTTAACGGGGGGGGGGGGAGAAAAGTTTTTCTTTTATTATTATTTAATTCCACAAAAAGCAACCTTTATTTTCGACCTCAAAACGAGGCTCCCCGCCTGTTGCCCATAGCGTTTTACCCCCATTCCGAACACAATGGGATATGTATCGCAAGCTAATTTGATCGTTTGAATCAGTTTCCGTTTAATTTACATTTAAATCACTATATTGAATTTTAAACGTACATTTCAAATTACCGGGGTCACATACTAACTAGAAAAATTCCTGAAAAATATTTTCTAGCTTCGTATTGACGATACGGTCCTAACAAAACTAGTTTCGTCGAATTCTGAGACCGTTAGAAAAATGGCCAATTTTTAGTCGATTAAAATCAACTGAAACCGGTCAAACGCGTTTTCCTTTGCCACGCTCACATATTGATTCGAAAAATTATGAAATTTGAAACCTAGCAATAACTTTACATCCCGGACCCAACAAAACCGGTTTCATCGAAATCCGAGGTCGTTTGCAAAATGTCCATTTTTAAGGGCCTGAATTCCATAGCGACTATTCAGAATTTTCAACTGGACATATCTTTTGATTCCCGTTAGGAAATTTCGATTTTTCGGATTCGTTGGAAAGATATTATCAATTAGATCCTATCATTTTTGGTTTCACTAAAATCCGGATTGTTTTGCACCCGGTACATTCAATTGAAGTTTGAAATCGAATTATCGAACTACCGCGCCATTTTCAATTCTATTTATAATTATATATAAATATTTATATTCTAACGACGACGTATATAATATATACGTTCGAATTATATTCAAAATAAATTTCTCGTCGATATTATTTAAAATAATCTATTTTAAATATTCAAAATTCGCTAAAATTGCCAAAATAAAAATTTTAAACTGGCCCAGATTTTCCGGGTTATTACAATCTCCCCCACTTAAAACTTTTCGTCCCCGAAAAGGAACAAAGTCGAAAGTGGTTTGATTAATCAACTCTACTTTCAATTTGGCTTCCATTCTCCAACTTTTCTGTTTCTGAGAATTTTCAAAATTTCAAAAATTTGGCTAACACCCTAAATTTTTGAAAAATTTCGCCATAACCTCCCCTGCACCGGGAGCATCGGGGAATTTCAAATAGCTTCCCCGGTCCTTCAGATCTCAAAAAGAAAAAGAAAAAGCCAAGCGGCTAGCCAATAGGCTCATAAAATCATCATCACCCAAACAAAACAGTAAATTATTAGTAAACATGTACCTATTTGTCGGGCAAACAAATTTTATTCTCTGCTCTAGCCTTCTTGCTATGACCTGTTCAATGATATATATGCATATGCAAGCAAATACAACCAAATTTCAATACAGTTCAATATTTGGTTCAATTAGGCATAACGGTTCAAAATTAGCAAACAAATGAACAAACAACACAAACATCAATCAATTAGTGAATTAGAGTTTCAAATTGATAATTTTGATACATAGTCAAAAATCAGATTCTTGATGCCAAATCACAACAATAGGCCCTATCTAATTTTGGTTCTCACACCAGTCAATAGGAAATATATAGATATCACACCTTCGAAACACGAAAATAAATACTGGTGATGGCGCGCCATCATCAGAATCATGTCCGGGCGACTAGAGTGTGATTCTATATCTATCCAGTATATTAAAATTTCGAATACACGCGGATCAGACGTATACGCAAAATCTATATATACTGGATTGTCCACATCAATCTAAATAGATAATCAAATACGAATAATTGATTTAAATCTTCAAAACCAAAAATTTGTTTTCATTTTCAAAAATATACTCTTCACACTCGTTCTAGGATAATACTGATCCCATCTCTAACGAGTCATTCTAAGTGGATATTCCCAATCCAATATCTGATGAATTCTTTCGTATGGTTCTAATGTGCCTTGTTCTCTAGCTTTGTAAACCAAAGCTCTGATACCACGTGTAAAAACCCGTAACTTCCCCGTAAAGGAAAGCGTCGGATAGTTCGAGAACAAGCCACAACAGAACGCATATAAAAGAACATTTCATTGTATATTACAACAATGCGTCAGATTACAAGAATATACAGAGTATAAATGAATATTACACAGAAATATCAGAGATTTAAATTACATTTAAATACATAGCAGCGGAAAATAATACAATACACAACTAGAAGTAGATATACGGATACAAAGCTTTCCGGATATCATTCCAGCTGTAAACCAGGATCCTGTGAATATAAATCTGCAAAACCAAAACTACTAGCTGCCCGTGTCAAAATAAGGGCACCCAGAGTTTAGGTTAAAACAATAAACTCCAGGTCAGTCATGGGACTGGTGTGAGAACTAAAACAGTTAATCTTTATTTTAAAGTTAGGTAAATCAAGGGACCATGCCGTATAACACGGAACGGGTTTCCTCCCAAGAATACCAGTGCATAAAACAAACAGCGCAATGCTAAATAAAGAAAAATGAAGCTGTTATAAGACCCAGGTCCCATCACACAATGCAACGCAGCCGAGGATAGGGTTTTCCCTTATAACAGCCAAAGAATGCTTGATACGGTTAAAACAAATCATTTGATACTATTTTAAGTGCATAGTGTATAAAATAACTTCAAATCATAAGTATCGATCATAGGCGGCATGAATGCCCCATCCCACTATGTCGCCATACTAGGCTCTACAAATAAAACCGCAAATGTCACGTATTGGGAAATTGGATTTCCGTCTATGAACCGAGGCAAAAGATAGTCCTCAACCGATTCGAGACGCTCTAGCCCGTGTCTCAGGCAAGTAATCAGTCAAGCCTTGGATCCTCAGGGCCAGTCCACCGATGTGGATTAAACTTAAACCCTGAACATGCGTCTCCCCACCCTATGGGGTGTAAGTCTGGCCCGTCTGCCGACCAGAATGCATCGGCCGAAACCGATATAACCGAGGCGCCTCGCAACAGCAACAACCACATAAGTCAAACTCGTCAGGGCATGTAAAACCACTGACGCCACTTCTAGCTAGAAAGAAACGCATGCCCTCCCTGACGTCCTCTCCCGTTTTTGGTTCACAACCGGGGTGTGAGGCTCGCGAATTCACGTTACAAAAAGCTGTGCCACACAGGCTGTGCTTTGATCATCACCACGAAACTTTGCTTTTCAACAGAAGCCTCGATCAATTGCCACTTAGGCATGCCACACAGGCAATTCACTCCATGCGTTTGATATCCATCAATATATAACCCCTGAGCTCGTACGTCTCAGAGAAGGGCGTTAAGCAAGAGAATAAATTCTCCGCCGCCAAACAGATATATATATTTAATAGAGATCAATCACACAGACTAAAATCCAATGTCAGACACACAGTCCATTTACAAGTCCGTTCTGGGTCTGAACGAAACCGGAGGCACCTAGTACCTCGCATCTCCATCGATCTCCAAGTACGTCTGGACGATCACAAACTGTTTCCATCTTCTTGGGTGTACAGCCCAATCAAGATCATCAGTAATCACCCAAACGACGTGAAGACTTCCGGTCTTCGACCACCGTCTTCATCTTCGACACCACGTCGAATCAGTTATTCAGAATGGGATAAACCCGGTCTTTCTGAATAACTCGCGTATATATTATAAAAGTGTTACACAAACACAACATACGCCTCATTCCAATTCAGAATATTCTTTTATTCAAATATTCCTATACTTTGGGAAAAGTTCCCATTAATTTTATCCAAGATAAATTCTTTAAATTTATTCTTTAATCTCCTTTGAATATCAATTCAAACTAGTCGGGATTAGCGAACCACACCGAAGTAATCATTTATTTTATTTCCCAATCCCAACCTATTCATCCCATGAAGTAAAACTGGTAGTACTTCATATCTAACACCACAGTGTTATCGGTAATTCAATTACCATTTCACGTTCAAATCTAATTAAAGATTTAACTATCGCTTGGAGTAAAACTGGTGATACTCCATTCTCGATCTTTTCAATCTATTTAAAGATTCATTAAAACTCCACTTAGTTTTAATCTTTAACTGGGTTAAAGAATCCGTGTCATTTAAAACACGGTTCGCGATAAACCCAAAATCACATTCCATTAATTATCGGGTTAAAGAACGAGTGTTGTTTAAAACACTGTTCACGATAAACCCATAAATCAATATCAATTCAATTCCAATTAAATATTATTTAATTGGTACACTTCATTAAATCTAAATAAAAAGATTTAATCTTTTCTCAACTGGGTTCAAGAACAGTGTTAGTGAAGACACCATTCACGACAAACCCAAATCACATCTGATATTCAATACAAGGCTCTGAATAGAAAATATACCGGCTTATATTCAATATCGAATTCTACGACTAACAAATGTCGTATTGGAAATAACGATATAAATATATATCTTTCAAATTTCCATAACAACACCTGTATAATCACGAATTCCAACATCGAAATATTCCAAAGACAATTTCGATTCAAATCCACTCCAATGCAATCATTGGAAATTCTGGTTATTTTTAAAACCCTTTTCAAATTCAATTTATTTACTTAAAAATAAATAGAATTATCATTCTAGTTCAAAACTAGTTCATTTCGATAAAAATCTATTTTTATCCTTTCAAATATGGAGTTTTCATCCCAAATCTTCACAAATCATTTCTTATGATTTTACACAAATTATTACTATTTTTAATAATTTTATCAAGGCCCGTACAGTCGATTTCCATCAATGGCCATCGAACTGCACTTACAGCGACCTTTTTCAAATTTGATTTGGACATAATTCCAAATCCAACCGTTAGATTTCAAATTTCTAATATTCGTTAGAAAGCTCTTTTCGACACGAACCCAACGGTTCCGGTTTTAGGAGAATCCGACGGTCGGATCTCCCGTAATGTCCGTTTGAAGTAAATGGTCGAAATTCACGAACTGCCGCGGCGCGGCGCGTTCTATTCAGGCCATTATATTATATATATAATATATATAATATATATTTCATCGATTTCTATTTAAAACGAATTATATACATAGTTTTAAAATTCGTTTCAAAAGCAATTTCAACTTCCTTTTCAATTCAAATCAAAATTGAATTCTTCCCTATAAATTCGTTTTAAAATTCATTTCTATTCAATTCAAATTTCAATTCAATTTGAATTCATTTCAATTCGCTTCGAATTCGTTTTCAATTCAATTCATTTCGAAATCGTTTTCAATTCAATTCATTTCGAAATCGTTTTCAATTCAATTCATTTCGAAATCGTTTTCAATTCAATTCATTTCGAAATCGTTTTCAATTCAATTCATTTCGAAATCGTTTTCAATTCAATTCATTTCGAAATCGTTTTCAATTCAATTCATTTATATTCAATTTCAATTCGAATTCATTTATATTCAATTTCAATTCGAATTCATTTATATTCAATTTCAATTCGAATTCATTTATATTCAATTTCAATTCGAATTCATTTCTATTCAAAATTTCAGATTTTGAAATCACTTTCGATATTCATTATAAAATGAATAAAATCGATATTTATATCGTTCACGTCAAAATGGCGTCAATCTAATCATCACGGCTTCACATATTCCTATTTTCAAATATTCTATTTCAAATATTTCTTTTTCAAATATTTCTTTTCAAAACTGGAATGAGGCCCAATCAATTACCATATAATGTTAATTATATGGATTTTCTACAACACATGTATATAATAGCATTGAAAAATAATCAACCATCAACCAAAGTGCACTACACTGTATAAGCATCAAATATAAATATCTAACGCTTATAACAGCCCGTCAATCAATCGATCGACATATTTAATCAATTAGGATGAGTGAACTTCAAATTTCATCCCAACACCCGTGTGGGGTTTCAGACAATCAAACACAGATTTTATTTGTGCAGTTGGGCGATGTGTAAAATTTATCGTCCCAATCAATGTCTTTCAAATAGGTGTACATAAATAAACCGTCTGGTTTGTAAATGAATATTTATTTATTCACATTCACATTCACGTTAAAAATTATATTTTTAACGACAAAACATTTTATTCCAACATATGAATTTCTATTCAGTTCATTTATTCAATAAAATGATATCTTTATTTTTCTAACTTATTTTAGAAAATTTCGGCGGCATAACGGCACGATACTAGAAACGGGACAAGGCCTAGCCTTATCCCCGGTCTAGTGAAGGCCCACGCCATTCACACATCAATCAAATCAATTTCATTTCACCACACAATTCAATTTCAATCAAATAATCCAACTAATCTACGCAACCAAACAAACAAGTCCATGGTCTGTGGACGATTGTGTCGGGTGCTACTAAGCACCGTCTGCATCCTAGTATATATATATAAATAGAAAAAGAAATTGAAAGGTGAGAAATTCTCACATATAGCTATCCTAGCTCCACGGCACTTCATTGATAGAAATCTTCATCGTCATCGCATCTTCGTTGCTGTAACCACTACATATGTAAAAATCACATTTTTACTTCGTTATTCAATATATAAAAATCGAATTTTTACTATGCTATTCAATATATAAAAATCGAATTTTTACTTCGAAGTTCAATATATAAAAATCATATTTTTATTTCGAAGTTCAATATATAAAAATCATATTTTTATTTCGAAGTTCAATATATAAAAATCATATTTTTATTTCGAAGTTCCACATATAAAAATCCTATTTTTATTTCGTTCACATCATAAAAATTACATCTTTCACCTTACTAATTACTGTAAGTAAATAAAATTTAAAACTCACAGCGAAGGGGGGCCTACATGCTGACTGGAGGTCGAAGGAGTCGTTGGTGGTAGCTCAGGTGGTCGGAGCAGCTCGTGGCAGCTAGGTCTAGGTGGCGGCTTTAGGCGATGGGTTTAGGTGCTTCGCGATTTGGGTTGGTCTGAGGGCTCGGACGCGGGAAAGAAGAGAGAGGGGGTGGAGGAGTGGGGTCCGGCGCTGGGGAGGCCGGTGGCGTGGTGTGTCGAGGTGGGCGGTTGGCTAGGGCGTGGCGACGCAGGGTTATTTGGGGGGAGGGTTTCGTACGGGGGAGAGAAGCGAGGGGGCGAGCAGAGGGAGGTGGCAGAGGCGATGCCAGAGGGGCGGTGGTCACCCAGGCGTGGCGGATGATCATCGATGGCGACGGGGAGGGAGCGACTTCGTTTTTTTCTTTTATATATATTTTCTTCTGAAATCGAAATGAGAAAAAAGGGGGGAGGGGGGCCAGAGCGGGTTAACGGGGGGGGGGGGGAGAAAAGTTTTTTTTTTATTATTATTTAATTCCACAAAAAGCAACCTTTATTTTCGACCTCAAAACGAGGCTCCCCGCCTGTTGCCCATAGCGTTTTACCCCCATTCCGAACACAATGGGATATGTATCGCAAGCTAATTTGATCGTTTGAATCAGTTTCCGTTTAATTTACATTTAAATCACTATATTGAATTTTAAACGTACATTTCAAATTACCGGGGTCACATACTAACTAGAAAAATTCCTGAAAAATATTTTCTAGCTTCGTATTGACGATACGGTCCTAACAAAACTAGTTTCGTCGAATTCTGAGACCGTTAGAAAAATGGCCAATTTTTAGTCGATTAAAATCAACTGAAACCGGTCAAACGCGTTTTCCTTTGCCACGCTCACATATTGATTCGAAAAATTATGAAATTTGAAACCTAGCAATAACTTTACATCCCGGACCCAACAAAACTGGTTTCATCGAAATCCGAGGTCGTTTGCAAAATGTCCATTTTTAAGGGCCTGAATTCCATAGCGACTATTCAGAATTTTCAACTGGACATATCTTTTGATTCCCGTTAGGAAATTTCGATTTTTCGGATTCGTTGGAAAGATATTATCAATTAGATCCTATCATTTTTGGTTTCACTAAAATCCGGATTGTTTTGCACCCGGTACATTCAATTGAAGTTTGAAATCGAATTATCGAACTACCGCGCCATTTTCAATTCTATTTATAATTATATATAAATATTTATATTCTAACGACGACGTATATAATATATACGTTCGAATTATATTCAAAATAAATTTCTCGTCGATATTATTTAAAATAATCTATTTTAAATATTCAAAATTCGCTAAAATTGCCAAAATAAAAATTTTAAACTGGCCCAGATTTTCCGGGTTATTACAATCTCCCCCACTTAAAACTTTTCGTCCCCGAAAAGGAACAAAGTCGAAAGTGGTTTGATTAATCAACTCTACTTTCAATTTGGCTTCCATTCTCCAACTTTTCAGTTTCTGAGAATTTTCAAAATTTCAAAAATTTGGCTAACACCCTAAATTTTTGAAAAATTTCGCCATAACCTCCCCTGCACCGGGAGCATCGGGGAATTTCAAATAGCTTCCCCGGTCCTTCAGATCTCAAAAAGAAAAAGAAAAAGCCAAGCGGCTAGCCAATAGGCTCATAAAATCATCATCACCCAAACAAAACAGTAAATTATTAGTAAACATGTACCTATTTGTCGGGCAAACAAATTTTATTCTCTGCTCTAGCCTTCTTGCTATGACCTGTTCAATGATATATATGCATATGCAAGCAAATACAACCAAATTTCAATACAGTTCAATATTTGGTTCAATTAGGCATAACGGTTCAAAATTAGCAAACAAATGAACAAACAACACAAACATCAATCAATTAGTGAATTAGAGTTTCAAATTGATAATTTTGATACATAGTCAAAAATCAGATTCTTGATGCCAAATCACAACAATAGGCCCTATCTAATTTTGGTTCTCACACCAGTCAATAGGAAATATATAGATATCACACCTTCGAAACACGAAAATAAATACTGGTGATGGCGCGCCATCATCAGAATCATGTCCGGGCGACTAGAGTGTGATTCTATATCTATCCAGTATATTAAAATTTCGAATACACGCGGATCAGACGTATACGCAAAATCTATATATACTGGATTGTCCACATCAATCTAAATAGATAATCAAATACGAATAATTGATTTAAATCTTCAAAACCAAAAATTTGTTTTCATTTTCAAAAATATACTCTTCACACTCGTTCTAGGATAATACTGATCCCATCTCTAACGAGTCATTCTAAGTGGATATTCCTAATCCAATATCTGATGAATTCTTTCGTATGGTTCTAATGTGCCTTGTTCTCTAGCTTTGTAAACCAAAGCTCTGATACCACGTGTAAAAACCCGTAACTTCCCCGTAAAGGAAAGCGTCGGATAGTTCGAGAACAAGCCACAACAGAACGCATATAAAAGAACATTTCATTGTATATTACAACAATGCGTCAGATTACAAGAATATACAGAGTATAAATGAATATTACACAGAAATATCAGAGATTTAAATTACATTTAAATACATAGCAGCGGAAAATAATACAATACACAACTAGAAGTAGATATACGGATACAAAGCTTTCCGGATATCATTCCAGCTGTAAACCAGGATCCTGTGAATATAAATCTGCAAAACCAAAACTACTAGCTGCCCGTGTCAAAATAAGGGCACCCAGAGTTTAGGTTAAAACAATAAACTCCAGGTCAGTCATGGGACTGGTGTGAGAACTAAAACAGTTAATCTTTATTTTAAAGTTAGGTAAATCAAGGGACCATGCCGTATAACACGGAACGGGTTTCCTCCCAAGAATACCAGTGCATAAAACAAACAGCGCAATGCTAAATAAAGAAAAATGAAGCTGTTATAAGACCCAGGTCCCATCACACAATGCAACGCAGCCGAGGATAGGGTTTTCCCTTATAACAGCCAAAGAATGCTTGATACGGTTAAAACAAATCATTTGATACTATTTTAAGTGCATAGTGTATAAAATAACTTCAAATCATAAGTATCGATCATAGGCGGCATGAATGCCCCATCCCACTATGTCGCCATACTAGGCTCTACAAATAAAACCGCAAATGTCACGTATTGGGAAATTGGATTTCCGTCTATGAACCGAGGCAAAAGATAGTCCTCAACCGATTCGAGACGCTCTAGCCCGTGTCTCAGGCAAGTACTCAGTCAAGCCTTGGATCCTCAGGGCCAGTCCACCGATGTGGATTAAACTTAAACCCTGAACATGCGTCTCCCCACCCTATGGGGTGTAAGTCTGGTCCGTCTGCCGACCAGAATGCATCGGCCGAAACCGATATAACCGAGGCGCCTCGCAACAGCAACAACCACATAAGTCAAACTCGTCAGGGCATGTAAAACCACTGACGCCACTTCTAGCTAGAAAGAAACGCATGCCCTCCCTGACGTCCTCTCCCGTTTTTGGTTCACAACCGGGGTGTGAGGCTCGCGAATTCACGTTACACAAAGCTGTGCCACACAGGCTGTGCTTTGATCATCACCACGAAACTTTGCTTTTCAACAGAAGCCTCGATCAATTGCCACTTAGGCATGCCACACAGGCAATTCACTCCATGCGTTTGATATCCATCAATATATAACCCCTGAGCTCGTACGTCTCAGAGAAGGGCGTTAAGCAAGAGAATAAATTCTCCGCCGCCAAACAGATATATATATTTAATAGAGATCAATCACACAGACTAAAATCCAATGTCAGACACACAGTCCATTTACAAGTCCGTTCTGGGTCTGAACGAAACCGGAGGCACCTAGTACCTCGCATCTCCATCGATCTCCAAGTACGTCTGGACGATCACAAACTGTTTCCATCTTCTTGGGTGTACAGCCCAATCAAGATCATCAGTAATCGCCCAAACGACGTGAAGACTTCCGGTCTTCGACCACCGTCTTCATCTTCGACACCACGTCGAATCAGTTATTCAGAATGGGATAAACCCGGTCTTTCTGAATAACTCGCGTATATATTATAAAAGTGTTACACAAACACAACATACGCCTCATTCCAATTCAGAATATTCTTTTATTCAAATATTCCTATACTTTGGGAAAAGTTCCCATTAATTTTATCCAAGATAAATTCTTTAAATTTATTCTTTAATCTCCTTTGAATATCAATTCAAACTAGTCGGGATTAGCGAACCACACCGAAGTAATCATTTATTTTATTTCCCAATCCCAACCTATTCATCCCATGAAGTAAAACTGGTAGTACTTCATATCTAACACCACAGTGTTATCGGTAATTCAATTACCATTTCACGTTCAAATCTAATTAAAGATTTAACTATCGCTTGGAGTAAAACTGGTGATACTCCATTCTCGATCTTTTCAATCTATTTAAAGATTCATTAAAACTCCACTTAGTTTTAATCTTTAACTGGGTTAAAGAATCCGTGTCATTTAAAACACGGTTCACGATAAACCCAAAATCACATTCCATTAATTATCGGGTTAAAGAACGAGTGTTGTTTAAAACACTGTTCACGATAAACCCATAAATCAATATCAATTCAATTCCAATTAAATATTATTTAATTGGTACACTTCATTAAATCTAAATAAAAAGATTTAATCTTTTCTCAACTGGGTTCAAGAACAGTGTTAGTGAAGACACCATTCACGACAAACCCAAATCACATCTGATATTCAATACAAGGCTCTGAATAGAAAATATACCGGCTTATATTCAATATCGAATTCTACGACTAACAAATGTCGTATTGGAAATAACGATATAAATATATATCTTTCAAATTTCCATAACAACACCTGTATAATCACGAATTCCAACATCGAAATATTCCAAAGACAATTTCGATTCAAATCCACTCCAATGCAATCATTGGAAATTCTGGTTATTTTTAAAACCCTTTTCAAATTCAATTTATTTACTTAAAAATAAATAGAATTATCATTCTAGTTCAAAACTAGTTCATTTCGATAAAAATCTATTTTTATCCTTTCAAATATGGAGTTTTCATCCCAAATCTTCACAAATCATTTCTTATGATTTTACACAAATTATTACTATTTTTAATAATTTTATCAAGGCCCGTACAGTCGATTTCCATCAATGGCCATCGAACTGCACTTACAGCGACCTTTTTCAAATTTGATTTGGACATAATTCCAAATCCAACCGTTAGATTTCAAATTTCTAATATTCGTTAGAAAGCTCTTTTCGACACGAACCCAACGGTTCCGGTTTCAGGAGAATCCGACGATCGGATCTCCCGTAATGTCCGTTTGAAGTAAATGGTCGAAATTCACGAACTGCCGCGGCGCGGCGCGTTCTATTCAGGCCATTATATTATATATATAATATATATAATATATATTTCATCGATTCCTATTTAAAACGAATTATATACATAGTTTTAAAATTCGTTTCAAAAGCAATTTCAACTTCCTTTTCAATTCAAATCAAAATTGAATTCTTCTCTATAAATTCGTTTTAAAATTCATTTCTATTCAATTCAAATTTCAATTCAATTTGAATTCATTTCAATTCGCTTCGAATTCGTTTTCAATTCAATTCATTTCGAAATCGTTTTCAATTCAATTCATTTCGAAATCGTTTTCAATTCAATTCATTTCGAAATCGTTTTCAATTCAATTCATTTCGAAATCGTTTTCAATTCAATTCATTTCGAAATCGTTTTCAATTCAATTCATTTCGAAATCGTTTTCAATTCAATTCATTTCGAAATCGTTTTCAATTCAATTCATTTCGAAATCGTTTTCAATTCAATTCATTTCGAAATCGTTTTCAATTCAATTCATTTATATTCAATTTCAATTCGAATTCATTTATATTCAATTTCAATTCGAATTCATTTATATTCAATTTCAATTCGAATTCATTTATATTCAATTTCAATTCGAATTCATTTCTATTCAAAATTTCAGATTTTGAAATCACTTTCGATATTCATTATAAAATGAATAAAATCGATATTTATATCGTTCACGTCAAAATGGCGTCAATCTAATCATCACGGCTTCACATATTCCTATTTTCAAATATTCTATTTCAAATATTTCTTTTTCAAATATTTCTTTTCAAAACTGGAATGAGGCCCAATCAATTACCATATAATGTTAATTATATGGATTTTCTACAACACATGTATATAATAGCATTGAAAAATAATCAACCATCAACCAAAGTGCACTACACTGTATAAGCATCAAATATAAATATCTAACGCTTATAACAGCCCGTCAATCAATCGATCGACATATTTAATCAATTAGGATGAGTGAACTTCAAATTTCATCCCAACACCCGTGTGGGGTTTCAGACAATCAAACACAGATTTTATTTGTGCAGTTGGGCGATGTGTAAAATTTATCGTCCCAATCAATGTCTTTCAAATAGGTGTACATAAATAAACCGTCTGGTTTGTAAATGAATATTTATTTATTCACATTCACATTCACGTTAAAAATTATATTTTTAACGACAAAACATTTTATTCCAACATATGAATTTCTATTCAGTTCATTTATTCAATAAAATGATATCTTTATTTTTCTAACTTATTTTAGAAAATTTCGGCGGCATAACGGCACGATACTAGAAACGGGACAAGGCCTAGCCTTATCCCCGGTCTAGTGAAGGCCCACGCCATTCACACATCAATCAAATCAATTTCATTTCACCACACAATTCAATTTCAATCAAATAATCCAACTAATCTACGCAACCAAACAAACAAGTCCATGGTCTGTGGACGATTGTGTCGGGTGCTACTAAGCACCGTCTGCATCCTAGTATATATATATAAATAGAAAAAGAAATTGAAAGGTGAGAAATTCTCACATATAGCTATCCTAGCTCCACGGCACTTCATTGATAGAAATCTTCATCGTCATCGCATCTTCGTTGCTGTAACCACTACATATGTAAAAATCGAATTTTTACTATGCTATTCAATATATAAAAATCGAATTTTTACTTCGAAGTTCAATATATAAAAATCATATTTTTATTTCGAAGTTCAATATATAAAAATCATATTTTTATTTCGAAGTTCAATATATAAAAATCATATTTTTATTTCGAAGTTCCACATATAAAAATCCTATTTTTATTTCGTTCACATCATAAAAATTACATCTTTCACCTTACTAATTACTGTAAGTAAATAAAATTTAAAACTCACAGCGAAGGGGGGCCTACATGCTGACTGGAGGTCGAAGGAGTCGTTGGTGGTAGCTCAGGTGGTCGGAGCAGCTCGTGGCAGCTAGGTCTAGGTGGCGGCTTTAGGCGATGGGTTTAGGTGCTTCGCGATTTGGGTTGGTCTGAGGGCTCGGACGCGGGAAAGAAGAGAGAGGGGGTGGAGGAGTGGGGTCCGGCGCTGGGGAGGCCGGTGGCGTGGTGTGTCGAGGTGGGCGGTTGGCTAGGGCGTGGCGACGCAGGGTTATTTGGGGGGAGGGTTTCGTACGGGGGAGAGAAGCGAGGGGGCGAGCAGAGGGAGGTGGCAGAGGCGATGCCAGAGGGGCGGTGGTCACCCAGGCGTGGCGGATGATCATCGATGGCGACGGGGAGGGAGCGACTTCGTTTTTTTCTTTTATATATATTTTCTTCTGAAATCGAAATGAGAAAAAAGGGGGGAGGGGGGCCAGAGCGGGTTAACGGGGGGGGGAGAAAAGTTTTTTTTATTATTATTATTTAATTCCACAAAAAGCAACCTTTATTTTCGACCTCAAAACGAGGCTCCCCGCCTGTTGCCCATAGCGTTTTACCCCCATTCCGAACACAATGGGATATGTATCGCAAGCTAATTTGATCGTTTGAATCAGTTTCCGTTTAATTTACATTTAAATCACTATATTGAATTTTAAACGTACATTTCAAATTACCGGGGTCACATACTAACTAGAAAAATTCCTGAAAAATATTTTCTAGCTTCGTATTGACGATACGGTCCTAACAAAACTAGTTTCGTTGAATTCTGAGACCGTTAGAAAAATGGCCAATTTTTAGTCGATTAAAATCAACTGAAACCGGTCAAACGCGTTTTCCTTTGCCACGCTCACATATTGATTCGAAAAATTATGAAATTTGAAACCTAGCAATAACTTTACATCCCGGACCCAACAAAACTGGTTTCATCGAAATCCGAGGTCGTTTGCAAAATGTCCATTTTTAAGGGCCTGAATTCCATAGCGACTATTCAGAATTTTCAACTGGACATATCTTTTGATTCCCGTTAGGAAATTTCGATTTTTCGGATTCGTTGGAAAGATATTATCAATTAGATCCTATCATTTTTGGTTTCACTAAAATCCGGATTGTTTTGCACCCGGTACATTCAATTGAAGTTTGAAATCGAATTATCGAACTACCGCGCCATTTTCAATTCTATTTATAATTATATATAAATATTTATATTCTAACGACGACGTATATAATATATACGTTCGAATTATATTCAAAATAAATTTCTCGTCGATATTATTTAAAATAATCTATTTTAAATATTCAAAATTCGCTAAAATTGCCAAAATAAAAATTTTAAACTGGCCCAGATTTTCCGGGTTATTACAACGTCTTTCAGAACACTTGGCTCAACAACCTCTGCTGATTCATGTAAACACTTCCGGAGATGCGAGACATGAAAAACATCGTGTACTCCGGCAAGCTTCTCGGGCAACTTCACTCTATAAGCCATCTGCCTGATCCTCTCTATAATAGGGAATGGTCCAACAAACCTCGGTGCTAACTTCCCAACGGCTCCAAATCGGACCACATTCCGCAAAGGAGAAATCTTCACGAAAACCATATCCCCAACATCAAACTCAAAATCAGTTCTTCGCTTATCAGCATAGGATTTCTGTCGGTCTTGGGCCGCTTTCATCCGTCTCCGAATCAACTCGATCTTCTCGGATGTATCTCTGATCATATCAGGCCCAAGTATAAGCTCATCTGTAGTCTCCCACCAACATGTAGGCGACTTGCACGGCCTCCCATATAAAGCTTCAAATGGTGCCATCCCTATGCTTGCCTGATAACTGTAATTATATGAAAACTCAACAAGAGGAAGATGGTCTTCCCAAGTACCACCAAAATCCAGAATACAAAGCCTCAACAGATCCTCGAGTACCCTATTCACCCTTTCGGTTTGACCGTCCGTCTGTGGGTGATAAGCCGTACTTAGAATCAACCTCGTGCCCATAGCTTCTTGCAAGCTATTCCAGAACTGACTTGTAAAGATTGGGTCACGGTCACTGACAATACTAGAAGGGACTCCATGAAGTCTCACAATCTCACGAAGATATACAGACGCTAGCCAAGATGCGGTTCTCTTGCTCTTCACCGGAATGAAATGAGCACTCTTCGTAAGTCTATCCACAATAACCCAAATGCTCGTATTCCCTTTCCTTGACCTTGGTAGCCCATCGATAAAATCCATGGAAATACTCTCCCACTTCCAAAGTGGAACGTCTAGAGGATGCAATAGCCCACCGGGCTTCTTCGACTCGGCCTTAACTTGCTGGCAAATGATACATCTAGAGACAAACTCTGCCACATCCTTCTTCATCCCAGGCCAAAAGAAAATGCGCTTCATATCTTTATACATCTTATCTCCGCCCGGATGTATGGTCAACTTAGAGCGATGCGCTTCCTCAAGAACTTTTCTTACTAAATCTTCTACCATTGGAACACATAACCTTCCGTCTCTCCTCAGCCAACCCTTGTCATCAATAGAATATCGAGCGAGATGACTAGACGCCTCTCCTCGAATCAGCTTATCCATAATCTCAACTATCTGAGGGTCTTCTCTCTGCGAAGCCCCAACTTGATCAAGAAGGGTAGGTCTGAGTTCCAGAGATGCTAAAGAACCGGTCATCGACTCAACCGCCAAAGAGAAATCAAAGGTTGCCACATACTCTAAATTCTTCATCTCAACGAATAGAGGACTTAGGGTCAACCTTCTTCTACTCAATGCATCTGCTACCACATTCCCCTTGCCAGGGGTATAAGCTATCTCAAAATCATAGGATGCCAAGAACTCCATCCATCTTTGTTGCCTCAGATTCAGATCCTTCTGAGAAAAGAGATACTTCAATGACTTGTGATCGGTATAAAGCTCAAATCTTTCGCCCAGAAGATAATGGCGCCAAGCCTTGAGTGCATATACTATTGCTGCCAACTCTAAGTCATGAGTGGGATAATTCTTCTCATGCACTTTGAGTTGTCTACCGCTAAAGCATATCACCCTTCCTTCTTGCATAAGAACAGCTCCTAACCCCGTGCCACATGCATCGGTGTATACTGTAAATAACTTCCCTCCATCGGGCAAAGCTAGAACAGGTGCTGATGTGAGAGCTCTCTTGAGCTTCTGAAAAGTAAGCTCGCGTTCTATGCTCCAAGCAAAAACTAAATTCTTCTTCGTCAATTTAGTGAGAGGAGCGGAAATCTTCGCGAAGTCCTTGATGAACTTCCGGTAAAAACCCGCAAGACCTAGAAAACTTCTCACTTCGGTTGCATTCCTTGGAGTCTTCCAATCCTGAACTGCAACTACCTTAGCGGGATCCACCGCTAAGCCTTGCTTAGATACTATATGCCCAAGGAATCTAACTTCCCTTCTCCAAAAGTGACACTTGGAGAACTTGGCCTTCAACTGATGCGCTCTAAGCGTATCCATCACCTCCACGAGATGCCTTGCGTGCTCTTCCTCATCCTTAGAGAAGATCAGAATATCATCTACGAAGACCACGACAAACTTGTTCAAGAACTCCCTGAACACCCTACTCATCAAGTCCACGAAATATGCGAGTGCATTAGTCAAGCCGAACGGCATGACAAGCCATTCGAAGAATCCATCTGGAGTTATGAACGCAGTCTTGTCTATACTATCTTCAGCTACCCTGAGCTGATGGAATCCAGTAGCAAGATCAAGCTGAGAGAAAACAGAAGCACCGACAAGCTGGTCAAAGAGATCATCAATCCTCGGTAACGGGTGTCTGTTCTTCTTAGTCAGCTTATTCAACTCTCGATAGTCAACACAAAGTCGGAGAGAACCATCTGCCTTGGTAGCAAACACCACAGGCGCTCCCCATTCAGATATACTTCGTCTAATGAAGTTCTTCTCAAGCAACTCCTTCACTTGCTTACTTAGCTCCCGTCTTTCACGCGGAGCCATGTGCCGAACGGGCAAAGAAACCGGCTTTGCATTATCCACCAGATAAATGCGGAAATCAATCTCTCGCTTAGGGGGCAACCCCCTAACTTCATCGAAAACATCTGGATACTCTCGAACCACTCTCACAGACTGAAGAGTTTCCATTGACGAGTCGAGTGATTCCAGATAGCACAACATGACGGGACCTCTCGGATCACAAGAAATCTCTAGGGTGTTTCCGAGGCGAGTCACGAGCCTCACAACCCTATGCTCACAATCAAGAATGGCTCCATATCTGGACAGCCAATCCATGCCCAATATCAATCCGTATCCCCTAAAACCAAGAACATAAGCACTGCACAAGAACTCTACACTCAGTATAGAGATCCTCAAATCCCCACATATCATAGACAAATGGGCAGAACCCCCAATAGGATTTAAGACACAGACGGGATCATCTACCAAGCTAGTACTAAGGTGCAAACTATCAACAAGATTAGATGAGATAAAGCTATGCGATGCACCAGAATCAAACAAGGTACGAACTGGAAAATCAAAAATATATACAAGGCTCTCAATAGAAATACTACCTCGATCGGGAACTGGAGCGGTATTGAGAGCATGAACTTGCCCTCCTGAAGGTCCAGCACGCTGAGTCTGACCCAGGCCTTGCCCTTGCTTCTTCGGGCAATCCTTACTGAAATGTCCAGTCTTACCACAGAAAAAGCATTCACCATTCTTCCTTTTCCTCTTCTTACAATCCTTAATAAGATGCCCAACTGAACCGCAATAATGGCACTTCTCCTTGTTGTTCTTGCCCTTGTTGTTGTTCCCCTTGTTGCCTTGACTCTTGTTCTTGTTCTGATTGCCTTGACTGCTTTGACCACTTGGATTACCCTGATTTCCTTTTCCCTGGGAATCAGTCTTCTTGGCTTGAGTATCATTCATCTTGGTCTCTTTCTTGACATCTCCCTGAAGTAACGCCATATCAACCAAACTCTCAAACGTGGCCCCATGGGGAATATGTGACATAGCCAGTCCCTGCAACGGCTCATTCAATCCTCTAGCAAAACGAAGAGCCTTCTTCTGAGGAGTATTCACCATATCCAAGCCAAAACGAGCTAACTGATTGAACTTGTTCACATATTCTTTGACAGACATATCTCCTTGTTTCAAAGTTATGAACCTCTCCATTTGCAGATTCTCCTCAGCAGAAGATAGAAACTTAAGCATGAACCTTGCCCTGAAATCGGCCCAAGTCTCAACAGGCCTAGTACCATTGGTGACTTCCCACCAATAAGCGGCTTCATCTTTCATAAGCCAAACCGCCAACAAGATCTTCCTCTGATCGTCTAACCCAAAGATAGCAAATAAATCCTCGGTCTCTTTCAACCAATTTCTGGCCCCTACAAAAGTCTCAGTGCCTTGAAAATTCTTGCCACCCATTGCTTTGAAATCTTTGCAAGTCTTTGCGAAGTCAGCTTGAGGATGCTGAGGGGGAGGAGGAAGAGGAACCTCAGCGACAGGAGGAGGAGGAACATTAACTACTGGAGGAGGAGGAGGAGGAACATCTGCGGGGCCGGCTATGGTCGCCCTAGCCTCCAAAAGTCTCCTATACCAAACAGGTACGTGCACTCCCTCCGGAATAGCAAAGTTATCGGCCATACTGAAAACGAAGAAAAAGACAGATTCAGAATGGAGAAAAACGAGGGAATTTTGCTAATGGCTTTTTGGGGAGTAGCCTTTAAAATAAACTAGACTTTTCTTTGGAAAATACTTTATACTTGGTTTTGAAAATAGTTTTCAAAAAGTTTTCTAAAAACCTTTTTGTTCCTTCTCGTAAACCATATGCTCTGATACCAAATGTAACACCCCACCTCCGCCAGTACCACTCTTGCAAGGGCACTGACTTCGGAGGGGCGTTTGAATCAGGTAAACATGCATAATGATATATCAAGGCAGAACAAGAACATATGTATATATGTAAACAGAGTAAATAACATAGATAAAACAGCGGAAGATTTTCAAACCATTTCAAAAACAAGTCTGGTACAACATAATGTTAACTTTCCAAATACACAAGTCTAGATAAAAACAACATTACTGAAAAACTGAAATACATGAGTACTATCCCCAAAATAAGTGATAACCATAGCTAGCTTCATGTCAAGACCGTACATGAGCTAAAATCCCACAAGCAAGCGATCAGAAATCCAGCTAAGCTCCAATATTCCCTACCTGAGAACCTGGGGGGGGGGAAACGGAAGAAAAGAGGCGAAAGAAAACAGGTCAGTCAAAAAGACTGAGTAAGCCCTACTACAATCAATGTAAACTGATAAAGTTAACTGTCATGAGCAGCAGGGATGAACATAAGGATAACAATATACTAGCATGATGATTAACTAACAAGGTAGATAAAGGTGTCATCGCATAATCAGGTTTAAGGTTTTGCACCACAGGTGTACTATCAAACTAACATGACTGGAATAAACAAGTATTGATCCCTTGGCCCAAGCTTTGGCCCAATAACATGAAATGACCCTAATACAAGGTCCAACCAAACGGTCTAGTCGATCGGCTCCCTAAGCCTAACTCGTCATGTGTTGGTGTCAATACGGCCCAATAACATAATTGTAGTCGAACTGTGCCGGGTCCACCCTTCGGGTGTATCAAGCCCTAGGGTGCCAACCCCTGGACACCATAAACATGAGTGCACAGTCTCGATCTACTGGTACCCATGGGTGACTTCTCCAAATACGGACTACGTGCACGACCATAGTCCGTCCGGAACTACATCGGCGTACCACCCGGCCGTCGTTTATTTGGTCGCTTACCTCCAGCCCAGTAATCGTGCCCCCTCCCTAGCCTAGTCCCTAGGGCCTTAATGATACCAATTTTTGGGGATTACTGCGGAGTGGGCCCCCATTGCTAGGATTTTCTAGTGGGTTAAGTACGGTTTAACCCTCTTGCTAATCATGGATTAACTTGGTTAAGTGTAACGATGAGTTCACGACTTAACCCTGATTAATCTACCAAGCCCAAATTGGTTAAGTATTAAGTGGACAATGACTTAACCCTAATCACGAGGCATTAATTAATTTAATGCGCCTTAACCTCTCACATTAGACCTTGTTGTGGTTACTAGTTAAGCCGGGCGGGTCCGGGTAGCTTTACACCACAACTTGGTCTAACCTCGGGTTCAAGGTACAACATGGCCAACTTCTCACATTGGGTCCTATTGTTTGTAGCAACTAGTTAAGCCGGTCGGTTCCGGGTAGGTTTACGCTACAAACTCAACCCAACCTCGAGTTGGTCACACTTATCTTTTCTAAGTATCATGTCCATCATGTTTCCAAAACATGTTACAAATTTTCAAGCAATTGGGTAGACCTAACTTAATAGGTAAATTCCCAATGGGTAGACCTAACTTAATAGGTAAATTCCCAAGCTTATGTTTTATGTCTTTTAAGTTTACCCAACCCCAAACGCAATACCATCGCTTACATACCGCAAGAGCGCATAAAGGATAGAAAGAGGGAACTTGGCATAATCATGACATAAAGGTATTGAAGCCACAAGTTTAACATGGTGGCATATGAAATGTTCATATGTTCATACACTTGCATATTACATTTTTAGGCCTCAAAAGCATGCATAAAACCAAACTTGGCATATTGGTGATACATGGTGATAAATGACATGTAGAAATGGCCATAAGTTCGCATTTAGCCTCACATGCAAGTTATCATAAGAGATATGATAACCTACATGTTGCCAAAATGCAACCTTTAGCATAAAGCTTGAAGCTTTAGGCTCATAAACCCAAGATAAGCTTGCATAACATGATAACATGAACAAAAGGATCAACCCAAACTTGCATAACATAACTTGCATATCATATGACAAACTTGCATATCAAACTTGCATAACATACTTGCATATCATATGACAAACTTGCATATCAAACTTGCATAACATGACATGATGAACTTGCATATCATAGCATAGTAAACTTGCATATAAACTTGCATATTACAACATGATAAACTTGCATATCATAGCATAGTAAACTTGCATATAAACTTGCATATCATACATTTAACTTTAGAGTTTAAGTATGAAAGTAGAATAGGGCTTACAATGCTTAAGAAGTCACAAAAATATGACAAAGCCCTTATGAAATCAATCAAACCCAAAATGCAAGCTCTAACATAAAAACCCTTGAGCCAAAATGATCAAAACTCTTTCCTTATGATGCAAATATAGAAACTTGACTTGAATGCAAGCTAATGATGCTCATACAAGTTTGAAAACACTTGTATGCATGGAAAATCACTTAGAAATTTATTTAGAAATTTTATGAAGAGAGTGGAGGCCATGAGAGGATTGATTTTGCCATAGTTTAGTTGTAGGATTGATTAATGATGATTTAGGGTTAGGTTAGGGCCTTATTTATAGAGATTAGGACTAGTTTCAACCCTAGGATTAAACCCTAGTTCCAATCTCAGCCCTCAAAACCGAATCTGGCCCCCAAGCTCAACACAATCTCTAAATGGTGCACCAGGCTAAACAGCCCGGCTGGACCAAGTCGACAGCCAAGTCGACAGGGCTGTCGACTTGGGTCCAACCAAGTCGACTCCCAAGTCGACATGGCTGTCGACTTGGGTGCTATGGCGGGAATTCTCCGGCCTGGCCCAAACTGGCCCAAATTTTCAAATTCAAACTTGAATTTGAAATCTGTTTTTGCTTTGGAATTTTTCTGAAAACTTCGTTGGGCCTTAATTGGGTCATACGGACTCCGATTTTCGAAAACTCGGACTCTATTTCGCGTATTTTTCCGAGACGAACGCAATGGCATAGCCCGTTTTCCTTGATTCAGATTTTTGAATTAAATTCTGTCTCGATTTACATTATAACAGGTTATTGAAAATACGGGTTGTTACATAAACTGTACATGTTATATATATTATTTCAACTGCAGCAGCATGTCGATGATTCACGAATGGTAAAAATGAAGAAGCCAATGGTTATTCATCGACATGACAGCGAAGCGGAAAAAAGAGTGGGCTGGAATATTCAACTGATGTCTTCGCAGAAACCGTGAATCATCGGTATAAATTTAGACTTTGAGACTTCCATTTCCAATGGTAGAAATTATTTACTATTAGATTTTTGTTTACTCTATTTTGTATGTAGTCACAACCAGATTAAAGTATTGAATTGCAAAATTCATGGGTATTAGTTTACACTTTTGCATATTTTCTCATGATCTGTGCCACAATTTCAAGATCTCTACAGCAACAGCAGAGAAATAGTAGAATGTTTGAGATGTTCAAAAAACAATGGACCGGGTCGAGTAGCTGTTCACTTTGTAATATAACAGCTAGAACTATCATAAATGAGTTTGTCGTGAGATTAGACTATCTTAGATGTTCACTTTGTAATATAACATCTAGAACTATCATAGATGTTCACTTTTTCATTAGACAAAACCACCAGAAACGAATGCAGCCTTAGACGACAAAGCAAGCAGCAGCCCTCCATCCACAAATACATAATTGAATTGCATTCTTTCTGACATTAGAGTAACTTGCACTTGAACAACATCAAAAAGGGAAGAAGCACTTGGCAAATGTCATAAAAAAAAGAATCACTGATCAAAATGGAGAAAGTATCGATGCTACTATTATAACACCCTCTTAGGAATGTTATCAAAATCGTACTCCCAGTCCCATTGGTATTAGCCTGATTTTCTAACAAGAGTTGTCTTCTCACCACGATGTCTATACAAGATGCTGATTGAATACATGATGTCTGTTTCAGATATTTGCATATGGTATGATGGATTTTATATATAGATTGTTAGTATTTTTAGTGCGAACTCCTTTTGAAAAATGATTCTTCCTACCCTCTCATATATAGTGTCTAATTTTATGTTTAATTTTGCTTTTCAATAGCTACTGCTATATATCTTGATATTTGTTGATATGTTAATTAGGCAGGTTTTGATTATTTTATTCTTTATATGAATTATGAATTTAAATATGTTTGGGATGCTGGTGGTCTTTGATTTTGATTTGTAAAGCTAAGGGTTAGGCTACACGTATAAGGGATAGGTGATTAAATTGTACTAATTATATATCATCATTTTATATAAACATTGACCTAAACTAAAGTTATGCGTACGTAAATTGGGATGATATATTTACAGGTATAGTTAAGAACTGAAAGTTTATTAACCATATATTTTCATGATATATTGGACGAAGTAGAGGGTTTGGTCTAAATATAATTAGTTTGACATTCATTGCATACATAATTGAAGGGTTTCATGTATAATTCTGAATATGTTCGCACGAATGTAAACTTTTATTTTGATGATATCTCAGCATGGATGATAATGATGAGGTTATGCTATCCAGATTTTTAATACTTTTCATTTTCAAATTTTATGATATGTGCATTACAGCAAAGAGATATGGTGCATGCTGAATCTATACAATTTCAGTCGTCCCGGCTTAGTTTTGGTAAACTTTTTATTATACATAAATTATTTACAGAGCCACAAACTCTTGCATAACAAACTCTTGCACAATATTTGATCGAAGGTATTTTTTTAAGTTTTTAAAATTATTACTACACGATCGCCTGATATGATTATTTTCTGTCTTATGTCACTTAATTTTTGATGTCGTATACTAATTCAACAATTTGTTTTTCATGTTGTTCCTTTGGAAATATTTGGAAGAAAAGTATCTTAGTTTCTATATACAAGATCATGGATATTAGCCTTCCATTTAAGATGATTATGACATGTTACAAAATATACTGATCTGCTTATCAAATTCAATGCAGTTTATGAATCATTTTGGAAGTTCTTTTCCCCTTAGTTTAGCAATGTTATAGCATTTTTATTCCCGATTATGATACTTTCTGTTTGTTGGCTGACAAACTCGATGCTTCTTCCTAACTGTTTAGTATGAGATTGAGCAATATGGTTCATGTCAAATCTTCATAAACTATGAGTTTTCTGGGTTTAATCTACAGTCTGGCTGTGGCAAAACATGAGCAAATAGTTTCATCAATATAAACAAGTAGGAGCAGATAATGTGATTCACATACTTCAACTTGACCAATTTTCATTTCAGCGACATATGTTTCAATTCGATGTTATAGATATTCACTGAATCATTAATGTTATCAGTATAGCTTTCTTCCTTATTTGCAATACAGCTATGTCTCACGATTGTTCTGCCAGACTTTTTTTTGTACTATTATACGTACACAGATTTCCTGTGTTGCTTGCGTGATGATTGTAATGTGGGAGGTTTATTCAGCAAAGCAAAGTTTACTTCCTCTTTTAGAGTTCTAAGAGGTATTCAATTATTATTCGAACACTTGGTATTTTTTCCTTTTTACTGTATTTATAATGTATTTTGCATTGACCATTGATGTTTGCTATATTCACGCCCAGCCATGATTTAGGACATTAAACTTTACCCATTCTTTTCCCTATGGACATCAGTGTGATAATTAGAAGTGCTAATTGACTGCATGATAATTGGGATGCATTTCCATGTCCAGCATGAACCTACATCAGGAACAAACATAACAAGAGCATAAAGTATTGGTAAACTTTATTTTTTTATATTTAATACACAACTAAAAATTACTCAGATTTTTATTATATACATTCTATAGTAGCTTTTTATGGGTATCCTCGACTCTATTCTCATGTACCATATTTGTTTCCATATATGCTAATCAATTCTACTTTTTTTTATGTTTATTTTGATTCTCGCATTATTTCGAACTCTCAAAGTTTACATGCTACTGAAAGTAGATGTTAAACGTATCAACCAACACATATAAATTAATGCTTTAAAAAAATTACGTTTTTAAAAGAATGCCAGTTCACCAACATCATCTTTTAATATTTAGTTATGAAATCTGTTTATTTATTTTAATTTATAAACTATTTTGGCATCAATCGCATGAAGATTACATGTTGACTAAAAAATTACATGATTATCATACGATGCTTCTACCATAAGAACGTTGCAGGTTATATTTTTATCATCAGTATTGCTTCAGTTTTACCACTCTGTCATGCTACATTTCACATTATAAAAAAATTCCCGAAGTCATACGTACCAGAATGAATATATTTCTTCCACAAAATACAACATATTGCAATATACAATTTTTACTTGACATACAAAGTTAATTTACTACTGCAGTTTATAGTATTAAACTCAATATGAAGACATTAGTATTCTTCATAACTACGTTATCACTTGATATTTACACAGTTAACTTCTACAATTTTATTCTACGGGACTTGGATGGCAGAACCATTGACCTGTCTACAGCATAAGTAAGGCACCAAGGCAGTTGTACAACTTATCATGTTTGTGCTCACTTTATTCGGTCCCCATGTTTTCAGTTCTCAGATATTATGGTGTAACAACCCGTATTTTTGAATAACATGTTATAACATAAATCAAGGCAGAATTAAATGTTAAAATCTAAATCAAGGGAAACGGGCTGTGCCATTGCGTTCGTCTCGGAAAAATACGCGAAATAGAGTCCGAGTTTTCGAAAATTGGAGTCTGTATGACCAAGTTATGGCCCGTCAAAGTTTTCAGAAAATTTCAAGTTCAAAAACAGTTCAAATTTGAATTTAGAATTCAAATTCAGCCAAAACAGACTGGGCGGGAAAATTCCCGCCCAGACAGGTCGACAAGGGGGTCGACACTAGGGTCGACCTCCCCCCAACCAGGTCGACACTAGAGTCGACCTGGGGGTCGACCTCCCTGGTCGGCCAGGTCGGCCTGGTGCACCTATTTTGGCTGTTTGGACCCGTTTTGTTGGCTAGTGACGTGATTTGATGGCTCGGATTTGATTTAGGGTTAATCCTATGGCTAAAACTAATCCTAAACTCTATAAAAAGACCCTAATACCTAGCCTAAATCATCATAAATCAATCCTACAACTAAACTATGCCAAAATGTTTCTTGATCATGGCCTCCATCTTCATAACATGGCCTCCATCCTCTTCATGAAAATTTGAGTGTCCTAAGCTAGTAAAAGAGCCACCTTTCTTCATCAAAATAAGGGTCTTTCTTCATACAAATCAAAGGAGCTTCTTGTTTTTCAAGACAATTTGGAGCTTATATTCATTTGGGGCTTTTAGTGTTGCTAGCGTGGCTTCGTCTTAATCTTATTTTATTTTATAAGTCTTCATAGCATTGTAAGCCCTATACTACTCTTAGATTCTAACTATGAAGTTAAATATGACATGTTGCAAGTTTGAGTTTGGGCCTAAGTATGATTTGTGCTTTGATTCTATCATGTTATGCATAGATTTATTCTATGCATGTTTGTAAAGCTATCACCTTGACCTTGTGCATAGAAAACTATGAGCTTTGATTCTATCATGTTATGCATAGATTTATTCTATGCATATTTGTAAAGCTATCACCTTGACTTTGTGCATAGAAAACTATGAGCTTTGATTCTATCATGTTATGCATAGATTTATTCTATGCATGTTTGTAAAGCTATCACCTTGACTTTGTGCATAGAAAGTTATGAACTTTGATTTGAAATGTTGCATAAAGCAACATAGAAACTCTCATAAACCTTATGTTAACTTGCATATGATGTTATATGCGAATCACTTGCTATCATCCCATGTTATTTATGGCCATGTTTCACCTATTTTGCTAAAATTGATATCATGCATGTTTTGAGGCTTATAATGTAATATGCAAGTTTATGAACACATTTGCCTCATATGCCACCATGTTTAACTTGTGGCAAAACCTTAACCCCTCATGTTCCTTATGCTATTATGCATGCTTGTGGCCAAATCACCCTTATGCTATTTGATATGTTTGAGGCCAAGTCACCTTTTATGCTATCATACACGTTGAGGCCATATGCTAGTATGTTGAACCCCTTTTTGGCCTCAAATATCACCATGTTTGACTTGTGATAGACTTTGCCACCTTATGCCCACCTTGTCATATTGTTATGTTCCCTCTTTGATCTATTTGCGTTGATGCGAATTTACGTGCGATGGGAATACGTTATGGGTAGTTGGGCAAACTTAAAGAACATGAGAACATGACTTTAAAATATGACATGAAAGTTTGACATGTGTTTATGCTTGAAAACATGGACTTGGACATGACTTCTAGAAAACACGAGAATGGCCAACTCGAGGTTGGGTTGAGTTTGTAGCATAAATCTACCCGGAACCGACCGGCTTAACTAGTGGCTACAAACAATAGGACCCAATGTAAGTAGTTGGTCATATCGCACTTAAAACCCGAGGTTAGACTAGGTTGTGGTGTAAAGCTACCCGGACCCGCCCGGCTTAACTAGTAACCACAACAAGGTCTAATGTGAGAGGTTGGGGTGCATTAAGTTAATTAATGCTACATGGTAGGGTTAAGTCATGGACTACTTGAATATACTTAACCAATTAAACACGATGGAATGGTAGGGTTAAGTCATGGACTACTTGAATACTTAACCAATTAAACACGATGGATTGGTAGGGTTAAGTCATGGACTACTTGAATATACTTAACCAATTAAACACGATGGATTGGTAGGGTTAAGACATGGCTTACTTGAATACTTAACCAATTAAACCCGATGTATTGATAGGGTTAAGTCATGAACTGCTTGAATACACTTGACCAACTCAATACATGGTTAGGATAGGGTTAACCACACTTAACCCGCTTGAAATCCTAGTTACGTGGTCCTTTTCAGCAGTAACCAACTTGGAAGTATCATGGGTACCCTGGACTAGGCTAGGGTGGGGCACGATTACTGAACTGATTGTAAGAGACCAAAAGAGACGGCTGAAGGGTGCACCGGTTGTTCAGGCGGACCATGGTCGTGCACATTAAGTCCGGAGTTGAACATGGGCACCAGTAGGTTTAGACTGTGCGTGCTTGAATTGTGTCTGTGGTTTACACCTTAGGGCTGGATACACCCTGGGGTGGACCTTGCACAGTTAACTACATTCCACGATTAAGCCGTATGACACCGATACACGACGAGTTAGGCTTATAGAGAGCCGATCGACTAGACCGAGTAGTTGGACCTTGATTTAGGTCATCTCATGATGTGGGCCAGCTTTGGGCCAAGGGATCACTTCTTGTTTATACTTGACATGGGTTGGAATACTAGTACACTTGGTGCAAAAAACTTAACCTTGTATATGCGATGCCACATTTGATCTATCTTGTTAACTTTTCACCATGCCAGTTATCACCCTACATCTCATCTCTGTTTTACATGTTCAGTTAACTTTATTAGTTTTTATACTAATAGTAGATAGGACTTACCAGTCTTTTTGACTGACCCGTTTTCTTTCGCCTCTTTTCTTCCGTTCCCCCCCCCCCCCAAGGTTCTCAGGGTGGGAACACTAGCACCTAGCTGGATCTTTAGCTGCTTTTCTGGATAGCTCATGTACGGTTTGGACTTGAGCATGCTATGGCTTTATTATGCTTTGGGGATAGTTTACTTTATGTTATTTCCAGTTTTCAGTTTATGTTTTTCTAGACTTTGTTTTGTGGAAAATAATGACTCAGTACTTTGATGTAACTTGACTATGGTTTTAAAATACTAGTTTTATCCGCTGCTTTACTTACTCTGTTTTACTTATATGTTCTGTCTTGTGATATCTGCATGCATGTTTACCTCGTTTAACGCCCCTCCAAAGCTAGTGCGCTTGCAAGAGTGGCATTGGCGGAGGTGGGGTGTTACATTTGGTATCAGAGCATAAGGTTTACAAGATTTGAGCAAAAGGTTTTTAAAACTTACCTTTTGAAAAACTATTTTCAAACCCAATTAAGTATTTTCCAAGAAAAGTCTAGTTTATTTTAAAAAATGCTATTCCCCAAAAGCCATTAACACTATCCTTTGTTTCCTCGTTCTCAATCTATCTTTTTTTTCGTTTCAGTATGGCCTATAATTTTGCCATTCTGGAGGGCGTACCAGTACCTATTTGGTTTAGAAGGTACATGGAGGCATGGGCAAATGAAGCCGGCCCCGCGGACATTCCTCCTCCTTCCCCCGTAGCTAACATTTCTCCTCCTCCCGTAGCTGAGGTTCCTCCTCCTCCTCCTCAGCATCCGCAAGAGGATTTCGCAAAGATTTGCAAGGACTTTAAGGCGATGGGTGGCAAGAATTTTGTCGGGACGGAGATTTTTGTTGAGGCAAGAAACTGGTTGAGGGAAACTGAAGATCTCTTTGCTATCTTTGATATAGAAGACCGTAGGAAAGTTCTGTTAGCGGTATGGCTGTTGAAAGGGGAAGCTGCATATTGGTGGGTAGTCACCACCACTACTAGGCCAATTCAGACTTGGGATGACTTTAGGAGAAGGTTTGGACTGAGGTTCCTATCATCGATAGAGGAGAACCTTCGATGGAGAGGTTCCTATCTCTAAGGCAAGGGGACATGACAGTTAGGGAATACGTGGATACGTTTAATCAACTTGCTCGGTTCGGTCTAGACTTGATTAACATAGCTCAGAAAAAGGCCCTACGCTTTGCTCTAGGATTGAATGAGCCATTGCGCGGTTTGGCCATGTCTCATATACCCATGGGGGCGACTTTCGAGAGTTTGGTGAATATGGCCCTGCTTCAAGAGGAAGATAAGGGTGGCAAGAAGGAGGTCAAGGCAAATGAGTCTCAAGGCGAGAAGGTAGATTCCGGAAAAGGAGGCAAGAACAACAACAACAAGGACAACAAGTCAAGAGAAAGGAGGAAGTGCAACTTCTGTGGGATTACTGGGCACATAGCCAAAGACTGTAGGAAGAAGAAAAGGAAGTTGGGAGAATGCTTTCATTGTGGAGAGTCTGGACACTATAGTAAGGATTGCCCGGAAAAGCGAGGACAAGGGAAAAGGCAAATTCAGCAAGCAGGACCCTCTGGAGGGCAGTTGCAGGCTCCCCTCGCTCTTCCAGTTTTTGATCAAGGTAGTGTTTCTATAGAAAGTCATGTTTACATTTCTGATTTCCCCGTTCATACCTTATTTGATTCTAGCGCATCGCATAGTTTTATTTCTGATCCTGTTGAAAGTTTGCACCTAAGCACTAGTCTAGTTGAGGTCCCGTTAGTGTTTCAAATCCAATTAGGGGTTCCGCCCATCTATCTGCGATTTGTATGGATTTGAAAATCTCTATCTTGAGCGTAGAATTAATGTGTAATACTTATGTTCTCGGGTTTATGGGATACGGGTTGATTTTGGGCATGGGTAGGTTGTCCAGCTATGGAGCCATTCTTGACTTTGAACATAGGGTTGCGAGGCTCATGACTCGCCTCGGTAATACCCTCGAAATCTCGTGTGACCTTTAGGGTTCCGTCCTGATTAGTTATCTAGAATCCCTTGTCACTTTTTGGAAATTTGTAATCCAATCGAGTAGTGTTCGCCACTAAGGCGGATAGTCCATTCCGCTTAAGCATGGGTTATAGAAATCACCCTAGTAAGAACATTTGGTAACGTAGAGTGGCATTTGTTTTCAAGGGATAGTTCTTCTGCGTGGAATACCGTATGGTATGTAAACGAGATCCAGGATTCACTAACGAATTTTGGAAAGCTTGCATGAAACCATGAGCACGCAGTTAGGTTTAAGCCAAGTATTTTAGGAAAAGAATAAGTGGAAGTGGAACGAGAGGCAACGGTGAAATGAGTTCTAACTCATATTTTGGAAATAAGAATTAAGAGCTATGAAATTGTGAAGTTAAAAGACGGTCAAGGCACGATGGGATTAAGCACAAGAAAATGCGGTTTAGAAGATTGAAGACTAGATACGCGCATTATATCTCTTTCTAAGAATATATCCTTGATCCCTATTATTTTGTAGAGCTTACTCGCATGTTATCTTTTAAGTATATCCTCTCGGTCCAATTCTCAATCTTAGTTCTGTTGCAAACCCCATAAGGAGTATGACTCGCCTGTTTGTGATACATAGTTGGGGTGAAGATGTTCATCACCAAACTATTTGGGCTTTATGGGATATGGGTCATAGTTGATAGACTTACGAAGAGCACCCATTTCATTCCAGTAAAGAACAAGAGGACTGTATCAGGTTTAGCATCTGTTTATCTTCGAGAGATAATGCGATTGCATGGAGTTCCTCCCAGCATAGTTAGCGGTCGTGACCCAATCTTCACCATCTAGTTCTAGAATAGTTTGCAAGAAGCGATGGGTACGCGATTGAATCTAAGTACAGCCTATCACCCCCAGACGGATGGCCAAACCGAGAGGGTGAATAGAGTACTAGAAGATCTGTTGAGGCTATGCATTTTTGACTTTGGTGGTACTTGGGAAGACCACCTTCCTCTTGTAGAGTTTGCTTATAATAACAGCTACCAAGCAAGCATAGGAATGACACCATTCGAAGCTTTGTATGGGAGGCCAAGCAAGTCACCAACATGTTGGTGGGAGACGACGGATGAGCTTATACTCGGGCCCGACATGATATGGGGCACATCCGAGAAGGTAGAGTTGATTCGAAGATGGATGAAAACGGCCCAAGATAGACAATCCTATGCTAACAAGCGAAGGACAGATTTGGAATTCAAAGTTGGAGATTTAGTTTTCATGGAGGTTTCTCCTTTGCGAAATGTGGTTCGGTTTGGAGCAGTTGGAAAGATAGCACCAAGGTTCGTAGGACCCTTCCCTATCATAGAGAGAATTGGGAAGATGGCCTATAAGGTGGAATTGCCCGAGAAGCTGGCCGGAGGGCATAATGTCTTTCGTGTCTCGCATCTCCGAAAGTGCCCACATGAGTCAGCCGAGGTAGTGAGCCTAGCATTCTTGACGACATGGAGGCAGAGAAAGAGGCAACCCTGAGACGAGCTCCGATTCGTATCATGGAAACGGAGACAAAGAAGCTAAGAAGCAAAGAAGTTAAGCTTGTTAAGGTGCAATGGAGTGAAGCAGAGGAAGACGCAACTTGGGAAACCGAGGAAAAGATGCGTGGGCTTTATCCATTTCTTTTTGAGGGTACATTTTCAATCTCTTTTCCTAGTTGGTATATCTTTCTTTTGCTATCCATGTTTATCTAGTTTATCTTGTTTCGTAAATCTTGTCATGAGAACCTTAGGTAGAAACCCTTGGTTGAAACATGTTATGCTTGATGTTTGCCAGTGGTTGCAAGTGTTTGCAAGTGGATACTCGTGGATGCATGATACACGTTAGGCACTAAGATCGGCTCACACACTTTCATACCGCATATGCATGAGTGTTTATGCTTATTCATGGATGAAACTTGTATGCTATCACATGGATGTTGCATATGGACGGATGTTATGTGCACTCATGTAGAGACTATAAGTTATGTTAGGAATTTGCATACATATGGACGCATTGCACAAACATATTTTGCATTAAGGAGGTTTACTGAATCAGTAACCGCCTGATTTTCGCATTAGATAAGTGCATATACACACACTTTTGCATATGTTCATACAGCATCAGAAGTCTTTTAAGGACAATGATTACTTGTGGATGATGTTTTGAGTAGATGGATGATGGATGGTAGGATACGTTCTTCCTAACTTGAAGATTTCGGGGACGAAATCCTTTAAGGTGGGGAGGATGTAACAACCCGTATTTTTGAATAACATGTTATAACATAAATCAAGGCAGAATTAAATGTTAAAATCTGAATCAAGGGAAACAGGCTGTGCCATTGCGTTCGTCTCAGAAAAATACGCGAAATAGAGTCCGAGTTTTCGAAAATCGGAGTCCGTATGACCAAGTTATGGCCCGTCAAAGTTTTCAGAAAATTTCAAGTTCAAAAACAGTTCAAATTTGAATTTAGAATTCAAATTCAGCCAAAACAGACTGGGCGGGAAAATTCCCGCCCAGACAGGTCGACAGGGGGGTCGACACTAGGGTCGACCTCCCCCCCAACCAGGTCGACACTAGAGTCGACCTGGGGGTCGACCTCCCTGGTCGGCCTGGTGCACCTATTTTGGCTGTTTGGACCTGTTTTGTTGGCTAGTGACGTGATTTAATGGCTCAGATTTGATTTAGGGTTAATCCTATGGCTAAAACTAATCATAAACTCTATAAAAAGACCCTAATACCTAGCCTATATCATCATAAATCAATCCTACAACTAAACTATGCCAAAATGTTTCTTGATCATGGCCTCCATCTTCATAACATAGCCTCCATCCTCTTCATGAAAATTTGAGTGTCCTAAGCTAGTAAAAGAGCCACCTTTCTTCATCAAAATAAGGGTCTTTCTTCATACAAATCAAAGGAGCTTCTTGTTTTTCAAGACAACTTGGATCTTATATTCATTTGGGGCTTTTAGTGTTGCTAGCGTGGCTTCGTCTCAATCTTATTTTATTTTATAAGTCTTCATAGCATTGTAAGCCCTATACTACTCTTAGATTCTAACTATGAAGTTAAATATGACATGTTGCAAGTTTGAGTTTGAGCCTAAGTATGATTTGTGCTTTGATTCTATCATGTTATGCATAGATTTATTCTATGCATGTTTGTAAAGCTATCACCTTGACTTTGTGCATAGAAAACTATGAGCTTTGATTCTATCATGTTATGCATAGATTTATTCTATGCATATTTGTAAAGCTATCACCTTGACTTTGTGCATAGAAAACTATGAGCTTTGATTCTATCATGTTATGCATAGATTTATTCTATGCATGTTTGTAAAGCTATCACCGTGACTTTGTGCATAGAAAGCTATGAACTTTGATTTGAAATGTTGCATAAAGCAACATAGAAACTCTCATAAACCTTATGTTAACTTGCATATGATGTTATATGCGAATCACTTGCTATCATCCCATGTTATTTATGGCCATGTTTCACCTATTTTGCTAAAATTGATATCATGCATGTTTTGAGGCTTATAATGTAATATGCAAGTTTATGAACACATTTGCCTCATATGCCACCATGTTTAACTTGTGGCAAAACCTTAACCCCTCATGTTCCTTATGCTATTATGCATGCTTGTGGCCAAATCACCCTTATGCTATTTGATATGTTTGAGGCCAAGTCACCTTTTATGCTATCATACACGTTGAGGCCATATGCTAGTATGTTGAACCCCTTTTTGGCCTCAAATATCACCATGTTTGACTTGTGATAGACTTTGCCACCTTATGCCCACCTTGTCATATTGTTATGTTCCCTCTTTGATCTATTTGCGTTGATGCGAATTTACGTGCGATGGGAATACGTTATGGGTAGTTAGGCAAACTTAAAGAACATGAGAACATGACTTGAAAATATGACATGAAAGTTTGACATGTGTTTATGCTTGAAAACATGGACTTGGACATGACTTCTAGAAAACATGAGAATGGCCAACTCGAGGTTGGGTTGAGTTTGTAGCATAAATCTACCCGGAACCGACCGGCTTAACTAGTGGCTACAAACAATAGGACCCAATGTGAGTAGTTGGTCATATCGCACTTAAAACCCGAGGTTAGACTAGGTTGTGGTGTAAAGCTACCCGGACCCGCCCGGCTTAACTAGTAACCACAACAAGGTCTAATGTAAGAGGTTGGGGTGCATTAAGTTAATTAATGCTACATGGTAGGGTTAAGTCATGGACTACTTGAATATACTTAACCAATTAAACACGATGGAATGGTAGGGTTAAGTCATGGACTACTTGAATACTTAACCAATTAAACACGATGGATTGGCAGGGTTAAGTCATGGACTACTTGAATATACTTAACCAATTAAACACGATGGATTGGTAGGGTTAAGACATGGCTTACTTGAATACTTAACCAATTAAACCCGATGTATTGATAGGGTTAAGTCATGAACTGCTTGAATACACTTGACCAACTCAATACATGGTTAGGATAGGGTTAACCACACTTAACCCGCTTGAAATCCTAGTTACGTGGTCCTTTTCAGCAGTAACCAACTTGGAAGTATCATGGGTACCCTGGACTAGGCTAGGGTGGGGCACGATTACTGAACTGATTGTAAGAGACCAAAAGAGACGGCTGAAGGGTGCACCGGTTGTTCAGGCGGACCATGGTCGTGCACATTAAGTCCGGAGTTGAACATGGGCACCAGTAGTAGGTTTAGACTGTGCGTGCTTGAATTGTGTCTGTGGTTTACACCTTAGGGCTGGATACACCCTGGGGTGGACCTTGCACAGTTAACTACATTCCACGATTAAGCCGTATGACACCGATACACGACGAGTTAGGCTTATAGGGAGCCGATCGACTAGACCAAGTAGTTGGACCTTGATTTAGGTCATCTCATGATGTGGGCCAGCTTTGGGCCAAGGGATCACTTCTTGTTTATACTTGACATGGGTTGGAATACTAGTACACTTGGTGCAAAAAACTTAACCTTGTATATGCGATGCCACATTTGATCTATCTTGTTAACTTTTCACCATGCCAGATATCACCCTACATCTCATCTCTGTTTTACATGTTCAGTTAACTTTATTAGTTTTTATACTAATAGTAGATAGGACTTACCAGTCTTTTTGACTGACCCATTTTCTTTCGCCTCTTTTCTTCCGTCCCCCCCCCCTAAGGTTCTCAGGGTGGGAACACTAGCACCTAGCTGGATCTTTAGCTGCTTTTCTGGATAGCTCATGTACGGTTTGGACTTGAGCATGCTATGGCTTTATTCTGCTTTGGGGATAGTTTACTTTATGTTATTTCCAGTTTATGTTTTTCTAGACTTTGTTTTGTGGAAAATAATGACTCGGTACTTTGATGTAACTTGACTATGGTTTTGAAATACTAGTTTTATCCGCTGCTTTACTTACTCTGTTTTACTTATATGTTCTGTCTTGTGATATCTGCATGCATGTTTACCTCGTTTAACGCCCCTCCAAAGCTAGTGTGCTTGCAAGAGTGGCATTGGCGGAGGTGGGGTGTTACATATGGTGTGACTATCAATTAATTTTGCTATTTGGCCACTTTATCTTCTCTTCGTTTTGTTTTATGTCATACCAGTTTCTACTATCAGTGTTGTTCAGCTGCTTCTTTTATCTTCTCACACTGCTACAGCTAATCTATGAGACACAAACGGGAAACATGTTTCAACATTGTGACAATGACTCTGTTGATGTTATGATGCCAATTGTACAACACTTCAACGGATATGTAAGTGTGTTCTCTTTAGTTTTTTTTCCCCTACTTTAGCACGTGTTAACAAGTTTTGTAACCTGGCTATTATTTATTCACAACGTTCATTTCTTTCACCGTTTACTTTATTCAACAAGACTTTACTTCAGAATTGGATGTTCGAATCAAAAGGCTCAGCAGTTGAACCGATTCATGATTTCTTTCATGCAATTAGCAGGTGAGGATTAAAGATTTTCAAACTTTCATCAAGGAAGGAATATTTAAGGGATGCCACAGTTAACAATTTATTTAATGTTGGATACCATGGGTGGAAATGCCTCATGTTAACGTAAGCTTCTTTATATTAGTGCGCTTTAAGAACCATATAAAAATTAAAATACTTTTTTTACTGTTATATTAGGAGCAACTATGACGTGTTTGATAGAGTGAGGGAATACAAGTCAGAACAAAGGATCAAACTGATAAGCCAAGGGGACAGGCTTTGGGGAATAGTCGATGATCAATGGATCAGCGTTTCAGGCCACCCTCACACCAAAAGAACTTTCAAAGTTCCTACCCCTATGTACTATGTTTCTTAATTTACTCATTTGATGTTTGAAGAACAATTCACTTTGTGGTGTTTGTTCGATAATTGTAACCGTTACCAGTGCAGGCACATAGTTACCTCGCATATGATTAACTAAATGTGGTTTGTTGCAACGGCGTTTGAAGAATCACGCATCTCATTCTTACCAGTTACAACTCAAAAATGCAATAATTACAGTTATCCAGTCTGTGTATTAAAAATATAGCCATTGTGTTTGCATTCGCTTTCTGTGAAGCTTACGTATTTTAGTTTTTATGATTCTCATCTTCTGTATGATGGTGAGGCTAATTATCATGTTGTGTTTTATGGTCTGGAACTTATGGTACGATAAATTTACAACAATTACAAAATCATCTACTTAATAGCACACCATATTTGAGGTTCAGCGTTCCATGTGCAAAACGCGTACCTTGACCACGCGCGAAGCGCGTGCCATTACACTCGTATATATATATATATATATGTATATATATATATATATATATATATATGTATGTATAGGGACGGAGGGACGTTAGAGCTGGTGAGGTCACGTGACCTCACCAAAAAAAAAAATTACGTATTGAAAAACACGCAAAGAACCAAAAAAAAGAGGCTCAGTTTCCAGAAAATTCATCTGGCAAGAAAACACATAACCTCCGCCCTCTTTTCAGCCGTCCGACCTTCTGCCTCTGGCCTTCCGCTCCACTACCGTTAAAACCTCCGAAGCCACCAGATCTTGCAAACTAAAGCAAAAGACAACATCTAAATAATTGTTATGATCAGTTACAAATTCACTAAGATCAAATGCGCAAGCCAATGTTATTAAGTGTTATATTCATGTAAGAAAATACATTTACAGATTTACTCCTTACTATTAATAATTAATCATACCTATATATATATATATATATATATATATGAATGAATCCGATTTACTTATATTTGTTGCATTGATATATGAATTATATTGCTACTAATACATGAATGAATTCTATTATTGTTAATATGTAAATAATTGGTGCATATATTACTTTTTGGGATTTAAAACACAACTGTCAATTATATTTGTAATAAAGTGTATTGCAAGTGTTAGAAATAGTTGTAAAAATTATGAAGTCACAATGGTGTATAATAGTTGTAGTAGCTATTACTACAACAGTGCATAACAGTTTTAGTAGTTTTTACTACAACGGTGCATAACAGTTGTAAAAGATTTTAGTCTACTACAACTTCTTAATATACAACGATGTAGTCGTCGTTGTAAAAGGTCATTTACAACTGTTTTACACCGTTGTAATATGGTAATTCTGTTGTAGTTAACCATTATAAATCTATGCGTGATTACTTTTCCTTTAGTTTTCATTTATATTTCTTCATTTATTTCCCAACATTATCTCTTTTTGGGTGTTGTCGCACTTTTTGGTGTCAACACGAAGGAAGATGACATCCACAAGTAGTTAATACTTACCCCAGGACTTACACCAATAAAAATGGCAAGATAGTTAGCAACTAAGAAGTCCCCGAAGATATAAAGGCTTATGACTCCATTAACATTGCAAAGGAAGAGAGCGAGAATTGCAGAGAAGAAGAAGAGGATTGAGAAGGTAAAAGTTGAAGCAGCCGAGTATCAGAAGCTTCTAGCAGCAAGACTGAAGGAGCAGAGGGAAAGAAGATGTGAAAGCTTGGCAAAGAAGCGATCTAGGCTCTCTGCCGCTGCAGCTAAAACTATTTCCACTTCTGCTTAAGCCTCACTTGTTTTTTGATATGATCAAGTGCTTTCTTTTTTAAGTGATATTCAGATTGAAGTATATTTGTTTGTATTTTCTGCATTAATGTTGTTGTTCTGTCTTTTAGAGCATCTCCAATCGTTTGAAATTAAGGCATAGTATTACGTTTTTTGTCTCCAGTTGCTAAATGAGGGCATAATATTACATGTAACATTCAAATCCGATTTAGGATCGTAAATTCGAGTCTGGCGCCCATTTTATGGACACCCATGATCTGGCGCCTGTTTTATGGGCGCCTAACACCTCCTCCTCCACACGTAGATTCGATAATGGCTACAATTTAAACACTTTACCCACTACGAATGGTCATTTCCCCCATATAATGACTATAAACTATCACTTTTCAAATTACAACAGCTATAAGCAGTCATATTGTGATTGTTTTGTATATATTGCTCTGAATTTCAGATTGTAAAATACACAAACCTCTCTTCGTCTATTAAAATCATCAGTTTCAGCATACAATGTCATATCCATGTCAATCGTATAACGAAGTGAAGAATACGGCTAATTGGGATATTGATTCTCAACCCACTGAAGATTTTATTACTCAATCTGCTCCCCTACTTTCCTTCCATTCATCCGGCCCGTGGATTGGAGATGAAGATAAAGATATGTGCTATATGTATTGTCACTTTTCTAATGACTCGGTCAAGAGAAATGACCAAAGTAGAGAGGTGTTTTGGGGAAAATTAAGGCTACGTACAACAAAAAATATGTCGAAAAGACGAGATCCATGTCTGCACTTTCTGGTCGATTTGGGAAGATTAACCAACAAACCCAATTCTTCAAGTCCCAAATTCACAAAATTAGAACCACAAATCCAAGTGGAATGGGTAGCGAAGCCGAATGGGTAACAATTTGAAACACATTAACTTGTATGCTTATTCTTCATTTATCCACTATAAAAAATACCAATATATATTCATTTTTTAATTGCAGAAGAGAACGGCGAACGACTAATTCTTGAAATTATTTTCTAGAGAAAATGGTGCAAAAAACCGCATTAGTTCGCTAATTATTATGAATTGCTTGTTAGTCATCCAAAATGGAGTTCTAGCAATGCAAAAAGCTTAAGGGATGTTCAATCCAAGTCCAAGCGCAAGAAAAAAGCAAGTCAGAATACTTATAATGCAAGTCAGAATACTTATAGTTCAAGTCCCGGTGATTCTTCGCATATCGATTCTAATGTTTTTCCAAATATTAAAGATGAAGAAGCACTGCCCCCAGTTGATGAAGATGTTAGACCGATGGGGCAGGATGCAACTAAGAAAATAATTGTTGTTCAATCCCAGATTGATTCTCATTTAGTACAAATGCATGAGAAGCATGCGAGAGAAAAAATCAGAATGAGAACAAAATAGTGCTGAAAAGCTTATCGTGTTAAAACAATTGACTGAGATTGAAAGTGGTAGGTATGAGTTGGAGCGGCAACAACAAGGGACTTTAGTAATGAAAAAAGATGTCATAGGGATGGGTCCATTGTTAATGCAGTATTGGATGGATTACAAATAACGAATTTTGGATAGTCGTTCAGGACCTAGACATATGTAGTTGAGTTATAGAGTAATGTATCATCTTTTATTTCTTTCGATCATGTACTATTTTCTAATTTGAAGTAAACAATGATATACCATTTTGTTCAATGCATGTTTCAATTAGCAATTATTCCTTACTGCACCAAAACAATTAAACCTAATACATAACATAAAGCTTACATATTAAAATGCAAACATGCTTAATAAAATAGAGATTCGTAATAAAAAAACTACTAATTGCTATAAGAGTCACAAATGTGATCCATTAGATCCTTTCGAATCCTGTTATAAATTGCTGCATTACGATAAATTTCATGTTGATCTACTTGAAACATGTCGTATCGTCCGTCAATATGTAAATTGGCAGCGCGGAATATTTGAGGTGGTTGCCTTTCTCCTTCGTACTCGTAATATGGGTAGTCCATGTTGCGTTCATCTTCAATAATTATTTTATGCATAATGATACAACAGAACATAATTATTAGCCTAGTTTGTGACCAGGCTACCCAAAGCAAAGGGCATGAATATGAACATACATTGACCAGCAATCGCTCGGATGAAGTGGCGGAATATGGAACAACTTGGATATTGGCATTTGTGAAGACCTGCTCGCCCCCAACTGGTTCGTGACCCCTCTTGAGGGAGGTACGTGACCCCCTTCTGAGGGTGGTTCGTGACCCCTTCCCGAGGGCGGATCGTGACCCCCTCTTGAGGGCGGTTCGTGACCCCTGGGACCATGACCCGACCATCACCACCAGATCCTCACAGTGCTGCACACGACCTTGACCTATTCTTTGGCCTGCTTTCATGGATTGGACAACACATGTCTCTGTATGATCAATGGAGACATTTTCCACTACTTCTTGAGATCTCTTCTGGATGTGACACATGGCATCAGTCTGGAGCTTCTAAACCTCTATAAATACACCACTACATGGAAAATTAAAGGGACTTTTGACATCTGCTTGTCCATGGCAGCCGTGGCTAACACTTCTCCATAAATAACCACCATCTTCCTCAATAAAATCAATGAATTCAGAGAGGATTATTTATTGAATTTGAGCGATTGAGTGACTATACTCCTTGTAATTGTTATCTATGAACGGAATGAAAAAATATGAAGTGGATGTAGGCTTATTAACGCCAAACCACTATAAAACCCCGTTGTCCTGCTTTTTCTCGTATTTTTCAGTTATTTCTTCATATTCTATGATCAAAATACAATGATTTGGGTATTAGGACCATTTTTTGGTCTAACAATAACGTTTTCCATTTGCGACCTCTTCCATAACCTACATGGAATAATTACCATTGTGAATCTAGACTGAAGAACCCCAAATACCCTTTCGACATCTTTCCTTTAAACTTCTTGCATAACAGCAATTTTTTTATGTTTTGCGATCAATGTATTTGCAAAAGCCTTTACAATCATTCTCCATTTGAGATACATTCCATCTTCTAGATAGTATCCATGCTCGTATTTCTTATGACCAAGTGTAAATGATACGGGAGTATATTTATCCTGCGCTAAATCGCTAAACAAATGTGATCGTTCAATAATGTTTAATTCGTTTAGGGAACCAGGCATTCCGAAAAATTCATGCCATATCCACAAGTCATGAGATGGACCTGCTTCTAGGACGATGGTTGGCTTTTTTTACCGTTGCATGCTCCATGAAAAGCTTTCAGACAGTTCTTCCACTCCCAATGCATACAATCTAGATTTCCCAGCATGCCAGACCCGCCTTTACTTTCGTGCATTTCACGCAATCGCGTTACGTCTGCCTCATTCGAAGAACGAAGATATTCATCCATATATATATCCATAACCGCTTGGCAGAAGTGATCTAGGTGTTCCAACGTAGTACTCTCTGCAATATGATATGCGTTGCCAAGAGCATCGACGGGTGTACCGTATGCTAACATCCTCATTGTTGTGGTCATCTTTTGATGTCCACTGAAACCTTGTTTTTTTGTAGTGTTTTTCTTATAAACAAAATATTTATTATTATGTTGAATACTTTTGAGAATTATTAAAAATGGGGGACGAGCCATTCTAAAATGCATTCGAAACATCGCTAGACCATAAGTTGGATCAGAAGCAAAATAATCTTTCATCAATGTTTTATGAAATGCTACATGATCACGTTTAAAGTATTTTTGACCCATCGTTGAGCCAGTGTGTTGTCCAATAGTTATACTGTATGCTTCATCGTAGATCTCCAGTGGTTCTTATTCCTCTTGTTGATGTGCCAATGTGTGGCTTCTTCTTTAGAGTCGCCATCACCTAACAATATAGCTTTTGGTAAATGTCCAGACATTGTTATTGAGTTATGAATGTATGTGGTAGATTGAACTGTGGAGATGAAGTATGATATCCATGTATTTGTATGGTAGGAAAAAATGGAGACAAATTTCTCAATGCTCATTCAAATCAAGGCCTGTAGCCATGTGTATTTCCTAGAAACAACTATTCTAGTTGTGGCAAGAAGACAAATTGCTCGGTGTTCGGTAAAATCAAGCACTGTAGCTATGTGTGTTTCCTGGCAACAACTATTCTCATTATGTAACACCCCACATCCGTTAGTGTCACTCACAAAGGGAATGCACTAAGTTCTGTGGAGCATTTAGGGTAAAAGATGCAGATAAATTACAAGACAGACAAAAATTACAACAGCGGAAAATAAAACTTTGCTCTATTGATAAAATAGTTTGTACAACGATTTCTTTATAATATCAGAGTATCATCTGTCTTACAAAATATAGAAGCATAAAACAACATTTATATTCCCCAATGTAGCAAGAGCCAGCCATAGCATCTGAAAAGAGAATCCAAGCAAAACTTCGACAAATCTTCAAGCTGGGAAAAAGGGACAATCCAACTTAACCTGAGCTATACTATTCCCTTCTTTACTACCTGAGGGGGACGAAAGAAAAGAAGACGAAAGAAAAACAGAGTCAGACATAAAGCCTGAGTAAGTTCAGTAACTTCTATCATGTGAACATGGAAAACAAAACGACATGAATTAACTGAATACAAGATAACACCAAGATGATAGGATCAGCAAGATTAGACAAGATTAACACAAGATATGCTAAGATAAGATTAACTGGATATGCTCTAATACTTTCGCCGCTTCGCTATTTCCTTGTTATACTGATTTCTATATCTCTGCACCACCTAACTAGTGTCCCAACTAGTAACGATAACGTGATCCCAATCCCTGTAGTTTCCATTGCCTTCGGGCATACATTTATTATTTATTACCTAGATCTAATCTAGGGTTTTCTATCAAGTGCTTTCTAGATTCAACTAGAGTTTACGCTATCTGCTGAACGCTTCTCGGATTCAGGGTTTATGCCACCTAGTCCAACTAGGGATTATGCTACCTGTCGAACGATGCCCCCTAGTCTAGGACACACAACCTAGAGTGGTATATGTTCCTAGACTTCCCCATGCATGTATCGCGAATCGTTATCGCTTGTCTAGATGCACATGTGCTGTAATGTGCGGCCCGAGTCCTGTGGCAGGGCAAATCAAGAAACACAGAACTCGGTAGGGAGCTTTCAGATATCTGCCGATGCAGATGCTAAGGTCTGTTTTTATTCCAGTGGCTATGGTCCCACTCGACCCCTCCCTCAACTAATGAAAGGCACACCTTGAAAAATGAGAACTATACGCAGGCCCCCTATGCCCCACTAACCTATGGCCATCCTCACCCATAACTAGATAGCAAGTATATGGTCTTTTGGAGTTCTCCGGCTTTCCGCTTCACGTATCTCGATTGACTCAAGATGGATGGTAGACGACGAGTTGCTATCACAGGGCTACCGGTTTCTCGCCGAATTACACTGGTCCATCCTAGCTTTAGGTCGCCATATTTTGCAAACAAGGCACACCCTTGGTTCTTCTAACGCAGACCTTAACCTCTGTGAGCCCAGGAGGATCATCTGCAGCCTCACAGAGGGATACCAAGAGTACCCTCACGTCCCCTCGAAGCGTCGGGCTTCGTAACCCAATTCGTTGGAGCCTTCTTTTTACTCAGACGGACATTCGCTCCTTCCCGTGTTATACTAAGAATTACAACTTAGTTTTACTAACTAAGGTTTACCACTTAGTTTCCAAAATCGTTGTTTTCTTAACTAAGGTTTACTACTTAGCTCCTTTTAACTAATGTTTACTACTTAGTTCTCTTTCCCGTCAATTTGGATTGGTTAAGTGTCATTAGTCAATTCAAGCTAACTTAACCCTCTTCATTTGTCCTGTTAAACTGGTTAAGTGTTATCAGTAATTCATGTTGACTTAACCCTACCACAAACCAAGTTATATTGGTTAAGTATTTCTTATTACTTAACCCTACCCATTCATCCTGTATATGTTAAGTGTTCCTTTTTAACTTAACCTTGCCCGTCTGTTTTAACTAACATTTTATTAATGGTTAAGTATTATCCCTTCATGTTTTAAACTTAACCCTATTCCTTTATCACAATCTGATGGTTAAGTGCTCAAGTTTACTTAACCCTGCGGCCTAGTCTAGTTAACATATCAAATTGGCTAAGTGTATTAAATTTTACTTAACCCCAACCTCTAGTCTAGTTAACATGTTAACTTGGCTAAGTGTATTAACTTTACTTAAACCCACCTTCTAGTCTAGTTAACATGTTAATTTGGCTAAGTGTTTTCTTAGTTACTTAACCCCTACAAATCTTGTCTTGTTACCATGTTAAGTTGGTTAAGTGTCCCTATGGACTTAGCCCTCCCATTCTAGCTTAACTGTGTTAAGTGTCTGTATGAACCTAACCCCACCCACCGGTCTGGTTATCATGTTGAATTGGTTAAGTGTCTTAGTTAACTTAACCCTACCATTCTTGTTCTAGCTTTAACTAAATAAATTAAAGCCGCTACCACTCACATTAGACAGATATTGTAGCGATTACTGGATGTGCCGGTTGGTTCCGGACAGGTTTACATCGCAACTCAGTCTAACCTCGGGTTAGGCATATTCGTGTTTAATAAGTTCAAAAGGGTTTTGATTAATTTTCAAATCAGGTTTTGAAAGTAACCATCCCGTCCGTCGGATCAGTTAGGGATAGCCAGGAAGAGCAGGAAACTTGTATTTTTCAAACCCAAGCCTAGACACTATCCTCTCTGTCACCCTAGAACTTTCTGGTGTATTATCAAAAGAGATGTCCTTAATAAACCTTTAATTTGTCTAAATTTACATTTTCTCATTTAGGGCAAATTCTATAAGTAAATTATTTCTAATTTACTTATTTCCTAATTACTCTTTTAATGTAAATTGTCAACGTTCATTCTTATGGCCCATTTTCCCCTCTATATCATGTTTATGCTTTTTGGTATGTAAACTATACCAAATTAAGTGTCACTAACCATGATTTTGCTAAACCTGACAAGTACTCCCAATTACGGCCAATTTCAAATTTATGCCAATATACTTATCATACCAAATTAGCTAATCCAATTCTGATTTAGCATTCTTATTACAGTTCATGTCAAACTGGACTTATTATTCTAGTTCACAATTCATGTAAATGCTAGATTTACAAGTCAATACTAGGTTCAAATTACACATCCTATAATTCATGTCAAATTTATCCAATTTGCATTTCTATGAACATGCCATAATACATGTTCCCAATTTATGCCAATTTCCAAGTTTATAACTACGTTTTTTAGTAAATTTCATATTTTGCCCAAATCGTATTCCCACCGTTCGTATAATCGTGATTCAATCTAGATTATAGATAAATCTAGATTCGTAGAAAAAGGGAATGAACCAAAATGTCATGAAAGAATGGACATAATAACTGGCATAAGATGACAATTCACAGGCATATAGATATGGTAATATTACGACATGAAAAGGGTTGAATAGTATAGGTTCAAGAACATGGGTAGACCTAACTTAATAGGTAAATTCCCAAGGTCTAAAACCAAAGAAAACCAAGAATAGACAGAATAGATAATCAGGTTTAGACCCAATTTCATAGTCACCAAACTTAAGCAACAGTTTCCTAGTCATGGATCATAGGTGTTTAATCACAGCTGTTCTTGTTCTGTCATAGGCAATAGTTTATGTTTTCTAATCAAAGGCATAGGCTTGTGTCCATAGTCAAGGAAATAATTCTCATAGTCATGAGTCACAGTCATAGGCAGTGTTCATAGTCATAGGCAATGTTCATAGTCAAAGAGGCATATGGTTTTAAGGTCCATATTTTCATAGTCACAGTCTTATTGGTCCTCGAATCATAACAGTTCTTAATTAGGTCCAAAGATATAAGCACTGATTCGAATAGAAAGATTTGGCATATTCTTTTATTCCTTTAATTTCATGTCACGAATAGAGAAAACGTTCAAATCTAAAAAGTAACCGACTTACAGAGATTAGATTAGATTTGTAGAAAAACAGTCGTTGAAGTCGTTTGAATCATCACTTGAATCCTAGCTTGACTTGAATCTCCTCTTGAAAGTCTTGAGCAGCATTTCCTCCTCTTGATTTATTATTTTATCTTATTTATTTATACATTTTCTCAGAGGCAGCATAAGGATAGAAAAGAACTGTGAATAGAGAAGGAGACTAAGGCTGTTTATATAGGATTAGGCGGACGAATCTAGGCAGAAAACGTGACCAAATACATCAGAACGAACCAGGTTCAGAAAACTGGATTTCAGGAGCAGGTCGACCCCGAAGTCGACTACCCAGTCGACCTGGTCAGGGGGGTCGACTACCTAGTCGTCTCCCCAGTCGACCTAGGGGGGTCGACTACCCAGTCGACTCCCCAGTCGACCTGGGTCCTGGGCGGGAAATTTCCCGCCCAGCCCGCTTCTGGGTTTGAATTCGAATTTCGAGCTGTTTTCGATTCTGAAAATTCCTGAAACTTCGGAGGATCATATCTCCTTCATACGGACTCCGATTCTCGCAAACTCGGACTCGTTTTCATGCAGAATTCCAAGACGAACGCAATGGCGCAGCCCGTTTCCCTTGATTTTGATTTTAAAATTTAATTCTTCCTTGATTTGTGAATCCTAGTGTTATAGAATTACGGGGTGTTACATTCTCCCCCACTTAAAAGGATTTCGTCCCTGAAATCTTCAAGTTAGGAAGAATGTGTCCTACCATCAAATCACCCATCTACTCAACCATTCAACCACAGGCATTCATTTTCCTTAAAAGATTTCTAATGCTTTCATGTTCATATGCATAGTGTGTGTATATGTCTTTATCTAGTGCAAAATCAGGCGGTCTACTGATTCAGTTGCCCTCCTTAATGCAAATCATGTCAGTGCCATGCGTCCAATCATGTATGCAAGCATCCCTAGTTATGTAAATACTACATGCGTGCACATCCATTCATCCATATGCAACATCCATATGATAACATATCAAGTTCAACTTACAAACAAATACATATCTGTAAATGCAATATGAAAGCGTCCAAACTGATCTAGTGCCTAATACGTATGTATATGCATTCACGAGCAATCCTTAGCAACCATTTGCAACCATCAACCATAACATGTTTCAAATACATGTTTACATCCATTGGCTTCTACCTAAGGATCGAAGATACGACCTAAAGGATATATCTTGGAAAGAGAGAAATAATTATGCGTAAAGCTCCTAAAAAAAAGAAATCAAGGATGCACCCTTAATGAAAAGGGTATGATGCTAGTATCTAGCCTTCTTGAGCTTTACTCCACTGTATCTTAACTAATTTAACTTCACGATTGTGAAGTTCATGATCTCCATTTCCAAAATAAACAGATGTCAATCACGGTACCAAGTGTATGTACTAAGATGATTAGAGGTCTCCCTCTTATCCGCCATGCCATAACTATAAGGGTCGAAAGGTTACTACGTGCTTTTTAGAGTGCATGTCACAACTATTCATCTCTCACGCAAACCATCCTAGTCGAACTCGACATTCCTCAAGTACAAGCCCCAAAGGCCTAAACCAATATTAGACAAGCACCCAAGGAATATCTCCTCCGAATTTAGACGATCTACGTGAGATGATATAAGCAAACTCGATAGCTATTCTCAAATCCCTACTAACCAAAAATAAACTGGTCGGACCACCAATTGGATTTGAGATTCTAGTGGGATCTTTCTACTATACAAGTACTATGGTGCAGAGACTCAACTATGGAAGTGGATATGAACAAATGCGAAGCGCTAAAACCAAAGGAAAGAGTATGAACAGCAAAACTAGACTCTTCCAACAGAACTTTACTACCTTTCTCCTAGGTACACTCGGTGGCGAAAGTAGGTACTTGCCCTTCTGAAAATCTTGTCCTTTGCCCTTAATTACATGTCCTATTACACCATAGTAAAGATACTTCCTCTTGTCTTAGGTTTTATAATTCCTTCCTCTTTTGAGAGCTAAATCTACATCCATGAATTCCTCATCCTCTTCCGTGTGTAGTCATGTTGACAAATCTCTCGAATGCTGCTTCCATCGTACAGAAAACCCTATAAGCTTGAAAGAAAACTGGCCGTAGGGGAAACAACTACGGCTATTGATGGAAGCCAGGCACGACTTCGCCCTTCGATGAGGTTACCTCCCAGAAAGCCAGGAGCCCCAGAGACTCAAGAAAGAAGGAGTCAAGAATTCAAACAGAGGAAGAGAAGATAGTGCGTATGGTTTTGGGGAATATGCCTTTAAAACAAATCTTTTCTCTTGAAAATGCTTCTTTTAAAACCGTTTTGAAAATAATTTTTCAAATCCTTTATCTGATCTGGTAACCTTCAGCTCTGATACCACGTGTAACACCCCACATCCGTTAGTGTCACTCACAAAGGGAATGCACTAAGTTCTGTGGAGCATTTAGGGTAAAAGATGCAGATAAATTACAAGACAGACAAAAATTACAACAGCGGAAAATAAAACTTTGCTTTATTGATAAAATAGTTTGTACAACGATTTCTTTATAATATCAGAGTATCATCTGTCTTACAAAATATAGAAGCATAAAACAACATTTATATTCCCCAATGTAGCAAGAGCCAGCCATAGCATCTGAAAAGAGAATCCAAGCAAAACTTCGACAAATCTTCAAGCTGGGAAAAAGGGACAATCCAACTTAACCTGAGCTATACTATTCCCTTCTTTACTACCTGGGGGGGACGAAAGAAAAACAGAGTTAGACATAAAGCCTGAGTAAGTTCAGTAACTTCTAGCATGTGAACATGGAAAACAAAACGACATGAATTAACTGAATACAAGATAACACCAAGATGATAGGATCAGCAAGATTAGACAAGATTAACACAAGATATGCTAAGATAAGATTAACTGGATATGCTCTAATACTTTCGCCGCTTCGCTATTTCCTTGTTATACTGATTTCTATATCTCTGCACCACCTAACTAGTGTCCCAACTAGTAACGATAACGTGATCCCAATCCCTGTAGTTTCCATTGCCTTCAGGCATACATTTATTATTTATTACCTAGATCTAATCTAGGGTTTTCTATCAAGTGCTTTCTAGATTCAACTAGAGTTTACGCTATCTGCTGAACGCTTCTTGGATTCAGGGTTTATGCCACCTAGTCCAACTAGGGATTATGCTACCTGTCGAACGATGCCCCCTAGTCTAGGACACACTACCTAGAGTGGTATATGTTCCTAGACTTCCCCATGCATGTATCGCGAATCGTTATCGCTTGTCTAGATGCACATGTCCTGTAATGTGCGGCCCGAGTCCTGTGGCAGGGCAAATCAAGAAACACAGAACTCGGTAGGGAGCTTTCAGATATCTGCCGATGCAGATGCTAAGGTCAGTTTTTATTCCAGTGGCTATGGTCCCACTCGACCCCTCCCTCAACTAATGAAAGGCACACCTTGAAAAATGAGAAATATACGCAGGCCCCCTATGCCCCACTAACCTATGGTCATCCTCACCCATAACTAGATAGCAAGTATATGGTCTTTTGGAGTTCTCCGGCTTTCCGCTTCACGTATCTCGATTGACTCAAGATGGATGGTAGACGACGAGTTGCTATCACAGGGCTACCGGTTTCTCGCCGAATTACACTGGTCCATCCTAGTCTTTAGGTCGCCATATTTTGCAACCAAGGCACACCCTTGGTTCTTCTAACGCAGACCTTGACCTCTGTGAGCCCAGGAGGATCATCTGCAGCCTCACAGAGGGATACCAAGAGTACCCTCGCGTCCCCTCGAAGCGTCGGGCTTCGTAACCCAATTCGTTGGAGCCTTCTTTTTACTCAGACGGACATTCGCTCCTTCCCGTGTTATACTAATAATTACTACTTAGTTTTACTAACTAAGGTTTACCACTTAGTTTCCAGAATCGTTGTTTTCTTAACTAAGGTTTACTACTTAGCTCCTTTTAACTAATGTTTACTACTTAGTTCTCTTTCCCGTCAATTTGGATTGGTTAAGTGTCATTAGTCAATTCAAGCTAACTTAACCCTCTTCATTTGTCCTGTTAAACTGGTTAAGTGTTATCAGTAATTCATGTTGACTTAACCCTACCACAAACCAAGTTATATTGGTTAAGTATTTCTTATTACTTAACCCATTCATCCTGTATATGTTAAGTGTTCCTTTTTAACTTAACCTTGCCCGTCTGTTTTAACTAACATTTTATTAATGGTTAAGTATTATCCCTTCATGTTTTAAACTTAACCCTATTCCTTTATCACAATCTGATGGTTAAGTGCTCAAGTTTACTTAACCCTGCGGTCTAGTCTAGTTAACATATCAAATTGGCTAAGTGTATTAAATTTTACTTAACCCCAACCTCTAGTCTAGTTAACATGTTAACTTGGCTAAGTGTATTAACTTTACTTAAACCCACCTTCTAGTCTAGTTAACATGTTAATTTGGCTAAGTGTTTTCTTAGTTACTTAACCCCTACAAATCTTGTCTTGTTACCATGTTAAGTTGGTTAAGTGTCCCTATGGACTTAGCCCTCCCATTCTAGCTTAACTGTGTTAAGTGTCTATATGAACCTAACCCCACCCACCGGTCTGGTTATCATGTTGAATTGGTTAAGTGTCTTAGTTAACTTAACCCTACCATTCTTGTTCTAGATTTAACTAAATAAATTAAAGCCGCTACCACTCACATTAGACAGATATTGTTGCGATTACTGGATGTGCCGGTTGGTTCCGGGCAGGTTTACATCGCAACTCAGTCTAACCTCGGGTTAGGCATATTCGTGTTTACTAAGTTCAAAAGGGTTTTGATTAATTTTCAAATCAGGTTTTGAAAGTAACCATCCCGTCCGTCGGATCAGTTAGGGATAGCCAGGGAGAGCAGGAAACTTGTATTTTCCAAACCCAAGCCTAGACACTATCCTCTCTGTCACCCTAGAACTTTCTGGTGTATTATTAAAAGAGATGTCGTTAATAAACCTTTAATTTGTCTAAATTTACATTTTCTCATTTAGGGAAAATTCTATAAGTAAATTATTTCTAATTTACTTATTTCCTAATTACTCTTTTAATGTAAATTGTCAACGTTCATTCTTATGGCCCATTTTCCCCTCTATATCATGTTTATGCTTTTTGGTATGTAAACTATACCAAATTAAGTGTCACTAACCATGATTTTGCTAAACCTGACAAGTACTCCCAATTACGGCCAATTTCAAATTTATGCCAATATACTTATCATACCAAATTAGCTAATCCAATTCTGATTTAACATTCTAATTACAGTTCATGTCAAACTAGACTTATTATTCTAGTTCACAATTCATGTAAATGCTAGATTTACAAGTCAATACTAGGTTCAAATTACACATCCTATAATTCATGTCAAATTTATCCAATTTGCATTTCTATGAACATGCCATAATACATGTTCCCAATTTATGCCAATTTCCAAGTTTATAACTACGTTTTTAGTAAATTTCATATTTTGCCCAAATCGTATTCCCACCGTTCGTATAATCGTGATTCAATCTAGATTATAGATAAATCTAGATTCGTAGAAAAAGGGAATGAACCAAAATGTCATGAAAGAATGGACATAATAACTGGCATAAGATGACAATTCACAGGCATATAGATATGGTAATATTACGACATGAAAAGGGTTGAATAGTATAGGTTCAAGAACATGGGTAGACCTAACTTAATAGGTAAATTCCCAAGGTCTAAAACCAAAGAAAACCAAGAATAGACAGAATAGATAATCAGGTTTAGATCCAATTTCATAGTCACCAAACTTAAGCAACAGTTTCCTAGTCATGGATCATAGGTGTTTAATCACAGCTGTTCTTGTTCTGTCATAGGCAATAGTTTATGTTTCCTAATCAAAGGCATAGGCTTGTGTCCATAGTCAAGGAAATAATTCTCATAGTCATGAGTCACAGTCATAGGCAGTGTTCATAGTCATAGGCAATGTTCATAGTCAAAGAGGCATATGGTTTTAAGGTCCATATTTTCATAGTCACAGTCTTATTGGTCCTCGAATCATAACAGTTCTTAATTAGGTCCAAAGATATAAGCACTGATTCGAATAGAAAGATTTGGCATATTCTTTTATTACTTTAATTTCATGTCACGAATAGAGAAAACGTTCAAATCTAAAAAGTAACCGACTTACAGAGATCAGATTAGATTAGATTCGTAGAAAAACAGTCGTTGAAGTCGTTTGAATCATCACTTGAATCCTAGCTTGACTTGAATCTCCTCTTGAAAGTCTTGAGCAGCATTTCCTCCTCTTGATTTATTATTTTATCTTATTTATTTATACATTTTCTCAGAGGCAGCATAAGAATAGAAAAGAACTGTGAATAGAGAAGGAGACTAAGGCTGTTTATATAGGATTAGGCGGACGAATCTAGGCAGAAAATGTGACCAAATACATCAGAACGAACCAGGTTCAGAAAACTGGATTTCAGGAGCAGGTTGACCCCCAGGTCGACTACCCAGTCGACCTGGTCAGGGGGGGTCGACTACCCAGTCGTCTCCCCAGTCGACCTAGGGGGGGTCGACTACCCAGTCGACTCACCAGTCGACCTGGGTCCTGGGCGGGAAATTTCCCGCCCAGCCCGCTTCTGGGTTTGAATTCGAATTTTGAATTCGAATTTCGAGCTGTTTTCGATTCTGAAAATTCCTGAAACTTCGGAGGGTCATATCTCCTTCATACGGACTCCGATTCTCGCAAACTCGGACTCGTTTTCATGCAGAATTCCGAGACGAACGCAATGGGCAGCCCGTTTCCCTTGATTTTGATTTTAAAATCTAATTCTTCCTTGATTTGTGAATCCTAGTGTTATAGAATTACGGGGTGTTACATTCTCCCCCACTTAAAAGGATTTCGTCCCCGAAATCTTCAAGTTAGGAAGAATGTGTCCTACCATCAAATCACCCATCTACTCAAACATTCAACCACAGGCATTCATTTTCCTTAAAAGATTTCTAATGCTTTCATGTTCATATGCATAGTGTGTGTATATGTCTTTATCTAGTGCAAAATCAGGCGGTCTACTGATTCAGTTGCCCTCCTTAATGCAAATCATGTCAGTGCCATGCAACCAATCATGTATGCAAGCATCCCTAGTTATGTAAATACTACATGCGTGCACAGCCATTCATCCATATGCAACATCCATATGATAACATATCAAGTTCAACTTACAAACAAATACATATCTGTAAATGCAATATGAAAGCGTCCAAACTGATCTAGTGCCTAATACGTATGTATATGCATTCACGAGCAATCCTTAGCAACCATTTGCAACCATCAACCATAACATGTTTCAAATACATGTTTACATCCATTGGCTTCTACCTAAGGATCGAAGATACGACCTAAAGGATATATCTTGGAAAGAGAGAAATAATTATGCGTAAAGCTCCTAAAAAAAAGAAATCAAGGATGCACCCTTAATGAAAAGGGTATGATGCTAGTATCTAGCCTTCTTGAGCTTTACTCCACTGTATCTTAACTAATTTAACTTCACGATTGTGAAGTTCCTGATCTCCATTTCCAAAATAAACAGATGTCAATCACGGTACCAAGTGTATGTACTAAGATGATTAGAGGTCTCCCTCTTATCCGCCATGCCATAACTATAAGGGTCGAAAGGTTACTACGTGCTTTTTAGAGTGCATGTCACAACTATTCATCTCTCACGCAAACCATCCTAGTCGAACTCGACATTCCTCAAGTACAAGCCCCAAAGGCCTAAACCAATATCAGACAAGCACCCAAGGAATATCTCCTCCGAATTTAGACGATCTACGTGAGATGATATAAGCAAACTCGATAGCTATTCTCAAATCCCTACTAACCAAAAATAAACTGGTCGGACCACCAATTGGATTTGAGACTCTAGTGGGATCTTTCTACTATACAAGTACTATGGTGCAGAGACTCAACTATGGAAGTGGATATGAACAAATGTGAAGCGCTAAAACCAAAGGAAAGAGTATGAACAGCAAAACTAGACTCTTCCAACATAACTTTACTACCTTTCTCCTAGGTACACTCGGTGGCGAAAGTAGGTACTTGCCCTTCTGAAAATCTTGTCCTTTGCCCTTAATTACATGTCCTATTACACCATAGTAAAGATACTTCCTCTTGTCCTTTGCCCGTTTCCCTTGATTTTGATTTTAAAATTTAATTTTGCCTTGATTTGTGAATCCTAGTGTTATAGAATTACGGGGTGTTACACATTATGGCAAGAAGACAAGGTTGCTCAGTGTTCGGTCAAATCAACCACTGTAGCCATGTGTGTTTGCTGGCAACAACTATTCTCGTTATGGCAAGAAGACTAGGTTGCTCAATGTTCGGTCAAATCAAGCACTATAGATATGTGTGTGTACTGGCAACAACCATTCTCGTTATGGCAAGAAGACAAGGTTTCTTAGTGTTCGGTCAAATCAAGCACTATAGTCATGGGTACTGAAGTGAATGGGCCAAACAACTAGGGTCATCCCCCACTGGTTGATGTTTTGTTTTGTCCTGAATCTAAAGTTAATATATAATATTTCTCGTTTATGTTTACGAACTACCATACCGCGATTTTTTAAAAAATTTATTTTTGACATTTTTTTGCAATCAAAATGATGAAATCTTGATTTTTCTCCTTTATTACGAGCCCGTATCGTAATAGCTCTGGTAGATTCTTGTTTCGTCGAATTTCGATCTATAAGTTAAACAGTGTGTAGTTATTTCTAGTACTAAATTTGCCTCTTTGATGCACAACTTTACGCATATAAATATGATCGAGCTAGAAAGAAATATTTCTACCACATATTTCTTTAGTAATTTAATCTCATACTTCCTTTCGACTCTTCATACTAACAAGAATGTCATCATGACCTTCATCTGTTGATTCTGATTGGTGGCCAGCAGCCGGACCTTCTGATAGCCTATGTACCGATCAAGATTGGCTCCTCGAGTATCAAGGGCAGCATTACGAAGATGTTCGTCCTAAGTTCCCAAATCTTGATCAACTACAACTTCAAGATTCTGTAGATCCTTCGTATGAATGAGTGGTTGACTAGGTTTTGGTTTCTCATTCATTGATCCAACAAATGACGGAACTAGGTTCAGTTGCTCAATCGTTATAGGACCAAGAGGTGAACAGAGCTGCATTTGTTTAACCTCCATTTGATCAAGAGGTTGACTATTATCCTTTATGTTGCCATTGCGGGTATGCGGTAGAGATTGTTGTCAGGGTTGATAGAGAAAATATTGGACGTAGAATCAAGCTTTGTCCATTGTGGATGAATGGTTGCGACTATTCCGAATGGGTTGACGATCGTTTATGTGCACGGGGCATAGCCAATGCAAATGAGTTGGAGCAGGAAATAAGGCATCTTAAGAATGCTATAGAAGAACTGCAGTTTCAATGTGATGTGTAGTTTATTTGTTTTTTAATCTTACTGCTTTTGGTGATCTTACTAGTGTACTATGTATGAGGTTATTATATGTTAATCGAGTTATCGTTTTGTTTAAAGGTTTTACTTTCTACGAAATGTAGTTGGATTTAAAAATCAATAATTAGAACAAACACTGCTACATGCCAAATATAAAGAGCACCATGCTGACCGGCCACACGTACAGGACACTGTCACGCTCACTGCCTTGTCCCATCATAATGCCTTCCATGATACTAATGCATGCCATCATAATTTTCCAGATTTAACTATAGTTATGTGGTTGAGGAATATCTTTTACAAAAGCCTAAGGGAGTTATTTCAAAAACGCCTTCAAATATCAACCGGTTTAAATTGAAATTCATCCCTTCTTTCTACTTCATTGTTGTTTACTAACATTTCTTCTATTTTCAAATGGGTGATTGCGAAATCAATGATGAAACTATGGCAAGAATGTATGAAGAGTACGTAGCAAGAAAGACGAAAAAGACGTTGTTTTCGTTCCAGAGACCCAAATGGAAGAGGCAAACGAAGAGGTTCAGACTGAACTCGTCTGTGCTACACAACGAAATGTGGAAGTAGAAAATCCACAACCACTTGCACACTCAATCTATTCTAGGCTAATGAGTGAGGTTGCTCGTCAAAACCACGATAGGTCAAGCTTGAGTATGATAGTTTGTTCAATACCTTGCTATTGTGGAGTCCAATGTAACATTATCATTTCTAAAATTAAGACGAATGCAAGACGTCGCTTCTGCGGCTGTAAAGCTTTTATTACTATAGAGACACACCAAACGCTGCAAAGTTATAAATTTTTTGCTTGGATCGACCCACCGCTCATAGAAAGAGGGGTACAATACACACTTGAGATGCAAGTTGAAAATGATCGCTTGAAGAGGATGAATGTTTCTATTAAGAACGAAATGCTTACTGGATGCTACCATTTACCCCGCACTTGGATGTTTGCAATGTTTAATTTATGTAACCACTACATGAAGATGTTTTAGAATTTGTCTAACTTGAGATTTATCTATGTTAACTATGTACAAACTGATACTTACAACGTGTTGAACTTCAATAGACTTGTAATTTCTGTGTATTACCCGATATCATAGTAAATTATAAAAAGTTATCATTCATTAAAATGTGGAAATGGTAAAAATTAACAACATGGTAATTAACAGAATGAAAAACAAGATAAACATACAACTAATCATAATGTAGTTAAAGTACTACAAATGAACGACTAATAAGTACTACTATAGTCCACTGATAATGCATCAATATAACTCTAAAGAAGGAATGTGGTCATCATCCACATCACCACCACAACCACCATCATCATCATCCAACAATCATCACCCCCAAAGTGCTCAATGACAATGTCGGTCGCAGACCCACTAGGACTAACATCTAGGGGTCCAAAAGGCTCATATATGGCAAGTCTGTATTATAACCAATCAATCTGCGCTTCTAGAATCTATGTATCATGTAAGTACATATTGTGCGTAGAGTGAGTATGCGCAAGACTCGTATCTACTCACCAAGTATAACTCTAGCCTGGTCCAACCAATGTGCATACTACAAAGAAAAATGATGTGCATTACGTAAGATATTAAGTATAAACTATTGGTATAAAGGAAATATGCAACAAATGTACCTGATAAGAAGGATATAATCCGACTGAAGGAACTCCATGATAGTCGAGGTGATCTTGAAAGACTAAGGGTTGCTCAATAACGATACATTTGATGTCGCATGCTCTGAAAGTACAGTCATGCTCTACTTGTATGTGAGGCTAGGAGAACTATGATGGAATAGGGTCAAATGGAATCTGTGGTATCTGAACTCTACCAGCTACAATGTGAGGTCCTATATGATCAGAGTTGACCCCGTGTGCATAATCAGGACATATAAATCTACTAGTGCAACTCTAGCCCAATAAGAATCTTAATCTCCATTGTTGAAGAATGGGCTAGTATCAACCCAACCAGCCTGCCGTAAAGCATGTATGTACTGATCCCCAATTACTCTACATCTACCAAACATGTCCTCACACGATAAAGGATCTCGAGGTATACGTAGATCACCAATGGTATGATATGCACATCTCTCACCCAAATACCAAATAGGCATATAGGCCGGTGTATGTAAAGTCACCGCTATGCATTTAAAGCCTCGCTAAATCCCCGCTATGGCCCATAGTGCTCTTCAACCGCTGTGCAATTTCAATTTAGCGCCAATGAACAGCAGATCCACTTCTAGCCCTACTATTTTCCGTTGCACCCAATAAATCAACGCATTTTGGCGTCCGCTTTAGTAGTATAAATATATAGAGCTTGATTTGACTGATTCTATTTTTTAAAAATTTAGTAAATTTAGCTTAAAGGGCTAAATTTAAGGCATACGTGCCTAACATATTGTAACGATCAATTACACTCATCAAATTCAGCATGCATAACTATGACATTCTTTAATTTTGTTATATAAGTTTAATTAATATTAGTTTCTTATACACATATAATGTAAGAAAGATAATTAATTAATTTTCAAATATTTGGTTTTACATCTAATGAACATTTTTCGTCTCCACTATATCCCCGTTATTTCCCTGCTTTATCCACGCTATATCTTTTTGCACCTCTGCCGCTATAGAACCGCTAAGCCCTTTAACTGCACAGAGTCACCTGCTTTTAGATAGTGTATACGCAATCATCAACTGGTGGCCATCGGTCAGAAGACCAGCATCTGATATATGAGTCCAATGTGTGGTCCACAGAGGGTGTATGATATGACCCTGACTACGCATGTCAAGATATGCCCTAGCCTCCATCAAATATGTCGAACACCAAACGGAGCATGTTGTATGTACTGAATACCCTCCCATCGTCCTACCCTAGGAAAATATTGCCCACCAGCCTGACTAGCCATCTCCAACATGTGGGGATGCATGTTAGCCTTGAACTCGTAGTACCATAATGACAAAATGTACCAAAAAACATGCATCCGCCTAACGTCTCAAAGCGCAAAAGAATCTATAGCAGTGTACAAGGTGCCCAAAATAGTTGTGCTCCTGTCTATGGTACGAAGCTTATCCAATATGGTGAGATGCTAGATAACCCAATCGAACCATATCTTTTTTGTTCGAAAATAAGTAGAATCAAACAAGTACAATAAAAAATCTCTAATCACCATGTCCATGATATCTACTTTAGCCACATAAGTAGCGATGTACTCTTGCATGTAAGTCAACTTAAACGATCAACTAGTAAATCGACTAACATCAAAAAGTGGTAAAAATACTGAAAACAGGTTGGCTGACTCATATAACTCATCAACTGGAACCTGTCTACGTCTGGTCATGTCGTCTAGTCTCATACCAGTCAATATATAGAAATCAACCCGTGTGATACAAAGCTCAGAATCAGAAAAGTGAAAATTATGTATGGTCGGCCACCACCTCTTAACTAATGCCTCTAGAAGGGGTCTGTCAAATGATTGAAATGGCCTAATCGATAAAAACCAACCAAAAGGACTATTCTGCAGTCTAGCTATAATAAGAAAGGGCATAATGTCATAGAACTGAGTAATGCATTTCACCCAGCTACCACAACAATGAACGTGATGGTCCTATATATAATTAAATAATCAATAATTTTCAACATACTAACATTTATATAATACGTTCGGTGATGTACATCGCATAATAACTCGAATACAGTAACGTGTAAATTATACATGTATCGTAGTAAATGCGGTATCAGCTCTATGTTTGTAATCTTCTAGAAGATTGTGAAGTACACGAAGCTCATCAGGTGATGCTCCACGCGCTGGAGGAGTGTGCAGTGGACCTGCTTGATCTTCTGGATGTCTATGAATAATTCTTCTTGTAATTTTAGTCAAATATGGCGGCATTTTGTTCAAATTTTCTATTAAAAACAAATTAAAAAAGAGAAGAGGAGGCTGAGTATGGAAAAAAATGACGGGAGGGGGGTTTTATGGGTGAAGGGGGCTGATGCCCATTAAGTAAGCGCCAGGGGTCAGGCACCCATTAAATGGGAGCCTACCACTGAAGATCTTCAGGGCATTAAGCCCTGAATATTCAGGACGCAATTAGGGGTGGCAATAAGACCCGGAACCGACCCAACGGGTCTCGGATCCAGGCGGGTCGGGGTTTATCGGGTCTAAACTATAAATTTCCAAAATCTGGACCCGACCCGAGCTTCGATTCAGGTCGGGTCGGGTTCGGGTAGGTAGTAACACTAAAATTACATACATTTCAATGATTTTTGGTTGGGTCTGTTCAGGTCGGGTCTTATCGGGTCTTTATTGTATTTTTCATCACTAGACCCGACCCGAGACCCATTGGGTTCGGTTCGGGTTCGGGTTCGGGTTTTCGGTTCTCGGTTCTAATTGCCAACCCTAGACGTAATCCACTTGAGTTTGCCCTTAGATTTTATTGACCTGGTGCCTTCTGTTTTCATTTTCGTGGATAGTTTTGGTTTCTCAATCATGTTGTTGGTTAATATATGGTGTTCCAATAGAAAAACACAAAATATTCCACCCAACCATCCTCTTTATTGTTTCACCAAAATAACTTTTGTTTACACTTGTTGGAACGAGCCAAAAATAAACAAATCGCAACCGAATCAATAATCTAATTGAGAATGGGAGAGAATATTTATATAGCTAAAATATTGAAGGAGAAAAGACAATAAAGAATAATGGCACAAATTGTTTCTGTGACACTAAATAGGAATAGCTTCTCTCAGCACTAATTCCTTAATTTTCCACACATTAGATGATGATAATTATGTCTTATATAGATGATATAATTAATCCACATCATTGGATAATTACATCTTCAAAAAATGCAGAAAATATGTTCGAACAATCGGACCTAGATCAGGAATAGTCGGCCTAGCTGTCCGGCCATTCTCTTTGGAGTTCTCTATGTCTGGGCCTAGACATTTGGCAAAACATGCTAGACGTCTAACATTTGTTTATGTTAGCAATTGATTTTAATATCATAAAAACTAGTATTATTCCTTAATATAAAATCACATCCAAACCGTCAATCAACAAATATGTCATCAAGCTCTTTTAAAATGACCTCATATCTCAATCAAACTATATTACAAACCTCAACCACCACCTGGAAGTGATGCGTCTCCCTCATGAGGTGCACCACATAAAACCAGTCTAAAAAACGCTTGTAATACCACAATAATCTACGTCTTGTCGTTGTGGTTCCAAGTCAACACCCGTATGTCACTTGACCTGAACTCCTTACCTGATCACTATCGATCCCTCGGGCAACATGAAGACCTTTATTTGAAATATTTGAAAAAATATTGGATAATTTTTATTCAATTTGGCATCTACTTATTTCTTATTTAGTTGTTCATTGTACTCCTGTAAAAAAAATATTTGAAAAGAATTTATCAACGTTGGAAATATTTTATTAATAACATTTTATCTGTGCAGTTAAAGCGCATAGCGGTTCTATAATGGTAGAGATTTAAAAAGTTATAGCAGTGATAAAAAGGGGAAATAACGTTGATATAGCGGAGGTACAAAAATGTTAATTAGATGTAAAAATATATAATTAAAATTAATTAATTATCATTCTTGCATCATTTGTGTAGAAGAAATGAATATTAATTAATATTATATAACAAAATCAAAGAATATCATGGTTATGCACATTAGATTTGAGGATTACTACAGATTTCTATTTTATGTGAGGCACTTATGACTTAAAATTAGCTCTTTAGATTAACTTTTTTGATTTATTTAAAAGAGAACTAGTCAAATCATCGCTTATATTTATATTTCTAAAGCGGATGCCAAATAACGTTGATTCAGTGGGTGCAGCATAAAGTAGCGGAGCTTAAAGCGGAACTACCGTTCATCAGCGCTAAATTAAAATAGCATAGGAGCCGGAGAGCGCTATGGGATATAGAGAGGATTTTGCGGTTCATCAGCGCTAAATTGAAATAGCGTAGAGACAGGAGAGCGCTACAGGCTATAGCGGGATTTTGCAGTTCATCAGCGTTGGCGTAGCGACCGGAGAGTGCTACGGGCTATACCGATGATTTAACTGCATAGTCTTTTATTACGTAAATATTCACTTTCGAAAATAATGATTATCAAATGTGGAATTTAAAAAATATATTTATTTATACAGCATATAAAACAAGGTTGTTACACATATCACTTAATGCTTGTATAATGACAAACTCTTCTGTAAATTCACTTTAGAAATATCTGAATTCTTTCTCATTTTCTCTTACATTTTGCTATATTTTTCATTTTCCTAAAAGTAATATATCAAACATGACACACTTCTAAAACAGATGTCATCCACAAGCGTGCAAGAAATCTCTACATGTTTTATTATATTGTTATGTCACTTCACTAGAATTCAAATTCGACATCAACGTAGGCTTCAAACTTTAAATCAAAATTGAAGGTAAATGTAAGCCATAAATTCAAAATGTCAATATGTTAATGCTTCCATATGATCTAAAATTATGATCTCTTTTGCTCCCGCGATGATTCAAATTTAATGTGAAACACCAAAGCGGCAATTAATGTTGAAGTTTGATGATTTTCCACCTAACTACCCATTATTAAATGTAAAGCTTTCCACTTTCTTTTATAAAACATAAGGTAATGATCATTTTGCCTTATCTTAAATAATAATTAGGCCATATCTGAAACTCCGCCATAGCTGATGAAGGATGCTACCCCACCACTGGTGGCACTTATGAAGATGAACGGGATGGACACAGGTGGACGTTGCATAGTCAAGCTCCAAACTCGATAGGAGCAGACCGTATCTGTATACACAAATAATGGAGCATCTGCTGCATGCATTAAATGCCCAGAGTTGGTACCAAGATATAACACCAAACACTCATGGTCATATGTAAGTTGCATGATCAGAAATTACATATAACGAGGTTTCCACTCAAAAAAAAAATACATTACCAAAACAGATAGAACCCATGACACAAAGCAATCTACCATCACCGGAGATCGCCTTTGAACTGAAAAGCATGCCTTTTCCTGAAACAAATATCCTAATAGATCCGTCGCGTATATTGAATGAGTAGATCAGTAGGAAAGCATTTATCATCCATGGTTCTGACGCAGTTGCACCTACCATGAAACAATAAGCAAACACTTACAGGTGGAGCTCAGAATCGAAGATAAACCTCAATATAATCTCAAATTTAAATTTTGATCATAATGATTCTTTCACATGAACAAGTTACATCCGAAGATGCGAAATGATTAAATAGATGACTTTACACTCCTGTGTGGATGAACTACCGGCATCCCTTGCTGTTCCACATTGATCATTTGTTGCTTGTTGCTCTGCATGATTAAAAGTTGTGGTTATTAATGAGGTACATGTTGAATAATTATAGCAAACATCATGGTACTTTCATAGTTTATCAATGAAAAACGTTTTTACTGATATGGTAGAGAGATAGAAAAGAATTGCATCTTTATTTTTATTTTATCTTCTTTCTTCGATAGACATCGCAAAAATTACAGAAAACAAAACTTATCTTATTCATATTTTTCTATGTAAATTTTGAATGGACAAATTTGAAGAATCGTGCTGAATATTGTTTTCAATATAGTAGTTTCATCCACGACAATGACACAACTTGTAGTAGTTGTTTTTTATGCTATTCCTACCATCAACTCCAACAGTAGACAATTATCTAAGTAAGTTTAAAGTGTATAGTATGAGATCAACCCTATCAGATTCATCAAGCACCAGCTCTTCATTTGAAAATAATTAATTGAACTTGCAAGAAGATTTTCACAAACGTCAAAAAACATACAAAATATTGGAAAATAAAAGACCATAAATAAAGGCAACTTAGCTAAGAGCATCACCAACGGTATTACGAAATGTAATATTACGATTCGTAATATTACGGCAATTATTCAATGTCCGGACCAACATGCGGACGCTGATTTAATCAGCGCCTTTGATAGGACGTTGATTAAATCAGCGTCCAAGGTAGGGTGTTATTAAATAGGGCTCTACCAGACATTTTATTTCTTCACCCTCATAATTTTTGTTTTTTTAACCAAGTATTGTGCTGAAATGTCGTCTCGCGTCATCAAAATCGCTAGATGTACCATATGACTATAGACAGACGAGACAGCTGATCCTGTGCATACCCCCCTGCGTATAAGACGACAGTATTCGACCTACGAATTCTCCATGTGTTACTTGAGAGTTTATCTCACCCTATGTTCATAGCCCTTGACACCGTTGAGGTATGATTTCTGAATTTAACATAATGTGTAGTGTACAATTTTATTATCTATCACATTACATAGTCAGTTTGCGGTGTTATTTTATACTATAATAACGAAGAAAAATAGATTTCAAGTAAATTGAATTTAAGCTATTTTGAGAGAAGAGAGACACAGGAATTTGTAATAGAATGAATCAGAATTCTGTAATACTTTTTACAGTGTACATATGCGTGACTTATATAATTGTAAATATGGGCTTCAATAGTATTCAGCCCAGATAATAATAATAGTTTATGTGTAATAAGCTTGCACCGCTTTACACTTTAGTGTAATAATACATAACACAGTTCGATGTATACAACGCAGAAAGCAGATGTTTATTTCCCCCTTTCAAATTAGGGTTGGGGATGACGAACCCTAATTTGCTTATGAAATGGAAGGCGATAACTTTCTGGCATCTTTGATCTTCTGGAAGCTTCAATTGCAAGTTCGAGCTTCAGATCTACACAAGTTTGAGCAACTGCGAACTCCAATTTGCTTATGAGATGAAAGGCGATGACTTTCTGACATCTTCAACCTCCTGGAAGCTTCAATGGGGGGTTCGACCTTTAGATCTACACGTGTTTGAGAGCTGCGAACCCTAAATTGCTTGAAAGAAGAACGGCAGTGATTCTCTGGCATCTTCAACATTCTGGGACCGTCAGTTGCAAGTACAACCTTCAGATCTACACATACTGGAGCAATTGCTAGCGGCCATACATCAGGTTGTATTAATCCTTGATTTTCAGTTCATCTCTAAGACGTTTGAAGTTCTTAGCTGATAATGACTTAGTAAAAATATCTGCTCTCTGATAAAACGTTGGTATGTGATTAATTTGTAAGTTTCCCTTCTGGACTTGCTCACGAACGAAATATATGTCAATTTCAATATGCTTAGTCCTAGCATGTTGTATTGGGTTAGCAGACATGTAGATTGCACTCTGGTTATCGCACCACACAGTAGGTTTTCTTTCAGCTGTTAACTTTAATTCCTTCAGCATAGATTGTAACCATAGTATTTCGGCAGTAGTATTAGCTAAGCTCATGTATTCTGCTTCAGCACTTGACCTTGAAATAGTTGCTTGCTTCTTCGAACACCATGAAATTAAGTTGTTGCCTATATAAACACAGTAGCCAGTAACAGATCTTCTATCATCAATATCCGATGCCCAATCTGAATCTGAATATGCTGTAATATTGAAGTGTTTGCTATCTTTTAGGGTTAAACCATAGTTAATTGTGCCTTTTAAATATCTGAGAATCCTTTTCACGGCTTTCCAGTGTTCATCAAGTGGATTCTGCATAAATTGAGAAACTTTGTTAACACTGAATGATATATCTGGACGTGTTATAGTTGCATATTGCAATGCACCTATAACACTCCTATACTGTTTAACGTTAATTATGGCTTCTCCCCTGTTCTTAGAGTAATGCTGATTTGACACCATGGGTGTAGGTTGTGGATTGGCACCGTCCATATTTGTTTTAATAAGCAATTCTGAAATATATTTCTTTTGAGAGAGACGTATTTCAGAATTTGACTTTCTTTTGACTTCGATACCCAGGAAGTATGACACATCACCTAGGTTTTTGATCGAAAATTGTATATCCAAATATGTCGTTACATGCTTGATCTCCTCTTCATTGCATCCTGTAATAATTAAATCATCGACATATATTAGTATATATGATGTTGATGAACTAGTAAATTTAGTAAAAAGTGAGGGATCAGATTTTGTTGGGTGATATCCCATCTTTCCCAGAGTAGCTTTTAATCTTTCAAACCAAACTCTGGGGGCCTGTTTTAGCCCATAAATGGCCTTATTGAGTTTACACACTTGTTCAGAATTCTGTATAAATCCCTGAGGTTGCTGCATATATATTTCCTCTTGCAGTGTGCCATTTAGGAATGCATTATTAACATCCAAATGCTTTATTTTCCATCCTTTTGTAAGTGCCACAGTAAAAATTAGTCTGATAGTTGATGGCTTGACCACTGGCGAGAAAGTTTCATTGAAATCAAACCCATACTCTTGAGTAAACCCCTTAGCTACTAATCTAGCCTTATATCTGTTAATAGTACCATCTGAATTCTTCTTTAACTTATATGTCCATTTACAACCAATTATGTTTTTGTTGGAAGGAGGATTCACAAGTTCCCATGTGTTATTTTTGATCAATGCAGTGTATTCTTCCTGCATGGCCCTATTCCAGTTGCTATCTTTGGCAGCTTGATCATAGTTGATTGGTTCATCAGTGATGGCAGTTGCTGAATATGTTTTGGGTTTGAAAATGCCACACTTGGCTCTTGTCATCATTGGATGTCCACCTTGAGGTTGATCGGGATTTGATGGTGAATTATCAGTGTCTTCTTGATGTGGGCTATTTTTAGAAGTACTTTCTTCACTTCTTTCACTCATTTCCTGATTGTTGTCTTGTTCTGACATCCTTTGTTCACTGTTGCTCTTTGTAGGTGGATCACTGGCGAGGCTGATTGGCTCTCTGTGGCCTGGACTGGAGTGCAGATCATTCTGAGCTTCAGCAGCCGTGACGTCGTCATTCTTGTCCCAATTGGTGCTGAGATTTGGCATTTCAGGTATTGCTATTTTAGGATTCAGTACCTTCTTTGTCGTTTTCATGCTGGATTCTTTGAATGGAAAAATATTTTCGTTGAACACTACGTGTCTACTAATATAAATTCTGCCACTCATGTCAATACACTTATAACCTTTTTGGTTAGTGCAGTAGCCAATAAATGTACATGGCTTTGATCTGAAATCAAGCTTATTAGCATTATATGGCCTTAAATAGGGAAAACATAAACATCCATACATTTTGAGCTTAGTATAATCTGGTTTAGTATTATAGAGCTTCTCTAAAGGACTTATACCGTTCAAAATTTTGGTAGGCATTCTATTTATTAAATAAACAGATGAATTAAATGCCTCTGGCCAAAATTTTAATGGTAGAGAAGCTTGTGCAAGTAGTGTTAAACCAGATTCGACTATATGTCTATGTTTTCTCTCAATTAGCCCATTTTGCTCAGCGGCTTCTAGCATATCACTTAAAGATTTGATCTTACTCAAGTAATCTCTCATGGTACTGTCACCTTTCTTTACATTTTGCAGTTGTCTTTTATAATGCATTACTTTGGCATAAGATTGATTGTTAAAACCTTTTTCAATATTCTGCCAAATTTCAAACGATGTTTTACACCCTATCACTTGTGGAAGAATTTTTTCACTTATAGAGGATAATAGCCATGAACAAATTAGCCTATCTTGCCGGTGAAACTTAATGTATTCATCATTGGGAATTACCTGATTTTCTTGATTTGTTGTGAATTGAGCAGGTGTTGCAATAGTACCCATGATATATCCATCAAGACCATAACCATCCAATGCAGTTTCGATTTGTAACTTCCACAGTAGATAGTTGTTTTCATTCAGTTGAACTGTTATAAGTTGTGATTGGGGACTAATCACTGTCTTGATTAATTTGTCTGCAGCAGTTGTTCCTTCATGAGGACCAGAAACATTGATAGATGCTGATGATGAACTGCTACTCGCCATGAGGAAGCAATACTGAACGGAGGGCTAAAATGAAAAACTGGATTGAGAAAATAATCAGGAGGGAGGAGACTTAGTTTCAGAGGTCAACTGTAAGCAACCAGATTAATTCTTTGATGAGCTTGACTCTGATTTGAATAACTGGACGGCACAGTTGGGTTCTTGAAGCCTTGTCTTCACTTCTTGATGTTTCTTGATGCAGAAAACAGGAGATTGGCGGTCTGGTTAAGTAGATATAGCCACAGTTAATGTGCCGATCAGCAGGTTGACAGAATCTGATCTGCAGATTGATTGTAGGCACGGTACTGCCTGACTAGAATGCCTCTCCGCACTCTCCGATGATGAAATCAAACTGAGGGGAGTAAAACTCACACTAATTATGGTGTGGTTTGATTTCAATACAGGATCTGAATGCTGTTAAGCAAAAGGGATTTCTCAGCTCTGATACCAAAATAGATTTCAAGTAAATTGAATTTAAGCTATTTTGAGAGAAGAGAGACACAGGAATTTGTAATAGAATGAATCAGAATTCTGTAATACTTTTTACAGTGTACATATGCGTGACTTATATAATTGTAAATATGGGCTTCAATAGTATTCAGCCCAGATAATAATAATAGTTTATGTGTAATAAGCTTGCACCGCTTTACACTTTAGTGTAATAATACATAACACAGTTCGATGTATACAACGCAGAAAGCAGATGTTTAAACAAATGTCTTTTTACTAGTCTCTCTACCTCAGCTTTCGTGGTAGTTGATCAAGATGTATTACATGTATTTTTGACGTAGTCCCTTAGGGTTTTCGAGATAGACAACAGAGTAGTCCATTTGGACATTTCCTAGAGATTAGACTTGCTCAGTCATTTGACCGGCCATTCCTAGGTGCCTTAGTCGAGAGATGGTGCCCACCACACATACCTTTCGTTTTCTTGATTTTGAGTTTGGTATTATTCAAGCCGATTTTGATATGCTTACGAGGATTGAGATAAGCAGTGCAGATAAAGTGTCATACCCATTTGACTCTGCCTTTGAGTCACCTGAGTCGTACACATTGTACTTGCCTGATTTTTCCCACGATCATATATCGTCTAGATCCATTATCCTGACATATTTACAGGAGTATATTGTAGCTCATATGGGTACCGAGGCCATGGAGAATGCTGTATTTCAGGCTTTTCTTTTATATTTTTCGGTTCGACATGCTTTTCGGACCAAGAGTATGATTCGACCGCCTAGCATCATCAGTTGATTTAGAGCATCTGGTTACAATAGATTGGGGTTCGACTATACTGGGTTGTCTTTACACTACACTAGACTCCTTTGCTTTGGGGAGGTTGCTCAGAAAATTGGTTTTTGGTGCACGTTGTCGTGTTGGTACTACAAGTACACAGCCAACATCTATTCACACATTGTTAAGGCAACCAATCATGCTGCTGGTTCATATTTTCCATGCATGCGTCGATGGGAGAATATCCAGGTAGTTACGCATACTCCTTCCGATGTTAAACACGACTTGATGGAGGCCCAATCTCAGATTTATCTAAGGTGCAAGGACAACATTTTACGAGCACTGTGGGCCTCTTATTGGATAGCTCTCACATAAGCTGGTCAGCTCCATGACACACATCCCCTCTCCATTGCATATCGTTTATCTATTCGTCGTGTTGTTCTTCTCCCACCGGCTTACCTTCCTATTTGGTACTTAGGAGATTGATGTTACTTCCAAGGCATGGGTAAGCTGCATGTACCCAGAGATCCACTATCGTGTGATTATATGTTCGAAAGGCATCATACTATTGGTAAACAATACATACAAGGCCTTAGAGAGGCATACTTGGTAGATACGCAGACTTATTTCATACCGGGATATGATTTTGATATTTTTTGGGAAAGTGTTACATAGGTGCACCACTCTTGTAGTGCAAATGCACCACAGCGGTAATATGCACCACCCAGTGGTGCAGATGTACCACTATTTGGTGCAGTTCACTGTTGTGGTGCATTTGCACCGCTACAGTGGTGCACAAATGCATCATTACTGTGGTGCAGTGCACCATTAGCATCACTGCATAAATGTCTGCAAAGAGACGAAAAGGAAAAAAATTCCTAACTTACGAGGAAAATGAAACTGCGTAAGAGCGGCAAACCAAAATGTTTGTGCAATACTTAAGAGCACTGATACGCAATCAAACACACTAAACAGACATGTACAACTCAAATATCTAAGTCTACATGAACACACCATGCACGCTAAACAGACAGATATGTGCACATACGTACATCATTTGATCATCTTACAATAATTTTACGATGTACATGAACACGTGATGTGGAGCAAGTTGCAATTCCACACAAAAAAATGTAAGTAATCGATGATTTGTACAATTCAAACTAAAGCCTCCCTATAAATTTTAAACATTGATATATTTAGCTACCTAAATAACCTAGACTTCCCATATGATGTTACAATATAGGTGCATTTTTAAACTTAACTTCATTGATATAGTTAACAAATGTATACTAAGTGCATTTTTTCGACAAATAAGTATTCTACAAATTCATGAATATTTTAGCGGTTTATAGTAATAGATATATCGAATTGATTGATTTCATACTTTTTATTGCATGGGTTCCTTACAACCATGATTTTTGACATTTGGGGGTACCACAACACTGAGTGCTTTCCCCTGAACTCAAATCAAATTTGTGAATCAAACTCATATTATGAATTATTCGAAGTAACGAAAACAACACATGACTGTTAAAAGAATTAGAAAAAAAGAACCTGATCTGCAAATATCTAACCGTCAATGTCATGCATTCCATGCCTAGGCCTCCGATAAGAACGACCAGTTTTGCATCCTGAAAGAATTCATATGGATTAATGAATGTGCTCACTTTCCTTAGTAAAGGGAACAAGGAGTCTACCATCTCCATAGCCACTCCTATTGATCATGCTCCATATGATATGAATTATGATGTGGTAACGATTTAAAGCTGAATACAAATCAAATAAACTCTCAAACGTAGTGAAAATAATAATAGAAAAGATGGGATAAACATAAAAAAGAAAAATACCTTCAAGAGCTTGAAAGGACCTTTCAGAACCGAGTAATTTAAGGGTAATAGGTTGGTTCTACCCAAATACTTCACCTGATGCAAGCTGCATTCTCAGATTACAACAGTCAGCGCTTAATGTAATTAAGAAACCGAAATAAGGATAACAGTTGATCATTTGATGTGTACAGTGCTAAAGAAAGACAACCAAATGGTTTAGTTTACTTTGAAGTGTGGATGATTAGATATCATTCAAGCTATTCCCGAAACCGATACAATAACCATAAATTTCTAGTCGAATCTTCTTCGGCATGAGCAGTTCCAAACTAAAAAAATTGATAAATAAAATGTTGAGTAGTAAGTTTACTATTTCTAATCATGAAAATAGAATTTACCTAAAGATAGCTGAAAAAACATATTAATTCAGTATTTTTGATTTATTTTTGTAAAGGAAGAACCATTGATTTGGTTCTATTTTTACTAAATTATTTAATTTAAAGTACCTTTTCTTTCCACACTATTTATCCAAAAAGCATTTCAGGTTTAGCAATTTCATTTTCGTTTTGATCAATCATTTATGGAGAATGGCTTAAAATAGAAACATGTCTATGGTTGCAGGTAAAACAAAAAATAACTATGACCTGTATGTTTTTGAGTTCTGTACATTACACATAGTGTTTTTATATGGTTTTGAAACGGCATAAATACTTAAAGAAACAACCACACCATAACATTTTGGGATAGGGATAACGGTGTACAACTTTTGGTAATATTGTCTTGGACTGGATTTCAAGATAGATAAGCATTACCACAAAAAGAGCTTACCACCTGAGCAGGGAGGCCTCCAGCGAGCAGCACAGAGGAAGAGATCGGAGAAACTGAAGCAACATCAGCAGCTTCATCACAAGCGCAGCAGCACAACAGCTGGCAAGGAGGAATATTTAATTTATATCATTTAGTAGAAATACATAGAAAAATGCTTAACTCAGTGGGCATTCACTTATTATTTTTCTTTTTAATCTTATTTTTGCTCCTTTCTTCTCATATTCATTTCTGAAAAGAAAAGAAATTTCAAACAGTTAGCGATACAGGATGGATTTATGAAATTAACAGGAAAGATAAAAATGAGAATGGTCAAAATACACAGCTAACTCTTTATATTTGAACGTTATGCACAAAAATAAGCCTAACCTCAATTTGAATTCAACTAATCTAGTGAGGCAAAATTGGTACAATTCTCAATCAAATACATGCAAGACAGTCCAAATTATGAAAATTCATTCTATATCAATATAATGAGCAGTCTAAACGAAAATGTACGGGCCATGCGTGAGCTAATTAAGTGTTTTCCAAGAAGTACAAAATGGAACTTATGCAATGGAAGGTCGAAGTACAAAATTTAACAACAAAGACAACTTATATAGGTTACCAAAAGCAGTTAGTAGTAATCACCTTAAATAAACAATGTAAGCAAAACAATCTCGGAAAATGCAATAAACAAACTACTGAAAAGAGTGCAAAGAAGAGCTAAGAGAGCAAATTATTGTGAAATTAATATTGCAATATATATTTATATATATATATATATATATATATATATATTCGGAAATGAAAATCTGAGTAATCTGGGTAACTTAAATTTCAGGAACAGAAGGATGCATGGGCAATAAATGCACAGACCAGACATGTGAATACTTGAACAAACATACAGATGCCCAGTATCACAACCTAACAACATCTCAAGACAAAAATATATGGTCAAGCAACATCAAAGAAGAAACTACAGAAAATGAAATAAAATTCCACATAGCAGAGCAGAGAGATTTGACACATCAGAGCAGAAATAAGAAAAAAAAGCTTATCATGCAAATGGAACTCGAAAGTCTTGTGGTGAACATATTCATACACAAGCAAATCTATGATCACCTGAAATGCAATAACCAACTAACGGAACCAAAGGCGTATGACACACACGACTGATAATTCCAACTTCTGCTTGGAACTCGCATAATTCTAAATGTGTATGTACCATGAAGTAGCACCTAAGAAAAATTGCAAGGATAATGTTCATAAAAGACAGTACAACAGAACACTGTACAGTAAGCTTTTATAGGAAACTACTTTATAAAAAAGAAGGTTATATCGAGTTTAAAAACAAATGTGGACGCACCTGGTGATGAAACCATGTAGAGCTGAACAAAATTTGATGTACAATATTATTTTTCTTTACAGAATTCAATCAGTGTAGTTTAAACCGAGATAAATGAATCTGGGATGAATGAATGCTACTTACACTGTCAACATAAATGCTCATCTGAACATGGCAAAGAGACCAAAAGCACAAAAGAACAAATGTACCAATCAAACCAAAATGAGAGGAGAGGCCTATCTTTCGAAAACTGACTAACCAAGAAGATATGAGTGGAGCAGCGACTAGTGATACATTCGCGAGTTGATAAAAGCAAAAGAGCGGCGAGGGAAAAATCAGAGAAGTGAAGAGGAATGCACAATCCAGATCTCACACCACCTTGTATATCCCAGTACACGTCTTTGCTCACCAACCCAAAGCCTTCAACTATTCACCAATCCAAAGCCTTCATCGCTTATGCCTACTGCTAACTACCTCACATGTATATCAAATATGGAAGATATACACACAGGTATGCACTTTTGGTTATGGCTTTATACAATATGGCCTTCTATGATTTACTGCACATCCTTATTTGAAACTCCGTATAAAAATTTACATTTCAGATTTGGAAAGAAAAAAAATGTGGACCTGAAAATACATGAAAAACAAATGTTATGATATGGAAATTAGTTTACATGTACTGTTTTTATATGCCATATCAGAGACAGAACAATATGCAGTTTTTGATAAATGATTGGTGAAAAACAAATAAACACATTTGTCAGCTTAAACATGACCATGCTTGGTGAACATCACAAGATGCGTATGCAATATGCAAACAATATCAATGGAAATTGCCGGTGTGATTTTCTCTGATCGTATCCATGGAAATAGAATTTAAAAACAGAACATGAGTAGAGAAATAGAAAGTGGGGAAATGTGTCATGTGGAAGTGTGAAGCAGTCATGTTGAGATTTACGAATGCAAACATCATTTATGATATGTTTATCTATATGTTTGAGAAAAGGGGAAAAAATAAAAATCATACATGATACATTAAGACACAGTTTATATTTTTGTATTGGTGGTGCCATGGGTCTTTATTATAAATATTGGTCATTTATGTTTTAAAAAATTGGCACTAGATCCAAGCTTCGTAATAAATATAGAATGCAGTTATATAAAATTGTCATGCATAATACGTAATATTCAATCTCCTTTGTAGCATGCTGTGTTATAATGGTACAAATATTGCTCTGTTTTCAGCTATGACAACTCAATGAGCAATACACTGAAAATTATTTCCAGCTATTAAAGCACGCTGTAGAGAATCAGTGATAACCTTTAAACAAGCAATATCTATAACAAAACGTGATCAAACAGCAAACTAATTCAATTTGCTAAATGCATGCACTAAGAAGATACGAAAAATCAATGACACAATACCAATACAAAAAATCAATGACAAGTTTATGTAATAATTTATACTGTGCGATCACAATATAAAATAAATATGGAACTCTAACCTATTGTCAGTACACCAAAGTGCAGAATTAATTTATGTATCAAAGTCATATACGAACTACGAAGTACACTGCTCTAACTGTTTATATTTTATACTTGAAAAACGTATCAACTACATGATATATATGAACCTGTTTTTCATATCGTTAAATAAACCAAGTAAATATAAATTTTGTTCATGTTATGTTTCATGGAAATAATGAATTTGCATATGTTGCGGTTGTCTCAAAGTTAACCGGTTCTTTTTTTCCTGTTACTGCGCTATAGTTTAAATAGAAATTTATGCTGCTATTGTGCAAGGAGCATGGGAACAACAAATCTTAAATGATGGAAGTAGGTAACCATCTCCGTTTACTATGATAAACTGCTAAACCTTTTACCAATGTACGGTCAACCTGGGCTCAAAGCAACCCAATCACATCCAGTAACTTTTTTACCGACTTGTTCTCTAACCTCAACCAATCCTACAGCCTTTTCGGTAGTAATTAGGCAAGACGCCCATGCGCATGTAATGTATCAAACACAAACTTAACAAAAAAACTGTGCAAATTTGAACTTATAGACAATTCCAAAAGTTAAATGCACAACAAAAGGTTAGTTATGAAATAATATTCAAAATCTGATTCATAAAAATAAATTTGAGCTAAACCTTTACAGAAGAGGAAACTGTTACTATTAACAATAATGAAATATATTTCTAATGATTAGTAGTGAAATAATGGTGTGTATATATGTACATATACATACATACATACATACATATATGTATGTATGTATGTATGTATATGTATATGTATATACATACATACATATATATATATATATATATATATGTTGAATAATATAAAATATAAATCATAATGACACGTTTACGGTTTATCAAGTTACTAACAATCATAATTGGAAAGTAAAATAAGTGTTGTGCCAAAGGCCCAAAAAACGGTTTATTTTTCTTTCTAAGAACAGGATAAATTTAAATGTCAAAGGAAAAAAAGACATACTTGTATAGAATTGACGGTAGCATTAAGAATAGTTGGCAGTGCCTTTCTACCCACATGTATTTTTGCTTTAACGCTTTATGTACCTACCTTAATGCTACCATGTTTTGTATATATTATTTTATATTTTTTGAAAGCAGTGGACCTAGCAATTGGAAACAAAATAAGATAAACATAAAATATATGTCGCTAGCAACTAAATACATACATATGTTTCTCTTCGTAAATTAGCAAGAAGATTTTAGACATCTCAAGCTAAAGACCTTATCACCTTAATCTACTCCTCAAGCACCAACCTACACAATATTAAAAGAGTATCAAAAGTTCTTATTTTAGGATTCAAAGTGTGCTTTCCATGAAAACCATATCATGTCCTTGTCTAGGCAGCTAAGGCATCAGAATTGAACAGCCTCCTTGCTAGAGCTACCATGCTAGGTAAATTGTGATTATGGTCCAAGCACAAAAAAAGAAAAATAGGGGAGGTCCTTTTGTTGCCTGTTCCGTTTTACAACTTAGCATAAGTTTATTTTCAATGTTGAAAAATTTCAATCTATAATTTTTAGTACCTAACTTAGAAATAAAATACTAAGCTTAAATATTTTAATCAAGAAATAATACCTATATTTTCAGCTTTACTGCACCTCCTTTAGTTCCAATTTGCTAGAAGATCACATGGAGTGAGATGAACTGACATCCTAGAGAGGCAAGTGACGATAACATGAGGAAGCCAGACTCCATCAAATTATGCGAATATCTGTTGTATACTTTTGCATATCATTCATTTGCAATGAAGCTGGAGAATGGGATGAACTGAAACAAAATGTTTTTATTCATTGTACACCAAAAAATTTGTTTTTATGTTCCCATTCTAAAATGATATACCTACAAAAAATTGACATAAGTTCACAAATTCAAATTAGTGCCACAAGTAAAGTGAAACCAAAGAATCACATGAAGACCAAAACCATCGCACTTCAAACAACAAGTTCTAACAAACTATAAGTACAAATCCATTTATTTTACGTGAGAGACATGATAAAACATATTGAATACTTTGTTTGATACCATAAATTAAAAAAAAAAAATCAATATCAAGCTATGCTCTTTAAAGATATCATCTGATCAATAAAAAGTTCCCATATGTGAAAATTCACCAGTTGAATACTTATTAGGTTGCTTTACTTAGTTTCTATTTTCATTTAGTCTGGCTGCCGAGTTTGCAATGCAGTTTAGTCAGATCTCCACGCCTTTTCGTAAGTCACTGATGGAGTCCGGCTTCCTCGTGTTATCGCCACTGCCTCTCTAGGATCTCAGTTCATCTCTTTCCATGTGATCTTCTAGCAAATTGAAACTGAAGGAGGTGCAGTAAAGCAAGTGGATTGAAATCAAGTGTATTTGTACTTTTGAAATGATATCTCTTTAACCGTAAAGTATGAAAAGATTTAATAGAAAGTTAAAATATTTTACAGACCATGTAACCTTAAATATTTATAAATATAGTTCACTGGATTTGAATCGAACTTGTATCTTCTTATGAATAGAATCAATCTAGGAGATAAAGCATTTTAATTTTCAAAATTAAAAAGAAAAATGTACAAGGAAAGCAATCAAAGTTTAAGATATACGATATAAGAAATAACTTTGGTATATTTGAGGCAATGGGATGGTTGTATGCAACATTCACATCCGCGACCTCAACCGTTGAACTACCGAACGCTTGAAAACCGATCAACAACAAGTTGACTTCCAATCATGAATCGCAAGTTTTTTTTTCCTTAATAGCGTTCTTTTGTTTTGGAAATTTTTAATTTTACTTATTTCCATTTTTCCGTATTTGATTAGAGATTAGAGCTATTTCATTTATTTTAATTTTTTTTTTCTAATGAAGGCATGAAAGTATTATCCTGAACTGCTTCAAAATGTTAACCACCTCTTTCCCTTGTCCACCTCCTCTAAATTCAAAAGTGATAAACCTATCCACCACAACCTCCAGACCCTATCCACCACCCACTGTCCTATCCTATATTCACGAAGCAACTGTTAGTGCTAACAATGCTAACCTTGCACTCCTAGAAATATTAAGACAAAGAAGGCAGACAAATAATATTGTTGAAGATGGAAATAAAAATTTGTCTAGTTTTCGCACACCAAAAAGCTGTTTAGTGATAATCACACTTCTCTTACTATAGGCAAAAGCTGAAAAATAGAGAGCTATCCCAAGCAAAGCTGCATCAAAGTTAGCACTTTCTCCAGCTCTATAATTTTTCAGTCTCTTATGATGCATCTATTATTCTATTTAGTAGCAAATTTATACTTACAAAGAAAACATAAACTTGAAAGGTGATAATCATCCACTACTTAGTTTAATAAATGTGATTTATACATTTTCCCAATGAATGATGGTCTATAATTTTATTGTTAGATGTTGTAGTGGTACCAACAAAAAACAATATTTTCCAGTAAGTCCAAGCACTGTTGTTTATACCAATAAATGTTATGAGAATTCCCATTTCTATTGCTCAGTGGTATCTAATGCAAAAGATGGTTCACTGCTTAATTTACAAGGTTGTGGAAAAGAATATATTAAGTACATATGGTCAATCCAACGTTTACAAGGGTATCTTTGAACTCAATTCAGCAATGATTCGAAATCGAAATGAAAATAAGGGTAAAAGACGCTCACCAGTTTTATTCTCCACCGAAGGAAGCTCAACCAAAGATAGGGTGAAGGGGGAAGGGAATCCATCGGGTTTAGGGCAACCGCGGATAGAGAAATCGATGAAGAAAAGAAAATCACCGAGATAATCTAGCAATGGAGAAATCTACGTGGAGGATGAACGGATGGAAATCGAAATCGACTTCGGAAAAAAAAATTGAAAACCGAGGAAGAGGAAATGAAAACTGCGCGATTAGATAAAATTTTTGGACTTTTTCCTTACTCACGGAGGGAACTGAAAACAAAATCTAGGCGGCAAACCAAATATTTTTCTCAACGTTAAAACCAAAATTTAGCACAGACAAATATATTTTCTACGACTTTCAACCTAAAAACGCTGAAATTGTATGCTGTGGAAACTTAGTTTTGTTGTAGTGGGGGTTGATGCTGAATTTCCTCGGGTTGAGGCTGAACAGGACACTTGCGGGGTTGATGCTGAATTTCCTCGGGTTGAGGCTGAACAGGACGCTTGCGAGGAGATCTTCTAACATAAATGTTCAAAATCTAAGCAGCTTCAACTTCAACAACTTCCTTTTCTTTTCTTTTTACACCACTTTTCTTAACTTTATTATCTTCGAATGCACGCGAAGCTAGGAGTGCAGCTAAACTCTGCCTTTTCAATCATCTTATTGCTTCCATTGAGCTTTGAAATTAGCATACAACAAATGAGGTTAGCTAAAGTGAATATGATTAGCTGATGCAATAAAAAGAATTTATAAATAAGTGACCCATCTTTTTGAGCATTCTGCTACAGAACTGTTGTAAAAAAATTAAGGACGAGTAAAGAGCAGGGCACTTTAAAAAACTAGTTAAAGTGGTTGTTCTTTGTAATTTCAAACAATTGTCAAATGATCTTATGAAATCAAAATATAAGCATCTGCATGTACATCTATTAAAACTGAATGACATCGGTTGCTCTTTGTTTGCCAACACTATTTCCAAACACTTTTGTAAAACCAAAACATAATCACATAATTAATAAAAAAAACAAAATCGACTGCCATGTGCTACTCTCACAAGGCGACCTCACTCTCACAGTGTATGGTTGCACATTATAGCTACTAAATCTGCTACATATCATAAAAATAAATGCTAGTTGGTTATTAACAAGGACAGTGGTGAAACAAGCATTCTCACAAGTTATTATAAATTTGCGCCTGATTTCAAAATTCCTGAATTCAAAATTTATCAGCTAGACAGATCATTAATCACTATGTAAAATTATGAATGCTTAATTTATTAGATAACAGTGACAGGAAAATAACGTAGTAGTAAATGCTGCAAGTTCCAAAAAAGATTAACGACAACAAATACATAACAAAAGACAATGCAAAACAGTATAACACTATTAGGCAATTATAGACATTAAGCTCAAAATCATTGTCGAACATAGATAACAAAGTGTTGTGTTAAGATGTGACATAAGGCAATTAAAATTATTACAGCTGCATGTTATTATTTGTTAGATGGAGGCCATACGTAGTTGAAATTAAGGATGGACAATACGCGCTTCGCACTTAATATAGTTTGTGCAAATAAAACGGTATGATAACGGTAAATTTACATTTTTGACAGTAAATTATAGGTAACGTTTCTTCAATATCAGCGGTAACGATAATTTTATCAGTTAATTTAAAACATTTATATTCATCAGATATGCTTTATCATATGCATTTATAACCAAATAAATGATTAAATTTAGTTCAATAATAATTTGAAATAGTTCCAAATATACTTATTTTATTTTCGTTTACGTTTTTCATTAACTTACACTGCGTATAGTATAATAAAGATGCACTGTGTACAAAATACATGTCAAGATACAAACTTTTATGGACAAACGGTAATTTACCATTACTAGATTTTCTGTATATCAGTCTCTGATATACCAGTCGATCGGTAACGGTAACAGTAAGCAATTCTGACTTACCATTAAAAATGATACGGTAACAGTATTTGCCAAACGGTAGTTATTTGTCACAAAAATACAAGAAGGGAGTGGCCTTTTTTGCAATTCCATGACCAGATCATTAGATTACAGATAAATCTGGGTAGTTAGCCTTAGCATAACACCCTTTCCATATAAACCTGAGCATGCCAACCTATTGGAACAAATTTCTATATATCCAACCAAAACCTTCATACACGACGATATACATGCAACATATGTATATACGCACATACATGCACATATACATATGTGTGTGTGATTAGAACGCCTCCTAGGCAATGACATGACAGATTGGAATTCAAATATTTAATGCCGATGAAATCAAAATATCTTTTTCATTCAGCGTTTCAAGTGAACCGTGGCTCATTGAAACAGCATATTTTTGTGTGAAGACTACTCGTCCAACATGGAAGAAATGACAAAGGAAGAGACTGCGTACGCCCAACCCATTGTTATTAGTGTTCAATGTTTTGATATGAGATCAGGACTGGTTACCTTGTCAGGTACATCAATAATGAATGAACCACCGGTTACCTTTCTTTGTAGTAATTGCATTACATATAACGGACAAGGCCACAGAAAAAAGTCCAATACAAGCTACTTGTTTGTCTAGTTGATAATTTATTGGTATTGAGTATACCGACTTATATACATATATATATATATATATATATATATATATATATATATATATATATATATATATATATATATATATATATAAACACACACACACACACATCTCATAATGGTCATGTCCATAACACTACTTTTGAGATATATTGTAGATGAACACTTGCATCTAACTGTACCTTGCAACAGGTTAGGGTCACTTTCAGCATACCCACAATGTTTATGTTTTTCTTGGTGTTTTTTTCAATTGCATTAACAATAATTATTGCAATTATATTAAGAAACATATCAGTCTTGGTACAATACAGTGTGCCCCATTTCTATTACCTGATGCTGGTCACCCTTACACTCTCCACCATGAACGATACAACAATCACTATCTTAGCCACAGCATATATGACATTCAATGTAAGCGTTGAGGGTTACAAAAAGCCATGCATCCATAATAGTTTGAGGGCAATGTTCTTCTGTTCACCTTTTCACTGTCCCCATGCACTCAGTATTTAATACATTTCAACTATTTAATTTTACATTATGGCCCTGTATCATAACTTAAGTGGCTCCTGTGTGTGAATTAAATAATTATAAGCAATGTAAGGGAGGACTCCTAGAAAGAGAACGTCATAAGAATTAGATTTGTAAACTGAAAATGAAGTTTCTTTATTTCTATGATGGATTGTATCTCGAACTGTACAATAAGCGTTAGCTTAAATAGCTAATAAGTTTGTGCTGTTACTTTTTATGTCATGGCTTTTCTTTTGTGCTTGCGGTTCTGAGATGATGAATTTGTGTCTTGTTGAGCTAAACTGACTTTCGTTGTTGATGAGAGTTTGGCGTGCTTCAGTTTCTCGATTTCTTTCAGAGTTAATCTGAGAATTAAGACAATTGATTGCTGCTTCACCAAGTTTGCTGGAGGTTGTTTCAATTCTTTTGTTGAAAGTCAGATCTGAAGCTTTGCTGTGCTTTGAGGTGGTAATTTCAGCTACGCTTAGCTTTTCTTTCAGAGCTTCAAATCTGGTTCTCGAGAGTGGTTTCGTCAGAATATCAGCGATCTGGTAAGTAGAAGGTACGTGATTTACTTCTAATTTTCCTTTTTGTACTAACTCTCTGACGAAATATACGTCAAGTTCCAAGTGCTTTGTTCTTGAGTGTAAAACTGGATTTTCAGTTAATGCTATGGCACTCTTGTTATCACACCACACATTAGCTTTTGAGTTGTTTGAAACCTTTAGTTCACTTAATAAAGATTGAATCCAGATAATTTCTGTTGTTGTACTTGCAACACTACAGTATTCGGCTTCAGTGCTTGATCTGGAAACTGTATTTTGTTTCTTTGCACACCATGATATAGGATTCTTTCCTAAAAATATACAATAACCACTAGTTGACTTTCTGTCATCATAGTCATTTGCCCAGTCTGCATCTGAATAGACGTTGATATGTAGGTTATTGCTTGACTTTAGAACCAGTCCTTGGTTGATTGTACCTTTCAAATATCTAAGGATTCTTTTAACTGCCTTCTAATGATCACTTAGAGGTTGTTGCATGAATTGACTAGCCTTATTAACACTGTATGATATGTCAGGTCTAGTTATAGTGACATATTGAATAGCTCCAATAATACTTCTGTACTGTCTTTCATTGCAAGTAGGTTCTCATTTTTCCTTGCTTAAATGTAGGTTGGTTACCATAGGAGTTGGTAGAGAATTAGCCTTGTCCATGTTTGCCTTTGACAGAATTTCTGCAATATATTTTCTTTGATTTAGTTGAAACACATTGTTTTCAGTTCTACACACTTCTATTCCCAGAAAATATGATAGCTCTCCAAGATCTTTGATAGAGAATTCACTATTTAGTTGGTTTGTGATGCTTCAATTTTAGTTTTGCTGTTGCCAGTGATTATAAAATCATCCATATAAACTAGGACATATGTAACAGTAGTTGTTGTGAATTTTGTGAATAGTGAGTTGTCAGATTTTGTAGGTGTGTAGCCAAGCTTAGACAAAGTTGCCTTTAGTTTGTTGAACCAGACCCTGGGTGCTTGTTTTAACCCATATATTGCCTTGTTTAGTTTGCACACCATTCTTTTTCCAGATTTTTCTTCTAGGCATGGTGGTAGTTCCATGTATATTTCTTCCTGTAAATCACCATTCAAAAAGGCATTATTTACATCTAATTGCTTGATGGTCCAGTTTTTGTACAGAGCTATGGTTAGAACTATTCTGATTGAAGTGGATTTTACAACAGATGAAAATGTCTCTTTGAAATCAATACCACACTGTTGTGAATACCCCTTTGCTACTAACCTAGCTTTGTATTTAGAAACTGTACCATCAGGTTGTCTCTTTATTCTATAGATCCATCTGCACCCAATAATATTTTTATTTTTGGGTGTTAGAACTAAACACCAAGTTTGCTTTTTAATCAAGGCATTTAATTCTTCTTTCATAGCTAACCTCCACTTATCATTTAATGTAGCTTCATAATAAGTAGATGGTTCTTTGTCATTAAACTCAACAGAAAAAGTTTTTGGTTTGAATATACCACTTTTTGCCCTTGTCACCATGTGATGTTGATTTTGCACCTGAGTTTCTTCACTTCTCATCTCTGTCTGATTATTGGTTGAGTTGTCAGTATCACTATTGCCGATACTTTCTTCATGTAGTTCAGTATCATTTCCACTTGTAGTAGTTTCATTCTGATCACCTGATTCAGTACCTGATTGTGTGTGCTGTGGTGAACTTATATTTTGTGTGTGTGTCATGCTGTTGTTAGATTTTGGCACATAAATAATATCATTCACTTGTTCAGAAATATTTGGAATAGAGCACCTAGGATTATAGACCTTACTGGTGGGTTTGTGAACAAGATTTTTGAATGGAAATTTTGTTTCATCAAATATAACGTGTCTGGATATATAAATCTTCCCATTACTATCCATACCTTTGAACCCCTTATGATTGTTAGTATACTCTAAAAATGTACAGGGAGTAGATCTATAATCAAGTTTGTGTCTATTGAATGGTCTGATATAGGGAAAGCACATGTAACGACCCGTGTTTTTGCCCGTCAAATATTTAATTTAATTTATTTATTTTAAATATTATATTGGGAATATTGATGGAATTTAATATTGAATTCGTTATTTAAACGAAGTTCGAACGTTATATATTTATATAATTATAAATCGAGCTTGAAAATGGCGTGCAGTTCGTAAATTTGAATTTTTAACTTCAACTGAGAATACAGGATTCGATATAAGTCGGATTTCTGTGAAACAAGAAACGTTGGAACCGTATTGACGATAATTTTCATATGAAATAGAAAAATCCGGATTTCGTGTTGTTGATAGTAAGTTAGGGCCAAACCAAAATTTGAAAAAAACGTTGTGGAAATCGTTATTAAAATATCGACCTTTAAAATGGCCGTTTTGCAAACGGACTCAGATTTCGATGAAATCAGTTTCATTGGAACCGTATCGCCAACTTATTGTCAGAAAATCAAACTGCATGGCAAACTGATGTTGTATGTGGCCACGGTAGCAGTAAACGCCCGTTCAAATTCTATAACGCGCATTCAAATAAATATAAGGAGTATTTGGGCGTAACTTGAGCAAACAATCGAATTAGGCCGCAGAACCAGTTCCGTTGAGTTCGTATCGTCGATTAGAGTCAGGGTAGATATATAGTTTGTTATTTTTAAAGACCGGCAAATTTGGTGTTCGGAAGGGCAGTGCGGTACGCGTTAAAAATAGCCTACCAGGGCCACAGTCTCAGAATGCGACGAAACTAATGCCGTTGGGTTCGTATCGAAAAGTTATTGTCAGTGTTCGCAGTTTCAAGTTGATTTGACTTATCTGGTGATCGTGAAAAATTAAAAAGCGTGTTTATTTCTGGTTTCATAAAGGAATTTTTTTTAAATGACCTCGGATTTCGACGAAACTTGTCTTATTAGATCCGGAATATCTTTTTACACTAAGATTAGCCATTTTATCAGAAAACAAAAATCGTTTGTAGTGGTTTATAACGAAATTTCTCACGATGAAGTGTGGTACATTATTATACCGCTCCTTCACTGTAGCTTCTTGCGTCTACATTTTCAATCCCACATTTTCAATGCCTTGCTGCCAATTTTACTTTGCCGTGACTACCAATCCATTTCAAACCGTGGCACCCAAGTTTCGTACCCTTAAGTCCTTCCAACACTGTACAACAAGGACAAAAGCAATAGCTACTCTACGTATTAATCTGCAAACCTATCTCCCTCAACTCCTTGGCCTCCACGAAATTCACACATATAAAGGACTGGCCCTCTCGTTCATTTTTTTTCACGGCTGAAATCTTCCAGCAACCTCCTCTATTTTCCTCCAAAGTAACAACTTGAATCATAATGTTTTCAACGACCAAGATGAAGAGCTAGACTAGCTCGTTAACTTGGACGGTGGCGATCGGCTATCATTGGCCGAGGAGGGTGGAAATGGTCACCGAAGTAGCTGTGCTCGCAGTCCAACTGTAGGCGACGAGACGACCTGGAATCATCGAGCTTGAAGGCGGTGGTCGAGCAAGGTGAGGCGGTTGACTTGGTAACATCAGATCTGGGGTTGGAAGTCGCGGGTTTTGTGGATGAACTGGAAGCGAATGGTGGAGTTAGAGGGAACGAGACTTAAGTAGAAGGCGGAGGGGACTGTGAGGCGCTTCGGTTGGGGCTGGTGGACGGTGGTCCGGTGGGCCATCGAAGCCGCGGCAGTGGGAAGAAAGGACGCAAGGCAACGAAGGGCTCGACAAAGATGGAAACAGTATTCATGGAAGACGGTGGAGGATTGGTGAAGTTTTAGTCCATCCGTGATTCTGGAGTTATCGGCTTGGAAACAAATGAAGATGAAGAGCAGCTGTAACAAGCGAGGATAGCAAAGCACGTTAAAACATATCGGTCTGGATATCTTTAACCTAAAACTAATTAAACCAATATTAATTTATTTAATTAAAGGGAATTAATTAGTTAATCATAATAATCATATATTATGATTGTACAGGGACTTCGAGAAAGGGCGCTGACAGTAAACGAACGGAGCAAAACAATGCCAGATGGAATTCAAAATTGGATCGGTTTTGACAAGTATACGGTCACGTTAACTTACAATTTAAGCCATCATCAACAATTTTAAATTGCCTAATCTAAGAGTACAGTGAACGTAATTAAGATTTTTGTTTTAGAATTTTAGTAATGTTATTTTAAAAAGTAACTAGCGGTAAAATTTACGATGCATATTTGTGTTACCAGCATGGAATGAAGCAAGTGGTGTCCGGTTTCATATCGACGAACACAAATATTTCGAAGTTGTTTTGAACGCATTTGGAATCAACCGAAACCAACTGTCTTCTAGGAAAATCGATACAAGGTGAGTTAAACTCACTCACTTTTTCCCATTTATATTTTATATAAATTGGGGTTTTTATTTTGTGTGCTCTACTTGCTGATGGTTGCCTGTTTGCTAGTTACACATTTGTTTGTTGATTTAATTGATGAAATTAAACTGTGTTTAATTTCAGTGAAATACCAAATCGTTATTTTTAACGATTGGTTCCAATAAAGGTAACTCACCTTGGTTGGTCACGTTTATTTATAAACGTGTTTAAATGGTTGAATTGTTTTGAATTGCTTGTGGTTGATGTTAAATGGTCGTCATTCATTTCAGTTAAACAAAACTGAATGGTCTGATTTGAGATAACCATTTGAATACAGGGAAGAACAGGTTGGAGGGATCCAACCGAATTCCTCAAATATATTATTTATTTTCATATTATCATATATGAATTGTCCTGTTTGGGGTGATTGATTTGATGGTTGATTATTGAATGTTCAACATTTGTTAGTTTAACCCAATGGGTGATATTGGTTGGGTATTTGGCAGCGTATGGCCTAGAAAATCAATCGTTTTGATTCACCGTCAGGTGAGTCGATAGAGATAAAGTTATAAAATTTATTTTATAACTAAAAATAGTTTTTGAAAGGGATTATTTTGAATAAAAGTTTTAAAAGGGAATTAAATGAATATTTTATTTATTTAAGGCTTTGATTGGTTAATGATTTATTTGGTAATGTAAATGCTGATGTTAATCAGATTTATAAGAAAAAGAATAAATCGAATGGTTAAACTTTGATAATTGTTTTGTAAAGAAAACAATTAATGGAATCATTTAAATTAATTATATTTTTAATTAATTTAAAATGAGGATTAATTAGAATCGGTTAATGAGATAATCGAGTTTTGAGATAATTAAATCGAGCCGTTTGAATTAAAGTTGATTATCAAATAAATGTGTTTTGATTAAAATAGTTAGATAAATATTGTTTAAATTTAAATAAGGTTTTTAAAAGGGATTTACTATTTATTTTAGCTAATAAAGGAATTAACTATTTTACAATAGATAATGATTAAAGAAAAGGATTATCCTGATTAATAGTGGTTTAAGAAATTAGTTGTAATTGAATAAATGTAAAAAGTGATCGATGATTAAATGGAATCAAATTAAATGGTGAAAGGAGTTTATAAACAGCTATTACGTTTAAACCCGAGATTTTATAACGAAGTTATAAAAAGGTTTTTAAGCAAGTACGATTTCTTAAATTAAACTTGAATAAGTAAAAGGAGGAAAAGGGTGAAAGGGTTATAATACATCAGAATTAGATAAAAGAAGTTGGGGTGTTATATCGTTAATTTTAAATTAACGTTACTCAAGGTTGTGGTCAAGTAAAAAGGGGAGAATTCAAATAAGGTTTCCAAAGTGGAAATGGTCGAATAGATTTGAAAGGAGATTGGTAAAAGTGAATTTGGGTAAAAAAATGGGTCGTAGGGTTGTATAACCGAATACGAGTTATAATGGAAATTGTTTTGAGATTGGAATGGTATATTGGTTTGATTACAACTTATATTTGTCTGAGGATATGAACGTTGTTGATCAAGGTCTGAGAGGTAATTAAAATACCCCAACTTGAATGACATCAGGATTATCTGAGGATAATATTAGTTGGTAATAGTAAAAGAGGTTGGTGATAGTTCATTATTTCCATTAGTGAAATAATGCAACGTTTGGTGAAATTTGATGAATATATAACGAGAGATCCGAAGAAAGGAAATGTAAAGTTTAGTTTTATTTTTAAATATTAGTTAATAATCCAAGAATGGAATAAATGATATTGCGTAACGTTGTTTACGAATAATAACCTGAAGGGATTCCTCAAGTTTAAATGGTAAAGAATGATGTAACATGTGTTTGAAAGGAGAATTAAGAGTAAATTGAATATGGTTATTTTACTAAGTATTATAAAGAATTGGTTTTTGAGAACGTTAATATATAAGAATCAAGTATCATATTTTTAAAATGTTAAACGAACTAGAAGTTTTAATTAAGCTGAAGTGAATCAATTTGTTTTAATAAAAAAGGCCAAGTGAAGCTGAATACTAGACCAGTGAACTCATTGGAGTGTCATGATTGAAACACTGTTTATTTTGATAGTAAAATCACTGACTATCAAACCCGCCCAATACGATTGTTGGTATGGAAAGACCAGGATCGAATTTATATTTGAAAACCATTCCGACCAAAAAATATGTGAAGATCTCAGAAGATGGTCGAGATGGAGCATTGAAGACCGTGGATTTTCATAAACGGAAGAACCACTAATATTCTCTGCCTGGCAAGCAAAGATAAGTTGTGATTCTGTCGTGGTTGGAATCTATGGGTTGCAAGGACTTCTCGCTACTGATCCATGGGGTGATTCCTATATTGGATGCAGTAGGAGAGTGCCTTCGGTTCATCCTGTTCCTGGATGACTTGTATGGACGAGTGTCTGACAGAGTATTTCCACAGGATCACATACGTTGATTTCTTCAAACGTACGATAGTTGTTGGCGGGGAGTTGCCGTTCTCTTAGCTTCCAGCTAGAGTATTTTTGGGGACGTCAATTAGTGATATCTGACGGATCTGACGATGTGGCATTCAAAGTGAATGGTGACCAGATGATCAGAAGTTAATTCTGGCCTCAAGCCTCATCAACCGAGAAATGACAAAAATCGGGCAGGCAGCATGGCTATGTGGGTCGCTCCCATTAGGGTGTATAATCACCTATCTAGAGGAAGTCCTATTTGTTTCTTAAATCTATGTTTCGATGCTGTCCCTTATCGGGAGACGGTTGCTGATCCCAACCGTCGGTGATATACATTCGATACACTCAAGCGAAATGAGTGGTCGGTCATGTGAGGGCCGGGTTGCAAGACGTTCTTGTTGAACCCAGTGTATTCGTCTCTAGAGATACACTATCGGCAGGTGGTCCCATACCTTGTCAAGGTCGGAATCCAATCTCCAATAAGCGCCTGCGGATTTTGATTGTATACTATATATGTGGAGCGTGAGATGCAAGCGTTCCACTAGATTGTTATTTACTTGTATTTAGACATTATTATAATATCAGAAAAAGATATTGGTTTCAAAACTGGTTTGGTTTATCGTAAGGTAAAAATCGTCCGTGTTTATGTGTGGATTTGGTCTTACGATTATCCTTTTCTTTTGAAAAGATTTTGAACTTTAAAATCATGATTGGATGATTTACCCTTATACTGTGCGAGCTTATCTCACACTGGTTCACCAGACTGACCCGGTGTTTTGTAAATGCTCGGGTTAGCCCGGAGTGTACAGGTTCAGGTTATCAAATGCCGTGAAGTCCGGAGACGAGCTGGAAGAGTCCAGACGTATGATATTATATAGCTACTATTCCGCTGCGTGGTATATGGGAACAGGTTATTATAACTGTCCCACTGTAAGTATTCCTAAAGTTCTCAATAAAGATTTATTTCTGTATTATATTTTGTTCCGCTGCGATGTGAGACTCTGTGTTGTGTTTCTTCTTCTTCTTCTTCTATTCTTATATTTCTTTCTTTCTTATCTCACCCTCTAAATTCTTTCTAATAACTATCCAGTGTTTCGGTGCTTGGAGGATCGGCATGAGTTACAGTAAACGTATTTATGTCGATTTTCGAGGCCAGAAATCCCTGGGTCGTTACAGTGGTATCAGAGCAGAAGGTTAAGTGATTACCTTGGCTCTGTGGCGTGACTCAGTAGAGATGGGGTTAGCAATACCCTAAATTGAGTTGAGTGTATATATACGAGTGAACGTACTTGTAGATTTTATAAAATTTGTTTTATATTGTGGAGATTTATTGGTTGAGTTGTTTATGAGTTCTGGTCGATCAGTTTGATCCACTGTATCGATAGGGGTTTCTAAACACTCAAGTACGGTAAACCGACACAGTATGTTTTGAAAGAGGGTAAATGAAATAATTTACCCAAATTATATTTTGATATAAAGAAATTATATATATTATAATATATTGGATGTGTTGTTTGTTATTATAATCGAATGAGATTATAAGAAAAGTAAAATGGGTATGAAAATAACCAATCAGAATTCATATGGATATAATATATGAAATCAGATAAATTAAGTCTGAAATAAAAATTAGAATTGGAATTAAATTCCTAAAAGTGGAAAAGGGGTTTGCAAATGAACTTGGATTGGATATATGAGAATTTTAAGATACTGGGAGATTTTAAATTGGTTTACAAGCATCGTGAATGATATTTTGAAATAGATTTCAAAATGGAGGTGTTTAAATATGATTTTGAATGGTTATATAGTACTGAACTCACTTTGATAGCTGGGAAATAACTCTGATGATGCTGGCCACATCATCAGTGTTCATTTCCGAGTTTTATGTGACGGATTACTACCAAAAATCTTGTTTTGAATTGCTTTGAGAAAAACAAGTTGTTTTGAATCCTGAAAAGGAATATTTGACTTTTGAAAGAGCTACTGTTTAAAAACTCCCAGGGGAATTGTTTGAACAAAAACAAAAATTTAAAAGAAATTTGTGAAAGAAAATATGAATTGAATTGAAACCAATTAACTGGAAATTGAATCGGGATATAATCTATCAAGTAGAATCAGATTTTGAATTGGGAGACAGGAATCTGAAATGGTGGTGGACTGGTGAGTTAAAAGTCGAAATTGATAATGGATGGAAATTGAGTTAAGAATGAGATTCGGCTTGGATGCGTGAAGGATTTGATTTTGAGGATAAAATTGGAATTTTGTTTGGGAATGCATTTGCATATGCTGACAGGGCAACAGATGGAAAGGACATAATGATATGCCCGACAAAAAGGTACACGTTTATTTTTATATGGGTTGGTGATTTATGAGCCTATTTGGCAAGCCGCTTGGCTGTTTTATTTTCTTTTGGAATGGAGAAGGCCTAGAAAGGCAAGTTGGAGTTGTACCGATTAAGCCGTACAGAGGAGGTGCTGGCGAAATTTTTCGGAAATTTAAGGTGTTAGAAAATTTTCGATATTTTTGAAATTATTATATACGGTAATAAATCGGGTTTTGATTTAAAGTAAATTTGGATTTGGAATTTAACGGGATTTGTAACGTTCTTTCTTACCTTGGCAATTTCGAGGACGAAATTATTTTAAGGGGGGAAGAATGTAACGACCCGTATTTTTGCCCGTCAAATATTTAATTTAATTTATTTATTTTAAATATTATATTGGGAATATTGATGGAATTTAATATTGAATTCGTTATTTAAACGAAGTTCGAACGTTATATATTTATATAATTATAAATCGAGCTTGATAATGGCGTGCAGTTCGTAAATTTGAATTTTTAACTTCAACTGAGAATACAGGATTCGATATAAGTCGGATTTCTGTGAAACAAGAAACGTTGGAACCGTATTGACGATAATTTTCATATGAAAGAGAAAAATCCAGATTTCGTGTTGTTGATAGTAAGTTAGGGCCAAACCAAGATTTGAAAAAAAAACGCTGTGGAAATCGTTATTAAAATATCGACCTTTAAAATGGTCGTTTTGCAAACGGACTCAGATTTCGATGAAATTAGTTTCATTGGAACCGTATCGCCAATTTATTGTCAGAAAATTAAACTACATGGAAAACTGATGTTGTATGTGGCCACGGTAGCAGTAAACGCCCGTTCAAATTCTATAACGCGCATTCAAATAAATATAAGGAGTATTTGGGCGTAACTTGAGCAGACAATCGAATTAGGCCGCAGAACCAGTTCCGTTGAGTTCGTATCGTCGATTAGAGTCAGGGTAGATATATAGTTTGTTATTTTTAAAGACTGGCAAATTTGGTGTTCGGAAGGGCAGTGCGGTACGCGTTAAAAATAGCCTACCGGGGCCACAGTCTCAGAATGCGACGAAACTAATGCCGTTGGGTTCGTATCGAAAAGTTATTGTCAGTGTTCGCAGTTTCAAGTTGATTTGACTTATCTGGTGATCGTGAAAAATTAAAAAGCGTGTTTATTTCTGGTTTCACAAAGGAATTTTTTTCAAATGACCTCGGATTTCGACGAAACTTGTCTCATTGGATCCGGAATATCTTTTTACACTAAGATTAGCCATTTTATCAGAAAACAAAAATTGTTTGTAGTGGTTTATAACGAAATTTCTCACGATGAAGTGTGGTACATTATTATACCACTCCTTCACTGTAGCTTCTTGCGTCTACATTTTCAATCCCACATTTTCAATGCCTTGCTGCCAATTTTACTTTGCCGTGACTACCAATCCATTTCAAACCGTGGCACCCAAGTTTCGTACCCTTAAGTCCTTCCAACACTGTACAACAAGGACAAAAGCAATAGCTACTCTACGTATTAATCTGCAAACCTATCTCCCTTAACTCCTTGGCCTCCACGAAATTCACACATATAAAGGACTGGCCCTCTCGTTCATTTTTTTTCACGGCTGAAATCTTCCAGCAACCTTCTCTATTTTCCTCCAAAGTAACAACTTGAATCATAATGTTTTCAACGACCAAGATGAAGAGCTAGACTAGCTCGTTAACTTGGACGGTGGCGATCGGCTATCGTTGGCCGAGGAGGGTGGAAATGCTCACCGAAGTAGCTGTGCTCGCAGTCCAACTGTAGGCGACGGGACGACCTGGAATCATCGAGCTTGAAGGCGGTGGTCGAGCAAGGTGAGGCGGTTGACTTGGTAACATCAGATCTGGGGTTGGAAGTCGTGGGTTTTGTGGATGAACTGGAAGCGAATGGTGGAGTTAGAGGGAGCGAGACTTGAGTGGAAGGCGGAGGGGACTGTGAGGCGCTTCGGTTGGGGCTGGTGGACGGTGGTCCGGTGGGCCATCGAAGCCGCGGCAGTGGGAAGAAAGGACGCAAGGCAACGAAGGGCTCGACAAAGATGGAAACAGTATTCATGGAAGACGGTGGAGGATTGATGAAGTTTTAGTCCATCCGTGATTCTGGAGTTATCGGCTTGGAAACAAATGAAGATGAAGAGCAGTTGTAACAAGCGAGGATAGCAAAGCACGTTAAAACATATTGGTCTGGATATCTTTAACCTAAAACTAATTAAACCAGTATTAATTTATTTAATCAAAGGGAATTAATTAGTTAATCATAATAATCATATATTATGATTGTACAGGGACTTCGAGAAAGGGCGCTGACAGTAAACGAACGGAGCAAATCAATGCCAGATGGAATTCAAAATTGGATCGGTTTTGACAAGTATACGGTCACGTTAATTTACAATTTAAACCATCATCAACAATTTTAAATTGCCTAATCTAAGAGTACAGTGAACGTAATTAAGATTTTTGTTTTAGAATTTTAGTAATGTTATTTTAAAAAGTAACTAGCGGTAAAATTTACGATGCATATTTGTGTTACCAGCATGGAATGAAGCAAGTGGTGTCCGGTTTCATATCGACGAACACAAATATTTCGAAGTTGTTTTGAACGCATTTGGAATCAACCGAAACCAACTGTCTTCTAGGAAAATCGATACAAGGTGAGTTAAACTCACTCAGTTTTTCCCATTTATATTTTATATAATTTGGGGTTTTTATTTTGTGTGCTCTACTTGCTGATGGTTGCCTGTTTGCTAGTTACACATTTGTTTGTTGATTTAACTGATGAAATTAAACTGTGTTTAATTTCAGTGAAATACCAAATCGTTATTTTTAACGATTGGTTCCAATAAAGGTAACTCACCTTGGTTGGTCACGTTTATTTATAAACGTGTTTAAATGGTTGAATTGTTTTGAATTGCTTGTGGTTGATGTTAAATGGTCGTCATTCATTTCAGTTAAACAAAACTGAATGGTCTGATTTAAGATAACCATTTGAATACAGGGAAGAACAGGTTGGAGGGATCCAACCGGATTCCTCAAATATATTATTTATTTTCATATTTTCATATATGAATTGTCCTGTTTGGGGTGATTGATTTGATGGTTGATTATTGAATGTTCAACATTTGTTAGTTTAACCCAATGGGTGATATTGGTTGGGTATTTGGCAGCGTATGGCCTAGAAAATCAATCGTTTTGATTCACCGTCAGGTGAGTCGATAGAGATAAAGTTATAAAATTTATTTTATAACTGAAAATAGTTTTTGAAAGGGATTATTTTGAATAAAAGTTTTAAAAGGGAATTAAATGAATATTTTATTTATTTAAGACTTTGATTGGTTAATGATTTATTTGGTAATGTAAATGCTGATGTTAATCAGATTTATAAGAAAAAGAATAAATCGAATGGTTAAACTTTGATAATTGTTTTGTAAAGAAAACAATTAATGGAATCATTTAAATTAATTATATTTTTAATTAATTTAAAATGAGGATTAATTAGAATCGGTTAATGAGATAATCGAGTTTTGAGATAATTAAATCGACCCGTTTGAATTAGAGTTGATTATCAAATAAATGTGTTTTGATTAAAATAGTTAGATAAATATTGTTTAAATTTAAATAAGGTTTTTAAAAGGGATTTACTATTTATTTTTGCTAATAAAGGAATTAACTATTTTACAATAGATAATGATTAAAGAAAAGGATTATCCTGATTAATAGTGGTTTAAGAAATTAGTTGTAATTGAATAAATGTAAAAAGTGATCGATGTTGAAATGGAATCAAATTAAATGGTGAAAGGAGTTTATAAACAGCTGTTACGTTTAAACCCGAGATTTTATAACGAAGTTATAAAGAGGTTTTTAAGCAAGTACGATTTCTTAAATTAAACTTGAATAAGTAAAAGGAGGAAAAGGGTGAAAGGGTTATAATACATCAGAATTAGATAAAAGAAGTTGGGGTGTTATATCGTTAATTCTAAATTAACGTTACTCAAGGTTGTGGTCAAGTAAAAAGGGGAGAATTCAAATAAGGTTTCCAAAGTGGAAATGGTCGAATAGATTTGAAAGGAGATTGGTAAAAGTGAATTTGGGTAAAAAAAAATGGGTCGTAGGGTTGTATAACCAAATACGAGTTATAATGGAAATTGTTTTGAGATTGGAATGGTATATTGGTTTGATTACAACTTATATTTGTCTGAGGATATGAACGTTGTTGATCAAGGTCTGAGAGGTAATTAAAATACCCCAACTTGAATGACATCAGGATTATCTGAGGATAATATTAGTTGGTAATAGTATAAGAGGTTGGTGATAGTTCATTATTTCCATTAGTGAAATAATGCAACGTTTGGTGAAATTTGATGAATATATAACGAGAGATCCGAAGAAAGGAAATGTAAAGTTTAGTTTTATTTTTAAATATTAGTTAATAATCCAAGAATGGAATAAACGATATTGCGTAACGTTGTTTACGAATAATAACCTGAAGGGATTCCTCAAGTTTAAATGGTAAAGAATGATGTAACATGTGTTTGAAAGGAGAATTAAGAGTAAATTGAATATGGTTATTTTACTAAGTATTATAAAGAATTGGTTTTTGAGAACGTTAGTATATAAGAATCAAGTATCGTATTTTTAAAATGTTAAACAAATTAGAAGTTTTAATTAAGCTGAAGTGAATCAATTTGTTTTAATAAAAAAGGCCAAGTGAAGCTGAATACTGGACCAGTGAACTCATTGGAGTGTCATGATTGAAACACTGTTTATTTTGATAGTTAAATCACCGACTATCAAACCCGCCCAATACGATTATTGGTATGGAAAGACCGGGATCGAATTTATATTCGAAAACCATTCCGACCAACAAATACGTGAAGATCTCAGAAGATGGTCGAGATGGAGCATTGAAGACCGTGGATTTTCATAAACGGAAGAACCACTAATATTCTCTGCCTGGCAAGCAGAGATAAGTTGTGATTCTGTCGTGGTTGGAATCTACGGGTTGCAAGGACTTCTCGCTACTGATCCATGGGGTGATTCCTATATTGGATGCAGTAGGAGAGTGCCTTCGGTTCATCCTGTTCCTGGATGACTTGTATGGACGAGTGTCTGACAGAGTATTTCCAAAGGATCACGTACGTTGATTTCTTCAAATGTACGATAGTTGTTGGCGGGGAGTTGCCGTTCTCTTAGCTTCCAACTAGAGTATTTTTGGAGACGTCAATTAGTGATATCTGACGGATCTGACGATGTGGCATTCAAAGTGAATGGTGACCAGATGATCAGAAGTTAATTCTGGCCTCAAGCCTCATCAACCGGGAAATGACAAAAATCGGGCAGGCAGCATGGCTATGTGGGTCGCTCCCATTAGGGTGTATAATCACCTATCTAGAGGAAGTCCTATTTGTTTCTTAAATCTATGTTTCGATGCTGTCCCTTATCGGGAGACGGTTGCTGATCCCAACCGTCGGTGATATACATTCGATACACTCAAACGAAATGAGTGGTCGGTCATGTGAGGGCCGGGTTGCAAGACGTTCTTGTTGAACCCAATGTATTCGTCTCTAGAGATACACTATCGGAAGGTGGTCCCATACCTTGTCAAGGTCGGAATCCAATCTCCAATAAGCGCCTGCGGGTTTTGATTGTATACTATATATGTGGAGCGTGAGATGCAAGCGTTTCACTAGATTGTTATTTACTTGTATTTAGACATTATTATAATATCAGAAAAAGATATTGGTTTCAAAACTGTTTTGGGTTATCGTAAGGTAAAAACCGTCCGTGTTTATGTGTGGATTTGGTCTTACGATTATCCTTTTCTTTTGAAAAGATTTTGAACTTTAAAATCATGATTGGATGATTTACCCTTATACTGTGCGAGCTTATCTCACTCTGGTTCACCAGACTGACCCGGTGTTTTGTAAATGCTCGGGTTAGCCCGGAGTGTACAGGTTCAGGTTATCAAATGCCGTGAAGTCCAGAGACGAGCTGGAACCAGACGTATGATATTATATAGCTACTATTCCGCTGCGTGGTATATGGGAACAGGTTATTATAACTGTCCCACTGTAAGTATTCCTAAAGTTCTCAATAAAGATTTATTTCTGTATTATATTTTGTTCCGCTGCGATGTGAGACTCTGTGTTGTGTTTCTTCTTCTTCTTCTTCTATTCTTATATTTCTTTCTTTCTTATCTCACCCTCTAAATTCTTTCTAATAACTATCCAGTGTTTCGGTGCTTGGAGGATCGGCATGAGTTACAGTAAACGTATTTATGTCGATTTTCGAGGCCAGAAATTCCTGGGTCGTTACAGCACAGACACCCAAAAGTCTTTAAATCACTGTAACTTGGTTTTGTTTGAGTTAAGATCTCTATAGGACATTTCATATCTAGTACTTTGGTTGGTAGTCTATTTATCAAATAGACAGCAGTTGCAAAAGCATCTGGCCAGAATTTCAATGGCAATGATGCTTGAGCAAGAAGTGTTAGCCCTGTTTCAACAATATGTCTGTTCTTTCTTTCCATTAAACCATTCTGTTCAGATGTGTAAGGACATGTTAATCTGTGAGTAATGCCCTTTTTATAGAAATACTCTTTCAGTGGTTGAAATTCTTTACCACCATCACTTTGAATAATTTTCACACTATAACCTAATTGATTTTCAGCATTCGCTATGAATTTCATGATAGCATTATAATATCAGACTTTGACTTCAAGAAATATATCCACACATATCTTGAGCATGCATCAATAAATGAAATGTAAAATTTATAACCATAGTCAATATCAATTGGTGCTGGGCCCCAAAGATCAACAGCAATTAATTCTAATGGATTTAAGTACTTTGTTTCAGAATTTGGGAATGGTAATTTGTGGATTTTACCCATTTGGCAGTAAGTACATATAAAATTAGTTGGAATGTCAACAGAAATGCCATCATCATTAAGAATTTTTTTGAACAATTTTAGGACTTGGGTGGCCAAGTTTACAATGCCACATTTCAAAGGTCAAACAGTCACTACTGACATTAGATTCTGAAATATTACAGAAATTATTTTCTAAGTCATTTTTTCTTGAATTTCCAGAACCAAACTTGTACAATCCATTTTGTTCTCTACCCTGCAATAAGATATTTTTCGTCAGCATGTCCCTAACTATACAATACTTAGGGTAAAATTCAAAAGATACTTGATTATCTTTTGCACATTGTGACACACTGATTAAGCTTTTTCTTATATGAGGTGCACACAACAGATTATGTAATAACCCGCAAATTCTGAGCCAGTTTAAAAATTTTTATTTTGGCAATTTTAGCGAATTTTGAATATTTAAAATGAATTATTTTAAATAATATCGACGAAAAATCTATTTTGAATAGAATTCGAACGAATATATTTATATACGTCGTCGTTAGAATATAAATATTTATATATAATTATAAATAGAATTGAAAATGGCGCGGTAGTTCGATAATTCGATTTCAAACTTCAATTGAATGTACCGGGTGCAAAACAATCCGGATTTTAGTGAAACCAAAAACATTTGGATCTATTTGATAATATCTTTCCAATGAATCCGAATAATCAAGATTTCATATCGAGAATCAAAAGATATGTCCAGTTGAAAATTCTGAATAGTCGCTATGGAATTCAGGCCCTTAAAAATGGACATTTTGCAAACGACCTCGGATTTCGACGAAACCAGTTTTGTTGGGTCCGAGATGTCAAATTATTGCTAGGTTTCAAATTTCATAATTTTTCGAATCAATATGTGAGCGTGGCAAAGGAAAACGTGTTTTGACCATTTCAGTTGATTTTAATCGACTGGAAATTGGCCATTTTTCCAACGGTCTCAGAATTCGACGAAACTAGTTTTGTTAGGACCGTATCGTCAATACGAAGCTAGAAAATATTTTTCTGGAATTTTTCTAGTTAGTATGTGACCCCAGTAATTTGAAATGTACGTTTAAAATTCAATATAGTGATTTAAATGTAAATTTAACGAAAACTGATTGTAACAGCCGAATCAGCTTACGATACATATCCCATTGTGTTCGAAATGGGGGTGAAACGCTATGGGCGACAGTCGGTGGGCCTCGTTTCGAAGTCGAATAAAAAGTCAACTCTAAAGAGAAAATAAATTAAAATAAAATTAAATATTAATAACCTTTTTCATTTAAACCCCCCCCCCCCCCCCCCGATTCATATCAGAACAAATCACAAATGAAAAAAAAAAAAAGAAGAAGAAGAAGAGGACGGGGGGTGGAGCGGCTTCCTCCACCGCCGCTACCACCACCGAGCATCCAGCGAGACCCCCGCCCCCCCCCCCCAAGCGGCGCCGACTACCGCGATACCCCCCCTCCCCACCTCGACGACGCGACACCACAACCCCCCTGGACCCAAAAACCCGACGCGACACCACAGCCTCACCCCCCTGGCCCCACCCTCGCCTGCTGCGACCCCCTCCCCTCTTTTCCCCTTCAAATTGGAGCCGTGACCCCCCTCTAGCCCGCTGCCCAGCCGCCTCGGGCCCACCTCCGACCATCGGCGACAACCCCGATGCCCCAGCAACCTCCCGGACGATCTGCGCCAACCAGTGTTGGTCTGAATCCCCTCCTCTCCGTTTGAAACCGATGTAAGTTTTAAATTCAAGTTTTATTTATTTTTCTTAATTTAAAAACTGAATTTTATTCGACAGGAAAAGTTAAAAATATAATTTTTATTATATAGAGATGTTAAAGGTATGATCTTTATATTTTTAAAGTAATAAAAATATGATTTTTATATTTTTAAAATATTAAAAATATAGTCTTTACTATATAACGATTATAAAAATATGCTTTATATATTTTTAAAGTAGTAAAAATATAATCTTTTACATTGTAGAAAGATAAAGGTAAGATTTTTATATTTTTAAAATAATAAAAATATGATCTTTACTATATAGAAGTAGTGAAAATGTGATTTTTATATTTTTTAAAGAGTTAAAAATATAATTTTTTCATGATAGAATATTAAAAATATCACCTTTATATGTGGAGAAAAATAAAAATGAGATTTTTATAAAGATGAAATCTTTAAATTTGAAAAGGCTAAATCTTTATTTTAGAAAAGGCGAAATCTTTATATGGAAAATAGCGTGATAAAAATATAATTTTTATCTATTTGACATAGTGATAAAAAGTCGATTTTTATATATTGAATAATTGAATGAAAATTCGATTTTTGAATATTTGAAGTGATTGTAAAAATATGACTTTTTAAAATTGAAAGTGAATAAATAAAAATGTGATTTTTATTTCAAAGACAACAAAATATAAAAATGTGTGATTTTTATATATGTAGTGGCTACGGGCAATAAAGATGACGAAGATGCGATAGCGATGAAGATTTCCTGCAAAAGAAGTGCCGTGGAGCTAGGATAGCTATATGTGAGAATTCTCACTCTTCAATTTTATTTCTAGTTATATATATATACTAGGATGCAGACGGTGTTTAGTAGCACCCGACACAATCGTCCACAGACCATGGACTTGTTTGTTTGGCTGTTTAGTGATTAATTGCGATATTGGTTTGAATGTGGTTTGTGGTGTGAAAAATCGAATCGATAAATTGGTTAGGATTAGACGTGCGCCGTTATAAGGCGAAGGAGTAAGGCTAGGTTAGACTCTTACTCCAAATTTTGTGGTTTGCATAACGAAAGTGATTTGATTGATGTGTGAATGGCGTGGGCCTTCACTAGACCGGGGATAAGGCTAGGCCTCGTCCCGTTTCTAGTATCGTGCCGTTATGCCGCCGAAATTTTCTAAAATATGTTAGGAAAATAAAAATATCATTTTTATTGTGTAAATGAACTGAATAGATATTCAAATGTTAAAATAAAATAGTTTGATCGTTAAAAAATATAATTTTTAACGTGAATATGAATATAGTGAATGCGAATAAAATAAAATATTCATTTACAAACCGGACGGTTTGTTTATGTACACCTATTTGACTGATATTGATTGGGTCGATAAATTTTACACATCGCCCAACTGCACAAATAAAATCTGTGTTTGATTGTTTGAAACCCCACACGGGTGTTGGGATGAAATATGAATTCCACTCATCCTGATTAATTAAATATATCGATCGATTGATTGACAGGCTGTATAAGCGTTAGATATCTATATTTGATGCTTATACAGTGTAGTGCACTTTGGTTGATGGTTGATCCTTTTTCAATGTTATTATATACATGTGTTGTATGAAAATCCATATAATTAATTTTATATGGTGATTGATTGGGCCTCATTCCAATTTAGAAGATAAAGAATAATATAAAATAAAGGTTCATGTGTTGACTATACTCATCCGTTGGGATTAGTCATGTGTTGAACGAATTATTTTTATAATAAAAATTTACATCTTTATCAATATAAAATAAAGGTTCATGTGTTGACTATACTCATCCGTTGGGATTAGTCATGTGTTGAACGAATTATTTTTATAATAAAAATTTACATCTTTATCAATATAAAATAAAGGTTCATGTGTTGACTATACTCATCCGTTGGGATTAGTCATGTGTTGAACGAATTATTTTTATAATAAAAATTTACATCTTTATCAATATAAAATAAAGGTTCATGTGTTGACTATACTCATCCGTTGGGATTAGTCATGTGTTGAACGAATTATTTTTATAATAAAAATTTACATCTTTATCAATATAAAATAAAGGTTCATGTGTTGACTATACTCATCCGTTGGGATTAGTCATGTGTTGAACGAATTATTTTTATAATAAAAATTTACATCTTTATCAATATAAAATAAAGGTTCATGTGTTGACTATACTCATCCGTTGGGATTAGTCATGTGTTGAACGAATTATTTTTATAATAAAAATTTACATCTTTATCAATATAAAATAAAGGTTCATGTGTTGACTGTACTCATCCGTTGAGATTAGTCATGTGTTGAACGAAATAATTTAACAAAAGTAGTCACACGTGGACGGTACTCATTCATTGAGATTAGTCGTGTGTTGACGAAAAGAAATATTTGAAAAGAAATATTTGAATAGAAATATTTTGAAATAGAATATTTGAAATAGAATATATAAAGCCGTGTTGATTAGTGATGCGCCATTTTGACGCGAACGATATTTATATCGATTACAAATGAATTGAATATATAACGATTTCGAAATGAATTGAATATATAACGATTTCGAAATGAATTGAATATATAACGATTTCGAAATGAATTGAATATATAACGATTACGAAATGAATTGAATATATAACGATTTCGATTTGAATTGAATATAAAATGATTTCGAAATGAATTGAATATATAACGATTTCGATTTGAATTGAATATAAAACGATTTCGAATTGAATGGAATAGAAAACCAATTTGATTTCAAATTGAATATATAATGAACTTGATTCAAATAGAAAACGAAACGAATTTAATTTGAATAGAAAATGAATTTGAATTGAATTGAATTGAAAACGAATTCAAATTGAATTGAAAGCGAATTGAAATGAATTCAAATTTAATTGAAATTTGAATTGAATAGAAATGAATTTTAAAACGAATTTTTAAAGAAGAATTCAATTTTGCTTTGGATTGAAATAGAAGTTGAAATGGTTCTTGAAACGAATTTAAAACTATTTATATAATTCGTTTTAAATAGAAATCGACGAAATATATATAATATAATATAATGGCCTGAATAGAACGCGCCGCGCCGCGGCAGTTCGTAAATTTCGACCATTTATTTCAAACGGACATTACGGGAGATCCGACCGTCGGATTCTCCTAAAACCGGAACCGTTGGGTTCGTATCGAAAAGAGCTTTCTAAAGAATATTAGAAATTCAAAATCTAACGGTTGGATTTGGAGATACATCCAAATCAAATTCGAAAAAGGTCGCTATAAGTGCAGTTCGATGGCCATTGTTGGAAATCGACTGTACGGGCCTTGATAAAATTATTAAAAATAGTAATAATTTATGTAAAATCATAAGAAATGATTTGGGAAGAATTGGGATGAAAAACTCCATATTTGAAATGATAAAAATAGATTTTTATCGAAATGAACTAGTTTTGAACTAAATTTAAAACCTAATTATTTTTAAATAAATAAATTAGATTAAAAAGGGGTTTTAAATAATCGGGATTTCTAATATATTTGATTGGATTTGAAATGGGTTTATCGTGAACTGTGTTTTAAATAACACTAGTTCTTTAACCCGATAATAAATAGAATGTGATTTGGGTTTGTCGTGAACTGTGTTTTAAATAACACCTAGTTCTTTAACCCAGTAAAAGGAGTTTTAATGAATCTGCAATTAGATTGAAATGTGAATTGATAATCTAAATTATCAAATTTAGAAATTGAGCGAGAATGGAGTATCACCAGTTTTGCTCCAAAGCGATAGTTAAATCTTTAATTAGATTTGAACGTGAAATGGTAATTAATTTTACCGATAACACCGTGGTGTTAGATATGGAGTATTACCAGTTTTGCTTCATGGGATGAATAGGTTGGGATTGGGAAATAAAATAAATAATTACTTCGTTACGGTTCGCTAATCTCGACTAGTTGGGAAAAACCATAATTTGGTTTTAAATGACATCCAAAGGAAGATTACAGGATAAATTTTAAAGAATTTATCTTGGATAAAATTAATGGGAACCTTTCCCTAAGAATGTGGAATTTAGAAACTAGCTGTAGGTTGGCTAAGAAAATGGTTTCCTGGGTATTGATCTGATGTTGGTTTCGGCCTTCGGGGTTAATGTTTGGGAAATTGTTCTCTTGCTAATTTACGGTTAGTGACTAATGAATTGGAATGAGGCGTATGTTGAGTTTGTGTAACATTTGTTTTAATATACGCGGGTTGTTCGGAAAGTCCGGGTTTATACCCATTCTGAATAACCGATTCGACGATAAGTCGAAGATGAAGATGGTGGTCGAAGACCGGAAGTCTTCACATCGTTTGGGTAATTACTAACGATCCTGATTGGGCAGTACACCCAAGAGGATGGAAATAGTTGGTGGTCGTCCAGACGTACTTGGAGATGGATGGAAATGCGAGGAAAGTGCCTCCGGTTCCGTTCAGACCCAGAACGGACTTGTAAATGGATTGTGTGTCTGACACTGGATTTTATTCTGTGTTGATTGATTTCTATTAAATATACATCTGTTTGGCGGCGGAGAATTTATTCTTTTGCTTAACGCCCTTCTCTGAGACGTACGAGCTCAGAGGTTGTATATCGATGGACATCAGCCGCATGGCATGAATTGCCTGTGTGGCATGCTGAGTTGCAGGGATCAAGGCTTCTGTTGAAAAGCAAAGTCTTGTGGTTGATGATCAAAGCACAGCCTACGTGGCAGCTTTGTGTATAACGTGAATTCGCGAGCCTCACACCTCGGTATGAGTTAAAAACGGGATACGGACTGCAGGGAGAGCACGACGTTTCTTTCTAGCTTTGGTGGTGTCAGTGACTTACCAGCCCTGACATTTATATACTTTTCACCTTTGTGGTTGTTGGATGAGGCGCCTCGATTATAGGTCTGTAAGGACCGGGAAACGTGTGTTCAGGCATAATTAATCCTCTAACGTAAGTGAGGACCGGCCCTGAAGCATCCAGGGGTTGCCCAGCTTGCGCAGCCCTGAGGCATTTGCTAGAGTGTCTCGAACGCGGAGAGGAGCTTGCCCCTTGCCTCGACTCATGACGGAAATCCAATTTCCAATACGTGGATTGCGGTTTTAATTGTAGAACTAGTATGGCGACATGATATATGGTACCCATGCCGTCTATGATTTATATTTATGATTGAAATGTTTTGACACTATACACATATTATAGTATCAAATGATTTGTTTTAAACGTACCAAGCATGTTTGGCTATTATAAGGGAAAACCCTATCCTCCGGCTTGCGTTGCATTGTGTGATGGGACCTGGGTCTTATAATAGCTTCATTTTTCAAAAAAGCATTGCGCTGTTTATTCTATGCACTGATATTCTTGGGAGGAAACCCATTCCGTGTTATACGGCGTGGTCCCTTGAATCACTCTCTTTTAAAGTAAAGTTTTAAATAACTGTTTTAGTTCTCACACCAGTCACATGACTGACCTGGAGTTTATTGTTTTAACCTAAACTCTGGGTGCCCCCATTTTCCGCACGGGCAGCTAGTAGTTTTGGTTTTGCAGATTTATATTCACAGGATCCTGGTTTACAGCTGGAATGATATCCGGAAAGCTCTGTATCCGTATATCACCTTCAGTTGTGCTTTATATTATTTTTCCGCTGCTATGTGTTTAAATGTAATTTAAATCTCTGATATTTCTGTGTAATATTTATTCATTTATACTCTGTATATTCTTGTAATCTGATGCATTCTTGTTATATACAATGAAATGTTCTTCTGTTTGTGTTCTGATTTGTCCTGTTCTCAACGTTCAGGGGTTCTGAACGGTCTATATCGGTTTAACGACTGATTCAGATCGAGCGAAATTCCAGGCCGTCACATTTGGTATCAGAGCTTTGGTTTACAGAGCTCGAGAACAAGGCACATTAGAACCATACGAAAGAATTCATCAGATATTGGATTAGTAATATCCAATTAGAATGACTCGTTAGAGATAGGATCAGTAGTATCCTAGAACGAGTGTGAAGAGTATATTTTTCAATTGAAAACAATTTTGTTTTGAAAATTTAAACCATTTTAAACGTATTTGAATATTTATTTATTTTGAATATGGACAATCGAGTATATAAAGATTTTGCATATACGCGTCATGAACGTATATTCGAAGTTTTAATATATTGGATAGATATAGAATCATACTCTAGTGGCCCGAAGATGATTCTAATGATTGACTAGTTGTCATTAGTATTCATGTTCGAGTAACGAAGGTGTGATATCGATATATTTCCATTAGACTGGTGTGAGAACCAAAACTTATATATATAGTTAGAACACATTGTTGTGAATTGGCATCAAAAACATGATTTTTTGTATATGTACCAAATTATGAATTTGAAAACTCTAACCCACTAATTGATTGATGTTTGTGTTGTTTGTTTATTTGTTTGCTAATTTTTAACCATTATGCCTAATATAACCAAATATTGAATTGTATTAAAAATTGGTCGCATTTGCTTGCATATACATATACTTACATTGAACAGGTCATAGCAAGGAGGCTAGAGCCGAAGAATAAAATTTGTTTGCCCGACAAATAGGTACATGTTTACTACATAATTTCCTGTTTTGTTTGGGTGATGATGATTTTGTGAGCCTATTGGCTAGCCGCTTGGCTTTTTCTTTTTCTTTTTGAGATCTGAAGGACCGGGGAAGCTATTTGAAATTCCCCGATGCTCCCGGTGCAGGGGAGGTTATGGCGAAATTTTTCGAAAATTTAGGGTGTTAGCCAAATTTTTGAAATTTTGAAAATTCTCAGAAACTGAAAAGTTGGAGAATGGAAGCCAGATCGAATGTAGAGCTTAATAATCAAACCACTTTCGACTTTGTTCCTTTTCGGGGACGAAAAGTTTTAAGTGGGGGAGATTGTAATAACCCGCAAATTCTGAGCCAGTTTAAAAAATTTTATTTTGGCAATTTTAGCGAATTTTGAATATTTAAAATGAATTATTTTAAATAATATCGACGAAAAATCTATTTTGAATAGAATTCGAACGAATATATTTATATACGTCGTCGTTAGAATATAAATATTTATATATAATTATAAATAGAATTGAAAATGGCGCGGTAGTTCGATAATTCGATTTCAAACTTCAATTGAATGTACTGGGTGCAAAACAATCCGGATTTTAGTGAAACCAAAAACATTAGGATCTATTTGATAATATCTTTCCAATGAATCCGAATAATCAAGATTTCATATCGAGAATCAAAAGATATGTCCAGTTGAAAATTCTGAATAGTCGCTATGGAATTCAGGCCCTTAAAAATGGACATTTTGCAAACGACCTCGGATTTCGACGAAACCAGTTTTGTTGGGTCCGTGATGTCAAATTATTGCTAGGTTTCAAATTTCATAATTTTTCGAATCAATATGTGAGCGTGGCAAAGGAAAACGTGTTTTGACCATTTCAGTTGATTTTAATCGACTGGAAATTGGCCATTTTTCCAACGGTCTCAGAATTCGACGAAACTAGTTTTGTTAGGACCGTATCGTCAATACGAAGCTAGAAAATATTTTTCTGGAATTTTTCTAGTTAGTATGTGACCCCAGTAATTTGAAATGTACGTTTAAAATTCAATATAGTGATTTAAATGTAAATTTAACGAAAACTGATTGTAACAGCCGAATCAGCTTACGATACATATCCCATTGTGTTCGGAATGGGGGTGAAACGCTATGGGCGACAGTCGGTGGGCCTCGTTTCGAAGTCGAATAAAAAGTCAACTCTAAGGAGAAAATAAATTAAAATAAAATTAAATATTAATAACCTTTTTCATTTAAACCCCCCCCCCCCCCCGATTCATATCAGAACAAATCACAAATGAAAAAAAAAAAAAAGAAGAAGAGGACGGGGGGTGGAGCGGCTTCCTCCACCGCCGCTGCCACCACCGAGCATCCAGCGAGACCCCCCCCCCCAAGCGGCGCCGACTACCGCGATACCCCCCCCCCCCACCTCGACGACGCGACACCACAGCCCCCCCTGGACCCAAAAACCCGACGCGACACCACAGCCTCACCCCCGTGGCCCCACCCTCGCCTGCTGCGACCCCCTCCCCTCTTTTCCCCTTCAAATTCGAGCCGTGACCCCCCTCTAGCCCGCTGCCCAGCCGCCTCGGGCCCACCTCCGACCATCGGCGACAACCCCGATGCCCCAGCAACCTCCCGGACGATCTGCGCCAACCAGTGTTGGTCCGAATCCCCTCCTCTCCGTTTGAAACCGAAGTAAGTTTTAAATTCAAGTTTTATTTATTTTTCTTAATTTAAAAACTGAATTTTATTCGATAGGAAAAGTTAAAAATATAATTTTTATTATATAGAGAAGTTAAAGGTATGATCTTTATATTTTTAAAGTAATAAAAATATGATTTTTATATTTTTAAAATATTAAAAATATAGTCTTTACTATATAACGATTATAAAAATATGCTTTATATATTTTTAAAGTAGTAAAAATATAATCTTTTACATTGTAGAAAGATAAAGGTAAGATTTTTATATTTTTAAAATAATAAAAATATGATCTTTACTATATAGAAGTAGTGAAAATGTGATTTTTATATTTTTTAAAGAGTTAAAAATATAATTTTTTCATGATAGAATATTAAAAATATCACCTTTATATGTGGAGAAAAATAAAAATGAGATTTTTATAAAGATGAAATCTTTAAATTTGAAAAGGCTAAATCTTTATTTTAGAAAAGGCGAAATCTTTATATGGAAAATAGCGTGATAAAAATATAATTTTTATCTATTTGACATAGTGATAAAAAGTTGATTTTTATATATTGAATAATTGAATGAAAATTCGATTTTTGAATATTTGAAGTGATTGTAAAAATATGACTTTTTAAAATTGAAAGTGAATAAATAAAAATGTGATTTTTATTTCAAAGACAACAAAATATAAAAATGTGTGATTTTTATATATGTAGTGGCTACGGGCAATAAAGATGACGAAGATGCGATAGCGATGAAGATTTCCTGCAAAAGAAGTGCCGTGAAGCTAGGATAGCTATATGTGAGAATTCTCACTCTTCAATTTTATTTCTAGTTATAAATATATACTAGGATGCAGACGGTGTTTAGTAGCACCCGACACAATCGTTCACAGACCATGGACTTGTTTGTTTGGCTGTTTAGTGATTGATTGCGATATTGGTTTGAATGTGGTTTGTGGTGTGAAAAATCGAATCGATAAATTGGTTAGGATTAGCCGTGCGCCGTTATAAGGCGAAGGAGTAAGGCTAGGTTAGACTCTTACTCCAAATTTTGTGGTTTGCATAACGAAAGTGATTTGATTGATGTGTGAATGGCGTGGGCCTTCACTAGACCGGGGATAAGGCTAGGCCTCGTCCCGTTTCTAGTATCGTGCCATTATGCCGCCGAAATTTTCTAAAATATGTTAGGAAAATAAAAATATCATTTTTATTGTGTAAATGAACTGAATAGATATTCAAATGTTAAAATAAAATAGTTTGATCATTAAAAAATATAATTTTTAACGTGAATATGAATATAGTGAATGCGAATAAAATAAAATATTCATTTACAAACCGGACGGTTTGTTTATGTACACCTATTTGACTGATATTGATTGGGTCGATAAATTTTACACATCGCCCAACTGCACAAATAAAATCTGTGTTTGATTGTTTGAAACCCCACACGGGTGTTGGGATGAAATATGAATTCCACTCATCCTGATTAATTAAATATATCGATCGATTGATTGACAGGCTGTATAAGCGTTAGATATCTATATTTGATGCTTATACAGTGTAGTGCACTTTGGTTGATGGTTGATCCTTTTTCAATGTTATTATATACATGTGTTGTATGAAAATCCATATAATTAATTTTATATGGTGATTGATTGGGCCTCATTCCAATTTAGAAGATAAAGAATAATATAAAATAAAGGTTCATGTGTTGACTATACTCATCCGTTGGGATTAGTCATGTGTTGAACGAATTATTTTTATAATAAAAATTTACATCTTTATCAATATAAAATAAAGGTTCATGTGTTGACTATACTCATCCGTTGGGATTAGTCATGTGTTGAACGAATTATTTTTATAATAAAAATTTACATCTTTATCAATATAAAATAAAGGTTCATGTGTTGACTATACTCATCCGTTGGGATTAGTCATGTGTTGAACGAATTATTTTTATAATAAAAATTTACATCTTTATCAATATAAAATAAAGGTTCATGTGTTGACTATACTCATCCGTTGGGATTAGTCATGTGTTGAACGAATTATTTTTATAATAAAAATTTACATCTTTATCAATATAAAATAAAGGTTCATGTGTTGACTATACTCATCCGTTGGGATTAGTCATGTGTTGAACGAATTATTTTTATAATAAAAATTTACATCTTTATCAATATAAAATAAAGGTTCATGTGTTGACTATACTCATCCGTTGGGATTAGTCATGTGTTGAACGAATTATTTTTATAATAAAAATTTACATCTTTATCAATATAAAATAAAGGTTCATGTGTTGACTGTACTCATCCGTTGAGATTAGTCATGTGTTGAACGAAATAATTTAACAAAAGTAGTCACACGTGGACGGTACTCATTCATTGAGATTAGTCGTGTGTTGACGAAAAGAAATATTTGAAAAGAAATATTTGAATAGAAATATTTTGAAATAGAATATTTGAAATAGAATATATAAAGCCGTGTTGATTAGTGATGCGCCATTTTGACGCGAACGATATTTATATCGATTACAAATGAATTGAATATATAACGATTTCGAAATGAATTGAATATATAACGATTTCGAAATGAATTGAATATATAACGATTTCGAAATGAATTGAATATATAACGATTACGAAATAAATTGAATATATAACGATTTCGATTTGAATTGAATATAAAATGATTTCGAAATGAATTGAATATATAACGATTTCGATTTGAATTGAATATAAAACGATTTCGAATTGAATGGAATAGAAAACCAATTTGATTTCAAATTGAATATATAATGAACTTGATTCAAATAGAAAACGAAACGAATTTAATTTGAATAGAAAATGAATTTGAATTGAATTGAATTGAAAACGAATTCAAATTGAATTGAAAGCGAATTGAAATGAATTCAAATTTAATTGAAATTTGAATTGAATAGAAATTAATTTTAAAACGAATTTTTAAAGAAGAATTCAATTTTGCTTTGGATTGAAATAGAAGTTGAAATGGTTCTTGAAACGAATTTAAAACTATTTATATAATTCGTTTTAAATAGAAATCGACGAAATATATATTATATATATTATATATATAATATAATGGCCTGAATAGAACGCGCCGCGCCGCGGCAGTTCGTAAATTTCGACCATTTATTTCAAACGGACATTACGGGAGATCCGACCGTCGGATTCTCCTAAAACCGGAACCGTTGGGTTCGTATCGAAAAGAGCTTTCTAAAGAATATTAGAAATTCAAAATCTAACGGTTGGATTTGGAGATACGTCCAAATCAAATTCGAAAAAGGTCGCTATAAGTGCAGTTCGATGGCCATTGTTGGAAATCGACTGTACGGGCCTTGATAAAATTATTAAAAATAGTAATAATTTATGTAAAATCATAAGAAATGATTTGGGAAGAATTGGGATGAAAAACTCCATATTTGAAATGATAAAAATAGATTTTTATCGAAATGAACTAGTTTTGAACTAAATTTAAAACCTAATTATTTTTAAAAAAATAAATTAGATTAAAAAGGGGTTTTAAATAATCGGGATTTCTAATATATTTGATTGGATTTGAAATGGGTTTATCGTGAACTGTGTTTTAAATAACACTAGTTCTTTAACCCGATAATAAATAGAATGTGATTTGGGTTTGTCGTGAACTGTGTTTTAAATAACACCTAGTTCTTTAACCCAGTAAAAGGAGTTTTAATGAATCTGCAATTAGATTGAAATGTGAATTGATAATCTAAATTATCAAATTTAGAAATTGAGCGAGAATGGAGTATCACCAGTTTTGCTCCAAAGCGATGGTTAAATCTTTAATTAGATTTGAACGTGAAATGGTAATTAATTTTACCGATAACACCGTGGTGTTAGATATGGAGTATTACCAGTTTTGCTTCATGGGATGAATAGGTTGGGATTGGGAAATAAAATAAATAATTACTTCGTTACGGTTCGCTAATCTCGACTAGTTGGGAAAAACCATAATTTGGTTTTAAATGACATCCAAAGGAAGATTACAGGATAAATTTTAAAGAATTTATCTTGGATAAAATTAATGGGAACCTTCCCCTAAGAATGTGGAATTTAGAAACTAGCTGTAGGTTGGCTAAGAAAATGGTTTCCTGGGTATTGATCTGATGTTGGTTTCGGCCTTCGGGGTTAATGTTTGGGAAATTGTTCTCTTGCTAATTTACGGTTAGTGACTAATGAATTGGAATGAGGCGTATGTTGAGTTTGTGTAACATTTGTTTTAATATACGCGGGTTGTTCGGAAAGTCCGGGTTTATACCCATTCTGAATAACCGATTCGACGATAAGTCGAAGATGAAGACGGTGGTCGAAGACCGGAAGTCTTCACATCGTTTGGGTAATTACTAACGATCCTGATTGGGCAGTACACCCAAGAGGATGGAAATAGTTGGTGGTCGTCCAGACGTACTTGGAGATGGATGGAAATGCGAGGAAAGTGCCTCCGGTTCCGTTCAGACCCAGAACCGACTTGTAAATGGATTGTGTGTCTGACACTGGATTTTATTCTGTGTTGATTGATTTCTATTAAATATACATCTGTTTGGCGGCGGAGAATTTATTCTTTTGCTTAACGCCCTTCTCTGAGACGTACGAGCTCAGAGGTTGTATATCGATGGACATCAGTCGCATGGCATGAATTGCCTGTGTGGCATGTTGAGTTGCAGGGATCAAGGCTTCTGTTGAAAAGCAAAGTCTTGTGGTTGATGATCAAAGCACAGCCTACGTGGCAGCTTTGTGTATAACGTGAATTCGCGAGCCTCACACCTCGGTATGAGTTAAAAACGGGATACGGACTGCAGGGAGAGCACGACGTTTCTTTCTAGCTTTGGTGGTGTCAGTGACTTACCAGCCCTGACATTTATATACTTTTCACCTTTGTGGTTGTTGGATGAGGCGCCTCGATTATAGGTCTGTAAGGAACGGGAAACGTGTGTTCAGGCATAATTAATCCTCTAACGTAAGTGAGGACCGGCCCTGAAGCATCCAGGGGTTGCCCAGCTTGCGCAGCCCTGAGGCATTTGCTAGAGTGTCTCGAACGCGGAGAGGAGCTTGCCCCTTGCCTCGACTCATGACGGAAATCCAATTTCCAATACGTGGATTGCGGTTTTAATTGTAGAACTAGTATGGCGACATGATATATGGTACCCATGCCGTCTATGATTTATATTTATGATTGAAATGTTTTGACACTATACACATATTATAGTATCAAATGATTTGTTTTAAACGTACCAAGCAAGTTTGGCTATTATAAGGGAAAACCCTATCCTCCGGCTTGCGTTGCATTGTGTGATGGGACCTGGGTCTTATAATAGCTTCATTTTTCAAAAAAGCATTGCGCTGTTTATTATATGCACTGATATTCTTGGGAGGAAACCCGTTCTGTGTTATACGGCGTGGTCCCTTGAATCACTCTCTTTTAAAGTAAAGTTTTAAATAACTGTTTTAGTTCTCACACCAGTCACATGACTGACCTGGAGTTTATTGTTTTAACCTAAACTCTGGGTGCCCCCATTTTCCGCACGGGCAGCTAGTAGTTTTGGTTTTGCAGATTTATATTCACAGGATCCTGGTTTACAGCTGGAATGATATCCGGAAAGCTCTGTATCTGTATATCACCTTCAGTTGTGCTTTATATTATTTTTCCGCTGCTATGTGTTTAAATGTAATTTAAATCTCTGATATTTCTGTGTAATATTTATTCATTTATACTCTGTATATTCTTGTAATCTGATGCATTGTTGTTATATACAATGAAATGTTCTTCTGTTTGTGTTCTGATTTGTCCTGTTCTCAACGTTCAGGGGTTTCGAACGGTCTATATCGGTTTAACGACTGGTTCAGATCGAGCGAAATTCCAGGCCGTCACAGATTATTTAGATAAGGTTGTTTGGCTCCCTTAATACTAGCATTTCCAGTGTGTGAAATGATTATAGAATTACCATTACCCATAATCAAAGATTTTTTACCTTTGTATTCACGGTTGCCAAGATTCAAGTTGCTTAAACTGTTAGTGACATGATGAGTTGCCCCTGAATCTGGAAACCATGCATCATCTTGTATTCATCAATTGTAGCCACATTTGAGGTAGAGTCTTGACTGTTTTTGCTGTCAGCTTGACTGTTGACCATATTGACATTTGGATTGTTGTTTCTGTTATTATTATTGCTCTGCTGATTGACATTGAAACTGTTATTGAATCTAAAATAACATCTGTTGGCTGTGTGACCAATTTTATCACAAATTTGGCACTTTGGTCTGTTATTGGGGTTCCATTGCCAGATCTTCCACGTCCTCTGCCTGATTGACCTCCTCTCTGGTAAGAATTTTGACCTCTTGCATTATTGTTTTGTTGATTCTTCTCTTTACCAGTTGTTGTATAGTTGACTGAGGCATCTGTTTTTTGATCTTTCTTTCCTAAGAATCTGCCTTCATGTGCTAAAAGCATAGAATACACACTTTGTAATGATGGTGTGGGTTCAATTGATGTGATGAATGCAATTACAGACTCATATTCATCTTCAAGTCCTTTAACTATATATAGTACTTGTTCTTTTTCCTCAATTCTATTGCCTGTACACGCCAGTTGGTCACATAGATTCTTTACCTTCATTAGATAATCATTCATGCTAGAATTGCCCTTCTTTATAGGTTGTAATTGTTTTTGTAGTGCAAAACTCTGGCGATGATTGGCTAGTAAATGATCTATCCAAAGCAGTCCATATGTCATGTGCATTTTTGATTCCGATCAGTTGTGGCATGAGAGATGGCCCCACTGTTGACATTAGCCACGCACTTACAAGATTATCTTGCCTTTGATATGTAGTGAATTCTTGATTAACCACAAGATTGTTATCTTTGTCTATATTGAATTTTGTTGGTATAGTTTTTGTACCATAAAGATAATCTAGAAGACCGTAACCTTTTGCAATTGTTTCAACTTGCAATTTCCACAGAAGATAGTTGGATTCATCCGGTTATATTGAGATTATATTGCTCTATGGCTTTGTAATGGCCTTGATGAAATCTTCAGTGCTTTCGCTATTGGTTTGATTTGATCTTGTTGATGATCTCGGTGACGTTGGTGGTGGATCAATTCCAGCCATAACTCACTAATGACAGAAGATGGATTACAACTTGCGAGAAAGGAGGTAAGTATTTCAAGAAGCTCTGGTTCTTGAATTGAAATGTCTAGTTGAATCCTTTAATTGATTGCAAAAGCAACCAGAAATGCCAAGGTGATGATTTCTTGATGTTTTGCTTTGATTTCTTTTCTGATTAATTTTCTTGGAAGGCTTTTGCTATCAGTTTTCTTTTCCGATTGACTTTCTTGGAAGGCTTTTGCTATCAGTTGAATGTTTTCACCAGACTTTTCGATCGGATTGGAGATTTTTTTGAAATGATTTGCCGCTAAGCTAGTGATGGTGAAAACTGTTGCAACCACTCGATGGTGAGGCACTGTTTTTCCAATCACGGCCTCAACCCTCAAATGATGAGATTGATTCAAATCTCTGATGAGGGGTACCCAAATGATGATACTACTCTGATGGGTGATCTATCTTTTGATAGATTTAGTAGAGGCACTATTTGAATTATTAGAATCTTGATGCAGTTAATAGATTGGCTCTGATACCAAATGAGATTTGTAAACTGAAAATGAAGTTTCTTTATTTCTGTGATGGATTGTATCTCGAACTGTACAATAAGCGTTAGCTTAAATAGCTAATAAGTTTGGGCCTGAAATAAAAGATACAGCTTGGGCTTAGCCCACAAAGTATTGATATAACGGGGTACTCATGTATTACTTAATACATTCCATATCATCGTTTGAAACATAACTTAATTTACCATTTTATATATTGGCTGTGCTTTCCTTAGTTACGTCAAAAGGCATATAAACATATATAATAATCATTTGCAAGAAAGTTTAAAACTACAAGGAGACTATTTTGAAAAGAAAAAAAAAGGCAGCAAATACATTAATTAGTTAAGAAATTCTTGTTTATGACTTATATATTTACATCTTTTACAGCTAAATATTACCAAGTTTTTACTAATCTATGATTCTATACAATGATGTCCACTCAAAAAACCACAAAATAATAACCTTTAAATTTTTTTAGTGGTAAAAATAAGTAGTTGTTCCCGATTCCGAATGAACTTTAGTGGGTGGGATAGGTCTTATCTTTATAGGCTTGTGGAAATAAAGCAAAGGCCTTGCAGCTTCGTAGATAAATTGATGATTTGATATATGACTATATATGAAAAGGGAAAATAGTTTCTTTATACCATAGATGCATCATTCTCACATGCAATATATAACAAAGTGCATCAAAGATTTCCCCATGCTTCAACCACATGCTAAAGCGGAATTTTACAAGAAAGCAAGTCGAATAAGTTAGCTAATCTGCATCGTTTAGGCTTTTGAATGTGCAAACTTTATTAATCAAATGTAACTTGTACATAATCTGAAGAAATTATATTGCCCAAGAAATCAAATTTAGTCTTTGTTACTCATTAAGTCATTACTTGACGATCCATTGCAGCAATTTAACAATCAAGAGATGCACATGCCATCTACATTAACATCATAAATTAATTATTTATCATTTTACTGGTGGTTAATTTGTTAAAAAAAAAAAAAGGTTACCGCTATATAGCGGAGTTAAACTTCCATTAACTTATGATTAGAAAGTATAGCTAACCATAACTAAACCAATAAGGAGGAGGAACTGTAAATAACTCATAATTAGAAGGTAGATAGTATAATCTGATAATCAGATCAACTCCAGGGTTGAGAGATTGAGGTGGTTTTATACAGAATAAAAAGAATTAAAAAAGCCAGCTACCAGCTCAGTTGACATGGCCGAGTTGGTCTAAGGCGCCAGATTAAGGTTCTGGTCCGAAAGGGCGTGGGTTCGAATCCCACTGTCAACAGTCGTTTTTGTTATTTATTTTTTTAAACTTTTTTTTTTTTTTTTTTTTTTTTTACACATTTCCTCCTCCATGGTGTTTTTCCCTACGTTCTTTTCCGTATTCTGCTTTCTGCCCTCCTGCTCCACAGGCACCTACCTCGTATTCACAGTTTAAAACATTTACTTATTTTCTTCTCTTTTTCACTACCCCACTAGCTTACGTTATGCCTCTACACCTCCCATTTCCATCACCACATTATGCTTCCAGCAACTTTATCCTACTCCCTTTCCAGCTTTGTTCCCCTCTCTACATCCTGCATTCTAACTCTCAAGCTTTAAGCTACATCATCAACCATGAACATAAAATGAATGTACAACACAGACAACAAAAAGGTAAAATCAATTAGACTTAGAGCTACAATCCAATCCAACACTACTCATATTGGAGTACACAAACTCCAACTTACACGACAAAGGAGTCCAAAACTTAGCACTCAAGAAAATCCCAACCCTCCATCGCGTCCTCGCATGCCCATCCAATTCAAACACCACCCTATCCCTCCTCAAAAAGGCATCCATCGCTCTCTTCCCTCCTTCATCCAAAGGTATCACAGAAGATGGCACCACGTAGTTCAACGTAAACGAGCTATTCATCGGCACACCGAATGGATTCGCTCTCAGCTCAGCTACTTCTGTGCCTTCAAAATATATCATGAAATGTGCATTGTAGAAGCTCGCATCTGCTTTCTTGTTATCGTTTTTGGCAACCATTGTTAGGGATATCTCTGTGTCGAGAAGCCCAGATTGGTCGTAGTCCAGTCTATCAAGGTGCGCATAGATTACCTCTAAGTATGGCATTTGTGGCTTGTATATCATGTACACCACAAACACAGCTATTCCTGTTACATTTTTGGTGTAAGCAACATCAAAACCGTATCGATATCATTTTTTTTTCTTTTCTTGAAAACGTAGAATAAGAAGAAAAGATAAGAAATAAGAAGGTTAACCGGAGATGATGACGGCTACAGCCAAGAAGGCGAGGATGACGGCAGCAAGCCAGATCAAGGGATGGGTGCGATCGCCACGTCGGCTAGTAGGTCTTGGCATTACAAAAATGGGTCGCGTTTTACCATTTGAGTAATGGTTTCTTCTGCAGTTCTTCTATATGATGGTGACATGAATGATAAGTAGGAAGTAGAATAGTAGGGCATCTAGGCAGCTAAAGAGCTTTTTGGCATGGTGTAGGAGCTTGATCAATGCCCATGAAGCAAGGTTTGGTATCTTCTTTGCTGTACACGCAGGTAACTATTTTCTTTAGTCTAAAGTAACTTTGCTCGTCAAACCATAGCCAGATGCTAAACGTGCACTGCTCTGTACTTCGTTTCTTTTTTAAAATACAGTTACTTCTACATAAAATAAAAAGGAAATTTTACAAATTTAGATCACTGTAAAAACGTATTACAAATGTGCTTTTGCTTTTACTATGTTTGCACTGAATCAACACTCTTTTATAATGCACTTTGAACATGCATCATGAAAATTGTTATTTATTTACTTTAATTTATTCATTGTGCATTTTCGATAGAAGTGGCTAAGAAGAAAAAAGAAAAAAGAAAAAACCCAGCAATTTTATCGACTTCATTTGAAAATGCATCATTAGAAAAATTTAGAAAAATAATTTTTTTATGGAAATGCACCATAAGAAAGTTTTGACTAGCCAAAATGATCGTAATGTGTTATAAACTTTGAGAAGGGGACAATTTACAAATTTTCAAATAAATACTCTATGCCAAATTCATACCATCCTTTTTATATAGATTTCTGTATGAATTTTGCAATTGGTTACCAAGCAACTTCCAATATCCAATATTGATATGACAAAATTTCACGAAATCATTACAACTTTCAGTTTACAGTAGGAATTTTTTGTTTGGTCCATACAAGTTGTACAAGTAAGTAATCTATTTTTCTCTCAGGAACAAATTAAATAGTACACATTACCTATCCTTTTTTTTTTTTCTTCTATATATACAGCCATCTCAGAATTTGGATGAGTATAATATTGTGATATGCACAAATCAGCTGATCAATGTTTCACAAGCATTGCATCTAATCTTCTCTTCCTAGCAGCATGTTTCAGCTTCTCCAAGGCTACGAGCCCCACTTGTCTAACCCGTTCTCTTGATAGGCCAAACCTGGAAAACAAAATTTTAGGTATATTTCTGATGGTTAGATGATGAATCAGTGTAACTATTTTTCGAAATAAAAGCGGAATAAAGATAATTTATTGTTTACATATGTAATGCATTAACAAATTTTATATACAGGAAAATAATGTGAAGGACAAAATACATCAACTTTTTAGCCTTTAGGACATGCTCATGATTTTTTTGTGAAAATGACAAACTCTTCAATCAAATATACCAGAAGGACAAAAATTCAGTGAGAAGGACAATCTGTGTGGTATCAGTTTCACATTATCTTTTTATGTAATGATACTATATAATTTCAATTTATTTTGTTGTCCTTATGACTAAATTTTGAAGAGGATGTCGTTGAGGCTAAAAAGTTTGGAAGTTATCATCGCACTTGTTATGTTAGAACTATTTTCCAGGTTCAGTTCCACTAACTGCGTAAATCAATTCATTTACATAACTTACAAGAAGACAACAATACACTGCTAATGTGATAATTAGAAACTAGCATGAAGTAACAATGCAAAATATGTTCATTAAAAAGCTTAGCAAGCAATGGTTCCCCAAAGTAGGTTTTTACTTTTAATTTTTGCAATATTTTCCAACAAACCGATTAAGCAGATAAAATAAGAGGTAGCCAAGTGGTAAAATAAAGAGTTAGAAATTTGAATTGTGATAGGATTATAGTTTTATTAAGTTATATCCATGTGTGTTATAATTAGGTATCTATATTATATTATATAATATTTCATACATATCACATATCATATGCAGTGACGAAACAGAATGGAAATTCTACAGAACAACGGTCCATCCCAAAGTTATTAGACCATAATAATATCTGAAATATTGAATTAGTTATTTCTTGTATTATATACTGCTTTGTCGAAAAGAATTTGGTTTTACTAAAATTTCAAAGAGCAAAACACAAAGAGCATTTCATATTTATTTGGGTTTGATGATAATATTCCATAATGACAAAATAATCTAAAATAAATCTCGGTGAGCAATTCAAATATAAAGTATGTTCAACCTATTATGTAACATTATTTTCCCTCATTTTGTTAGTGATCATTCTATTTCCACAAATGGCTAATTTAATGCTATTGTAATTAATCATAGTTCCTCTGAATAGATACATTGTGATAAAAAAAATTGCATTATTTATGTGTACACTTAAGTAACAATGCAAATCTATCTAGTATTTGTCACAAAATATGATTTTTCTAATTAGCATTCATTCTACCTGATATTATACAGTTTTGTTTTTAAATGAATTTGATTGTTGAAGGGAAAGATGGGTTGGGGGAGGAAATCATAAAATTAAATGAAATATTACTGTTTATATCATTTCTCATGTTGCAAGAAAAAGAAAAGAAAATTTTGTAGTTTTATAGCTAGTGACATACACATGAACACACAGTAAAATGTTATATACATATCTATAGTTGGAAGCGTGCGCTCAGCCCTTGTGTGTGTGTGCATGCACGTGCATGTATGTGTGTGTGAGTGTGCATGCATGCATGTATATCTGTTTGAAATCTTAGAAACCAAGCTAGTACATCAAGTCGGAATGTCGGATTACTCGCAACAAATATTGTAATGGCCATTGTCTGCACAAACGTTGTATCCAATTTGAATGGCTTCACCACTAGGATCAAACATTCAAACTAAGATGCGAACTTTTCAAAAAGTACATTGATGATTTGTGAGAAAAGAAATTGGATAGCTTATTAAATGCACTTGTTTTTTGTTTTTTAAAAGCAAAACCCAAATAAGGAAAAACATGGATAAAAATTACTTGATTTTTGAAATCTTACATGCCTTTCAAAAAAATCAGTGTATAGATAGTGTAAAGCTTGTGATGCCTGGATATTCCCTTGTAATTGGTCATTGAGTTAATAAAATCTTACTTGCCTTTCAAGAAAAAACATGGATAAAAATTAAAGTCTTTCAAAGGTTACTTTTGAACAATTAGGAACCTATTATTTTTAAAATTCTAAAAGTAGATTTGACTGATATTATTTGATTTTTAATCTAAATATGAGAATTTAAAAATAAAAAAAATAAAAAAAAAACCTTTTTAAGGAAAACCTCGTGATAAAATCATCATCAGTATTGCTTATACTGCCAAAGGAGCCAAATATGTCAAATTCAAGGGTATACTTACGGTAAGGTACTATTTTTCCCAAAAGAAGTGTGGATTCAGAGAAACATAAGCATAGAATACTTACTGTCTACTAATATCCTCCCATGTATGACACTCGTTATCAATACCATAATAAAGCCGTATAATGTCTCTTTCCCTTTCACCAAGTGTAGCACGTAAAAGCTTATTTACTTCATCCTGTAAGGAACACAACATGATTTATTAATAAGAAAACTACTGACATTCATAATATGTGAAATAACACTGCTATAACTTCACGTCAACGCTAGTTCATGTGAAGGTACGGTAACTAATAGTAACAAAAATATAAATATATCATAGCTCTTCAAATGTATTTCAGAATTACTTAATACCTTGAGAGACCATTCTTCAAAGCCATGCCATGGGATGTTTTCGAGATTTTTATCCGCAATGTACTACAAAAAGTTTACAATGTAATACTAAAGTTAACAATAAGAAACATAGGATGTTTCCAATTTTAGAGTTCGGACACTAACAATAAAAGATCACGATAACTCACACTATGCATAGTCTCACTCGGTAGGCCATTTAGAGAAGGGAAAGCTTCCCTGTCAAGGGAAAGTACCTTGCTGACTGCCTGCAATTTGATCTTGTGCAATTAGAAAATGTTGTAAATCGACAAAATTCAATAATTATGAAGTATATAAGTAATACCTCTGTAGCATTTCTCACTTTCTTCTCTGAAATGTTGAGGGTCTCTGCAAGTTTCTGTAGACATGGAACAAATCAAATATAAGTGAATGAAGAAGAAACTTTTTAGATACATGGAATCATAAACTGAAAAGCGCTGTTGGAAAAGACAGGAAAGAGATAACGATTGATGATCATTCGGAAGGATATACTGAAGCAAAGCAATGTGTTACCTTTTCAGAAGGCGCTATCCCTCTCTCTTCCAATCTTAATCTTGCACTCCGGATTGCGATCAGCCTCTCATGCAAATGAGAAGGTAGCCTCAGCGTTCTGGAGTTGTCCGCTAATGCTCGAGAAACACCCTGACAATTAGATATTATGATAACCACTAAGTTGCATGATAACTTTGGTACTTGGATAAGTGTAAATAAACGTCTAACAAATAATAAAAATTATTTCTGTGTTTGTATTATTAACATAAATTTGAGGGCTAATTTTCTCATGCTATGTCTATCCTCTATAAAATCGAAATATATCTCCTAAACTTTTACCTCCACCAAGTGGCACTTTTGAAGAGGTAATTTGCAAATTTTTATGAATCTTCACATACTATAAATTTTATTTTGGATTTAGTTAAAACTCAACGCGGATGATAGGTAACCTGTTTATTGCATGCAAAACATCTGGCTAGAGTCATGGATATGAAAACCAGTATGTATTATCCCGAAATGCATCCGTCTCATATCCCTAGTCTATCAATTATTATTTTGATTAGTTACTTAATAGTTAATCTATTTGAATGGATGTTAGAATGGATAGTTGTGATGACATGGGACATGAGGGTCTGAGACATGAAATTCAAACATAGCTGATCACATTCATTTATTACAGTGGTGATGTCCTATCACCTTTACTGATTTAAATAAAGTGTGCACTTCGCTACAAATGAATTATGTGTCCAATGCACGGACGGTGCACTGTAATTTGAGCAGAAGAACACGATGTTTATATGCTAAGGGATCCAGGATCCTCTTTATGCAAGGACTTAATACAATAGCATAAATACTAGTGTCAACCAAAAAAAAAAAAAAAACTAAACATTGACACAAATATTCAATGAATAAATAAATCTTTAGGAAACTTTGGAAACTTCCTTGCACTATATATAAAAGATTTGTGTTTACTGGAGGTTTGCACTGGTGATCTTCTTTCACATGATTTATTGCAACACAGTAAATATGATCATTCTACACCTTTTTTCCCCCTCTTAAGATTGCACAATTTTAATAATATCATTTAGAGTCAATATCTTGAAGAACACCAATGGTTCCACCACGATTCAGTGTTTCTTGCCTGAAAATTCATCAGGAATATGTTCCGAACTCCTAGTTGAAAATTAGATAGGAATACTTTTCAAATTGGATAAGAACATTCTTCAAAGCAGACAGCAACTTTTTCAATACATGATAATTTTGGATATGTATCAAATTGAAGGTGGGTAAAATAAATACAGCCAGTGGCTGGCTATCATTTTAAGCTAGATAGGATGGACTATACGCGTATAGAGATTCATCAATAAAAAGAATCACATGATGCACCGACAAATAAAAATTAACCTTACATACAATGTATCGAAGTATCTTGAATTTCATTAAAAACATCCTTTTGTTCCTTGTTTTTAATAGCTTTTTAGGTTTTTATATTATTCTTTGTAAACATTCTGACTTGTTTGAGACTAGGAACTTTTTAATCATAACCCTTGCTGATTCATTCTTTTTGGTGAATAATATCTACGTCACGTGTTGCAAAACACAAAATTTTAGATTATAATCACATGACAGATTTTTCATTTATGGAAATTTCGGGATTTTTAAAGAATGGTATCGCTGTCATATGCCACACAATATGATCACTACGAACAAGCACTAGCACAATTTGATAATGAACATCAAAATTTACATATTGGCAATAAATATTTTTCAAGCTTCTAACTTGAAATATGAAAGAAACAACGAAACAACATGATATTTTGAGTTATAAAAATTAAGAGGGCTAACCTTAGTAAAATGCTAACTTGGCACTGGGCAACATTTTATATTCACATAGAGCTAGACAAGTTTGAATTTTGTAAACGATTATTAAATTATTAGAAATTTACGCGAGGTCATGGCCTAAGGTGAGAAGGACGTAAATCCATTCCTGACTATAATACACTAAGGTAATTACTCACTAAATTTGACAAAGGCGAAATTTTATACAAATTATAATGATGTTAATAAACATATTTCTGGTTACACCAATGTTTAATAACTTGGTTTTGTTTTCGATTACTTGAATTTTTCTTAAGATTCATTAAAATTTGGGAATATTATGTCTTATTTGACAAGAGATCTTTATTGTAAAATGAAAAATTATTTAGAGAGAAAGAGAAGAGAAAATGGAATTTAAATTATATCGATTTGAGAAAATTGTGAGTAAACTCCTCGCTTTATCCCTCTTAACCACGATAGGATGTTATTTTCATATCCTACTTTAATATGATAAATATTATTATTAACCGATTGATTTGGAAGCTAGAAGATAACCAAATTTGATTGTGAGGTCATGTTGGTTTGATTTGTTAAAGAATTAAGAAAACTTTACTATAAGTAATTTGATTGAATTTGGTAAGAGAAATTCAATTCTTATAAAAATATTCATTTTATTTGTTAAGTTTGATTTTGGAATAAAAGATTATTTAAATCTATTAGAAGTGGAATTGGACAATTCATGGTAGAAATAACGAAATAGCAAATCAAGTGAAAAATACTATTTTAAAGGTGGTATTATAGATATTATTATGCAAACAAATCAATTTTAGCGATAATGTATGCCTCGAGATATTCACGAAATGGACTTTATGATCCGAGATGGACACCCAATGTTAATGCCAAAAATGACAGCAAATTCAGATTGATGTGAAAGCGCCACCCTCTTATAACAATCAGAACCACATTGCACAGATTAACACAGATAATCAAAATAAATGGAAAACGAAAGAGATAACAGAGAAGAAGGAAAGAACACATTGAAGTTATAGTGGTTCGGCTGTTAATTAAGCCTAAATCCATTTTATAAGTTTATATTTCATTCTTCACAATCCATTACAATGATTTATACTATAAATATTCAAATTAATCTCCTAGAACAAATGGATTTGATCCCACACATACAAGAGACTATCAAAGTATATCAGAGTAGTCTTGTTGTGGAAGACTGTTGTTGTCCTTAAAAGAGATTAGCGCTGGAGATGTGTTTCGACAGCAAGCAAGCAGGGAGAGATTGGATCCTCCTTATGCAGGATGTCACAGGGTATTTATAGGAGTTCTGAGTAGAGTTAGGCTAAGTTGAGTCACTAGTAGACCCAAATACATGCTTTTATCCCACACAAGAAAATATGAGTCACATAAGAGCAAGCACTATGGACCGATGTCGGTCCATAGCCTATGGACTGGTATCGATCCATAGAGCTCACCTATTTTTGCATCTTGACTTCATTCCTAGCTTTATCCTATCTTTCTGATGCTCCCTGCAGAGTATGGTCCAATTTAGGCTTCATTTGCTTGTTCATGCGGGTCCATCATGTTTACATGCACATTTTTAGTTCAGTCCGTCGAATATTTTGAGCTAGAGACATCGGATTGCAACTAAAATTGAAGGAGAGACTAATGGGTTGATGAAGGCCATGATGGAATGACCCTTGATAAATCTCACCCTATCTCTATGGATAACTATCCATGGGGGATGGATAAGCGTTTATCCATTTCTTAGCCATTTTAAGTCATTTTAGTTTCTCATGAGGAGGTTCATCCATATCTCGCTCAATACTTAACTGACTGATACGAAATTTTACAAGTGCACTTTAGAAAATATGTGTGACCGACACTATGGATCTCGGGTCATGGAGCCCAACGGAGATGGGTCAAACCCCATGAATCATCATCTTCTTATTGGTTAGATCAAATGACCTCATTTTTCTTATGAGCCTTCTTTTATGTCTTCTAAATGTTCATTCCATATTTTAAGTCAATCTGAGTTCGTATGAGTTCTGTATGCTCAGTTTAAGCGGTTTTGGTTCAAAAGCGGGTTAACACCTAAGATGTACCTACTCATCCGAGGTATTCCCTAGTACGAGATCGGATCACTAAAAAATTTAAGATGAAATATGACCAAAATCCGAAATTTAAACCCTTGTTTGGCTTGTTACTGTGATCGTTCGAGTAATCACTATTGCATGTTTCATTTATTGTATAATATGAATATCTACAAAACAATTAGAAGTACAATCTCTACAGCTAGGTGGGTCATTTAAATTATTTGTATTAACGTAATCAGAGATATATTGATGCCCATATTCAACATTTAAATGACCTCTTTGTCCATGATTACCACCCGGAACTCCCCTTCTTGAATATGTTTAACATAATATCGTTCTATCTCCGGCCCAGACCTAACCGGAATGGTCTAAATCCCAAAGTTCCGACCAAAACTTGATACCATGGTTAAAACCTTGGTCCCGACTAATTTACTTTGTGTCTTCCTATTTATGTTTTCATAATTGCTCACACTCTTGGCTTTTAAGATAGTATAAACAACAACAACAACAACAACAACAACAACAACAACAACAACAACAACAACATAGCAGTGACAACCTTGATGCATACCTTTACACTATTTTCATTTTAAAAAGCCAAATCTATTGATAATGTTTGCAGCATGCTCCTTGACGGTATATGATAACAAAACATTTTGTGCAGTAACAATGTTATGTCAGAAAATCAGAAACAATAACCTTACAATAAAAGATCTACAATTGCTTTAGCATTTTGCTACTATTATTGTATATATATCTTCTATAATAACAATATCTATTTATAATAATAATAATAATCTTAAGGTTGGTATCTTACTAATAGTAGCGTCAATAAAGATACCTGAAAATCAACAATGTCATAGTGGTTGAGCACTTCGAATTTGGTGGGAGAATCACTGTTTCAAAACTTGCATAAATGATTCAAACGTAAATCGACGTGTAGTGTGTCATACGTTATTTGTATTACTAATATGTATTACATCTAAGTAACCAATTACCCAACAAAAAAAAAAAAAAAAAAAAGAAAAAAAAAGGGACATTTGAGAATCTCACATCAAACAATATTGAATTAGCCCAAACCATCGCTTGCAAACATGTATCCAGAAACCTTCCAATGACATAGTCGTTTTATAGTTTTTGGCATTGTTAATGACACACCAATTTCAGATAAGGGGTGGTCATTTTTAAAAGCACACCTTTAACTTTCATATTGTTAAGGGTAGTCTCAAGTTAGAAAAAAAAATCAGACTTTCAGATAAAACTGCCCCTAGGAGAATGGTAGTGTTTAACGGAATTTAATAAGTTGAAACGATGAAAGGTGGTCATTTCATATGTTTGTTGTATTCGGTTTTATATTGCCAAAATTAGTTGTATAAACAACCATCACTTGCCGAAAATTAAAAGGTAATTTCATCATATCTTATTGTATTGTTAAAAGAGAGTAATTTGTAACAGTACACCCTATAGTAATAAAAAAAAAAAGCCTAACAAATGGACATCCATTAGCCATAAACGGTGTGTCATTAACAATGCCCGTAGTTTTTAGTAAACGAATAGTGTATGAACAAGACTCAAGATTTCAATTTCTATTTCGTACATTTGAGATTTCAATTCCTATCAATTATAATTCTATTTTGGATTTTTGATCTTTTTTGCATTGAATTGCAACAGCAGATAACATACATGTACTACAAAAATAAAACGGGTATTACACATTAAAAGTTGATTTAATTATTAACTCTGAAGAAAAAATCATGTTATTTATACTGAATTGGATTGAATTTGACAAAAGCATCATGTGGTTTTTTAAACTATTTAGTAACTCGCCCCTTTTCTAATATTATTCAATTGCCACTGTATCCCGAAAGCAGGATAAGAAACTGTGTAGCAGTTGATTCAACGGCTGGATTACAGAGGGGTCAAAATTTTGTGTGGTTATGATGGTTTCGGGTGTGAATTTGAGTAACTGTTTCGGGTGGAGTATCATTTTTGTTTAGGTTAGATCTATTCTCACCCCTATTTCCTCCTTTCACACCCCATCTACTTAAAAATAACTATCACATCCCACTATTTCCCTTTCACACCCCAGATTATTCCAAAAATACCCGTGTGTTTTTAAACCACGTTCAGCTATGACGTTGCTTCTTTATGAACCTCACTTGGTCTCAACTAGGTTGTTGTGCAAACCTCGATCCAGACTAGACTATTGCATAAATCTCGTTCGATCCAAACTAGGATGTTGTACAAACCTCGCTTGGACCGAGCGAGATTTTTACATAAACATCGCTCCTTTGAATCTTATGTATGTGATTTTTTTTTTTAAAATCGTGGTCTGCTATGATTTGATGAAAGGACAATTTTGGAAAAGCTGGAAATAGAAAATTTTAGCCTTTTGTTTATTATTTTGGTCGCTATGTTATCCCTTCATAATTTCATTGTATTACATTTTTTACCACATTTACTCAATTTCCACATTTTTTAAAAATTATTTCAGCACTTGAAAAGCAAATTTAGACTTTAGACCAGAACGGGAATTTAGGCTAGATTCCATTCAGGGTATCACTAAAATCGGAACAGAATAACTGGAACATGAAATTCTGCTATAATTTTGAACCATGTCTATGACCTATTTATTGTTGAAAATTATAGTTAGCAAACTTTGAATTTGTTTACATACATAAAATTACATTAATATCAGCTAACCTTGAATTTGTTTGCATTCATAAAATTACCAAAAAAAGAAGGAAAAGAAGAAGAAAACACATGAGACTTGAATGAGAAAGTACAATGAAGAAAAAGGTGGAAGATTGAGTCTAGTAATTATGGAGTCTTTATTCATTATTCTATTAGCATAGCATTTGGATTACTGAAGGTTTACATCTATATAAGTCATCATAGGCAAATTGAATCCGGGGAATGAAGCCTCGGCATTGGTTTATGTTCTCTAAAAGACAGACCTCCGTGGGTTCATTTGCTTCCCATGTTTACACTAAGAAATTTAATTCTACTTCTTCCTCTCCCTTATTATCTCACATTCCTATACCACTTCCGCCTCTCCCTTCCTCCTTCTTTTATTTTGCAACTGCTAAACATTTATAAAATGACATTTTGGTTGTTTCAAACAGACATGTATAAATGGCTAGATGGCTGAAAGTATGAGGTTTTGGTTATTAACAATAGAGAAACAAATTTAATCAAAATTCTGAATAAAATAATAAATGGGAAAATCTATTTGAACATAAATTGTGACAAAATAGCTGTCAACCAATAGAACTTTCCTTGAATTCAACACCCAATATGATCGATGATCAACACCTACTATGTCTCTCGTTTTATTTTGTGTTTCAGCTACACATGTACAACAAATATTTAATAACTAAAGAGGTAATTAATGAACATGTTTTACTTATAACATACTAACCTGCCTTATCCACCAATACACATAAGTTGAAATTTTGAATCCTTTGGATGAATCAAACTTCTCTATTCCACGTAGTAGACCAATTAAACCACCCTGCAACATACAGTCAAACTAATGTGGCAACCAGAGCACATAATTGTTTATCTTAAATGACAAAAGCTAAAGTGATACTGGAACGGTACTCTAATACAGTGCGTGAAATAAAATAGTAAAATCATTATGCACAGTAAATCTAATTCAGCTAATATTCTTAGCTTACTGCCACACACAAAAATACCAAACCAATACCATCGGATTTGAAAACAGCTTTATATTAATCTATCAAATGGGAAGAAATGTGAAACAAGAACTGAAGTTGGTTACTTGGAGGTATCTTTCTGTATAGCCTAAGTACTCTGCAATACAGTTTAAGAAATAAATAATACAACAAAATTACTGATACCTGAATAAGATCAGCCATTTCAGCTCCTAAGTTGTCATACTTCTGGGCAATCGACATAACAAGGCGAACATTACTCATTGTTAGCTTCTCTCTTGCCAATGAACATTCCATCAACTTTAAACGCAACTCTTCCCTCGATATTTTCAATGAAGATGCCAATTGTTTATCTGACGGTTCGGACCCCAATTTTCTCCTCATTCTGAATTATTATGTAAGCAGTAGTTAGCAGGCCCGAGCATTCCACAGATACGTGTGAAAAAATGTTTTTGGTGTGGACTGCTTATAATTTTTTTTACCATGTGTATATGGTATACTATAGAATGGTTACATACATAATTCTATTGTAGAGACAATGATCATAATGTCAGAATTCTTACTTTGCTTTGTGCTCCTCTAAGGAAAGGCCAGCTTTGATTTTCTTGGACAAGTGCACAACTTCTGCATGTGTTAGCAAATCCTCGCTTACTGTTCCTCTTACATACCCAGTTAAGCCTATTTTCACCAATTCAGGACTAACAGTTGAACCGATATTTTTCTCCATACCCACTGATCTCATATGTGTATTTGTTTTGTAACATTTAACTCTAGTGCTAGCTCTCCTTTTCCTAGCAGAAACACCTGACTTAATAACCTCATTCTTCTGATTGAACGATAGTTTCCATTGTTTCTCTAGCATTGACTTCTGCAGCAGAATGAAAACTTCAAGCGAAGATTCAAGATCCGAGTCATCTTTCTCAAACCAGTTGTCAGTACCTATTGGAATCACTGTGCCGACGTCCGCTTTTAGTGCTTTTACAGGCACTGCATGCTTGTTTGTAGGGATATCCATATTGAAATGAGATGATCCTTTTGCTACAATGATATTTTTTGATGATGAAGTTGAATACTGTGATGTCACATTATCTATTGCAGGATAAAATCTATCGGCAAGATCAGATGAATAAAATGAGGAGCTTAGAATGCTTTTTCCAGAACTAAGTCCAATTATTGCAGCAGTAGCCATCATGCAAATAGATATCTGCACGTTACCACAAAATTACGATAAGAAGCTGTTTAGATACCAAAATTATAAAGGTTTTTCATCTGTGAGTTATATCTTCAAGTTGCAATGTGATAATTCTCACTGGACTTATATAATACCATCGCAGAAATGTATAATCAAGTTTGTTGATCAGTATCAGCCTATATTACAAACTGTGCATCATTCACAAACCCCAAAAAAAAAATAACAAGCTCAACAGTGATGAGTGATTCGAGTTTCTAACGAAAGAATCAAAGCAGATAGCTACATGGATAATTAATTTTAATTATTTTAAAGAAACCATATACCATACAAGAAATTATTCCATGCTATGATATAATTCACTTTCATCTTCAACCTACATGATTATCACATAAGCAAAAAAAAAACAGAGAAAACAAAGTAAACACATATCATTTCAGTGAAAAGAAACACCAAACATTCTTGAAGATATTGGCAATATTGAAAGATGGATGGTGCCATACCTGAACAATAGTAACAACAGAGCTGTTGAGAGGAGTTCAGGTTAGTTTTGCTGGTACCTACAATTTAGTTTCATGTAAAAATAATAATAACCATAATTTATATTTATTTTATATGCACTAATAATGAAATGGTAAGATAAAGTAAGAGAGATGGGGAAAGAATGAAGGCCATTGGTTGGAAGAGATATTTGGAAACTGTGGTGTGGCTAGCATCATTCGTTGAGCTCCAACCCAACCCATCAATTTTCTGGCAAACAACCAAAAGAATATGCAGTATACTTTGAAAGTAAAATCATGCAGCAGAAAATAAACAAACAAGCGTTTTGCGGAGAAAAATTAGTATTGGCATTCATTTTGCTAGGCAGCAGGCTTAGACTTTGACTGGATCTAATCTATACATGCAATCTTCAGTCAACATTGTAATTATCACCCCCAACAACTTTCATATGAAAATAATAATAATAAGAGTTTTTCAGCATCTTACAGTTTTACATACGGATTCATATTTAGTAGTAAAAAACAGGTAAAGGCAATGTTTTTAGTGCTATAACATTGGTTATAGAAAAATAACAAATGAACATTTGAGAATGCATAATACAGCCAAATATTAAAGCTGATGAACCTTCCTAAATTCTTTAACAATCTGATATTTGTTGGAAATTTGGACAAAACTGCACTTGTGCATTCAAATACATTATAATAAACGGTGACATATTAGATTAAAATAATAAAGCTATAGGAAATCTGTAAACTCCTAAGGCACAAATAAAAGCCAAGAGCATTAAGAACGTGTTTCCAGAAGTTTAGAACACATAACAACTGAATTATTGCTTAACCCCTCATATGTCTCATAACAATATCTGAAACTGATTCATCAAAGAACAAATTAGCTTATCTGAACCCATACTTGCTGACAATAATTAAATTGGTACAAACAAGCACGTGATGACGTATGATATATATCAGTTAGCTTGAGATCAAACTACGTACAGTACAGAACTATTTATTCATCTAAAATCATGATAAACTTGAACACCAAAAACAAAACAAACTTTCTTGTCTTCTGGCTAGTAATACAGACGCAAGGCTCTCTCATTCAAAATTCATCGATAGAAGACAGTTCAAGTTTTAAAAAAAATTGTATAAGTACAAGATGATACACGCGCCTTTCCTATACTCAACTATATATATCAGATACCTCTATTTTCTATTTGGTCCAAGCTTATTGTCTTGAATCAGTAGAATCCACTGCCACTATTACCACATACATATATTATTTTTTTGCTTTACTCTGTACTATAAGAGTCTTTTATGTCTGAACACTTAGTCTTCTGTGAGTTCAAATACAAAGTTTCTTCTTGTTATCCTTCTTCTTTATTTCTACTTCTGCTCATGCATGTAACGCGATCAAGACATCATCCTCACTAAAGCAGCACCAAGAATAAGAGTACCTAGAAGCAAGAAGCGGTTAACATACATAAGAAATAAATAAATATGTGTGTGTGTGTTTGTGTATGTGTCACACACACACACTATGACACCCTATTTTGCACAGCACCCTTTTAGTATCTTTGTTGTATCGTGAGTTACACCATTTTAAATCTAACAAAATTTTATGGATGTTCAATCCACATATAGAAGATCGTCTAAGTAAACTTTGGACCTGTTTTGTCATTTGTAGCATAATATATTTGATGGTTAAATTTAACGGTTTGAATAAATGTTTGAATGATGAATAATTTGGTGAAAGTTTTGAAAAGGCTACAAATATCAAAATGATCTCGAATATTACATCAATGACCTTTTGTATTTGGACTGAAAATACACAAAAATTTATTAGATTTGGAATGATTAGCTCACGATGCGATAAACATGCTAAAGGAATGCTACAAAACAAGAGTGTTATAGAGTGCTTCTCATATACAAAGTAGGTATAAGACTGCTTTATGGCAGCGTCACCAAGGTAAAATCAGGTGAGTAACGTGGAAGAGTAGTGTAGCAACCCATCCTGATGTCGATCTGATAAATGTCACCTCTGTTTCAAAAAGTTTTCCAACCCTTGCCTGCATGTCTTAGTTAATGCGAATTCAAGCAATGCCCATAACACACAAGCTTTTGTACAGTAGAATGTAGAGCCTCAGTTTAAACCTACCTCAACCACAACAGTAATGGCCGCAATGAATGATATAGTTCCAGATAAAACGCTGTTAGGGACGAATGGCACAAATGTTGACCGCATAACCTGAACAAAACAATGATAATGGTGATGGGACAAGCACCATTTTTCAAGTGGTTAAAAGTTAAGACACTTCGATATAGCGTGAGATATCACACGTTCGAATCCTGCTCTATGGGATCTAATCCACTTGTCAAGTATATTATATACTAGCTTGGCTTGTATATAAAATATCCAAAAACATGATAATGGTAATGGACCTTTTTCCTCGTAACTGTAATTTCATGATCTATGAAAGATAAATGTGTATTTCCTCCAACAGTGATAAAATCTTCCCAAAACTGCCAAATCTCATTGCTTAGCCATAGGAAATAATTCAGAAAATTCAATACTAATCCCAAGGCAGTAAGTGTGGTCTGTGGATGCCACGGTAAACTCAGCAAGAGGTATTGCTTGGCCACTGCAAGCTGAGCTATCACGGCATATATCGATATAACACTCAAAGTTTGAACAAGAACAGCTTCTTTTTCAATCTTCTTCACAAAATAGGATAAAAAATTCAAATTTCCAAGTAACCCTGTTAGCATTTCGTGTCCAAATTCATTATTTTTGTAACTTGTGACATTCCTAACAAATTAGTTGTCCAATATGAATACCTTTGCTTTCAATTCCAAAAAATAGCAACCCCTAATGTCCCAAAGAACCAAAACAAGGAAATTCTTGACGAAATAATAATAATTTCGCTATATAGCTATTTTATACTTCTAAACCTCCATTTTCTTTGTAAAAGATAGCATGTAGAATTAGTCATTTAGCCTATATGCATTACAATCTAGATTTAGCGACAAGATATGTATGTGTGTACGTATATATGTATCTATCTATTGTATGATGCAGAAACATTAAGATTTACGAATATAAAAAATACTTTAGTTTAACTTAATTATAAAAACTGAATGGGTCTTCTTAATACTCAAGTTCCTATTTTTAACTCTATTCTGCTTTTTCACAAATAATTTCCCTTTTTAATTTGATGACAATTTTATATGCATTGCGCCTGTCAGCCCATTGGTAAAAACATAACACACTCCCCACCCCCACCACCCTAGCGCCAGAAAAAACACGCATATAACCAAGGTTTGAACTTTGATGGCACCCCTCTTTTGGAGCAACCCTATCGTATATTTTGTTATATTATTCCGAATGCTACAATTTTGTAAATGTCTAATCATATGCACATTCCTAGCCTCGTCAAAATCATAAATAAATTATTCACCACTAAAATATCTATTATAATTGCAAAAACTAAACATAACATAGTACATATATTATGTTATGCATCAAATGATCTCAAATTTTGTAAAGATGATCTTGAGTATGGGATGAAGATTCCCATATTTTTCTTTTTCTTTTTGCAACATTTGGAATGGTGCAGCAAAAGCAAAATGTACGATAGGAGTGCTAAATAGATGCACCAAAAAGGAGTCTCATTGAAACATCATCTACACATACATGTATGTGTATATGTATATAAGTTGAAGTATAATTAGACTACTAATTATCAGCATAAAAAAGGCATCAAAATCGAGTGATGTTAGGAGTGCCTTTCATTTAACAACTTATGCTGCATTTCAGTGAATGCATAAGGGACACACGAAAGGAACATTCTAAAAGGGAACAAATGGGGAAAGGAGTACGACCGAGGTACTCCGATGTTCAGCTTGGTCCGAGACTATAAGGTGTTCGGCCCGTGTTCGTGTTCGTACGTTTCTTATTTAGGACACTAAATAAGACAAGAAAATTTATATGAAAATGCTCGTTGTTTTCTATTTTTCGAACATTGTTCGAAATTTATATGACAATGCTCGCTGTTTTCTATTTTTCAAACATTGTCCGTTTGTGGTCCGCTTTGTACGAATAACGTTTGAACTTAATGCTTGTCTAGTTCGTGTCCGTTTGAAACTCTTATAGGACCGGACTAGGATACGCCTTTGTCCGTCCGTGGTCTAGCTCGTACGAATGATGTTCGAACTTAACATTTGTCTATGTCCAAATCTGTTTTGTTCCCAGTGTCCACCGCGTCACAAATTTGATTTGAAGAGGGCAGAAAAAGGCTGCAAAGCGTCCCTAACTATTTTCTACGTGAAATGTACAAGATAATATAATACTAAAACCGTGTCTTACAACCATGGAACTGCGAAGAAAAAGACTCCTTTATTACCAGCTACAAGATTCTGATAATTAAGACAAATATGAGGAAGCTGGATCAGCAAAAAAGGAACATCGATACTCCAGCAAATTTCAACGTCATCAAGGCCCATTCCAAATACTTGGCTGGTTCCTACAAGAAGTTAATGACCAATCATAATAAAACATCAAATAGAATAAATAAGCGTCAATCAGATGAATAATCATTCTACTTGACTAGAAGATGTTAATGCCGTCAACTGTACAAAACGGCGAAGAAGGCGTAGAACTTGGTGGAAAGGGGCTAGGCTTCTGGTAATTTTTGGCGATAAACGGGTAGCAGTAGGGTAGAGAAAGTCCGGCGACGAGAGAATTTGAGATTCTCGCTGATAGATCAAGAAAGCCAGAATGGATTAGGTGCTGTGATTTTGGCAGGAGCAGCCAATCTAGAAAACTTCGTTTTGGGAGTCATGGAATTGAAGCCCCGAAAAGTCTCAGCTACAGCTTGTGCCGCTTTTCAGCCGTTATCCTATTCCAATTCAGGGACGATGGAGGAAGATCGACTTTTAGCCCTGCTATTTGCCACTCCATGCTTAACAATATTGACATATACAGCTTAAATTAACTAGAAGTTAATGCAAATAGCTAATTTTAAGTTATAAGTATTCAACATATTATAGAAATGTGTTATAATCATCAAATCTAACATGTGTAAAAATGATATTCTTTAATTTTGTTATACAAGATTAATTAATTTTAGTTTCTTATGCACATATAACGTAAGAACGATAATCAATTAATTTTAAATATTATGTTTCACATCTAATGAACTTTTTTCTGCATCTGCAATATTTGTGTTATTTCTCTGTTTTACCCCCGTTGTATCTTTTTGCACCTACACTGCTATAGAACCGTTAAGCGCTTTAACTGTCCAGTTTGTGAGTTTATTTTCTACCCGTTGCTGGTGATCTTCGAGGCACTGTGCTTAAATGCGTTTTCATAGCCCCTACTTAGAAGTTTTTATTTGCATTGATTATTGTTAGCTATAAAATCAATGAAATTCGATATACTGTATTTTTGATGATAATGCTCATCCTATCAAATTAAGATGTTTTGAGATTTATAACATTTTCTTTTTCAATTATACTACCTTTACTTATATCGCTGCATATTGCATAATTAATCTTTATAAAATTAGAAGATAAACAGAAAGATATACTTGAAGTATTACTTTAGTGGAAACTCTCAAAATTGGTGTATGTTAATCTCTCAAGTAAGCATTGATCGGTTACAACAACTCTTTATGTGAACCAATCAAAACCACTAGGATTATTAACGGTCAAAACTGGTACTTTCAAAGTCTCTCGTGGCATGTATTACAAAACTTCCAAGCGGAGCCTAAAGTGTCCAAAAGAATCTAAAATCATCTACTCCGGATTCGAAAGTTGATAAATATCCGATATAAAAGTTATATCCATACATCGAAAATTACTTAGCGTGCACGATTATATTCAACAAAAATATTTTATTTTTAAAACACCATTCCTCTTTGTTGTATCTTCCATCATTCACTTTTAATGCATCGAACTAAAAGCTTAAGTTAATGAAATTTGGTCAAACTAGTTCATTTTGACAAATAGGTTAATGAATTTTATTATCATGAAACTTAACATATTAATTGTAGATTTTTTCACAACTAACTAATGTAAGTTAAATGAATTTAGCTTTTTTGAAATCGAGAGTTAATTTTGTTAAAATAGAAATTTTTAGCTTTTTTTACAGAAGTAACAATTTAATGGAAAAATTAAACTTCATTTTATTAAATTTTAACACAGAAGTTTCTAATTTTGTATAAATCGGTTTAAAGTTGAAAGAGAAAAGATAAAAAAAATAAGGGTAGTTTTGTAGAAAGAATTGTAATGACCCGCATTGGCAGAGGTATTATAATTAATTTATTTAATTATATAAATAGTGATATAGTGGATTTAATGGTCGTGGAATTAAATAATGGTGAATATTTAATTAAAATAATAAATTAAATAATATATTTAATTCTGAAATAATCAGAATTGGCTGAAATGGCGATATGGTGTGAACTGGATCATCTGTGATATTTAATTCAGTTTAGAATTGAATTAGAATAACGAATATATTTAAATAACGATAGTTTGAACGTATAATTATATTATAATTAAAATCAAGCTTGAAATGGCGCTGCAGTTCGCGATTTGGCGATTTGAACTTCAACTGAACGTATAGGATTCGTTTTAAGCTGTATTTCTGTGAAACAAGAAACGTGTGGAGCTGGTGGAGTATATCTTTCTAGTGGAAGAGAAAAATCGGGATTTCGTCGTGTAGATTTTGAGATATGTCCAAATCAAATTTTAAAATAGTCGTTATAGAATAGTTTATCGACCGTAACGGTTTATTCGATATAATTAGAGATCGGGTTTGAATTTAGACAAGGTTTTTTTGGGACATAACGATAATTTAATTTTTAGAATTTTACTGTAATTTTTAATTAATTAAATAAGCAACTTTTTATCTGGAGTATTTTGCACCCTTAATCAGCGATTTTGAGGTTTCAAAATATGAGTTAAACTACCGATATTTTTATATTTTTGGAATCGTAGGACATTGCTTGTTTCACCGGGATTTTTATTTTCGTCCATAACGAATTGTTTGTGATGGGTTTTGAGGGTTATTCCTCATCGGAAAATTCTAAACATAATATAGTATTATTATTTTGATCCCCTCTTTCTAATTAAAACTGCGTGGCTTTATTTCCGCCTTTCAAACTTTTCCATGGTCCATAAGAAGACAGCAACTCCTATGGTCCTTCTATAAATGGATCGAACTAAACCTAATTCTCTGGAGCTCAAAAACAAGCCGCCACTATTGTTTCGTTCCAAACAAAACGTGAAAGTCCTCAAAGAAAACCAAACTCCTAAATTCATACAAAATCAAGTAAAGAGGGATAATTTCCAACACACTTATATTTGGATTCGGGGTGGGTTGCTCTTCATCCTTATATCAGTTTTGTGGGGATCGACAGTCCTTGGTTGCGCTGGAAACTACATCGCAGCACCTAGGGTTGCGGATTTCTGGAAAGACGAACACGGATGGGAGGAGTCGTATGAATGGCATAGGAAGGGGAGGAGATGGTGCAACTAGTGCCGGTGGTGGGGTCAGTTCCGGTTGTTTATTGCCGGAGGAATCGCGGGTGGAAGGAATCCAGGTTTTTATGGATGGTAACATCGTTCTGACTGATTTTGAAAGGAGCGGACAGTGCAAATTGTTGGAGGTAGGCCAGGGTTTGATTGGGTGGGAGTTCGACGAGAATCTGCAGTCTCTGGAGTCACGGACGGCAAATCAAAGGAACATGGTGGTTGGTGGGAAAAAAACTGGAGTTATTGACTGTGAGCGAGGGGTTTAAAAACGAGGTGATTGAAATTGTTGACTTCGGTGAAGGCTTTATTTTCAACAGCAGTATTTGTAAATCATTAAACTAGGTGATGGATTAAGAAGTAGTTTGAGCGGATTGATGATAACCATGGTTCTGAATATGGATCCGTGAAGTAGACAAGAAGAAGTGGATGAGAGTGGTGTTGATGGGTGAAAGTGGTCTCGTGATAAATGATGAGTTAGAGGAGGACGATGAGTTAATTAGTGCGGAATGGCCATGTGCAAATACGGGTTCACTGTGTCATCGTGGAAGGGAAGGGATAATAGCGGTAATTAAGAATTGATGATTCTAATTAGTGAATTAAGTTATACTATTTTAAGTTAAAAACTTGAAATAATCACATATTATCCATTCGTATACATAATTCAACAAAAAAGGTCACTTTGGAATCGTTACAACGAGACCTACATTACGGAACCAACCTGGCTCAGAACGGAGTTGCTAGAATTTAGTGATAGAATTGAACACCTGTTTGATTCTAAAATGGAACGAAACCAAAATCGTCAACTGCAGAACATTGTGAGTAAAACTCACCAACTCTGAACAGTTTATAATTTCATGTTGTATTTTTAGAACTGTTAAATACTGGCTGATTGACTGTGTGTTGACTGTTTGATTGAACTGCTAGTCAGTTAGTTGAATTTCTATATTGATTCTGTTTATCAGAATATATCATACGGAACTGAAAGTAATGTTGATTTTATTGTGTAACATCTGTGGATGTAGGGAAACAGGTTGGAGGGGTCCAACTGGACTCCTCAATATTTATAATACTGTTCTGTTCATGTATTGTGTTATATGATGTGATATGAAATCTGTAGATGATTTTATATGTTTGAATGATACCGATCATTGTTATATGGTACATTGAATACCATAAGAAATATTGGGATGTAAAAAGGAGATTTTCAAAGTATATTTTGAAAATAAATTATTTATATAAAATCAATGGATTTTATATATAAAAGGAAAAGGGTTTTATAAAAGGAAGTAACTATTAAATCAAATCAAATATAAAGGAAGTAATTATAAAATCAAATCAAATATAAAGGAACATATTTGTGAAATCAAATATAAAGGAATATATTTGTGAAATCAAATATAAAGGAATATATTTGTGAAATCAAATAAAAAAGAAAATATTTGTAAAACAAATATAAAAGGAAATATATTTGTAAAACAAATACAAAGGAAGATATTTGCAAAACGAATAGAAAGGAAATATTTGTAAAACATTTACAAATAGATTAAATGGAAATATTTATTTATAGTAAATAAATAGAAAAGATAAAAGAAATATTTATTTGTTAAATAAATAGAATTAAAAAGGGAATAGTTATTTGTTAAGTAAACAAATAGAAAAGGAGATAATCCAAAGGAGATAATCCAAAGGAGTTAATTCAAAAGAGTTAGAGTTAATCAGTTAGAGTTAAATCAGTTAGAGTTAAACCAGTTAGAGTTAAACCGTTAGAGTTAAACCATTAGAGTTAACCAATTAGAGTTAATCGATAGAGTTAAATCAAACTAGAGTTATTCAAATGGAGTTAATCGAAATTAGTTTATTCGAATAGAGATGAAATGAGTTAATCGAATTTAGTTATTTCGAAGTGAGATAATCGAATCAGAAATATCCGAAGTGAGTTGATCGAATCTAGTTATTCGACAGGAGTTAAATCGAATAAGATTTATTCGAAGAAAGAGATTGTCGAATATAAGTATTCGAAAGTAAGCAAATTGAATTAGTTATTCGAATTAGTTATTCGAATAGAGTTAAATAAATAAGGGTTATTCGAATTAGTTATTCTAATAAAGTTAAACACATAAGAGTTATTGAATTAGTTATTCGAAAGGAGTTATCGATTATAGTTTAATCGAAAGGAGTTATCGAATTAGTTATTCGAAAGGAGTTAAGTAAAAAGAGTTAATCGATTAGGGTTAAATAAATAGAGTTAATCGAATTTAGTTATTTGAACATAGGTTAATCGAATCTAGTTATGCGTAAGAGAGATTATCAAATATAGTTATTCGAAGGGAGGAATTATCGAATAGAGATTTATTCAAACGAAAATTACGTAAGGAAGTGTTAAAGGGTTAAAAGGTGAACTTACCCTATTTCGAGATTTGAAATGTTGTTCAGTTAAGGTCTGAGAGGTAGTTATACCCCAACTTGATTGACTTCGTTTTTAATTTAGAAATGGTTAAGGTTCGAGAGTGAAAGTGGTTAAGTGATTTTAGTAAATAAGTATAGTGGTTTGAGTTGTTGTCGCGATGTTGATTTAAACATCTATTTAAATCCAAGTAAAGAAGATTTGGAAATGATTTCCAAACAGAATCAGAAACATAATCAAATATTGAAATTTGAAATATGAATATACATATATATATATATATATATATGGTTGATGATTGATTTGATAGAATTTCCATTTGGAAATAATATCGTTGTTTGCACATCTGTTTTTCTTTGATGGTTAAATCACAGACTATCGAAGTTTTGACCATTTTAACGTTGTTAATATGGAGAGACCGGTTGGATTATTATCCAAAGAACCACTCTGTATTGGCATAAGCGTTGTGAATCATATATGCCAAAGATAATTGAAGACGGAGTCAAATGCAAGGGCTATTGTATAAGTCTTAGATAACAGTGCCTAAGATGGATGTACTGAATAGTGCCTTCGGTTCATCCTGTTCCTGGATGACTTGTATGGATGAATGTCTGACAGAGTATTTCCAGAAAGGTCACGAACATTGATTTCTTCAACCGTACCAAGAGTGGATGCGGAGAAAGAAACTTCTTTAGCTAACACGTAATGTACTGTTGTAGACGTCAATTAGTGATTTTCGATGGATCTGACAATGTGGCATTCGAAATGAATCTGATGTGATGATGAAGCGTAACCTCAAGCCTCATCAACCGGTAAATGGCAGAAATCGGGCAGGCAGCATGGCTAAGTCGGTCGCTCCGAAGTAGGGTGTATAATCACCTGATCTAGAGTTTCATTTATTTCTAAAAATCTATCGATACTGTCCCATTCGGGAAACGATTGCTGATCCCAACCGTTGGTGATATACATTCAATACACTCAAGCAAAATGAGTGGTCGGTCATGTGTGGCCGGGTTGCAAGATGTTCTTGTTGAACCCAGTGTATTCCTCTCTAGAGGTACACTAGCGAAATGTGGTTCCATACCTTGTCATAGTTGGAAATCCATTACCCAATACGTGCTTGCGGTTTTGATTGTATACTATATATGTAGAACGTGAGATGAAAGCGTTTCTGCTAGATGATTATTATATTGTGGTTGATAGACATTATTATAATATCAAAAGGTTTTTGATATAAAGATAATTTGGATTCTCATAAGGGAAAAACCCGTTCCGTTATACGGCGTGGTCTTATGAGATATCGTTTACTTGTTCAAACTGTTTTAAACTGTTTTACTCATATCGGTCCCATGACTGACCCGGAGTTTATTTTGTTGTTTTCCCTAAACTCTTGGGTGCCCAATTTTGTACGGGAAGTCAAGTAGTCAGGATTTACAGATATACTGGAAGAGCTTGGAGCAGGAAGCTTCAGGATTATATAGCTATAGTTATTTCGCTGTGTTGTAAGTGTTGTACTTTGATAATGATGTATATTCAAGTACAGATGTATATTTCAAAGTTATGTTATATATTATATGTTATTCGTTCCACTGTGAGGTTCGTGTTACTCTGATGTTGTGTTCTTCTTCTTCTATTCTAAGTTTCTATCTTATCTATTCTCTCCCTCTGTTTTCTTTCTATTAATTTCCTGATTTCCAGTGCAATGTGGGTTGGACGTGTGCTATTTAGTCAGCTCAAATTGGACCGGATTTTCGTGTCATTACAAGAATGATATATATAAAGTATTTTTTTGTGTATATAACTCATTTGTGCTCCTAGGTGTATGTAAATAATTATTGGTATATGAATAGAATTAGAATATTTGATATCTTGAAAAAGGGATGTGTGTGTAGATAAGAAGACGTTTGTATCTAAAAAGTATTTATTCGGATTCTTTTTCAATATCTCAGTTTAAATAATGAGTAGTTTCGTATAATGAACGATGTTGTTATTATTATTAAGTTAGAAGTTTATATTATATAAATTAAATGCATATTAGTTTCTCAAAACTAATTATTATACTCGTATTTGCTTATTTTGACATTTTAGTAAACAATGAGATTGAAGAAAGTTCATGTTAAATTAAAATTTTCAATTTATGTTTGTTGATTTATTAGTCATTAGTGGATACGATAATTACTCGATATTCATCTATATCTGCAGATGCGAATATCCGATATTTGAAAATGATTTCGAATGTGTATGCGGATATGACATAATCAACATCTAAAAGTATTCGTTGGCAAGTCTAATCAAAACACAAATCAGAAAAAACGAGGAGATTACCCTCAGGTACCGAACTGAAGCATTCCCCAAATCATGATTCAAGCCTAAGGAAGTTTTTGATCCAGAAGATTGAAGTGAACTCCTAAAATCAAACACTACCAAAGACATTATTTCCGACTATTCTTAGTTCGATGGTTGACGACTATAGAAAATGGTGTTGGATGACCCCATGCAAAACGAATGAACGTAGTGGTTGATAGTTGTGTGAAATGACTTTGGTATCAGAAAGAGCAAAAAATTTATTACATTTGTTTTCTACGGTAGTAGAAAAAGGAAAACTATGTGCCCTTACCAACACACCTGTTTTTTATTTTCCATAAAGCATAAAACAACAAAATTCCATTAACAATATTATACATTGAAACCATTTTTTAAATTGTCGTTTTTCATTCCTTTCTCCCTTCTTAATGCATTTAAAAGTACATTGTTGGAAATTCAAAATACAATAGTTAACTTCAAACCAAATTCTACTATGATTTCTACCTCCTGGTTTTAATTTAGGCAAAACTTGGATCATCGTATACGACATATTCTAAGCTGCATCGCTACTAGCTAATAGAGTGACCAAAAAGAATATATCGGATGAAGACAACTACGTATATGCCAATGAACAGATGTATAAAATGATGAGAGGCAAGTCAATGCAAGGTGGGATTTATGCATGCAAATCAAAATGTAGACAAAAGGGTTGGGCCTTAAATAGGAGTGTCAATGGAGTTAACAACGCAATGGTATCAATTAAGAATTGATGGAAAGAGGTTTGAAACAACCGAGAGAGATAGACTATGTAACGCCCCACCCTGCGATTCACCTTAATAAAGAGCATTACATAGTAATTATGTATATTAGAACGGATAATAGAGCTGGTTATGAGCGATCATCCGTAATCTTGTAGTAGACGATTGAATACGTCGATTGGGTGTATAATATTTTTTCCTTACCTTTAGTGGATTGATGTACTCGATTCATCTAATATAAAACTATGATGACAAAGTATCGTATTCAGAACAAGACACAATATATCACTAATAACATATTACAAAACAGAATGCATAAAGGTTCAATAACAAAATATAACAGATACTTGTACTACAAACTCTAATGGTTACACATAAACCATATACATATAACAAGTCTCAAAAGAATAAATACACTAATGTCACGAATACACGACTTTGCACCTTAAGAAATAACTTCGAGAGATAGTCCAAGATGAAACTGCTAAACCCGACACAACAACAAGCTATAACCTAAAACAACTTGGTCTGATCCGAGTATAAATACTCAACACAACGCAAATACCTCCATCATTTAAATGACTCAAGGCCACAATCTTCGATGGTCTAAAGAAATTCCACACACAAATCAAAGTATACGATGGAAGTTACACAAATATGACACATCAAACTTGAATAAGAGTTCACCACACAGTGGTGAGATCCACAAATCAAAATTACCAAATAGCATCACAATCAGGTATAAATCTCATTGTCCATTAAAAGATGAAGCATTAAATTACCATAAATATCCTAGAAATCATAACTTATTTGAAATCTAGAATTCATAATGCCACACAGTTAACATACCACACAGTCTCGGGGAAAATAACAAAACCACACAGGTGGATCTAATAAGGCGACACTGAGCTATGCCTTCACATATTCCACACAGTCAACCAAAGTCGTCCAGTACCAATCACACAGTTTTAATGCCCTACACAATTATTTAGCATTAGCTCTCCACACAGTTGTCTAGTATTAGCGCTTCACACAACCCAAATAAATATAGAATATTGGACAACGTATATGGCCTTAGTGGCCTAATATTGGTAACATAAAGACACCCACAAATGACCCTAAGGACCTATACAATTACCCGAGTACGTGTCACAGACTTTTCGTAAATAATCTAAACAGTGGTAATGATACGTCCCAAACAGCATATTCTCACTCAACAGTTTACTCTAAGTTAGGTAATTCCACAAAGAAGCATCAAATGAACAAGTTATAATATTCCTTCGTGTCCCATAGCATGAGGTGTTTCAATTCACTTCCTCATTACCTCGAAGTGTGCAAAAACATGTAATTTTATATATAAAAAATATTTGATTTAGAAAACGAATTTATAAAACTATTTAGAAAAGGTTTGGATTATTTTCTTGAAAAAACCTATATTACGGAAAATATTATTCATATTGTTGCCTTAAGATGGTTTAAATTTATAAAATCAAACCTTGTAAATCTTGTTGTCTATATATATCGAGATAAAAATCCTTTTCAAAACCGTTGGATTAACGTGTACTGTCTCATAAAGAAACATGGAAAATTCACAAGGAATCAACGCTAGAAATCATCGTGGAGAATTAATAACATAGCACAACAAAACGACACAAAGTTCGTGTATTCTACGTAATGGATGCACTAAATCTCTTGTCCTTTGAATAGCCAAACTATGATGTAACATCCCTTTCGAAAAGTTAACACAAAGATCTTTTAGTATAGTGGTTAGTACATGATATTGCTTTTCAGGAGGTCAGGGGTTCGAGTCCCGCGGTTGTCACATTTGATATCAGAGCCTGTACCCAGCCAACATTGTGTATGTTACGTTGCAGAAGTCAGTTAGTGTTGTACTGATAGGGGTTACATGCACAATGTTAGGGTGACGAGTGCTATAAGCCAATGAGGACGTTGGGTTCTTTAAAGGGGATAGTCTATAACTTCTCTTTCGAAAAGTTAACGCAAAGGTCTTTTAGCACATTTGTTAGTACGTGGTGTTGCTTTTCAAGAGGTCAGGGCTTTGAGTCCTGATTTTATTTGTGCTTAATATTAGAACAAGTGCACAAAAACTACAAATATGTAATTGATAAATTTATTATTAAAATTGCAGTAAAAATGGCAGAATTACAGAAAAAGGTAAAATTGACAAAAAACAGCAGAATTACGTTAAAAGAAGAATTGATTAAAATTAGCAAATCGACAACAGTTTATGACTAGTTTTCATAATCTGTTAGAAAAAGAAAATTTAGCAAAGGTTATTGTGATAAAGTAAAAAGACACAAAATCATAATGATTAGAGAAATAAAGAAGAACCTATTATGATACCAAAAATATATCATACTCGGACCGGAACTAGGAAAATAGGTTAGGGTCTAGATCTAATATTGGCCTAAAAAGAAACATAAACGTTTAAAACCAATAAATATCCATATCTCTTTTCAGTCTAAGGATTTGGCTTATAGTCTAAGGAGTTGGCAAAGGGTACATTTTTATGGAATTGATCAACATAAAAGGATTAAGGTAAAGAAAACACGAATTCAGCTAGGACCAATAAATATGTACATTCCCTTTCAGTCTAATGAGTTGGTTGATAGTCTAAGGAGTTGGCTAAGGGTACATTTATGTAGAATTGATCAATGTAAAAAGATTAAGATTTTGGGTGCGTGAATTAGCTTTTGTTTGATAGGACTCATTCAAACCACATTCCCTTTCAGTCTAAGGAGTTGGCTGATGGTCTAAGGAGTTGATCGAGCATGCCTACGCGAACAAGCTGTTGCAAGAGGTCACTTAAGTTGTATAGTAGGGTATTTCGATAGTTTGAGTGTGCAGATTTCGAGCAGAAACTACTATACCATGCATGTACTAGGAGATACCACTAAGGAGTTATGGTTAAAGATAAGTAAGAGTTGATCGATGGGTAGAATTAGGAAAAGGCATAGTACCATTAAGGAGTTGTGGTAAATTACTAAGGAGTTGTGGCTAAAGATAAGAAGAACTAGTAAACTAATTCTAAAAATAGAGATTCAGAATAAAAGTGTAACTTCACATAAAGTAATTACAGATCAGTCCTAATCACATCTGAGCATGTAGAAAAAACTGTTATCAAGTCTAATTTTGTTTCTTTATCTAATATGCTAGTAAGTAACTCACCCACTAGACTTAAAAGTCTGACCTACTCCGCTTTTCCATTTTACCCCTTTAGGTTCACAAGTTTGACTTGGACATCTTAGATTTCTTCTTGGAGCATCTCTGGACCTCTTCTTCATCAGATATATTCCTTCTATTTTCCTATATTTCATTTTGGTTGGATATTATCTGCATTTTAGAGGGATATTATTGTACTCTGATATTGGTGAGATCGAGATATATGTACTTTGTATTAGGAAATTTGAGGCATATGATGATTTGATAGTATTTTCTAAAATGAAATAATTTATGCTTTGAATTTTTAATATTTTGCCACTGTGTAATGCAGTATACTTTCTTGTATACTAGGTCTTTGTGAGTTATATTCAGTTTTACCAGTAACGCCCTTCAAACCTTGGTATTTCCTATTTTAGGAATGCAAAGGGGTATAGGATGTTACATTTGGTATCAAATCCCAAGGTTATAGGATTCTAAAAACTAGTTTTCAAAAGTTAAAATTGTTTTCCAAAAGAAAAATATTTTCAAATAAAATGTGATATCCCGGAATTTTTGGATAAGTTTAAATTTTGAATTTGGTGTTTTTCTGAATATAATTTGAATTTAAATAAGGTTTAATATAAATATTTGATTTTATAATCTTTTTTATATTAGTTAAATAGATATTTTGTTCTATTTAATAAGTGTGATTTTATAATAGAAAACTTAATTTAAAAGTATGTTTAATATATGAAAGATATAAATAATTATATATATGTATTTTACAAAGATTTTAGATTTAAAAAGTTGATTAGTTAAAAGAAATTACAATTAAATATCGGTTCAAAATATTCATTCAGTTTCTGTACACGCCGTTTTAAAATATTTTTTAGAATTTTACTGTAATTTTTAATTTGGAAAATAAGCAGATATTTTTCCAACGTATTTTGGGGTAACTGTGGTCCTTTAGACACTTTACATAATCGATTAACCGGTCTATTTTATTCTTGTTTGGGGATCATGGCACCTTATCATATACGATTACGTTGTTAGTTTGTCGTCTTTGGCTTTCGATAAGTAGGAATAAGAGAAATCGAAAATAGAATTTGGTGTTCAAAGTTTAAATGGAAAGAAAGGGGTTTTCTGAATCATGCAATACATGCAGGAAATGTAGAACAGCAAGAGTTCGGGCATATATAAAAGTAAAAATATAATAATAAATTATATATCACTAACGTGTAAGGTTAAAATTTGTAAAGATGGACGTTTGTCCAAAGATTTGCCACATGCTATTCATTAATGTATGATGTACACGATAAGAACAAATATAAAAGGCCCATGCCTCCTTTCATTCGCACCAATTCTTTTATGCCAAAATTCGGTGTGCCCCGTGTCCCCAACCAATCACAGCCCCCTGATTTCCGCCTTTTGCAGTTAAACTCTTTAATTGTCCGGGGACTAAAATGAAAAAAAAACCGCAATAGGGAGATTTGATTGGAGGGGACATGGGGGATAGGGGAATTGGGTACAGAAGAATTGGTCTCCCTTTCATCTTTATCCTCCCACCACGCTATCTTCTTCTTCTCCACGTGAAATCTCAACTTGGCCTCTCCCATTTCTTGTTCCACTGCCTTCAAACAACTACAGCCCTCTCTCTCTTCTCTCCCCTTCACGCCAAAACCCCCAGCACTAATTTCCACTACATCCGCACCACCACTTCAGAGAACAGCAACCCCATTTTCTCCTTCTACCCAAAACCCATGGCCTCTCTCTCACATAACGGGCACCACAGTCCTCCACTGCGGTCACCTGGCACCACCGCCAATCTTCCTCCATGAAAATCCGCACTCCATTTAATCCTGCGGCATCCTTCTGCAACGTCACTTCATCCAGCATCCACCACCTCGCCTGACAGCATCTAGCAGCGCTGCCTAAAACCCATATCAGAACGCCATCCACCCTGATTTCTCCCCACGCCACTGCAGTCATCCAACATCTCCTCCGCAAACCCGCTACACCCCCTAACATCCGCAACTCCAGTTAAGAACAGCACTCAAGTCCCTTTTTAGTTCCATAAGCCTTCTTCTTATAATACTCATGTTTGTAGTGGCTCTTCCATCCGCCTAGTTTAATTTTAGTGCTTAAAAAAGAAACTATGCGCGTGAATAGCAACGTACGAAGCTTATGTGTTGATAATTGCAAAGAAGGAAGTGCGCTTGATAGTGTTGTCCGTAAGCCCTGTACTATTTGTTTACATTTGATACTGAGTCCATCAATAAAGGATATTGGAAGCAACGAAGGTGAGATCTTCTAATTTAAATTTATTATAAATTAGTTATTATGGTTAATTTAAATTAGTCGTTAAATTTAATAATTGGTTCGTGATCATAAATTGTTATGAATGGTTGTTATTGGTTGTACAATGGATGTTCATAAAGTTAGAAAAACACCGTACACACTGAGCGTTATTGACGGTAACGCTCTGCGCACAGTTAATTAATTATTTTAATTGTTGTGGTTGTTATGGATGAAATTGTGCTTGTTTGTTTGGTTACGTTATTTGATTAGTTATGGTTTCATGAATTCACACATACACCGTAGCTGTGTGATTATATGGTTAACCGATTTAAACTCTCCATCTATATAAATGAGAATTTATTTATTAAAATAAGGTTGTAAAATTTGTTTTAAAGTTGAATTTAAAATTATTTGGAAAATAAATTGAGTAAAGAATGCTAATGTGTTATTGAATTGGGTTCTGAAGATTAGATCAGAACAGGATTTGAAATATGAATTTAAATTGATTTCATTATTATTGGTAATGCGGTAAAATATATTATTTTGGGAAAAAGGAATGAAATAATGATTTATAAAGTATGAAGTTCTAATTTTATTTAAAAAGGATTGGATGATTTATATTTTTAAATCAGTATCGAACATTGATGATAATAATAACATATACTAGAACGTTCCAGGATGACAGAGAGGATAATGTCTAGGATTGGGTTTGGAAATATAGTTTCTTGCTCTCCCTAGCTATCCCTAACTGATCTGAAGGACGGGATGGATAGTTCAAAATAAAATTTGGAATTAAAGCTTTTTAAATTTAGAAGTAAGTTGAAATATAAAAGTTTGATTCGGGAAAAAGAGATTTGGAATACAGTTTTAATTCTAAGTTATGGAAATGGAATTTATTTTGGGAAAAGGAACGGAACAATTTTTATTTAAACATTACATAGCGTAATTGAATGCGTTGCGTGACGACAGTTCGATAATATCGATTTCAAATTTCAAATGATTATAACTTGAATGTTTTGAATCGGATTAACGTGAAACGAAAAACATCAGATTTCTATTGATAATGGTTTTTGAATAAAAGAGAAATTTTCGGATTCCATCGTATGATTTTCAAGTTATGGTTAAAATAAAATATGAAAAAAAGTCGCTATATGTAATGATACGGATTTCGCTCAGACCTAATCGATCGCTAAACCGACAAAGACCGTTCGAATCTCGCATACACTAACTCTGGGCATACAACACCTCGGAACAAATAACAGAACACTTTTATAAACATCGTAATAATGTTACATCAGAGTACAGAATATCAGAGCATATCGAAATATAATAATACAGCGGAAGATTTATTTACAATAAATGTAATACAATGCACATCGGAAAATAAGTAAAGTAACACAGCGGAAGACTATTAATGCTCTGGACACAACTTTAATCTTCGATCCAGCATCCTGCTCAATATATCTGCAAATTAAACTACTCGACTGCCCATGTGGAAAATAGGGGCACCCGAGTTTGCAAGGGAAAAACAAACTACAGGTCAGTCATGGGACTGGTGCGAGAAACTCTACATTTAAAATTAACTTATTTAATCATAAGACAAATCACAGGACCATGCCGCTAACGCGGAACGGGTTTACCCCCATGAATGCCAATGTATAAACAACAATCAGTAATAGAGATATGGATCTACTATGCATCAATCAACATGCAATATCTCTATCTACCCATTTAGATTAATCACCACATCCAATTCAATTTACAGAAATTATTCCTTTGGACTTTATTTCCCGATTTCTATTTCAAATCATCTAAAATACATATCTAAATTTTATATCAAAGTAGATTTCACTTCGGGATTTCAAACCAAATCTTTGGAAATATGAATTCCAAAATAATAAAAATGCATACAAATAAGTGTGCAACCAAACATCGGGCTCCCCTCAGACAAGGCAAAGGGCACGTGCCTAAGCAATTCGATATATATATATATATATATATATATATATATATATATATATATATATATATATATATATATGCACCTCCCACACATGGAGTAGGCTACACACTGACCACTCACCCTAAGGCACTGGATCCCACCCATACTTTTAGTAGATCGGGTTACCAAATCTTTAGCCACATACCAAATCATTTCATATCCCAAAGTAGGGAAAATCATTTCACAACATAATCACAAGTATAATCGAATCTATAGTACTTCACATCAGCAATTCACACATATGATCGGTCACTATTAATCACATAACCTTTGAGTCCGTATGTCTCAAAGAAGGGTGTTAAGCAAGAGAATAAATTCTCCGCCACCAAATAGATACATCATTAATAGCAACTAATCAAATATGTGATGAACTACAATGTAAAACCATAATATATTTCCAAATCATTACGAAATCATCGGGTTTTAGCCCTCAAAATCCTTTATGTTTTATAAAATATTTTTATAAAACATTCCTTGTCCAAAATCGGGAATACATTTCTTTTCACTTAAGAAAAATATCATTTCAAAATCATTCATTAAATTTGAAATGAACTCAACAACTTCGCTAACACCTCATAGTCAAATCGTGAAGTGTTTCGCAAGGCGTTAGCATACCAGTATTTCTACCCAACCCAATGCTAAATGTAAAAGCATATTCTACTCATAAACTGGTCGAGCACCATCCAAACAATCAATCAGTCACAATCAATATCAACAACCACGTATATTTGGTTTACACCACATCACATGTTTTGGTAAATTTAATCACCATTCATTCAAATCTAATTAAAGATTTATTCAAACTCCAATTGGTTTCATCTCTAAAATCATTTCATATCGATTGTTTTACTTTTTGGAAATTAATCCTGCTTTTACTTGGGTTAAAGAACTAATGTCATTTAAACACATTTCACGGCAAACCCAAAATCCCATTTGATATTAAATACAAGGCTTTGAATAGAAAATACATCGGCTTATATTCAACATCAAATTCTGAAACCAACAAATATCATACTGAAATAATGATATATATATATATATCTTCCAAATTCATCCACAATATCCATATAATCACGGAATCCAATATCAAAATATTCCGAAGATAATTTCGATTCAAATCCATTCCAATTCTTATATTGGAAATTTCTGGTTATATTAAAACCACATCTCAATCCATTTTATTTATTTAAAAATATTGGATTATTTTTCTAGTTAATAACTAGTTCATTTCGATAAAAATATATATTTATCTTTTCAAATATGGAATTTTTCATCCCAGTTCTTTCCAAATCATTTATTATGATTTTACACAAATTATTAATATTTTTAATAATTTTATCAAGACACGTACAGTCGATTTCCATAAACGGCCATGGAACTGCACTTACAGCGACCTTTTCCGAATTTGATTTGGGCATAATTCCAAATCCAACCATTTATATTTCAAATCTCTAATATTCATTAGAAAGCTCTTTTCGATACGAACCCAACGGTTCCGGTTTTAGGAGAATCCGACGGTCGGATCTCCCGTAATGTCCAGTCGAAGTCAATGGTCGAAATTCGTGAACTGCCGCAGCGCGGCGCGTTCTATTCAGGCTATTAAATATATATGTTATATATTTCGTCGATTTCAATTCAAAACTTATTTTATAAATCGTTTTAATTTCGTTTCAAAAACGATCTCAACTTCATTTTCAATTTTATATCAAAATTGAATACTCCATATACACGACAATTTTATACAGTGTATATATACGTCAAAAATTATATTTTTAACAAACCAATATTTATTTCATTCGCACTTCATATATATATATATATTTCACATTTCATATATATATATATATATATTCTTTTCATATATATATTATTCACATTCCATATATATATATATATTCTTTTCGTATATATATTATTCACATTTCATATATATATTTATTTTCATTCCATATATATATTTATGTTCATTCCATATATATATATATTTATTTTCATTTCAAATATATATTTTTCATTTCAAATATATATTTTATTTCACATCGTATATACATTTTATTTCACATCATATATATATAAATATTATATTTCACATCGTATATACAGTTTATTTCACATCGTATATATATATTATTTCACATCATATATATATATATATTATTTCACATCGTATATATATATTATATTTCACATCGTATATACTTTTTATTTCACATCGTTTGTGTATATATATATTATATTTCACATCGTATATACTTTTTATTTCACATCGTATATATATATATTATTTCACATCGTGTATATATATATATAATTCTACAAGCAAACAAGTCATCCACGGTCTGTGGACGACGGGGAGCGATTCATACATGCAGTTATAAAATAAATAACTGTACAGAAATAATTTTATAGTGAGAGAGGTTCTCACATTGATTGGTTTCTGATTGTTGAATACGGTGATTTTAATTAAATTAAACGAAGGCATTTAATTTAATCAAAATTTCAGTTATTTCATAATTTGTCCCGGTCAGTTCTGAAATGTAGATCTCGACTTCACAGTTCCAACAAGCCCTTGTTTGCAATTTTCCGATTCCAAATGAACAAGCTATACGATTTTAAACATTTGAATCTATTTAAATTACACCCATATAATTAATTAACTAATTAATTATAGTTAATCTCATAATTACATTGATTAACTCAGGCCGCCCCTTCTCCTCTTTGTCGTTCAAAACCGTTTCTACCTGGAATCCATACACGCTTTGTTCTCTCTCCTCTTGCACCACCCTACACGCAACTAGAGGATCATCTGAACCCCTCACGTGAAGCACCTCAACATGAGCCATCACCACCCATAGCCCCTCCCCACTCGCACGCTCCTCCGGCCCCCAAATCACCTTCGAAGTCGTCACCTTTACACGCCTGATTTCCCCAATTCGTAACCCTAGAAACGATCTTGTCTATATGGATTTAAAGCCCTTTCCTTGCTGAAGAATTTCATTTTGAAATCATCTTATAAATCGCTGTAATTTGAGAGAAATCAAGTGGAACGACCCAAACTTCCCAGTAAAGGAAAGGCTGGATTGCTTTGAGAACAATGCGCATCAGAACACAAACTGAGGAACATTTTATTGCTGATTACAACAATTACATCAGAGTACAAGAATATAACAGAGTATGAATACTTAATTACACAATAAAAATTCAATAATATCAGGGATTTAAAATACATTTAAATAGCAGCGGAAAAATAATACAAATATACAACTGAAAGGAATACGCGGATACAGAGCTTTCCGAATACTGCTTCAGCTGTAAACCAGGATCCTGTAAATATATCTGCAAAAAGCTACTCGACTGCCCATGTGGAAAATATGGGCACCCGAGTTTGCCAGTGAAACAAACTACAGGCCAGTCATGGGACTGGTATGAGAAATCTTAACTAAACTGATCTAATAAGGCTAATCACAGGACCACGCCGCTAACGCGGAACGGGTTTACTCCATTGGATTGCCAGTACATAAATTAAAGTAAATCGTTAAACAACGCAATGCTTTTTAGAAAAAGTGAAACCATTATAAGACTCAAGTCCCATCACACAATGCAACGCAAACCGGAGGATAGAGTTTTACCTTATAATGGTCAAAAGATGCTTGATACGATAAAACGGATTTAATATTAGTGTGTATATATATGGGTATATATATAATAAACATTTCAATCATAATGTATCAATCATAGACGGCATAGTACCCCATCCTACTATGTCGCCATACTAGTTCTACAATCAAAACCGCAAGGTCATATTGGAAATTGGATTTCCATCATGAGTCGAGGCTAGGGGCAAGCTCCTCTCCGATTCGAGACACTCTAACAAATGCTTCAGGATCCCCCGCAGTGAACCCTTGGAGCGGTAGGGCCGGTTCCCGCCTATCGGCAGTGGATTGGTTATGCCTAAACACACGCTTCCCGGTTCCTTTGAACCTATAATATGACCACTAACGGCCTATAAAAATCCTAGGCGCCTCAAAATCCATCATCCACATAAGTAAAATGCCAGCCAGTTTAAGCACTGACACTACCACTAGCTAGAAAGAAACGTGTGCACTCCCTATAGTCCATATCCCGTTTTTGACTCATACCGGGGTGTGAGGCTCGCGAAGTCACGATATACACAAAGCTATGCCGTAATAGACTATACTTTGATCATCCACAAGGCCATGCTTTTCAACAAAAGCCTTGACCAATTGCATCTTGGCGTGCCACATTGACAATTCACGCCATGCGATCAATGACTATTAATATATACCAGGGTGTTAAGTAGAGAATAAATCCTCCACCACCAAACAGACACACATTAACAGAAATCGATTTAATTCACATGGAACGAAATCCAATGTCAGACATGCATCCATTTACTAGATTATGCTCTGGGTCTGAGCGAAAACCAAACCCGAACAATCAACAATAGTCCGGACGACCACCACTGAAGCCCCTTCAAGGTAGCTACTCCCATCAAGGGTCTCAGTAGTAACACATCCATTCGATGTGAAGATCGTCAGTCTTCAACCACCGCCTTCATGCTCGACTCTTCATCGTCGTAGAAATTATCCGGAATGGGTTAAACCCGGTCTTCCCGAATAACTTACGTATTTTATAATTAAGAATCAACTACTAAAAAAAAACACATCCAACGCCACATTCCAATTCAGAATATTCTTCTAATAAAATATTCGCATTATTTTATCAAAGATAAACTCTTTAAATTATTCTTAAATTTTACTTTTAAAGATTTATTAAGAAACCAATTTGGTTTTAATTATCACAAATCATTATTCAATGATTGATTAAATTTAAGAAATTAATCTTATCTTTAACTGGGTTAAAGAACTAATGTCATTTAAAACATAGTTCACGGTAAACCCAAAATCGTCTTCCATAAAATATGGAATCTTCACAGAAATCAAATCAATATATAATCATTATAAATTTCTGTATCCGACCAATAATATAAATGGAATAACGGCAAATCCTTTTAAATTCCATATGTAGTATCGATCTTCCTTTACAGAAGCTTATCTCGGTTATTATTAATTCAAATTCCATTCCACTCCAATTTAATATATTAAATTGGATAAAACTTTACTTTTGGGAAAAATCTTAATAAAAGATTTATAAATTCCAAATCATATTTTCACCGTCAGTCGGGTTAAAGAACACATGTCACTTAAAAACATGGTTCACAATAAACCCAACTTACGTTTCATCTTATTCCAATTACTAAATATAATTTAAAACTTTAATAATCTAAATTAAAAGATTTATTCATTCCTCAACTGGGTTTAAGAAAGGTGTTATTGAAGACACCATTCACGACAAACCCAAATTCAATTTATTCAATTCAACTTAAATTAAATATTAGCAAATTGGAAAACTTCATTAAATCTAAATTTAATGATTTATTCTAGTTAATAACTAGTTCATTTCAAATGAATATATATTTCTCTAAAATATATTTTAGACATTTTCTAAAATATTCTTTTTCTAAGATGTTTTCTAAAATCTTCGTTTCTAGAATATTCATTGTTGGAATGTGACTCAATCAACAACCATATATTGCTTATAATCAACAATCATGACAAATAATTATCACACATCCAAATAATCAACCATAGTGGATTCTACACTAAATATTGGGACTAGTGTAGGTCAAATATCATCCCAACACCCGTGTGGGGTTTCATCCAACAAACAAATAATAAATTATTTGTGCACTTGGGCGATGTGTAAAAATTATCGACCCAATCACATAAACAAGTCGGATGACTTGTAAATGGAAGTGTAAGATTCAGTTTGAATATACTAACATTATATTAAATACATCAAACACTTCATCAACACATACATAAATTTCACTTCTTTTTATTGTGAACAAATGACAATAACCATCTAGTCTTTTATTTCCTTTTTTTTTTTGTTTTTTTTTTTTGACAAATGACAATAAGAATCTAGCCTTTTTAATTCATTCCTTTTCGTTGTAGACAATGTTACAATAAAATATAACCCTTTAATTCTATTCTTTCTTATGAAAACCTCATTACATAAGAATGTAATCTTTTAATGACATTTAATAATTGACACAAATGACATCTTATAATTAACATATATGTCATTATTGTTTTGCATACAAATTCTAATGTATGCATTAACATTAGAATGATACATGTTCATTTTGAATATAATCCTAATGTACATATTTACATTAAAATGACATTTCTGTTTCATCCTTTTAAATGAACAAAAGTGTAAGTTTTCTTTTCTAATCCTTTTAAATAAACAAATTGTATGTTTTTAACTAATCCTTTTAAATAACCAAAAATGAATATTTTGGTGTAATCCTTTTAAGTGTATAAAAATGTCTATTTTAATCTAATTCCTTTTTCAATGTATACAAATGTTCATTTTTTGCATTAATCCTTCTTAATGTATAAAAATGTTCATTTTCAATCTCACTAACATGTTTAACACAAAAGGTTGTTTTATTCCACTAATCATGTTTTGACCAAAAATGTTATTTCTATATAATCCTTATAAAATGACAAAAATGTAATTTTTATCTCGTTCTTTTTAAAGTGACAAAAATGTCTCTTATTACTTTAATTTACATTTTCTAACGGAAATGTACTTTTTATTCTAATATACATTTTCTAGCAAAATGTATATTTTATTCTAATTCATTTCAATGTAAACAAAATGAGTAATTTTTGTCTTCATCCTTTTAAAGTAAACAAAATGTTATTTTCTTTCTCCTTAATGAACAAAAATGTATATTTTGGTTAACCTCTTTTTAATGACCAAAAATAAATGTTTTTGTTTCATTCCTTATAAATGACAAAATGTGTATTTTTACTTCATTCTTTTTATTGTATAAAAATATACATTTCTAATTCATTTTCTTTAATGTATCAAAATGAATATTTTTAGTTCATTTCTTCTAAGGTGACAAAATGAATGTTTTCTAATTCATTTTCTTTAAAGTGACAAAAATGAATTAATTTACTTCATTCCTCTCAAAGTGACAAAATGAATGAATTCTTTCTATAATCCTATTTTCACAAAAATGTTATTTTTAATTGCAAAACATATTTCTAATAAAAGGGTTGTTTTTATTTACATAACAAATTTCTATTTATAAATGTTATTTTTATTTTCAATAATCATGTTTTCACAAAAATGTGATTTTTATTTCTATAACCATTCTTTCACAAAAATGTGATCTTAATTCACTAATCAAGTTTAACACAAATGATATTATATTTAACTAACATATTTTAAACGAAATGAATAATTCCAATTCTAATGTATATTCATAACAAAATGTGCTTTTTATTTCTAATGTGATCTTAATTCACTAATCAAGTTTAACACAAATGATATTATATTTAACTAACATATTTTAAACGAAATGAATAATTCCAATTCTAATGTATATTCATAACAAAATGTGCTTTTTATTTCTAATGTACATTTCTTAACAAAATGTGCTTTTTACTTCTAATGTACATTCCTTAACAAAGTGTATATTTATTTTCATTCAGCGTTTTATAACAAAAATGTATATATATTCTCATGTACACTTTATTTCTAATAGTTCTTATTGACATAAAATGAAAATTCAATTTAACATGTCATTTTTTTATTAACAAAACATAAGGTAACATGGTTTGATTCTCTTTTTAATCTAACATAAAAATGTCTCTTTAAATAAACAAAACATGAAGTAACAAGACGATGTTTTTATTTAACAAAACATTGCTAACAAAAATGGACATTTTTATTTGTTTACACATGCAATGTAAAATTTGACGAATAAAAATGACGATGAAATTATGGCTCTTTTTATTTCAACTAAATGACGATAAATTATGTTAACATTGCATACGAAGAATAATTCTATGATGTTTACATTTCATACAATGAAAATGATCTTTTTATTTTGATAAACTTTTATACAACAAAAATGAACTTTTTGTTTTGATAACTTTTTATTTCAATCTTTTATGACAATAGAAATGTCATTTAGAATCTCGTCTTTTTAGTTGAAACTATAATGACGCTTAAAATATGTTTCATGTTCATGCATCAAATAAAGATGATATCTTTATTTTAAAAACGAATCAATACTAATGGAACTATCAATATGAACGTCGCAATCAACACCAACAACAAACAAGAAATTTCCATCACAACATCACAGATCTAATATCATTACATACATACATCGATTTCCAACAGCAAATAAATAATTAAATTTTTATAAATTATTAAAAATAGAAATCTCACCTCGATTGGTTTTCAGAAATCGTCCATGTTCAAATTTGGTTGAAATTTCAAAGTGCTCTGTTCTGGTCGTGGACAGTTCCATCACGTAGATCTCATCAACACGAGTCCAATGCAAGTCGTTTCGCTGAATTCTGTTTTGATTTGGACAAGTTATTCGATTTTAAACATTGATACATCAATTGGTAAATTAGATATAATTAATTATATTAATTACATCATTAGACCGTTAATATTTCTCCTCCTCCTTCGTTGTTTACTGGACACCGAAACCCATTACGCTCAAAACATAAACCTCCACCGCGCCTCGATTTCCGACCACTTGCTTCCGATCAGAGTTCGCCACATCCAAGCCCTTCGCACCACCTTCCTTCTCCTTGATTCACACGAAACTCGGTGGCCCCCTTAGCCTCGAAACGTGTGCCAAAGCCGCCGCCTTCTTGGTGGAATTCTGGCCCTGTTAGGCGCTAATAACCGATCACGACCGTATAGATTTGAAGGCCTCGAAAATTTCTTCGATTTTGCTTTTGGATCATCCATTTTCATTGTTTAGATAAGGAGAATTTGTGGGTTGAAGTTCAGAACGTTTTGACCATTGATGAGGGAAGGAGGCGGCTGGACAATTAGATTTAGGGTTTGGGTATACATACCGTATTTATACTAGTATATGTAGTGTATTTTAATTTGTTTATTTTTCCAAATTTATCTGTATGTTGCTACAAACTCCAAATCAAACCCAACGAGTATCGCCCCTAGCTAATAACCCCCGTTCCGGACACAATGGAATATGTTTCGTAACCCAATTCGGCTGTTACGATATGTTTTTCTTTAAATTAAATTATGAATCCTTTATTTATTTAATTTGAACGTACATACGACCTCTAAAAATTACAGAAAATTATTTCTAGTTATGTTTTGATGATACGATTCTAACAAGACCAATTTTGTTGAATTCTGAGATAGTTTGAAAATTGGCCATTTTTAAGTCGATTAAATTTGACTGAAACTGACAAAACACGTTTTCCTCTGCCACGCTCACATATAAATTCGAAAAATTATGGAAAATTAAACTTAGCAATAAGTTGACATTCCGGTTCCAACAAAAGTGGTTTCGTCGAAAACCGAGGTCGTTTGCAAAATGGCTATTTTTAAAGGCTATATATTATATTAAAATATATATAAATTCTACAGCGACCTTTCTAAAATTTAAACTGGACATAACTTACAAATTAAAAAGTGAAATTTCAGTTTTTCAGATTCGTTAGAAAGATATGATTAAATAGATTTAAATATTTCTTGTTTCGTTCAATTCTGATTTAAAATGAATCCTGTACAGTCAGTCAAAGTTTAAAATCAAATTTTCAAACTGCAGCGCTATTTTAAACTCCTTTTATAATTAAATTAAATTTATTTGTTTTCACTTCGATTAAAATAAATTTTTTAGTCGTTATTATTTAAAATAAATAATTTTAAACATTTAAAATCCTTTAAAATTTCCAAAATAAAATTTTTAAATTGGCCCCAAAATTCCGGGTCGTTACATCAAGGGGAATTGTTTTGAACCCTTTTCCGCCGTTCGAACGTGAAAGAGGCTGCTCCAAGGAATTTTAACCACGCAATGAATTTAGTTAGGGGTTTGACTTTTCCTTAGGTATATATATTATTATAAATTAACTCGTTAATAACTTGTTTATCAATCCAAACTCCAAATCAAACCCAACGTGTAACGGCCCAGGAAAAATTCGACGCTTGAATTTTTGACAATAATACATAACCCCGTATCACTCGCCAAAAATCCAAGTATCGAACCTCGACTGTTAATAGAAAGAAGTTAGAGGCTGAGAAATGAAAGAAAGAAATGTTAGAATAGAAGAAAAAGAAGAAGAACACATCAGATTCTCACAGCGAAACGAATAAATAAATACATCAAATCTCTTTATAAAAGAAACTGCATATACAGATACATACCAATCATCATAGTACATTATATATCAGACACAACGGAAATAACTTTGAATAACTAATGGTGAAGCCTCCCACTTCCAGCTCCTGAAAACTCCAAGCAAAACTTAACTTGGAAATATACTCGATCTGACCTAGCACATTTGAAGCAAAAAAAAATTCACCGGGTCATTCTGGAATACTTTCAGTGATAAATTCACAACAAGAACAACTTGTTTAACTTTGGAAATCCTTTTGAAATAAAAAGACAATAGTAAGACCAGTCCACACATAAACATAGACGGTTTTTACCTTACTATAACCCAAAACATTTTTGAAATCAATATCTTATCTGGTATTATAATAGTGTCTATCAAACCATAAATAAAAAACAATCTTGCAGAACGCTTGCATCTCACGCTCTACATATATAGTATAAAATCCAAAAATCGCGGGCGCTTATTGGAAATTGGATTTCGACTATGACAAGGTATGGGACCACCTACCGATAGTGTATCTCTAGAGGCGAATACACTGGGTTCAATAAGAACGTCTTACAACCCGGCCCACACATGACCGACCACTCATTTCGCTTGAGTGTATCGAATGTATATCACCAACGGTTGGGCTTAAACCACCGTTTCCCAAAAAGGGACAGCATCGAAACAGATTAAAGAAGTTAAAGGAATTTCTCTAGATAGGTGATTATACACCCTAATGGGAGCGACCCACATAGCCATGCTGCCTGCCCGATTTTTGTCATTTCCCAGTTGATGAGGCTTGAGGCTAGGATTTTCTTCCTTTTTAGATCAGCACATCACTTTGAATGCCACATCGTCAGATCCGTCAAATCACTGATTGACGTCCTAAAAAATACACTGGGCATGTTTGAAGAAATCAATGTTTGTCACCATCTGGAAATACTCTGTCAAACACTCGTCCATACAAGTTATCCAGGAACAGGATGAACCGAAGGTACTCTCCTACCGCATTCTATATAGGAATCAACCCAAGGATCAGTAGCGAGAAGTCCTTGCAAACCATAGATTTCAATCATGACAAAACCTCAGTATATTTCAGCGTCGACTCAGAGATTGTAAGTGGTTCTTCCATTTATGAAGATCTATGGTCTTCAATGCTCCATCTTTATCGTTTGCACGTTAGTCGCGATCGCACAGTTGATTCGAAGTGGTTTTGGGTCTAGTTCCCATCCCGGGCTCTTCGAAACAACTCGTCAAAAGGTAAATATAATATTCCATTTGATAGTCGGTTGTTTAACTATCAAAACGTAACAGTGATGTTAAGTCCATTGGCAGCTCAGGTTTGTTTATATTAAAATACTTCATTAAATCATTCTTCTTGTAATCGATTTCATAAGTTTTATCTCGATAAGACTCTTCTGGTTCATTACTTTGAAAACATAAATCAACACCTACTTTTGAATAACGTATTTACTCTTATCTCCTTTGTTCAAAAATATTCTTTATATTTCATAAAAAAACTTTATTCCTCCTTAGCTCAAAAAAACACCAATTTCATTTCTTAAACCCTTTTTGGTATTCTCTTATCTTTAAGTATCGCTATCGCTTCATAACTCCTTTCAGTTTCATTAATCGCTGGGAATATCATTATATCTATACTTAACCAAAAGGTATAATTTCAATTAAAAATCTTATATGTTTACAATATCGTCAAGTAACATATTTCCTATAATATAATCTTAAAAAAATTTATTTACTATAAAATAATCACGCTAATGGAAATCATAATTATATTTCCAAGATAATTTCATTTTAAACCATTATAATTCTTTATTTCATGTCGCCCATAAAGAACTACTTATTTCTTTGAATAGATGTGCTTGCGAAAACATACCATTTCATTACTTCGTAATAACGTCATACTTTTAATTACATTACATAAGACAAATCATATTTCGGGTCCGACTCACATTATATACTATTTAATTTGAACCCAATGGTCTTAATATATTTCTAAACCATTACGAATTTATATTGTAATGTTTTCTCAATATATTATTCCCAACATCCTTTACTATCGCAAACCAATATCATCTTTTGATAATAGTGAAGTTGCCCAAGTTGGGGTATTTTAATTACCTCTCAGACCTTGATCGACCCCGTTCTTATCTCCAGGCAATAAAACTTTACAACCAAAACTCTGATATTCCATTTCCATTTCCACTTATCATGGCTTGATAAACCATTTCCTTTTATTTGAAGACCCACTTTACACATTTATTCCCACTCCTTAATTAGGTAACTTCCTTGACAAATCTTACTTGCCATTGGATTCAAATAGGGTTTTAAACCTATTTCTTCCATTGGTAATTCCCTCGTAACTTCTTTACTTAACTTATTAAGTAAATATACCAAACTCCCTTTTAAGCCATATTTTAACCAAACCCACCTTAGTTAATTAAGTAAATTCTTATTTGAACTCTCGAATTAGCTTACGAGTCATTTTTACAAACTCTGTTTGTAAACCCGGATTAAAATCCTCTTATAAAGCTCTAACCAAATCTTAGTCAACCTTATATCCCTTTTGATCACTTTCTAATTTAATTCATCATTAAAAATAATCACTTCGATATCATTATTTAAAATGATAATTTACTTTAGCATTAACTACTTTAATCGTAGTTAATTCTATTAAAATAGAGTGATTAACCAATTAAAGGATTTTTAAATAATAATTAATTTTATTAACACAAATTCAAATTTGATAATTCCCTTTAAAGTATAGTTAATCAAAGGTTAACTAACTTCTAACAATATTCGTATTTTTGGAAACTATCCATTCAAAACAAATCAGTTAACTGATTTTCAATTCATTCCTTATAAAATTCTAATTCAACCCTACTCCATCTTATCGCTACTAGATTACTTCTTATTTGAATTCTAATCAAAAAGTAATCGCTTTAATTAATTAAAGTGATAACTAATTACAACATTAACTATGTTAAAATAACTAATTCCATTATTAACTAGAAATAAAATAACTAATCATTTTAAAAGATCATTGAATCATAATTAACTTCATTAACGATAATTAACTTGTTAATCATTTTTACAATATAGTTAATCAAAAATTAACTAATTGTTAACAACCTTTGTTAAGCTTAACGAATATTTGAAAATTATCAATTTGATTTATCAAAATCAAATCAACCAAATTGTCAACTTCAACTAAAACAGTCTCCTTTGTCGACCGTCAACATCAGTTAATTCTTAACTGATATTCATTCACCGTGTCCCCTTCATAAATTAATTAATAACTTAATTAATTTAAAAATATCATTTAATTGTTTTGTAAAACACTTATTCAATTTTACCAATACGTATATTATTTTCTGGCCTTCTGACAAAAATATTTCATTATATAAAATATTTAAATAGATTCTTATATAAAATCATGATTATAAACATATATATATATATATATAAATATGTTTATAAATTTTCTGTTTTAATTAACTTGTATAAAACAAATTAAAATTCCATTTCAGTTACAAAAATAAATTTATAACTTTAATCTTCGTCAGTTCGCCTAACGGCAAAACGACGCCAAAAATAACAGATTTTAGGCCATTTGCCACTCACTTCATCAATGTTGTCAATTGATTAAAAATCACAACACGATTAACATCCATTCAATTCGAACAGGTTTTGATATCATTTGGGGTAACAATTCATAAATAGACCATGTGAAATAAATAATACACAAATATTAAGGAATCCGGATTGATTCCGCCGACCTGTTCTTCCCTGCATCGCATATCACCAAAATTATTGAATAATAACATACGAAATGATTTCTTAAATATAACGCATTAAAATGGCGAATAAATAAAGTCAACCAATCAAACAGTAACAACCAATAGCAACCATAACATCCAATCAATCAATATATATGATATGTTAAATTATATGGATTTATGACATCATAGCAGTCCAAAGAAGTGTGAGAATTAACTCATTGTTGGTTTCAGTTGATGATTTCAGTGCCATTTTTCCCGTAGAATTTTAAATCACGTTTAAAATTACCCAAAATTCCAACTGCTCCCGTTTCTGACTGGACCAGTTCGTATGCATAGCCTCCATCGCCACGATCCCAATGAACCCTGTTTTGCGCAATTCCGTTAACGTATGCAAAAGATATCGCAGTTTAAAGTATATATATTTACGATAATTAATTAGACTAACTATAAATAAATTAATTAAATTATTAATTACCCTTTTTAAAACAATTCCACGTCAGCACCTCTCTTCACTGTTTATACGCGTTCTTCCTCCATCCAACTCCAGAAACCCGTCTTTTGCTTCTCACCGGAAATAGGACCTTGTCAACCACTTATCGCCATCGCACTGATGCACCGGAGGCCCCATCGTTGATCTCGTCGACACTGCCACTCTAAGACACGCTGCCCCCCTCGGGTCTGACCCCCCAGTCATCGTAAAATCGCCGGAATCGCCCCTCGAACGTTTTCCGTTCAACTCTAGAATATCACCACCCTAGGCCGTCGAGTGGCGCCGCACCACCTTAGATCGAAAGGTCACCTCACCACCCACGTTTTCTACTTCAGATCCCCGACCCCGATACCCCTCCAATTTCCGGAAACTGAAGTAAACCGACCGTCACTTGTGTTAAAACGAACCCAAAACATTTCCTCAGTTCAACTCCCTCCACCAACCACCACCGACAATATCTGACCCTCCGACCCGAAGAAAAATGAAGCCCTCTCTCTCCTCTACATCGCTTTAGGCGCTTCATCAATTGTCAACCCAAACTCCTTCAAATCCCATAAAAATGAAAGTCAAATCCCGCTGTTTTTGGCCAATTCCGGCCACCATACTCGACGATACCTCCCCAACTTATTACCGTAGCTAGCCCTTGACCCGATCTACGTTTTTTCTTCAGGTCCCCCTAGCAAATTCCTTCCAGAATTAAAGGTATAAATTATTTAGCGGTTAGGGACTTTTTTGCAAAAATGGCTAACGAAATTAGGGTTGGGTTTGTGAAATTCTGGTTTAGGGGTTTGTATAAGTGGGGGAAAACTTTATTTTATTGTTGAGTTGACCAACGATGTGACTAACGATTTTTATTCGTGTCTATCTTTATTTTGAATAATGCTTATTGGTTATTGTGGTTACAAACAAGCTCCGTTTGTGATGGAAATGGACGGCATAATATAATTTGACGTTACGGTCCTAAAGAATCTTATTTCGTCGAATTCCGAGTCTGTTTTCTCAAACGACTCTCGTTCACATCCAAATGGTCGTTTTTATTTGCATTTAATTTTGCCACACTCACAAAATAACTCCGTTTGACGCGCAGTCTGAAATCTAGCAATAATTTACTGTTACGGTCTCAATAATTTTTTTTTCGTCGAAAATGAAGGTCGTTTGAATAAAGTCCCTTTTAAATGGTCCAATTTAAATTAAAATAAATCAATTTTAAAATACTTCAACATTAAAATATTGTAATTAGTCAAACTCGACCAAAATTGCATATATTTTTAAAATAAAATATCTTGGGTTGAATTCCAAGCTAGTTCGATATTCAAAATATTTAAAAATCCTTTTATTTATAAAATAAATCGTTATAAATTATAAAGAAATTCCATGGCGACTATTTTAAAAATTTGGTTTGGACATAAAATAAAATCTACACTATGAAAACTAGATTTTTCTCTTCCATTAGAAAGATATTATCAAATCAGTCCTGATGTTTCTTGTTTCAAGAAAATATGACTTATTTTGAATCTTGTACAGTCAATTGAAGTTCAAAACTCTATTTTACGGACTACCGCGCCGCTGCAACTCGTTATATAATTAAATTATAAATTTTACGTTCAACTATCGTTAAATAAACGAAATCGTCAATATATTTTCAATATAGACAATATTAACGCTTTATATTTTTCCGATACACATTATACAGTGAATTTAACGTTTTCCCAATATTATGGAATTAAAATATCATATTATATTATTTATTTATTATTTAAATAGAATATTCAAAATAATTAAAAATCCATTATTTAAATTCAAACTGACATTTTAAATAAATAAAATAATTTAAATAATTGGCCAGAAAATACGGGTTGTTACATTCCTTCCCCCTTAAAAGAATTTCGTTCCCGAAATTGCCAAGGCAGAAAGAATGGTACAGTCTTATTATTTTTACAAAAATATTTAATTAAAAAACACGGTTTTATTTCCAAAATTAATTCAATTGGTTTTAAACCCAATTAATTTCAAATAACATAATTTTCCAAAAATCTTAAAAAAAATCTAACTCCTTAAATTTTGGAACAATTTCGGCAGAGTCTGCCCTATACGGAGGGACATCTGCAATATTGCAGGTTCAAGAAATATGTATACATTGACTCTCATGATCGGAAAATCCAAAATCAGATCTCAAAACTCAAACCAAAATCCAAAAATTTATATTTTGCATAGGCGTACCTTTTCGCGGCGATATCAAGTTAAATTCTCAATTTATAACAATCTATGCAATCCAATTCAAAGTCATCTCATGCCTGTACTTAACTGCATTTACCAGGTAAGTAACAATATATGAAATAATATTCCAATGATATACCTATGATCACACAAATCCCTAAAATCAAACACTTAGCATCATTATTGGGTTAAATCCTTTGGTAATTGGGCAAAATTATTTCATTTACCCTCTTTACAAAATATTTAAAATAATATTCAGTTACAAATACGCGCTTTCAGTATACATACACTCAACTCAATCTAGGGTATTACTAACCCAATCTATTGAGTTACGCCATAGAGCCAAGGTTATCACTAAACCAACAGCTCTGATACCAACTGTAACGGCCAGGGAAAAATTCGACGCTCGAATTTTTGACAATAATACATAACCCCGTATCACTCGCCAAAAATCCAAGTATCGAACTCCGACTGTTAATAGAAAGAAGTTAGAGGGTGAGCAAAGAAAGAAATGTTAGAATAGAAGAAAAAGAAGAAGAACACATCCGACTCTCACAGCGGAACGAATAAATATAATACATCAAATCTCTTTATAAAAGAAACTGTATATACAGATACATACCAATCACCAGAGTACATCATATATCAGACACAGCGGAAATAACTTTGAATAACTAACGGCGAATCCTCTCGCTTCCAGCTCCTGAAAACTCCAAGCAAAACTTAACCTGGAAATATATTCGGTCTGACCCGAGCACATTTGAAGCAAAGCAAAATTCACCGGATCGGTCTGGAATACTTTCAGTGATAAATTCATAGCAAGAACAACTTGTTTAACTTTGGAAATCCTTTTGAAATAAAAGGACAATAGTAAGACCAGTCCACATATAAATACGGACGGTTTTTACCTTACTATATCACAAAACATTTTTGAAATCAATATCTTATCTGGTATTATAATAGTGTCTATCAAACCATAGATAAATAACAATCTAGCAGAACGCTTGCATCTCACGCTTTAGATATATAGTATAAAATCCAAAAATCACGGGCGCTTATTGGAAATTGGATTCCGACTATGACAAGGTATGGGACCACCTTCCGATAGTGTATCTCAAGAGGCGAATACACTGGGTTCAACAAGAACGTCTTGCAACCCTGCCCATACATGACCGAGCACTCAGTTCGCTTGAGTATATCGAATGTATATCACTAACGGTTGGGCTCAAACCATCGTTTCCCGAAAAGGGATAGCATCGAAATAGATTAAAGAAGCAAAAGGAATTTCTCTAGATAGGTGATTATACACCCTAATGGGAGCGACCCACATAGCCATGCTGCCTACCCGATTTTTGTCATTTCCCAGTTGATGAGGCTTGAGGCTAGGATTTTCTTCCTTTTTAGATCAGCACATCACTTTGAATGCCACATCGTCAGATCTGTCAAATCATTGATTGACGTCCTCAAAAATACACTAGGCATGTTTGAAGAAATCAATGTTCGTGACCATCTGGAAATACTCTGTCAGACACTTGTCCATACAAGTCATCCAGGAACAGGATGAACCGAAGGTACCCTCCTACCATATCCTATATAGGAATCACCCCAAGGATCAGTAGCGAGAAGTCCTTACAAACCATAGATTTCAACCATGACAAAACCTCAGTATATCTCAGCGTCGACCCAGAGATTGTAAGTGGTTCTTCCATTTATGAAGATCTATGGTCTTCAATGCTCCATCTTTATCGTTTGCATGTTAGTCACGATCGCACAGTTGATTTGAAGTCGTTTTGGGTCTAGTTCCCATCCCGGTCTCTTCGAAACAACTCATTAAAAGGTAAATATAATATTTCATTTGATAGTTGGTTGTTTAACTATCAAAACGTAACAGTGATGTTAAGTCCATTGGAAGCTCAGGTTTTTTTATATTAAAGTACTTCATTAAATCATTCTATCGATTCTTATAATCGATTTCATAAGTTTTATCTCGATAAGACTCTTCTGGTTCATTACTTTGAAAACATAAATTAACACCTACTTTTGAATAACGTATTTACTCTTATCTCCTTTGTTCAAAAATATTCTTTATATTTCATAAAAAAACTTTATTCCTCCTTAGCTCGGAAAAACACCAATTTCATTTCTTAAACCCTTTTTGGTATTCTCTTATCTTTAAATATCGCTATCGCTTCATAACTCCTTTTAGTTTCATTAATCGCTGGGAATATCATTATATCTATACTTAACCAAAAGGTATAATTTCAATTAAAAATCTTATATGTTTACAATATCGTTAAGTGACGTATTTCCTATAATATAATCTTAAACAAATTTATTTACTGTAAAATAATCACGCTAATGGAAATCATAATTATATTTCCAAGATAATTCCATTTCAAACTGTTATAATTCTTTATTTCATGTCGCGCATAAAGAACTACTTATTTCTTTGAATAGATGTGCTTGCCAAAACAAACCATTTCATTACTTAATAATAGCATCATACTTTTAATTACATTACATAAGACAAATCATATTTCAGGTCCGACCCACATAATATACTATTTAATTTGAACCCAATGGTTTTAATATATTTCTAAACCATTAGAATTTATATTGCAATGTTTTCTCAATATATTATTCCCAACATCCTCTACTATCGCAAACCAATATCATCTTTTGATAATAGTGAAGTCTCGCAAGTTGGGGTATTTTAATTACCTCTCAGACCTTGATCGACCCAGTTCTTATCTCCAGACAATAAAAGTTTACAACCAAAACTCTGATATTCCATTTCCATTTCCACTTATCATGGTTTGATAAACCATTTCCTTTTATTTGAAAACCCACTTTACACATATATTCCCACTCCTTAATTAGGTAACTTCCTCGACAAATCTTATTTGCCATTGGATTCAAATAGGGGTTTGTAACCTATTTCTTCCATTGGTAATTCCCTCGTAACTTCTTTACTTATTTTGTTAAGTAAATATACCAAACTCCCTTTAAAGCCTTATTTTAACAAAACCCACCTTAGTTAATTTAGTAAATTCTTATTTGAACTCTCGAATTGGCTTACGAGTCGTTTTTACAAACTCTGTTTGTAAACCCAGATTAAAATCCTCTTATAAAACTCTAACCAAATCTTAGTCAACCTTATATCCCTTTTGATCACTTTCTAATTTAATTCATCCTTAAAAATAATCACTTCGATTATCATTATTTAAAATGATATTTTACTTTATCATTAACTACTTTAATCATAGTTAATTCTATTAAAATAGAGTGATTAACCAATTAATGGATTTTTAAATAATAATTAATTTTATTAACACAAATTCAAATTTGATAATTCCCTTTAAAGTATAGTTAATCAAAGGTTAACTAACTTCTAATAATATTCATATTTTTGGAAACTATCCATTCAAAACAAACCAGTTAACTGTTTTTCAATTCATTCCTCATAAAATTCTTATTCAGCCCTACTCCATCTTATCGCTACTAGATTACTTCTTATTTGAATTCTAATCAAAAAGTAATCGCTTTAATTAATTAAAGCGATAATTAATTACAACATTAACTATGTTAAAATAACTAATTCCATTATTAACTAGAAATAAAATAATTAATCATTTTAAAAGATCATTGAATCATAATTAACTTCATTAATGATAATTAACTTGTTAATCATTTTTACAATATAGTTATTCAAAAATTAACTAATTGTTAACAACCTTTGTTAAGCTTAACGAATATTTGAAAATTATCGATTTGATTTATCAAAATCAAATCAACCAAATTGTCAACTTCAACTAAAACAGTCTCCTTTGTCGACCATCAACATCAGTTAATTCTTAACTGATATTCATTTACCGTTTCCCCTTCGTAAATTAATTAATTTAAAAATATCATTTAATTGTTTTGTAAAACACTTATTCAATTTTACCAATACCTATATTAGTTTCTGGCCTTCTGACAAAAATATTTCATTATATAAAATATTTAAATAGATTCTTATATAAAATCATGATTATAAACATAAATATAAATATGTTTATAAATTTTCTGTTTTAACTAACTTGTATAAAACAAATTAAAATTCCATTTCATTTATAAAAATAAATTTATAACTTTAATCTTCGTCAGTTCGCCTAGCGGAAAAACGATGCCAAAAATAACAGATTTTGGGCCATTACTGCCACTCACTTCATCAATGTTGTCAATTGATTAAAAATCACAACACGATTAACATCCATTCAATTCGAACAGGTATTGATATCATTTGGATTAACAATTCATAAATAGACCGTGTGAAATAAATAATACACAAATATTGAGGAATCCGGATTGATTCCTCTAACCTGTTCTTCCCTGCATCACATATCACCAAAATTATTGAATAATAACATACGAAATGATTTCTTAAATATAACGCATTAAAATGGCGAATAAATAAAGTCAACCAATTAAACAGTAACAACCAATAGCAACCATAGCATCCAATCAATCAATATATATGATATATTAAATTATGTGGATTTATCACATCATAGCAGTCCAGAGAAGTGTGAGAATCAACTCACTGTTGGTTTCAGTTAATGATTTCAGCGCCATTTTTCCCATAAAATTTTAAATAGCATTTAAAATTACCCGAAATTCCAACTGCTCCCATTTCTGACTGGACCAGTCCGTATGCGTAGCCTCCTTTGCCACGATCCCAACGGATCCTGTTTCGCGCAATTCCGTTAACGTATACAAAAGATATCGCGGTTTAAAGTATATATATTTACGATAATTAATTAGACTAACTATAAATAAATAAAGTAATTAAATTATTAATTACCCTTTTTAAAACAATTCCACGTCAGCACCTCTCTTTAATGTTCATACGCGTTCTTCCTCCATCCAACTCCAGAAACCCGTCTTTTGCTTCTCACCGGAAATAGGACCTTGTCAACCACCTATCGCCATCGCACTGCTGCATCGGAGGCCTCATCGTTGATCTCGTCGACACCGCCACTCTGAGACACGCCGCCGCCCTTGGGTCTGACCCCCCCAGTCACCGTAAAACCGTCGGAATCGCCCCTCGAACGTTTTTCGTTCAACTCCAGAATATCACCACCCCAGGCCGCCGAGAGAAGCCGAACCACCTCAGATCGAAAGGTCACCTCACCACCCACGTTTTCTACTTCAGATCCCCAACCCCGATACCCCTCCAGTCGACGGAAATTGAAGTAAACCGACCGTCACTTGTGAAAACGAACCCAAAACTTTGCCTCAGTTCAACTCCCTCCACCGACCACCACCGACAATATCTGACCCTCCAACCCGAAGCAAAAATGAAGCCCTCTCTCTCCTCTACAACATCGCTTCAAGCGCTTCATCAATCGTCAACCCAAACTCCTTCAAATCCCATAAAAACGAAAGTCAGATCCCACTGTTTTTGGCTAATTCCGGCCACCACACTCGAAGAAACCTCCCCAACTTTTTACCGTAGTTAGCCCTTGACCCGATCTATGTTTTTTCTTCAGGTTCCCATAGCAAATTCCTTCCAGAACTCAAGATATAAATTATTTAGTGGTTAGGGACTTTTTTGCAGAAATGGCTAACGAAATTAGGGTTGGGTTTGCGAAATTCAGGTTTGGGGGTTTATATAAGTGGGGGAAAACTTTATTTTATTGTTGAGTTGACCAACGATGTGACTAACGATTTTTATTCGCGTCTATCGCTATTTTGAATACTGTTTATTGGTTACTATGGTTACATACAAGCTCCGTTTGTGACGGAAATGGACGGCATAATATAGTTTGACGTCCTAACGAATCTTGTTTTGTCGAATTCCGAGTCTGTTTGCTCAAACGGCGCTCGTTCACGTCCAAATGGTCGTTTTTATTTGCATTTAATTTTGCCATACTCACAAAATAACTCCGTTTGACGCGCAGTCTGAAATCTAGCAATAATTTACTGTTACGGTCTCAATAAAATTTGTTTCATCGAAAACGAAGGTCGTTTGAATAAAGTCCCTTTTAAATGGTCCAATTAAAATTAAAATAAATCAATTTTAAAATACTTCAATATTAAAATATTAAAATATTGTAATTAGTCAAAGTCAACCAAAATTGCATATATTTTTAAAATAAAATATCTCGGGTTGAATTCCAAGCTAGTTTGATATTAAAAATATTTAAAAACCCTTTTATTTATAAAATAAATCATTATAAATTATAAAGGAATTCCATAGCGACTATTTTAAAATTTGATTTGGACATAAAATAAAATCTACACGATTAAAACTAGATTTTTCTCTTCCATTAGAAAGATATTATCCAATCAGTCCTGAGTTTCTTGTTTCGAGAAAATCTGACTTATTTTGAATCTTGTACAGTCAATTGAAGTTCAAAACTCCATTTTATGAACTACCGCGCCTCTGCAGCTCGTTATATGATTAAATTATAAATTTTACATTCAACTGTCGTTAAATAAACGAAATCGTCAATATATTTTCAATATAGACAATATTAACCCTTTATATTTTGCCGATACACATTATACAGTGAATTTAACATTTTCCCAATATTATGGAATTAAAATATTATATTATATTATTTATTATTTAAATAGAATATTCAAAATAATTAAAAATCCATTATTTAAATTCAAACTGACATTTTAAATAAATAAAATAATTTAAATAATTGGCCAGAAAATACAGGTCGTTACACAACGACTGTCGCCTCTAGCTAATTACCCATATTTCGAACGCAATGGGATATGCCCGGTAAGCCAATTCGGCTGTTACGACCAGTTTTTCTTTAAATTACAATATAAATCAATATATATTTAATTTAAACGCACATTTCTATTTACTGGGGCCACATACTGACTCTAAAAATTATAGAAAAATTATTTCTAACTTCGTATTGACGATACGGTCCTAACAAAACTAATTTTGTCAAATTTGAAGACCGTTTGAAAAATAACCATTTTCTAGTTGATCCAAATTGACTGAAACTAACAAAACACGTTGTCCTTTGCCACGCTCACATATTGATCCCAAAAATTACGAAAATTGGAATCTAGCAATAATTTGACATCTCGGATCCAACAAAAGTTGTTTCATCGAAAACGGAGGTCGTTTGCAAAATGGCTATTTTTAAGGGCTATTATATATATTGAAATATATATAAATTCCACAACGACTTTTCTAAATTTTAAACTGGACATAACTCTTAACTTATAAAACGAAATCGCAGTCCCTTACATCCGTTAGAAAGATATAGTTAATCAGATTCAAATATTTCTTGTTTCGTCCAATTCTGACTTATAGTGAATTCTGTATATCCAATTGAAATTAGAAATCGAATTTTCAAACTACCGCGCCATTTCAGGCTTGTTATATAATTAAAATAAATTTCTTCATTCTAACTTCGTCGAAAATAAATTTATTGTTGTTATTATTTAAAATAATTCATTTTAAATATTCAAAATTCATCAAAATTGCCAAAATAAAATTATTAAATTAGTTCGGATTTTCTTGGTTATTGCAATCTCCCCCACTTAAAATCTTTTCGTCCTCGAAAAGGAACGGAGCTGAAAGTTGTTTTACAAACCAACTCAACTTTCATTATTTCCATTATGGCTTAAGTTCTTCAACTTTTCAGTTTCTAAGAATTTTCCAATTCTTAAAAAATTTGGCTAACACCCTAAATTTTCAAAAAAATTCGCCATAACCTTCCCTGTACGGGAGCACCGGGAAAATCCTGGAATCGCCGTATAGGCCTTTCCAATCCAAAAAGAAAAGAAACAGCCAAGCAGCTAGCCAATCGGCTCATAAAATCATCCAAACCCAATAAATTTGTAAACATGTACCTATTTGTCGGGCATGCAATTTTATTCCTCTGCTCTAGCCTCCTTGCAATGACCTGTTCAATGTATACCCATGTATATGCATGCAATTACAAACAATTTGCTATTCAGTTCAATATTTTGATTCGATTTGGCTAAATTTACCTTTCATCTTCATATTGGTTTTATTAGTCCAATATTATAATTAGTCAAACAAATAATCAAACAACACAACCAGCAATCAATTTGTTGATTAATTTTTCAAATTCATATAACTTTTATATATTCAAAATCATATTTTTAAAACCATATTATATATATAATCATAAATACGACATTTATAAACATATGACTCAACTCATTCTGGGGCATTTCTAACCCCATCTCTAACGAGCCACTCATTCTAGAATGCTACTGATTCTATCTCTAATGAGGATTCTTTTATCGGATATTACTAATCCTACCTCTGATGAGTCTTTCATTCTGTTCTAATGAGTTGTACCTCAAAGATTTGAGTAAACCAAAGCTCTGATACCAGCAGTAACGATACAAATTTCGCTCAGACCTAATCGATCGCTAAACCGACAAAGACCGTTCAAATCCCGCATACGCTAACTCTGGGCATACAACACATCAGAACAAATAACAGAACACTTTTATAAACATCATAATAATGTTACATCAGAGTACAGAATATCAGAGTATATCGAAATATAATAATACAGCGAAAGATTTATTTACAATAAATGTAATACAATGCATAGCGTAAAATAAGTAAAGTAACACAGCGGAAGACTATCAACGCTCTGGACACAGCTTTAAGCTTCGATCCAGCATCCAGCTCAATATATCTGCAAACTAAACTACTCGACTGCCCGTGTGGAAAATAGGGGCACTCGAGTTTGCAAGGGAAAAGCAAACTACAGGTCAGTCATGGGACTGGTGTGAGAAACTCTATAGTTAAAATTAACTTATTTAATCATAAGACAAATCACAGGACCACGCCGCTAACGCCGAACGGGTTTACCCCCATGAATGCCAATGTATAAACAACAATCAGTAATAGAGATATGGATCTACTATGCATCAATCAACATGCAATACCCCTGTCTACCCATTTAGATTAATCGCCACACTTAGATTTTCCAAATCCAATTAAATTTACAGAAATTATTCCTTTGGACTTTTTTTCCCGATTTCTATTTCAAATCATCTGAAATACATATCTAACCTTTATATCGAACTAGATTTCACTTCGGGATTTCAAACCAAATCTTTGGAAATATGAATTCCAAAATAATAACAATGCATACAAACAAGTATGCAACCAAATATCGGGCTCCCCTCAGACAAGGCAACAGGCACGTACCTAAGCAACTCGATATATACATATACAAACATACATACATACATACATATACATATACATATATATATATATATATATATATATATATATATATATATATATATATGCACCTCCCATACATGGAGCAGGCTACACACTGACCACTCACACTAAGGCACTGGATCCCACCCATACTTTTAGTAGACCGGGTTACCAAATCTTTAGCCACATACCAAATCATTTCATATCCTGAAGTAGGGAAATTCATTTCACAACATAATCACAAGTATAATCGAATCTATAGTACTTCACATCAGCAATTCACACATATGATCAGTCACTATTAATTATATAACCTTTGAGCTCGTACGTCTCGAAGAAGGGTCTTAAGCCAGAGAATAAATTCTCCGCCACCAAACAGATACATCATTAATAGCAACTAATCGAATATGCGATGAACTACAATGTAAAACCATAATATATTTCAAAATCATTTCGAAATCATCGGGTTTTAGCCCTCGAAATCCTTTCTTTTTTATAAAACATTTTTATAAAACATTCCCTGTCCAAAATCGGGAATACATTTCTTTTCACTTAAGAAAAATATCATTTCAAAATCATTCATTAAATTTGAAATGAACTCAACAACTTCGCTAACACCTTATAGTCAAATCGTGAAGTGTTTCATAAGGTGTTAGCATACCAGTATTTCTACCCAACCCAATGCTAAATGTAAAAGCATATTCTGCTCGTAAACTGGTCGAGCACCATGCAAACATCAATCAGTCACAATCAATATCAATAACCACGTATATTTGGTTTACACCACATCTCATGTTTTGGTAAATTTAATCACCATTCATTCATTCAAATCTAATTAAAGATTTATTCAAACCCCAATTGGTTTCATCTCTAAAATCATTTCATATCGATTGTTCTACTTTTTGGAAATTAATCCTGCTTTTACTCGGGTTAAAGAACTAATGTCATTTAATCACAGTTCATGGCAAACCCAAAATCCCATTTGATATTAAATACAAGGCTTTGAATAGAAAATACATCGGCTTATATTCAACATCAAATTCTGAAACCAACAAATATCGTATTGGAATAACGATATATATCTTCCAAATTCCTCTACAATATCCATACAATCACGGAATCCAATATCGAAATATTCCGAAGATAATTTCGATTCAAATCCATTCCCATTCTTATATTGGAAATTTCTGGTTATATTAAAACCACATCTCTATCCATTTTATTTATTAAAAAATATTGGATTATTTTTCTAGTTAATAACTAGTTCATTTCGATAAAAATATATATTTATCTTTTCAAGTATGGAATTTTTCATCCTTGTTCTTTCCAAATCAGTTATTATGATTTTACACAAATTATTTATATTTTTAATAATTTTATCAAGGCCGTACAATCGATTTCCATAAACGGCCATCGAACTGCACTTACAACGACCTTTTATACAATTTGATTTGGATGCAATTCCAAATCCAACTGTTTAGATTTCAAATCTCTAATATTTGTTAGAAAGCTCTTTTCGATACGAACCCAATGGTTATGGTTTTAGGAGAATCCGAAGTTTGGATCTCCCATAATGTCCAATCGAAGTCAATGGTCGAAATTCGTGAACTGCCGCAGTGCGGCGCGTTCTATTCAGGCCATTAAATATATATAATATATATATTATATATATTTCATCGATTTCAATTCAAAACGTATTTTATAAATCGTTTTAATTTCGTTTCAAAAACGATTTCAACTTCATTTTCAAGTTTATATCAAAATTGAATACTCCATGTACACGACAATTTTATACAGTGTATATATATGTTAAAAATTATATTTTTAACAAACCAATATTCATACTTCACATATATATATATATATTTCACATTTCATATATGTATATTTTCTTTTCATATATATATTATTCATATTCCATATATATATATATTTTTTTTCTTTTCGTATATATATTATTCACATTCCATATATATTTATTTTCATTCCATATATATATATATATATATATATATTTTCATTGCATATATATATTTATTTATTTTCATTTCAAATATACATTTTATTTCACATCGTATATACATTTTATTTCACATCATATATATATTATATTTCACATCGTATATACATTTTATTTCACATTGTGTATATATATATATATATTATTTCACATCGTATATATATATATATATATATATTACATTTCACATCATATATACTTTTTATTTCACATTATATATATAATTATATTTCACATCTTCTATACTTTTTATTTCACGTCATATATATATATATATATTATTTCATGTAGTATATATATATTATTTCACATCGTATATATATATTATTCACACAGAATACAAGCAAACAAGTTGTCCATGGTCTGTGGACGATGGGTAGTAGTTCATATATGCAGTTATAAAATAAATAACTGTACAGAAATAATTTTATAGTGAGAGAGGTTCACACATTGATTGGTTTCTGATTATTGAATATGATGATTTTAATTAAATTAAATGAAGGCGTTTAATTTAATCAAAATTTCCAGTTACTTCAGAATTTGTCCTGGTCAGTTCTGAAATGTAGATCTCGACTTCACGGTTCCAACGAGCCCTTGCTTGCAATTTTCTGATTCCAAATGAACAAGCTATACGATTTTAAACATTTGAATCGATTTAAATTACACCCATATAATTAATTAACTAATTAATTATAGTTAATCTCATAATTACATTGATTAACTCAGACCGCTCCTTCTCCTCTTTCTCGTTCAAAACCATTTCTGCCTAGAACTCATACACGCTGCATTCTCTCTCCTCTTGTACCACCTTACACGCAACTAGAGGATCATCTGAACCCCTCACGTGAAGCACCTCAATGTGAGCCATCACCACCCATAGCCCCTCCCCACTCGCACGCTCCTCCGGCCTCCAAATCATCTTCGAAGTCGTCACCTTTACACGCCTGATTCCCCCAATTCGTAACCCTAGAAACATTCTTGTCTATTTGGATTTAATGCCCTTTCCTTGCTGAAGAATTTCGTTTTGAAATCATCTTATAAATCGCTGTAATTTGAGAGAAATCAAGGGGAATTGTTTTGAACCCTTTTCCGCCGTTTGAACGTGAAAGAGGCGGCTCTAGGGAATTTTGGCCACGCAATGAATTTAGTTAGGGGTTTGACTTTTCCTTAGGTATATATATTATTATAAATTAATTCGTTAATAACTTGTTTATCAATCCAAACTCCAAATCAAACCCAACGACTGTCACCCTTAGCTAATTACCCATATTCCGAACGCAATGGGATATGATCAGTAAGCCAATTCGGCTGTTACGACTAGTTTTTCTTTAAATTACAATATAAACTAGTATATATTTAATTTAAACGCACATTTCTATTTATCGGGGCTACATACTGACTCTAAAAATTCCATAAAAATTATTTCTAACATCATAGTGACGATACGGTCCTAGCAAAACTAATTTCGTCAAATTTGAAGACCGTTTGAAAAATGGCCATTTTCTGGTCGATCCAAATTGACTGAAACTGACAAAACACGTTTTCCTTTGCCACGCTCACATATTGATCCCAAAAATTATGAAAATTGGAATCTAACAATAATTTGACATCTTGGATCCAACAAAAGTGGTTTCGTCGAAAACGGAGGTCATTTGCAAAATGGCTATTTTTAAGGGCCATTATATATATATATATATTAAAATATATATAAATTCCACACCGACTTTTCTGAATTTTAAACTGGACATAACTCTCAACTTATAAAACGAAATCATAGTCCCTTACATCCGTTAGAATGATATAGTTAATCAGATTCAAATATTTCTTGTTTCGTCCAATTCTGACTTATAATGAATTCTATATATCCAATTGAAATTAGAAATCGAATTTTCAAACTACCGCGCCATTTCAGGCTCGTTATATAATTAAAATAAATTTCTTCGTTCTAACTTCATCGAAAATAAATTTATTGTCATTATTATTTAAAATAATTCTTTTTAAATATTCAAAATTCATCAAAATTTCCAAAATAAAAATTCTAAATTGGTTTGGATTTTCCGGGTTATTACACTATACGCGCAGTTCGATGACCGAAAGGAGAAATCGAATAAAATGGAATTATAAAAATTATTTAAAAATCCAAAAAAATATGAAATCATATTTTATTATTTAAAAGTGATTCGAGTTAGAATATGTGAATTTTTAATGATTTTGGATCTATTTGGTTAAATAACCATTTTGCAGCACTTTTAGCAATGCTTTTAACGTTATTAAACCATTCCATTGAAACTGATTTAAACCCTTGTTTAGATCATAGAAAAGGGTTGTTAAAAGAGTTAGAAATGTATGGTATGGAATTTGTTTAAATTCTAAGTTTTATATGGGAAGTTTGATTTAAAATGGAAAAGAGTTTTGAAAAGAGTTAGTCGTCGGACATTTGATATGGAATCCCAGAATAAGGCAAATACTATCAGAAATAGTAAACCATATTCATATCCAGATTCTGATAGCGTTTGCCTGAGTTTTTGAAACGATATCAAATATAAGTCGATTAAATTCTGTTTAAACTTATATTTTAAATATCAATGAAGATTTAAATCCTAATTAAGATTTGGTGGTTTGAAAGCTTGTGTAAAGAGATAATGATGAATAAATGGATTTTGTTTTTGGAATATAAGGTTGGAAATGAATACTGAATATTCAAGAAAAGGGTTAAGATGAAAATGGGGTTTAAGGGAATGAATCCAACCTTAATTGAAAGTAAAATGATAATGTTTGGGAAGGAGATTTGAATTGGAAATCTGTATAGACCATAGCTGCTGATTTTAAAGTACGCTTATTATTTGGAAAGTCCGGGATCGGATATAGGTCCGAAAACCATTCCAAGTAGTAATACGATGTTATTAAGCAATGTAAAACTTGGAAAAACAATGAGTAAAGCCTGGGAATTTCTGAATCATTTGGATTGAATGCCGATGTCCCGGATTGGTCCGTACAACCAAATAAAGTTATAAGTGGAAAAATATCTGAATGTATTTGGAGATTTTTGGATGATGTTTCGTTCAGACCCAGAACGGACATTTATGGATTGTATGTCTGACATTGTAATTAACTGCGTAGCACTGTTTTATCAATATATATATGTTTGGTTGCGGAGAGTTACTCTCTTGCTTAACACCCTTCTCTAAGAAGTATGAGCTTAGAGGTTATATATTGGAAATCAGTGATGCGTTGTTAATAGATAATGTGGCGTACATAAGATATGTGATGAGCTATGGATGATCAAAGCATAACTTATTTAAGAGTAGCTTTGTGTATCGTAACCTTGGCAAGCCTCACAACCCGGTAAAAGGCTAAAACAGGAAAGTTGTAGCGAGGTTAAGGGTAGTCATTTCCTTTTAGATAAAAGGTGTACTATGGTATGGAGCCCAGGTATTAACCTATGTGGATAACTTCTATTTTATATGGATGTTGATGTTGCGAGGCCTCGGTTTAAATGTTGGTAATGACCGGGAAGTGATATACTCAGGCATGCTATAAGTTACCCAGTTAAGGGGTAACCCGGCCTCGTATTGGCAGAAAGCCAGATTTGGTTCTCGGGGCGTCCCTCTAAAGGCGTACCCATCGGTTTGGTAAGGAAGTTCCTTTGCCTGGTCATTTGTTGGAAATCCAATTTTCACTACGAGCCCATACGATTTTAGTTGTATAGCCTGGTACCCGCAGGATTACGTCAGTATAATAGGATGAGGCATTATGCTATCTATGATTAATACATTTATTTGCGAAATTGTTTTCACTCAATACACTATTAGTAGTAAAAGAGGATTTTCACTTATCAAGCATTTTTAACTATCATAAGGAGAAACCTCGCCCATGTGTGCGTTTGCATTGTGTGTGCCGCGAGACCATATGTTAGTTTCATTTTCAAAAGTCATTGTGAATTTTGACGCATGGGTATTCTCATGGAGTAAACCTATTCCGTGTTAGCAGCATGGTCTGGTGAATTTCCCAACTTTAAAATGAAGCCTAAATAAGAACTATGTTTTCGAATCTCACACTAGTCCCACGAATGACATAGAGTTTATTGTTTCCCACACCTATATTATGGGTGCCCATATTTTTTCACGGGAAGTCAGAAGTTTAGTTTGTAGGTATAGATTATAGAGCTGGATTAAGATTTAAAGGTAGAGTTATGATTTGGATGTTTCTTATTCCACTGAGAGTTTATTTCTGCCGAGCATATGGTACTCCGATATTCCTTGTATTCTCTGATGTAATCAATGAAATGAATGAAAAAGTTCTGTTATATTTTGTACAAATATGTAAGTACCCATAACGATCCATCGTTGTGAATGGTTTAAGCTGGTTTAAATACCGGCGAGAACCGGTCAGAAAGTTGGTTCGTTACAAAATTGGTATCAGAGCTTTGGTTTAAACAAAGCTATGGTGTACAAAATATTTGAACAAAAGATAGGACTCATCAGAGTTACAATATCTCATTAGCTTGAATCATCTTGGTTAAGTTTAAATAGCAGATTTGGATGATCCATAAGCTTTAAAATTTTAATTTTAGGGAAGCAAACGGCTAAGTGTATGACAATATCTTGCTTAGTTTCGTTCTAGGGGTAGTGGTAATAGAGAATTCAATCATATATATATTTCCAGTAACTCAAATAACCATGGGATAATTGAGATTCCATCAGATTCCACCCCGATTGAGGATCAGATCGAGTATCCTGATAGCGACATGGACAGTAGTTCTGACCATTATCCTAATATGTTAAGAATAGACCCAACCCAACAGTAGGATGACACTATGATGATATATGAGTATATCCCAGGACCGACGATTATTAGTCAGCTAACAGGAGCTAAGGCAGAAGCCTATTTTGGGTTTCCCCAAAGATGGATGATGATACCTTAGAGGCATTATAGTAGTAAGTCCTAGACAAGAGAGACCATCGATTATTAGGACAAATCCCAGCAGTAGAAGGGCCCTTATTTAGGTATTGACCTAACAATAGGTAAGGAGTTTAATGCGATGATACGAGAGTTAGAGCGCCCAGGATTTATAGTAGAGGACGATCCAGTTCCTGAGGCAGGAGACGATGAGTTTGACGATGCTATAGAGAAGATAGAGCAAGCCTTAGGTGAGGATATTGGAGTTAATGGTTATATAGTAGATGAGGATGGATTTATGGTAGGAATGGATGACGATGTAAGAGTATATTGATGACAATGGATCAGATGTGTCAAGTTTGGACCTTGTATATAGCGTTTATATGTTTTGAACTAGGACGGTTTTTGGGTATAGTACCTGGATAGGTATCCTCTTTTTGTGACTATGATATGAGTGTTCTATTCCAATTTGAGTCTGTTTATTTAATATTATAAAATCTTTTCCCAAATAGTATAGAAGAATTTGGTTTAATATTCGTATAGAGTTTTAAAACCACTTGTTTATCCTTTTCGGGGACAAAAAGTCTTAAGGGGGATGAATGTGATATCCCGGAATTTTTAGATAAGTTTAAAATTTAAATTTGGTGTTTTTTTGAATACAATTTGAATTTAAATAAGGTTTAATATAAATATTTGATTTAAAATATTTTGTATATTAGTTAAACAAATATTTGTTCTATTTAATAAGTGTGATTTTACAATAGAAAACTTAATTTAAATGTATGTTTAATATATGAAAGATATAAATAATTATATATATGGATTTTACAAAGATTTTAGATTTAAAAGTGATTGGTTAACAAAATTATATTTAAATATCCATTCAAAATATTCATTCATTTCTGTATATGCCGTTTTAAAATATATTTTAGAATTTTACTGTAATTTTTAATTTGGAAAATAAGCAGATATTTTTTCAACGTATTTTGGTGTAACTGTGGTACTTTAGAAACTTTACAGAATTGATTAACTGGTCTATTTTATTCTTGTTTTGGGATCATGGAACCTTATCATATACGATTACATTGTTAGTTTGTCGTCTTTTGCTATCGATAAGTAGGAATAAGAGAAATCGAAAATAGAATTTGGGGTTTAAAGTTTAAATGGAAAGAAAGGGGTTTTCCAAATCATGCAATACATGCAGGAAATGTAGAATAGCAAGAGTTCGGGCACATATAAAAATAAAAATATAATAATAAATTATATATTACTAACGTGTAAGGTTAAAATTTGTAAAGAAGGACATTTGTCCAATGAATTGTCATGTGCTATTCATTAACGTATGTTGTAAACTATAAGAATAAATATAAAAGGCGCATGCCTCCTTTCATCTTTATCCTCCCACCACGCTATCTTCTTCTTCTCCACGTGAAATATCATCTTGCCCTCTCCCGTTTCTTGTTCCACTACCTTCAAACAACTACCGCACTCTCTCTCTTCTCTCCCCTTCACGCCAAAATCCCCAGCACCTATTTCCACTACATCCGTACTACCACTTCAGAGAATAGCAACCCCATCTTCTCCTTCTACCCAAAACCCATAGCCTCTCTCTCTCTCCCCTATAACGGACACCACAGTCTGCCACCGCGGTCACCTGGCACCACCACCAATCTTCTGGCACCACCGCTAATCTTCCTCTATGAAAATCCGCACCCCATTTAATCCCGCGGCATCCTTCTGCAATGTCGCTTCATCCAACATCCACCACCTTGCCTGACAGCATCTAGAGCGCTACCAAAAACCCATCTCAGACCGCCATCCACCCTGATCTCTCCCCGTGCCACTGCAGTCATCCAACATCTCCTCCGCAAACCCGCTACACCCCTTAACATCCGCAGCTCCAGTTAAGAACAACACGCAAGTCCCTTTTTAGTTCCATAAGCCTTCTTCTTATAATAATCATGTTTGTAGTAGCTCTTCCATCCTTCTATCTTAATTTTAGTGTTTTAAAAAGAAACTGTGCGCGTGAATAGCAACGTATGAAGCTTGTTCGTTGATAATTGCAATGAAGGAAGTGCGCTTGATAGTGTTATCCGTAATCCCTGTACTATTTGTTTACATTTGATACAGAGTCCATCAATAAAGGATATTGGAAGCAATGAAGGTGAGATTTTCTAATTTAAATTTATTTTAAATTAGTTATTTCGGTTAATTTAAATTAGCCATTAAATTTAATAATTGGTTCATGATCATAAATCGTTATGAATGGTTGTTATTGGTTGTACAATGGATGTTCATACAATTAGAAAAACACCGTACACACTGAGCGTTATTGATGGTAACGCTCTATGCACAGTTAATTAATTATTTTAATTATTATGGTTGTGATGGATGAAATTGTGCTTGTTTGTTTGGTTACGTTATTTGATTAGTTATGGTTTCATGAATTCACACATACACCGTAGCTGTGTGATTATATGGTTAACCGATTTAAACTCTCCTTCCATATAAATGAGAATTTATTTATTAAAATAAGGTTGTAAAATTTGTTTTAAAGTTGAATTTAAAATTATTTGGAAATTAAATTGTGTAAAGAACGCTAATGTTTTATTGAATTGGGTTCTGAAGATTATATCAGAACAGAATTTGAAATATGAATTTAAATTGATTTCATTATTATTAGTAATGCGGTAAAATATATTATTTTGGGAAAAAGGAATAAAATAATGATTTATAAAGTATGAAATTCTAATTTTATTTAAAAAGGATTGGATGATTTATATTTTTAAATCAGTATTGAACATTGATGATAATAATAACATATACCAGAACGTTCCAGGATGACAGAGAGGATAGTGTCTAGGCTTGGGTTTGAAAATATAGTTTCCTGCTCTCCCTAGCTATCCCTAGTTGATCTGAAGGACAGGATGGCTAATTAAAAATAAAATTTGGAATTAAAGCTGTTTAAATTTCGAAGTAAGTTGAAATATAAAAGTATGATTCGGGAAAAGAGATTTGGAATACAGTTTTAATTCTAAGTTAGGGAAATGGAATTTATTTTGGGAAAAGGAACGGAATAATTTTTATTTAAACGTTACATAGCGTAATTGAACGCGTCGCGTGACGACAGTTCGATAATATAGATTTCAAATTTCAAATGATTATAACTTGAATGTTTTGAATCGGATTGACGCGAAACGAAAAACTTCGGATTTCTATTGGTAATGTTTTTTGAATAAAAGAGAAATTTTCGGATTCCATCATATGGTTTCAAGTTATGGTTAAAATAAAATTTGAAAAAAATTTGCTATACGCGCAGTTCGACAACCGAAAGGAGAAATCGAATAAAATGGGCTTATAAAAATTATTTAGAAATCCAGAAAAATATGATAAATCATATTTTATTACTTAAAAGTGATTCGAGTTAGAATATGTGAATTTTGAATGATTTTGGATCGATTTGGTTAAATAACCATTTCGCAGCACTTTTAGCAACGCTTTTAACGATATTAAACCATTCCATTGAAACTGATTTGAACCCTTGTTTAGGTTATAGAAAAGGGTTGTTAAAAGAGTTAGAAATATACGGTATGGAATTTGTTTAAATTCTAAGTTTTATATCGGAACTTTGATTTACAAAGGAAAAGAGTTTTGAGTAGAGTTAGTCGTAGGATATTCGATATGGAATCCCAGAATTGGACGAATACTATCAGAAATTTAAACCATATTCATATCTAGATTCTGATAGTGTTTGCCTGAGTTTGTGAATCGATATCAAATATAAGTCGATTAAATTCTGTTTAAATTTATATTTGAAATTTCAATGAAGATTTAAATCCTAATTAAGATTTGGTGGTTTGAAAGCTTATGAAAAGAGATAACGATGAACAAATGGATTTGGTTTTTGGAATATAAGGTTGGAAATGAATACTGAATATTCAAGAAAAGGGTTAAGATGAAAATGGGGTCTAAGGGAATGAATCCAACCTTAATTGAAAGTAAAATGATAATGTTTGGGGGGGAGATTTGAATTGGAAATTTGTATAGACCATAGCTGCAGATTTTAAAGTACGCTTATTATTTGGAAAGTTCGGGATCGGATATAGGTTCGAAAACCATTCCAAGTAGTAATACGATGTTATTAAGTAATGTAAAACTTGGAAAAACAACGAACGAAGACTGGGAATTTCTGAATCATTTGGACTGAATGCCGATGTCTCGGATTGGCCCGTACAACCAAACGAGGTTATAAGTGGCACGATATCTGAATGTATTTGGAGATTTTTGGATGATGTTTCGTTCAGACCCAGAACATACATTTATGGATTGTGTGTCTGACATTGTAATTAACTGCGTAACACTGTTTTATCAATATATATTTATTTGATGGTGGAGAGTTACTCTCTTGCTTAACACCCTTTTCTAAGACGTATGAGCTTAGAGGTTATATATTGGAAATCAGTGATGAGTTGTTAATGGCTAATGTGGCATACTTAAGATATGTGATGAGCTATGGATGATCAAAGCATAGCTTATTTAAGCGTAACTTTGTGTATCGTAACCTCGGCAAGCCACACAACCCAGTAAATGGCTAAAACGGGAAAGATGTAGCGAGGTTAAGGGTAGTCATTTCCTTTTAGATAAAAGGTGTACTATGGTATGGAGCCCAGATATTAGCCTATGTGGATAACTTCTATTTTATATGGATGTTGACGTTGCGAGGCCTCGGTTTAAAGTTTGGTAACAACCGGGAAGTGATATACTTAGGCGTGCTCTACGTTACCCAGTTAAGGGGTAACCCGGCCTCGTGTTGGCAGAGAGCCTGATTTGGTTCTCGAGGCGTCCCTCTCGAGGCATACCCATCGGTTTGGTAAGGAAGTTCCTTTGCCTGGTCATTTGTTGGAAATGTAATTTCAACTACGTGCCCATATAATTTTAGTTGTATAGCCTGGTACCCGCAGGATTACGTCAGTATAATGGGATGGGGCATTATGATGTCAATGATTAATACATTTATTTGCGAAATTGTTTTCACTCAATGCACTTTTAGTAGTAAAAGAGGATTTTCACGTATCAATCATTTTTGACTATCATAAGGATAAACCTTGTCCGTATGTGCGTTTGCATTGTGTGTGTGCCGCAAGACCTTATGTTAGTTTCATTTCAAAAGTCATTGCGAATTTTGATGCATGAGTATTCACATGGAGTAAACCCGTTCCGCTTAAGCGGTGTGGTCCGGTGAATTTCCCAACTTTAAAATGAAGCCTAAATAAGAACTATGTTTCTGAATCTCACATCAGTCCCACGACTGACCTAGAGTTTATTGTTTCCCACACCTAAACTCTGGATGCCCATATTTTTGCATGGGGAGTCAGAAGTTTAGTTTGCAGGTTTAGATTATAGAGCTGGACTCAGATTTGAAGCTAAAGTTATGGTTTGGATGTTTCTTATTCCGCTAGAGAGTTTATTTGCGCTAAGCATATGGTACTCTGATATTCCTTGTAATCTTTGATGTAATCAATGAAATGAGTAAAAAAGTTCTATTATATTTTGTACAAATATGTAAGTACCCATAACAATCCATCTTTATGAATGGTTTAAGTTGGTTTAAATACCGGCGGGAACTGGTCAGAAAGTTGGGTCGTTACGTAAAATATGTTTTTCATAATAACATGTTATGAAAAATTGAGAGTATCTTCCCTCAAATCAGAAAAACCTTCCATTGGCTTCTTTGGATCTTGATTTCTATCTCCTTTCTTTGTTAAGCTATTTACAAGATAACCTATTTAAGCTTACCAATGAATACAGGAACCCTAAAATCTTTGTCGATTAAGGTTTTGATTTTTGGATAAAACCATTTCATTTCATTATTGGTAAGTACTTTACGAGACTAGAGTTAGGAGATAACCCTTTTATTTAACGACTATATAGGGTTTGGAAATCCATATGGGCTAAGGATGGCTAGATGACTTAAGCGTATCACCTTAAGAAGATAGAATTTCATTAGGTTTGGTATGGGAATAGTTGAGGTGAGTGTTATGCTAAGAGAATTAGGAGAAAGGTATAGACCAAAAAGGGAACAAGTGAGAAAGATAAGGAAAAATATAAATAAAGGTGGATAAAAGAAGTGTTATCCATTTCTAGTTCTTTCTAGTTTATTTTCTTATAATAAGATTGTTGGACCTTAAGAAATACTTTAAACTAGTCGGCCTAACAAAGCAGTCCCTTACAAATATAGTAAATCCCCGGAGTATGCGTTAGAAACACTAGTTGATTGTTTTAAGTTAGGCATTTTTCTAGGCCTAATATTAATCTCTTAACCTCATAGGTGGATCAGCACATTTGCCTATAGTTTGTAGGGATTTGAGGATTTACATGCTAGGCAAAGAGTTTTTAGTGTGATGCCTTTATCCTTGAATTTTTTAGGTACACATTTGGGTTGGGTTGGCTAGCATTGTATGGGGGTGATACTTGACTGTGAGATGAGAGTCATCAGATTATAGACAAGTAGTGGGCATACTCTCGATATATTCATGACCACGGGGGTTATTCAAGAGTAGCTTTCTGTATTCCATAAATTTATCTTTAGATATATATATTCAGTTTGAGTAGTAAGAAAATTCCTAGGTGTCTTTGAGGAAGTTACCAATCTAGGTAGGTTAGCCAAATAGTTGGTTATTCCAAATTTTGGTACTAATAGCAAAGTTTTGACTAGGATGTTATTTTTATGGGACTAGAAATCTTTAAGAATAGATGGGTCAACCACATAGAGGGTTGTGTTGACTGCAACGGAAGATTCTCATTGGGCAAATTCTCAAGATTACTTATGACCAGAGGGTCGATCACATTTAGTTTCACATATTCCCTTAGTACAACAATAGGGAGTAAGGATTCAGTTTCCTTTATGCTACATTTTCCGAATATATTAGATTAGAAGGCTACCCGGTAGAAAAGAGGTTGATTTTCGGATTCATGTTGATGACGATATAACATCATCATCAGGGAACATAATTCCAAGGGAAAGAAGAAAGTTAAGTATTATTCCTATGACGAGAAGCTTCCCAGAGTGATGCTCATAACATTTCGAGGAGTATAGTGGTTTGGAGTTTAGACAGGCTAGCTATGCAATGAGCCATCTCAGATGTTAGAAGAATAATAATTACCTGGGCGCACATAACTAGACGCACCCAAGATTAGGCCTGTGAAGAATCAGCTGAGATAAATTATTTTACTTCTTAGATCTATCTTTTGGTAGGTTTAGTCCCTTACCTATGATAGGAGCTTTCAAAATAGATCTTAAGGAAGTTATTTAAAACCAATATCAGATTAATAGAATAGAACCTTATATAACTATTGAATTGAAGTAAGAAATAAATTTGGATAATAGATAAGGGTTAACTGTTTATATGTTAAAAATAAAAATGGATATAAAGATTTCAAATGGACTGATGACTAGATAAATATTCGTGTTTAAGAAAAGATTATTGAAGAAGGATAATTTGTTTAGGAAAGAGAAAAATTATAGGTCCACTTTGAGTCTAACCCCCCCTATACACACACACACACACACACACATATATATATATATATGTGTGTGTGTGTGTGTGTGTGTGTGTGTGTGTGTAAATACTATTTTAGAAAAATAAAATTTTAAAGACTGGTATGCTTTGATATAAAATCTGTGTTATAGGAACTTTATATATATATATATATATATATATATATATATATATGGAGCGGCTATTGGGACACAAAATAAAACATAGAATTAGAGACATAAAATCTTGATCGTAGGATTTGTTTGTCTTTATGTGTAAAGTGGAATTCAGGGGGAGATCTTATGGTTGAAATTGCTTATGTCCAAATTTGTGTCAACGTTTTGTGTCTAAATAGAGTCTCCCATATATATATATATATACATATATACATACATACATATATATATATATATATATATATGTATATATCGGTACTCGGTACGTTAGGCACGTCCATTGGACGTGTGCAAAGAATGCTAAAACTAAATTTATTAATAGTGAAATAACAATCAAATAAATGTGAACTACACAATCAACTATATTGGCAAACACTCTCCAGTCTATGCAGTAAAAAACACAGCAGCACCTTATTCAAGTATACGTCAATTTTGTGAGTTATTATTATATTTATTCAACTTGATCTTGTTTTAGCTTGGATGCAATGCATGATCCCACCATGAGAGGTGTCTTGTTATATGTCGTGTTCAATGTTTATTGATCATGCTGCTTTCTTTATTTAGTTTTCTTGTTTTATATTATTATATTAATATTTGTTCGCATGCTTTGGTTGTCTTAGGAGATATCATAAAATTCAAGTGTTCATGTATTTTTTATTGCTTTCGTGCATTTATATATACATCCATTGTAACATCCCATTTTTTAAGTGATCGAATAATTAATTAATTTAATTATTTGAATATTGATTTGGCAATATAAATGGCTTGAATTGAATAAATTTGATTATTTAATTAATATAAATAGTGGAATAATAAATTTTATTCTGAAATAGTTGGAAATTAGTTGAATTTGCAATATTGTGTGAATTGGATATTGTAAGAGATTTAATTGAGTTTAAATTCGAATAATAAAAATGAATTTATTTATAAACAACATTTGAACATATAATTTATAAATATAATTAAAACCGAGCCACAACGGTGCGTTAATTCGTAGTTTTACATTTTTGAACTTTAAATGAATATACATGGTTCGTTATAAGTCGAAATTCCTTGATACAAGAAGCGTTCGGATCTATTGAGCTATGTTTTTCTCATGGAAGTGAAAATCTAGATTTCATCTTATAGATTATAAGTTACTAAATCAAATTTTTTGAAAATCACTATGGAATCGTCTATAAACCGTAACGATTTATCTAATAAAATAAAAAAATTAAATAAATCGAATACTAATTTAACTTAAAAATGGAAATATCGAGTTATAAATCCAAACTTTTTTATTTTGAAGCTATATGATATTTTATTTGGATATATACGATAATATTGATTTATTGTTAATTAATTTGAATTGTTTTTTTATTGTATTAATATTTTATTGGTTTTATTTAAGCCTTAGAAATGGGCATTTTGCAAACGGCTCCATTTTCGATGAAGCGAATTTTATTAAATCCGTATTGATTAATTATTGCTAGATTTCAAATTTCATGCCAATCGGAGTTGTTTTGTGACCATGCGAAATTAGAATGCTAATCGATCCATAGTTTTAACTTAAAATAACGTTGTTTGTGCAAATGGACTCGGACTTCGACGAAAAAGGTTTCATTGGGTCAGTAATGTCAAACTATAGCTGTTTGTCCATTTTCATTACAATTGGATTTCGTATGTGATCATACGAATTTTTAAATGACGAATGCAAATAGTAATAGACTAAAAATCAATAAAACAGTGAATCAAATATTATCTTTTTACCCTGTAAATACATCGTTATCCTTCCCCAAACCCTAATTTTTATATTCTCTAGTCAAACAAAAATCCATCGCCGGTATTTCCTCTCAAAGAAAAATCGTGATTTGTAAAAAGTATAGGAAATCAAAGAAAAATCTATAAATCATGAAATAAATATATCTGAGTTCGTTTGGCAATCCTCTTCGCTCTCATATGAATTTCTAAAGGAATCGACATATTTTAGTTCATTGTTTGTGTGCACAGCGTGAGTTTCACGAGCTAGGGTTCGAGATTTTTTTCATGTGGAATTTTCGATTCATGTTTTGGCTATTGGTTTTGGACCGAGAGGGTGAAATAGAGTTTGTATGCAAGTTTTTGGTGGTGACTGGTGAAAAATAATGTCATTAGAATACTGATGGTGTGCATAAGGGGTTGGAGCACGAAAATTAGGACATACGTGCGAGTTGTATACTTTCAGTGTGGCAAGGAAGTGATTGTGGAGAAGGGAATTATGGTATTTTTTGTTTAATTTATAACGGAGTATGGAAGGAGATAGAGTCTTGTGGAGTTCGGCCATGGTATGCAGTCTACAACGTGCATATATTTGAGGAAGGTGAGAAGAAGACAGATTATAAAGGGGGATTAGTAATTAGAAGGTAATTATATATTAATTATATTGTTAATGACCTTAAATTTTATACAAACATATAAAATTGATAACTTTTGCATAATTAGGATATTGTTCTAGTAGGATATCCAAAATAAACCCAATTAATAGATTGTGTCTCACGCATATACTTTTACTAAATTTAATAATAAATTTCAAATTGAAGTTTAGTTCGGTAGAACGTGGGTCTCCAAAACCCGATGTCGTAGGTTGGGATCTCGTCTTTTCCAGAGGTAGCTTTGCCAAAAAGCGTTATTTCACGCTTGCAATCCATAGAATCCATAGGTGGGGCGATACAGATCCGCAATATGTTATCAGAATCTGACGAAACATAATCCTTTAGGGTTCTATGGACGCAGGTACATAATGAATCTGGTTTGGAGCAATTTGGAGCTCGTTGCAATTTACGGTGAGATAAAATGCCTGATCGGATCTATTAACTGTTTACCGTTATTTAACGATAAATGACCAAAGTGTGTAAGCTTACTAACTCTATTTAGTTTTGTAATGTTATAAACGTATTCTAGAATTGATATATGATGATTGAATGCTATGAGATGGTTGTTTGCATGAATTGCTAATTAATTGGTTGAAATGATATATATAGTTATATATATAAGTCTCTGGTTGAATATAGATTCTATTTACTAAGATATTGGATGTTGATATGAAATTGATGTTATTAACATTGATTAACATCTGTGGATGCAAGGAAAACAGATTGGAGGGATCCAACTAGGTTCCTCAACAATTATATTATTGTTTTCATTTATTGAGATATATGATGTTAAATATCCATGATTGATTATGTTGTGTTTGGGTGGCACTAGCCCTTTTTATTTGTATTTTAAATATCAAAAGTAATATTGGAATATAAAAAGGAATTTTCGAAGTGAATATTGAATTTAAAAGATTTATATAAAATCAATGGATTTTAAAAAAGGAAATTCATAAATAAGAAAAGATTCGATTTTTCGAAGTTGGTTAACTATTTGCATAAAGATGTAATTACAGGATTTTGGAAATCGGCTTTTAAACCGATATTTGTAATTGGATTTGAATTTAGCAGTTATAAAGAAAATTTTAAACGAGATTATAAATGATTGGAATAAAAATGAGATTTTGTCTGAATAACTCTACAAATAGAAGTTGTAAATGGAATTTGGATTTGAGGTATTATTTACAAGTACGAAATCAAACTGATTTGATTATATAAAGGAAACATGATTCACGTTTGAAGTGAATTATGGTTTAAAGAAAATATTTTGCAAATGAAAATATCTATAAAGGAAATTTGGGTTGGAAATATGAATTCGAATGGGAATTTGAATGAGAAAGGGAAATGGGAAGTTGTTTCAAAAGAAAATGATTGGTTTTATTCCAAAGTATGGAATAAAAAATAAACTGAGATAAATCCAAAGGATTATAATTAGAATTCGACTATGTCGAATTTTATAAAAAAGGTAATTTGTTTAAATCATTCGGAACTTGACAAGATAAAATCATAATAGGTTTAAAACTAATATTTATAATTGAATGTGAAGTCGGATATGGTTATAAACTTGTGGATAAATGAAAAGAAGTTTTGGCATAGAGTAAACAAATGAAATGGAATATAATGTATAATTATAAAGTGACTCGATAACAGGATTTGAGCCTGTAATTGTATTTACAATTTAAATCAAGTTGATTTGATAAAACAAGTCCAGGTTCCTATTACGGAGTGCTATTCATATTTGAAAGTGAATAACAGTTTGAAAGCGAACATTTTGAAAATGGGAATTGTTGTATGTCAATTTCGGTTGACCTGTAATGATAAATTCATTCTGAAGTTCGGAACGTTAAAAAATAGATACTTATTCAGAAGATAGTTATACGTTGAAACTCGACTATATCGAATTTTGGAAAGTACTTTTTACTTTCCTTTTTAATCAAGATTTAATTTTTAAATATTCAAATTAATGAATAAAAGTTATAGTTTAAAACTAAATATCTCAAAGCGTGGATTATATACCATCATTATAATTGATGATTTCCGTTAAAGAAGAGGATTCTTAAATAGAATCTGAAAGTTGCGTGAGCGATGTTTTGTTAATATTTGAAGTTGTGGACTTTGTCTACTTTGAAGTTAATAATGTTCAATTAATGTCTGAGAGGTAATTATACCCCAACTTGATTGACTTCATTATTGACTAAGGAATGGTTAAGGTTCGACGGCGAAGATTGATTAGAGCTACAGTTAGTTAAAGAGTGATTAATGGGTTGAGTTGTCATAACGATGTTTTATATGACATATTTTTAAATCTAAGGAAATGAGTTTTGGGAAAAAAATTCCAAATATAATCAGAGATGTTTTCTAAGCATAGAAAATGGAATCTTGTGGTTGATTAGAAAATAAGAAATGTGAATATATGGAAATGTTTTCCAATGTTAATAACGTATATTTTTTAAATATAGAAAATAAGAAATGTGAAGGGATGGAAATGTTTTCCGATGTTAATAACGTATATTTTATGGAATATGGAAAATAAAGAGTTTATGATATTTGGAAATGTTTTCCAAGAATCGTGAGAGGCTAAACAGGTTTTTAAGAAATATCTAGGGAAAGATATGAAGAACGGGAAAACAAGAAATTGGGAATGATAAATTGATAATAAATATATTTAAAAGGGCTCAGCATTGCTTGATGCTTGATCAGTAGAATTTCCATTTGGAAGTAGGATCGTTGGTTGCATGGATGTTTCCTTTGATAGTTAAATATCCGGCTATCAAAGTTTTGGCCCTTTTTATATTTCTGTTGTCAATACGGAGAGACCGGGATCATGTTTATTATCTGAAAACCACTTCGTATGGCCATAAGCGTTGCGAATCAAATATGTTGAAGTTAATTGAAGACAAATTAAAGTGCAAGGGTTGTTCTATTAATCCTAGGTAGAAATTGCTTAAGATGGATTTACAGGATAGTTCCTTCGGTTTATCCAGTCCTAGGATAACTTGTATGGACGAATGTCTGATAGAGTATGTATAACAAATCATGTATATTGATCACTTCAAACGTATGTACGTTTGGTGGCCAAGGAATTCATTTCTCTTAGCTTTATACCAGTGATATTTTTAGGGAAATCAATAAATGGTTTGGTGGGTTTGATTATTTGGCATTCAAAGTGAATAATTGTTGTGGTACTAAAAAAGTAAGTATGGCCTCAAGCCTCATCAACCGGGAAATAGCATAAATCGGGTAGGTCGCATGGCTATGTGGGTCGCTCCCATTAGGGTGTATTGTCACATGATCTAGAGAAAATCCATTTGCTTTTTTATTTTATTGTTATTGTATGATTTCAGTAACGGTTGTTGATCCCAACCGTTGGTGACATACATTTGGTACGCTCAAGTGAAATGAGTGGTCGATCATGTTTAGCCGGGTGGTAAGATGTTCTTGTTGAACCTAGTGTATTCCTCTCTAGAGATACACTATTAGAAGGTGGTACCATACGTTGCCATAGTTGGAATCCATTCTCCAATAAGAGCCCGCAGTTTTGATTGTATACTATTTATGTGGAGCGTGAGATGCAAGCGTTCCACTAGATTGATATTTATTTGATTTAGACACTATTATAATATGAAATGGTATTGATTTGAAGAATATTTTCGGCTATTGTAAGGTAAAAACCATCTATATTTATGTGTGGATCAGTCTTATGATTATCCTTTCTTTTAAAAGGATTTTTAAAAGTTAAACCAAGTGGTTGGCGTTTACTCACACCAGTCCCATGACTGACCTAGAGTTTACTTTGTTTTACCCTAAATTCTTGGGTGCCCAAATTTGTACATATAGTCAAGTAGTTGGGATTTTGTCGATATACTTGGAGGAGCTTGGAGCAGGAGGCTTTAACATTAGATAGCTACTGTTTATTTCTGTTGTGATGTGTTATGTTGTACGCTGATGATGGTATGTATATACAGTTACAAAATTGTAATTCAAAGGTTATGTTATGTAATATATTTTATTCATTCCGCTGTGACATTTGTATCTGCTCTGATTTTGTGATATTACGATCTCTTTTCTTCTATTCTAACTTTTTTTCTATTTCTCATCCTCTATCTTCTTTCTATTAATAATCTGGTCGATTTTTAGTGTTTGGTTAGTCGATATGGTGGTTGTGTTGATGATCAAGATCGGGAATTGGTCGGGTCGTTACATCCATGGACTAATCACGTGCAACTTTTAGTTTGTCTCGCTGCCTACAATATAGTTTTCACTTCTTGCATTTTCAGTTTGTTTCAGTATCCAATATATAACAACTTTTGTTTTTGGTTTCTTCATGCAATCACTACCGCTCTTTTGCTTCGTACGCATACAAATAACAGTTTTCTGCATGCTAAGTAACATGAATAAACAATGTGACCATGATCACAATCAAATAACCATCTAAACATAATATAAGTGTATGAAAAGAAATTCAACATACGAAGAGGTAAAGTTCTTCATCATACAATAAATCATATATTAACCAAAACGTTTACTAACTTTGAGATGTTAAAAAAAGTTGCAGAAGCAACTAGCGGTAGTTCAGTGGGATACAGAAAAAACCGCCTTTCCTCTCTAACGCTGAACATAAACATACTTAAGACACAACATCGAGAACACTCCCTCAATTATCAATTTAGCATAGCATAGGACATCGTACAAAGTAAAAGCTTGCAATAAAATCAGAGATATAGTTTCTAGACTAAGTATACTAAAGAAAACTGCCGTAAGTTCTATCTATCCTGTATCCCAACAAAAATCGCTTCAGCACTAGGGCAGAACGACAATCCTGATATTTCACCAAATAAATTGAGCTCATATCTTCTGGTATAACCGCATCCTATGTCGAAAAATAATGATGTAGAAAAAAACATGTGAAAAAAGAAGCTGTGGGAAAAGACATGAATCGTAAGAAGGCATAGACATCTTCTGGAAGTCATGTGCGGGAGACAGTTATGCTAGGTCCTGTTGGTGAGGATACTGTAGCTATGTCTGCCGATGAAGAAATGTTATTGATGGAACTATGAACATGAATGAAGTTGACTTCTTAGATAAATATTCTACTGTTGAAGCCGTGAGGAATAAGCAAATATGTTCAAATAAGTAAATATGTCCACATAAGCATGGCATCGGTCAGCTTGCTGAATTAAGAGTCGATAATGGTGAGATTTGTCTTTACCTGCGTGGATACGTCGAGATAGCACTGGTGCACCAATGTGCATTGATAGGGGAAGGCCACCTGTTAGATGAACAGGATGCAGTCCTCTCGACAGAACCAGTTAAGCTCATCCCCGTCATAATTATTCCAAGTTCGTGAAACCAAAACAGGAAAAATTGCAGAAGTTGCTAACCAACATGTATTACATGAAGACAAACAAGTATTATGCCATTAGAATGAAATAGTGAAATAAAATACAAATATATGGAAATATTACCTTTGAAAGCACAATCGTCTCAAACATGAACGTAAATGAAAACCCATGTGTTATTTCTAGGTCATGCCCAATGAACAGAAGCAAACATCTCCTTCATACTCATCTTCCACAATTCCAATATATGAACTTAGCCTATATAATTTTGATCTAGCATCCTAAAGCAGCATCTGCGTTAAATGGGGTGCAACCATGCTTAAAATATATATGGGCAATGTCCAACTATTATTATTCAAAATTTTGAAGTTAATGAGTCATCAAGAAAAATATTTATGTACGCGTAAATAGGAGAAGACGTTGTATGTAGCAAAAATAGTAGAATATATGTGGTGTTGATGGAAATTGCAGGTAGGAGGTAGATGTGTTAAAAAAGACTGTTAATTACAACTAGTTTAGGTTTTGAGTACATGACAACAAAGCATATTTGCACACTACATTTCCTGTGTGAGTTCCAATTTTTCGTGGAATTTTCCATCTTTTACTAAGATCTTTGTTGAATTTCGTGCAGCTCCCATGGATAATGCTAAGTATAGTTGGTCGTGACTAAAAACATGCTCTGAATGGCAAATACCGACATGAGTAATAGTTTGGCCTTATGATTTATTAATTGTTAAAGCAAATGATAGTTTAACCGGGAATTGTTTATGAATAAGACTAAAAGGCATGTTTATACTTTCAAAAGGTTTAAGTGGTATACGTGGAATAAATACTCTTATTCCTTCATACTGACTAATGTAATTTCAGTATCTATAAGATTCCTATGTAAGAAACGACATATTAATCTAATTCCGTTATATAATCCAAATTTTGGATCAATATTTCTAAGCAACATTATTGGGGATCCTACTTTGGGTGTGAGTTTATGTGCTAGTAAGCCACCAAGGGAAATCTAGTTTAAGAATTCTAAATGATATTAATTAGCAGTGTCATCTTCCACTTTATCAAATGAATAATATATACATTCCTCTCTAGGAAACATATTTATGAGTGAATCATTTATCTCATCCGTCATTTCATTTCTCGGTGCTAATATTGCTCTGTTCATTATATAATTCTTGTCACCTGAATTTTCATCGAGAGTAAGGAAAACATTTTTAATCAAATCATGTAAAGAATCTACGTTGTTATTGGATATGACAATATCATCTGGGATTTTGATATAGTCTTCGTGTACATTTGCTTCAGTTCCATTTCCTATTCGTAAAAGTAGCTGGGCATATGATTGATCATCTCTTGCATGCATATTTTTTGTTAAATGAATTACATGAACATCTATCCATAAATATGATCATATTATGCGTGAATCAACTATTTGAGCTCTAGTACCTTGCACAACAATTGGTAGTACATGTCGAAAATCATCTCCTAATATAATTATTTCCTCACCGAATGGTGCATTTATACTTGTTAACTCTCTTAACGTTCAGTTCAAGGCTTCAAATGCATAACGGTGAGCCATTGTTGCTTCATCCCGTAGTATAACAGTGACCGCACATAATAGTTTGGCATTTTCGGATTGTTTTGGAATGTTACATGTTAATAAAGAGTCCAAACTGATGGGAATTTTAAACCTGAAGTGAGCAGTTTGACCACCAGGTAAAGCCAAAGAGGCAGTTCCAGAGGTTACAATAGCAATAAGACATTGGATTCACATTTGAACTAAAATTGCTTTGTAAAGATATTTTTTTCATGTACCTCCAGGACCATATATGAAATACGTTAAGTTACTTTTATCCTTTACAAACTGCATGATCATTTAAAATGCCCTGTTTTGTTCAGTGTTTAAGTTATTCATAGAATTTTCATCAATTCGTGGTATGTCTATCGATTTTTCATCTAAAATAATGGTTGAGGTATTAGAGTCATAGAAAAATTGTAAGTGGCTATGTGGGAAATCTTAGTCAAAAATAGTTTTATTATATTGCTTTAGGAGGTTATTAAGATCAATATGACATCGGTTTATTAAATATGTGTTATGTTGATTAGCAGACATAGAAGGATAATCTTCTGTTAAGTATGGAAAGAACTCATCCCATAATTCGTGAATTGTGCATGGCTCATAGTGCACTAAAATTGTGACAAATATTCTTCTTAAAATTGTGGGTATATGGGATTTTGACACATCTCATAAGCAATCCTTTATACTACTATCATTTTCAAGAAAATCTTTATGTTCTGCAGCTTCTTTGAAGGTGTTGTATTGAGTTCTGTTAACGATAAGTAAGCTCGTGAAAGAAGTAGGCCCTTTAACATGGTTCAACAACAATCGTCAATAAAATTGATCACCTTCTGTAGGAGATACTGTAAAAATTCTTCGATCACCTTATGATTATTTTGTCTAAGTATACATTCTTTTTGTTTCCGATTCCATCAATATTTTTCAGGAAATTTATCGTATAAAAATTGATGTGCATCTACATTACAAATATTCTTGATGAAAAATTCAGCAAGTACGGTTTTTGATCTATTCTCATTACTTAAAATAGAATGTAGATTTTCATCTATAGTGAATCGTAGTTATTGTCTGTTTGGAAGATGTATTTGCAATTCTAAAACAGAAGGAGAAATGCTGCCTAGTGGAAATTTAAAAATTCTCCACATTGACTCAGTTGCACAAATCCATATAGCATTAACAAAATGTGAAATTTCATCATCATCATTTGTGTTGGATGATATGTTTATGAAAACACGATCTGATCCTTTATAAATGTACTTATATAAATATTAACAAATGTTCTGCTTGAGTAAATTTCAACATATACGTGACAATCGTATTTTAGGAGTAAATAAAGATTATAAGGAACTACCCAACGATTGTCAATTATTTGTCCACCTTGTTGTATGTTTATTCCATTGTCGCATCTTTTATCAATTGGGAAATCACTTCCTTGTAAATTTGTAGGTGCAAAATGTTTTGGAAAACCTTTCTTACATTGGTTATTTTTCATACACAAGGTGTTAGTGTTGAAATGTTGGTATGGTGTATGAACCATTCATTTTATAGCCGCGGTATGTGCTTCTAGTTCTAAATTTTTATTTGGAAGTCGTAGTCATTAGATTTGTCAATGTTATCATTTTCATGAAGGATTTCTAACACATGTCAATAGGGTAAACCTCTTTTTTGGAACTCTATAACATGTACATTTGCAATGACTCAACTAAAACACTCTCGTCGTATAAATCGTTTTTTAGTTGTTCTAGTTTTACATGAAATACCCTTGTTGTTAAATCGGGTCTATCTTGTGCTTTTTGACTAGATAAAAGTTCTTGTGTAATATCTATCCAATTAACATTACATGTAATAGTAATAAACAAATCAGGTTTTCCACACCTTCGCACTATTTCCATTGCATCCTGATATTGGTTATGCATATATCGAGGACTACTAGTGTGAGATGATGGAAGAATTTTCCGCATGCCAACATATCCTTTTGGTTAGAGTAAACTGAATTAGATTTATTGTATGTAAGATTTATGTTGAATGATAAAAAAGCAATAATAATGTATTTGGAAAAAGAACTAACCGGTAAACTGTCTCTCTTGGAGAAAGAGCATTTTGTAAATCTTGGTATAAATCAGCTTTAATCATATCTTGATTATTATAAAGGATGTGTCTGTTTACAATAAGCTCTTTTATATTGCTTACCTTACCATACCAATCACCTTGGCGTTGGGAGTTCTAGCAAGGAAGAGCTAGGCAAAAGAACATTAGATAGCAAATTAATATTCATTTGCAGTCGACAATTTTGTATATCATCTCGCATGCTTAAATGTTGAAAAACTGTACAAAAGGATTGTGGGCATCCAAAATTTGTTTTAAAGTAAGAGTATGTTGTTGACCAGCTTTTTGGTAAAAGCCGTCACAACTAAAGATTGAAGCTTACTACCAGAAATCGGCCCGTTCCTTGCCTTCAGGGTCGACTTTCATCTTAGGTCAATCGATTATAATTCAACCCGAATCGGCTTCACAGCAAGTAAAGGCTCTATCCCTCAAAATTGGCATTCATCCGAAGTCAAAACTGAACTGATCGATCGGGTCATCAACCAAAAGATCGAGCTGTTCCTGAAAGATCGGACCAGGCCTGGAACACTGAATTGGAAATATCAAGCCAAATTATTTACTACAAGACGAATACCTACTTCTAAGGCTACAGAACCGATAAGCCTTGACTCGAACAACTTTTTATAAGTCAGAATTCAAGTTCCACGTATGTTGCACTTCTCGAGGAGAACTATTCATCAGCAGGAGATCAGATCCCTCTGCCTAGAACTACTTTAAAGGATAGAGTTACACGTGTCCAAGCCCGAAAAGGATGTGTGCCACGCTGCATACAAACTCGTCCCACTCTCTGCCTATAAATACAACCGTTTCCAGAAATGGAAAGGGATCTTGGATAACCTGAAGTAATCTTGGATTCACCACGTAAAAGCTCTTATTCGGTACCCCAAAAAGAGCATACCATACATTGTAGATTCAAAACAAGGATTTTGTGTATAAACCACTTCTATCTCTACTCTCTTTCGATCAAAAATAACTATAACTTGTAATCGACAATATAAAAAGAGATTATAAAATGGACCTAGGCTTGGATTAAGCCGAACCACTATAAAAATATTATGTCCCCTATGTTTATTTACTTTTTCTTGCATTTTATGAATATTATTGTCTGTGGTTAACACACTTTGGGGGTTGATCGTCATTAGACCACTTTTGATGTCAACACTTTGGCGTGCCAGGAAGGGGGGCATTTATATACCGTATAACTTTCGGCAACTCTTAAAGAAACAATAGCAGAATAGAAGAAGGATTCAACACCTTTCTATGCTCAATCTCAAACCACTGGCGTAGCATACGCAGTAGCATTGGGGTCAAGCTAGAAGGCTTCCTCTCACGAAGAACCGTCCCAATACCTAATTAGGGATGAGATGTATAAAGTTTATTCGAGCTACGAGCTCAGGTGGCACCTTAGGATGGACTCCTCGCAAAGAAGCAGGAAATGATGAATGATTTCCTTGCTCAGATGGAAGGTAGACCGAGCAAACAAGCATCACCTTATGCATGAAACGAAGCTGGGGTAATAGCTAACCTACGATATTATGAAATCCAAGCCCCAGATCGGTCTACGGTTCTTCCTGGATCAACTTCATTTCCTGATCGGCCAGATCTAATGTCATCACTTCCGGCAACCATCAAAGCTGGAGTAGCTGCAGATTCTCAGGTCGACCGTGGCCAAGTTTCTGATCGGTCGACTATTTTACCTCCAGTCTAGGGTTCGACTCAACTCCCTGGACAAACAACTCTTGAACCACTATAACTTCTGGGTCGACTAGAACATGGATCGATACAATCTCCAGTTCGACCCAGTATCTTACCACAAACTCGTCTCATACAACCTCCAATACAGCCTTCCCAGCATGTCCATCGAAGAAGGGCTTAGGAAAATGATCCTTTGTGTCAACAAGACCACTCTACCAACCCGGTCCCCAATATGACGGAGGGAAAGCTATGATAAATCACTCTGATATCGCCCTGGGCGGGGGCAGTGCCGAACCCCGAACTGATAATGCTTTTCCAAGCCTGTCTAATCCTACCAGCGCGGATATGGTTCAGCCTAATACGCCTTCCACCCAAGAGGCTCTAGTCAATCTTGAACCAATGCCTGAGGACGGGGGACATCTTCACCCATCACTTGCAGGTTGTACCAACCTAACCCTAAGAACTCAAACCATGTTACCACACCGCTTCGTTGTTCTCACCAATGTCCCCAATGTAGAATTAGATTTGTGGCAACAACCTCTTGGGGATGGAAATCAGATTGCAAGAATCAACAAATGCTTCACCAAAGGCATCTCTTCTTAACAAGATGTGGATAACGTCCATCGCAGTCATTCACACGGGAAATCAGAAACTCCCGAAATCCACCGGACTTCAAGCTTCCGGTCTTAGAGCCCTACAACGGCAGGACAGACCCGACCATACATCTCATGTGATACATGCGTCATATGGAAGTACTATTAGCATCGACCAACGTCATGGAAAAGCTCTTTCCTCTCTTTCTCACCGACATTGCCAACATGTGGTTTTGGCTGCTAACGACTAAAACGATCAAAAACTGGAATATGTTGGTCACCCGCTTTATATAATAATTCATAGTTCACATCTCCGGACCAAAGAGCGTCAAGTTTCTCACATCCATCAAGCCGTGGTCTGGCGAGAGCCTACACTCCTTCCTATAAAGATTCAATGTAGTTGTATCATTGGTCGATCGACCCGAGCCATCGATGGTGCATATGACCGCCAGGGCAGGTGTCTTGGACCGAACTTATTTCAAGATCTCCCTCCAGAGGGATCCTCCCAAAGACATTGGAGACTTCTACTTCGAAACTGATATATTCCTCCGACAAGAAGATGCCAACATCGAGATGGAAAATCTCGAAGTACTTACAAGAAGGATGGAGGACCATCCACTTCTGGCTAGAACAAAGGAAAGGGCAAAGCCTTAGAAAAGAACGATCAGAACATACGATTTCGGAGAGAGAACAAGTATAATCAATACATCGAGCTCAACTCCTCTCTACTGGACATCTACCTTGATGTACGAGGATCTCTACCATTTCCAAAGCCTCCTAGGAGGGAGCCAACTCAAAGAGAACGTGAATCGGGAAAGCACTGCATGAATCATAATATGGCAGGTCACGACACCAATGAATGTAGGCATTTGCACGATCTGATCGAAGAAAGGGTTAGATGTGGAGAGCAACCCTAGTATGTTAAAAAATCTGCACCAGCCGCACCGCCGCAACTACCTGCCCCATATTCTTAGAGCGGTCCATGTACCTCCCGAAACGGGAAAGACCTTGAGCCTAGCAATTGTGGCATCATCATCAACTGATCGGGGTTAGATTGTTGTGAATGCATCCCATTTGATATAAGAAATATATTTCTATTATTTTTCAATAATGTGGTTATGTTAGAGTACATACGTATGGGGTTAGGTTTAATCCCTAGGCATGCTCTGGATTCAACTATATACCCATTAGGATCCGTTTTGATTTCTGTAATAGCTTCTTAGCAGAAATAAACTTTCTATCTCAAACATGGATTATGTTTGGTCGGTTCAAGAATCTTGTCAGGTTCGGCCAGTGCCATAAAGCCGAGTATGGTTAGTTCCCTCTAACCTAATTAAGCCGAGTACGGTTAATTCTCGCTAACCTTCTCAAACCGAGTATGGATAATGCTCGCCAACCTTCTTAAGCCAAGCATGGTTAATGCTCGCCAGCCTTCTTAAAGAAAAGTATGGTTAATACTCACCAACTTTTTATAAATCGAGTATGGTTTATACTCGTATTCACAGTACGGCGTATGCCTGAAAGAACCATTTATTCTTCCAGGATATGGAAAACTAACCCGATCACCTCCTAAGCATGGTTAATTCTCAATTTTAAAAACTGAGTATGGTTTATGCTCGTCCTCCGGGTATGGCTTATACCCCTTCTCCAAAACCGGGCATGGTTTATGCTTGTCCTCTCTAAATCATCGGATATAGTTGATACCTCACTTTAAACTTCCGAGTATGGTTTATGCACGATTATCGAGGTATGGTTTATACCCCTCTCGGTTATAAGCTGAGTATAGTTTATACTCCTAACACATACCCAAGCATGGCTTATGATTGAACACTCCGAACGACATTGCCAGGATTCGGCATGTCTATATTAAATCATTTACAGACATTGTTTAGCTGGGCAAGGCCTCGGTCCTCCTGCTATTCTCTAAGATTGATTCGGCATGATCATTGGCTCTTTACATTCTCAGACTCCTGGCCTTTATACGATCCTTGGATGATTGTTGGTTTTCTGACCTTAATACGATCGTTAGCGGTCATCGATTTTCTGGCCTTAATACAATCATCATCGGTCGTTGGTTTTCTGGCCTTAATATAACATGGTTCGGCATAACCATGGATTTCTAGATTTCATCTATTCAAAATTCTCTAGAAGATTCAGAACACATATGTAGTGACCCGGATTTTGAGCGACTTTGGTTATCGACGTAAGCTCGACGTCGATAACCAAAACATCGAAAAATCCGGGTAATTAATGAAAGAAATTAGAAGGTGAGAATAGATAAGATAGAAACTTAGAATAGAAGAAGAAGAAGAACATACAACATCATCAGAGTAACACGAAACGCATAGCGGAACGAATAAAATATAACATAACTTTTGAAATACAAAGTTATAACTGTATATACATACCATTTCGGAGTACAACACATAACATCACAGCGGAATAAATAATAGCTATCGACTGCTGAAGCCTCCTGCTCCAAGCTCTTCAAGTATACCTGTAAATCCTGACTACTTGACTGCCCGTACAAATTTAGGCACCCACGAGTTTAGGGAAAACAGAATAAACTCCGGGTCAGTCATGTGACTGGTATGAGTAAAACAGTTTAAACAGGTATATGATATCTCATAAGACCACGCCGTGAATACGGAACGAGTTTTTCCCCTATGAGAATCCAAATAACTTTTCAAAGCAATATCGTTCTGATATTATAATAATGTCTAAGTACAAATAAATATCAATCTAGCAGAAACGCTTGCATCTCACGTTACTACATATATAGCATACAATCAAAATCGCAAGCACGTATAGGATGATTGGATTTCCAACTATGACAAGGTATGGAACCACCTTCCGATCAGTGTACTCTAGGAACGATACACTGGAGTTCAACAAGAACATCTTGCAACTCAGCCACACATGACCGACCACTCATTTCGCTTGAGTGTATCGAATGTACATCACCAACGGTTGGGATCAGCAACCGTTCCCGTATATATATGGGACAACATTGATAGATTTAAGAAACAAACGAATATTCACTAGATAGGTGATTATACACCCTACTTCGGTGCGACCGACTTAGCCATGCTGCCTGCCCGATTTCTGTCATTTACCGGTTGATGAGGCTAGAAGCTACGCTTTATCATCACATCAGATTCACTTCGAATGCTACATTGTCAAATCCATCGAAATCACTAATTTACGTTTTACAATAGTACATTACGTGTCAGCTAAAAGAAGTTTCATTCTTCGCTTCCACTCTTGGTACGGTTGGAGAAATCAATGTACGTGACCTTTCTGGAAATACTCTGTCAGACATCCATCTTCATTCACTTAAAATGTCACATCGTCATACCCGCCAAATCACAAATTGACTTATCCAAAAATAACACGGGTATACAGCTAAGACAAATGAATTCCTCCGCCACCAAACGTGAATACGTTTGAACAGATCAACTTACGCGATCCATTGGATATACTCTGTCAGACCTTCGTCCATACAAGTTGTCCTGGGACTGGACAAACCGAAGGCACTATTCTGTAAACAGGATAGCCCTTGCATTTTTCTCCGTCTTCAATTATCTTTGGCATATATGATTCGCGATGCTTATGCCAATACAGAGTGGTTCTTTGGATAATAATCCAACCGGTCTCTCCATATTAACAACGTTAAAATGGTCAAAACTTTGATAGTCTGTGATTTAACCATCAAAGAAAAACAAGTGTGCAAACAACGATATTATTCCCAGATGGAAATTATATCGAACAAACATCATTTAACATTAATCTCTTTAGTTCATTTATTTACTTATCTCCTATTTTCCCTATATTCTAAATTCTTTTTTTCTTTTATCAGAAAACATTTCTGATTCTCTAGTTTGGAAAACATTTCCAAAACTCCTTTACGATCAAACCTTACCATTTCTTAGTCAAGAAGGAAGTCACTCAAGTTGGGGTATAATTACCTCTCAGACCTTAACTGAACAACGTTATAACTTCGAAATGGTCAAAGTTTATCTTTTAATCTTTAACAACTTCTTTAAGCCTTTCTCGGATCCAATTTTACTAATCTACTTCTATATTTAAAACGTTTGTTATAACGATAATGTTATAATCCCTACTTTCGAATTATCTAACTTTAATTATAACTTCTATTCTTATTAGTGAATAATTAACCTAACACTTATTTATTTATAAATAAATAAATCTCTATTTAAACACTGGAAAGTATAAGTACTTTCCCGAATTCGATATAATCGATTTTTTTGTCGATTAACTCTCTTCGAGAAATCTCTATTTGATTAACTCTACTTCGAATAACTAATATTCGATTATCTCTCTTCGAATAACTAATATTCGATAACTCTTCCTTTTCAAATATCTCATATTTGAAAATCTCACTTCGATTAAACTATAATCGATAACTCCCTTCGATGAAACTAACATCGATAACTCCTTTCGATGAAACTAACATCGATAACTCCTTTCAATGAACTAACATTGATAACTCCTTTCGATGAAACTAACATCGATTTATTTAACTCGACGAACTTAACTCGACTAACTTAACTTGACTCGACTAACTCGACTTACTTGGTTCGACCAATTCGATTCGATTAACTTGGCTCGACTAACTTGACTAACTTAACTCAACTTACTTGGTTCGACCAATTTGATTCGATTAACTAGGCTCGACTAACTTAACTAACTTAACTCGACTTACTTGGTCCGACCAATTTGATTCGATTAACTAGGCTCGACTAACTTGTCTAACTTAACTCGACTTACTTGGTTCGACCAATTTGATTCGATTAACTAGGCTCGACTAACTTGACTAACTTAACTCGACTTACTTGGTCCGACCAATTTGATTCGATTAACTAGGCTCGACTAACTTGACTAACTTAACTCGACTTATTTGGTCGAACCACCCGATCAACTCAACTTATTTAACTTAACTTATTTCTCAACTCGATCAACTCGATTAACTCCTATCGAATAACTAATATTCGATTTAACTCCATTCTCTTGGCTCTAGATCGCAGCGATCACAATGGTTACGCCTGACTCCCTCAGGAAACATCCGACCGCCGTAGGCTATTTACAGCCCTGCGAATTACGCTAGCAGTCGTACGAGATGGCAACTTATCCTGAATAACAATATTTGACTAACTCTAACTCAAATAACTACACTTGATTAACTCTAGTGGTTGACTCTAACTGATTAACTCTACTGGTTAACTCTAACTGATTAACTCTACTGGTTAACTCTAACTGGTTAACTCTATTTGACTAACACGACTTGACTAACCCCTTTCGAATAACATATTCAATTAACTAACTTTCGAATACCATATTCGATTAACTAACTTCGAATACCACATTCGATTAACTAACTTCGAATACCATATTCGATTAACTCCTTTCTAACAACGTTTTATTCATTTGAAAAGATTTACTTTTAAATAACGGTTCTACACTTTAAAAATGATTTCCTTTTTATAACGTTTCCTTTTCAATTCTATTTGTAAATGGTTTACAAATATTTCCTTTTCAAATTTATTCTTGAAATATTCTAACTCCTTAAATCCTCAGAAAAATTCGCCATAACCTCCTTTGTAACGAGAGCATCGGCAAAATCCCCAAACCCGCCACACAGGCCTTTCCATTCAAAAAGAAATGTTTTGAATTTATTTCCTTTTCAAATATATCCTATTTATAAATATTCCAATTTATAAACATTTCTTATTTATAAATATTCCACTTTATAAATATCTCTGATTTATAAATATCCTATTTTATAAATATGCTATTTTCAATATCACTTTGAAAATTCCCTTATCTACATTCCGGTATGTTATGATATTCTACATATCAAATCACGATGATCACTATCGTCCAAACACATATAATCGACAACAGATTATATCACATCATATAACACAATATATGAAAAACAATAAAATAACTGTTGAGGAATCCGGTCGGATTCCTCCAACCTGTTTCCCTGCATCACAGATGTTAGACAATATAGATAACATCACTTTCAGTTCCATATGATATATTCTGTTAAACAGAATCAATATAGAAATTTAACTAACTGACTAGCACTTCAATCAAACAATCAATACACAGTCAAACAGATAATTTTAACAGTTCTAACAATACAACATGAAATTATAAACTGTTCAGAGTTAGTGAGATTTACTCACATTTGGACGATCATCGTCAATGACGATAACCATCGCTTGATTCAGACAATTTATTTTGCTATAAATTGTGACGGACTCCAATTTGACTCGCGGTTAGCTCCATTGTGGAGTGCTCGTCCATACGATCCCAGCGCAACTTGTTTTGCTGAATTTCGTTAACGTATGGATGAGTTATGCTATTTACAATATTGAACACAATTTAAAATAGAATAAACATGAATTAAATTCTAATTGGGCCTCACCCAATATCTTCCAGCCCACTACTTTAGCACCCACGTTCACTTTAAAACCCTTCTTCCCAAATTAAAATACCCGATTCCAGTAAAAAGAAATCCAACCCAAATCACTACCCATTGACCTTCTTTGACCGACGATTGCTCCTCCTCAACCACCTACTCCCATCGCAACCTCCACCATCGGAATCAGCATCAACACCCGCACCCCCTCATCACCTTCAGACCACGCTCGCACGCACTGCTCGCGAGTCCGTCCTTCAGATTTTACTACTGCTCAAACAAAAAGATCAACGACTTTGGTAACCGAATCCCCTCAAATCACTTGCACCAGATCGGAATCCATCCGCAAGCCCGAATATAACCTCGAATTGATGCAAAAATCCCTAAATTGCTCGCAGCGATGAACCCTAGTTTTGTGCTCGAACTTGGAGCAACAGGAAACCGTATCGTACGAAATGAAAGAGGCACAGAAACGAAGTTCTTCACTTGCTAAATCCATACGTATATAGTTTGTAATTTATAGGAATTTCTTTGTAATTCTTTTGATTTTCATTTGAGGTCGAACCTTTGTTTTTGCTGAGAATGAAGAAAAGAGGAAGTGGCGGCTTATTCTGTTGACTTCGGAGAATGAAAATTAGGATTAGAGAGGAGTTAAGTTCTATTTATAATGAAGAGGGATGGAGATATTTTGATTATTTTATTCATTTAAATTATTACGCTGCCAATATTCGCCTTCTAAAAATTCCTATGATCATACGTGATACCCAAAAATCACGAAACTGGACATACGACTAGAGTTCGACATTACGGTCCCAACGAAACTGGTTTCGTCGAATTCCGACTTCGTATGCTCACACAGCGTATTTTTGACCGTCAAAATACCGACTGTTTCTCACTCTAAAAATCCGCACGGCCACACACTGACACTAAAAATCACGAAACTGGAAATCTAACAACTATTTGACATTGCGGATCCAACAAAACTGGTTTCGTCGAATTCCGACTTCGTTTGCAAAACTGGCTATTTTTAAAGCGCTGAATAGACCATTTAAATATATAAATATATTTAAATATAATTAAATATAATATTAATAAATTAATATTATCGTATATATTCATTGTGGAATACCATACAGCTCTAGGAAAATTATATACTCTCTATTCTGTGTCCAGATTGAATTGATATTCAACTTATATCGAAAACCCTTTTATAACGTATATAAAGCATTACGAATTATAAAGGAATTCCATAGCGACTTTTTCTGTAATTTGATTTGGACGTAAATCAAAATCTACACGATGAAATCCCGATTTTTCTCTTCCACTAGAAAGATATACTCCACTAGCTCCACACGTTTCTTGTTTCACAGAAATCCGACTTAAAACGAATCCTGTACATTCAGTTGAAATTCGAATCGCCAATTTACGAACTGCAGCGCCATTTCAAGCTCGATTTTAATTATAATATAATTATACATTCAAACTGTCGTCGATTGAATATATTTGTCAATATAATCCAACTCTAAGCTGAATTAAATCTTAGGGATGACCCCGTTCACAGAATATTGTGATTTTCAATATTTTTGATTATTTCGACATTATAATATATTTTATTATATTATAATTATTAATTAAATATTCAATATTATTTAATTCACGTTCTCGATATCGATAAATTGATATTTAATAATTAAATAAATAAATTATTCAACAGCTAAAAATGCGGGTTACTACAATCTTCCCCCCTTAATAAAATTTCGTCCTCGAAATTGCTAAGCTAGGGGATGACCCTATCTTCTGGGTAAAAATTTATCTGTTTACCTCTTGTCTCCGGTTTCAACTGAACCAATTAATATCGACTAAAATGTTAATTTATTCCGACTAACTAAATTTTCAAAAATTCTGAAAATTTTCTAACACCTTAACTTTTCGAAATTTTTTGCAAGCACCTCCTTTGTACTGGTCAATATCTCAAACTCCAACTCGCCTCTCTGGGCCTTCTTTAACCCAAAAGAAAATCAAACAGCCAAGCGGCTTGCCAATTCGGCTCATAAATCTCATATCCATATATAATATAAACTGGTACCTTTTTGTCGGGAATATCAACTCTATCACTTCCATATGCTATCAACTCGGCATATACCAGTGTTATTTCCATCAAATTCCAATCAATTCATATCCTCAAAACCAAATCGAATTTCATTCGAACCCGAATATCAAATTTCAAATTCTTAACTCAGTTCAAGTTAATATTTCAATTTATTTCTACTATCTTATTCTATTTAACTTCATAAGTTAAAATTAAATTCCGAAACTTAATTTCCTGGTTCTATTTCCAATCAATTTGAGATCATAATTCCAATTCTAAACATTTGAATTTCTAAACCACTTGTTTTCTCAAAACAATTCAAAAACAAAACCTTTGGTAGTAGTCCGTCACTTAGAACTCGAAAATGAACACTGATGATGTCGCGATTCATCATCAGAATCTATTTTCCAGCTATCGAAGTGAGTTCAATACTATATCACCTTCAGTTTGAAAAACGTTTTCAAAATCTCCCAAGAACTTAAAATTTCCTTATTTTAATTCCAATCTGATTTAAATTCAGATTTTTCTTCATTTTATTTCATATACTTTACTTATATGAATTCTGATTAGTCATTTATAATCATTTTACCTTTTTATAATCTTACTCCATTATAATAACAACCAACACAACCAATATACTATATCAAATATATTCGGGTAAAATTATTCCATTTACCCTCTTTCAAAACATACCATGATGGTTCATCGTATTCGGGTGTTTAGTAACCCCTATCGATACAGTGGATCAAACCGATCGACCAGAATTCACAAACAACTCAACCAATAAAACTCCACAATATAAAATCATTTTATATTAACTAACAAATACGTTCACTCGTATATATACACTCAAACTCAGTCTAGGATATTACTAATCCCGTCTCTACTGAATCACGCCACAGAGCCAAGGTAATAACTAAACCAATGCTCTGATACCAACTGTAGTACACGGATTTTGAGCGGCTTTGGTTATCGACGTAAGCTCGACGTCGATAACCAAAACATCGAAAAATCCCGGTAATTAATGAAAGAAATTAGAAGGTGAGAATAGATAAGATAGAAACTTAGAATAGAAGAAGAAGAACATACAACATCATCAGAGTAACACGAATCTCACAGCGGAACGAATAAAATATAACATAACTTTTGAAATACAAAGTTATAACTGTATATACATACCATTTCAGAGTACAACACATAACATCACATCGGAATAAATAATAGCTATCGACTGTTGAAGCCTCCTGCTCCAAGCTCTTCAAGTATACCTGTAAATCCTGACTACTTGACTGCCCGTACAAATTTAGGCACCCAAGAGTTTAGGGAAAACAGAATAAACTCCGGGTCAGTCATGTGGCTGGTATAAGTAAAACAGTTTAAACAGGTATATGATATCTCATAAGACCACGCCGTGAATACGGAACGGGTTTTTCCCTCATGAGAATCCAAATAACTTTTCAAAGCAATATCGTTCTGATATTATAATAATGTCTAAGTACAAATAAATATCAATCTAGCAGAAACGCTTGCATCTCATGTTACTACATATATAATATACAATCAAAATCGCAAGCACGTATTGGATGATTGGATTTCCAACTATGACAAGGTATGGAACCACCTTCCGATCAGTGTACTCTAGGAACGATACACTGGAGTTCAACAAGAACATCTTGCAACTCAGCCACACATGACCGACCACTCATTTCGCTTGAGTGTATCGAATGTACATCACCAACGGTTGGGATCAGCAACCGTTCCCGTATATATATGGGACAACATTGATAGATTTAAGAAACAAATGAATATTCACTAGATAGGTGATTATACACCCTACTTCGGTGCGACCGACTTAGCCATGCTGCCTGCCCGATTTTTGTCATTTACCGGTTGATGAGGCTAGAAGCTACGCTTTATCATCACATCAGATTCACTTCGAATGCTACATTGTCAAATCCATCGAAATCACTAATTTACGTTTTACAACAGTACATTACGTGTTAGCTAAAAGAAGTTTCCTTCTTCGCTTCCACTCTTGGTACGGTTGGAGAAATCAATGTACGTGACCTTTCTGGAAATACTCTGTCAGACATCCATCTTCATTCACTTAAAATGTCACATCGTCATACCCGCCAAATCACAAATTGACTTATCCAAAAATAACACGGGTATACAGCTAAGAGAAACGAATTCCTCCGCCACCAAACGTGAATACGTTTGAACAGATCAACTTACGCGATCCATTGGATATACTCTGTCAGACCTTCGTCCATACAAGTTGTCCTGGGACTGGACAAACCGAAGGCACTATTCTGTAAACAGGATAGCCCTTGCATTTTTCTCCGTCTTCAATTATCTTTAGCATATATGATTCGCGACGCTTATGCCAATACAGAGTGGTTCTTTGGATAATAATCCAACCGGTCTCTCCATATTAACAACGTTAAAATGGTCAAAACTTCGATAGTCTGTGATTTAACCATCAAAGAAAAACAAGTGTGCAAACAACGATATTATTCCCAGATGGAAATTATATCGAACAAACATCATTTAACATTAATCTCTTTAGTTCATTTATTTACTTATCTCCTGTTTTCCCTATATTCTAAATTCTTTTTTTCTTTTATCAGAAAACATTTCTGATTCTCTAGTTTGGAAAACATTTCCAAAACTCCTTTATGATCAAACCTTACCATTTCTTAGTCAAGAAGGAAGTCACTCAAGTTGGGGTATAATTACCTCTCAGACCTTAACTGAACAACGTTATAACTTCGAAATGGTCAAAGTTTATCTTTTAATCTTTAACAACTTCTTTACGCCTTTCTCGGATCCAATTTTACTAATCTACTTCTATATTTAAAACGTTTGTTATAACGATAACGTTATAATCCCTACTTTCGAATTATCTAACTTTAATTATAACTTCTATTCTTATTAGTGAATAATTAACCTAACATTTATTTATTTATAAATAAATAAATCTCTATTTAAACACTGGAAAGTATAAGTACTTTCCCGAATTCGATATAATCGGATTTTTTGTCGATTAACTCTCTTCGAGAAATCTCTATTTGATTAACTCTACTTCGAATAACTAATATTCGATTATCTCTCTTCGAATAACTAATATTCGATAACTCTTCCTTTTCAAATATCTCATATTTGAAAATCTCACTTCGATTAAACTATAATCGATAACTCCCTTCGATGAAACTAACATCGATAACTCCTTTCGATGAAACTAACATCGATAACTCCTTTCGATGAACTAACATTGATAACTCCTTTAGATGAAACTAACATCGATTTATTTAACTCGACGAACTTAACTCGACTAACATAACTTGACTCGACTAACTTAACTTTACTCGACTAACTCGACTTACTTGGTTCGACCAATTCGATTCGATTAACTAGGCTCGACTAACTTGACTAACTTAACTCGACTTACTTGGTTCGACCAATTTGATTCGATTAACTAGGCTCGACTAACTTGACTAACTTAACTCGACTTACTTGGTCCGACCAATTTGATTCGATTAACTAGGCTCGACTAACTTGACTAACTTAACTCGACTTACTTGGTTCGACCAATTTGATTCGATTAACTAGGCTCGACTAACTTGACTAACTTAACTCGACTTACTTGGTCCGACCAATTTGATTCGATTAACTAGGCTCGACTAACTTGACTAACTTAACTCGACTTATTTGGTCGAACCACCCGATCAACTCAACTTATTTAACTTAACTTATTTCTCAACTCGATCAACTCGATTAACTCCTATCGAATAACTAATATTCGATTTAACTCCATTCTCTTGGCTCTAGATCGCAGCGATCACAATGGTTACGCCTGACTCCCTCAGGAAACATCCGACCGCCGTAGGCTATTTACAGCCCTGCGAATTACGCTAGCAGTCGTACGAGATGGCAACTTATCCTGAATAACTATATTTGACTAACTCTAACTCAAATAACTACACTTGATTAACTCTAGTGGTTGACTCTAACTGATTAACTCTACTGGTTAACTCTAACTGATTAACTCTACTGGTTAACTCTAACTGGTTAACTCTATTTGACTAACACGACTTGACTAACCCCTTTCGAATAACATATTCGATTAACTAACTTTCGAATACCATATTCGATTAACTAACTTCGAATACCATATTCGATTAACTAACTTCGAATACCATATTCGATTAACTCCTTTCTAACAACGTTTTATTCATTTGAAAATATTTACTTTTAAATAACGGTTCTACACTTTAAAAATGATTTCCTTTTTATAACGTTTCCTTTTCAATTCTATTTGTAAATGGTTTACAAATATTTCCTTTTCAAATTTATTCTTGAAATATTCTAACTCCTTAAATCCTCAGAAAAATTCGCCATAACCTCCTTTGTAACGGGAGCATCGGGAAAATCCCCAAACCCGCCACACAGGCCTTTCCATTCAAAAAGAAATGTTTTGAATTTATTTCCTTTTCAAATATATCCTATTTATAAATATTCCAATTTATAAACATTTCTTATTTATAAATATTCCACTTTATAAATATCTCTGATTTATAAATATCCTATTTTATAAATATGCTATTTTCAATATCACTTTGAAAATTCCCTTATCTACATTCCAGTATGTTATGATATTCTACATATCAAATCACGATGATCACTATCGTCCAAACACATATAATCGACAACAGATTATATCACATCATATAACACAATATATGAAAAACAATAAAATAACTGTTGAGGAATCCGGTCGGATTCCTCCAACCTGTTTCCCTGCATCACAGATGTTAGACAATATAGATAACATCACTTTCAGTTCCATATGATATATTCTGTTAAACAGAATCAATATAGAAATTTAACTAACTGACTAGTAGTTCAATCAAACAATCAATACACAGTCAAACAGACAATTTTAACAGTTCTAACAATACAACATGAAATTATAAACTGTTCAGAGTTAGTGAGATTTACTCACATTTGGACGATCATCGTCCATGACGATAACCATCGCTTGATTCAGACAATTTATTTTGCTATAAATTGTGACGGACTCCAATTTGACTCGCGGTCTGCTCCATTGTGGAGTGCTCGTCCATACGATCCCAGCGCAACTTGTTTTGCTGAATTTCGTTAACGTATGGATGAGTTATGCTATTTACAATATTGAACACAATTTAAAATAGAATAAACATGAATTAAATTCTAATTGGGCCTCACCCAATATCTTCCAGCCCACTACTTTAGCACCCACGTTCACTTTAAAACCCTTCTTCCCAAATTAAAATACCCGATTCCAGTAAAAAGAAATCCAACTCAAATCACTACCCGTTGACCTCCTTTGACCGACGATTGCTCCTCCTCCAACCACCTACTCCCATCGCAACCTCCACCATTGGAATCAGCATCAACACCCGCACCCCCTCATCACCTTCAGACCACGCTCGCACGCACTGCTCGCGAGTCCGTCCTTCAGATTTTGCTACTGCTCAGACAAAAAGATCAACGACTTTGGTAACCGAATCCCCTCAAATTACTTGCACCAGATCGGAATCCATCCGCAAGCCCGAATATAACCTCGAATTGATGCAAAAATCCCTAAATCGCTCGCAGCGATGAACCCTAGTTTTGTGCTCGAACTTGGAGCAACAGGAAACCATATCGTACGAAATGAAAGAGGCACAGAAACGAAGTTCTTCACTTGCTAAATCCATACGTATATAGTTTGTAATTTATAGGAATTTCTTTGTAATTCTTTTGATTTTCATTTGAGGTCGAACCTTTGTTTTTGCTGAGAATGAAGAAAAGAGGAAGTGGCGGCTTATTCTGTTGACTTTGGAGAATGAAAATTAGGATTAGAGAGGAGTTAAGTTCTATTTATAATGAAGAGGGATGGAGATATTTTGATTATTTTATTCATTTAAATTATTACGCTGCCAATATTCGCCTTCTAAAAATTCCTATGATCATACGTGATACCCAAAAATCACGAAACTGGACATACGACTAGAGTTCGACATTACGGTCCCAACGAAACTGGTTTCGTCGAATTCCGACTTCGTATGCTCACACAGCGTATTTTTGACCGTCAAAATACCGACTGTTTCTCACTCTAAAAATCCGTACGGCCACACACTGACACTAAAAATCACGAAACTGGAAATCTAACAACTATTTGACATTGCGGATCCAACAAAACTGGTTTCGTCGAATTCCGACTTCGTTTGCAGAACTGGCTATTTTTAAAGCGCTGAATAGACCATTTAAATATATAAATATATTTAAATATAATTAAATATAATATTAATAAATTAATATTATCGTATATATTCACTTGGAATACCATACAGCTCTAGGAAAATTATATACTCTCTATTCTGTGTCCAGATTGAATCGATATTCAATTTATATCGAAAACCCTTTTATAACGTATATAAAGCGTTACGAATTATAAAGGAATTCCATAGCGACTTTTTCTGAAATTTGATTTGGACGTAAATCAAAATCTACACGATGAAATCCCGATTTTTCTCTTCCACTAGAAAGATATACTCCACTAGCTCCACACGTTTCTTGTTTCACAAAAATCCAACTTAAAACGAATCCTGTACATTCAGTTGAAATTCGAATCGCCAATTTACGAACTGCAGCGCCATTTCAAGCTCGATTTTAATTATAATATAATTATACGTTCAAACTGTCGTCGATTGAATATATTTGTCAATATAATCCAACTCTAAGCTGAATTACATCTTAGGGATGACCCCATTCACAGAATACTGTGATTTTCAATATTTTTGATTATTTCGACATTATAATATATTTTATTATATTATAATTATTAATTAAATATTCAATATTATTTAATTCACGTTCTCGATATCGATAAATCGATATTTAATAATTAAATAAATAAATTATTCAACAGCTAAAAATGCGGTTTACTACAACATATTCTTTCCCTAAGAAGATATGTTCTGGGGGCAAAGTGTTGATCAGCTTTATGAAAAAACCGTCACAACTCAAGATCAAAGCTTACTACTAGATATCGGATCATTCCTTGCCTTCAGGGTCGACATTCATCTTAGGTCGATTGATTATAATTAACCCGAATCGGCTTCATAGCAATTAAAGGATCTCTCCCTTAAAATGGCATTCTTCCGAAGTCAAAACCAAACAGATCGATTGGTTCATCAACCGATCGATCGAGCTGTTCGTAAAAGATTGGATCAGGCCAGGAATATCAGATCATAAATATCAAGCCAAATTATTTACTACAAGACGAAGTCCTACTCTCAAGGCTACAGAACCGGTCATCCTGGACTCAAACAACTTTTTATAAGACAAAATTCAAGTTCCACGTATGCCGCACTTCTCGAAGAGAACTATTCATCAGCAGGGGACTGGGTCCCTCTGCCTATAACTACTTTATAGGATCGAGTTACACGTGTCCAAGCCCAAAAAAGATGTGTGCCACGTTGCATGCAAACTCGTCCCACTCTCTGCCTATAAATACAATCGTTTCCAGAAATGGAAACAGATCTTTGATAACCTGAAGTAATCTTGGATTCACCACGTAAATGCTTTTATCCAGTACTCCAAAAAGAGCATGCCATATACTCTAGATTCAACACAATGATTTTGTGTTAACCACTTCTATATCTACTCTCTTTTGACTAAAAACAATTATAACTTGTAATTGACAGTATAAAAAGAGATTATAAAGCGGACATAGGCTTGTATTAAGCCGAACCACTATAAAAATATTTTGTCCCCTGTGTTTATTTACTTTTTCTTGCACTCTGTGAATATTATTGTTTGTGGTTAACACACTTTGGGGGATGATCGTCATTAGACCAACTTTTGACGTCAATGCGTGCTAGAAAGGGGGTCATGGATATACCCTATGACCTTCGGCAACTCTTAAAGAAACAATGGAAAAAAAGAAGAAGGATTTAGCACCTTCCCACGCTCAATCTCAACCCGTTGGTGCAGCATACGCAGTAGCATCGGGGTCAAGCCAGAGGCTTCCTCTCACGAAGAGCCATCCTAATATCTAACTAGGGACGAGATGGATAAAGTTTTGACCAAGCTAAGAGCTCAGGTGACACCCCGGGATGGACTCCTCGCAAAGAAGTAGGAAACGATGAATGATTTCCTTGCTTAGATGGAAGGTAGACCGAGCAAATAAGCATCACCTCCTACACGAAACAAAGCTGGGGTAATAGCTAATCTATGATCTGATGAAATCCAAGCCCCAGATCGGTCTACAGTTCTTCCTGGCCCAACTTCACTTATCGATCGGCCAGCTGTAATTTCATCACTTCCGGCAATCATCAAAGCTGGAGTAGCCGCAGATTCTTTGGTCAACCTTGGACAAGTTCCGGATCGGTCGACCATTTTGCCTCCAGTCTAGGGTTCGACTCAACTACCTAGACAAACAGCTCTTGAACCACTATAACTTCTGGGTCGACTAGAACATGGATCGATGTAATCTCCGGTTCGATCCAGTATCTTACAACAAACTCATCTCATGCTACCTCCAACACAGCCTTCCTAGCATGTCCATCGAAGAAGGGCTAGGGACAACGACCCTCGCTTCAACAAGACCACTCTACCATACCGATTCTGTAACGACACGCATTTTGCCCGACCTTAATCGATCGCAAAATCGACCAAAACCATTCAAAATCCGCATACGTTAACTCTGGGAATACAACACATCAGAACAACAACAGCAGACTTTTACTATATCATGATAATATAACATCAGAGTACATCGAATAAATTACAACGGAAGATAAATTACAATATTTTAATACAATACAGCAGAAACAATAAAATAGATACAGCGGAAGATAACTATGCTCTGGACACAGCTTTAAGCTTCAATCCAGCATCCTGCTCGAGATAAGAACCTGGAGACAAACTACTCGACTGCCCGTGTGGAAAGAGGGCACCCGAGTTTGTAAAGGTGGAAACAAACAACGGGTCAGTCTTGGGACTGGTGTGAGAATTCTTAACTAATTTAACTAATAGTAATAAGGCAAATCCAATCCCTTGCCGAAATATATGAAAGGGTGTTAAGCAAGAGAATAAATTCTCCGCCACCAATCATTCATACATTTGGCAGAAAATCAATAAATACAATATATAAAGGAGTACAATGTCAGACACACATTCCATTTATAAGCCTATGCTCTGGGTCTGAGCGAAAGCCAAATCCGTACAAATCAACACTACGTCCGGATAACTACCATCTTAGCCCCTTCTTGGGAGCAAATCAATCAAGGGCCTCAACACTAGCTACCCATTCGATGTGAAGATCGTCGGTCTTCAATCGCCGTCCTCAACTCTTCGAACGTCGTATCATTATTTGGAATGAGAGTAAACTCGGACTTCCCAAATAACACTCGCATATATAAATTTGAAAACCATTTCATATCGTTGTTAATAATTTATAACGATCTATCGCTATTTTTACTTTACATACACATCCTAAACATAACAATGTATATTTTACTCTTCCATTTTTCAATTTACACCAAATGTATATATTTGGTTTCATTATTTTTCTAATGAAAATCCATTCCTTAGAAATGTAAATTTTTTAATCTTATTATTTACATTGAAAAATGTAAATTCCTATTCCTATTTTATTTACATTGAGAAATGTAAACTTATACTTCAATATATTATTATATTGAAAATGTATCCTTTATTTCATAATCTATTTACATTGGAAAATATAAATTCCTATTCATTCTTTTGTTTACATTGAAAAATGTAAACTCTTTTATTTGCATATAAAAATATAATTTCTATTTCATCCTTATTTACATTGAAAAATGTCGGGTTCTATATTTTTCTAATTACATATAAAAATGTAACTTCCTATTTTTCTTTTATTTACATTAAGAAAAATGTAACTTTTCTAATATTTACATTATGAAAAATGTAAAACTTTTATAATTCTTATCTTATTTTATTAAAAATGTAACTTTCTTTTATAACAAACTTGGAGGTGAAAATATTCATTTCATTATTAACACATAACGGTGTGAAAATAACGTCAATTTCTAAGTTATCCATTTATATTTTAATATGGGCCAGACCTCTCACATTAGGCCTACAACTTGTGGATGCTGGAGGTCGGTTCCGGGCAGATTTCTCCCATAAGTTGGGCTTAACCTCGTGTCTTGGCCCAATTTGTATTTGCGCACTTGGACCTCTCACATTAGGCCCAACATTTGTGGCTGCTGGATATGCCGGTCGGTTCCGGGCAGACTTCCACCAAAAATGTGACCTAACCTCGTGTCCAAGCACAATTTTAATTAGTAATTATAATTTTCTCCTAAAAATATTATTTTAAAATGTTTCACATTTCAAAATATCTTAATTTTGGAATATTCAATATTTCCAAAATAACTTGATTTCAAATACCATAACTTACCTTTTCAAATCTTAATAAACCTTGATACGTCCTCAATTATTATATTAATAATAATAAACCTTTCAAATGGCTAATTCTGAATCTAATCTTCTTATCTTAACATATTGACAGTAAAGATAGAATCTTTTTAATTGTGCAATAAAATGAAATTTTCTTTAAATCTTAATTACATAAAAATGTAAATTTTCTTATCTTAATTCTTATTACATGAAAATGTAGTTTTCATTTTTTACTCCGATTACATTCCTTTTAAATGAACAAAATGTACATTTTTGTTTAATTCTTTTTGATGAATACTAATTACATTGAAATGTAATTTTACATGTTAACACATTCTATTCAAGGTTTTAAACAAATATACATTCTTTTTAATGAATTCTAATTATCATTAAAAATGAAAATTACATGTTAACAAGTTCTCAAACAAAGATTCATTCTTTTAAAATGACCAAAACTGATAAATTTGCCTAATTCTTTTAGTGTGAACAAAATGACGAATTTGTCTAATTCTTTTGATGTAAACAAAATGTGACGATTTTGTCTAATCCTTTTTAATAAACAAAATGTGATAATTTTGTCAATTCTTTCTAAATAAACAAAACGTGATAATTTTGTCAATTCCTTCTAAATAAACAAAATGTGATAATTTTGTCAATTCCTTCTAAATAAACAAAATGTGATAATTTTGTCAATTCCTTCTAAGTAAACAAAATGTGATAATTTTTTCAATTCTTTCTAAATAAACAAAATGTGATAATTTTGTCAATTCCTTCTAAACAAACAAAATGTGATCTTTACTACAATGCAAGTTCATACCTTAATTACATATAAAAATGTAATTTTATCATGCAGTGTAAATTCATATATAAATTACATATAAAAATGTAACTTTTAACATACGGTGTAAATTCACATTTTAATTACATAGAAAAAGGTAACTTTTAACATACGGTGTAAATTGTATAAATTACATATAAAAATGTAACTTTTAACATACGGTCCTAATTCACCTCTAAATAGCATATAAAAAGGTCATTTTTATTTTACCGTTCTAATTTACATCTAAACTACATATAAAAAATGTAATTTTTATTTCAATGCAAATTCATGTCTAAATTTACATTATAAAAATGTAATCTTTATTTCATCGCAAATTCCTATCTTATATTTACATATAAAAATGTGGATTTTATTTCATCGCAAATTTCTATCTTATATTTACATATAAAAATGTAGCTTTATTTCCAATGTAAATTCCTATCTTATTTTACATATAAAAATGTAGCTTTATTTTACACTGTAAATCTCATCCTACGTTACATATAAAAATGTACTTTTATCATACGATGCAAACTAATATTTAAATTACATAGAAAAATGTAATTTTATCATACAATGAAAATTCATATTTAAATTACAAAGAGAAATGTAGTTTTCATCATACGGTCCTAATTCGCATCTATACAACATATAAAAATGATGTAAATTTCATATGGTGCAAATTTCTATTTTATTTCACCTTAAAAACAATGTGAGTTTCATACGATGTGAATTTCTACTTTATTTACATTAAAAATAATGTAAATTTCATACGGTGAAATTCTTATTTATTTTACATTAACAAAAATGTAGATTTTACCTACGGTGAAATTCCTATATATTTACAGTAATAAAAATGTAAATTTTTCATACGGTGAAATTCCTACATATTTACATTAATAAAAATGTAGATTTTACATACGGTGAAATTCCTATATATTTACATTAATAAAAATGTAAATTTTTCGTACAGTGAAATTCCTATGTATTTACATTAATAAAAATGTCAATTTTACAAAACAACACAAGTGATAATCTAAGAAGTGATAATCATGTTTCCATTATTTTGAATTGATAAATTAAATGAATTCAAAACAACACAAGTGATAACATAAGGAATATGATGACATAAAAATGATAATCATATGGATCTATACTATCCATACAAACATAGAACAACCATCACCAAATATGACCAAATAAAACAGATCTGAATCGTAATCATATTATTTTTACATTGCAAACTAAATAATTCAATTAATTAGTAAATTTAAACAAAGAATCTCACACCTAACACTTAAAATTTCAGATCTAAATCATAACATCGCAAACAATTCAGATCTGTAACTCATAATAACATCCATTATCGATCCATTTATTTTTGATTCTTAACTTCCCATGATGCAAGAATAACAATTAATTTAATTTAATTAAAAAAAATCTCACCTTGATTAAAGCGAATAGAAAAATCCAAATAAATTCAGAAAATGGTCGCACTTGATTTCAGCAACCTCTATTTGCCGTCATGGTCTCGCACAATCTGAAATTTTTCAGTTTGGATTTCGTATGTGTTAATTATCAATTTTTGAACAAAATTAACTTTTACTGCAGTTGCCACAGCCAGAAGCGTGGCAAATTCTGAAATGGATTTCATAACCTTTTGTTCAAAACTTTAATCTCGATTTTCAGGAGCTATAGTCGATGTTTTCAAGAACCGATTGCTGGAGGTCGAAGGGGGTGGAGAGGCGCCTGAACGCCAGAAGAGGGGGGGTTACGCACGCCTGAGGTGGGGCCCAGGGGGTGCGACGGCGGCGGCTTTACGGGGTTGGGGGCGGCGGCTACAGGCCTTGAGACGGGGAGAAATGGGTATGGAATCGAAGAGCTCTGAAATCTCTTCGAAACGTGACAAACGGCGAAGGTTTTCGTTGAGAATTGAGGGAGAAATCAAAGAATGAAAATTTGAAGTGTAATGGGTTTTGTGCGGCTGAAAGCATCGACAGGGAAGAAGAAGGTACGCTATTTATAATATAATATTAGGTTTATCTAATTATTAATTAATTCTTAATTACCCAATAAAGGCCCGATTTGGCCCGAGCTCAGAATTAGGCTTGCTTACTGTCTATCTTAATGTTTTGACATCTTCTGAACGCAATGGCGCTAGTGGCAAGGCCCAATTTCGAAGTCTACAGTAGGTTTACTAAAACACCCCACCTCCGTTAGGGTCACTCTAAAAGGGAATGCCCTAATTTTGGTGGAGGTTTATAAGTATAAATCACAGATATACAAGACAGATATAATAACACATATTTTTGAACAGCGGAAAACAACAACTTTTATTTCATTAAAATACGTGTTACACCAACCATACCATAATTGTCTTACAATACTTCCAAAAACATAACATCTTCATAACTGTCTTGATTACATTATTTAAAGAAGCATAAAGAAAACATAAATAAACTGCAAAAGTCCCATAATTGCTGTCCAAAGCCATAGTCCAAAATGAAAAGATCCAAGCAATACATTCTTTTTCTTCAAGCTGCACTACACCATAATGGCCATTTAGTAATTCTTATTTTTTTCAATTAGCAACACTTATATGCGTTATAAGGTAGTCACAAAAATATGTGTTACTATATTAAAAATGTGTTACTAAAAATACAAATTTGTATTTTTTTTATTGCCAACCCTTATTTGCGTTGGTAAGCCGAGTTTCCGAGGGCAAAATGGTAAACACCTTGTTCGTTTCTCACTTAACCCTATATTCGCTTTCAAGATCCATCCCTCAACGCTTTTACTAGCTGTAGGCCGCTTATAAAAAAATTACGGAATCCGTTTCTAATCAATTTGAAGACTTCGCGATTTTGGGAAATCACAATAAACTTCAACTTGTTCCTCGATTTCGACGTTAGATTCGAAGAAAATTCGATTACGAGTTCAAGGAATCAATTTTGGCTACAGGTGATTTTCACGATTTAAGCGGCTTATGTATTTCCTAATTGAATCTGTAATATTCGAAATAAACAGCAAGTGGCGGCCAAAACCGAGAACATATGATTGAGTAAAGCAATGAAAAGTTAAACAGTATCTTGCTTATTATGTTTGATCGATGTTATTAGTATAGGAAATCATACTATCTGTAAGAGTTGCTAACCTATTGCTATCATGGTGCAAGGAATTCATTGACTGCAAAACCAATCTCTGCATATATAATTGTAGAAAGCCAAAATCCCCACTTAACCAACCAGGTATATTAGCTGTTAATGCATGCATTTAAATCAAGTTGTCGTTGCCGGTGCTTGCAGGTAATCATTTATTTTCCGACTGGTTAAAACTTACGAAGTGGAATGATGAAGCCACCAAATAGCAGGAGCATCAATACTAATGAGCTACCAGTAGCAGTCGAAGAGACTACAGTTTGGAAATATGATGCAACAAACCAACACTGTGATATCGCCATTTGATGCAGAAGAAAAAGTAGCAGAAATCAGGATAATAATAAATCAGTTTAGGCAAATGTATTAATTATCATTAACGAAAAAGTAGCAGAAATTGGTGGAATTGTTCACATGAGGTTCTTTGCCTCTTCTCTACCTATTACCATAGCCCTTCCCCCCTTTCCTCCCATGCTTATTCCTAGTTTGACTCGCCACCTAGTCTGATCTCCTAAAGCTGAGTCAAATCACTCCTTATTTCAACCTGCAGTGCGGAATCCTTTCGAGTTTGAGGTTTGGCCTTTGGATTAAGCATAGTTGGACGAGCTTGGTTTACAACTTTTGTTGCGTATCTTTTTTTTCTTTTTCTTTTTTGCATAACCTTGGTTCGAATGGTTTTAGAATTAGCTTTTGGTAATGGTTTGCTTGAGGGACCAGCTAGCCTCTTAAGACTCCGGTCATCTTCTTTCTGACGAGATCAGTAATATCGAGAAGTTTGGGTTTAGGCTATGTTGTGTATGGAAAATTTTGCTCCCTCTTTTTGAGGCTGTTATATGATTTTCTTTTTGGTATGCTGTGGGGAGGTTTTGGTTTTCATGGCATGCTGCATGTTGTAGGCACTGAGCTGCCTTCTTTAATTTCACATCCACCCGATTCATGATGAAGGCAGGTCTTGGGATAAGAAAAAAAAGACAAAACCTGCATGTAGTAAGAAGTTCATTTTTTTTACATTATACATAACCAATCTGTCTAGAATGTGCATGTAAATGCCTGAGACATACAATGTAACAATTATGGTTACCTCCTGCAGGAATTCAGCTTCTCCTTTTCTTTAAGGGAATTTGAACCCACATTCTTCAAAGAAACCTAGAATCTCTATATGTTCACCGTGGTATACAATTTTTCCTTTTGCCATTAAGATAATAACGTCATCAAAGAGATTATGTGTTTCAAGAGCTGGTTGGAGAAGTGAAACTTACGTGCACCATGGTATAAAACTGATCTTTGTCCTTTTAATGCTTTGAGGTATGCAACTTACTTGGACAAGAACACCAAGGTAACTATAATCCTTTTCCTGTTTTTAATATATATATTGAGTATATTGAATATTTAAAAAAAATGAGTATATTGAATATTTGACAATTCATGGTGCCAACACTACTCACTTTCTTGAAAATGAAAGAAGATGATGCCGTGAATTATGCACTACAATGTATTGGATGGAGTTTTGATCGGTCTTCAGACATGCTTATAGTGCAAAAACAAACTACTGTTATGGAGCAAAAATTAGATTCGAACAAGTTGCAATGTCTTACTAGATTTGTTTTCCACCTTAAGCACTAACCTAATCATTATTGTGAATCTTTTTAGTTAATCAAAGTTTAAAGTGCATGAATGATGTGAATATGATCGTGCTAATCATTGCAATTGGATTTTGTCAAAACATTGCAGTGCTTGCATTTTGCTTTACTGTTTGGCTATCCGTGATGTTATTGGCTGAGTTCTAAATTTTTAAATTTTCATATGAAAAATTGTTTGTCAAAAAAATAAAAAGTATACGACGTAACTATTAGAATTTAAATTATGCAGCTAAAAAATAGGTCCACATTAGTTTGTACCGCTTATATTATATTTAAGTATGCTAAGTTTTTTTTATAGTTTCCTCCATAAGTTAGCATATTATGTTTTTTAACTTCCAAACTTTGATTTATCCAATGTATAAAACTCAATAGAAGTGAAGATCTGTTCAATGTAGCTTCAAATGTACAAGTTCATTTATATGACTACCTCAATTTAAAGGAGATAAGCAAGTCCATGATTTTTAAGTGTAAACCTTGAATTTCATAATTTTTATTGCTTTATAAATACTGTTTTTTTTTTCTTTTTTTCATAATACAGGTTCAATTGTTTCCTAAACCATTAGTCCATGACATAATCAGAATTAACAGCAATAAAGCCTCTTTCAAGTAGGATAGGCGAAGCAATTTGGGTGTAAATGCACTGAACAGAATTGGTCTGAATTTGCAATTAGGTAAACAATTATGGGACCAACTTCATGTTAATTTCTTATGTATTATCTTTTTCTATTGGACTAATCATCTCTGTTTTGATGTGTAGGGCATGCTAGCTACATGTTTATGTCTTCCCATGCTAATGTAACTATGTGTCCAGGCCTTTTGCTTTACATTGAATTTTTATTTGAGCATCTGTTCAATATTTATATTTAATTTAGAATAGAAGATATATGTTGCCAAGTAATCGCCCATAGATCTCAAAATGTTATAATTGTCCAAACATTGTTCACAAATTATACCGACCTTTCCTATTTTCTTTAAAATTGCACAAATATTAATAAAGTTATTTATCTTCTAATTTAACTACCTGTGTTTTTATAATATATATTTTTCTCTGCACTTAAAACCCCTATTGGATAACCTGTTGCTTACTATTGTTTCGTTCATTTGGTTTCGTCTTAATTTTTGCTCCTAAACTTAAGCTATGACTCTCCAATGCTTTTTGGTAATGAAATATTTTATTTGCCTAATTTACTTTCACACTAATGCTACTGGTCTTTCAACAGACCTTAATTTCTTCTCCTAAACTTAAGGTATGTTGCTAGATGTACAGAAGGTCAGTTCAAGGCATCAGATATGGTAGTGGTTTCTGAAACTTGGATAAGGAGGAAGATGGACTTAATGGTGATGAATTGACTTGCAATTGCGATATGGTTGACTACTGCTTTCAGTTCAACCCATTTTATTCTTTTATTTATAATGCACCCTACACTATCTTTAGATAAAAACTTCATTATTTTCAAATTTAAATGGTACCTCTTGATTTTATTCTCTTAGATTGAAGATCGTTTGAATTAAGGAATTTCAGATCTGTGTGGTTTTAAATGGAGGAACTGGTGAAAGCTGGATTGTCTCGTAGGAATAGTGATTTATGTTTTTTGTTATCTTTTCAAGTTTTTTGACGTGGCAAGCATGTGGCTTTGAATTTGTTGTGAAGGTTAGCACAAGTTCAGTGGGTATGTTTTGGGGTTTGATGCGGTAGGCATGTATTTTGGTTTTGTTTAAGGGAAGGTAAGCTGATTAGATTAGCTTCAGGATGCTCTATCAAGTACCATTCTAATGCTTTGCACTTGTTTTGTTGCACAAACTGAGTTTGCGCAACTTTGCGCAACTCAGTTTGGCGAACTCAGTTTGTGCAAACTGAGTTGCGCAAATTCAGTTTGCGCAAACTGAGTTGCGCAAACTCAGTTAGCGCAACTTAACTCAGTTGTGCACGCTAAGTAGTTGCAAACTGTTAGTTTGGCAACTTAGTTGCAAACCGTCAGTTTGGCAACTTAGCTACAAACTGTCAGTTTCCTGATGTTGTATGCATTCTTGAAAACAATTCATTTCTCTTTCTAGCTTAGTCTGACATCCTTTCCCATATATATATCGCAGTTGCGTGAAGGCTCTTCCACAGGTTCTATCCCATGGTTTTTGTAATATTGCATAATTGTAGAATAATTCTTTTCACCCTTTGGTGCCAGCCTATAACTTAGTTAGTAAACTAGTATTTTAGTAAAATAACATAGAAACTTAAAAGCGTAACTCTTTCAGTAATACGGTATTTTCAATTTAATATGATATTAAATGAATGCAGACACTTCTAAAGCCAACGAAAGAAAAGAGTAAATTGGATGGTAGTTCCAATGGTGCAGTAGAAGATCTTGAACCAGATACACCAATTTAAAATGGTCATCAGAGTGGAATGTACAAGTTATGTGAATTTTCAGATGGATAATTCGTTATATGGCCGGGGTTTCATATTCGGTATTTGTAGAATTTCATTTATTTATTGAATTTAGTAACATAATTATGTATTGTACTTGAAATGGTAAAAAAATTATAGAGTGCACCATGAAATGGTAATAAAATTATCTTTTGTAAATGGTTGTTTGTAGAATGTTATATTAATTATGTGTTGTCAACTTTGATATTTCTTGTAGGTCTTATCCAATCCAGAAGCAAATATTTCACGAACGACGATTTGGAAGGTTGGACATAAAAGAAAATCGGGAGAAGTACTACCATGTACCGCAGAAACTTATGTAGGTTTGCATATATGTTGTTAAGCTCAGTAAATTATTTTAATTGATCATTATTTGCCTGAACTCATGATGTTTTGCCTGAACAATGTTGAGTACATAAAGTTGGGTTTCTACAAGTACCGAAAACATATACAGCTTTGCTGAGCCACAGGCTCAGCTAGCTGAGCCTTGCCGCTCAGTAAAGCTGAGCCATAAGGCTCAGCATTTGCTGAGTTTTGGCTCAGCAAAGCTGAGCCGTAAGGCTCAGCAAATGCTGAGCCCACGGCTCATCAAAGCTGACCCACAGGCTGAGCCGTGGCTCAGCATTTGCTGAGCTTTGGCTCAGCAACTGCTGAGCCTTACTGCTCAGCTTTGCTGAGCCGCAGGCTCAGCATTTGCTGAGTTTTGGCTCAGCAAACGCTGAGCCCACGGCTCAGCAAATGCTGAGCGTGAGGCTCAGCATTTGCTGAGTTTTGGCTCAGCAACTGCTGAGCCTTACCGCTCCGCTTTGCTGAGCCACAGGCTCAGCATTTGCTGAGTTTTGGCTCAGCAAAGCTGAGCCGTAAGGCTCAGCAAATGCTTAGCCCACGGCTCAGCAAATGCTGAGCCCACGGCTCATCAAAGTTGACCCACAGGCTGAGCCGTGGCTCAGCATTTGCTGAGCTTTGGCTCAGCAACTGCTGAGCCTTACCGCTCAGCTTTGCTGAGCCACAGGCTCAGCAAATGCTGAGCCTGAGGCTCAGCATTTGCTTAGTTTTGGCTCAGCAACTACTGAGCATTACTGCTCAGCTTTGCTGAGCCACAGGCTCAGCAAATGCTGAGGCTCAGCTTTGCTGAGCCTGAGGCTCAGCATTTGCTGAATGCTGAGCCTGAGGCTCAGCAAATGCTGAGCCTGAGGCTCAGCAAATGCTGCTGAGCCACAGGCTCAGCAAATGCTGCTCAGCTGTGGCTCGGCAAAGCTGAGCCATAAGGCTCAGCAACTGCTGAGCCGAGCCTTACCTAATTTGCAAGAAATTACCTAATGCTGAGCTGAGCCTTACCTAATGCTGAGCCGAGTCGTAAGGCTCAGCATTTGCTGAGTTTTGACTTTTGTGAATTCGGTATTTTGTGCGAGATGTTTTTCTGTTTTTAACAAGAAACTGAAATTTTCAATTTAATGTGATATTCAATGAATGCAGGCACTTCTAGAGGCAACGGTAGAAAAGAGAAAATTGGATGGTAGTTCTAGTGGCGCAGTAGATGATCTTGATAACGATCCAATTGCAGAAGTTTTTGGTTCCGACATGAAGAAAAATTATTGTCGAGCAATTAGTTCTACTTCTTCTATAAAACAAGTAAAGGTGGCTCGAGCTGTAAAAGCTGTAGCTGATAAAAAACAAGCCGTGGATTTGTCCGTTTGGAAATTGGAGATAGAAAGGCAAGTAGCTACTCAAGTTAATAACGCCATCAATTCAATTACTTCAACTTTTATGAAATTTATAACTAATTTGCAAGAAAAACTTGTTGCAAGTCCTTCCACTCCTCGTACAGAAGGTGCTTCTAATTTAAGGGATTCTCCTATAAGTAATAATGTAACCGTTACTCCAAATGTGTCACTTAATGATCTTCATTCATCTACAATGGAAAAGAAATACGTAATGCTATTGTCAAATGATCTAGAGAAGGAGGTAGCAAAAGGTTATCTTGGAACACAAACAGTTTGTCATTTTAGGAAAGTGGTACCGAATATAGAGAAAGTAATTTGGGTTGTTGAAGTTCTTGAACCGGATGCACCAATTTATGATGGTCCTCAAAATGGAATGTACAAGTTATGTGAATTTTCAGATGGAGGCTTCGTTATATGGCCAGAGTTTCGTATTCGTTATTTGTAGAATCTTATTTATGTATTGAATTTAGCAAACTAATTACGTATTATTGAATTTAACATCTTAATTATGTATTGTGTTTGTTTATTGTTAACTGATGTTCTATGTCGTTATGTTATGAATGTTATCTATTAGTATGCATTGAGTTTAATATTAGTTTTTGATTCATATTAAATATCGTCTATATTATCATCATGTTGGTTATTAATTGAATATTAATGTTAGAATATGCGAGTTGTTAATACATATTTCTGTTGTTATTAAAATTTATATTTGTTGTGAATTAAAATTTTGTAACATGTATAGGCGTTACAAACAAATGTATTGCAACATGTATAAGCGTTGCAAACAAAAATCTTACAACGATTATAAGCGTTGGTAAAGAAAATCTACCAACGCTTATAAGCGTTGCTAAAGAAAATCTACCAACGCTTATAAGCGTTGCGACTGAAAATATACCAACGCTTATAAGCGTTGGGACAGAAAATCTACCAACGCTTATAAGCGTTGGTACTAATTTGCCACCCCTCCATAGCAACACTAATAAGCGTTGCTGAAATTGTTTGCGACGGTTATACTCGTTGGGAGTCACCTGTTTTGGTGTAGTGCTGGATATGAAGGCTGGTCAAGCTGCGGTATTCCCTCCCTGTGGACCTAGGGGGGGGGGGAGGGGGGAACGGAAGAAAAGAAGACGAAAGAAAAGTAGAGTCAAACATAAAGCCTGAGTAAGTCTAGGACTATTCAGTCTATGAACAAAGAACTAGGTATGATAAGTATAAACTGGAAATGGGAAAGCACCATAAACTAAGTTAAGTGGTCTAGGGTCGAATATACTATCGTACCCCATATTAATCTCTGTACCCATATAAACTAGTTCCCAACAGGCACCCCATAATCAGGGTGAAGTGATCCTTTTTCTGATGATCGGCTCCTACTCGCATAGTTACATGTGTCTTACGGCCCCCGATGTCGTAGTTACCTATGCTGGTCCCACCATGGGGTGTATCAAGTCCCATGGTGGTGGCCCGACACAACCCTAGAATGCACAGGTGTTCTACTGGTGCCCAGTGCCTTATTTTTCAGCGCCGGAGTGTGTGCACACCCGCACCCCGTTAGAACCTACACTACTGCGCCACCGCCGTCGATTTGACCTCTTACAGTCAGCCCAGTAATCGTGCCCCACCCTGCCTAGTTCAGGGTATCCTGATACACCTTGTAGGGTTACTGCTGAAAAGGGTCCCCCGCTACTAGGTTTTCTATTTCTAGCCAACATGCTAAGTTGGTTAAGTGTTTTATAAACCTAACCCCCCAATTAGTCTGTTTAGTTTAGCATGTTCCATTTTGATTAAGTATTAATATAACCTACTTAATCCTATCAATCCTGACTCAGCCTTAATTGTCTTATTAAAGCCTTGACCTCTCACATTAGACAGGTATTGTTGTGGCTTCCTGTTACCGGTTGGGTCCGGGCAGTCTTACGCCACAACTCAGTCTAACCTCGGGTCCTTATTGGGCTCCATGTTTAACCACCTACATTGGATAGGTATTGTTGTGACTACTGGACAGCCGGGCGGTTCTGGGCAGGTTTACATCACAACTCAATCCAACCTCGGGTTAAATACATCGTATTTTCTACATTTACATATTTTGTCTCTTTTCTTTTTATATGTAAATATTTGCGGCCCATTATTCAAATTTACCTTTATTGATTAGAATTCATTTATGCCACTTAATTTCTTTTCAAGGTTGTTGGCATGCGTCAAACATGCCAACACATATGTTCTATATTTTAGCCCAAACGTCATTACCCCCGTTTTACACATTCGCTCCAATGTAAGGTGTGTTGGGTTTAATACTTAAACCCAATTTAGCCAAATGAAAAGGGGAGGCTTATAACATGGTGTTTATAAGTTAACATGAAAAAGGGGAGTGTGAACACATGAACTTGCAACGAACGATTCAGTTAACATAAGGTAGGCACATGTGAACTTGCAATTGTAACATCATATAATATAAGCAATACTTAAACATGAACCATTCTATTCACATAATGATGGTATAAACAAAACATGAATCATTCTATCCATGTAGTCATGGCATAAATAATACTTAAACATGAACCATTTTAATCATATAATTATGGCATAATCATAATTGAACATGAGTCCTTCTATTCATATAGTCATGGCATAAACATAATTGAACATGAATCCTACTATTCATATAATCATGGTTTTTATCCTATCTATGTAACTTGTAAGTGGGATGTAATTCTAGTGTAATTCTAATGTAACTTGTGTGTAAAATATATTATCATATGATTATGATAACAACATAAGCCTAAAAACATGTTTTCAACTAGGCATAATAACAAACATAGTTTAGTCATGTTCATAAAATTAATACAAGCTTACAAAGACGCTTGCTTTTGTCACTATCACAAAATCATGATTTTTATACTTGAACTATGATGCCAATTCCAACATAACCTTCATATGAATCATAATACTTAGGTGGATCAAATTACACTAAAGATGACCATAGAATTATACATCATGTTGGCATAACAATAAATCATATACTTGCATGAATTTCAAATAAACTATTACAACATATAGTTGTTATTTTCAACATGAATCATATACTTGCAATTATCAAATGGGTGTTGTAAATAACTACCACAAACATGTAGTTTTCAATATGAATCATATGCTTGCATGAATTCCAATTAAAATTCTACAACATGTGGTTGTCAATATAAACCATATACTTGTATGAATCCAATCGTACACCATAGCATTGCCAAATCGTTTAGAATCAAAATAACATACAAATATAAGTTATTATCGCCACAATTCCATTTTGTTGTTAACTTCCAATGCAAATCACGTACTTGCAAATATCCAATCGTATACCATAATATTCCCAAATCGTTTAGCATCAAAGCAACATACAAATATAGATTATTATCGCCACAATTCCATTTCTTACTTTACACAAATCAACACAATTATTTAATTCACATCGGAATAGCACTCTACTTACAACGTATGACGAATCTTCAATTCAGGAATCTGAATTCTGAATTCTGAATTTGGAGATGCTATCCTTTGTTGTAGGCGTTGCTTTGATTTGATTAACATTGCTTTAAGCTTTGAATTATCTCCTAATTGTCTCTCTATTTCTGACGGCTATCCTCAGTCTCTCCTCAGCAGCATGACGGTCTCATCTCCATTTTAGTTTGTGTAAATTAGGGTTAGTCTTAGGTCCTTTTTATAGAGTTTGTGAGTTGAGTTGATTTAGACCGTCGATGGAGCTTGGTTAAATAATAGCAGTTCGTTCAAAGGAGAGACCAACCAGGAGCTGACACCTAGCCCTAGTGACAAGGAAAGGCTCAGAAAATTGACTAAACACAGACCAGGCCAGCCAGGGTGGGCTGGGTTCGACCTGGCTCAGGGGCCAGGTCGACTCCACAGTCGACCCCCAGGTCGACTCTAGAGTCGACCTGCCTGGGGCAGGTCGACACCTAGGTCGACTCCCAGGTTGACCCTAGGGTCGACCCCCAGGTCGACCTGGTGGGTTTGGGAAGGAATTTTCCCGCCTACTCTGATTGGGCTGAAATTCAAATCTGTTTTCGAAATTTGAATTTTCTGAAACTTCATCGGGTCATAACTTGATCATACGGGCTCCGTTTTTCGAAAACTCGGACTCTATTTCGCGTATTTTTCCGAGACGAACGCAATGGCATATCCCGTTTCCCTTAATACTTTGATTTGAAATTTATTATACTTTAATTGGTGAATTTCACTGTTATAAAATATACGGGGTGTTACATTCTCCCCCACTTAAAAGGATTTCGCCCCGAAATCTTCAAGTTCAGGAAGAATGTACATCCTAACATCCAAACATCCATCTACTCATCCATCAAACACGAGCATCCATTGTCCTTAAAAGACTTCTAATGCTTCATGATAATATGCGAAGTGTGTGTGTACATGTACTTATCTAATGCAAAATCAGGCAGTCTACTGATTCAGTTGACCTCCTTAATGCGAATTATGTAAGTGCTATGAATCCATTATGTATGCAAATCCTCCTATTCATGATTCTACATGAGTGCACAATTATTCATACAAATGCAACATCCATATGACACATATTAAAGTTCTACCATATACGAATGCAAACATATATGCATATGCAATATGAAGTGATTGAGCCGATCTGAAACCTAGATTGTGTTGTATATGCAACCACGAGCAACCACTAGCAATCACTTGCAACCACTTGCAATCATCATCCATAACATGTTTTAATTACATGTTTTCATCCAAAGGGTTTCTACCTAAAAGATAGGGTCGAGGTGATATACCTAAAAAGATAGATAAAAGCGCAACTTAAGGAAAAAGGAAAGATCAAAGATGTACCCTCGAAAAGAAAAGGGCAGGCAGCGCGTATTCTAGCTTCAGTTTCCCAAGTTGCGTCTCCCTCGGCGTCGCTCCATTGAACTTTGATGAGCTTGACTTCGCGGTTGCGTAGCTTCTTCACTTCTGTTCCTAATATGCGGGTTGGAACTTTCCTTACGGTTGCTTCGCGTTCCACTTCAGCTTCTTCTAGGATATTTGGCTCTACCACTTCAGCAGACTCATGTAGACATTTTCGGAGATGTGAAACGTGAAAGACGTTGTGAACTCTGGCCAATTTTTCGGGTAGCTCTAATCTATAGGCCATTTTCCCAATTTTCTCAATGATAGGGAATGGCCCTACGAACCTTGGTGCTAGCTTTCCTGTGGTTCCAAAACGAACAACGTTCCTTAGCGGAGATACCTTAAGAAAAACTCTGTCCCCAACCTCAAATTCAAGGTCGGTCCTCCTCTTGTCGGCGTAGGACTTTTGTCTGTCTTCGGCCATCTTCATCCTTCTTCGTATTAAGTCTACTTTTTCTGAAGTCTCTCGGATCATATCTGGTCCAAGTATGAGCTTATCGGTAGATTCCCACCAACAAGTGGGTGATCGGCACGGTCTTCCATATAAAGCTTCGAAGGGCGCCATTCCGATGGTTGCTTGATAACTATTGTTGTAGGCAAATTCCACCAAAGGAAGATGGTCTTCCCATGTCCCTCCGAAGTCAAGGATGCACAGTCTTAGAAGGTCCTCCAAAACTCTGTTCACTCTTTCTGTTTGGCCGTCGGTTTGGGGACGATAGGCTATGCTCAAGCATAACTGTGTGCCTACCGCTTCTTGCAGACTCCGCCAAAATTCACTGGTGAAGATAGGGTCTCGGTCGCTAACAATGCTGGATGGTATTCCATGGAGTCGAACGATTTCCTTGATGTAAAGAGATGCTAGGGATGAGACAGTTCTTTTACTTTTGACAGGTAAAAGTGGGCGCTTTTAGTAAGCCTATCCACTATTACCCAAATGCTAGTGTTGCCTCTCCTAGACCTAGGCAGCCCATCGATGAAGTCCATTGAGATGCTATCCCACTTCCACTGTGGGACCTCTAGAGGATGTAGCAGACCGCCAGGCTTTTTCTGTTCCGCCTTAACCTGTTGGCACACCATACACTTAGAGACGAATTCTGCCACGTCCTTCTTTATGTCGTTCCAAAAGAAAGTTCTTTTTATGTCCTTGTACATTTTATCGCCGCCTGGGTGTATCGTCATCTTGGAGTGATGTGCTTCTTCGAGAACCTTCTTTATTAAATCCCTTGTCTGTGGGACGCATAGTCTTCCGTCTCGCCTTAGCCAACCCTTATCGTCGATGGAGTATCTGTTGAGGTGACTTGAAGTCCCACCCCTAATTAGCCTATCAATCGTCTCCACAAGCTGAGGGTCCTCGCGTTGTGTTGTCCCTATCGAGTCCACTAAAGTTGGGTGTACTTCGAGAGATGCTAGCAAGCCTGGTACAAAATCGGAGGAAGGCCTAAAGTCGAAGCTGGCTATAAACTCTAGGCTTTGTCTTTCAACAAACAGCGGTGTAACACCCCACCTCCGCCAGGGTGACTCTTGCAAGCACTCTGACTTTGGAGGGGCGTTTGAATCAGGTAAACATGCGTAATGATATATCAAGGCAGAACAAGAACATATGTATATATGTAAATAGAGTAAATAACATAGATAAAACAGCGGAAGATTTTAAACCATTTCAAAAACAAGTCTGTTACATCATAATGTCAACTTCCCAAATAAACCAGTCTAGATAAAACAACATAAACTGAAAACTGAAATACATAAATACTAAACCCCAAAAGAAGTGATAGCCATAGCAAGCTTCATGTCCAAACCGTACATAAGCTAAATCCCACAAGCAAGCAGTCTGAAATCCAAGCTAATCTCCAGTATTCCCTCCCTGAGAACCTGGGGGGGGGGGGGGACGGAAGAAAAGATGCGAAAGAAAACAGGTCAGTCAAAAAGACTGAGTAAGCCCTACTACAATCAATGTAAACTGATAAAGTTAACTGGCATGAGGAGCAGGTATGATCATAAGGATAACAACATACTAGCATGATGATTAACTAACAAGGTAGATAAAGGTGTCATCGCATAATCAGGATTAAGGGTTTTGCACCACAAGTGTACTAGCAAACTAACATGACTGGAATAAACAAGTATTGATCCCTTGGCCCAAGCTTTGGCCCAATAACATGAAATGACCCTAATACAAGGTCCAACCCCATGGTCTAGTCGATCGGCTCTCTAAGCCTAACTCGTCACGTGTTGGTGTCAATACGGCCCAAACATAATTGTAGTCAGACTATGCAGGGTCTCCCGTCGGGTGTATCAAGCCCTAGGGTGGCAACCCCTGGACACCATAAAAATGAGTGCACAGTCTCGATCTACTGGTACCCGTGCATGCTTTCCCCGGCTTCGGACTATGTGCATGACCATGGTCCGCCCGGAACTACACCGGCGTACCCTCTGTCGTCGCTTTTGGTCGCTTACCTCCAGCCCAGTAATCGTGCCCCCACCCTAGCCTAGTCCCTAGGGTCATGATGATACTAACTTGGGATTACTGCTGGAGTGGGCCCCCATTGCTAGGATTTTTCTAGTGGGTTAAGTACGGTTTAACCCCCTTGCTAATCATGGATTAACTTGGTTAAGTGTAACGATGAGTTCACGACTTAACCCCGATTAATCTACCGAGCCCAAATTGGTTAAGTGCTAAGTGGACCATGACTTAACCCTAATCACGAGGCATTAATTAATTTTAATGCGCCTTAACCTCTCACATTAGACCTTGTTGTGGTTACTAGTTAAGCCGGGCGGGTCCGGGTAGCTTTACACCACAACTTGGTCTAACTTCGTGTCCAAGGTATAACATGACCAACTTCTCACATTGGGTCCTATTGTTTGTAGCAACTAGTTAAGCCGGTCGGTTCCGGGTAGGTTTACGCTACAAACTCAACCCAACCTCGAGTTGGCCACACTTATCTTTTCTAAGTGTCATGTCCATCATGTTTCCAAAACATGTTACAAGTTTTCAAGCAATTGGGTAGACCTAACTTAATAGGTAAATTCCCAATGGGTAGACCTAACTTAATAGGTAAATTCCCAAGCTTATGTTTTTATGTCTTTTACTTTTACCCAAACCCAAACGCAATCCCATCGCTTACATATCGCAATAGCGCATAAAGGATAGAAAGAGGGAACTTGGCATAATCATGACATAAAGGTATTGAAGTCACAAGTTCAACATGGTGGCATATAAAATGTTCATGTGTTCATACACTTGCATATCACATATTTTGGCCTCAAAAGCATGCATAAAACCAAACTTAGCATATTGATGATACATGGTGCTAAATGACATGTAAACATGGCCATAAGTTCGCATTTAGCCTCACATGCAAGTTATCATAAGAGATATGATAACTTACATGTTGCCAAAATGCAACCTTTGGCATAAAGCTTGAAGCTTTATGTTCATAAACCCAAAATAAGCTTGCATAACATGATGGCATGAACAAAATGTTCAACCCAAACTTGCATAGCACAACTTGCATATCATATGACAACTTGCATATCAAACTTGCATAACATAACATGATGAACTTGCATATCATATCATAGCATACTTGCATAACATGATAAACTTGCATATTACATCATAGAAAACTTGCATAACATGATAAACTTGCATATTACATCATAGAAAACTTGCATAACATGATAAACTTTCATATTACATCATAGAAAACTTGCATATCATACATATAACTTTAGAATTTAAGTATGAAAGTAGAATAGGGCTTACAATGCTTAAGAAGTCACAAAAATATGACAAAGCCCTTATGAAATCAATCAAACCCAAAATGCAAGCCAAAATGATCCAAAACTCTTTCTTTATGATGCTAATATAAAAACTTGACTTGAATGCAAGCTAATGATGCTCATACAAGTCTAAAAACACTTGTATGCATGGAAAATCACTTAGAAATTTATTTAGGAATTTTATGAAGAGAGTGGAGGCCATGAGAGGATTGATTTTGCCATAGTTTAGTTGTAGGATAGATTAATGATGATTTAGGGTAGGTTAGGGTCTTATTTATAGATTAGGCAAGTGTTTTAGGCCATAGGATTAAACCCTAGTTGCAATCTCAGCCCTTAAAACTGAATCTGGCCCCCAAGCTCAACACAATCTCAAGATGGTGCACCAGGCTAAACAGCCCGGCTGGACCAAGTCGACAGCCAAGTCGACAGGGCTGTCGACTTGGGTCCAACCAAGTCGACTCCCAAGTCGACAGGGCTGTCGACTTGGGTGTTCTGGCGGGAATTCTCCCGCCTGGCCCAAACTGGCCCAATTTTTCAAATTCAGATTTGAATTTGAAATCTGTTTTTACTTAGGAATTTTCTGAAAACTTCGTTGGGCCTTAATCGGGTCATACGGACTCCGATTTTCGAAAACTCGGACTCTATTTCGCGTATTTTTCCGAGACGAACGTAATGGCATAGCCCGTTTCCCTTGATTCAGATTTTTGAATTAAATTCTGCCTCGATTTATGTTATAACAGATTATTAAAAATACGGGTTGTTACATTCTCCCCTCCTTAAAGGATTTCGTCCCCGAAATCTCCAAGTTAGGAAGAACGTATCCTACCATCCAACATCCATCTACTCAAAACATCATCCACGAGCAATCGTTGTCCTTACAAGATTCTAAATGTTGTATGAACATATGCAAAGGTGTGTGTATATGTACTTATCTAATGCAAATATCATCAATGCAAATTATGTTAGTGAAATGAATCCATATGTATGCAATTCCTAACATAATGTATAACATCTATATGTGTGCACATCACATACATCCATATGCAACATCCATGTGATAACACAAAAATTTTCATCCATGAATAAGCATAAACACTCATGCATATGCAATATGAGGAGTGTGTGAGCCGATCTAGTGCCTAATGTGTATCATGCATCCACGAGTAACCACTTGCAAACACTTGCAACCACTTGCAACCATCAAGCATAACATGTTTCATCCAAAGGGTTTCTACCTAAGGTTCTCATGACAAGATTAACACGATAAACTAGATAAACATGGATAGCAAAGAGAAAGATATGCTAATCAAGGAAAAGAGATTGAGAGTGTACCCTCAAAAAGGAATGGATAAAGCCCACGCATCTTCTCCTCGGTTTCCCAAGTTGCGTCTTCTTCGGCTTCACCCCATTGAACCTTCACCAACTTGACCTCTCGATTCCTTAGCTTCTTGGTCTCCGTCCCCAAGATACGAATCGGAGCTCTCCTTAAGGTAGCCTCTTTCTCCACTTCCGCATCTTTTAGAACACTTGGCTCAACAACCTCTGCTGATTCATGTAAACACTTCCGGAGATGCGAGACATGAAAAACATCGTGTACACCAGCAAGCTTCTCGGGCAACTTCACTCTATAAGCCATCTGCCCGATCCTCTCTATAATAGGGAATGGTCCAACAAACCTCGGTGCCAACTTTCCAACGGCTCCAAATCGGACCACATTCCGCAAAGGAGAAACCTTCACGAAAACCATATCCCCAACATCAAACTCCAAATCCGTTCTTCGCTTATCAGCATAGGATTTCTGTCGGTCTTGGGCCGCTTTCATCCGTCTCCGAATCAGCTCGACCTTCTCGGATGTATCTCTGATCATATCAGGCCCAAGTATAAGCTTATCTGTAGTCTCCCACCAACATGTAGGCGACTTGCACGGCCTCCCATATAAAGCTTCAAATGGTGCCATCCCTATGCTTGCCTGATAACTGTTATTGTATGCAAACTCAACAAGAGGAAGATGGTCTTCCTAAGTACCACCAAAATCCAGAATACAAAGCCTCAACAGATCCTCGAGTACCCTATTCACCCTTTCGGTTTGACCGTCCGTCTGTGGGTGATAAGCAGTACTTAGATTCAACCTCGTGCCCATGGCTTCTTGCAAGCTATTCCAGAATTGACTTGTAAAGATTGGGTCACGGTCACTGACTATACTAGAAGGGACTCCATGAAGTCTCACAATCTCACGAAGATATACAGATGCTAGCCAAGGTGCGGTCCTCTTGCTCTTCACCGGAATGAAATGAGCACTCTTCGTAAGTCTATCCACAATAACCCAAATGCTCGTATTCCCTTTCCTTGACCTTGGTAGCCCATCGATGAAATCCATGGAAATACTCTCCCACTTCCAGAGTGGAACGTCTAGAGGATGCAATAGCCCACCGGGCTTCTTCGACTCGGCCTTAACTTGCTGGCAAATGATACATCTAGAGACAAACTCTGCCACATCCTTCTTCATCCCAGGCCAAAAGAAGATGCGCTTCATATCTTTATACATCTTATCTCCGCCCGGATGTATAGTCAACTTAGAGCGATGCGCTTCCTCCAGAACTTTTCTTACTGAATCTTCTACCATTGGAACACATAATCTTCCATCTCTCCTCAGCCAACCCTTGTCATCAATAGAATATCGAGCGAGATGACTAGACGTCTCTCCTCGAATCAGCTTATCCATAATCTCAACCATCTGGGGGTCATCTCTCTACGAAGCCCCAACTTGATCAAGAAGGGTAGGTCTGAGTTCCAGAGATGCTAAAGAACCGGTCATCGACTCAACCGCCAAAGAGAAATCAAAGGTCGCCAATACTCTAAATTCTTCATCTCAACGAATAGAGGACTTAGGGTCAACCTTCTTCTACTCAATGCATCAGCCACCACATTCCCCTTGCCAGGGGTATAGGCTATCTCAAAATCATAGGATGCCAAGAATTCCATCCATCTTTGTTGCCTCAGATTCAGATCCTTCTGAGAAAAGAGATACTTCAATGACTTGTGATCAGTATAAAGCTCAAATCTCTCGCCCAGAAGATAATGGCGCCAAGCCTTGAGTGCATATACTATTGCTGCCAACTCTAAGTCATGAGTGGGATAATTCTTCTCATGCACTTTGAGTTGTCTACCGCCAAAGCATATCACCCTTCCTTCTTGCATAAGAACAGCTCCTAACCCCGTGCCACATGCATCGATGCATACTGTAAATAACTTCCCTCCATCGGGCAAACCTAGAACGGGTGCTGATGTGAGAGCTCTCTTGAGCTTCTGAAAAGCAAGCTCGCATTCTATGCTCCAAGCAAAAACTAAATTCTTCTTCGTCAATTTAGTGAGAGGAGCGGAAATCTTCGCGAAGTCCTTGATGAACTTCCGGTAAAAACCCGCAAGACCTAGAAAACTTCTCACTTCGGTTGCATTCCTTGGAGTCTTCCAATCCTGCACTGCAACTACCTTAGCGGGATCCACCGCTAAGCCTTGCTTAGATACTATATGCCCAAGGAATCTAACTTCCCTTCTCCAAAAGTGACACTTGGAGAACTTGGCCTTCAATTGATGCGCTCTAAGCGTATCCATCACCTCCATGAGATGCCTTGCGTGCTCTTCCTCATCCTTAGAGAAGATCAGAATATCATCTACGAAGACCACGACAAACTTGTTCAAGAACTCCCTGAACACCCTACTCATCAAGTCCACGAAATATGCGGGTGCATTAGTCAAGCCGAAAGGCATGACAAGCCATTCGAAGAATCCATCTGGAGTTCTGAACGCAGTCTTGTCTATACTATCTTCAGCTACCCTGAGCTGATGGAACCCCGTAGCAAGATCAAGCTGAGAGAAAACAGAAGCACCGACAAGCTGGTCGAAGAGATCATCGATCCTCGGTAACGGGTGTTTGTTTTTCTTAGTCAGCTTATTCAACTCTCGATAGTCAACACAAAGTCGGAGAGAACCATCTGCCTTGGTAGCAAATACCACAGGCGCTCCCCATTCAGATATACTTCGTCTAATGAAGTTCTTCTCAAGCAACTCTTTCACTTGCTTGCTTAGCTCCCGCCTTTCCCGCGGAGCCATGTGCCGAACAGGCAAAGAAACAGGCTTTGCATTATCCACCAGATAAATGCGGAAATCAATCTCTCGCTTAGGGGGCAACCCCCTAACTTCATCAAAAACATCCGGATACTCTCGAACCACTCTCACAGACTGAAGAGTTTCTACTGACGAGTCGAGTGATTCCAGATAGCACAACATGACGGGACCTCTCGGATCACAAGAAATCTCTAGGGTTTTTCCGAGGCGAGTCACGAGCCTCACAACCCTATGCTCACAATCAAGAATGGCTCCATGTCTGGACAGCCAATCCATGCCCAATATCAATCCGTATCCCCTGAAACCATGAACATAAGCACTGCACAAGAACTCTACACTCAGTATAGAGATCCTCAAATCCCCACATATCATAGACAAATGGGCGGAACCCCCAATAGGATTTGAGACACAGACGGGATCATCTACCAAGCTAGTACTAAGGTGCAAACTATCAACAAGATCAGATGAGATAAAGCTATGCGATGCACCAGAATCAAACAAGGTACGAACTGGAAAATCAGAAATATATACAAGGCTCTCAACAGAAATACTACCTCGATCGGGAACTGGAGCGACATTGAGAGCATGAACTTGCCCTCCTGAAGGTCCAGCACGCTGAGTCTGGCCCTGGCCTTGCCCTTGCTTCCTCGGGCAATCCTTACTGAAATGTCCAGTCTCACCGCAGAAAAAGCATTCACCGTTCTTCCTTTTCCTCTTCTTACAATCCTTGATAAGATGCCCAACTGAACCGCAATAATGGCACTTCCCCTTGTTGTTCTTGCCCTTGTTGTTATTGTCCTTGTTGTTGTTCCCCTTGTTGCCTTGACTCTTGTTCTTGTTCTGATTGCCTTGACTGCTTTGACCACTTGAATTCCCCTGATTTCCTTTCCCCTGGGAATCAGTCTTCTTGGCTTGAGTATCATTCACCTTGATCTCTTTCTTGACATCTCCCTGAAGTAACGCCATATCAACTAAACTCTCAAACGTGGCCCCATGGGGAATATGTGACATAGCCAATCCCTGCAACGGCTCATTCAATCCTCTAGCAAAACGAAGAGCCTTCTTCTGAGGAGTATTCACCATATCCAAGCCAAAACGAGCTAACTGATTGAACTTGTTCACATATTCTTTGACAGACATATCTCCTTGCTTCAAAGTTATGAACCTCTCCATTTGCAGATTCTCTTCAGCGGAAGATAGAAACTTAAGCATGAACCTTGCCCTGAAATCGGCCCAAGTCTCAACAGGCCTAGTACCATTGGTGACTTCCCACCAATAAGCGGCTTCATCCTTCATAAGCCAAACCGCCAACAAGAGCTTCCTCTGATCGTCTATCCCAAAGATAGCAAATAAATCCTCGGTCTCTTTCAACCAATTTCTGGCCTCTACAAAAGTCTCAGTGCCTTGAAAGTTCTTGCCACCCATTGCTTTGAAATCTTTGCAAGTCTTTGCGAAGTCCGCTTGAGGATGCTGAGGGGGAGGAGGAAGAGGAACCTCAGCGACAGGAGGAGGAGGAACATTAGCGACAGGAGGAGGAATATTAACTACTGGAGGAGGAGGATTAACTACTGGAGGAGGAGGAGGAACATCTGCGGGGCCGGCTTCGGTCGCCCTAGCCTCCAAAAGTCTCCTATACCAAACAGGTACGTGCACTCCCTCCGGAATAGCAAAATTATCGGCCATGCTGAAAACGAAGAAAAAGACAGATTCAGAATAGCGAAAAAAAATCGAAGGAATTTTGCTAATGGCTTTTTGGGGAATAGCCTTTTAAAATAAACTAGACTTTTCTTTGGAAAATACTTTATACTTGGTTTTGAAAATAGTTTTCCAAAAGTTTTAAAAACCTTTTTGTTCCTTCTCGTAAACCATATGCTCTGATACCAAATTGTAACACCCCACATCCGCCAGGGTGACTCTTGCAAGCACTCTGACATTGGAGGGGCGTTTGAATCAGGTAAACATGCGTAATGATATATCAAGGCAGAACAAGAACATATGTATATATGTAAACAGAGTAAATAACATAGATAAAACAGCGGAAGATTTTAAACCATTTCAAAAACAAGTCTGTTACATCATAATGTCAACTTCCCAAGTAAACCAGTCTAGATAAAACAACATCAACTGAAAACTGAAATACATAAATACTAATCCCCAAAAGAAGTGATAGCCATAGCTAGCTTCATGTCCAAACCGTACATGAGCTAAATCCCACAAGCAAGCAGTCTGAAATCCAAGCTAAGCTCCAGTATTCCCTCCCTGAGAACCTGGGGGGGGGGGGGGGAGGGGGGAACGGAAGAAAAGAGGCGAAAGAAAACAGGTCAGTCAAAAAGACTGAGTAAGCCCTACTACAATCAATGTAAACGGATAAAGTTAACTGGCATGAGGAGCATGTATGATCATAAGGATAACAACATACTAGCATGATGATTAACTAACAAGGTAGATAAAGGTGTCATCGCATAATCAGGATTAAGGGTTTTGCACCACAGGTGTACTAGCAAACTAACATGACTGGAATAAACAAGTATTGATCCCTTGGCCCAAGCTTTGGCCCAATAACATGAAATGACCCTAATACAAGGTCCAACTCCACGGTCTAGTCGATCGGCTCTCTAAGCCTAACTCGTCACGTGTTGGTGTCAATACGGCCCAAACATGATTGTAGTCAGACTGTGCAGGGTCTCCCGTCGGGTGTATCAAGCCCTAGGGTGGCAACCCCTGGACACCATAAACATGAGTGCACAGTCTCGATCTACTGGTACCCGTGCATGCTTTCCCCGGCTTCGGACTATGTGCACGACCATGGTCCGCCCGGAACTACACCGGCGTACCCTCTGCCGTCGCTTTTGGTCGCTTACCTCCAGCCCAGTAATCGTGCCCCCACCCTAGCTTAGTCCCTAGGGTCATGATGATACTAACTTGGGATTACTGCTGGAGTGGGCTCCCATTGCTAGGATTTTTCTAGTGGGTTATGTACGGTTTAACCCCCTTGCTAATCATGGATTAACTTGGTTAAGTGTAACGATGAGTTCACGACTTAACCCCGATTAATCTACCGAGCCCAAATTGGTTAAGTACTAAGTGGATCATGACTTAACCCTAATCACGAGGCATTAATTAATTTTAATGCGCCTTAACCTCTCACATTAGACCTTGTTGTGGTTACTAGTTAAGCCGGGCGGGTCCGGGTAGCTTTACACCACAACTTGGTCTAACCTCGGGTCCAAGGTACAACATGACCAACTTCTCACATTGGGTCCTATTGTTTGTAGCAACTAGTTAATCCGGTCGGTTCCGGGTAGGTTTACGCTACAAACTCAACCCAACCTCGAGTTGGCCACACTTATCTTTTCTAAGTGTCATGTCCATCATGTTTCCAAAACATGTTACAAGTTTTCAAGCAATTGGGTAGACCTAACTTAATAGGTAAATTCCCAATGGGTAGACCTAACTTAATAGGTAAATTCCCAAGCTTATGTTTTTATGTCTTTTACTTTTATCCAAACCCAAACGCAATCCCATCGCTTACATATCGCAATAGCGCATAAAGGATAGAAAGAGGGAACTTGGCATAATCATGACATAAACGTATTGAAGCCACAAGTTCAACATGGTGGCATATGAAATGTTCATGTGTTCATACACTTGCATATCACATATTTTGGCCTCAAAAGCATGCATAAAACCAAACTTAGCATATTGATGATACATGGTGCTAAATGACATGTAAACATGGCCATAATTTCGCATTTAGCCTCACATGCAAGTTATCATAAGAGATATGATAACTTACATGTTGCCAAAATGCAACCTTTGGCATAAAGCTTGAAGCTTTATGTTCATAAACCCAAAATAAGCTTGCATAACATGATGGCATGAACAAAATGTTCAACCCAAACTTGCATAGCACAACTTGCATATCATATGACAACTTGCATATCAAACTTGCATAACATAACATGATGAACTTGCATATCATATCATAGCATACTTGCATAACATGATAAACTTGCATATTACATCATAGAAAACTTGCATAACATGATAAACTTGCATATTACATCATAGAAAACTTGCATAACATGATAAACTTGCATATTACATCATAGAAAACTTGCATATCATACATTTAACTTTAGAGTTTAAGTATGAAAGTAGAATAGGGCTTACAATGCTTAAGAAGTCACAAAAATATGACAAAGCCCTTATGAAATCAATCAAACCCAAAATGCAAGCCAAAATGATCCAAAACTCTTTCTTTATGATGCTAATATAAAAACTTGACTTGAATGCAAGCTAATGATGCTCATACAAGTCTAAAAACACTTGTATGCATGGAAAATCACTTAGAAATTTATTTAGGAATTTTATGAAGAGAGTGGAGGCCATGAGAGGATTGATTTTGCCATAGTTTAGTTGTAGGATAGATTAATGATGATTTAGGGTAGGTTAGGGTCTTATTTATAGATTAGGCAAGTGTTTTAGGCCATAGGATTAAACCCTAGTTGCAATCTCATCCCTTAAAACCGAATCTGGCCCCCAAGCTCAACACAATCTCAAGATGGTGCACCAGGCTAAACAGCCCGGCTGGACCAAGTCGACAGCCAAGTCGACAGGGCTGTCGACTTGGGTCCAACCAAGTTGACTCCCAAGTCGACAGGGCTGTCGACTTGGGTGTTCTGGCGGGAATTCTCCCGCCTGGCCCAAACTGGCCCAATTTTCCAAATTCAGATTTGAATTTGAAATCTGTTTTTACTTAGGAATTTTCTGAAAACTTCGTTGGGCCTTAATCGGGTCATACAGACTCCGATTTTCGAAAACTCGGACTCTATTTCGCGTATTTTTCCGAGACGAACGCAATGGCATAGCCCGTTTCCCTTGATTCAGATTTTTGAATTAAATTCTGCCTCGATTTATGATATAACAGATCATTAAAAATACGGGTTGTTACAAGCGGGCTTAGGGTCAGTTTCTTTCGGCTCAACGCGTCTGCCACTACGTTGCCTTTGCCCGGAGTATAGGAGATCTCGAAATCATACGAGGCAAGAAACTCCATCCACCTCTGTTGCCTCAAGTTAAGGTCCTTCTGCGAGAAAAGGTATTTCAATGATTTATGGTCAGTGTAAAGTTCAAACTTCTCACCTAGGAGATAGTGTCGCCAAGACTTGAGTGCAAAGACTATGGCAGCTAACTCAAGATCGTGGGTCGGGTAGTTCTTTTCGTGCACTTTCAATTGTCTCCCGCCATAAGCTACTACCCTTCCTTCTTGCATTAAGACGGCGCCTAACCCTGTCCCACATGCATCTGTATAAACTGTGAACATCTTGCTTCCATCTGGCAACGTCAAAACTGGGGCTGTTGTAAGAGCCCTTTTCTGTCGCTGGAAATCAAACTCGCAATCCAAGTCCCAATTGAACACTAGATTCTTCTTGGTCAACTTTGTGAGCGGAGCTGAGATTTTCGCAAAATCCCTTATGAACTTTCGATAGAAACCTGCTAGTCCTAGAAAATTTCGGACCTCAGTTGCATTCCTTGGTGTCTTCCAATCCTGAACCGCCACTACCTTAGCAGGGTCCACTGCTAACCCTTGTTTGGATACTATGTGCCCAAGGAACCTCACTTCTTCTCTCCAAAAGTGGCATTTGGAGAATTTGGCTTTTAGCTGATGGACTCGCAGAGTTTCCATGATTGCCCTCAAGTGCTGAGCATGTTCCTCTTCATTCTTTGAGAAGATAAGGATATCGTCTACGAAAACCACTACGAACTTATTGAGGAAATCTCTGAATACCCTACTCATCAGGTCCACGAAGTAAGCAGGTGCATTTGTCAAGCCGAAAGGCATGACAAGCCATTCAAAGAAGCCGTCTGGGGTTCTGAATGCCGTTTTATCGATACTATCTTCAGCCACCCTTAGCTGATGAAAACCGGTCGCTAAATCGAGTTGGGAGAAAACAGACGCTCCTACAAGCTGATCAAACAGATTGTCAATTCTGGGGAGAGGGTGCCTATTCTTTTTCGTTAGCTTGTTGAGCTCCCTATAGTCAACACATAGACGGAGTGAACCATCCGCCTTTGTAGCGAACACCACTGGAGCGCCCCATTCTGAAATACTCCTCCTAATGAACCCCTTTTCTAGAAGCTCTTTAATCTGTTTACTCAGCTCTTTCCTTTCCCGTGGAGCCATGTGTCTAACGGGCAACGCAACGGGCCTTGCATTATCTACAAGATATATGCGGAAGTCTATCTCCCGCTTCGGAGGCAAGCCCTTCACCTCTTCGAAGACATCCGGATATTCCCCGACCACTCTAACCGACTGCAAATTTTCAACGGAGGCATCTAGCGATTCAAGATAACTAAGCATAACCGCATACGAGGGATTACAAGTAATTTCCAAAGTGTTACCGAGCTGGGTCAGGAGCCTAACAACCTTTTTTTCACAATCAAGGATGGCCACATTACTGGATAGCCAATCCATGCCCAAAATCAAACCATATCCCGAAAAGCCCAAAACAAAGGCACTACATTTAAATTTTACGCTTAGAATAGAAATTTTCAATCCCAAACAGATCATAGACAAATGAGCTGGGCCCCCAATTGGGTTTGAAACAATTAAGGGGTCCTCTACCATACTAGTTTTTAGGTGCAGAGATTCTACTAAAGCAGACGAGATAAAGGAGTGTGATGCGCCAGAATCAAATAAAGTGCGAACGGGGTGATCATAAAGATAAACTACACTTTCTACAGAAGTATTTATACCTCGCTGTTGCAGAGGTGGCGCCTCTAGCACATGAACTTGTGCCCCTGAGGTGGATCCAGCCCTCTACCCCTGTCCTCGTTTCTTTGGGTAGTCCTTAGCCATGTGGCCTGTCTCACCGCAAGAAAAGCACCCACCATTCATCTTGGCCTTCTTTTTCCGGCAATCTTTCACTAAGTGCCCCACTTTGCCATAGAAATTACACTTCCTATTCTCTTTGTTGCCTTTCCCGCCCTTCTTAAAGTCTGTCTTCTTAGGCTGCAAACCTTCTTTCTTCCCTTGAGAATTTTCTGCCTTTTTCTCCTTCTTGCCCTTATCCTCTTCGTTCAGCAACGCCATCTGTACCAACCTTTCATACATAGCTCCCATAGGTATATGGGTCATGGTCAAACTATGTAATGGCTCATTCAACCCTTTCACAAAACGGAGAGCCTTCTTGTGCGGGGTGTTGACTAGGTCCAGTCCGAACCTAGCCAGCTCATCGAACTGATTAACATACTCTTTGACTGTCTTGTTCCCTTGCTTAAGAAATAAGAATTTTTCCAACTGCAAACTCCTTTCCGCGTCTGAGAGAAATTTAGCCTCAAACCTTGCCCTAAAGTCTTCCCATGTTTCCACTGGTCTTTCTGCATTAGTGACTTCCCACCAGTAGGAAGCCTCGCCCTTTAGTAGCCACACTGCCAGTTGTACTTTCTGCCTATCTTCTACCTCAAAGATGACGAATAAGTCCTCGGTTTCTTTCAGCCAATTCCTAGCTGCCACGAAGGACTCAGTTCCATGGAAGTCCTTTCCTCCTATAGCTTTAAAATCTTTACATATCTTAGCAAAAGTGTTTCCCCGCGGAGGAGGTGGAGGAAGAGGTGCTGCTGCAGTTGGATGATTTCCTGCAGCTGGGGGAGAAGGAACGGTAGGACCTGGCTGAGTGGCCCTTGCTTCTAAGAACCGTCTAAACCAACCAGGTATTGGTACACCCTCTGGCAAGTTAAGTTCTTCGGACATGCTGAAACAAAAAGGATAGATTCAAAACGAAGGATAAGAGATAGTTCCTATGGCTTTGGGGCGGACTTTGCCTTTTTAAAATAAAATAACATTTTATCTTTAAAAATGCTTCTTTAAATTTCTTTTTGAAAAATAATTTTTTCAAAAACTTTTTACTTTCTCTGGTAAACCTATGCTCTGATACCAAGTGAAACACCCCACCTCCGTTAGGGTCACTCTAAAAGGGAATGCCCTAATTTTGGTGGAGGTTTATAAGTATAAATCACAGATATACAAGACAGATATAATAACACATATTTTTGAACAGCGGAAAACAACAACTTTTATTTCATTAAAATACGTGTTACACCAACCATACCATAATTGTCTTACAATACTTCCAAAAACATAACATCTTCATAACTGTCTTGATTACATTATTTAAAGAAGCATAAAGAAAACATAAATAAATTGCAAAAGTCCCATAATTGCTGTCCAAAGCCATAGTCCAAAACGAAAAGATCCAAGCAATACATTCTTTCTCTTCAAGCTGGATATGAAGGCTGGTCAAGCTGCGGTATTCCCTCCCTGTGGACCTGGGGGGGGGGGGGGAAACGGAAGAAAAGAAGACGAAAGAAAAGTAGAGTCAGACATAAAGCCTGAGTAAGTCTAGGACTATTCAGTCTATGAACAAAGAACTGGGTATGATAAGTATAAACTAGAAATGGGAAAGCACCATAAACTTAGTTAAGTGGTCTAGGGTCGAATATACTATCGTACCCCATATTAATCTCTGTACCCATATAAAATAGTTCCCAACAGGCACCCCATAATCAGGGTGAAGTGATCCTTTTTATGATGATCGGCTCCTACTCGCATAGTTACATGTGTCTTACGGCCCCCGATGTTGTAGTTACCTATGCTGGTCCCACCATGGGGTGTATCAAGTCCCATGGTGGCGGCCCGACACAACCCTAGAATGCACAAGTATGCTACTGGTGCCCAGTGCCTTATTTTTCTGCGCCGGAGTGTGTGCACGCCCGCACCCCGTTAGAACCTACACTGCTGCACCACAGCCGTCGATTTGACCTCTTACAGTCAGCCCAGTAATCGTGCCCCACCCTGCCTAGTTCAGGGTATCCTGATACACCTTGTAGGGTTACTGCTGAAAAGGGTCCCCCGCTACTAGGTTTTCTATTTCTAGCCAACATGCTAAGTTGGTTAAGTGTTTTATAAACCTAACCCCCCAATCAGTCTGTTTAGTTTAGCATGTTCCATTTTGATTAAGTATTAATATAACTTACTTAATCCTATCAATCCTGACTCAGCCTTAATTGTCTTATTAAAGCCTTGACCTCTCACATTAGACAGCTATTGTTGTGGCTGCCTGTTGCCGGTTGGGTCCGGGTAGTCTTACGCCACAACTCAGTCTAACCTCGGGTCCTTATTGGGCTCCGTGTTTAACCACCCACATTGGATAGGTATTGTTGTGACTACTGGACAGCCGGGCGGTTCCGGGCAGGTTTACATCACAACTCAATCCAACCTCGGGTTAAACACATCGTATTTTCTACATTTACATATTTTGTCTCTTTTCCTTTTATATGTAAATATTTGCGGCCCATTATTCAAATTTACGTTTATTGATTAGAATTCATTTGTGCCACTTAATTTCTTTTCAAGGTTGTTGGCATGCGTCAAACATGCAAACACATATGTTCTATATTTTAGCCCAAACGTCATTACCCCCGTTTTACACATTCGCTCCAATGTAAGGTGTGTTGGGTTTAATACTTAAACCCAATTTAGCCAAATGAAAAGGGGAGGCTTATAACATGGTGTTTATAAGTTAACATGAAAAAGGGGAGTGTGAACGCATGAACTTGCAACGAACGATTCAGTTAACATAAAGTAGGCACATGTGAACTTGCAATTGTAACATCATATAATATAAGCAATACTTAAACATGAACCATTCTATTCACATAATCATGGTATAAACAAAACATGAATCATTCTATCCATGTAGTCATGGCATAAATAATACTTAAACATGAACCATTCTAATCATATAATTATGGCATAATCATAATTGAACATGAGTCCTTCTATTCATATAGTCATGGCATAAACATAATTGAACATGAATCCTACTATTCATATAATCATGGTTTTTATCCTATCTATGTAACTTGTAAGTGGGATGTAATTCTAGTGTAATTCTAATGTAACTTATGTGTCAAATATATTATCATATGATTATGATAACAACATAAGCCTAAAAACATGTTTTCAACTAGGCATAATAACAAACATAGTTTAGTCATGTTCATAAAATTAATACAAGCTTACAAAGACGCTTGCTTTTGTCACTATCACAAAATCATGATTTTTATACCTGAACTATGATGCCAATTCCAACATAACCTTCATATGAATCATAATACTTAGGTGGATCAAATTACACTAAAGATGACCATAGAATTATACATCATGTTGGCATAACAATAAATCATATACTTGCATGAATTTCAAATAAACTATTACAACATATAGTTGTTATTTTCAACATGAATCATATACTTGCAATTATCAAATGGGTGTTGTAAATAACAACCACAAACATGTAGTTTTCAATATGAATCATATGCTTGCATGAATCCCAATTAAAATTCCACAACATGTGGTTGTCAATATAAACCATATACTTGTATGAATCCAATCGTACACCATAGCATTGCCAAATCGTTTAGAATCAAAATAGCATACAAATATAAGTTATTATCGCCACAATTCCATTTTGTTGTTAACTTCCAACGCAAATCGCGTACTTGCAAATATCCAATCGTATACCATAATATTCCCAAATAGTTTAGCATCAAAGCAACATACAAATATAGATTATTATCGCCACAATTCCATTTCTTACTTTACACAAATCAACACAATTATTTAATTCACATCGGAATAGCACTCTACTTACAACGTATGACGAATCTTCAATTCAGGAATCTGAATTCTGAATTTGGAGATGCTATCCTTTGTTGTAGGCGTTGCTTTGATTTGATTAACGTTGCTTTAAGCTTTGAATTATCTCCTAATTGTCTCTCTATTTCTGACGGCTATCCTCAGTCTCTCCTCAGCAGCATGACGGTCTCATCTCCATTTTAGTTTGTGTAAATTAGGGTTAGTCTTAGGTCCTTTTTATAGAGTTTGTGAGTTGATTTAGACCGTCGATGGAGCTTGGTTTAATAATAGCCGTTCGTTCAAAGGAGAGACCAACCAGGAGCTGACACCTAGCACTATTGACAAGGCAAGGCTCAGAAAATCGACTAAACACAGACCAGGCCACAGGGTGGGCTGGGTTCGACCTGGCTCGGGGGCAAGGTCGACTCCCCAGTCAACCCCCAGGTCGACTCTAGAGTCGACCTGCCTGGGGCAGGTCGACACCTAGGTCGACTCCCAGGTCGACCTGGCCTGGCAGGTCGACCCTAGGGTCGACCCCCAGGCCGACCTGGTAGGTTTGGGCGGGAATTTTCCCGCCTACTCTGATTGGGCTGAAATTCAAATCTGTTTTCGAAATTTGAATTTTCTGAAACTTCATCGGGTCATAATTTGGTCATACGGGCTCCGTTTTTCGAAAACTCGGACTCTATTTCGCGTATTTTTCCGAGACGAACGCAATGGCATATCCCGTTTCCCTTAATACTTTGATTTGAAATTTATTATAATTTAATTTGTGAATTTCACTGTTATAAAATATACGGGGTGTTATATTTACTTTATTTTTAATATAAATCATTTAATTTTTAATTCAACCGTACATGAAAATTCACCGGGGTCACAAATTAACTTCAAAAATTCCCGAAAAATATATTTAGCTATGTTTTGACGCTGTGGACCTAGGAAAATTAATTTCGTTCAATTCTGAGCCCGTTTGAAAAATGACTATTTTCAAGTCAGTTAAAATTGACTGAAATTGACAAAACTGAAATCTTTTTTCCACGGCTACAATTTAATTCTAAAAATTATGAAAAATTAAACTTAACTATATTTTGACATTCCGAATCCAAAAAAAGTGGTTTCGTCGAAAACAGAGGTCGTTTGTAAAATGGCTATTTTCAAGGCGTATATATTAAATATTAAAAATACATTTTTAAACCGATAATTTTCAAAACTCTAAATATATAAGTGTTTATACTTTTTAAATGCAGAAACATCATTCTGAACTCAATGGAAGTGGTTTCGAGTTCAAATTCCTTCGTATGCAAAAAGTAGCATTTTTGTCCTTTGTAAATTTCCTAGCGACCTTCTAAATTTTAATTTGGGCATAACTTTTGATTCCCGCTATGAAATTTCAATTTTTCAGATTCGTTAGAAAGATATTTTTAAATAGATTCTAATATTTTTGGTTTCACTAAAATCCGTTAAATTTTGCATCCTGCTCGATCAGTCAAAGTTCAAGTTTGACTTTTCAAACTACCGCGTTATTTCTAACTCTTTTTATAATTAAAATTAAATTATTCATTCTAACTTCGATTTAAATCAATTTTTAATCATTTTATTTTAAATAAATTATTTTAAATATCAAAAACTCATTAAAATTACTTAAAATAAAATTTTAAATTTACCCCCAAAATTCAGGGTTGTTACAGTCTCCCCCACTTAAAAACTTTTCGTCCTCGAAAAGGAACGAAGCTAAAATTGTTTAATTATCCTACTCAATTTTTCATTGGTATACATAATTTTATTAGTTGATTAACTTTTTAAAATATATAACTTTTATATATTCAAAAATCATATTTTCTAAAATAGATTATATATATAATCACAAGTACGTTAGTTATAAGCTTGGCACTCTCAACTCATTTTAGGGCATTACTAACCCCATCTCTAATATGTTTTCTCATTCTAGGAAACTGCTGATCCTATCTCTAATGAGTATTCTTATTGGATATTACTAATCCAATCTCTGATGAGTCTTTTGTTCAGTTCTAATGAGTTGTATCCCAAAGATTTGAGCTAACCAAAGCTCTGATACCAACTGTAACGGCACGCATTTTGCCCGACTTTAATCGATCGCAAAATCGACCAAAACCGTTCAAAATCTGCATACGTTAACTCTTGGAATACAACACATCAGAACAACAACAGCAGACTTTTATTATATCATGATAATATAACATCAGAGTACAGAATATCAGAGTACAACGAATAAATTACAACGGAAGATAAATTACAATATTTTAATACAATACAGCGGAAACAATGAAATAGATACAGCGGAAGATAACTATGCTCTGGACACAGCTTTAAGCTTCAATCCAGCATCCTGCTCGAGATAAGAACCTGTAGACAAACTACTCGACTGCCCATGTGGAAAGAGGGCACCCGAGTTTGTAAAGGTGGAAACAAACAACGGGTCAGTCATGGGACTGGTGTGAGAATTCTTAACTAATTTAACTAATAGTAATAAGGCAAATCCAAGGACCACGCCGCTAACGCGGAACGGGTTTACTCCAATGGATTGTCGGTGCATAAATTAAAGTAAATCGTTAAACAACGCAATGCTTTTTAGAAAAATGAAACCATCATAAGACCCAAGTCCCATCACACAATGCAACGCAAACCGGAGGATAGGGTTTTACCTTATAATGGTCAAAAATGCATGATACGATAAAAACGGATTTTGATATTATTATTAGTGTGTATATGTTTCAAAAACATTTCAATCATAATGTATCAATCCTAGGAAGCATAGCTACCATATACTATGCCTCCATACTAGTAATACAATCAAAACCGCATGAGGTCGTATTGGAAATTGGGTTTCCATCATGAGTCAAGGCTAGGGAAGAGCTCCTTACCGATTCGAGACACTCTAGCTAATGTCTCAGGATCCCCCGCAGTGAACCCTTGGAAAGCTGCAGGGCCAGTCCACCATACGAGTTGCGGATTAGTTATTTTTGAACACACGTTTCCCGGTCCTATAGGACCTATCATCCGAGGCGCCTCATTCCATCATCCACATAAGTAAAATGTCGGGCCGTGTTAAAACCCAAATACCACTTCTAGCTAGAAAGAAACGTGCTACTCTCCCTGCGTTCCCTTCTCCCATTTTAGACTCCGTTGGTGTGTGAGGCTCGCGAAGTCACGCTATACACAAAGCTATGCCTAAACAGGCTATGCTTTGATCATCCCACAAGGCCTGCTTTTCAACAAAGCCTTGATCATATGCATCTTAGCATGCCACATCGTCACTCCATATCACACTACCAATCCCTTGCCGAAATATATGAATGGGTGTTAAGCAAGAGAATAAATTCTCTGCCACCAATCATTCATACATTCGGCAGAAAATCAATAAATACAATATATAAAGGAGTACAATGTCAGACACACATTCCATTTATAAGCCTGTGCTCTGGGTCTGAGCGAAAGCCAAATCCGTACAAATCAACACTACGTCCGAATAACTACCATCTTAGCCCCTTCTTGGGAGCAAATCAATCAAGGGCCTCAAACTAGCTACCCATTCGATGTGAATATCGTCGGTCTTCAATCGCCGTCCTCAATTCTTCGAACGTCGTATCATTATTTGGAATGAGAGTAAACTTGGACTTCCCAAATAACACTCGCATATATAAATTTGAAAACCATTTCATATCGTTGTTAATAATTTATAACGATCTATCGCTATTTTTACTTTACATACACATCCTAAACATAACAATGTATATTTTACTCTTCCATTTTTCAATTTACACCAAATGTATATATTTGGCTTCATTTTTTTTCTAATGAAAATCCATTCCTTAGAAATGTAAATTTTTTAATCTTATTATTTACATTGAAAAATGTAAATTCCTATTCCTATTTTATTTACATTGAGAAATGTAAACTTATACTTCAATATATGATTATATTGAAAATGTAACCTTTATTTCATATTCTATTTACATTGGAAAATATAAATTCCTAATCATTCTTTTGTTTACATTGAAAAATGTAAACTCTTTTATTTGCATATAAAAATATAATTTCTATTTCATCCTTATTTACATTGAAAAATGTCAGTTTCTATATTTTTCTAATTACATATAAAAATGTAACTTCCTATTTTTCTTTTATTTACATTAAGAAAAATGTAACTTTTCTAATATTTACATTAAGAAAAATGTAAAACTTTTATAATTCTTATCTTATTTTATTAAAAATGTAACTTTCTTTTATAACAAACTTAGAGGTGAAAATATTCATTTCATTATTAACACATAACGGTGTGAAAATAACGTCTATTTCTAAGTTATCCATTTATATTTTAATATGGGCCAGACCTCTCACATTAGGCCTACAACTTGTGGATGCTGGATAGGCCGGTCGGTTCCGGGCAGACTTCTCCCACAAGTTGGGCTTAACCTCATGTCTTGGCCCAATTTATATTTGCGCACTTGGACCTCTCACATTAGGCCCAACATTTATGGCTGCTGGATATGCCGGTTGGTTCCGGGCAGACTTCCACCACAAATGTGACCTAACCTCGTGTCCAAGCACAATTTTAATTAATCATTATAATTTTCTCCTAAAAATATTATTTTAAAATGTTTCACATTTCAAAATATCTTAATTTTGGAATATTCTATATTTCCAAAATAACTTGATTTCAAATACCATAACTTACCTTTTCAAATCTTAATAAACCTTGAGACTTCCTCAATTATTATATTAATAATAATAAACCTTTCAAATGTCTAATTCTGAATCTAATATTCTTATCTTAACATATTGACAGTAAAGATAGAATCTTTTTAATTGTGCAATAAAATGAAATTTTCTTTAAATCTTAATTACACAAAAATGTAAATTTTCTTATCTTAATTCTTATTACATGAAAATGTAGTTTTCATTTTTTACTCCGATTACATTCCTTTAAAATGAACAAAATGTACATTTTTGTTTAATTCTTTTTGATGAATACTAATTACATAGAAATGTAATTTTACATATTGACACATTCTATTCAAGGTTTTAAACAAATATACATTCTTTTTAATGAATTCTAATTATCACTAAAAATGAAAATTACATGTTAACAAGTTCTCAAACAAAGATTCATTCTTTTAAAATGACCAAAACTGATAAATTTGCCTAATTCTTTTAGTGTAAACAAAATAATGAATTTGTCTAATTCTTTTGATGTAAACAAAATATGATGATTTTGTCTAATCCTTTTTAATAAACAAAATGTGATAATTTTGTCAATTCTTTCTAAATAAACAAAAGGTGATAATTTTGTCAATTCCTTCTAAATAAACAAAATGTGATAATTTTGTCAATTCCTTCTAAATAAACAAAATGTGATAATTTTGTCAATTCCTTCTAAATAAACAAAATGTGATAATTTTGTCAATTCTTTCTAAATAAACAAAATGTGATAATTTTGTCAATTCCTTCTAAATAAACAAAATGTGATCTTTACTACAATGCAAGTTCATACCTTAATTACATATAAAAATGTAATTTTTACCATGCGGTGTAAATTCATATATAAATTACATATAAAAATGTAACTTTTAACATATGGTGTAAATTCACATTTTATTTACATAGAAAAAAGTAACTTTTAACATACGGTGTAAACTGTATATATAAATTACATATAAAAATGTAAGTTTTAACATACGGTCCTAATTCACCTCTAAATAGCATATAAAAATGTCATTTTTATTTTACCGTTCTAATTTACATCTAAACTACATATAAAAAATGTAATTTTTATTTCAATGCAAATTCATGTCTAAATTTACATTATAAAAATGTAATCTTTATTTCGTCGCAAATTCCTATCTTATATTTACATATAAAAATGTGGACTTTATTTCATCGCAAATTTCTATCTTATATTTACATATAAAAAATGTAGCTTTATTTCCAATGTAAATTCCTATCTTGTTTTACATATAAAAATGTAGCTTTATTTTATACTGTAAGTCTCATCCTACGTTACATATAAAAATGTACTTTTATCATACGATGCAAACTAATATTTAAATTACATAGATAAATGTAATTTTATCATACAATGAAAATTCATATTTAAATTACAAAGAGAAATGTAGTTTTCATCATACGGTCCTAATTCGCATCTAAACAACATATAAAAATGATGTAAATTTCATACGGTGAAAATTTCTATTTTATTTCACCTTTAAAACAATGTGAGTTTCATGCGATGTGAATTTCTACTTTATTTACATTAAAAATAATGTAAATTTCATACCGTGAAATTCTTATTTATTTTACATTAACAAAAATGTAAATTTTACCTACGGTGAAATTCCTATATATTTACATTAATAAAAATGTAATTTTTTCATACGGTGAAATTCCTACATATTTACATTAATAAAAATGTAGATTTTACATACGGTGAAATTCCTATATATTTACATTAATAAAAATGTAAATTTTTCATACGGTGAAATTCCTATATATTTACATTAATAAAAATGTAAATTTTACAAAACAACACAAGTGATAATCTAAGAAGTGATAATCATGTTTCCATTATTTTGAATTGATAAATTAAATCAATTCAAAACAACACAAGTGATAACATAAGGAATATGATGACATAAAAATGATAATCATATGGATCTATACTATCCATACAAACATAGAACAACCATCACCAAATATGACCAAACAAAACAGATCTGAATCGTAATCATATTATTTTTACATTGCAAACTAAATAATTCAATTAATTAGTAAATTTAAACAAAGAATCTCACACCTAACACTTAAAATTTCAGATCTAAATCATAACATCGCAAACAATTCAGATCTATAACTCATAATAACATCCATCATCGATCCATTTATTTTTTATTCTTAACTTCCCATGATGCAAGAATAACAATTAATTTAATTAAATTAAAAAATTCTCACCTTCATTAAAGCGAATAGAAAAATCCAAATAAATTCTGAAAATGGTCGCACTTGATTTCAGCAACCTCTATTTGTCGTCACGGTCTCACACAATCTAAAATTTTTCAGTTTGGATTTCGTATGTGTTAATTATAAATTTTTGAACAAAATTAACTTTTAACAACTGCAGTTGCCACAGCCAGAAGCATGGCAAATTCTGAAATGAATTTCATACCCTTTTGTTCAAAACTTTAATCTCGATTTTCAGGAGCTATAGTCGATGTTTTCAGGAACCGATTGCTGGAGGTTGAAGGGGGTGGAGAGGCGCCTGAACGCCGGAAGAGGGGGGGTTGCGCACGCCTGAGGTGGGGCCCAGGGGGGTGCGACGGAGGCGGCTTTACGGGGTCGGGGTGGCGGCTACAGGCCTTGAGACGGGGAGAAATGGGTATGGAATCGAAGAGCTCTGAAATCTCTTCGAAACGTGACAAACGGCAAGGTCTTCGTTGAGAATTGAGGGAGAAATCAAGGAATGAAAAATTGAAGTGTAATGGTTTTTGTGCGGCTGAAAGCATCGACGGGGAAGAAGAAGGTACGCTATTTATAATATAATATTAGGTTTATCTAATTATTATTTAATTCTTAATTACCCAATAAAGGCCCGATTTGGCCCGAGCTCAGAATTAGGCATGCTTACTGTTTATCTTAATGTTTTGACATCTTCTGAACGCAATGGCGCTAGTGGCAAGGCCCAATTTCGAAGTCTACAGTAGGTTTACTTTATTTTTAATATAAATCACTTAATTTTTAATTCAACCGTACATGAAAATTCACCGGGGTCACAAATTAACTTTAAAAATTCCCGAAAAATATATTTAGCTATGTTTTGATGCTGCGGACCTAGGAAAATTAATTTCGTTCAATTCTGAGCCCGTTTGAAAAATGACTATTTTCAAGTCAATTAAAATTGACAAAACTGAATTTTTTTTGCCACGACTACAATTTAATTCTAAAAATTATAAAAAATTAAACTTAACTATATTTTGACATTCCGAATCCAACAAAAGTGGTTTCGTCGAAAACAGAGGTCGTTTGTAAAATGGCTATTTTCAAGGCGTATATATTAAAAATACATTTTTAAACCGATAATTTTCAAAACTCTAAATATATAAGTGTTTATACTTTTTAAATGCAGAAACATCATTCTGAACTCAATGGAAGTGGTTTCGAGTTCAAATTCCTTCGTATGCAAAAAGTAGCATTTTTGTCCTTTGTAAATTTCCTAGCGACCTTCTAAATTTTAATTTGGGCATAACTTTTGATTCCCGCTATGAAATTTCAATTTTTCAGATTCGTTAGAAAGATATTTTTAAATAGATTCTAAAATTTTCGGTTTTACTAAAATCCGTTAAATTTTGCATCCTGTTCGATCAGTCAAAGTTCAAGTTTGACTTTTCAAACTACCGCGTTATTTCTAACTCTTTTTATAATTAAAATTAAATTATTCATTCTAACTTCGATTTAAATCAATTTTTAATCATTTTATTTTAAATAAATTATTTTAAATATCAAAAACTCATTAAAATTACTTAAAATAAAATTTTAAATTTACCCCCAAAATTCAGGGTTGTTACAAGTTCTCAATGTGCGAAGGGAACGCTACTATAAATCACTCTTATATCGCCCTAGGCGGGGGCTGTGCCGAACCCCGAACTGATAAAGCTTTTCCAAGCCGGTCTAATCCTACTGGCACGGATATGGTTCGACCTAATACGCATTCCATCCAAGAGGGTCCAGTCAATCCTGAACCAATGCCTGAGGCTAGGGGACACCTTCACCCATCACTCACAGGCTGTAACAGCCTAATCCTAAGAACTCAAACCATGTTACCACCCCGCTCCAATGTTCTCACCAATGTCCCCAATGTAGAATTGGATTCATGGCAATAACTCATTGGGGGATGGAAGTCAGATTGCAAGCATCATCAAACGCTTCATCAGAGGTACCTCTTCTCAACAGGATGTGGATAACGTCCATCGTAGTCCATTCATGCGGGAAATCAGAAACTCCCGAAATCCACCGGACTTCAAGCTTTCGGTCTTGGAGCCCTACAACGGCAGGACCGACCCGACCATACATCTCGTGCGATACATGCGTCACATAGAAGTACTATTAGCATCGACCAACGTCATGGACAAGTTCTTTGCTCTCTTTCTCACCGACATTACCAGCATATGGTTTCAACAACTAACAACTGAATCGATCAACAGTTGGAATACGTTGGTCATCCGCTTCATATAATAATTCATAGTTCACATCTCCGGACCGAAGAGCATCATGTTTCTCACATCCATCAAGCAGCGGTCCGATGAGAGCCTACGCTCCTTCCTAGAAAGATTCAATGTCATTGTATCATCGGTCAATCGGCCCGAACCATCGATGGTGCTTATGGCCGCCATGGCAGGTGTCTTGGACCGAATTATTTCAAGATCGCCCTCTAGATGGATCCTCACAGAGACAATGTCGACTTCAACTTCAAAGCCGATAGATTCTTCCGACAAGAAGATGCCAACATCAAGATGGAAAATCTTGATGTACTTGCAATAAAGGATGGAGGACCATCCACTACTGGCCAAAACAAAGGAAAGGGCAAAGCCTCAGAAAAGAACGATCAGAACATACGATTTTAAGAGAGAACAAGGATTATCAATATACCGAGCTCAACTCCTCTCTACTGGACATCTTCCTTGATGTGCGAGGATCTGTACTATTTCCAAAGCCTCCCAAGAGGGAGCCAACTCCAAGAGAACATGAATCGGGAAAGCACTGCATGTATCATAATATGGTAGGTCACGACACCAATGAATGCATGCATTTGCGTGATCTGATCGAAGTAAGAGTTAAATGTGGAGAGCTACCCAAGTATGTTAAAAAATCTGCACCAGCCGCGCCACCGCAACTACCGCCCCATCTTCCCAGAGCGGTCCACGTACCACCCGCAACAGGAAAGACCTTGAGCCTACCAATTGTGGCGTCATCATCAACTAATTTGGTTTAGATCATTGTGAATTCATCCCATTTGATATGATAAATATATTTCTATTATTTTTCAATAATGTGGTTATGTTGAAGTACATACATATGGGGTTAGAATTTAATCCTTAGGCGTGCTTTGGATTCAACTACAAACCCATTAGGATCCGTTTTGTTTTCTATAATAGCTTCTTAGCAGAAATAAACTTTCTTTCTCAAACATGGATAATGTTTGGTCGGTTCAAGAATCTTGTCGGGTTCGGCAAGTGCCGTAAAGCCGATTATGGTTAGTTCTCTCCAACCTAAATAAGCCGAGTATGGTTAATTCTCGCTAACTTTCTCAAACCGAGTATGTTTAATGCTCACCAACCTTCTTAAGTCGAGCATGGTTAATGCTCGCCAGCCTTCTTAAAGCCAAGTATGATTAATACTAGCCAACTTTTTATAAACTGAGTATGGTTTATACTCGTATTAACAGTACGGCTTATGCCTGAAAGAACCATTTATTCTTCCAGGATATGGCAAACTAACCCGATCACCTCCTAAGCATGGTTAATTCTCAATTTTAAAAACTGAGTATGGTTTATGCTCATCCTCCGGGTATGGCTTATAACCCTTCTCTAAAACTGGGCATGATTTATGCTCGTCCTCTCTAAATCATTGAATATAGTTGATACCTTACTTTAAATTTTTGAATATGGTTTATGCTCGATTACGTAGGTATGGTTTATACCCCTCTCGGTTATAAGCTGAGTATGATTTATACTCCTAACACATACCCAAGCATGGCTTATGCTTTAACACTCTTAACGACATCGCCAGGATTTGGCATGACTACATCAAATCATTTACAGGCATTGTTTAGCCCGGCAAGGACCTGGTCCTCCTACTATTCTCCAAGATTGATTCAACATCATCATTGGCTCTTTACATTCTCAGACTCCCGGTCTTAATATGATCCTCAGATGATTGTTGGTTTTCCGACCTTAATACGATTAGCGGTCGTCGATTTTCTGTCCTTAGTACGATCATCATCGGTCGTTGGTTTTCTGGCCTTCATATAATATGGTTCGGCATAACCATGGATTTCTGGATTTTTGCTATTCAAAATTCTCTAGAAGATCCAGAACTCATATTCTTTCCCCAAGAAGATATGTTCTGGGGGGCAAAGTGTTGATCAGCTTTATGGAGCCATCACAACTCAAGATCGAAGCTTACTACCAGATATCGGCCCATTCCTTGCCTTTAGGGTCGACTTTCATCTTAGGTCGATCGATTGTAGTTCAACCCGATTCGACTTCACAGCAAGTAAAGGATCTCTCCCTCAAAATTGGCATTCTTCCAAAGTAAAAACCAAACCAATCGATTGGGTCATCAACCAATCGATCGAGATGTTCCTAAAAAATTGGATCAGGCCTGGAATATCAGATCGGAAATATCAAGCCAAATTATTCACTATAAGATGAAGTCCTACTCCCAAGGCTACAGAACCAATCAGCCCTGACTCGAACAACTTTTTATAAGCTAGAATTCAAGTTCAACGTATGCCGCACTTCTTGAGGAGAACTATTAAATCAGCAGGAGACCGGGTCCCTTCGCCTACAACTAATTTACAAGATCGAATTACACGTGTCCAAGCCCAAAAAAGATGTGTGCCACGTTGCATACAAACTCGTCCCACTCTCCGCCTATAAATACAATGTTTCCAGAAATGGAAAGGGGTCTTGGATAACCTGAAGTAATCTTGGATTCACCACATAAAAGCTCTTATTCGGTACTCCAAAAAGAGCATGCCATATACTCTAGATTCAATACAAGGATTTTGTGTATAAACCACTTCTATCTCTTCTCTCTTTTGATCAAACACAACTATAACTTCTAATCGACAATATAAAAAGTGATTATGAAGTGTACATAGGCTTGGATTAAGCTGAATCACTATAAAAATATTGTGTCCCCTGTGTTTATTTACTTTTTCTTGCATTCTGTGAATATTATTGTTTATGGTTAACACACTTTGGGCGTTGATCGTCATTAGACCAACTTTTGACATCAACACTTTAGCGCGCTAGGAAGGGGCACAGATATACCCTAAAGACTTTCGAAATTTTTTAAAGAAACAATGGCAAAACAGAAGAAGGATTCAACACCTTCCCATGCTCAATCCCGACCCTTTGGTGCAGCATACGCAGTAGCATCGGCGTCAATCCAGAAGGCTTCCTCTCACGAAGAACTATCCCAATACCTAATTAGGGACGAGATGGATAAAGTTTTGGCCGAGATCAGAGCTCAGGTGGCACCCCAGGATGGACTCGTCGCAAAGAAGCATGAAATGATGAATGATTTCCTTGCTCAGATGGAAGGTAGACCGAGCAAACAAGCAACACCTCTTGCACGAAACGAAGCTGGGATAATAGCTAGTCTATGATCTGTTGAAATCCAAGCCCAAGATCGGTCTATAGTTCTTTCTGGCTCAACTTCACTTCCCGATCGGCTAGATCTAATGTCATCACTTTCGGCAACCATCAAAGCTAGAGTAGTTGCAGATTCTCAGGTCGGCCTTAGCCAAGTTCCGAATCGGTCGACCATTTTGCCTTCAGTCCAGGGTTCGACTCAACTCCCTGGACAAACAACTCTTGAACCAGTATAAATTCTGGGTCAACTATAACGTGGATCAATGCAATCTCCGGTTCGACCCAGTATCTTACCACAAACTCGTGTCACGCAACCTCCAACAGAGCCTTCCCAGCATGTCCATCGAAGAAGGGCTAGGAACAATGACCCTCCTTGTCAGCAAGACAACTCTACTATACTGGTCCCCAATATGACGAAAGGAACGCTATGGTAAATCACTCTGATATCACCTTGGGCGGGGCAGTGCCGAACCCCGAACAGATAACATTTTTCCAAGCCGGTCTAATCCTACCCGCACGGATATGGTTTGGCCTAATACGCTTTCCACCCAAGAGGCTCCAGTCAATCTTGAACCAATGCCTGAGGCTGGGGGACACCTTCACCCATCACTCGCAGGTTGTACCAACCTAACCCCAAGAACTCAAACCATGTTACCACCCCTCTACGGGGTTCTCACTAATGTCCCCAATGCATAATTGGATTCGTGGCGATAGCTCCTTGGGTATAGAAGTCAGATTGCGAGTATCATCAAATGCTTCACTAGAGGCACCTCTTCTCAACATGATATGGATAACAACCATTGTAGTTCATTCACACTGAAAATCAGAAACTCCCGAAATCAACTGAACTTCAAGCTTCCGGTCTTGGAGCCCTACAATGACAGGACCGACCTGACCATACATCTTATGTGATACATGCGTCACATGGAAGTACTATCACCATCGACCAACGTCATAGACAAGTTCTTTCCTCTCTTTCTCACTGACATTGCCACCATGTGGTTTCGAAAGCTAACAACTGAATCGATCAACAACTAGAATATGTTGGTCACCCCCTTCATAGTACAATTCATAGTTCGCATCTTCGGACCAAAGAGCGTAATGTTTCTCACATCCCTCAAGCAGCAGTCTGATGAGATCCTACGCTCCTTCCTAGAAAGATTCAATGTAGTTGTATCATCGGTCGATCGAGCTTTTTGGAAAAAGCTGACACAACTCAAGATCGAAGCTTACTACTAGATATCAGCCCGTTCCTTGCCTTCAGGATCGACTTACATCGTAGGTCGATCGATTATAATTCAACCTGAATCGGCTTTACAGCAAGTAAAGGCTCTCTCCCTCAAAATAGGCATTCTTTCGAAGTTAAAACCAAACCAGTCGATTAGGTACTCATCAACCGATCGATCGAGCTCTTCCTAAAAGATTTGATCAGGCCTGGAATAGCAGATTGGAAATATCAAGCCAAATTATTTACTACAAGATGAATTCCTACTCCCGAGGCTACAAAACTGGTCAGCCTTGACTCATACAACTTTTTATATGCTAGAATTCAAGGTCCACGTATGCCGCAATTCTCGAGTAGAACTATTGATTAGCAGGAGACCAGGTCCCTCCGCCTACAACTACTTTACATGATCGAGTTACACGTGTCCAATCCCGAAAAAGATATGTGCCATGCTACATACAAACTCGACCCACCCTCTCGCCTATAAATACAACCATTTCCAGATACAGAAAGGTATCTTAGATAACCTGAAGAAATCTTGGATTCACCACGTAAAAGCTCTTATTTGGTACTCCAAAAAGAGCATGTCGTATAGTCTAGATTCAACACAAGGATTTTTTGTTTAAACCACTTCTATCTCTACTCTTATTCGATCAAAAACAACTATAACCTATAATCAACAGTAACAACAGAGATTATAAAGTGGACGTAGGCTTGAATTAAGCCGAACCACTATAAAAATATTGTGTCTCCTGTGTTTATTTACTTTTTCTCGCATTGCGTGAATATTATTGTGTGTGGTTGACACAATTTGAGGGTTGATCGTCATTAGACCAACTTTTGACTTCAACATATGTCTAGCCTTATTGCTGAATTATCATATTGTTTATTCTCTATCTCATGGTCTGTATCATAAATATATAACTATAAATATCTTGGTCTCGCACCATCTATAGGCAAAAACTACCTATGCTATGATATATCGAGCCTTCTGTGCGATAAAAATATACTCCATCAGTTGCATTTGCTAGGGTATTATCAATATTATCACCCATTGATGTAAAACCAAAAACATTGTTATATGATCGTAGGTTACTTCTATAATGCGTACTGACTTCAGTTTGATCAAAATACAAATCTAGTTGTTATTGAGGTGTTGTTGGTCGTTGGACAGAAATTTTACTGTTCTTACAACAAATGTCTAATGTCTCACGGAAGAATCTTTTAGAGCCACAAAACTGACAATAGGTGGGGTTTTGTAGCATGTGTCTATGAAAATATTATGCAACAATGAAATTTCGCTCGCGGTTATATCCTGTCATGATAGGAGATCTAAGGAGCATCTGGTCTTCATACTTAGTTGATCCTAAAAAGTTAAAAATAGTAGAAAAGTTAGATGGATAAAGATATAGTAAGTGATTGAAATAGATAGAACGATAACATTAGTGAAGCAAATGGTGTTAAAATCTACGTTCGTCTAATTATTTGATTTAACCAAGTAGACACCATATTTTTAACTTCAATTTAGAACACAAAGAATCTTCATTAACTCTTTTTAAGTAGATGGGTAGACCTGTTATATTTATGTAATAACCCACCCAGAATGAGCCTAAATTTCGGTCTAGAAAAGGCCCATCGAAACTTAGAGCCACTCTAATGAAAACTCGGTTCCTATAAGGAATTACTAAAACAGATATACAGAATAGTCTAAATGAAAACAAGAATCTCACACAGCGGAAGGGATAAAATATAATAGCATAAAAAAGATGTACCATTATTAAAAATCACAAATTCTGGTATAAGTGTCACAGATGATAATGGGTACATCATTCATTATCCCAAGTACATAACAACTAAAATAATATGGTTACTACCACAAAAACTAAATCTTCGAGAGGTTCCTCCTCCAATTAATCATTCGTAATCTTCAATCAACAGTGAGGGAGGTCAAAACATAAAGTTATGGTGAATGAAATACAGACAAGTTTAGGAATAACAATTTTCTATATTTGGCAATATAAACTCTTTATGTTATGTCCATGTAACACACATACATAAAATTAAACATATGAAGCAGACACCCTAACAGTCATTTAAGGCCTATATGTAAATATAAGGGTAGACCTACTTATAGTCACTTAATCCCCCATAAGGTTATTTTAAGTGCGGACATTCTTACAGTCACTTAATACCCCACGAGGCGGGCTATTCCTAGTCATTTAAGGATATTTACTAATTTATTAAAGGTGGATATCCGTACAGTCACTTAATACTCTATAGAGGACCCCAACCACTTAAGACCTCATCCCTAACGTCAATGTCATAAATAATATTCTATAGGTCGAGAAATAGTAATAGCCACTTACTTCCAGGTTTGGGTCAGGACTCAACTTCATTTTAAGAGAACTCTCCACACAGACCCCCTAGTTACTATCTAGTTGTCCCTTCGGGTAAACTCCTAGCCACTTAATACTTCCCTTATACGATGGCTCCTTTAGACTATATATATAATCCGTCCTTAGGTCAGCCCGCTAGCCTCCAGAGAACTATCCTACCCACATTATCGTCTATTAAGACTATTTAATGCCTTATATGAGAAAGTAGGACCCAAAAACCATTTAAATCCTTGAGGAGCGAGTCCCATGACTTAGGTCCTGAACCGAGGAGTGAATCTTTGGAACGAGCCTATTCCTAACCACTTAACACCCAGTAAGAGGTAGTTCTGCCACTTAATACCTTTTTTCGAAGGCAGGATTCTTCACACACACAATTTACACACACTAGACATCTCACATTAGACCGACCACTTGTTGATGCTGGATTTGCCGGAAAGTTCCGGGCATGATTCTACTACAAGTTGGGTCTAATCTCGTATCATAATGTACTAATTTTAATGGCTTATGACACTTTGAACCCTCACATTAATTGGGCTTACTTGTAGATGCTGGATATGCCAGTCGGTTCCGAGGATGACTTCTACTACAAGTAATGGTTAACCTCGTATCTATGCGTCATTAATATACCTAAAGCCATTAACACACACAAGCATATAAATTCTTATTGGGATATTCAAATTCAAATTCCTAATTTAGCCGTATTTATTAAGAATTTAATACGTATTAATATTACGTTGTTTACGCTATATATACACACATATACATACATACATACATACATACATACATACATACATACATACATATATATATATATATATATGTATGTATGTATGTATGTATGCATGAATTAAGCGAACAAAATTAACATCCTAACCACATTTGAATTTTCAATCCCTATCTAAAATTGAAGGTGTAATTGTTTTTCCAAAATTTCTTTCAATCATGGCATAAATATACCTATTAACATGTAGCAATCAAAGCGGGAAAATAGTAATAGCAACACAGAACTTGTAACCTAGTTTTGACTTTATTATCTCAACAATAAAAGATAAACAAAGTGCCAAATATCCAATATATACGTAAATAATTCCTATTTTGAACGGAATCACTTTTATGTATGTTTATACGCAAAACCTTAATACTTGGACATCTTGTAAAATATGTTCAAATACTTTATTTAGAAAATAGAGATTTATACCTATTCAAAATTACAATTCCATCCAAATCTTAACCTTTTGCAAAAAAAAAATATGTATTAATTTACACAAAATAAAATAAGATGAATCCGACCAATATATAGAATTATACAATACTAATCTTTCTTCTCGTTTGTTATTTCAATAATTCAAAACCAAATATACAAATAGATTGAACATTTCTTCATATAAATATAAACAAATGGAAGATTTGAGATAGTTTTCTTTTCGTAATAACTCAAGTCTTCCTAGGCATAATAATTCAATAGTAAAATAGCAAATCATAGAAAATAGTAACATAAATGAATTCCACTCACGGTGCTATAAGAATGAGCAACAACAAAATTGAGTAGAAAAGTTTTGATTTGGCCTTTGTAAATAATTGTGTTCCAACCTTTCAAATATATACATATATATATATATATAAGGGTCGCATATTAGAATCTTGTATACATATCTAAATCTATATTAGAATAGAAGAGATAGAATATGTTAGGAAGATATAATAAAAACCTAAACCTTTTTCTTTTCCGGAATTAGCAATGGCAGAAAGGAATCACAGAGGCGTGGAGAAGAATAGATGTAGGGTTTTGAGTGAGGGTTTGAATCTTATTTATAGTTGACATCGTGTATATGGAGCTTTAGATTCAATAGATTTAATCTAAGCAGTCCATTTAATGAAAAATACAGGTCCTCCCTTAAAAACACCTTATTGGGCACCGTAAAGGAGGGCAGTCGACCGCTCCTATATGAGGAAGGTCGACCCTTGCGGTCGTTACCCCTCCTAGAGGGGAGTTCGACCCCTTCTACGGTCTAGCCCAGAAGATTATTTCTCATATGTTTTTCTTTTTAATTAATTACTAAATTGGTTTGATCGATTGCTTACCTTATATTGATTATTCTTGTTCCCTTTGAGTATAAATATATACACACAAATTTGAATTTAAGAGGAATATTCTTTTTCATGCTAATCGAGTTAATATATTCCAAATTGGTTATTTATTTATTTATTTGAAATTCAAACCTTGTGTGTTAATATATACAAACAACTTGTTTTATTAATAGCTTTTGCATATGGACTCCATTTTCAGTAAATAAAATATGAAAACAGATCAAATCTCGCTATGAACGCAACTATAATACTTTCTTGTTTTAATTCCTAATTATCAAAATTTCCATTTTCAGTCCATTAGTTTACTATTGATTATTATTTTTTATTTTAAATTAAATCACCTTTTTGTCCAATTTAGGTTTATTTTATAGGGTGTTACATTCTCCCCCTATTAGAGATTTCGTCCCAAAATCTTTTGAAGGGGAGAAGAGCGTAACTCGCTCTAAACAACCATGTTATACTCCCATGTTATTTTCATAAACATCCATAACTCGTAGTGGTTATGAACTATATATTTGCTAATAATGAGCTCAATCCTAACGTGTATGTGTAACAAGTGATGTAATATGTATGCAAAACATCCTAGTATGCATATAATTCTATATGAGTGCATGGTGCAAAAGTGTTGCATTCGTCTCCTACCATCCAATCTAGAAACCATAATGCAACCAAAAACGAGAACATGGGAGAACTTAATTGCCCGAGAAAAGCTCTGGATGAGTTAGTTTAATCTTCTCCTCAGTTTCCCAAATGCTTTCTGTAGGGTTATCTACCTAGTGAACTTGGACTAGGCTAATAGATTAATTACAGAGTCATTTGATTTCGTGCTCCATGATCTTTGCGGTGGCATGGGGCACCTTGGACTCCATCTTGAAGCTCTCTATGTCCCTAATGTCATTAAGCTCGAGTCCGTTGGCTGAATCACGAAGGCATTTGCGAAGATGAGAAACACAGAAAACATCGTGGACTCCCGACAAATGCTCGGGAAGATCCACTCAATAAGCCATCTCCCTAATCCTATCTAAACCCTAAATGACACAATAACCCTGGGAGCCAACTTCCCAGTCTTTCCAAACCGATCTGTCTTCTTCAGAGGGGAAACATTAATAAAAATCAAATCTCCAGCATCAAATTCCAGTTCCTTCCTCCTTCTATCTGCGTATGACTTCTGTCAGTCTTGGGCAATCTTCATTCTCTGCTGAATCAAAGCAATACATTTCGTAGGCTCACGGATAAGGTATGGTCCGAATAAAACCTTATTGGTAGTTTTCCACTAATAAGTTAGCGATTTGCATGACCGCCAATACAAAGCTTCGTAAAGGGCCATACAAATCATCGCTTGGTAACTGTTATTGTACGAGAACTCTACCAATGGTAAGTGCTGCTCCCATGCTCCTCCAAAGTCAACTATGTAGGCTCTGAGCAGATCTTCCAAGAATCTATTGACTCTATCTGTCTAGCCATCTGTTTGTGGATGATAAGCTGTACTCAAACCTAGTATCGTTCCTAAAGCTTCTTGAAGACTCTTCCAAAATTCTTTCATAAATAATGGGTATCTATCACTAACTATAGTAGTTGTAATCCTATGTAGCCTAACTGTTAACTTGGGAAATTGGTTATTTACTCACGCCAACCTCCAAGTGAAAGTTTAATAATAAAATCGCAATCCAAATATCCAAACTACGAGAAATGTAAAGGGACCCACCACTTTTATAGTGGTTTGGCACTAATGCATACATCCACTTTATAGTAATCATTCATCATAGAATTATCGACTATAATGTTTGTCCAATTTCGGAAAATTTGAATGTACAAAGTTGTATAATAGAACAATAAATAACTTGTTGATTCATAATTTTGACCAAAATGGCCTTCGTCTTTTTCGTTGAGTCAAAGTGTGTTAATATAAGCAACAATGTCCAATAAAATGTTCAATGTCCAAGAAAGTCCAAATATGTCCAAAAGCAATCCAAAAGTCCAAGTGAATGCCAAAAAATTGTAGTCAAACTTCCATAGAAGTTTACAAGTCCAAGAGATGTACAAAATCCATGGAGATGACAATGGCATCCATTAATGATATCTTGGAGCTCCAATCCCTTATACTAAAATATAGCCAATGTTTAAAAATGTCAATATCTTAGAATGTCAAACAAGGGAGTATTTATAGGAAAGGTTCGGAAGCATCAGCCCGAATATCGTATCCTGAGGGGATGCAAAATTCGCATCCTGAAAACTTAGCCAAAAATCCATGTTGCATACAAAATTTTGAATACTGAAGTGGTATGTCGAAAACCAATGATCCATACATGTCGATCACCTAAAAATAGTGGATCAACCCACATTTTTGTACGTGCTAAGTTGCCATGGCAAATTCGCATCCCAGCCATGGAAAGATTTTGAATCCTAGAAATCGCATCGTATCCCTTGAGTCTCACACGTGGATTTTGTATCACGCTCCGATGCAATCTCCTATTTCGTCTTGCCAACTCCATATCTGCCGCCTTGCCAGATCCTTTACATCGCATCATGATTTAAGAATTCACATCGTATCCCCCGATGAGCATCTGTGATTTCATATCCCAAAGCCGATGCGATCCAACAATTTCGAGATGTCAGATTTCACATCCTGGCACTTCGACTCTCGCCTTGCCAAGCCAAAACCATGCCAAGCGTGGTGCACGCACCTGAAATTACGTGATTTTCACATGTTGATCGCTTGATTTTAGTGTGCTAAACTTGCCTTTGCCAATTTGGCTGATCCTTGCGAAATCGAGTTACGCAAGCAATTTTTCTTGATTGTGCCATGCCGATCAGCAGTTTTTGAGCGAGCAAAACCAGAATTTTCCAAAATCCAAATATTTTTCCACGACGAGTTTTGGCATGTGATCAGTCCAAAGCGCTCAAGGATTTTGAGCTGGTTGGACCGAGTTGATCACGTATTTTTACCATGCCGAATTTTCTGAGATTATTAATGTAACACCTCGTATTTTTAAATACACTAAAGAGGATAAATTAAATAATAATTAATTTAATATTAATAACTAAAGGAAACAGACTATGTCATTGCGTCCGTCTTGAAATTTTGGTCAAGATAGACACCTGGTTTGCGTAAAACGGACAATGTATGAAGAAGTTATGAACATTAGAAATTTGACGATCAAAACAGGAATAACTGATGCACTTGACAAGTGCACCAAGGAAATTTTACACTTACACACCTGGCATGTGCGCCCATAGTGGTTTTTGGATATCCGGGCCTTTTTCAAGTGGGTGGCAACCCATGACCTAATTCCCACTAGGGCTGAGGTGACATTCGAATTCTGGAGGCTGGCAGCTATAAATATACCTCAATTCTCTTGTTTTCTCATACTAAAAACATTGGAGGCCAAATGCCGTAAGTGCTTGAACTGAATCTAACCCTTTCTTCTTCTACAAATCAAGCGCCTTAAGTATAGATCTGAGATTCAAATTTCAGTTTTCTCCTTCTATTCTCATAGATCCGATCCTTGTGAGTATAATTACTTTTAGGTTTAAATGATTAAAAGTAAACATGTCATGACTATGATTTGGATATACACCTGTAATTAAATCATCTTGGATTTATCATATTTTGTGAATCTAAAATATTCTTTGGCTTGGATCTCAATATTTATCATAATAGATCTAATGTAAATTTTGAATCTATGATATCCTTGGAACATAACTTGTACTGTGCTAGATCTACTTTTATAGATCTAATTCACTTGCGATGTCATATTTGGGATCTTAACTTGTACTATGCTAGATCTACTTCTATAGATCTAATTCACTTGTACCGTCATATTTGGGATCTTAACTTGTACTATGTTAGACCTATTTTCTTTAGATCTAATCCTTTTGTGATTAATTCATCATGTCACATATGCAGATCTTACCTTTTCTCTAAGTTTGTGGTTAATTTGGGATTATCATTTTTTGGACAGTTAAAACTTTGTTTAGATCTAGATCATCATATTGTGATTAATTGAGATCTATTATTATGGACATATGAACTCTTATTTGGATCTGTTCATCCTAAGTATATTGGATCTAGTTTTATCATTACCCTTTTCGCTAGATCTGTTTTTATGTCCACCTTATTATACCTATCACTTGTCAATGCTAGTGTATATGCTTATGTCACTTTGGGAGGGCTAGCCCATTATAAACCATAAATGGACATGGTAATAAATTGGACTACTTAACCTAATCTAATCCATAGGGACTGTATGAGTATGAACTAAAGTTAGGGTTAAGTAAAATTGATTGATAGTGGATGGGTTAAGCAAATCTGGAGTGGGGTGGGTAATATTTACATATAGGCCCACAAACTTAACTTGATGATCGGTAGGAGTAATAAAGTTATGTAATTAAAGACACCTTTTAGGGTAAACATAACTAGTGGCAATGATAGGGTTATGTAATTAAAGACACCTAGCGGTATACATAGCTAATGAAAACCTAGTGGGGGATACAAGACAAAGGGGAGAGCTTGTATCATATTGTGTGGGACCCATTTCAACTAGTAACCCAGAGTAGGTATCAAACATGTACTCCGTACTTGGTCGGAGAAGGGGCATGCTTACTGGATTGATTGTAAGAGATCCAAACGTGGAGGACGATGTAGGCGGCGCAAACCGACCAGGCCGTGTGCGTGCATGAGCCAGGCAGAGGGGGGTAAGACGACCGTGACACATGTAGATATGGGGCTGTGCATATCAGCGAGGGGTTGCCACTTTAGGACGTGAGACATCCTGCGATGGGGCTGACACAAAGTATCTACGCGGATTAGGGAGCCGATCAACTAGGGTAGTAGTTAGGGTACACTTGGACGTATGCCTAAGTCTACCACCTTATAGTGGAAGGGATCATCTCTTTCTGGATATACTAGTAATAGTGCAGAGTAATCATTAGAAACATATACACCTTATCCTGTCTACCTTGTCACACCTGTCTATTATGTAGTAATCTCTCCTATCTACTTTATATGCATGTCTTGCTACTTTTATTTATTTACTTGCTAAAAGTAACTAGACTTACCATGCTTTATGTCTGACCCTTTTTGTTTCTCCTTCTTTCTTCCTTTTCCCCCAGGTTCTCAGGGAGGAAACACTCAGGCTTGACTTTGATTCTGCTTACTTTTGCTAGAGCTACTGATATGTATGGCTCAAGCTCCTATCCTTGTTTCTATGGCTATATTCTGTTTTTGGAGAATTTTATTTCTTATATGTACTCTGATATTTTTAAAGTACAAGCCAGTGGCTTTTATGTTGTAATGGGCTTTTATGTTTCAGACATGTAATGTTTTTTTTACCACGGTATCTTATGATGAATAAAGTTTTTATTCCGATGTTATTATATGTGTCTGTCCTGTAATATTTCTGTTCTGTTTACTATAACGCTTCACAAAACTTAATGCATTCCCTTTGTGAGTGACATTAACGGACATGGGGTTCCACACTTGGTATCAGAGCTGAAGGTTACCCGATTAGATAAAAGTTTTTGAAAGCTATTTTAAAAAAAAAGGTTCTAAAAGAAAGCATTTTCAAAAAGAAAAGTTTGTTTCGAAAAACATTCCCCAAAAATCCATAAGTAATATCTTTCGTTCCCTTGTCTGAATCTCTTTCGTTTTCTTTTCAGCATGTCTGGGGGACACAACATTCCAGAGGGCGTTACGATACTAGGATGGTTCCATAGGTATTTGGAGGCCATGGCGCCTGCCGAAGGCCAAGGAAACGTTCCTCCCCTAGCTGCACACGTTGTTCCTCCTCCTCCTCCGCGTGTAGACAACTTCTCAAAGATCTGCAAAGATTTCCTTGCTATGGGAGGGAAGCCGTTCCATGGAACTGAGACGTTTGTGGAAGCTAAGAATTGGCTCAAGGAGACCGAGGACTTGTTTGTATTCTTTGAAGTAGAGGATTGAAGAAAGATTCAGTTAGTTTCTTGGCTATTGAAGGACGAAGCTTCATTTTGGTGGGAGGTAACCCAAGCAGGCCGTCCGGTGGAAACTTGGGATGACTTTAGACGGAGTTTAAGGTGAAATTCCTTTCCTAAGCTGAGAAGAGCATGCATGTGGAGTGGTTCTTAGCACTTAAACAAGGGAACTTAACAGTTAAAGAGTATGTGAACAAGTTTAACCAGCTGGCAAGATTTGGACTGGAACTGGTAGACACGTCGCATAAGAAGGCTTAGTGGTTTGCTAAAGGTCTGAATGAACCCCTTCATGGGTTAGCCATGTGGGACATCCCAATGGGTGCCACCTTTGAAAGACTTATTGATATGGCCTTGATTTATGAGGAAGAGAAAAGTGAAAAGAAGGAGGTTAAAGCTGAGGAAACAATTCAAAACAAGAAGACATGGCCCAAGAAGGGACAACAACAGCAACAGAAGAAAGGAGGAAAGAATGACAAGGGTAAGGAGAAAAGGAAGTGTCACAGTTGTGGGAAAGAGGGTCACTTGATCGAAGACTATAAAAGAAGGAAGAACGCTTGCTTAATTATGGAGAAGTCGGACACTTTGCTAGAGAGTTCCCAAAGAAACAGAGATCATAGGGACAAGATTCGTGCTTTATACCCTTTCCTTTTCGAGGGTATGCTCTTAAATCCTTTTTCCAAAGTTTTATTTGTGCTTGTTCCTATCATTTAAGTATGTCCTATCAATATATTTTCGACCTTTAGATAGGAATCCTATGGATGTAAACATGTGTTTGAGACATGTTATGTTTGATGGATGCAAGCGGATGCTAGTGTTTGCTAGTGCTTGCCTGTGGATGCATATACACACACACATTAGGCACTAGATCGGCTCAATCAGTCTCATACTGCATATGGATGTATGTGCATTTTCTTTTCTTTCATGGATGGAAATGGATGTATTAGCATATGGATGTTGCATTTGGATGAATGATTGTGCATACATATAGAACTTACATGTTATAATAGGATAATTTTCATATATATTGGATACATGGCACTAACATAAATTGCATTAAGGAGGTCAACTGAATCAGTATACCGCCTGATTTTCGCATTAGTATTGGGACATATACACAAACCTTTGCATATGTTCATATAAGCATTGGAAAATTTTAAGGACAATGGATGCCTGTGATTGGTGGATGAGTAGATGGATAATGGATGGTAGGATACATTCTTCTTAACTTGGAGATTTCGGGGACGAAATCCTTTGAGTAGGGGAGAATATAACACCCCGTATTTTTAACTACACTAAAGAGGATAAAATAAAGAATAATTAATTTATTATTAAGAATTTAGGGAAACGGACTACGTCATTGTGTCCGTCTCGAAATTCTGGTCAAGATAAACACCAATTTTGTGTAAAACGGATAATGTATGAAGAAGTTATGAACGGTAGAAGTTTGACGATCAAAATAGGGATAACTGGAGCACTTGACATGTGCGCCGAGGCAGTTTTACACTGGTGCACCTGCCAAGTGCGCCCATAGTGGTTTTTGGGTATCCGGTCCTTTTTCATGTGGGTGGCGACCCATGACCTGATTCACCCTAGGGCTGAGTTTGCATTCGAATTCTGGAGGCTGGCAGCTATAAATATACTTCAATTCTCTTGTTTTCTCATACTAAAAGCAATAGAGGCCAGATGCCATCAGTGCTTGAACTGAATCTAACCCTTTCTTCTTCTACAAATCAAATGCTTCAAGTATAGATCTGAGATTCAAATTTCAGTTTTCTAGTTCCATTCTCATAGATTCGATCCTTGTGAGTATAGTTACTTTTAGGTTTAAATGATTAAAAGTAAATGTAACACCCCACACCCGCTAAGGTCACTCACTAAGGGAATGCCTTAACTTCGATGGAGCATTTTAAGTGAATATAGAACAGAAAAATTACAACAAGACAGATATAAATACTTGAAAATCTAAAACATCATTTCATTGCAGCAGAAGGTAAACATGTTTAGTTACAACACCATAAAGAGTCAAGTACTAAATATCCATCCTGATAAAAACATAAGTACATAATCCCACTACATAAACAATAGCCATAATAGAAAAGATAAGTTGGGCTTTACATCACGGTCCAAGCTCCAAAAGATAGATAAAGAAATCTGATCAAAGCCCACTAGTGCTAGGCCCAACCTGAGGACCTGAGGGGGAAAAAGATAAAAACAACGGGGTCAGACATAAGTTTGAGCGAGCCCTATAACTTTAACAACACAATCATTAAAGTAATTAGGGTATGATATAAACTTGGTACGGGATGACTGGGGATAAATGACTACACTAAGTAGCCAACTAGACATAGGATGAACTAAGATAACGGTAAAGACGCATCTACCCACCCAAGGGTAATTACTAACTGCGCCACACCAGTCATTCCTACTTAAAGGTTAATCCCACCCTAGGACTTAGAAAATTTACCCAGTAGTTTCGTGTACCCCTAGCTGACTACATAGGTGCCGTCTGCCCCTATCTCCACTAGGTGTACCCACTACTCCCCAAGCGATCGGCTCCCTACCGTAGATACCCGTGCTGGCCCCACAGTGGGGTGTATCACTCCCCAAAGTGGCAACCCGATACAACCAATGGTGCACGGCTTATACCTACACGATGCAACAACGTCTTACCTACCAGCCCGGGTCCACACACGCATATGAAACCCGTTGGACTTGCGTTGCCACCGCTAACCCGTTTTGGCCTCTTATAATCAAGCCCAGTACGCGTGTCCCGTCCTCGACATGGGTCGAGCCCAATAAGATACATATGGGTTACTGGGTGAAATGGGCCCCCACAAGCTACCCACCTAAGCTTGTCCCTTTATCTAGTGCCTCCCACTTAACCCTTTAATCATGTTTAATTACATGTTTCCACTTGGTTAAGTATTCTAATCGTATTTTCTATTGCCACCCAAGGCAACCCACTAGATTTCAACATGCCACCCAAGGCACTTACTTGATTTCCACATGCCACCCAAGGCACCCACTTAACTCCTCATGCCCACTACATGCTTATCTGGTTAAGTATTTCTTAATTGATTAAGAACGTAACCGTTGTAAAGACCTCTCACATTAGACTATCTTTTATGGCAGCTGGATTTGCCGGTTGGGTCCGGGCAGCCTTACGCCATAACCGAGTCTAACCTCGTGTCTATACACTTGTCACGTATTGAGTTTGTTCCTAAGACCTCTCACATTGGGCCAATCATTTGTAGCCGCTAGATTTGCCGGTCGATTCCGGGCAGTCTTATGCTACAAAAGGGTCCAACCACATGTCTTAGTCGATTAATTACACCTAATTAATCACCCCCATATTTCGAATTAATTTTCCCTAATTAATTCCAATTTTAACGATGTACATAATTGACTCAATTATGTCCATCCACATTATGGTATGCATAATCATACCAACTTCACACCATTTCATTAACATGTATATTAACCCCATCGTTCCCCACGTAATTCGCTAACATGACATAAAAGGGAAGATTCATCACAAATACAATGGGTTCAACTTGCATAACATTAGCATCAACATGGGTTTAAAGGTGTCAACATGCATATAGCATCAACCCAACTAGCATAAATAATCAACCCAAACTTGCATGAATCACATATGTCATAAGGAGGTTAACTTGCATAAGTTATTTATGTCATACAAAGGGGTAAACTTGCATATGTATGTATGACATACAAAGGGGTTAACTTGCATATGTATGCATATCATACTAAGGTGTAAACTTGCACATGTTACTTGCATATCATCAAACACCAAACTTGCATAACATGTCGTATATGAACATGCATATAATCAAACACCAAACTTGCACAACATGTCATATATGAACTTTCATATAATCATACACCAGACTTGCATAACATATCATATATGAACTTGCATATAATCATACACCAAACTTGCATAATCATGGTGTCATAATGGATCAATGTTTATCATAGCAACTAGCATCATGAACACATAGCCTAACACTTGCATAACTTGCATAACATCATGATCATATAGCATATAGCGTGCATAACTTGTATAACATCATGAACATGTAGCATATGACTTGCATAACTTGCATAACATCATGAACATGTAGCATATGACTTGCATAACTTGCATAATATCATGAACACATAACACATAACTTGCATAACTTGCATAACATCACAAACACATAGCATATGATAACATAATCTTGCATTGATCCACATTCATAGCCATAACCTCATTATATCCTATCATAATCATTTCAACAATTGGTCATTAAGGCTATAGAAAACTCACAACCATTTGATTAGCACTCCTAAGAAGAAGATTAAGTTGCTAGAGTTGATTAGAGGTTGATTTGAGAAGCTATCTTCCTCTTTAATTTGATGGAGGATCCTTCAAGTTGCATTTTGACGGCATAACGGTGTTGAATCTATTTTTAGTATGAATTAGGGTAGTCTTAGGGTGTATTTATAGATTAGTTAGGTGTTTTAGGCCATTAGATTAACCCTAAATCAGATTAGAGTCGTCAGATCTCGTCCTAGCCACCAAAACACAACCCAAAAGCAAAACTGGTGCACCCAGGTCACCTGGGCTCGACCTGGGAGGTCGACCCCCAGGTCGACACTAGGGTCGACACCCTAGTCGACACCCCTGTCGACCCCCAGGTCGACTCCCTGGGTCAGGCGGGAATTTTCCCGCCACTTCTGAATTTTGAAATTTTGATATTTAAAATCTGTTTTAAATTTTCTGAAACTTCTTCGGGCCTTAACTGGGTCATACGGACTCCGATTTTCGAAAACTCGGACTCTATTTCGCGTATTTTTCCGAGACGAACGAAATGGCATAGCCCGTTTCCCCTGATTCAGATTTTTAAATTTAATTCTGCCCTGTTTTATATTATAGCAAGTTATTCAACATACGGGGTGTTACATTCTCCCCTACTTAAAGGATTTCGTCCCCGAACTCTCTAAGTCAAGAAGAACGTATCCTACCATCCAAACAACCATCTACTCAAACCATCAACCACTGGCATCCATTGTCCTTAGAGTTTCTAATGCTGTATGAATATATGCAAGGAGTGTGTGTATATGTTCCCTGTCTAATTCAAAATCAGGCGGTCTACTGATTCAGTTGACCTCCTTAATGCAAACTATGATAGTGCCATGCATCCAATATGTATGCGAAAGAACCTTATCGACACATACTATCTCTACATGCGTGCACAACCATTCACCAAAATGCATCATCCATATGATACCACAACCATTATACATCCATTAATATAGCTACCTACACACAATTATATGCAATATGCAATATGAAGTGACTGAGCCGATCTAGTGCCTAGAGTGTGTGTATATGCATCCACGAGCAACCACTAGCAAACACTTGCATCCACACGCATCCATCAATCATAACATGTCTCAAACACATGTTTCAACCATAGGTTTACCCTATCTAAAGGTCAAACGTACTAATGAGAGGACATATTAAAGATAAGATAAGTACTAGACAAACGATAAAGGAGAAGTTAAAAGTCATACCCTCAAAAATGAATGGGTATAGTGATCGCATCTTCGCTTCTGTCTCCCAAGTAGCATTGCTTTCATCCTCTCCCCATTGCACTTTGACTAGTCGCACCTCTCTGTTCCTCAACTTCCTAATCTCTGACCCAAGGATGCGGGTAGGAGCTCATCGAATAGTTGCATCACGCTCTACCTCCACTTCTCTAAGTAAGCTCGGCTCTACCACCTCTGCGGTCTCATGTAGGCACTTCCTCAAATGTGACACATGGAATACGTCATGTACACCACTAAGTATCTCAGGTAAATCCACTCTATATGCCATCCGTCCAATCCTTTCCTTAATAGGAAACGACCCAACAAATCTTGGAGCTAACTTCCCAACGGACCCAAAGCGAACAACATTCCGTAATGGAGATACTTTGACAAAGACCATGTCCCCAACATTAAACTCCAGATCTGTCCTCTTCTTGTCCGCGTAAGATTTCTGCCTATCTTGCGCTGCTTTCATCCTTCTTCGAATCAAATCAATCTTTTCCGAAGTCTCTCTAACCATATCAGGCCCAAGCAAGATCTTATCCGTAGATTCCCACCAACATGTAGGTGATCGACAAGGCCTTCCATAAAGAGCTTCAAAAGGAGCCATACCAATACTAGACTGAAAGCTGTTATTATACGCGAACTCCACCAATGGAAGATGCTCTTCCCATGTACCTCCAAAATCCAAGATACAAAGCCTCAAAAGGTCTTCCAGAACACGATTCACCCTCTCGGTCTGGCCGTCCGTCTGAGGATGATATGCGGTGCTCAGACATAATTGAGTCCCCACTGCTTCTTGCAAACTCTTCCAAAACTCGCTAGTTAAGATAGGATCTCGATCACTCACTATGCTAGAAGGTACCCCATGCAATCGAACTATCTCTCGAAGATAAACTGAAGCTAGCCATGGAGCAGTCCTCTTGCTCTTCACGGGTATGAAATGGGCGCTCTTAGTAAGTCTGTCTACCACAACCCAAATTCCTGTATTACCCTTCCTAGATCTTGGTAACCCATCAATAAAATCCATCGAGACGCTATCCCACTTCCATTGCGGAACTTCCAATGGGTGAAGCAACCCACCTGGTTTCTTTTGCTCCGCTTTCACTTGTTGGCACACCAAGCATCTAGCGACATACTCGGCCACATCTTTCTTCATACCGGTCCAAAAGAAAACTCGCTTCATGTCTTGGTACATCTTGTCCCCACCGGGATGAATGGTCATCCTAGAACGGTGTGCATCATCAAGAATAGCCTTCCTCAAACCCTCGTCTTGCGGTACACAAAGTCTACCGTCTCTACGCAAGCACCCCCTATCGTCTAGGGTGTACCTACTCAAATGGCTGGATGACTCCCCCCTTATGAGCCTCTCTACTAACTCAACCAACTGTGGGTCGTCCCGCTGTGCCTCGCCAATCCGTCCCAAAAGAGTAGGTCTGACCTCCAAGGATGCTAGCAAACCGGGTATATAATCAACGGAAGGTCTGAAATCAAACATCAAGATAAATTCCAAGCTTCGTCGTTCCACGAACAATGGACTCAAGGACAACCTTTTTCTACTCAAGGCGTCCGCCACCACGTTACCCTTGCCAGGGGTATATGCTATCTCGAAATCATAGGATGCTAAGAACTCCATCCACCTTTGTTGTCTCAAGTTCAAATCCCTCTGAGAAAACAAGTACTTCAATGATTTGTGGTCAGTGAACAATTCGAATCTCTCGCCAAGAAGATAATGACGCCAAATCTTAAGCGCAAAAACAATAGCGACCAACTCTAAATCATGGGTAGGGTAATTTTTCTCATGCTTTCTCAACTGCCTTCCACCATAGGCTATTACCCTTCCCTCTTGCATTAAGACTGCGCCCAGTCCTGTCCCACAAGCATTGGTATAGACAACAAATGGCTTACTCCCATCTAGCAACACTAAGACTGGAGCTGTGGTTAAAGCTCTCTTTAACCGTCGGAACGCATCATCACAATCTACGTCCCATACGAAGACTAGATTCTTCTTCGTCAAGCGAGTTAATGGGGCTGATATCTTCGCGAAGTCCTTGATATACTTCCTATAGTAGCCAGCCAACCCCAAGAAACTCCTCACCTCGGTAGCATTCTTCGGAACCTTCCAATCTTGGATAGATACTACCTTCGCGGGATCCACAGCTATCCCCTCCTTGGAGACCACGTGCCCCAAGAACCGCACTTCCTTCCTCCAGAAGTGACATTTAGAGAATTTAGCCTTAAGGCTATGTGTTCGAAGAGTCTCCAACACTTCCCTAAGATGTAGGGCATGCTCTTCTTCACTCTTAGAAAAGACTAAGATGTCATCCACAAAGACCACCACGAACTTATTAAGGTACTCCCTGAACACCCTACTCATCAAATCAACAAAATATGCAGGGGCGTTCGTCAAACCAAATGGCATCACCAGCCACTCATAGAAACCATCCGGAGTCCTAAAGGCAGTCTTGTCTATGCTATCCTCAGCCACTCTCAACTGATGAAACCCCGTGGCCAAGTCCAACTGCGAAAACACTGAGGCGCCAACCAACTGATCAAAAAGATCATCAATCCTCGGCAATGGGTGTCTATTCTTCTTTGTGAGCTTATTGAGTTCTCTATAGTCTACACAAAGTCTGAGGGACCCACCCGCCTTCGTGGCAAAAACTACTGGAGCACCCCACTCCGATATACTTCGTCTTATGAACCCCTTCTCAAGCAACTCCCCTACTTGCTTATGGAGTTCCCTCCTCTCACGAGGAGCCATGTGGCGCTCTGGTAAAGATACTGGTTTAGCATTATCCACCAGATATATTCGGAAGCCTATCTCCCGCTTTGGAGGTAAGCCCTTCACCTCCTCAAACACATCCGAGTATTCCCGGACCACTCTAACAGATCGCAAACTCTTGACCGAAGCGTCAAGCGATTCAAGATAACTTAGCATAACAGAATCCATGGGATTACAAGAGATCTCGAGAGTGTTACCCAAGCGGGTCATGAGCCTAACAACTCTCCTTTCACAATCAAAAACGGCACCATTACTGGATAACCAGTCCATGCCCAAAAACAACCCATAGCCCATGAAGCCCAAAACAAAAGCATCACATCTAAACTCAACGCTAAGTATAGAAATCTTCAAACCCAAACATATCATGGACAAATAAGTGGAGCCCCCAATTGGGTTTGAAACAACCAAGGGATCATCTACTAGACTAGTGTCTAAGTGCAGTGACTCAGCTAATGATGATGAGATAAACGAGTGCGATGCGCCAGAATCAAACAATGTACGGACAGGATGATCAAATAGAAAAACCAGACTTTCAACGGAAATAGTTCTACCTCTTTCTTGAATCGGTGGAACCGCGAGAGCCTGAACTTTCCCCCTAGCCTGACCTGGTGCCATAAGAGGTTGCACCTGTCCCCCTGAGGTAGATCCCGTCCTTTGCCCCTTCTTAGGGCAATCCTTCACTAGATGCCCTGCTTCGCCACAGTGGAAGCAGCCCGTCTTCTTCTTCTTTCGACAATCTTTGCTTAGGTGGCCTGGTATCCCGCAATTGAAGCACTTCTTCTTTCCCTTGCCACCGTTGCCTTTCCTACCTTTGTTTTGTTGCTGTTGAGGTCTCTTTTGATCTCCTTTCTTCTCGGGTGCCTTATTAGCATTGGGACCCTTCTCTTCCTCATGCATGAGTGCCATGTCTACTAGCTTCTCAAAGGTGGCCCCCATAGGGATGTGAGTCATAGCCAGTCCATGCATCGGTTCATTCAAGCCCTTAACGAACCTCAAAGCCTTCTTCTCCGGTGTATTCAGCATGTCTATGCCAAACCTTGCCAATTGATTAAACTTGTTGACATATTCCTTCGCCGAGAGGTTTCCTTGCTTTAGAGTCAAGAATCTTTCCATATACAAATTTTCCTCCGCCCTCGAGAGAAACTTTGCCAAAAATCTTTTCCTGAAATCCGCCCAAGAGTCAACAGGGCGTTCCCCATTAGTAACCTCCCACCAGAATGAGGCCTCTCCATTCATTAACCAAGCAGCTAACTTGACTTTCTTTCCTTCTTCCATCTCAAAGATGTCTATCAACTCTTCCACCTCCTTAAGCCAATCTCTAGCCTCCACAAAAGTTTCTGATCCTTGAAAAGGTTTCCCTCCCATAGCCTTAAATTCCTTGCAAATCTTAGCAAAAGTATCCGTGCGAGGAGGAGGAGGGGGAGGAGGAAGATCGGGTGCTACTGTTGGTGGAGGAACATTTGCTGGACCCGCAGTGGCGGCCCTAGCCTCCATCAATCTCCTATACCATACTGGTATCGTCACACCCTCCGGAAAGTTAAGATCTTCAGCCATGCTGAAACGAAAAAGGAAAGATTCAAAACGGAGAATTCGAAAGATAAAGATATGGCTATTGGGGATTATGCTTTTCTTTCAAAAACTTTTCTCTTTAAAAGACATGTTTTTGAAAATACTTCTTCAAAAAATGTTTTTAGAAAATTAGTTTTCTAAAAATTTTATCTGTTCCGGTAACCTTCGCTCTGATACCACGTGTAACACCCCACACCCGCTAAGGTTACTCACTAAGGGAATGCCTTAACTTCGGTGGAGCATTTTAAGTGAATATAGAACAGAAAAATTACAACAAGACAGATATAAATACTTGAAAATCTAAAACATCATTTCATTGCAGCAGAAGGTAAACATGTTTAGTTACAACACCATAAAGAGTCAAGTACTAAATATCCATCCTGATAAAAACATAAGTACATAATCCCACTACATAAACAATAGCCATAATAGAAAAGATAAGCTGGGCTTTACATCACGGTCCAAGCTCCAAAAGATAGATAAAGAAATCTGATCAAAGCCCACTAGTGCTAGGCCCAACCTGAGGACCTGAGGGGGAAAAAGATAAAAACAACGGGGTTAGACATAAGTCTGAGTGAGCCCTATAACTTTAACAACACAATCATTAAAGTAATTAGGGTATGATATAAACTTGGTACGGGATGATTGGGGATAAATGACTACACTAAGTAGCCAACTAGACATAGGATGAACTAAGATAACGGTAAAGACGCATCTACCCACCCAAGGGTAATTACTAACTGCACCACACCAGTCATTCCTACTTAAAGGTTGATCCCACCCAAGGACTTAGAAAATTTACCCAGTAGTTTCGTGTACCCCTAGCTGACTACACAGGTGCCGTCTGCCCCTATCTCCACTAGGTGTACCCACTACTCCCCAAGCGATCAGCTCCCTACCGTAGATACCCGTGCTGGCCCCACAGTGGGGTGTATCACTCCCCAAAGTGGCAACCCGATACAACCAATGGTGCACGGCATATACCTACACGATGCAACAACGTCTTACCTACCAGCCCGGGTCCACACACGCATATGAAACCCGTTGGACTTGCGTTGCCATCGCTAACCCATTTTGGCCTCTTATAATCAAGCCCAGTACGCGTGTCCCGTCCTCGACATGGGTCGAGCCCAATAAGATACATATGGTTTACTGGGTGAAATGGGCCCCCACAAGCTACCCACCTAAGCTTGTCCCTTTATCTAGTGCCTCCCACTTAACCCTTTAATCATGTTTAATTACATGTTTCCACTTGGTTAAGTATTCTAATCGTATTTTCTATTGCCACCCAAGGCAACCCACTAGATTTCCACATGCCACCCAAGGCACTTACTTGATTTCCACATGCCACCCAAGGTACCCACTTAACTCCTCATGCCCACTACATGCTTATCTGGTTAAGTGTTTCTTAATTGATTAAGAACGTAACCGTTGTAAAGACCTCTCACGTTAGACTATCTTTTATGGCAGCTGGATTTGCCGGTTGGGTCCGGGAAGCCTTACGCCATAACCGAGTCTAACCTCGTGTCTATACACTTGTCACGTATTGAGTTTGTGCCTAAGACCTCTCACATTGGGCCAATCATTTGTAGCCGCTGGATTTGTGTAACGGCTGGAAATTTTCGACTCCTCGAGAGTCGAAAATTCCGCGATGTTAGTGAAAAAAAGTAGAGGGTGAGGAAGAAAAGATAGAACTAATAGAATAGAAGAAGAAGAACTTACATCATCAGAGTAAACACGAATCTCACAGCGGAACGAATAAAATATAACATAACTTTGAAATACAAATCAGTACTCGTATATACATACCATTTCAAAGTACAACACTTAACAACACAGCGGAATAATAATAGCTATAATCCTGAAGCCTCCTGCTCCAAGCTCTCCAAGTGTATCTGTAAAATCCCGACTACTTGACTGCCCGTACAAATTTAGGCACCCAAGAGTTTAGGGAAAACAAACAAAATAAACTCCGGGTCAGTCATGGGACTGGTGTGAATAAAACTCCAACACTTGGTTAAATAAAGGATATCTTTCTGATATTATAAAAATGTCTAAATACAAATAGATATCAATCTAGCAGAACGCTTGCATCTCACGTTCCACATACATAGTATACAAATAAAACCGTGAGCGCTTATTGGAGATTGGATTCCTACAGACAAGGTATGGGAGCACCTTCCGATCAGTGTACTCTAGAGGAGATACACTAGGGTTCAACAAGAACATCTTGCAACCCGGCCACACATGACCGTCCACTCATTTTGGCTTGAATGTAACGAATATGTTATCACCGATGGTTGGGATCAGCAACCATCCTTCCTGATAAGGGACAGCATTGAAATAGATTAAAAAGAAGTACAATTGAATATTCTCTAGATGGTGATAATACACCCTGCTTGGGTATGGCCCAACTAGCCATGTTGCCTAGCCCAACTTCTGTTATTTTCCGGTTGTGAGGTTTTGAGGTCACGTTTATCACTTTGACAGATTATTTCTTCAATTACTTTGAATGCCAAATCGTCATACTCGCCAAATCATTATTGATTTCTCAAGGCATCACGGGTATAAAAGCTAAGAGAAACGAATTTCTCCGCCACCAACGTAATACGTTTAAAGAGATCAACATATATGATTCGTTAAGAATACTTTGTCAGACACTCGTCCATATACGTTGTCCTGGGACTGAATAAACCGAAGGCACTATTCAGTGAATCCATCCTACCTAGGCTTTTCACAATAGCCCTTGCACTTCACTCCGTCTTCAATTATCTTCAGCGTACTTGATTCGCAACGCTTATGCTAATACGGAGTGGTTCTTCGGATAATAATGCAACCGGTCTCTCCATATTTACACCGTAAATATGGTCAAAACTTTGATAGTCTGTGATTCAACTATCAAATGAAAACATGTCGGTGTACAAACAACGATCTTATTTCCAAATGGAAATTCGATCGATTAATCATCATATACATATATATGTTCATATTTCCTTATTTCATATATTTAGAAAATATATGTTATTAATCATTGGAAAACATTTCCATGGCTTATTTACACATCACTATTATTTCGCAACTATCAGTCCCTAACTGTAACTAGTATGAGAACAATTCTCTAAGTATCAATCCGGAAGGTCGAAACCAACATCAGATCGTCGCTTAGAAAACCGTTCAACTTACCCTCTCCAGTCAGTTTCTGAATTTGCTTAACTCTATTTCTTAAATTCTTATCATGAAAACATTTCATTTTCTATGTTTAGAAAACATATCTGACTATATTTGGAAAACGTTTCCAAAACTCATTTACGGATTTCCAATGAACGTTGTATAAAACATCGTTTCGCTTAATCCATTTATCGCTTATTCCTTAACTTTATTCCTAATCAACCTTTTAGATCGAACCACAACTATTCCTTTGTCAATTCTGAAGTCAATCAAGTTGGGGTATAATTACCTCGCAGACCTTAATTGAACAACGTCCTTTACTATGAAATAGATGAAGCTCATCACTCACTTTTTACAATCATCTGTTTACGCAAATTCTCGGATTCAGGTTACGAATCCACTTCTTATATGACAACGTTTGATTATAACTATAACGTTATAATTCCTACCCCTAAAATATCTAACCTAAATTATAAATTTATTTCCTAACTCGAATAATTTAACAGACACCTAATTTCTAAATCAATAACTCAATCTTGATTTAAACCCTGGAAAGTAAATAGTACTTTCCCAAATTCGCTATAATCGAATTCGACGTATAACTCTCTTTCGAGAAATCTCTATTCGATTAACTCTCCCTTTTTAATAACTTATATTCGATAAACTCTATTTCGATTAACTCCTATCGAATAACTAATATTCGAATAACTCTTCTTGGTTGGCTCTATTTCACTAACTCTTATCGAATAACAAATATTCGATTTTCTTAAATGTGTCAATTCTTATCGAATAACTAACATCCGATTAACTTAAATGGATTAACTCTTATCGAATACCTTTTTCGATTAACTTAACTTGATTTTCTTAACTCGATTAATCTTAAATTGATTACTTAACTCGATAACTTAACTTAACCCAAATCGATTAACTCAACTCTAATCGATTAACTAAATTTGATTTACTCTTTCGAATAACTAATTCGAATAACTTAATTGATTAACTCCTTTGAATAACTAATTCGATTTACTCTTCTCGAATAACTAAATTCGATTAACTCAAATTGAATAACTAATATTCAATTAACTCTTACGTGTTTAACTCTATTCGAATAACTCTAATGTGTTTAACTCTATTCAAATATCTAATTCGAATAACTCATTTCGAATTACTAAATTCGATTAACTCCTTTTTATAACGTTTATTCATTTCAAAAGATTTCCTTTTTACAACGTTTATCCATTTATAAAGATTTACTTTTTACAGCGTTTATCCATTTATAAAGATTTACTTTTAGTAACGGTTCTTCACTTCATAAATGTCCTTTTAATAACGTTTCTCCCATTCTAAGGATTTCCCTTTAACAGCGTTTATTTACTTTATCAGTGTTAAAAACAATTTCTACTTTTCTATATAAGTTCAAACTTATATATCCCATTTATCAAACAATAAATAATTTATTTAATTTATAAAACATTATTTATAAATTAAATCTTCTTACTTTATCTGTTAAAAATAGATTTCCTATTTAATATCTCCTTAAAATCCATATCGTGTTATACTTGTGTGCGAAGCACGTGTTTAAATCTATCCTTGTATAATTCTATTTATTTTCCGAACAAGTGTTCCTTTATTTATTCCCTAAATAAATATTCCTTTATTCCATTTATTTATAATCTAAATAAATGTTCCTTTATTTATTTCCTAAATAAATATTCCTTTATATTCTAATTCATTTATTTTCTAAATAAATGTTTCTATTTTATTTCATTTATTTTCTAAATAAATGTTTCCTTTTTCATTTATTTATTTTCTAATTAAATAAATGTTTTCCTTTTATAAAATCCTATCGATTTTATAAATAAGATTCATTTTCAATATAAACATTGAAAATCCCCTTATCAACATTTCGGTATGTTATGGTATTCAATCATATCGAATCACGATGTTCAATATCGTCCAAGCACATATAATCGCCCACAGATTTTATATCACATCATATAACAATATATGAAAAACAATAAAATAACTGTTGAGGGATCCAGTCGGATTCCCCCAACCTGTCTCCCTGCATCCACAGATGTTACACAATATGATTATCATCACTTCCAGTTCAATATAAATTATTCTTATAGCAGAATCAATATATAAATATTTAACGGTTTATATATATATGTAATTACATATATATATATATATATATATATATATATAATTTTCACTAACTGACTAGAAGTTCAATCAATCAACCAACACACAACAATCAATAGAAGATTAACAGTTCTAAAAATACATTATAAAAATATAACTGTTCAGAGTTGGTGAGTTTTACTCACATTGGACTATCATCGTTAATAACGACAATTGTCGTTCGATTTAGTTCAGACGGACAATTTATTTTTCCATAAATTGTAACGAGCTCGGATTCACTCCCAGTCAGCTCCATGGTGTAGCCACCGTCCATACGATCCTAACGTATCCTGTTTCATTTGATTCTGACATCGTAAGTAATAGTTATGGTATCTCGAAGTTAATACACATTTTATATTAAATAAAACTAAAAAGTTTTAAATCTCATTGGGCCTCACCACTATTCTTTGGCCCAAAACCCCAAACGTGAATACCCAACCGAATGAACAGTACCCCAACCCTTCTTCCCCAAATGTATTTGCCGTGAGCTCCTCCTGTGCAACACCAACAAAATGGCCGAGCTTCTTCCATCCATACTCCTTAGTCTCATCACGATAAAATCAATAAAAACCACCAATATTCTCCTCATCATCTCCACTTCCTACCCATACCCGCATAGTGGTGTTCGAACCCAGGAAGCTGCTCGCGTCGAGCAGGTGCTCGTCCCCTATACCGACGTCGGTACCCCCACAGTTCCACCGAAGACCACAAAAAAAAACCCACAACCCAAACTACTTCCTACCACAACTCCGAATCCACCATCGAATTCACCAATCCCTCAACCAATTCGAAGAAATTGGAAGCCCTAGCTTCACTGTCTCGAGATGGAGCTGCAGAAACTCGCGTCGCACCTTATATAAAGTGTATGGAGTTGTAGAAGACTACATCAGGGATCGAAATACAGTGGTTGTGGATTTTTGGTATTTTTCTTTGGTTTGATTTTGATTTCCTTGCTTTGGATCTTGTTTGCGGTTTGCTGGGAATTAAAAAAAGGAAGTGGCGGCTTGTATTTGGTTTTATAGTTGTGATTGTGGTAGGTGATGTTTGTGGCTGAGAAGGAGAAGGATGTGGCCTTCCTTATGTTCACATACATTTATTTTTATTTATTTTTATTTGATCATTGGCTTTCTAAAAATCACCACGGTTACATACGATACCTAAAAATCACCAAACTGGACATGTAGCTAGAGCTCGACATTACGGTCCCAACGAAACTAGTTTCGTCGAATTCCGACTCCGTATGCTCACACAGCGTATTTTTAACTGTCGAAATACTGACTATTTCTCACTCTAAAAATCCGTACGACCACACAATGACTCTAAAAATCACGAAGCTGGAAATCTAATAACTATTTGATATTGCGGATCCAACAAAACTGGTTTCGTCGAATTCCGACTTCGTTTGCAAAAGTGGCTATTTTAACGTTCTAAATAACCTATTTAAATATATAAACATATTTAAATATAATTAAATTAAATATTTAAAATTAAATATTATCGTATATCTTCACATATGATATCGTACAGCTCCAGAATGTCATATAAGAATTTACAGTTTGATATTTCAGATTTTAGATTATCCCGGTATTCAGTTTATACTGAAAATCTCTTTTATAACATATATAAAGCGTCGCAAATTATAAAGGAATTTTACAGCGACTTTTCTGAAATTTGATTTGGACATAACTCAAAATCTACACGACGAAATCTCGATTTTTCTCTTCCATATGAAAAATATAGTTCAACAGATCCGTACGTTTCTTGTTTCACAGAAATTCGACTTAAAACGGATTCTGTATATTCAGTTGAAGTTCGAATCGCCAAATTGCGAACTGCCACGACGTTTCAAGTTCGTTTTAATTATAATTATAAATTATAAGTTCGAACGTTGTACTTTAAGTTATCGATATCGCCAAATCGATATATAAATCATTAAATAAATTAATTATTCGACAGCTAACAAAACGCGCCATTACAGACTTCCCCCCTTAAAATAATTTCGTCCTCGAAATTGCTAAGTTAGAAAAATGCTACTAACTCTACTAACTAGATTTAAAAATCTTTTTTTTTTGTTTACCTCTAAATTTCAGTTTCGACTGGACCAATTTAATTTTAATTTATTTATTAATTCGTTTCCGACCAACTAAAATTTTCAAAAATTCTGAAAATTTTCTAACACCTTAAATTTTCGAAAAATTTCGCCATAACCTCCTTTGTACGGATCAATACGTCAAACCACAACTCGCCTCTCTAGGCCTCCTCCAATCCAAAAGGAAATCAAAATAGCTAAGCGGCTTGCTAATTCGGCTCATAAAATCCAAACTCGTATATGATATAAACTTGTACCTTTTTGTCGGGCATTTAACTCTATCCCTTTCATCTGCTACCACTTCAACATATACCAATGTTATCCATTCCAATTGATCTCCAATCAGTTCATATCCTCAAATCCAAATCGAATTTCATTCGAACTCTAATATCAAATTCCAAATTATTGACTTATCAATTTGGTTCCATTCTAGATTATCTCTAATCCAATTCAATTTTATTTAACTCGGTTCAAGTTAAATTTCAATTTATTTTTACCATCTCATTTTATTTAACTTCATTAGTTAAATTTTAATTCCAGAACTTAAGTTCCTGTGTCTTATTTCAAATTAATTTGAAACCATATACCAATTCAAAACCTTTGAATGTCTAAAACAACTTATTTTCTCAAAACAATTCAGAAACAAAATCTTTAGTAGTAATCTGTCACTTAGAAATCAGAAATGAACGCTAATGATGTAGCTACACTCATCAGGGTTATTTTCCAGTGATACAAGTGAGTTTAATAGTATATTTCTTTTCAAAATCATTTTAAACCTTTTCATTTTGAAATACATTTCAAATATTTTTCACACTGCTTGAAAACATTTCAAAATCTCCTAGGAACTTAAAATTTCCTTATTTTAAATTCCAAATTCTGATTTAAATTCATATTTAATTCAAACTATTTCATATATTACATTCATATGAATTCTGATTGGTCATTTATAATCATTTCACCCTTTTATAATCTTATTCGATTATAATAACAACCAACACAATCAATATACTATAATAATTTCAAGATATATATTTCTTCTATAAACAAATATATTTTGGGAAAAATTATTTCATTTACCCTCTTTCAAAACATACCATGACGGTTCATCGTATTCGAGTGTTTAGTAACCCTTATCGATACAGTGGATCAAACTGATCGACCAGAATTCATAAGCCACTCAACCAATGAGTCTCCACAATATAAAACCATTTTATATTGAATAACAATTACGCGCTCATATATATACACTCAAACTCAATCTAGGATATTACTAATCCCATCTCTATCGAGTTATGCCACAGAGCCAAGGTAATCACTTAACTTAAGCTCTGATACCAACTGTAACGGCTGGAAATTTTCGACTCCTCGAGAGTCGAAAATTCCGCGATGTTAGTAAAAGAAAGTAGAGGGTGAGGAAGAAAAGATAGAACTAATAGAATAGAAGAAGAAGAAGAACTTACATCATTAGAGTAAACACGAATCTCACAGCGGAACGAATAAAATATAACATAACTTTGAAATACAAATCAGTACTCGTATATACATACCATTTCAAAGTACAACACTTAACAACACAGCGGAATAATAATAGCTATAATCCTGAAGCCTCCTGCTCCAAGCTCTCCAAGTGTATCTGTAAAATCCCGACTACTTGACTGCCCGTACAAATTTAGGCACCCAAGAGTTTAGGGAAAACAAACAAAATAAACTCCGGGTCAGTCATGGGACTGGTGTGAATAAAACTCCAACACTTGGTTAAATAAAGGATATCTTTCTGATATTATAAAAATGTCTAAATACAAATAGATATCAATCTAGCAGAACACTTGCATCTCACGTTCCACATACATAGTATACAAATAAAACCATGAGCGTTTATCGGAGATTGGATTCCTACAGACAAGGTATGGGAGCACCTTCCGATCAGTGTACTCTAGAGGAGATACACTAGGGTTCAACAAGAACATCTTGCAACCCGGCCACACATGACCGTCCACTCATTTAGCTTGAGTGTAACGAATATATTATCACCGATGGTTGGGATCAGCAACCATCCTTCCCGATAAGGGACAACATTGAAATAGATTATAAAGAAGTACAATTGAATATTCTCTAGATGGTGATAATACACCCTGCTTGGGTATGGCCCAACTAGCCATGCTGCCTAGCCCAACTTCTGTTATTTTCCGGTTGTGAGGTTTTGAGGTCACGTTTATCACTTTGACAGATTATTTCTTCAATTACTTTGAATGCCACATCGTCATACCCGCCAAATCATTATCGATTTCTCAAGGCATCACGGGTATAAAAGCTAAGAGAAACGAATTTCTCCGCCACCAACGTAATACGTTTAAAGAGATCAACATATATGATTCGTTAAGAATACTTTGTCAGACACTCGTCCATATACGTTGTCCTGGGACTGAATAAACCGAAGGCACTATTCAGTGAATCCATCTTACCTAGGCTTTACACAATAGCCCTTGCACTTCACTCCGTCTTCAATTATCTTCAGCGTACTTGATTCGCAACGCTTATGCTAATACGGAGTGGTTCTTCGGATAATAATCCAACCGGTCTCTCCATATTTACACCGTAAATATGGTCAAAACTTTGATAGTCTGTGATTCAACTATCAAATGAAAACATGTCGGTGTACAAACAACGATCTTATTTCCAAATGGAAATTCGATCAATCAATCATCATATACATATATATGTTCATATTTCCTTATTTCATATATTTAGAAAATATATGTTATTAATCATTGGAAAACATTTCCATGGCTTATTTACACATCACTATTATTTCGCAACTATCAGTCCCTAACTGTAACTAGTATGAGAACAATTCTGTAAGTATCAATCCGGAAGGTCGAAACCAACATCAGATCGTCACTTAGAAAACCGTTCAACTTACCCTCTCCAGTCAGTTTCTGAATTTGCTTAACTCTATTTCTTAAATTCTTATCATGAAAACATTTCATTTTCTATGTTTAGAAAACATATCTGACTATATTTGGAAAACGTTTCCAAAACTCATTTACGGATTTCCAATGAACGTTGTATAAAACATCGTTTCGCTTAATCCATTTATCGCTTATTCCTTAACTTTATTCCTAATCAACCTTTTAGATCGAACCACAACTATTCCTTTGTCAATTCTGAAGTCAATCAAGTTGGGGTATAATTACCTCGCAGACCTTAATTGAACAACGTCCTTTACAGTGAAATAGATGAAGCTCATCACTCACTTTTTACAATCATCTGTTTACGCAAATTCTCGGATTCAGGTTACGAATCCACTTCTTATATGACAACGTTTGATTATAACTATAACGTTATAATTCCTACCCCTAAAATATCTAACCTAAATTATAAATTTATTTCCCAACTCGAATAATTTAACAGACACCTAATTTCTAAATCAATAGCTCAATCATGATTTAAACCCTGGAAAGTAAATAGTACTTTCCCAAATTCGCTATAATCGAATTCGATGTATAACTCTCTTTCGAGAAATCTCTATTCGATTAACTCTCCCTTTTTAATAACTTATATTCGATAAACTCTATTTCGATTAACTCCTATCGAATAACTAATATTCGAATAACTCTTCTTGGTTGGCTCTATTTCATTAACTCTTATCGAATAACAAATCTTCGATTTTCTTAAATGTGTCAATTCTTATCGAATAACTAACATCCGATTAACTTAAATGGATTTACTCTTATCGAATAACTTTTTCGATTAACTTAACTTGATTTTCTTAACTCGATTAATCTTAACTTGATTACTTAACTCGATAACTTAACTTAACCCAAATCGATTAACTCAACTCTAATCGATTAACTAAATTTGATTTACTCCTTCGAATAACTAATTCGAATAACTTAATTGATTAACTCCTTTGAATAACTAGTTCGATTTACTCTTCTCGAATAACTAAATTAGATTAACTCAAATTGAATAACCAATATTCAATTAACTCTTACGTGTTTAACTCTATTCGAATAACTCTAATGTGTTTAACTCTATTCAAATATCTAATTCGAATAACTCATTTCAAATTACTAAATTCGATTAACTCCGTTTTATAATGTTTATTCATTTCAAAAGATTTCCTTTTTACAACGTTTATCCATTTATAAAGATTTACTTTTTACAGCGTTTATCCATTTATAAAGATTTACTTTTAGTAACGGTTCTTCACTTCATAAATGTCCTTTTAATAACGTTTCTCCCCTTCTAAGGATTTCCCTTTAACAGCGTTTATTTGCTTTATCGGTGTTAAAAACAATTTCTACTTCTCTATATAAGTTCAAACTTATATATCCCATTTATCAAACAATAAATAATTTATTTAATTTATAAAACATTATTTATAAATTAAATCTTCTTACTTTATCTGTTAAAAATAGATTTCCTATTTAATATCTCCTTAAAATCCATATCGTGTTATACTTGTGTGCGAAGCACGTGTTTAAATCTATCCTTGTATAATTCTATTTATTTTCCGAACAAGTGTTCCTTTATTTATTCCCTAAATAAATATTCCTTTATTCCATTTATTTATAATCTAAATAAATGTTCCTTTATTTATTTCCTAAATAAATATTCCTTTATATTCTAATTCATTTATTTTCTAAATAAATGTTTCTATTTTATTTCATTTATTTTCTAAATAAATGTTTCCTTTTTCATTTATTTATTTTCTAATTAAATAAATGTTTTCCTTTTATAAAATCCTATCGATTTTATAAATAAGATTCATTTTCAATATAAACATTGAAAATCCCCTTATCAACATTTCGGTATGTTATGGTATTCAATCATATCGAATCACGATGTTCAATATCGTCCAAGCACATATAATCACCCACAGATTTTATATCACATCATATAACAATATATGAAAAACAATAAAATTATTGTTGAGGGATCCAGTCGGATTCCACCAACCTGTCTCCCTGCATCCACAGATGTTACACAATATGATTATCATCACTTCCAGTTCAATATAAATTATTCTTATAGCAGAATCAATATATAAATATTTAACGGTTTATATATATAATTACATATATATATATATATATATATAATCTTCACTAACTGACTAGCAGTTCAATCAATCAACCAACACACAACAATCAACAGATGATCAACAGTTCTAAAAATACATTATAAAAATATAACTGTTCAGAGTTGGTGAGTTTTACTCACATTGGACTATCATTGTTAATAACGATAATTGTCGTTCAATTTAGTTCAGACGGACAATTTATTTTGCCATAAATTGTAACAAGCTCGGATTCACTCCCAGTCAGCTCCATGGTGTAGCCACCGTCCATACGATCCTAACGTATCCTGTTTCGTTTGATTCTGACATTGTAAGTAATAGTTATGGTATCTCGAAGTTAATACACATTTTATATTAAATAAAACTAAAAAGTTTTAAATCTCATTGGGCCTCACCACTATTCTTTGGCCCAAAACCCCAAACGTGAATACCCAACCGAATGAACAGTACCCCAACCCTTCTTCCCCAAATGTATTTGCCGTGAGCTCCTCCTGTGCAACACCAACAAAATGGCCGAGCTTCTTCCATCCATACTCCTTAGTCTCATCACGATAAAATCAATAAAAACCACCAATATTCTCCTCATCATCTCCACTTCCTACCCATACCCGCATAGTGGTGTTCGAACCCAGGAAGCTGCTCGCGTCGAGCAGGTGCTCGTCCCCTGTACCGATGTCGGTACCCCCACAGTTCCACCGAAGACCACAAAAAAAACCCACAACCCAAACTACTTCCTACCACAACTCCGAATCCACCATCGAATTCACCAATCCCTCAACCAATTCGAAGAAATTGGAAGCCCTAGCTTCACTGTCTCGAGATGGAGCTGCAGAAACTCGCGTCGCACCTTATATAAAGTGTATGGAGTTGTAGAAGACTACATCAGGGATCGAAATACAGTGGTTGTGGATTTTTAGTATTTTTCTTTGGTTTGATTTTGATTTCCTTGCTTTGGATCTAGTTTGCGGTTTGCTGGGAATTAAAAAAAAGGAAGTGGCGGCTTGTATTTGGTTTTATAGTTGTGATTGTGGTAGGTGATGTTTGTGGCTGAGAAGGAGAAGGATGTGGCCTTCCTTATGTTCACATACATTTATTTTTATTTATTTTTATTTGATCATTGGCTTTCTAAAAATCACCACGGTTACATACGATACCTAAAAATCACCAAACTGGACATGTAGCTAGAGCTCGACATTACGGTCCCAACGAAACTGTTTTCGTCGAATTCCGACTCCGTATGCTCACACAGCGTATTTTTAACTGTCGAAATACTGACTGTTTCTCACTCTAAAAATCCGTACGACCACACAGTGACTCTAAAAATCACGAAACTGGAAATCTAACAACTATTTGATATTGCGGATCCAACAAAACTGGTTTCGTTGAATTCCGACTTCGTTTGCAAAAGTGGCTATTTTTAACGTTTTAAATAACCTATTTAAATATATAAACATATTTAAATATAATTAAATTAAATATTCAAAATTAAATATTATCGTATATCTTCACATACGATATCGTACAGCTCCAGAATGTCATATCAGAATTTACAGTTTGATATTTCAGATTTTAGATTATCCCGGTATTCAGTTTATACTGAAAATCTCTTTTATAACATGTATAAAGCGTCGCAAATTATAAAGGAATTCTACAGCGACTTTTCTGAAATTTGATTTGGACATAACTCAAAATCTACACGACGAAATCTCGATTTTTCTCTTCCATATGAAAAATATAGTTCAAAAGATCCGTACGTTTCTTGTTTCACAGAAATTCGACTTAAAACGGATTCTGTATATTCAATTGAAGTTCGAATCGCCAAATTGCGAACTGCCACGACGTTTTAAGTTCGTTTTAATTATAATTATAAATTATAAGTTCGAACGTTGTACTTTAAGTTATCGATATCGCAAAATCGATATATAAATCATTAAATAAATTAATTATTCGACAGCTAACAAAACGCGCCATTACAATTTGCCGGTCGGTTCCGGGCAGTCTTATGCTACAAAAGGGTCCAACCTTGTGTCTTAGTCGATTAATTACACCTAATTAATCACCCCCATATTTCGAATTAATTTTCCCTAATTAATTCCAATTTTAACGATGTACATAATTGACTCAATTATGTCCATCCACATTATGGTATGCATAATCATACCAACTTCACACCATTTCATTAACATGTATATTAACCCCATCGTTCCCCACGTAATTCGCTAACATGACATAAAAGTGAAGATTCATCACAAATACAATGGGTTCAACTTGCATAACATTAGCATCAACATGGGTTTAAAGGTGTCAACATGCATAAAGCATCAACCCAACTAGCATAAATAATCAACCCAAACTTGCATGAATCACATATTTCATAAGGAGGTTAACTTGCATAAGTTATTTATGTCATACAAAGGGGTAAACTTGCATATGTATGTATGACATACAAAGGGGTTAACTTGCATATGTATGCATATCATACTAAGGTGTAAACTTGTACATGTTACTTGCATATCATCAAACACCAAACTTGCATAACATGTCATATATGAACATGCATATAATCAAACACCAAACTTGCACAACATGTCATATATGAACTTGCATATAATCATACACCAGACTTGCATAACATATCATATATGAACTTGCATATAATCATACACCAAACTTGCATAATCATGGTGTCATAATGGATCAATGTTTATCATAGCAACTAGCATCATGAACACATAGCCTAACACTTGCATAACTTGCATAACATCATGATCATATAGCATATAGCTTGCATAACTTGTATAACATCATGAACATGTAGCATATGACTTGCATAACTTGCATAACATCATGAACATGTAGCATATGACTTGCATAACTTGCATAATATCATGAACACATAACACATAACTTGCATGACATCACAAACACATAGCATATGATAACATAATCTTGCATTGATCCACATTCATAGCCATAACCTCATTATATCCTATCATAATCATTTCAACAATTGGTCATTAAGTCTATAGAAAACTCACAACTTGTTGATTAGCACTCCTAAGAAGAAGATTAAGTTGCTAGAGTTAATTAGAGGTTGATTTGAGAAGCTATCTTCCTCTTTAATTTGATGGAGGCTCCTTCAAGTTGCATTTTGACGGCATAACGGTGTTGAATCTATTTTTAGTATGAATTAGGGTAGTCTTAGGGTGTATTTATAGATTAGTTAGGTGTTTTAGGCCATTAGATTAACCCTAAATCAGATTAGAGTCGTCAGATCTCGTCCTAGCCACCAAAACACAGCCCAAAAGCCAAACTGGTACACCCAGGTCACCTGGGCTTGACCTGGGAGGTCGACCCCCAGGTCGACACTAGGGTCGACACCCTAGTCGACCTGGTGGGCAGGTCGACACCCCTGTCGACCCCCAGGTCGACTCCCTGGGTCTGGCGGGAATTTTCCCGCCACTTCTGAATTTTGAAATTTTGATATTTAAAATCTGTTTTAAATTTTCTGAAACTTCTTCGGGCCTTAACTGGGTCATACAGACTCCGATTTTCTAAAACTCGAACTCTATTTCGTGTATTTTTCCGAGACGAACGCAATGGCATAGCCCGTTTCCCCTGATTCAGATTTTTAAATTTAATTCTGCCCTGTTTTATATTATAGTAAGTTATTCAACATACGGGGTGTTACAGTAAACATGTTATGACTATGATTTGGATATACACCTATGATTAAATCATCTTGGATTTATCATATTTTGTGAATCTAAAATATTCTATGGCTTGGATCTCAATATTTATCATATTAGATCTATTGTAAATTTTGAATCTATGACATCCTTGGATCTTAACTTGTACTATGCTAGATCTACTTCTATAGATCTAATTCACTTGTGATGCCATATTTGGGATCTTAACTTGTACTATGCTAGATCTACTTCTATAGATCTAATTCACTTGTGACGTCATATTTGGGATCTTAACTTGTACAATGTTAGATCTATTTTCTTTTGATCTAATCCTTTTGTGGCTAATTCATCATGTCACATATGCGAATCTTACCTTTTCTCTAAGTTTGGGGTTAATTTGGTATTATCATTTTCTGGACATTTAAACCTTTATTTAGATCTAGATCATCGTATTGTGATTAATTGAGATCTTTTATTATTGGACATATGAATTCTTATTTGGATTTGTTCATCCTAAGTACATTGGATCTAGTTTTATCATTACCCTTTTTACTAGATCTGTTTTTATGTCCACCTTATTATGCCTACCACTTGTCTATGCCAGTATATATGCTTATGTCACTTTTAGAATGATCACTATTGTCATTTTTTCCATCACCTTTCCCTTTTATTATTCATGACTAGGCTATTTTCTAGACTAGATGCCGCCAAATATATGCGAATACGTTAGTTAGGGAACGAGGGAAAAAATGTTAGAATTGGCATAATTTAAATAATGTTTATATGAATTGGACATACAATTCAAAAGGGGGAATTGGGGACATAATCACCTATAAAGACATAGGTAAGAATTGGATAAAATGGAATGTTTAATAATTACAATTAGAAATTGTAATTGCACATATGACACGAGGTTAGGTTGCACTAGTGGTGGAAGTCTGCCCGGACCCGACCGGCATATCCAGCAGCCACTAATGTTGAATCTAATGTGAGAGGTCTAAATGTGCAAATACGAATTGGGCTAAGACACGAGGTTAGGCCCAACTTTGGAATAAGACTGCCCGGACCCGACCGGCATATCCAGCATCCACAAGTTGTAGGCCTAACGTGGGAGCCCTAGCCCATTATAAACCATAAATGGACATGGTAATAAATTGGACTACTTAACCTAATCTAATCTATAGGGATTGTATGAATATGAACTAAAGTTAGGGTTAAGTAAAATTGATTGGACAGTGGATGGGTTAAGCAAATCTGGAAGGGGTGGGTAATATTTACATATAGGCCCACAAACTTAACCCGATAAGGTTATGTAATTAAAGACATCTAGTGATATACATGACCGGTGGGAGTAATAAAGTTATGTAATTAAAGTCACCTTTTAGGGTAAACATAACTAGTGGAAATGATTGGGTATGTAATTAAAGGCACCTAGTGGTATACATAGCCAATGAAACCCTAGTGGGGGATGCAAGACAAAGGGGATGGCTTGTATCATATTGTGTGGGACCCATTTCATCCTGTAACCCAGGGTAGGTATCAAACATGTGCTCTGTACTAGGTCGGAGAAGGGGCACATTTACTGGACTAATTGTAAGAGATCCAAACATGGAGGACGGTGTGGGTGGTGCAAACCGACCGGGCCATGTGCATACATGAGCCGGGCAGAGGGGGATAAGATGACTGTGACACCTGTGGATATGGGGCTATGCATATCAGCGAGGGGTTGCCACTTTAGGACGTGATACATCCTGCGGTGGAGCAGGCACAGAGTATCTACGTGGGTTAGGGAGCCGATCTATTAGTGCAGTAGTTAGGATACACTTGGACGTATGCCTAAGTCTACCACCTTATAGTGGAAGGGATCATCTCTTTCTGGATATACTAGTAATACTGCAGAGTAATCGTTAGAAGCATATATACCTTATCCTGTCTACCTTGTCACACCTGTCTATTATGTAGTAATCTCTCCTATCCACTTTATATGCCTATCATGCTACTTTTATTTATTTACTTGCTAAAAGTAACTAGACTCGCCAGGTTTTATGTCCGACCCTTTTTGTTTCTCCTTCTTTCTTTTGTTTCCCCTCCCTACCTCCCCATGTTCTCAGGGAGGAAACACTCAGGCTTAACCGTAATTCTTCTTACTTCTACTAAAGCTGCTGATATGTATGGCTCAAGCTCCTATCCTTGTTGCTATTGCTATATTCTGTTTTTAAGGAATTTTATTTCTTATATGTACTCTGATATTTTTGAAGTACAAAACAGTGGCTTTTATGATGTAATGGGCTTTTATATTTCAGACATGTAATGTTTTTTTTTGGACCATGGCATCTTATGATAAATAAAGTTTTTATTTCAATGTTATTATATATGTCTGTCTTGTAATATTTCCGTTCTGTTTACTATAATGCTTCACGAAACTTAATGCATTCCCTTTGTCAGTGACATTAACGGACGTGAGTTGTCACAATTAATGGCTTTTCCAATCCAATAACGACGATTTCGGGAATCAGTGATATTTCAATCATTTTCCAAAGACGTCTCGACTTCGACCAAATTGCTTTGTGTTTTCCGACGACGTTGTCAAGACTCGAGCATGTCACTAACCATAATCTTGATGTGTCACTGCTTTTTCCAAAAGCATGTCAATAATAAATTAGCGATCCTACTCTTCTTGATTGAAATAAAATGGGCATTCTTCGTTAATCGGTCCAACATTATCCAAATGGATTCATTCCCCTTCTTACGCCTAGGCAGCCCATCAATAAAATCCATAGAAATGTATTCACATTTCCAAATGGGAATCTCTAAGGGTAACAAAAGTCCTCCAGGCTTCCCTTGTTGTGCCTTCACCATTTGACAAATTAAGCATCTAGAAACAAACTCTTCCACATCTCTTTTCATTCCTTCCCAATAAAAGCTTCTCTTCATGTCTCTAAACATTTTGTCACCTCTAGGTTGTATGGTCATTCTTGACCTATGACATTCCTCAAGAATTTCCCTCCTAAGATCCATACTCCTAGGGACACAAATCCGACCATCTCTCCCCAAGTTACTACTACCACGAACAAAATATATACCAGAATTAGGGAAAAATTCTCCCGTAGAAACTTTTTTCTTTAATACCCTTAACTCACCATCAAGGCCTTTCCACCCTTGATTCTTTTCATCAAAACTGGTCTTATCTCTATAGCTTCAAGAAATCCTTGAGCTGCCTAATACCGTGGTTGAAAATTGAAATTAGAGAGACTCTAACTGTCTCCATTCGGTGGTAGCTCTGATGGTTACATGCTTCTAACTTAAAGCGTTGGCCATGATGTTATCCTTACTAGAGGTATACTGAATAGCGTAATCAAAATATGCAAGATATTCCATCCACCTCTATCGTCAAAGGTTCAGATCTCGCTGAGAAAACAAACACCTAATATACTTATGATTGATGAATAACTCAAACTTCTCTTCGAGAAGAATGTCTCCCTATCTTAAAGGAGAAAACCACTGCTTGTAATTCTAAATCATGGACGACCTACCTCTTCTCGTGGTCCTTAAGTTGTCTATTTGCATATGAAACTACTCTACACTCTTGCATGAGTACCGCTCCTAAACCAGTCCTACATGCATCCGTAAGAACTGTAAATATCTTGGTTCCAGCCGAGATAACAAGGATAGGTGCACTTGTGAGAGATTCCTTCAACCTCTCAAAGGCAATTCCACATTTCTCAGTCCACACAAACTTATGATCCTTTTTTGTCAATTGAGTTAAAGCGGTTGCAATCTTTATGAAGTCCTTGATAAATTTCTGATAGTAGCACGATAACCCAAGGAAATTCCTAAACTCCGTTACATTATGGGGTATCTTCCTCTCTTGGATAGATTGTACCTTAGCGGGGTTTGCTGCAAATTCTTTCCCCAAAACAATATCCTATTGAAACTTGATTTTTTTCTTCCAAAAGTGGCATTTCGCGAATTTAGCTCTAAGTTGGTTCTCCCTCGGAATTCCTAGGATTATTCTCAAGTGAGTTTCATGTTCCTTATGGTCCTTGGAAAAGATAAGAATATCATATACAAATACTACCATAATCTTATTGAGTATGTCTCTAAATACCTTGCTCATAAGGTGTACAAAGAAAGCAGGGGCATTTGTCAACCTAAAAGGCATAACCTCCCACTCGAACAGTCCATCTGGCATCCTAAAACTGTTTTGGGGTTACTCTAATTAGAAGTCCTTAATTGTTGAAATCCAATAGCCAAATCTAATTGGAAAAGTATTTGGGCTCCTCCCAAATGGTCAAACAAGTGATCAATCCTTGGTAAGAGGTATCTATTCTTCTTAGTCAACTTGTTAAGTTCCCTATAATCAACACATAATCTTAAAGATCCACCAGACTTTGTGGGAAACACTACTAGTGCACCCCATTCAGAGGTACTCTTACAAATAAACCATTTCTATAATAATTTTGAGATTTGCCTACCAACCTCTCTCCTTTCCTTAGGAGCCATGTGTTGTAAAGGAAATGTTATATGCCTCGAATCCTTTTCAATGTCTATCCTGAATGATATTTCTCAGTGGGGCGAGAGTCCTACGAATTCCTCAAAAACATCGGTAAACTCACATACAATCTTGAAGATGTTCCTTCTAAATCGGAAGATAAGGAACATAAAGCTTAATCCTTATTCACTGTCCTACAAGGGATTTCTAAGTTGCGACCTCCACGGCTTCTCAAACAAACCACCCTCCTATCGTAGTTAAAGACGACTCCATACAATGATAGTCAGTCCATTCCCAAAATAAGACCATATCCCTCGAATTCAAGTACATACGGATCACAAAAGAATTTGACATCACCGATGTCAGATACTAGATCTTTACACAAAAATGAAAGTTGCATAGTCCATCTGATAGGGTTAGAAATCTCTATTGGATGGCTAGCAGTGGATAAGGGAAGCTTTATAGAATCAACAATCTTCCTAGCAATGAAGGAGTGGGTGTCTCCCGAATCAAATAGGGTACACAAATAAATTCCTAGGTTAGAAATTATACCTTCCAACGCACGCTATCATTGATCCCTAGGGGGCTAACAATGAATCAACGCTACTTCCAAGGCATAGTTTTGGCCACTATGCACTACTTTTAGTTTGCAAGTGTTCGTCTTCATGACAGTTAAAGCATTTTCCTTTGAATTTTGGCTTTTCTAGATTCATTCTCATTCCTTCGCCTCATGCCCTTTCTTGTGGCATTTAGAACATGTCTTGGCCTCCTTCTTGAATTTGCCTCCCTTCTTCTTCTTAAGTCAGAAATTTTTCTTCTTGTTCTCCCCAACAGTAGAAGTACCTTCTCCATTATCAATCTTGACTTCCTTAACATTCTCTCCTATAATGGCCCAAAAATTCCCGCCTTTAGAATCGACTGTAATCCACATAAGTCCAACCCAAAATGGCAGAAACCCTCGAGACATTAACTTTGGGCATACAACAACATCATAATGAAACAAAAGTCCTTTCACTAACACCATCTCGATGTTAAATCAGAGTACACGAATGTATATCATAGTACATTAATTAAGGCAATACATTGCACATTGGAAATATAAATACATCCAGCTCTCAGCAGAAGACTTATAATGCTCTAGGCACAACTTTAGCTTCAATCCAAAATCGAGCTCAATAAATGTAACACCCCGGATTTTTGAATAATCGAATTAACTAAAATAAAGAATAATTAATCTCAGACGTGAGGATTAAGGGAATGGGGTTGCGCCATTGTGTTCTCGGAATTCTGGTTGAAATAGAGTCCGAATTTGCGGGAAACGCGTACCGGATGAAGGAGTTATAGATGAACGAAAAGTGGTCGAAAAAAAATTTGCACTGGCGCACTTGGGAAGTGCGCCAGTACAAATTTGCACTGGCGCACCTGCCAAGTGCGCTCAGGCCGAGGCAGAGGCCTGTACAGTTTTCTGGTTCAGGCTGACCCATGTTGCTGAGTCCTTTCTGACTACTTGCTGAGTCATTAGGGATGAGGTGTCACCCTATCATGACTGAATGGTTTTGATTAACCCTAAGATCATCCGACGGCTTAAATTAATTCAAAACTCTATAAAAAGACCCATAGATTCAAACCCTAAATCAGAATTAAAATTGAAACTATGGCCGTCATGTTGTCGTCTTGAACCCTAGAGTAGCCGCCACAAATTTAAGAGGAAGAACAACAAATCAAATCAGTCCTATTCAACCCTAACAACGAATCTTCTTCAAAGGAGAGCTAATACAACTCCAGAAATCAGAATTCAGAACTCAAGACCGCTTTTGAGTTGTGAGTTCGATCACTTTAACAAAATAATTGCTAAATCAATTATGATGTGATATACGTTGGATTATAAGTTGTGGTTGTGAATCTAATTCATATGTTTAATCATGTATGTTAGCTTGATTTATATTATATGATGTTATGCAAGTCTTATATATGATGTTATGCAAGTTTCACATATGATGTTATGCAAGTTTTATATATGATGTTATGCAAGTTTCACATATGATGTTATGCAAGTTTTATATATAATGTTATGCAAGTTTCACATATGATGTTATGCAAGTTTTATATGTATGATGTTATGCAAGTTTCATGTATGATGTTATGCAAGTTAATATGATTATGCAAATGCAAGTTAATAGGATCACGCAAGTTGTATGCGAGTTATATGATGTTATGTAAGTTTGGATCTAAAATATATGCCAGTAGTTCATGATGTTAACTTGTGTCAATGAATCCCTTTTTATAATCCAATCACCTAGGTTTATAACATCAGTATTTATGCGAATATGGATGTGGAACATATGCTAGTTCGTATAAGTATTATGTTCATATGCAAGTTTAAGTGATAATTGGATTCACATATATACAAGTTCACACCTTTAAAGTTTAGATCCATATTCAAGTTGACATTTTTATGTTGAAACTATGACATGCATAGTTATGCAAGTTTACACCTTTATGTGGATCCATAGTTTACTCAGGTTAACACCTTTTATTGGATCCATAGTTATGCAAGATGACACCTTTATGTTTAGGTTGACGACATACATAGTTTATGTAAGTTTGTAATAATTACCTAGGCTAGTTGGGTGTAAAACTATGTCATACAAGCAAGTTCACACCTTTTAGATCTATGATTTTTGGATCCTTGATGATACAAAGACTATGCAAGTATGTTGTAATTCTTAATTGCAAGTTATATGCAAATTAGATCTATTATTGTGTGTATGTGACTCTGTGACGTTTATTTCCTTTTTTAAGTATTAGACTATTTTCTAGTCTAATATGTATATGACGTGTTAAGCGAACGAATGACGGGGGCACGATGGGGAAAGTAGTGGATACACCCATATTGTGAATTTGGCATGTAATGGCCTAAAAAGGCATGTAATTAATTTTAAAGGAATAAAATACAATTGTGGTGAAAATTGGTATGATTTTACATACCATAAATGGATGGACATAATTGAGTCAATTATGGACATCGTTAAATTTGGAATTGATTGATAATTTGAATAGGGAAAGTGATTCAAATTGGGGAATGATTAATTAGGAGTAATTAATCGTCTAAGACACGAGGTTAGGCTCTTTTGTGGTGTATGACTGCTCGGACCCGCCCGGTAAATCCAGCTGCCACAAATGCCAGTCTAATGTGAGAGGTCTTAGGCATAAATTAAATATGTAAAAATTGTAAAGACACGAGGTTAGGCTCTTTTGTGGTGTATGACTGCCCGGACCCGCCCGGCAAATCCAGCTGCCACAAATGCTAGTCTAATGTGAGAGGTCTTTATGAGGTTACGGTCTTAATGAATTAAGAAACACTTAACCAGATAAACATGTAGTGGGACATGAGGGGGTTAAGTGGGTGCCTTGGGTGGCATGTGGAATCTAGTGGGTGCCTTGGGTGGCATGAGGAAATACGATTAGTAACACTTAACCAAGGTAAAACATGTAAGTGGGACATAGGGGTTAAGTGGGTGCCTTGGGTGGCATTTGGAATTACTAATAGAAACCCTTAACCAAAATTAAAACATGTAAGTGGACATGAAGGGGGTTAAGTGGGATGTACTAGAGGGGACCAAGCCTAGGTGGAAAGCTTATGTCAAGCATGAGGTGGGCCTTTTCAGTCCAGTAGCCCATTAAGTATCTTTGTGAGCTCGACCCAAGTCGAGGACCGGACACGCCTACTAGGTCTGATTGTTAGAGGCCAAATCGGGTTAGCGGTGGCAACACAAGTCCAACGGGGTCACGTGCGTGCGTGGGTCCGGGCTGGTAGGTAAGACGTTGTTGCATCGTATAGGTATAAGTCGTGCATCATTGGTGGTATCGGGTTTCCACTTTGGGGAGTGATACAACCCACTGTGGGGCCAGCACGGGTATTTATGAGTTAGGGAGCTGATCGAATGGGGCAGGGTAGTGGGTACACCTAGTGGAGATAGGAGCAGACGGCACCTATGTAGTCAGCTAGGGGTAAACGAAGCTACCACTATTATTAATAATTATTAAGGGGGTACACCTAGTGGAGATAGGAGCAGGCGACACCTATGACGTCAACTAGGAGTACGTGGAATTACCATTATAACTTATTAAAGGGGTACATCTAGTAGGGATAGGTACACGCTGGGTACCTATGATAGCAACTAGAGATATACAGTCAAACATGGAGGATAGTGGGAACATCTAGTAGTACACGAATCTATCATCAAGAGGGACCGAATTTCTAGAGTGACTAGTAGGGGTGCAGTTAGTGTTAGTACAGTATAGTATGGTACAGTACGGTAGAGTATAGTAATTATCCTATATTGATTAGGAATCGCCATTAACATTATCTCTGTTTCTCTTGATTGCCTTGCCATACCCATGGGGTTCACACAGTCATTACCTTATTCTCCAGCTTATATCTTATCATATTGCTTTAATAATTATGTTGTTAGAGTTATCGCACTCGCCAGACTTTATATCTGACCCCCTTTGTTTCCACCTCTTTTCTTCCTTTCCCCCCAGGTTCTAAAGGTGGGACTAGTACTAGTGGAGCTTGATTGGGATCTCTTTGGAAGCACTTGGATTTGGATTGCCGAAGTAAAGTTCAGCCTATCATTTTCTTTATGGCTATTTGTAACAGTGGGATTATGTACTTTGTTTTATCAAGATGGATATTATGTACTTGACTTTGGTTTATGATTTTTGATGATGTAACCAAACATATTTAGCTTTTGCTGCAATAAATAAAGTTTTAAATTTTCAAGTACTGCTTTATATCTGTCTTGTTGTGATTTTCTGTTCTATATTTACTTAAAATGCTCCATGGAAGTAAATGCATTCCCTTTGTGAGTGACATTAATGGACGTAGGGTGTTACACGTGGTATCAGAGTTGAAGGTTACATGAACAGATAAGATATTTTGAAAAACTATTTTTCAAAAACATTTTTATAGAGAGTACTTTCAAAAATATGTTTATAGAAGAGTATTTTTGAAAGAAAGGTTTATTTTAAGAACATAATCCCCAAGAGCCATAGATCCTTTCTTCGATTCTCCGTTTTGAATCTCTTCCTCTTTCTCTTTCTCTTTTTGAGTTTCTTCCCCCCTCTACGTATAGATGCTTTTTTCTATGATAAATAAGGACTTCCGTACGAAGGACGGAAAACCACTTCAAGGGACTTAGACATTTGTCGGGCTAGAAGTTAGTCCAAGGAAGTGGAGGCCTTGTTGGTACCTTCAAGATAGACGATGGTAGGAAGGTTCAAATAGCTGTTTGGTTAACAAAGGACGAAACCTCATCTTGGTGGGAGGTCACGAATGGAGAATGTAAAGAAGAAGGCTAGTTGTTTTGGAGAAATAGGACACCTTAGGATTGTCCAAAGAGGCAAGGACAAAGTATAGGATCTTCTGGGGGGTAGTTGTATTCCCTCACGGCTGGTATTCCTGATGGGGGTAGGACCATCTAGGTTGAAATTTGGTTTTCTTTATCATCCTGTTTGAACTTTGTTTGATTCTGGTGCTTCATACTCGTTAGTATCTGCTTCGTTAGTTGAAACACTGCACCTAAATACTAGTCTATTTAAGGATCCCATCCTAGTCTCAAATCTTGTTGGTGGTTCGGCTCATCCTTCAATGGTTTGTCGGGATTTGAGAGTGTCTATCTTGGGCATTGGATTTGAATGCAACGCCTTCGTCCTTGGTTTCACGGGCTATAGTTTGATTCTAGGGGTGGATTGGCTAGCCAGGCAGGGTGCCATTCTAGATTGTGAAAGGAGGGTAGTTAGACTATTGATTCGTTATGGAAAGACCCTCATATTTCTTGTGACCCTAGGGGTTCATTGATGCTTAGCTGCCTAGAATCTTCTAACGCATCCAATGATGATTGGGAGTCTGTTTGCGTGGTCCGTGAGTATGGAGACGTCGTTGATAAAGTGCGGGATTTACCCAGAGGCGCGCAATAAGTTTTCGTATGTGCTTAATAGATTAAGCAAAACCAGTTATGTGATCAGCGGTGGTTTTGGAGCAAGACTGGCAAGGACAGCCAGAGTCGGTCAAGTGCTTAATTGGTTGGCTGTCTTACTAGTATCATCTCACGTAGGTCGTCTGAATTCGAAGGAGTTATCCCTTGGGTGTTTGTCTGATATTGGTTTAGGCCTTTGGGGCTTGCACTTGGGGGATGTCGAGTTCAACTAGGATGGTCTGTGTGAGAGATGGATAGTTGTGACGATTTTGCATGGGATAATATCCTGGTTTTCTCTAGAAGCAGAGAAGAGCATGCCCTACATCTTAGGGAAAAGCTTAGGGACCCTACAAGCGCGCCAACTTAAAGCTAAATTCTCCAAAATACCATTCTTGGAGGAAAGAAGTGAGGATTTTAAGGCATGTGGTCTCTAGGGAAGGGTGATATGTTATGGTGGATGGAGTTCTTGGTCCTATGATTTCGAGATAGCATATGCCCCTGACAAGGGTAACGTTCTGGCGGATGTCTTGAGTAGGAAAAAATTGACATTGAGTCCTTTGTTTGTTGAGCGGCGTAGCTTAGAGTTTATCTCTACCTTTGACTTTAGACCATCCATTGATTTTGTACCCAGTTTGCTAGCATCCTTAGAGGTCAGACATACGCTTTTGGGACGGATTGGCGAGGCACAGCGAGATGACCCACAGTTGGTTGAGTTAATAGAAAGCTCAAAAGAGGGGAGTCATCGAGCCATCTCCGTAGGTATACCCTAGATGATAAGGGTTGGTTGCGTAGGGACGGTAGACTTTGTGTACCACAGGATGAGAACTTGAGGAAGACCATTCTTGATGAAGCCCATCTTTCGAAGATGACCATCCATCCCGGCGGGGGCAAGATGTACATGGTCATGAGACGAGTTTACTTTTGGGTCGGTGTGAAGAAGGACGTGGCAGAGTTTGTTGCTAGATGCTTAATGTGCCAACAAGTAAAAGCAGAGCAAAAGAAGCCCGGTGGATTGCTTCACCCATTGGAGGTCCCACAATGGAAGTGGGAAAGTGTTTCGATGGACTTTGTTGATGGATTACCAAGATCGAGGAAGGGTAATACGGGGATTTGGTTCGTGGTAGACAGACTTACTAAGAGCGCCCATTTCATTCCCGTAAAAAGTAAGAGGACTGCTCCATGGTTAGCCTCCGTATACATTCGAGAGATAGTTCGATTGCACGGTGTTCCTTCTAGCATAGTGAGCGACCGCGATCCTATTTTCACTAGCGAATTTTGGAAGAGCTTGCAAGAGGCAGTAGGGACTCAGTTATGTTTGAGCACCGCATATCATCCTCAGACGGACGACCAGACCAAGAGGGTGAATCGTATTCTAGAGGACCTATTGAGGTTATGTGTCTTAGACTTTGGAGGTACATGGGAGGAACATCTTCCGTTGGTAGAGTTCACATATAGCTTTCAGTCTAGTATTGGCATGGAACCATTCGAGGCTCTTTATGGACGGCCGTGTCGTTCGCCTACAGGTTGGTGGGAGTCCACAGATAAGATCTTACTTGGGCCCGATATGATTAGACAGACTTCAGAAAAGATCGATTTGATTCGAAGGAGGATGAAGACGGCGCAAGATAGGCAGAAATCTTATGCGGATAAGAGGAGGACAGATCTTGAGTTTGATATTAGGGACATGGTCTTTGTCAAGGTGTCTCCATTACGCAACATCGTTCGCTTTGGGTCCGTTGGGAAGTTAGCACCAAGGTTCGTAGGGCCGTTTCCTATTAAAGAAAGGATTGGGCAGATGGCGTATAGAGTGGAGTTGCCCGAGATACTTAGTGGTGTACACGACGTATTCCATGTATCACATTTGAGGAAATGCTTGCACAAGACCGCGGAAGTGGTAGAGCCGAGCTTGCTTAGAGAGGTGGAGATCGAGCGTGATGCGACGATTCGACGAGCTCCTACGCGCATTCTTGGGTCGGAGATTAGGAAGTTGAGGAATCGAGAGGTCAAGCTAGTCAAAGTGCAATGGGGAGATGATAAGAGCAACGCTACTTGGGAGACGGAAGAGAAGATGCGTTCGTTGTACCCTTTTCTTTTCGAGGGTATGTCTTTTAAATTTCTCCTTTATCGCTTACCTTGTACTTATCTTATCTTTAGTATGTCCTCTCGCTAGTATCTTTGACCTTTAGATAGGATAGTCCTATGGTTGAAACATGTGTTTGAGACATGTTATGTATGATGGATGCATGTGGATGTAAGTGTTTGCTAGTGGTTGCTCGTGGATGCATATATACACACTTTAGGCACTAGATCGGCTCAGTCACTTCATATCGCATATTGCATATAAATGTGTGTACATATTTAAGTAATGGATGTATAATGATTGTACCATCGTATGGATGTTGCATCTTGGTGAATGGTTGTGCACACATGTAGAAATGATATGTATCGATAAGGTTCTTTCGCATACATAATGAACGCATGGCACTATCATGGTTTGCATTAAGGAGGTCAACTGAATCAGTAGACCGCCTGATTTTGCATTAGATAAGGAACATATACACACACTTCTTGCATATGTTCATACAGCATTAGAAATTTATTAAGGACAATGGATGGCCGTGTTTGATGGTTGAGTAGATGGCTGTATGGATGGTAGGATATGCAATCTCCTTTACTTGGAGATTTCGGGGGCGAAATCCTTTAAGGAAGGGAGAATGTAACACCCCGGATTTTTGAATAATCGAATTAACTAAAATAAAGAATAATTAATCTCAGACGCGAGCATTAAGGGAATGGGGTTTAGCCATTGTGTTCGTCTCGGAATTCTGGTTGAAATAGAGTCCGAATTTGCGGGAAACGGGTACCGGATGAAGGAGTTATAGACGATTGAAGATTGGTTGAAAAAAAAATTTGCACTGGCGCACTTTTGAAGTGCGCCAGTACAAATTTGCACTGGCGCACCTGCCAAGTGCGCCCAGGCCGAGGCAGGGGCCTGCACAGCATTCTGGTTCAGGCTGACCCATGTTGCTAAGTCCTTTCTGACTCCTTGCTGAGTCATTAGGGCTGAGGTGTCACCCTATCATGACTGAATGGTTTTGATTAACCCTAAGATCATCCGATGGATTAAATTAATTCAAAACTCTATAAAAAGACCCATAGATTCAAACCCTAAATCAGAATTAAAATTGAAACTATGGCCGTCATGCTGTTGTCTTGAACCCTAGAGTAGCCGCCACAAATTTAAGAGGAAGAACAGCAAATCAAATCAAATCAGTCCTATTCAACCCTAACAACGAATCTTCTTCAAAGGAGAGTTAATACAACTCCAGAAATCAGAATTTAGAACTCAAGACCGCTTTTGAGTTGTGAGTTTGATCACTTCAACAAAATAATTGCTAAATCAATTATGATGTGATATATGTTGGATTATAAGTTGTGGTTGTGAATCTAATTCATATGTTTAATCATGTATGTTAGCTTGATTCATATTATATGATGTTATGCAAGTCTTATATATGATGTTATGCAAGTTTCACATATGATGTTATGCAAGTTTTATATATGATGTTACGCAAGTTTCACATATGATGTTATGCAAGTTTTATATATGATGTTATGCAAGTTTCACATATGATGTTATGCAAGTTTTATATATATGATGTTATTCAAGTTTCATGTATGATGTTATGCAAGTTGTACATATGATGTTATGCAAGTTAATAGGATCACGCAAGTTGCATGCGAGTTATATGATGTTATGTAAGTTTGGATCTAAAATATATGCCAGTAGTTCATGATGTTAACTTGTGTCAATGAATCCCTTTTTATAATCCAATCACCTAGGTTTATAACATCAGTTTTTATGCGAATATGGATGTGGAACATATGCTAGTTCGTATAAGTATTATGTTCATATGCAAGTTTAAGTGATAATTGGATTCACATATATACAAGTTCACACCTTTAAAGTTTAGATCCATATTCAAGTTGACATTTTTATGTTGAAACTATGACATGCATAGTTATGCAAGTTTACACCTTTATGTGGATTTATAGTTTACTCTGGTTAACACCCTTTATTGGATCCATAGTTATGCAAGATGACACCTTTATGTTTAGGTTGACGACATACATAGTTTATGTAAGTTTGTGATAATTACCTAGGCTAGTTGGGTGTAAAACTATGTTCATACATGCAAGTTCACACCTTTTAGATCTATGATTTTTGGATCCTTGATGATACAAAGACTATGCAAGTATGTTGTAATTCTTAATTGCAACTTATATGCAAATTAGATCTATTATTGTTTGTATGTGACTCTGTGACGTTTATTCCCTTTTTTTTAAGTATTAGACTATTTGCTAGTCTAATATGTATGTGACGTGTTAAGCGAACGAATGACGGGGGTACGATGGGGATAGTAGTGGATACACACATATTGTGAATTTGGCATATAATGGCATAAAAAGGCATGTAATTAATTTTAAAGGAATAAAATATAATTGTGGTGAAAATTGGTATGATTTTACATACCATAAATAGATGGACATAATTGAGTCAATTATGGACATCGTTAAATTTGGAATTGATTGATAATTTTAATAGGGAAAGTAATTCAAATTGGGGAATGATTAATTAGGAGTAATTAATCGTCTAAGACACGAGGTTAGGCTCTTTTGTGGTGTAAGACTTCCCGGACCCGCCCGGCAAATGTAGCCGCCACAAATGCCATTCTAATGTGAGAGGTCTTAGGCATAAATTAAATACATAACAGTAGTAAAGACACGAGGTTAGGCTCTTTTGTGGTGTAAGACTGCCCGGACCCGCCCGACAAATCCATCTGCCACAAATGCCAGTATAATGTGAGAGGTCTTTATGAGGTTACGGTCTTAATGAATTAAGAAACACTTAACTAGATAAACATGTAGTGGGACATGAGGGGGTTAAGTGGGTGCCTTGGGTGGCATGTGGAATCTAGTGGGTGCCTTGGGTGGCATGAGGAAATACGATTAGTAAAACTTAACCAAGGTAAAACATGTAAGTGGGACATAGGGTGCCTTGGGTGGCATGTGGAATTACTAATAGAAACCCTTAACCAAATTTAAAACATGTATGTGGACATGAAGGGGGTTAAGTGGGATGTACTAGAGGGGACCAAGCCTAGGTGGAAAGCTTGTGTCAAGCATGGGGGGCCCTTTTTAGTCCAGTAGCCCATTAAGTATCTTTGTGAGCTCGACCCAAGTCGAGGACGGGGCACACCTACTGGGTCTGATTGTCAGAGACCAAATCGGGTTAGCGGTGGCAACACAAGTCCAACGGGGTCACGTGCGTGCGTGGGTCCGGGCTGGTAGGTAAGACGTTGTTGCATCTTGTAGGTATAAGCCGTGCATCATTGGTGGTATCGGGTTGCCACTTTGGGGAGTGATACACCCCACTGTGGGGCCAGCACGGGCATCTACGAGATATGGAGCCGATCGAATGGGGCAGGGTAGTGGTACACCTAGTGGAGATAGGATCAGACGGCACCTATGTAGTCAGCTAGGGGTACACGAAGCTACCACTATTATTAATAATTATTAATGGGGTACACCTAGTGGAGATAGGAGCAGGCGACACCTATGATGTCAGCTAGGAGTACGTGGAATTACCATTATTACTTATTGAAGGGGTACATCTAGTGGGGATAGGTACACGCTGGGTACCTATGATAACAACTAGAGATATACAGTCAAACATGGAGGATAATGGGTACATTTAGTAGTACACGAAGCTATCATCAAGAGGGATCAAATTTCTAGAGTGACTAGTAGGGGTGCAGTTAGTGTTAGTACAGTACAGTATGGTACAGTACGGTAGAGTATAGTAATTATCCTATATTGATTAGGAAGCGCCATTAACGTTATCTCTGTTTCTCTTGATTGCCTTGCCATACCCATGGGGTTCACACAGTCATTACCTTATTCTCCAGCTTATATCTTATCATATTGCTTTAATAATTATGTTGTTAGAGTTATCGCACTCGCCAGACTTTATGTCTGACCCCTTTGTTTCCACCTCTTTTCTTCCTTCCTCCCCCCCAGGTTCTAAGGGTGGGACTAGTACTAGTGGAGCTTGATTGAGATCTCTTTGGGAGCACTTGGATTTGGATTGCCGAAGTAAAGTTCAGCCTATCATTTTCTTTATGGCTATTTGTAACAGTGGGATTATGTACTTTGTTTTATCAAGATGGATATTATGTACTTGACTTTGGTTTATGATTTTTGATGATGTAACCAAACATATTTACCTTCTGCTGCAATAAATAAAGTTTTAAATTTTCAAGTACTGCTTTATTTCTGTCTTGTTGTGATTTTCTGTTCTATATTCACTTAAAATGCTCCATGGAAGTTAATGCATTCCCTTTGTGAGTGACATTAATGGACGTGGGGTGTTACAATAAATCTGTGAAACAAAGACTACCTGGCTGTCGTGTGGAAATATGGGCACCTGAGTTTGCAAGGGAAAAACAAAATACGAGTCAGTCATGGGACTGGTATGAGAACATTAATCAATTATTCTTAACCTATTTAAGTTAGGCATATCACGGGACTACGCTGTATAACATGGAACGGGTTTCCTCCACACGAATGCCAATGCACAAAACTTGAAACAAAAATTGTTTCACATCATATTTAAATTTATAAATCAAATCTAATTAACTATATTTACTTTCAAAACCATAATTTTGAAAATAATCTCTTCGGACTTAAAATCCCCATTTCATTTCAAATCATTGAATTACTAGATATTTCTTTCATATTATATAATATTTAACTTTGGTATTTCAAAACAAATCATATTTGAAAATCTCAAATATCTATAATACAATCATATCTAAACATATGCTACTAGATTGGGAGGTTTCTCCCAACAACAAGGTAACTGGGTCTCAGCATTCTAATCTCGATAGTTCATCTATGTATGTCCCTCTATTCTTAAGATCAGACCATACAGTATGTCCATGTAATAACCCGGAAATCTGGGCCAATTTAAAAAATTTATTTTGGCAATTTTAGCGAATTTTGAATATTTAAAATGAATTATTTTAAATATTAATGACGAAAAAATTATTTTTCATAGAATTCAAACGTATATATTTATATAGCTCGAAGTTAGAATATAAATATTTATTTATAATTATAAAAGGAATTGAAAATGGCACGGTAGTTCGATAATTCAATTTCAAATTTCAAATGAACATACCGGGTGCAAAATAAACCGGATTTTAGTGAAACCAAAAATATTAGAATCTAATTGGGAATACTTTCCAACGAATCCGAAAAATCAAAATTTCATAGCGGGGATAAAAAGTTATGTCCAGTTGAAATTTCAAAATAGTCGCTATGGAATTTCGGCCCTTAAAAATGGCCATTTTGCAAACGACCTCGAATTTCATTGAAACCACTTTTGTTGGATCCGCGACGTCAAATTATTACTAGGTTTCAAATTTCATAATTTTTTGAATCAATATGTGAGCGTGGCAAAGGAAAACGCGTTTGACCAGTTTCAGTTGATTTTAATCGACTGGAAAATGACCATTTTTCAAACGGTCTCAGAATTTGACGAAATTAGTTTTGTTAGGACCGTATCGTCAATACGAAGCTAGAAAATATTTTTCAGGAATTTTTCTGGTTAGTATGTGGCCCCGGTAAATTGAAATGCGCGTTCAAATTCAATATATAGAGTTATATTTTAATTTTGACAAAAACTATTCGAAATGATCGAATTGGCTTACGCAACATATCCCATTGTGTTTGGAATGGGGGTAATTAGCTATGGACGACAGGCGGTGGGCTTGATTTTGAGTTCGAAAATAAAAGTTGCTTTTTGGGGGATTAAAATAAATTAAATTTACAAAAATATATACACTCATATAACCCTCACCCCTCACGTTCTCTTTCTCCCTTTTCCTCCACTTCTGGTCAGTGGTTGAAATCGAAATAAAAAAGAAGAAGAGAGAGAAGCGAATGATGGGGGCGGAAGAAAACCGCGCCACCCACGCTGCCATCGCCTCCACCGCCGGCCACAACGCCGCCTCCCCATCTCCCCCCTTCCCTCCCATCCGACGCCAGCACCGTAGCCCTCTAAACCCCATGCCCTAGCCTCGAACAGTAGACCGCGACCTCCCCTAAACCCGCCACCCTCTTTCAGCGCCCCCACCCGACACCGTGCATCCTCCACCACCTACCGCCTTCAACGCCGGCCCTCCTACACGCCAAACCACCTGTAAGTTTTCTTTTATTTATTTATTTATGGTGGTTTTAAAAGTTCAGATCTATTTATATATAAACAAATTAGATTTTTAAAGTATAAAAAGCTTGGGATTTTATATAATAAAAGTTTGAATTTTTATTTTGAAAGTCTGAATTTGTAATGAATAAAAAAAAGATGTGATTTTTATAAAGTAAAAAGGTGAAATTTTTATTGGAAAAGAACGGATTTTTATATATGAATGAAGCGAAAAGAACATATTTTAATATGAATTCAACTTAGATTTATTTTCAGTTTTTAATGTAAACGAAGTAAGCAAAAAAATATAATTTTTATTATAGTAGAAGGTTAAAAATATAATATTTATAATATAGAAAGGTTAAAAATATAATTTTTATACTAGTGGCATATTAAAAATATGATTTTTATATAATGTAGATAATAAAAATATGATTTTTACTTAGGTAGAGTATAAAAATATGGTTTTTATTAAAGTAGAAATGTAAAAATATAATTTTTATATAGAAAGAAGCGTAGTAAATGTATGAAGTTAAATAAAAATGTGAACTTTATTTTTATAATGAAGGAATGAAAATAAAAATGTGATTTTTATATATGTAGCGAACACGGAAGGTGGAAGTGACAAGAGGCGAGCACGACGAAGATTTCCTACATATGAAGAGTCGTGGCGTTTGGCTTAGCTAGTCGGTGAGAACTTCTCACTTTTAATTTACTTTTCTAGTTAAAATATACTAGGATGCAGACGGTGTTTAGTAGCACCCGACACCCGTCGTCCACAATCCATGCACGGCTTGTATGCTTGTTTGTTTGATTTTGATGTGTAGTTGATTGTGTGATGTGAAACGAAATAAAATATTTTATAGTTAAAAATAGAATTTTTAACGTGTATATGAAATGAAATAAATTAATATAAACAAATCGAACGATTTGTTTATATACACACATTTGACTGATATTGATTGGGACGACAAATTTTACACATCGCCCAACTGCACAAATAAAATATGTGTTTGATTTTTTGAAACCCCACACGAGTATTGGGATGATATATGACATACACTAATCCCAATAATTAGTTGTATGTCGATCGATTGATTGACAGACTGTCATAAGCGTTAAATATTTATATTTGATGCTTATACAGTGTAGAACGCACTCTGGATGATGGTTGATTATTTATCGTCGTTATTTTATACATGTGTTGTAGAAAATCCATATAATTAACATTATATGGTAATTGATTGGGCCTCATTCTAGTTTTGAAATAGAAATATTTGAAACGAAATATTTGGAACAGAATATTTGAAAATAGAAATATATGAAGCCATGTTGATGAGATTGACGCCATTTTGACGTGAACGATATTTATATCGATTTTATTCATTTTTCAATGAATATTGGAATTGATTTGAAATTCGAAATAAATTGAATTGATTTTAAATTCGAAATAAATTGAATTGATTTGAAATTCGAAATAAATTGAATTGATTTGAAATTCGAAACAAATTGAAATGATTTGAAATTCAAATAGAATTGAAATTCAATTTAAATTGAAATAGAATTGAAGTCGTTTTGAATTGAATTTAAAATGGATTGAAATTGAATTGAAATCGATTCGAATAGAAATCGATTTGAAATGAAGTCAAAACGAATTTATATTGAAAAATTCAATTTTGATTTGAATTTGAATATGTAGTTGAAATCATTTCGAAAATGAATTTAAAACGATTTATAAAATACGTTTTAAAAGGAAATCGACGAAGTATATATTATATATATTATATATATAATATAATGGCCTGAATAGAACGCGCCGCGCCGCGGCAGTTCGCGAATTTCGACCATTGGCTTCGAACGGATATTACAAGAGGTTCGACCGTCGGATTCTCCTAAAACTGGAACCGTTGGGTTCGTATCGAAAAGAGATTTCTAACGAACATTAGAAATTTGAAATCTAATAGTTGGATTTGGAATTAGGTCCAAATAAAATTGGGAAAAGGTCGTTGTAAGTGCAGTTCGATGGCTGTTGATGGAAATCGACTGTACGGGCCTTGATAAAATTATTAAAAGTAGTAATAATTTGTGTAAAATCATAAGAAATGATTTGGGAAGAATTGGGATGAAAAACTCCATATTTGAAAGGATAAAAATAGATTTTTATCGAGATGAACTAGTTTTGAACTAGGAATATAATTCTATTTATTTTTAAATAAATAAATTGAATTTGAAAAAGGGTTTTAAAAGTAACCAGAATTTCCAATAATTGAATTGGAATAGATTTGAATCGAAATTGTCTTTGGAATATTTCGATGTTGGATTTCGTGATTATACAGATGTTGTTATGGAAATTTGAAAGATATGTATATATATCGTGATTTCCAATACGATATTTGTTGGTCGTAGAATTTGATATTGAATATAAGCCGATATATTTTCTATTCAGAGCCTCGTATTGAATATCAAATGTGATTTGGGTTTGTCGTGAATGGTGTCTTTATTAACACTGTTCTTGAACCCAGTTGAGAAAAAGATTAAATCTTTTTATTTAGATTTAATGATGTGTACCAATTAAATAATATTTAATTGGAATTGAATTGGTATTGATTTTTAGGTTTATGTGAATAGTGTTTTAAATAACACTTGTTCTTTAACCCGATAATTAATGGAATGTGATTTTGGGTTGTCGTGAACGGTATCTTCAATAATATTGTTCTTAGACCCTAAGGAGTTAAGAAAATCAGAAACTAACTGGAGATTAGTTAAGTTGAATGGTTTCTGGGGTATTGATCTGATGTTGGTTTCGGCCTTCGGGGTTAATACTTAGGGAATTGCTCACTTGCTAATTTACGGTTAGGGACTGATTGAAATGTGATGTGATTTTGGGGTTTATCGTGAACCATATTTTAAATGACACTGATTGCGACGACCGGGAATCTCGCTCGATCCGAATCAGTCGCTAAACCGATCTAGACCATTCGAAACGCCTGATTGTTTTGAGAACACGACAAAATAGAACGTAGACGGAAGAACATTTTATTGTATATTACAACAATACCATCAGATTACAAGAATATATAGAGTATAAATGAATATTACATAGAAATATCAGAGATTTAAATTACATTTAAATACATAGCAGCGGAAAATAATACAATACACAACTAGAAGGGATATACGGATACAAAGCTTTCCGGATATCGTTCCAGCTGTAAACCAGGATCCTATGAATATAAATCTGTAAAACCAAAACTACTAGCTGCCCATGTCAAAATAAGGGCACCCAGAGTTTAGGTTAAAACAAAAAACTCCAGGTCAGTCATGGGACTGGTGTGAGAACTAAAACAGTTAATCTTTATTTAAAGGTTAGGTAAATCGAGGGACCAAGCCGTATAACACGGAACGGGTTTCCTCCCAAGAACACCAGTGCATAAAACAACAGCGCAATGCTAAATAAAGAAAAATGAAGCTATTATAAGACCCAGGTCCTATCACACAATGCAACGCAAGCCGGGGGATAGGGTTTTCCCTTACAATAGCCAAAGCATGCTTGATATGTTTTTAAACAAATCGTTGGGTACTGTTATCAGTGTATAGTGTATAAAACAATCTTCAAATCATAAGTATCAATCATAGGCGGCATGGGTACCATATATCATGTCGCCATACTAGTTCTACAATTAAAACCGCAAATGCCACGTATTTGGAAGTTGGATTCCCATCTATGAACCGAGGCAAAAGATAGTCCTCAACCGATTCGAGACGCTCTAGCTTGCCCCTCAGGAACAGCCGCAACTGCCCCTTGGATCGTCAGGGCCGGTCCACCGATGTGGATTATAATGCCTGAATAATACGTTTCTCCGCCCTTTGGGGCGTAAATGAGCCAACGAATGACTCCATCGGACCCGGATCGTCCGATCAAACCGAGGCGCCTCGCAACAGCAATAACCACACAGCTGAAAATAATATAAATGTTAGGGTTGGTAGGTCACTGACACCACCCTAGCTAGAAAGAAAACGCATGTCCCCCCTGAGGTCGGTCTCCCGTTTTTGGTTCACCACCGGGGTGTGAGGCTCGCGAATTCACGTTACACAAAGCTGTGCCACACAGGCGGTGCTTTGATCATCAACCACAAGACTTTGCTTTTCAACAGAAGCCTTGATCATTTGCATCTTAGCATGCCACACAGGCAATCCACTCTATGCGTTTGATATCCATCAGTATATAACCCCTGAGCTCGTACGTCTTAGAGAAGGGCGTTAAGAAAGAGAATAAATTCTCCGCCGCCAAACAGATATATATTTAATAGAGATCAATCACACAGACTAAAATCCAATGTCAGACACACAGTCCATTTACAAGTCCGTTCTGGGTCTGAACGAAACCGGAAGCACCCAGTACCCCACATATCCATCGATCTCCAAGTACGTCTGGACGATCACCAACTGTTTCCATCTTCTTGGGTGTACAGCCCAATCAAGATCATCAGTAATCACCCAAACAACGAGAAGACCACCGGTCTTCGACCATCGTCTTCATCTTCGACTTATCGTCGTATCAGTTATTCAGAATGGGATAAACCCGGTCTTACCGAATAACTCGCGTATACTTGAAATAAGTGTTACACAAACACAACATACGCCTCATTCCAATTCATCAGTCACTAACCGTAAATTAATCAAGAGAATAATCCCCCAAATATTAACCCCGAAGGCCGAAACCAACATCAGATCAATACCCAGGAAATCACTATGCTTATCCAACCTACAGCTAGTTTCTAAATTTCACATTCTTAGGGAAAGGTTCCCATTAATTTTATCAAAGATAAATTCTTTAATTTATTCTTTAATCTATTTTTGAATATCAATTCAAACTAGTCGGGATTAACGAATTTTACCGAAGTAATCATTTGTTTTAATTTCCCAATCCCAACCTATTCATCCCATAAAGTAAAAGTGGTGATACTTCATATCTAACACCACTGTGTTATCGGTAAATTCAATTACCATTTCACGTTCAAATCTAATTAAAGATTTAACTATCGCCTGGAGCAAAACTGGTGATACTCCATTCTCGATCATTTCAATCTAATTAAAGATTCATTAAAACTCCACTTAGTTTTAATCTGTGACTGGGTTAAAGAATCAGTGTCATTTAAAACACGGTTCACGATAAACCCAAAATCACATCACATTAATTATCGGGTTAAAGAACAAGTGTCATTTAAAACACTGTTCATGATAAACCCAAAAATCAATATCAATTCAATTTCAATTAAATATTATTTAATTGGTACACTTCATTAAATCTAAGTAAAAAGATTTAATCTTTTCTCAACTGGGTTCAAGAACAGTGTTAGTCAAGACACCATTCACGACAAACCCAAATCACATTTGATATTAAATACAAGGCTCTGAATAGAAAATATCCCGGCTTATATTCAATATCAAATTCTATGACCAACAAATATCGTATTGGAAATAACGATATATATATATCTATATCTTTCAAATTTCCATAACAACATGTGTATAATCACGAAATCCAACATCGAAATATTCCGAAGACAATTTCGATTCAAATCCATTCCAATGCAATCATTGGAAATTCTGGTTATTTTCAAAACCATTTCAAATTCAATTTATTTATTTAAAAATAAATAGAATTATAATTCTAGTTCAAAACTAGTTCCTTTCGATAAAAATCTATTTTTATCTTTTCAAATATGGAGCTTTTCATCCCAATTTTTCCCAAATCATTTCTTATGATTTTACATAAGTTATTACTATTTTTAATAATTTTATCAAGGCCCGTACAGTCGATTTCCATCAACGGCCATCGAACTGCACTTACAGCGACCTTTTCCAAATTTGATTTGAATGTAACTCCAAATCCAACCGTTAGATTTCAAATTTTTAATATTCATCAGAAAGCTCTTTTCGATACGAACCCAACGGTTCCGGTTTTAGGAGAATCCGACGGTCGGATCTCCCGCAATATCTATTCGAAGCCAATGGTCGAAATTCGCGAACTGCCGCGGCGCGGCGCATTCTATTCAAGCCATTATATTATATATATAATATATATAATATATACTTCGTCGATTTCCTTTTTAAAACGTATTTTATAAATCGTTTTAAATTCGTTTTCAAACGATTTCAACTCCCTTTTCGAATTCAAATCAAAATCGAATTTTCCAACATAAATTCATTTTCTTTTCATTTCGAATTGATTTAATTCAAATTGATTTCTAATTCAATTTCTGTTCGTTTTCAATTCAATTCAATTTCAATTTCAATTCGAATTCATTTCTATTCAATTTCAATTTGAATTCATTTCTATTCAATTTAAATTTGAATTCATTTCTATTCATTTTCAATTTGAATTCATTTCAATTCAATTTCAGTTTGAATTCATTTCTATTCAAAATATCAGATTTTGAAATCACTTTCGATATTCGTTATAAAATGAATAAAATCGATATAAATATCATTCACGTCAAAATGGCGTCAATCTATCAACACGGCTTCATATATTTCTATTTTCAAATATTCTATTTCAAATATTTTTATTCTCAAATATTTCTATTCAAATATTTCTTTTACAAATATTTCTATTCAGATATTTCTTTTTCAATTTTTTTTTTAAAACTGGAATGAGGCCCAAACAATTACCATATAATGTTAATTATATGGATTTTCTACAACACAGGTATATATCAACGATGACAAATAATCAACCATCATCCAAAGTGCATTCTACACTGTATAAGCATCAAATATAAATATCTAACGCTTATAGCAGTCTGTTAATCAATCGATCGACATACAGCTAATTATTGGGACTAGTGTATGTCATACATCATCCCAATACCCGTGTGGGGTTTCAAACAATCAAACACAGATTTTATTTGCGCAGTTGGGCGATGTGTAAAATTTATCGTCCCAATCAATATCAGTCAAATGTGTGTATATAAACAAATCGGTCGATTTGTTTATAATTATTTATTCACTTTCGCGTTAAAAATTATATTTTTAACGATAATTAATTTATTTCAACCCATCTATATTTATTATCGATTTCACATCAACAACACAAACAAATTTCACAACACATCAATTAAACAAACAAGCCATCCATGGTCTGTGGATGACGGGTGTCGGGTGCTACTAAGCACCGTCTGCATCCTAGTATATATATATAACTAGAAAAAGGAATTTAGAGTGAGAAGTTCTCACCGATAGCTAATCCAATATGCCACGACTCTTCTTTGTAGAAATCTTCGTCGTTCTCTTCTTTCATCACTTTCGTTGACAGTATTCACTACATATATATAAAAATCACATTTTTACTTCGCTATTCAATATATAAAAATCGTATTTTTACCATGCTATTCAATATATAAAAATCGTATTTTTACTATGCTATTCAATATATAAAAATCGTATTTTTACTATGCTATTCAATATATAAAAATCGTATTTTTACTATGCTATTCAATATATAAAAATCGATTCTTTACTTTGTTTTTCCATATATAAAAAATCTATTCTTCACTTTGTTTTTCCATATATAAAAATCTATTCTTCACTTTGTTTTTCCATATATAAAAATCTATTCTTCAATTTGTTTTTCCATATATAAAAATCTATTCTTTTATTTGTTTTTCCATATATAAAAATCTTTTTTTTTTAAATCAAATCTTTTTGTTTTAAAAATCAAAGCTTTATAGTTTATAAAAATCATACTCTTTTATTTTAAACTATTACATAAGAAAAAAAACGATATCTTTATATAGTAATAACTTTATATAAACAAATCATAATAAAGTAAAACAAAATAACTTACATCGTTCGAAGGGGGGGTTCTGCGCTGTGTCGGAAGCGGTTGCAGGGGGCGGCGGGGTCCGCGGTTGGTCGTAGTGGCGCAGTGGGAGGCGGATTTGGGCGTGGAAGCTGATTTGGGGGTTCTCTGGTGAGGTGACAGCGGTTTGTGGTTTTCAGGAGGGGGAGGAGGACCAGAGCGAGGCGGCGTCAGGTGGAGGTGGCCGGCGGAGCGTCGCGGTGGGTGGATGGAGGCGGTAGGGGGTTGCACATGGTTTTTTTTTTTCATTCGTCGATTGAAATGAACGGTGATGGGGGGCCAGAGGAGTTAAAAGGGAGAGAGAGAGAGAGTTAATTTTTAATTAATTTATTTATTTTAATTTCAAAAAGGTACTTTTATTTTCGACCTCGAAACAAGGCCCACCGCCTGTCGTCCATAGCTAATTACCCCCATTCCGAACACAATGGGATATGTATCGTAGGCTGATTCGACTGTTTCGATCAGTTTTCGTTAAATCAACATATAACTCTATATATTAAATTTGAACGCGCATTTAAATTTATCGGGGCCACATACAGCCTCTAAAAATTCCAGAAAAATATTTTCTAGCTTCGTATTGACGATACGGTCCTAACAAAACTAGTTTCATCAAATTTTGAGACCGTTAGAAAAATGGCCATTTTCCAGTCGATTAAAATCAACTGAAACTGGTCAAACGCGTTTTCCTTTGCCACGCTCACATATTGATTCGAAAAATTATGAAATTTGAAACCTAGCAATAATTTGACATCACGGACCCAGCAAAAGTAGTTTTGTCGAAATCCGAGGTCGTTTGCAAAATTTCCATTTTTAAGGGCTGAATTCCATAGCGACTATTCAGAATTTTCAACTGGTCGTATCTTTTGATTCCCGTTATGAAATTTTGATTTTTCAGATTCGTTGGAAAGATATTCTCAATTAGATTCAAATATTTTTGGTTTCACTAAAATCCGGTTTATTTTGAATCCTGTACATTCAATTGAAGTTTGAAATCATATTATCGAACTACCGCGCCATTTTCAATTCCTTTTATAATTATAAATAAATATTTATATTCTATCGTCGATTCAAATGAATTTGTACGTTCGAATTATATTCAAAATAAATTTCTCGTCGATATTATTTAAAATAATTCATTTTAAATAATCAAAATTCGCTAAAATTGCCAAAATAAAAATTTTAATCTGGCCCAAATTTTCGGGTTGTTACACTGATTCTTTAACCCAAGTAAAGATTAAAACTAAATGGAGTTTTAACGAATCTTAAATTAGATTGAAAAATTAAGATCGAGAATCGAATATCACCAGTTTTGCTCCGGGCGATAGTTAAATCTTTAATTAGATTTGAATGTGAAATGGTAATTGAATTTACCTATAACACCGTGGTGTTAGATATGAAGTATTACCAGTTCTGCTTCATAGGATGAATAGGTTGGGATTGGGAAATAAAATAAATGATCACTTCGGTATGGATCGCTAATCCCGACTAGTTTGAATTGATATTCAAAAGGAAGATTAAAGAATAAATTTCATGGAATTTATCTTTGATAAAATTAATGGGAACCTTTCCCTAAGAATGTGAAATTTAGAAACTAACTGTAGGTTAGCTAAGCAGAATGGTTTCCTGGGTATTGATATGATGTTGGTTTCGGCCTTCGGGGTTAATATTTGGGGAATTATTCTCTTGACTGATTTACGGTTAGTGACTGATGAATTGGAATGAGGTGTATGTTGTGTTTGCGTAACACTTGTTTATAATATACGTGAGTTATTCGGAAAGACCGGGTTTATCCCATTCTGAAAAACTGATACGACGATAAGTCGAAGATGAAGACGGTGGTTGAAGACTGGAGGTCTTCACGTCGTTTGGGTGGTTATTGATGATCTTGATTGGTCCGTACACCCAAGAGGAGGGAATCAGTTAGTGGTCGTCCAGACGTACTTGGAGATCGATGGATATGCGGGGTACTAGGTGCCTCCGGTTTCGTTCAGACCCAGAACGAACTTGTAAATGGACTGTGTGTCTGACATTGGATTTTAGTCTGTGTGATTGATTTCTATTAAATATATATCTGTTTGGCGGCGGAGAATTTATTCTCCTGCTTAACGCCCTTCTCTGAGACATACGAGCTCAGGGGTAATATATTGATGGATAACAAACGCACAGAGTGAATTGCATGTGTGGCATGCCTAAGTGGCAAATGATCAAGGCTTCTGTTGAAAAGCAAAGTCTTGTGGTTGATGATTAAAGCACGTCCTGTGTGGCATAGCTTTGTGTAATGTTGATTCGCTAGCCTCACACCCCGGTTGTGAACCAAAAACGGGTGAGGACCTCAGGGAGGGCATGTGTTTCCTTCTAGTTAGAAGTGGCGTCAGTGGTTTTACACGCCCTGACGAGTTTGACTTATATGGTTGTTGCTGTTGCGAGGCGCCTCAGATATATCGGTGACTATGTGAAGCCGATGGAGTCATTCGTTGGCTCATTGACACCCCAAAGGGTGGGTAAATGCAGTGTTCAGGCATTTTAATCCACATCAGTGGACCGGCCCTGACGATCCAAAGGTCACTCGAGCTCTGACCTGAGACATGGACTAGAGCGTCTCGAATCGGTTGAGGACTATCTTTTGCCTCGGTTCACAGATGGAAATCTAATTTCCAATACGTGACGTTTGCGGTTTTATTTGTAGAGCCTAGTATTGGCGACATAGTAGCATGGGATGCTATGCCGCCTATGATTGATACTTATGATTTGAAGTTGTTTTATACACTATACACTTATAATAGTATCAAATGATTTGTTTTAAATGTATCAAGCATTCTTGGCTATTATAAGGTAAAAACCCTATCCCCCGGCTTGCGTTGCATTGTGTGATAGGACCTGGGTCTTATAATAGCTTCATTTTTCTTTATTTAGCATCGCGCTGTTTGTTTTATGCACTGATATTCTTGGGAGGAAACCCGTTCCGTGTTATACGGCGTGGTCCCTTGATTTACCGAACTTTAAAATAAAGAATAATAACTGTTTTAGTTCTCATACCAGTCCCATGACTGACCTGGAGTTTATTGTCTTAACCTAAACTCTGGGTGCCCTTATTTTGACATGGGCAGCTAGTAGTTTTGGTTTTGCAGATTTATATTCACAGGATCCTGATTTACAACTGGAATGCTATTCGGAAAGCTTTGTATCCGTATATCTCCTTCAGTTGTGTATTGTATTATTTTCCGCTGCTATGTAATTTGTTGTAATCTCTGATAACATCTGTTGTATAATATTTGTTTATACTCTGTATATTCTTGTATTCTGATGGTATCGTTGTAATATACAATGAAATGTTCTTCCGTCTGCGTTCTTTTGTTTCTCGTTCTCGAAGAATCTGCTCTTTCCTTACAGTGGAAGTTACGGGTCGCTTCAGCTGGTATCAGAGCTTTGGTTTACAAAGCTCAGAGAACAAGACACATTAGAACCATACGAAAGAATTCATCAGAGATTGGATTAGTAATACCCAACGAGAATGACTCATTAGAGATGGGATCAGTAGTATCCTAGAACGAGTGCAGAGAGTATATTTTTCAAAATAAAATGAAAACAATTTTGTTTTGAAAATTTAATTCAATTATACGTATTTGAATATTTATTTATATTGATTTGGACTATCAGGTATATAAAGATTTTACGTATACGTCTGATCCGCGTGTACTTGAAGTTTTAATATACTGGATAGATATAGAATCACATTCTAGACACCTGGGAATAATTTTGATGATGTGGCCACATCATCAGTATTTATATTTGAGTTTCGAAAGTGTGATGTCTATATATTTTCCATTAGACTTGTGTGAGAACCAAAATTAGATAGGGCTTATTGTTGTGATTTGGCATCAAAAATGTGATTTTTGACTATATATCAAAGTTATGAATTTGAAATGATAATTCACTAATTGATTGCTGGTTGTGTTGGTTAATTATTGTTTGAATAATTAAATGTTGAACCTTTAGCCAAATTGAACCAAATAGGGAATTGTATTAAAGATTAGTCGCATTTGCATACATATACATGTGTATCCATTGAACAGGTCATAGCAAGGAGGCTAGAGAAGAGGAATAAAATTGTTTGCCCGACAAATAGGTACATGTTAATTGTATTTCTTGAGTTTTGGGTGATTTTGTGAGCCGATTGGCTAGTCGCTTGGTTTTTTCTTTTTCTTTTGGATTGAAGAAAGCCGTGGGAGGCTATATGAAATATCCCGAAGTCCCGGTGCAGGGGAGGTTATGGCGAATTTTTTGAAAATTTAGGGTGTTAGCCAAATTTTTGAAAAATTTGAAAAGTTCTTAGAAACTGAAAAGTTGAAGAACTTAAGACGTAATGAAAATAGTGAAAGTCGAGTTGATATATTAAACAACTTTCGGCTTCGTTCCTTTTCGGGGATGAAAAGTTTTAAGTGGGGGAGATTGTAATAACCCGGAAATCTGGGTCGATTTAAATTTTTTATTTTGGCAATTTTAGTGAATTTTGAATATTTAAAATGAATTATTTTGAATATTAATGACGAAAAATTTATTTTGAATAGAATTCGAATGTATATATTTATATAGCTTGACGTTAGAATATAAATACTTATTTATAATTATAAAAGTAATTGAAAATGGCGCGGTAGTTCGATAATTCGATTTCAAAATTCAAATGAACATACCGGGTGCAAAATAAACTGGATTTTAGTGAAACCAAAAATATTAGAATCTAATTGAGAATATCTTTCCAATGAATCCGAAAAATCAAAATTTCATAGCGGGGATAAAAATTTATGTCCAGTTGAAATTTCAGAATAGTCGCTATGGAATTTCGGCCCTTAAAATGGCCATTTTGCAAACGACCTCGGATTTTGACGAAACCACTTTTGTTGGATCCGCGACGACAAATTATTGCTAGGTTTCAAATTTCTAAAATTTTCGAATCAATATGTGAGCGTGGCAAAGGAAAACGCGTTTGACCAGTTTCAGTTGATTTTAATCGACTGGAAAATGGCCATTTTTCAAACGGTCTCAGAATTTGACGAAATTAGTTTTGTTAGGACCGTATCGTCAATACAAGCTAGAAAATATTTTTCAGGAAATTTTCTGGTTAGTATGTGGCCCCGGTAAATTGAAATGCGCGTTCAAATTCAATATATAGAGTTATATTTTAATTTTGACAAAAACTATTCCAAATGATCGAATTGGCTTACGCAACATAACCCATTGTGTTCGGAATGGGGGTAATTAGCTATGGACGACAGGCGGTGGGCTTGATTTCGAGTTCGAAAATAAAAGTTGCTTTTTGGGGGATTAAAATAAATTAAATATATAAAAATATATACACTCATATAACCCTCACCCCTCACGTTCTCTTGCTCCCTTTTCCTCCACTTCTGGTCAACGGTTGAAATCAAAAAAAAAAAAAAGAGAAGGGAACGATGGGGGCGGAAGACAACCGCGCCACCCATGCTGCCATCGCCTCCACCGCCGGCCACAACGCCGCCTCCCCGTCTCCCCCCTTCCCTCCCTTCCGATGCCAGCACCGTAGCCCTCAAAATCCCATGCCCTAGCCTCGAACAGTAGACCGTGACCTCCCCTAAACCAGCCACCCTCTTTCAGCGCCCCCACCCGACACCGTGCATCCTCCACCACCTGCCGCCTTCAATGCCGACCCTCCTCCACCCCCAAACAACCTGTAAGTTTTCTTTTATTTATTTATTTATGGTGGTTTTAAAAGTTCAGATCTATTTATATATATACAAATTAGATTTTTAAAGTATAAAAAGCTTGGGATTTTATATAATAAAAGTTTAAATTTTTATTTTGAAAGTCTGAATTTGTAATGAATAAAAAAAAAGATGTGATTTTTATAAAGTAAAAAGGTGAAATTTTTATTGGAAAAGAACGGATTTTTATATATGAATGAAGCGAAAAGAACAGATTTTAATATGAATTCAACTTAGATTTATTTTCAGTTTTTAATGTAAACGAAGTAAGCAAAAAAAAAAATATAGTAGAAGGTTAAAAATATAATTTTTATAATATAGAAAGATTAAAAATATAATTTTTATACTAGTGGCATATTAAAAATATGATTTTTATATAATGTAGATAATAAAAATATGATTTTTACTTAGGTAGAGTATTAAAAATATGGTTTTTATTAAAGTAGAAATGTAAAAACATGATTTTTATATAAAAAGAAGCGTTGTAAATGTATGAAGTTAAATAAAAATGTGAACTTTATTTTTATCATGAAGGAATGAAAATAAAAATATGATTTTATATATGTAGCGAACACGGACGGTGGAAATGACAAGAGGCGAGCACGACGAAGATTTCCTACATATGAAGAGTCGTGGCGTTTGGCTTAGCTAGTCGGTGAGAACTTCTCACTTTTAATTTAATTTTCTAGTTAAAATATACTAGGATGCAGACGGTGTTTAGTAGCACCTGACACCCGTCGTCCACAGACCATGGACGGCTTTACTTCGGGATTTCATATCAAATCATACTTTACTTCGGGATTTCAAAACAAGTCATATTTGAAAATCTCGAATATCTATAATGCAAGCATATCTAAACTTATGCTACTATATCGGGAGGCTTCTCCCGACAACAAGGCAATTGGGTATCAGCCTTCTAATCTCGATAATCCATTCATGTATTTCCCTCATTCTTAAGAGCAGACCATACGGTATGTCCCTCTATAACCAGAGAGTCCCACACCCATTTGCCTAGGTTTTAAGTCACAGGTTACCCGAATCATAGGTAGCACATCAAATCATTTCTATCCCGAAGTGATAAATTGTTTCACAACAGTAGTCATAGCTACTTTCCAAAACATAGTACTATTTCTTTTTAAATCATTTAAAAATTGGGATCCAAGCCATTGAAACTTTTCTTTATTTATAAAATATCCTTTATAAACCGTTTTTCAACTTTATTATATTTATTTCTAAATATTTTCTACTACCTGAAATCAAACATTTCATTTCATATTCTTTTATGTATCATCTTTCAAAACTATCCATCCATAATTAAAATGAGTTCTAATATAATCGCTAAACCAAAGCGTCACAAATAGCATTGCTTAAACAGCTTATTTTCCCAACAAAGATTTTTAACTTTCCAAACTTAGTATATTTCAAATCATTTATTATGAATTATCATAATTTTTACCTATTTTTATCTATTTTAAAATAGGCCATTTCGGTTTAACGACGTTTCAGGTCATTAAGCTACACTGGTGTTGTTTTATTCATATTTGATTTGAACTTATCTCAAGATCTAACTATTGGATTTCACTATTCTATATAACATTTGAAAGAGATTTTTATTTCAAACCAAAAGTTTTTTATTTCTAGAAGATCCGATGGTCGGATCTCTCGATACGTCAATTTGAAGTTAATTGTTGAAATTCGCGAACTGCTGCTGCGCGACGAGTTCTATTCGGACCAAACTTCGGTTTTAAATAAAATAGAAGTGAATTCCGTTTCAAATAGTGTATTAAATATATATACTACATGTTAACAACCAATGTAACGTCTAATCCACATATCGTGGTATATACCATATAAGAGTTAAACCATTAACACTTATATGGTTTTGTCAATGAACAGATTAACTGCAATATCAAACATCAATCAACATAAGTATTCGACATCAATGGGGTTCCTACCCATATCCAATACCCAACATCAAGTCAATATCTATTTCCATGACCATTTAAGGTTCAATCCCATTTTAATGTCCACAAATTCAATTCTAGGAGTCATATATGCAAGTGACTATATATTTTTCACTTAAAATCCAATCTTTTTCATATATAACATAATTAAACCATAGAATCAACCCATAGTGTTAACCAAACATCAATATATAACTCAATGTAGTTCACAACGATAGTTAATAATTAACTAGCCCTTATTATTGTTTAAAAGCTCTCACCATGTATTTCACTCCTCCTAACTTCAATCGAAGGACATCTTAACTATTCCGGACGATCTCGGTAGCCTTTCGGTGTCACCGGAGATTTCTGAGAATGAATTGGGCAGAGGTTCGATGCTATGGGGTTTTGACTGGCGAATAAATAGATGTATATTTGGTTTTTGGAGCAAACGGGGTGGAGTTTCGAGGTGCTAATGGGTTTGGGTCGAGTGGGGTCTACGTGTGGGCAGGGTGGGAGCTGGTGGGATCCCGAGGGTAATGTATTGGGCTGGTGGTGGCTGGTTTAGGATGGAGGAGGCCTAAGGAGGTGGTTTTTTTGATGGAAAAGGGATTTTAACGGAGTTTTAAGGCTTTAGGAGGTGGTAGGGTCCACGGTGAGGAAAGGGACGGTGAGGTGCTGACATAGCTAGTGGAGGAGGGGCTGGTGGCGCTGGCTATGAGGGAGGCTGGCGGGTGGAGCAAGAAAGGAAAGGGGAGTGAGAGAGCAGATGAAAAAAGAAGGTAAAGTGAGAAATGGTAGTAAATGAGCCTATATATATAGGCAAAATTTGTTCTCATGGATCACCGAGGTGTCATGCATCTAGGATAGGGGAGAAAGCACACATGAAGGCATTAGGAGTTTGACACCTCAAAAGAAACACAAATAATAGATAACTAGTTTAACGTGTGAACGTGTAATTAAGATACATTTACTTTATTACGCGTCATTTACTCGTGTGACCACATACTGATTTCGTTTTCGACAATATTTAGAATGTCGACATATTTTTATGTTACGGTTCCAATAAAATTGATTTTATCGAATTACGTGTCCATTTGCTCAAAAGGTGCCTGTTCGAGCTCAGTTCGAGTTCAAATTATCGATTGGTTTAAATTTAAATTTCGCACGGTTACATGCTAACTGTGTTTGATTCGAAATTTGAAACACTATGATATTTTGACGTTTCAGATTAGATAAAAGTGGTTTTGTCAAATTTCGAGATCGTTTCCAAAATTTCTATTTTCTAATCTATTATAATAGTATTAAAATATAAAATTTTAATATAGTTTACATTTAAATCAATTTTAAAAGTATATTAAACTTATCTTAACTATTTAACAAGTTGTATTTCAAATAGTTAACTCAAAATCTCAAAATTTTACAATTTCGATGAATTGTGTCAATTTTCATTTTTGACCAAAGTTTTTTGATCTGATAAATAGGTAAAACTGATTTAAAATATGTGTGTGTATCCAGAACCATGCGCATTTATTTTAAATTCTCAAAAACTCGTATTTTCAAAATTTTAAATTGGTTCTAAAATTTCAGGTCGTTACATTAGCTGAATATAGGATAGCCGCCTCAATCAGGGCTTCAAACGTAGTTCCCAATGTCACTGGAGAATTCAACCCTTTAACAAACCTAAGAGATTTATCCATTGGAATGTCCACCAACCCTCTACCAAATTTAGATAATTCTGTAAACTTCGCCGCATACTCTTTCAAATCCAACTCCCCTTGCTTCAACTAAATAAACTTCTCTAGTTGCAAACTCTTCTCAACACTAGTTAAGAACTTAGCCTCAAAATGGATCCTAAACTCTGCCCAAGTAAATACTCTGCCTATATTCTCCTATGAAATCAGGTTCTACCGTTCAAGGGTCTCTCCCTTCAAATGCCAAGCCGCCACCCTACGCTTAAGCTAATCATCCCACCAGTATCTTTAAAGATCATTTCGTACTCGGAGAATCACGCAATAGCTACTTCAACGAAGTAATCATTTCCCGAAAATGACTTTCCTCCTATGCTCACAAAATGTTTGAAAAGACGAGGGAAGTTAAGGGACCCTTCAGCGGGCTGAGTTGCTGGTTTTCTGGGGAAGGATTAACAGTAGGGACCTGTTCCACATTCCTAAGATACCGATATAACCATTTTGGCAAGTAACGAGGCCTTGCCGAGTTCTCCTGCTAGGTAGCTTATCAGGCATTTAACCTATCTGAAAAAGGAAAAACGCTTCAGTGGACTTCCTACGATAGTATTAAGGACCAAAAGAAAGAAAGATAAGGTTGCTGTCGTAGTCATGTATTTCCCTGTAATCGAGTAATCTATGCTCTGATACCAAATGTAACAACCCGCCCGGAATGAGCCTAAATTCCGAGGCCTATTGGAACTTCGAGCCACTCTAAATAGATTGTTGGTTATTATAAGGAATTACTAAAACAGATATATAGAGCAATATAAATGAAAATCAGAATCTTATGCGGTGGAAAGGATAAAATATAGTAGCACAAAATAGATGTACCATTATTAAAAATCACAAATTTTAATGTAATAAGTCTCATAGATGATAACAGGTACATCATTCATTATCCCAAGTACATAACAACAATAATAATATGGCTACTGCCACAATAAATAAATCTTTGAGAGGATCCTCCTCCAAGCAATCGTTCGTCATCAATAGTCTCACGTACTGTAACAACCCGAAAATCTGGGCCAGTTTAAAATTTTTATTTTGGCAATTTTAGCGAATTTTGATTATTTAAAATGATTATTTTAAATAATATCGATGAGAAATTTATTTTGAATATAAATCGAACGTATATATTATACAGTTCGTCGTTAGAAAATAAATAATTATTTATAATTATAAAAGGAATTGAAAATGGCGTGGTAGTTCGATAATTCGATTACAAACTTCAATTGAATGTACCGGGTGCAAAATAAACCGGATTTTAGTGAAACCAAAAATAATGGAATCTAATTGATGATGTCTTTCCAACGAATCTGAAAAATCGAAATTTCATAGCGGGGATCAAAAGATATGTCCAGTTGAAAATTCTGAATAGTCGCTATGGAATTCAGGCCCTCAAAAATGTGAATTTTGCAAACGACCTCGGATTTCGACGAAACCACTTTTGTTGGGTCCGTGATGTTAAATTATTGCTAGGTTTCAAATTTCATAATTTTTCGAATCAATATGTGAGCGTGGCAAAGGAAAACGCGTTTGACCAGTTTTAGTTGATTTTAATCGACTGGAAATTGGCCATTTTTCAAACGGTCTCAGAATTTGACGAAACTAGTTTTGTTAGGACCGTATCGTTAATACGAAGCTAGAAAATATTTTTCTGGAATTTTTAGAGTTCGTATGGGACCCCAGTAAATTGAAATGCGCGTTCAAATTCAATATATAGAGTTATATGTTGATTTTGACGAAAACTGATCGTAACGTTCGAATCAACCTACGATACATATCCCATTGTGTTCGGAATGGGGGTAATTAGCTATGGACGACAGGCGGTGGGCCTCGTTTCGAGGTCGAATAAAAAGTCAACTTTTTGAATTTTAAAATAAAATAAAATAAATAAATAAAACCTCTCTCCTGCCCCCTTATCTTCATTCTGCCCCCCCCCCCCGCGATTCATTTCTGAACGAAAGAAAAAAAGAAAGAAAAAAAATCAAATCGCGTCGCCCCCCCCCCCCCCCCCCCCCCGATCAATGCGCCGCCACCAGCGATGGCGTGGGCCACCGCCGCTCCTCCCGCTTCGCCTTCCTCCACCCTTGCCTCGCGACAGCCCCCAGGCCCACATCGAATGCCAACCGCTCCACCTCCCCCTCCTGCCGACGCTCCAACACCTCCACCGCAGCCTCGTCGAGCTACGCCACCGTCCAGGCACGCCGCCGCCGTCCTCAAGGCGGAGCCCCACTCCGACTGCACCTCCACCTCGCGCGATTCTCTCCTCCTCCCTCTTCAACAGTAAAGTAAGTTTTTAATCAATTATTTTAAGTTATTTTAAATACTCAGTTTTATTGTGAATGAATTTTCAGAGATTTTTATATGCTAGAGAAAAAAAATATGATTTTTATCATATGTGAAATATAAAAATATAATCCTTTATGTTGTAGAAAATATAAAAATATAATCTTTTATATTGTAAAAAGATAAAAATTTGATTTTTACATGGTAGGAACTATAAAAATATAATCTTTATGAAATATAGAATATAAAAACATCATCTTTGTATATGTAGCGAAATAAAAATTTGATTTTTATTATATATACATAGAAATAAAGAGGTGATTTTTACAGTGAGGAAATAAAAGCGAAATCTATATTTTTGAAAGGATGAAGTCTTTATAGTTGAAAAGGAGAAATCTTTATAGTTGAAAAGGCGAAATCTTTATTTTTATAAAGGCGAAATCTTTATTTTTATAAAGGCAAATTCTATATTTTTATAAAGGCGAAATCTATATTTTTGAAATGGAATTTTTATCAATAGGACATCGTAGTAAAAATTCGATTTTTCTACATTGAATAGCGAAGTAAAAATTCGATTTTTATATATTGAATAGCGAAGTAAAAATTCGATTTTTATATATTGAATAACAAAGTAAAAATTCGATTTTTATATATTGAATAACAAAGTAAAAATTTGATTTTTATATATTGAATAGCAAAGTAAAAATGTGATTTTTATATATGTAGAGAATACGGGCAGTGAAAAGTGATAAGAGACGAGAACAGTGAAGGTTTCCTGCATTAGAAGTGCCGTGGAGTTAGGATAGCTATCGGTGAGAACTTCTCACTCTTCAATTTCGTTTTTCTAGTTATATATATACTAGGATGCAGACGGTGTTTAGTAGCACCCGACACCCGTCATCCACAGACCATGGATGGCTTGTTTGTTTAATTGTTTGGTTGTGTAGTTGGTTAGGTTATTTGGTTTGAATTGAATTATTTGGTGAATTGAATGGATTTGATTGATGTGTGAATGGCGTGGGCCTTCGCTAGACCCGGGATAAGGCTAGGCCTTGTCCCGTTTCTAGTATCGTGCCTTTATGCCGCCGAAATTTTCTAAAAATAAGTTAGAAAAATAAAGATAACATTTTATTTAATAAATGAACCGAATAGGATATTCATATGTTGAATAAAATAGTTTGATCGTTAAAAATATATTTTTTAACGTGAATGTGAATAAACGAATATTCATTTACAAACCGGACGGTTTGTTTATGTACACCTATTTGAAGGACATTGATTGGGACGATAAATTTTACACATCGCCTAACTGCACAAATAAAATCTGTGTTTGATTGTTTGAAACCCCGCACGGGTATTGGGATGATATTTGACGTACACTAATCCCGATTGTTTAGTTGTATGTCGATCGATTGATTGACAGACTGTTATAAGCGTTGAATATTTATGTTTGATGCTTATACAGTGTAGAATGCACTTTGGATGATGGTTGATTATTCATCGTTGTTGATATATACATGTGTTGTAGAAAATCCATATAATTAACATTATATGGTAATTGATTGGGCCTCATTCCAGTTTCGAAAAAGAAATATTTGAAATAAAAATATTTGAAATAGAAATATTTGAAAATAGAATATTTGAAAAAGAAATATTTGAAATAGAAATATTTGAAAATAGAATATTTGAAAAAGGAAATATTTGAAAAGAAATATTTGAGATGGAAATATTCGAAATAGAATATTTGAAAATAGAAACATATGAAGCCGTGTTGGTTAGATTGACGCCATTTTGGCGTGAACGATATTTATATCGATTTTATTCATTTTATAATGAATATCGAAAGTGATTTCAAAATCTGATTTTTTGAATATAAATGAATTCGAATTGAAATTGAATTGAATTTTATTAGAACTGAAATTGAATTAGAAATCAATTTGAATTGAAATCGATTTGAAGTGAATTTAAAACGAATTTATATTGGAATATTCAATTTTGATTTGAAATTGAACATGAAGTTGAAACCGTTTTGAAAATGGATTTAAACGATTTATAAAGCACGTTTTAAATTGAAATCGACGAAGTATATATTATATATATTATATATATGATATAATGGCCTGAATAGTACGCGCCGCGCCGTGGCAGTTCGCGAATTTCGACCATTGACTTCGAACGGATATTGCGGGAGATCCGACCGTCGGATTCTCCTAAAACCAGAACCGTTGGGTTCGTATCGAAAAGAGCTTTCTAATGGATATTTGAAATTTGAAATCTAACGGTTGGATTTGGGATTATGTCCAAATCAAATTTGAAAAAGGTCGCTGTAAGTGCAGTTCGATAGCCGTTGATGGAAATCGACTGTACGGGCCTTGATAAAATTATTAAAAATAGTAATAATTTGTGTAAAATCATAAGAAATGATTTGGGAAGAATTGGGATGAAAAACTCCATATTTGAAAAGATAAAAATAGATTTTTATCGAAATGAACTAGTTTTGAACTAGAATTATAATTCTATTTATTTTTAAATAAATAAATTGAATTTGAAATGGTTTTGAAAGTAACCAGAATTTCCAATGATTGCATTGGAATGGATTTGAATCGAAATTGTCTTCGGAATATTTCGATGTTGGATTTCGTGATTATACAGATGTTGTTATGGAAATTTGAAAGATATAGATATATATATATATATATCGTTATTTCCAATACGATATCTGTTGGTCGTAGAATTTGATACTGAATATAAGCCGATATATTTTCTATTCAGAGCCTTGTATTTAATATCAAATGTGATTTGGGTTTGTCGTGAATGGTGTCTTGACTAACACTGTTCTTGAACCCAGTTAAGAAAAGATTAAATCTTTTTATTTGGATTTAATGAAGTGTACCAATTAAATAATATTTAAATGGAATTGAATTGATATTGAATTTTGGGTTTATCGTGGACAGTGTTTCAAATAACACTCGTTCTTTAACCCGATAATTAATGGAATGTGATTTTGGGTTTATCGTGAACTGTGTTTTAAATGACACTTATTCTTTAGCCTAGTTAAAGATTAAAACTAAGTGGAGTTTTAATGAATCTTTAATTAGATTGAAATAATCGAAAATGGAGTATCACCAGTTTTACTCCAGGCGATAGTTAAATCTTCAATTAGATTTGAATGTGAAATGGTAACTGAATTTACCGATAACACTGTGGTGTTAGATATGAAGTATTACTAGTTTTACTTCATGGGATGAATAGGTTGGGATTGGGAAATTAAAACAAATGATTACTTCGGTAAGGTTCGTTAATCCCGACTAGTTGAATCAAAATTCAAAAGAAGATTAGAGAATAAATTCAAGGAATTTATCTTTGATAAAATTAATGGGAACCTCTCCCTATGACTGTGAAATTTAGAAACTAACTGTCGGTTAGCCAAGCAGAATGGTTTTCTAGATATTGATCTGATGTTGGTTTCGGCCTTCGGGGTTAATATTTGGGGAATTATTCTCTTGATTAATTTACGGTTAGCGACTGATGAATTGGAATGAGGCGTATGTTGTGTTTGTGTAACACTTATTTAAAATATACGCGAGTTATTCGGAAAGACCGGGTTTATCTCATTCTGAATAACTGATACGACGATAAGTCGAAGATGAAGACGGTGGTCGAAGACTGGAGGTCTTCACGTCGTTTGGGTGATCACTGATGATCTTGATTGGGCTGTACACCCAAGAAGATGGAAACAGTTGGTGATCGTCCAGACGTACTTGGAGATCGATGGATATGCGGGGTACTAGGTGCCTCCGGTTTCGTTCAGACCCAGAGCGGACTTGTAAATGGACTGTGTGTCTGACATTGGATTTTAGTCCGTGTGATTGATCTCTATTAAATATATATCTGCTTGGCGGCGGAGAATTTATTCTCTTGCTTAACGCCCTTCTCTGAGACGTACGAGCTCAGGGGTTATATATTGATGGGTATCAAACGCATGGAGTGAATTGCCTGTGTGGCATGCTAAGATGCAATTGATCGAGGCTTCTGTTGAAAAGCAAAGTCTTGTGGTGATGATCAAAGCACAGCCTGTGTGGCAAAGCTTTGTGTAACGTTGATTCGCGAGCCTTGCACCCTGGTTGTGAACCAAAAACGGGAGAGGACCTCAGGGAGGGCATGCGTTTATTTCTAGATAGGGTGGTGTCAGTGACCTACCAGCCCTGACATTTATATACTTTTCACCTGTGTGGTTGTTGCTGTTGCGAGGCGCCTCGGTTTGATCGGTCGATCCGGGTCCGATGGAGTCATTTTTTTTGGCTCATTTACGCCCCAAAGGGCGGGGAGACGTATTGTTCAGGCATAATAATCCACATCAGTGGACCGGCCCTGACGATCCAAGGGGCAGTTGCGGCTGTTCCTGAGACATGGGCTAGATTGTCTCTAATCGGTTGAGGACGATCCCTAGCCTCGGTTCATAGATGGAAATCCAATTCCCAAATACGTGACATTTGCGGTTTTAATTATAGAACTAGTATGGCGACATGATATATGGTACCCATGCCGCCTATGATTGATACTTATGATTTGAAGTTGTTTTATACACTATGCACTTATAATAGTATCAAATGATTTGTTTCAAACGTATCAAGCATTCTTTGGCTGTTATAAGGGAAAACCCTATCCCCTGGCTTGTGTTGCATTGTGTGATAGGACCTGGGTCTTATAACAGCTTCATTTTTCTTTATTTAGCATGGCGCTGTTTGTTTTATGCACTGGTATTCTTGGGAGGAAACCCGTTCCGTGTTATACGGCGTGGTCCCTTGATTTACCTAACTTTAAAAATAAAGATTTACTGTTTTAGTTCTCACACCAGTCACATGACTGACCTGGAGTTTATTGTTTTAACCTAAACTCTGGGTGCCCTTATTTTGACACGGGCAGCTAGTAGTTTTGGTTTTGCAGATTTAAATTCACAGGATCCTGGTTTTCAGCTGGAATGATATCCGGAAAGCTTTGTATCCGCATATCTACTTCTAGTTGTGTATTGTATTATTTTCCGCTGCTATGTATGTAATGTATTGTAATCTCTGATATTTTTCTTTGTAATATTCATTTATACTCTGTATATTCTTGTAATCTGATGCATTGTTGTAATATACAATGAAATGTTCTTCCGCCTGCGTTCTGATTTGTCGTGTTCTCAAAACAATTCGTTCTTTCTCTCTCTCTTCGGAGACCAGGGAAGTTCGGGTCGTTTCATCGTGGTATCAGAGCTTTGGTTTACAGAGCTCGAGAACAAGGCACATTAGAACCATACGAAAGAATTCATCAGAGTATTGGACTAGTAATATCCAATGAGGATGACTCGTTAGAGATGGGATCAGTAGTATCCTAGAACGAGTGTGAAGAGTATATTTTTAAAGTAAAAACAAATTTAGTTTTGAAAATCTAAATCAAATATTCGTATTTGATTTTTTATTTGTATTGATTTGGACAGTCCAGTATATAAAGAATTTGCATATACGCCTTGCAAACGTATATTCGAAGTTTTAATATGCTGGATAGATATAGAGTCACATTCTAGACACCCGGGGATAATTCTGATGATGTGGCCACATCATCAGTATTTATATTCGTGTTTCGAAGGTGTGATTTCTATATATTTCCATTAGACTGGTGTGAGAACCAAAATATAGCTAGAGTACCTTGTTGTGATTTGGCATCAAAAACATGATTTTTGTATATATATCAAATTATGAATTTGAAACTCTAATTCACTAATTGATTGATGTTTGTGTTGTTTGTTTAATTGTTTGATAATTTTGAACCATTACTCCTAATTGTATCAAATATTGAATCGTATTGAAAATTTGATCGCATTTGCTTGCATATACATATACTTACAATTGAACAGGTCATAGCAAGGAGGCTAGAGCCAGAGAATAAAATTTGTTTGCCCGACAAAAAGGTACATGTTTACTACATAATTTACTGTTTTGTTTGGGTGATGATGATTTTATGAGCCTATTGGCTAGCCGCTTGGCTTTTTCTTTTTCTTTTTGAGATCAGAAGGCCTATACGGCAATTTCGGGATTTTCCCGTGGCTCCCGGTGCAGGGGAGGTTATGGCGAAATTTTTCGAAAATTTAGGGTGTTAGCCAAATTTTTGAAAATTTGAAAATTCTCAGAAACTGAAAAGTTGGAGAATGGAAGCCAGATCGAACATAGAGTTGAATGATCAAACCACTTTCGACTTTGTTCCTTTTCGGGGACGAAAAGTTTTAAGTGGGGGAGACTGTAACAACCCGAAAATCTGAGCCAGTTTAAAAATTTTATTTTGGCAATTTTAGCGAATTTTGATTATTTAAAATGATTATTTTAAATAATATCGACGAGAAATTTATTTTGAATATAAATCGAACGTATATATTATATAGTTCGTCGTTAGAAAATAAATAATTATTTATAATTATAAAAGGAATTGAAAATGGCGCGGTAGTTCGATAATTCGATTTCAAACTTCAATTGAATGTACCAGGTGCAAAATAAACCGGATTTTAGTGAAACCAAAAATAATGGAATCTAATTGATGATGTCTTTCCAACGAATCCGAAAAATCGAAATTTCATAGCGGGGATCAAAAGATATGTCCTGTTGAAAATTCTGAATAGTCGCTATGGAATTCAGGCCCTTAAAAATGTGAATTTTGCAAACGACCTCGGATTTCGACGAAACCACTTTTGTTGGGTCCGTGATGTTAAATTATTGCTACGTTTCAAATTTCATAATTTTTCGAATCAATATGTGAGCGTGGCAAAGGAAAACACGTTTGACCAGTTTTAGTTGATTTTAATCGACTGGAAATTGGCCATTTTTCAAACGGTCTCAGAATTTGACGAAACTAGTTTTGTTAGGACCGTATTGTTAATACGAAGCTAGAAAATATTTTTTTGGAATTTTTAGAGTTCGTATGGGACCCCAGTAAATTGAAATGCGCGTTCAAATTCAATATATAGAGTTATATGTTGATTTTGACGAAAACTGATCGTAACATTCGAATCAACCTACGATACATATCCCATTGTGTTCGGAATGGGGGTAATTAGCTATGGACGACAGGCGGTGGGCCTCGTTTCGAGGTCAAATAAAAAGTCAACTTTTTGAATTTTAAAATAAAATAAAATAAATAAATAAAACCTCTCTCCTGCCCCCTTATCTTCATTCTGGCCCCCCCGATTCATTTCTGAATGAAAGAAAAAAAGAAAGAAAAAAAATCAAATCGCGTCGCCCCCCCCCTCCGATCAACGCGCCACCACCAGCGATGGCGTGGGCCACCGCCGTTCCTCCCGCTTCGCCTTCCTCCTCCCTTGCCTCGCGACAGCCCCCAGGCCCACATCGAACGCCAACCGCTCCACCTCGCTCTCCCCCTCCTACCGATGCTCCAACACCTCCACCGCAGCCTCGTCGAGCTGCGCCATCGTCCTCCAGGCGGAGCCCCACTCCGACTGCACCACCCCCTCGCGCGATTCTTTCCTCCTCCCTCTTCAACAGTAAAGTAAGTTTTTAATTAATTATTTTAAGTTATTTTAAATACTCAGTTTTATTGTGAATGAATTTTCAGAGATTTTTATATGCTAGAGAAAAAAATATGATTTTTATCATATGTGAAATATAAAAATATAATTCTTTATGTTGTAGAAAATATAAAAATATAATCTTTTATATTGTAAAAAGATAAAAATATGATTTTTACATGGTAGGAACTATAAAAATATAATCTTTATGAAATATAGAATATAAAAACATCATCTTTGTATATGTAGCGAAATAAAAATCTGATTTTTATTATATATACATAGAAATAAAGAGGTGATTTTTACAGTGAGGAAATAAAAGCGAAATCTATATTTTTGAAAGGATGAAGTCTTTATAGTTGAAAAGGAGAAATCTTTATAGTTGAAAAGGCGAAATCTTTATTTTTATAAAGGCGAAATCTTTATTTTTATAAAGGCGAATTCTATATTTTTATAAAGGCGAAATCTATATTTTTGAAATGGAATTTTTATCTATAGGACATCGTAGTAAAAATTCGATTTTTCTATATTGAATAGTGAAGTAAAAATTCGATTTTTATATATTGAATAGCGAAGTAAAAATTCGATTTTTATATATTGAATAACAAAGTAAAAATTCGATTTTTATATATTGAATAACAAAGTAAAATTTTGATTTTTATATATTGAATAGCGAAGTAAAAAATGTGATTTTTATATATGTAGAGAATACGGGCAGTGAAAAGTGATAAGAGACGAGAACAGTGAAGATTTCCTGCATTAGAAGTGCCGTGGAGTTAGGATAGCTATCGGTGAGAACTTCTCACTCTTCAATTTCTTTTTTCTAGTTATATATATACTAGGATGAAGACGGTGTTTAGTAGCACCCGACACCCGTCATCCACAGACCATGGATGGCTTGTTTGTTTAATTGTTTGGTTGTGTAGTTGGTTAGGTTATTTGGTTTGAATTGAATTATTTGGTGAATTGAATGGATTTGATTGATGTGTTAATGGCATGGGCCTTCGCTAGACCGGGGATAAGGCTAGGCCTTGTCCCGTTTCTAGTATCGTGCCGTTATGCCGCCGAAATTTTCTAAAAATAAGTTAGAAAAATAAAGATAATATTTTATTTAATAAATGAACCGAATAGGATATTCATATGTTGAATAAAATAGTTTGATCGTTAAAAATATAATTTTTAATGTGAATGTGAATAAATGAATATTCATTTACAAACCGGACGGTTTGTTTATGTACACCTATTTGAAGGACATTGATTGGAACGATAAATTTTACACATCGCCTAACTGCACAAATAAAATCTGTGTTTGATTGTTTGAAACCCCGCACGGGTATTGGAATGATATTTGACGTACACTAATCCCGATTGTTTAGTTGTATGTCGATCGATTGATTGACAGACTGTTATAAGCATTGAATATTTATGTTTGATGCTTATACAGTGTAGAATGCACTTTGGATGATGGTTGATTATTCATCGTTGTTGATATATACATGTGTTGTAGAAAATCCATATAATTAACATTATATGGTAATTGATTGGGCCTCATTCCAGTTTCGAAAAAGAAATATTTGAAATAAAAATATTTGAAATAGAAATATTTGAAAATAGAATATTTGAAAAAGAAATATATGAAATAAAAATATTTGAAATAGAAATATTTGAAAATAGAATATTTGAAAAAGGAAATATTTGAAAAGAAATATTTGAGATGGAAATATTCGAAATAGAATATTTGAAAATAGAAACATATGAAGCCGTGTTGGTTAGATTGACGCCATTTTGACGTGAATGATATTTATATCGATTTTATTCATTTTATAATGAATATCGAAAGTGATTTCAAAATCTGATTTTTTGAATATAAATGAATTCGAATTGAAATTGAATTGAATTGAATTAGAACTGAAATTGAATTAGAAATCAATTTGAATTGAAATCGATTTGAAATGAATTTAAAACGAATTTATATTGGAATATTCAATTTTGATTTGAAATTGAACATGAAGTTGAAACCGTTTTGAAAATGAATTTAAAACGATTTATAAAGCACGTTTTAAATTGAAATCGACGAAGTATATATTATATATATTATATATATAATATAATGGCCTGAATAGAACGCGTCGCGCCGCGGTAGTTCGCGAATTTCGACCATTGACTTCGAACGGATATTGCGGGAGATCCGACCGTCGGATTCTCCTAAAATCGGAACCGTTGGGTTCGTATCGAAAAGAGCTTTCTAATGGATATTTGAAATTTGAAATCTAACGGTTGGATTTGGGATTATGTCCAAATCAAATTTGAAAAAGGTCGCTGTAAGTGCAGTTCGATAGCCGTTGATGGAAATCGACTGTACGGGCCTTGATAAAATTATTAAAAATAGTAATAATTTGTGTAAAATCATAAGAAATGATTTGGGAAGAATTGGGATGAAAAACTCCATATTTGAAAAGATAAAAATAGATATTTATCGAAATGAACTAGTTTTGAACTAGAATTGTAATTCTATTTATTTTTAAATAAATAAATTGAATTTGAAATGGTTTTGAAAGTAACCAGAATTTCCAATGATTGCATTGGAATGGATTTGAATCGAAATTGTCTTCGGAATATTTCGATGTTGGATTTCGTGATTATACAGATGTTGTTATGGAAATTTGAAAGATATAGATATATATATTGTTATTTCCAATACGATATCTTTTGGTCGTAGAATTTGATACTGAATATAAGCCGATATATTTTCTATTCAAAAAGCCTTGTATTTAATATTAAATGTGATTTGGGTTTGTCGTGAATGGTGTCTTGACTAACACTGTTCTTGAACCCAGTTAAGAAAAGATTAAATCTTTTTATTTGGATTTAATGAAGTGTACCAATTAAATAATATTTAAATGGAATTGAATTGATATTGATTTTTGGGTTTATCGTGGACATTGTTTTAAATAACACTCGTTCTTTAACCCGATAATTAATGGAATGTGATTTTGGGTTTATCGTGAACTGTGTTTTAAATGACACTGATTCTTTAACCCAGTTAAAGATTAAAACTAAGTGGAATTTTAATGAATCTTTAATTAGATTGAAATAATCGAAAATGGAGTATCACCAGTTTTACTCCAGGCAATAGTTAAATCTTCAATTAGATTTGAACGTGAAATGGTAATTGAATTTACCGATAACACTGTGGTGTTAGATATGAAGTATTACCAGTTTTACTTCATGGGATGAATAGGTTGGGATTGGGAAATTAAAACAAATGATTACTTCGGTAAGGTTCGTTAATCTCGACTAGTTGAATCAAAATTCAAAAGAAGATTAGAGAATAAATTCAAGGAATTTATCTTTGATAAAATTAATGGGAACCTCTCCCTATGAATGTGAAATTTAGAAACTAACTGTCGGTTAGCTAAGCAGAATGGTTTTCTAGATATTGATCTGATGTTGGTTTCGGCCTTCGGGGTTAATATTTGGGGAATTATTCTCTTGATTAATTTAAGGTTAGCGACTGATGAATTGGAATGAGGCGTATGTTGTGTTTGTGTAACACTTATTTAAAATATACGCGAGTTATTCGGAAAGACCGGGTTTATCTCATTCTGAATAACTGATACGACGATAAGTCGAAGATGAAGACGGTGGTCGAAGACCGGAGGTCTTCACGTCGTTTGGGTGATCACTGATGATCTTGATTGGGCTGTACACCCAAGAAGATGGAAACAGTTGGTGATCGTCCAGACGTACTTGGAGATCGATGGATATGCGGGGTACTAGGTGCCTCCGGTTTCGTTCAGACCCAGAGCGGACTTGTAAATGGACTGTGTGTCTGACATTGGATTTTAGTCCGTGTGATTGATCTCTATTAAATATATATCTGTTTGGCGGTGGAGAATTTATTCTCTTACTTAACGCCCTTCTCTGAGACGTACGAGCTCAGGGGTTATATATTGACAGATATCAAACGCATGGAGTGAATTGCCTGTGTGGCATGCTAAGATGCAATTGATCGAGGCGTATGTTGAAAAGCAAAGTCTTGTGGTGACCCTGGTTGTGAACCAAAAATGGGAGAGGACCTCAGGGAGGGCATGCATTTCTTTCTAGCTAGGGTCGTGTCAGTGACCTTCCAGCCCTGACATTTATATACTTTTCACCTGTGTGGTTGTTGCTGTTGCGAGGCGCCTCGGTTTGATCGGACGATCCGGGTCCGATGGAGTCATTTTTTTTGGCTCATTTACGCCCCAAAGGGCGGGGAGACGTATTGTTCAGGCATAATAATCCACATCGATGGACCGGCCCTGACGATCCAAGGGGAAGTTGCGGCTGTTCCTGAGACATGGGCTAGATTGTCTCGAATCGGTTGAGGACGATCCCTAGCCTCGGTTCATAGATGGAAATCCAATTCCCAAATACGTGACATTTGCAGTTTTAATTGTAGAACTAGTATGGCGACATGATATATGGTACCCATGCCGCCTATGATTGATACTTATGATTTGAAGTTGTTTTATACACTATGCACTTATAATAGTATCAAATGATTTGTTTCAAACGTATCAAGCATTCTTTGGCTGTTATAAGGGAAAACCCTATCCCCCAGCTTGCCTTGCATTATGTGATAGGACCTGGGTCTTATAACAGCTTCATTTTTCTTTATTTAGCATGGCGCTGTTTGTTTTATGCACTGGTATTCTTGGGAGGAAACCCGTTCCGTGTTATACGGCATGGTCCCTTGATTTACCTAACTTTAAAAATAAAGATTTACTGTTTTAGTTCTCACACCAGTCACATGACTGACCTGGAGTTTATTGTTTTAACCTGAACTCTGGGTGCCCTTATTTTGACACGGGCAGCTAGTAGTTTTGGTTTTGCAGATTTATATTCACAGGATCCTGGTTTACCGCTGGAATGATATCCGGAAAGCTTTGTATCCGCATATCTACTTCTAGTTGTGTATTGTATTATTTTCCGCTGCTATGTATGTAATTTATTGTAATCTCTGATATTTTTCTGTGTAATATTCATTTATACTCTGTATATTCTTGTAATCTGATGCATTGTTGTAATATACAATGAAATGTTCTTCCGCCTGCGTTCTGATTTGTCGTGTTCTCAAAACAATTCGTTCTTTCTCTCTCTCTTCGGAGACCGGGGAAGTTCGGGTCGTTTCACGTAATAACATGTTAATGTTAAGAGGAGGGAGGTTAGAACATAAAGTTATGGTAAATGAAATACAAATAAGTTTAGGAATAACTATTTCATATTTGGTAGTATAAACTCTTTATCTTATGCTACGTAACACACATACACAATATTGGACATTTGAGGTTGACACCCAAATAGTCACTTAAAGCCTATATGCAAATCTAAGAGCAGACGTGCTTACATCACTTATTACCCCATAAGGTAACTTTAAGGGAGGACGTTCTTATGGTCACTTAATACCCCATGAGGCAGGATATTCCCAATCACTTAAGGCTATTTACTAATTTATTGAAGGTGGACAACCCTACAGTCACTTAATACCATATGGCGGACCCCGGCGTCTTAAGACCTTGTCTCTAACGTCGTCATAAATAATTTTTCTATAAGTCAAGAAATAGTAACGGCCACTTACTACCAGGTTTGGGTTAGGAACACAACTTCATTTTAAGAGAACCCTCCCAGAAAACTCCGTTGTTACTATTTAGCTATCCCTACGGGTGAACTCCAAGCCACTTAATACTTCCCTTAGGCGGTGGTTTCTTTATGCCATATATATAATCGGTCCCGAGGTCATCCCTCGCTATACCCTGAATAAAAAGCAGGCATTACTTAGAGAACTACCTTACTCATGTTATCATCTATTAAGACCATTTAATACCATGTAGGAGAAAGGCAGACCTAATAACCATTTGAATCCTTGTAGGGTGGGTCCCATGACTTGAGTCCTGATACGAGGAGTGAACCTAGGAATGGACCTAGTCCTAACTACTTAACACCCAACAAGAGGTTGGTGTAACGTCCTAGATTTTTAGCGATTTAGTAATTAATTTATTTAATTGAATTTATATTCGAGCGATTTAGTAATTAATTTATTTAATTGAATTTATATTCAAGTTATAATAATGAATATATTAATTTAACGACGATTGAACGTATTATTTATAATATAATTATAATCGAGCTTGTAACGTCGCGGTAGTTCGTAATATTGAGTTTTGAACTTTAAATGAATATACATGATTTGTTATAAGTTGGATTTCTTCGAAACAAGAAATGTTTTAATCTGTTCAATTATATTTTTCTAATGGAAGTGAAAAATCGATATTTCGTCTTACAGATTGCAAGTTATGTTCAAATCAAATTTTCAGAAAGTCTTTGTGGAATCATTTATAAACCATAACGATATATTTAAATATTGATTTCCAATTTGAACAAGATTTTTAAGACGTATTTTTAATTTAATTTATAGAATTTTTCTATAATTTTTCATTTTCGTAAATAAGCAACTTTTTGTTTAATTTATTTTGCACCCTAAACTAGCATTTTTTGGATATCACAGAATAAGTTAACTTGTCTATTTTATTATCGTTCTGTGATCGTGGGGCATTGCTCATCACAATGGTATTTTTATTTTTGTCGATAACCATCCGAAAATGAGTGGAGTTTTACGTAACAGGTAATTCTGGATATAGGTATATACCAGATGTTATTCTTTGAGCTTAATTGTTCACTCTAACATATATATAAGTTAGAAAAAAAACTATGCATGATTCATAATACATGATGTTCATCAATTTATCCGTGGTTCATAATATCACCGTTAAAATAATATTGTGAATCTCACCCTCTAAGATGAATGTTGACAATGAACGAATACTTTTTTTGGTAACATTCAAGTATTCATGTTTTGAACCAAAGATCTCTGCGGTGAAAACATAAATTAAGGGTTTAGAATTTTATTTAAAATTAAAACAAACAAAAGTTGTTGTATAGAATAATCACGTTGACAGTCTATAGAATATTAGCGTTTAGGTATGAAATTCGCGGACTTGTAAATGTCCATCGACAGTTGTACACAACTCATGGCTACATTCTTTTTTAAAACTATAGCGCGTACTCTCCAGAGTTTTGAAGTGAAAATTGATGGCAGCTATTTGAGGCTATAACTTAATGGCAAAGGCATAGGAACCTACCCTATTTCTTAATCACTAAGAGCATCCCCAACGCGGGGTGTTGCTCGCGGTCAAATCGAAGCCGGTTGACCCGAGCAACACCCCAACAGGGTTGGGGTCAAAGGCCCTTAGCCGGCTTTCATAAAGCCGGCTAAGGCGGGGACCCTAAATCCTCTCTCTTGCCTTTCTTAGCCGGCTTTAACAAAGCCGGCTAAGCCAGTTGTTGGAGCAACCATTCGGTTGCTCCAACAACCTCCAGTGTTGCCATGACAACACTGGCCTACCCCGTTGGGGGTCGGTTGGAAAGCAATCGACCCCCTATTGGGGAAGCTCTAAGGATTTATACACCATAATATACAAATGCAAGCTCCATTCATTAGTTTTCTTCCAGTATTTCAAAGTCGGGTTCTTCTTTTTAGTCTTATTCTTCTTTATTTTTCTTTTAATCTTCACGCACCTTAAAATCATGAATCTCATATCATTACAATCCCTGGACCGAGAGCTTAACACCCATATCTGTTTCGTACAATCGCAACAACGTTCTGGAACCCAAAATGAAGAACAACGCCTTCTAGGTTTATTAAACTCAGCGATAGCAGCTTGGAGAATAGAAGTTGCGATCCTTGGTGGCAGCTTGGACGGAGCACGGGGTTGCTAGTCATGTCGAGCTCGAGTTGAGAAGCTGAGTTTTGAAACTGTTGGGAGAGGGAGGTAGCTATGTCAGGGTGTGGGTGGTAATACAAAGGCGGGTGGGTATAAATGCCTGGACGTGAAGGAGGGGAGGGAGCGGAGAAGACAGTGATGGTGGGTTCGGCAGTGAGGAGTTTAAGAGAGAAATGGGCACACATGGATTCATGCGTAGAAGGGAAATAAGACTGGACAACTTGAGAGGGGGGAAGGAATGCGAAAGAGAGCAAGTAGAAGGAGACATGAGTGTGTCTCGTGATTGAAGAAATCACATACGGGAGTTGGTTTTGGAATATTGGGAGATATGTGTACGTCGCGAACAATAGCAGAATGTGGGGAAGGAGGAAACAAGAAACGACATGGGAACTGTGTGTTTATTGGGTTCAAAATATTTATTAGGAGCAACATGTTTGATTTCTTCTATCGAGGAAGACGAATCTCGTTAGTAGGTCAGTGGGTGATAATTTAGGCCGTAATAATGGGATGAGCCCATTTGTAAAGAAAAAAAGAAAAAAGAAAGGAACCGTTAAGTTTGGGGCGGTGGAAGAGGTGCAACAATGCTTGAACATGGGTTCCTCTGTACTGGTGCGTGCAGACAGTTCAAAGGTGGGAGAAGGATTAAACATGTCTGGACGTGATTAGTTAGTGATTAAGGTATAATTATAATTAATTTAAATATTTAGAATGTTTAAATTGTGTGAAAGCTTATAATATTAATCTCTAACTCGTGCATCATAAGAACTGCGAAATTTTGGATCCGTTGGGATCGTAAGATCGTAGGCTACAATATGAAACTAGTTGGGAGGCATTTGGAGCTTGTTACAGTTTGATGAAATTAAAACACTAGGTTAAATCAACAGACATTAATCGTATTTTAACGATTAACGACCATAGTGAGTAAACAAATTAACTCTGTCCTGTTTTATGATTTTATAAATGTTATTTAATATTGATAAATAATGATTGAATGCCATGTGATGGTTGTCTGGATGATTTACAAATAAATTGGTTGATAGTTATATATATGAAGTCGTTGGTTAAATATCGATTTAACAATTTCATATTGATATGAAATTAGTGTTATTTATGTTGATTAACACTGTGGATGCAGGGAAACAGGTTGGAGGGATCCAATGGGATTCCTCAAAAATTATATTGTTGTTTTTCATATATATTGCATTATATGATGTGACAAATAATTGGTGATTGATTATTGTGTGGTTTGGGATGTGTGAATAACATTGACCTGAAATAATTGGAAAATAAATACCGTAAAATATATTCAAATATATTGGAAAATAAATTGAGGTTTTATAAAGGAAAAAAATCTAATTTTAAATAGAAAATTAATTTCGATTTGGATTGGAAAGTAATAACTTGTTTTAATCATAACAAGTGCGAACCCGTACTACGCACACGACATGTTTTAAAATTTAAATGATTAAAGCTAATTAAATATATCAGGATGGAAAATGAGATTTCCAATGCAAAGTAAAAATTCTTCAAAGTACCCATATGGGATTGATTATTATTTGATACTTATTTAGACAGATCTTAAAGCGATTGCCATAGTATATTGGTGATTTCTTACCAGATACAACCACAACCATACAAAGTATAGGATGAATGCAACTTAGTTTGTGCCGATAATTACTATACATGAATAATACATTGCTTCGTAAGAGGCATAAAGGCAGAGCATAAGGAGGGAAGATCAGGAATATGATACATACCAAGTTAGAATAAGCATCCGTAAATCACAAAGAACTTCATTAGAATGGAAACCAAATTCCTTAAGTGAAAAAATAACCCATCAAGAAAAATTGATGTTCATATATATTTATTCCCCTATTAATTTTGAGTAGGAAGAAGAAAATGATGTATTCATCAAATATCAAGTTACATGCAAATGATGGACATCACAATAATATGGTCAAACACTAATTAAAATATTTATTTGCATTAGCATAGTCAGGTTCAATGGATGTGCAAAAGTAGTTTGAAAATCCAAATCAAAGTTAATTTGTTTATAAATTCAAACCCAAGTTAAAACATCATTGTCGATAAACTTACCAACATCGTAAAGCAAGGGCAAAAATTACTCATCCAAATAATGAATCTTGCCCCCCAAAAAATGGATCTAATTAAAATAGCAACCCTCCTTTTACGACAACCCGCCTCCAAACTCGTACTACCAAAGAGTGTAATAAGGTGATAAGTGAAGTTTAAAAAACAAAAAATGAGACTTGTTTGGAAGTGATAAACACGTTGATTCAATGGGATAGAACGGTACACATATAGCTAGATATCTTAGAGTCACTAAACTAAGTAAAAAATATAATATCTCACAAAACAAATTTACAAAATGAAGTATCATACCTAATACTAAATATAAACATTGATGCAAATCAAATAACTTATAGAACTCGATCCCATAAATAAATATACATAACGGCTTCATCAAAAGAAAAAATTAACAGATACCAAAAACACATTATAGTCACTAATCTTCTTCTCAAAAGCCCAATCTTCCAAGTAAGGATAATTCCCATATACCTATAACATCTTGAATAGCCTTGAGTATTATATCTATAATAATAAGGTTGGTCGATACTTATATTTATACATAATTAATGTCTAACATACACAATATATTTTCCAATGCTCATCAAAATACATAGATGATGTCATGATATGGTCATTTCCATATTTTACCTGACTATAATTGCAAATCTATTAAGTTGAGAATTATTTTTAATCATAGTTATTAAGTGTCATATTTGTTATGATCGTGAATTGATCATGGTTTCATTTTTAACTCAATGTGTGGATACACCATATCTTTCATATCTATATACACACTACTACTCTTTTACAAACTTTTTAAGGCTATATACAGATCATTTTTAATCGTTGTACGCCTGTACCCATTGTTTAAAGTTGTAAATATTCCAGATGCTAATTGAGCCAAGGGACGCAACTTTTTTCACCCGTGGCTCTCATGATCAAAATCTATTGGGCCAATTTTATCTTTATTTTTCACTACATTAGCCATGATCTTCTACAGGAGGAACTTTTTTTGTCACTCCACCAACATCTAGTTGCCATAAACTATAGAAATGGCTCAACAACTCATAGACAATACCAGTTTCGTATGTTATGCCCTCGGTTGCCAAAACAATTTGATCAATTGTTTGCATAAATACTGTATCTTAAGCCAAAGTTCAAAATTTCCGACCACTGAGGAGCTAATGTAAATGTGAATAGGAATCCATTAGTTATATAATCATTATCATAAGATGTAAACCGAAATTCAGAATAAAAGTAATATATTGCAACATAATATAATGGGATCAGCCCTCCTCATTTGCGTTTCCTTCACCAAAAAATACATTGCATTATAAGCAACAAATAAGGCAAATCCTTCAAAAGCAAAAAATGAAAATAATGATTAGCAGCCCATTGCTATCCAGGAATGCAGTTCTACACAATTACAGTCTCTTACCTTTCCCTACAAGAATGGCGGCTGCAAGATTTCTCATTGTATCAACCACTGGCTATCCCCCTTCAAATGTTAAAGTTATGCACCTTATATCTCCATTAGAAGTTGCTAAGATAGCTATGGGTTCTGCTGATAGGTAGAAAACTCCTTCTCTGCACCTTTTTTTAAATTCCATTTTAGTTTAGTATTAAAACTAGCTGCATTATTAAGAAATCAAGATTTTATTTATAGGTAGCACATAATTTCACCATATATTTCACAATCATTAACTATACATTAATTCATGTGTTCAAATCGAAAAATGCATAGATATTCAAAGATTATAAGAGGTGTTTACATTTGATATTACCATTTGATTTATTATAGTGCTTGTATGATTGTTTTTTGTTATCTTTTCTTTATTTAAAGCCATGAACGAATGAAATTATTGTTTTTCATGTATCACACAATTTTAATTACATAAAAACCAAAAAACCAAACCAGACTACTTGATGACACACATATATGCACCATTAAAGCCTTCACCACACGACATCTTCACTTTTTTTGCCACATGCACTTATTATAAATGAATGACCGCAATTTAGAAATGCTGCCATACACACACACACACACACACACACATATATATATATATATATATATGTGTGTGTGTGTGTGTGTGTATATTATATAACGTTGAATTGAGAAGAGCACGAAGACTGGAACTTCAATGAAACTTATGCAGTAAATCTTAAGCAGAAGACATTGAGCCCGTATCATCCAAACGCGTATAAAAAACCATACAAAAAATGTAGTCTATTAAAAGTATAAATATGGATTCCATATATAATAGTCAACACAAATGCGAGGCCATGTTCACAAAAATTTGGCACGTCATAAAAATAATTCACCAATAGTCCCACTAATAAAAATAAGTGAATACAGCAGCTATTTAATCAAGCTCCTCTTCTTTTCATGTATTCTTCAAGGTGCTACAGGTCCTTTGCATAGGTCCGTCATCATTCATAGAGTCTACAGGTCTAACCAAACGTTGTAGAGTGCCCATATATGATCGTAGTTCTTAAAGATAGAAGTTGGAAATTATTAGGTAATTCTCATCAATCACTGTCAAAGATGTAGCTAACGATTTCAAAAAAGTTGACATCAACATGAAGCATTATAAATTTATAATATCATCGTTACTGTTGAAATGGGTAAAAAAAGCTAGGTGAAAAAAAATCAAGTTAGAACACAATCCTGTATGATATGCAACAAACATAATTGCTACGTGCTTATGTCATAGCTGAAAGTCTGAATTTTGTATACATAAAAATGTATGTCGCAATGGCATCCTAGAGGTAGAAGACTGCAAAAGAATTACCATTAATTTACTGGATTAAAAAGATATATTCCCAAGAACCATGCAATATGCATTAACCAAACACAAAAAAACATCAGTACCGTTAATACCTATAAACATAATCACTAATTATAAAGAAGCTCAAAATATCATTCTAAAGAAGGCTTGTTTAAACCTGATTAAAGCAACAAATATCATATTGCATTTACTACCACTTGTCAATCTTTCCAAAATATATTTGTAGCCATAAACTTCAGTCGTATACTCAATAAAGCTTAGCTTGCTACTATGTACATGCACAATTGCCTATAATCAACCTGATATTGAAAAGAGGAAGATGTGTTAAAAAGGAGGTAGCTATTTGAACACGAAATTAAACACAAAAAAGAAAAACACAAAGCCTCAACCGTTGGATCTTTTTGTCTTTATATGGAGAGGTGCAATTCATCGGATGATCCAACGGTGCAAATCAATTGTATCACCATTTGTGTAAAAAAATTGTGTCTAAGTAGACTTTCCTGTTAAAAAAAGAGGGGAATAACTTACTGAGATAGGGGATCAAAACAATTCAAATAAGCATGTTTGGCTATGAGACTCACAATAAAGATTCATGTTAGCAATGTAATTGTAGGTACAATTGTACAAAAGGTATCAGTATTATTACCTAAAATATTACCACCAACATTAGGGGAGTATAAAGCAATGAGGATAACCACATTATTGATAACTACATCACCTGAACAGTTAGAAAAATATTCAAGTACTTTAAGACTAAGTAATTTAAAATTGATATAACATTACTATTCAAGTAAAAGGTTACAGCCAAGGCAGAAGTTTGTACTGCATATACCATTCAAAAAGTAAGGGAATGTTTAATACACAACCATTTAAAGGCTGCAAGCCTCGAACATGGAGTACGAATAAATAGCCGATATTTGGCACTTAGCTAGAATAAGATTTAGATATGATGGAGGAGTCGAAGGACCTATAATTCACATTTAATATTTCCACCTATTTCTATTAAAGTTAAATTACAAACAAATAAATGGATATTAACTGTTGGGTTAGGGTTGGCCTTTACGTTGTTCACTTCCATATTTTCTTCTAGCAATTAATTGTGGGTTCCTCAAGCATATCAGTAGCGGAATTGTTTACAGGATTGGTAAAAAGAATCATGCAATGCTTTCATTATAAAAAAACACATGTGATAAAGGTCAACACCTTCCTTAGACAACGATGAATTATTACCTTGACTAAACAATTCTAACTGCAATGCAGTATCATGAATAAAAGTTAATGATAATTGTACGAGACAATTGTTGTGTTTGCAAAAGAGAATTCAATAGTGAATATAAACTAATTTATTCCTATTCTGATTTATAGAAAGCACCGAGGATCCCACCAAAAAAATTATCTCCCATTGTAGCAACATTAAAATAATTTTTCAACAACTAAAATTTGAGCTATGCATTTTTCTTACCTACTTATATTGGTTCAAAATAGAATTTCAGCAACATTAATATCAGTTAAAAAATGTCATTATGAACTACAAGGATAATTTTCATTACCAAAGATTGTAAAACAGAACCATTCAACCCTTCAATCTATTACCCAACAAATATATTGTCCATTTCTTTCAACCATTTACTGCTTGGCATTTCTGATTTCTTTTACTCTATAAATCATGCAATGCACATGTATTTGGAAGTATTATTCCCAGGATTCTACTCCAGTATTTTGAAGTTTCTTTAGATAACTATAAACCAAAAAATATATATGTAGAAAAGCGTTATGGAGTATTAAGTAACAAAATGATAACTAATGATACTTTAACATAATATAAGATAGTTACACCATATTTTCAATGTCAAAGTTGTATTTTTTGCATTGTGGTGTTACTGTTATTATATTTTAAATGTTCATATTATACAAAATCATATTTACATTAATTTTAGATTCTTTATTGTATATTATGAAAAAAAATCATGTTTAATATGCATTATGCTATGTATATAGTAACCGAAAATCATACACCTAGTCGTTTGTAAAGATACAAAGATAGATTGATTTTAGAATCAGACATTAGTGAACTAAATCAAAGTTTTGGTCATTTGGATCACACATATGAACCATATAGACCTGATTTAGAACTTGAAATATAACATGGATCTAAAGAAGTTTCAGATTATATAATTAAACTATACGGATTTGGATTCACACACTAACCAAAACTTGCATGAAACATAAGCTTGTTATACAAAGCCCAAGGGCCACTTGTATGTCCATACATCGGGTCTAATAAATATATTTAACAGAAGTCATAAAACAAAAACTGGCTATTACACTTTAAACAGAAATAGGTGAATGAATTACAATACACATTGGAAGAAAAATAACTGCCTATGAAGAATATGAGGACATGGCTGAAATTCAAACATTAACCGTCAAATCTTAAATTAAAAAAGTACTAATTATTATGTAAAGACAACCTTGTTAGAGTGGTATATCTATATTATTTTTAATTTCAAAGTGATGTTTTAGTCATCTTAAGCCTCAAATAAAACTCCTCTTGAATAGCTGCTAGCATGTCATATAATGCAGAACATTTTAAACCGCGTTAAATCCATGTAAAAAGTCAATGAAACCATAATAAAACATTCAAAGCTTATGAATATTATTACCAATAATCAATTCAACAATATACAATAGTACATAAAATTTTAGTGGAAAAAGACTAAGATTTTGGACCGCAATGCTCGTAATACTCTATAAATGTACAATTATTTCAGTGCGAGGAGACAAAGATAAAACTAACAAATTGATTGTAAATTAATGTAATATAGTTTCTCTGCAGTATCATGTAATATAGTTCCTCTACAATATCCATAAAAATGGATAAAAAGTAAAATACATAGCAAAAGAAAAAACTGCTAATTTTAGTTAAAAATCATCTTGACTATTGTTAAAATCTTCTTACTTCATTTTATAAGTTATAAATGTTCCTTCCAAATTAATAATCTCTATAACCCCAAAATTTTCAGTTAGTTTCTTAATGTAACGCCCATAGTCTGCAAATGTCCAGGAGTCGAAATAGAAAAGGGCAAATAACATATAAGGAGGACGAAAGAAAAATAGATAAATGAACAAAGTACTATGGTAACTGAATTTTGTGATTAATATTCAATCTTATTACAATGGTACTTAAAGTTAAGCATAAACATAAATGGCAGATTCCTTTTAGAACCACATGTTATTTACTTTGATTAAAACTATCACACAACATAACTTCCCAAAAAAACAAATTATGCAAGATATATGACAGAAAAAATTTAATCTACAAATACTTCCAAGAAAAATAAAGGCTTGAATCTTTCTCAACCATAGTCGAGCAAGAAAACGCAAACTAATTTCCTAAAGTTTTTGCTTCTGAATTCTCTACTTCAGTTGACAATAAAAATGACTAAATCTTGAACGAAAAGAATCGACGACTAAATTTTAATATTGTAAAGAAAAGGCCCTATTTTTTAGCTTAGGAATAAAACATATTACCTTTAAATTTGAAAAAATTGCTGACACAGAAGGTAAATGAAATGGACGAAAATCCTATAAAGATGAAACCGGGAAAGAAGAGTGGTGAAGGGAAATTAGAACAAAGTTACCTGGTGGAGCTTGCTACATCTAACACAGCAGGTGATAACAGTAGGTGGACTTCATTGCCACCTTCGGCCTAAAGAGAGCTGCATTTTTTTTTATCAGATTTGAACTGAAGAAGAGAACATGAACATTAAGAAAAAGTGAGAAAAAAGACATAAATGTGAACGTAAATAGTTAGTTGATTTTTTATTTTAAAAAAAGCAATCATGTGAATAAAAGCACTACCCTAAAACATAGGAATTCAGAAATTAATGCTCAAAATGTTGGGATCCCTCCTTAATTGGATAGTTTCTAGAAAATTCTAGATATTTTTAGAGAAATCTAGAATTTTCCTGAATGTACCAGAGAACCCTAGAGAAGTGTAGAACCCTCTAGAAGCTTGTAGAAGAGTGTAGATTCCTATGGAATATTCTGGAGATGTGTGGAACCTTGCGAAACCTTACGGAAGAGTATGGCCGGAGAATCCTAGAGAAGTATAGAACCCTCTTGAAGCTTGTGGAAGAGTGTGAAACCCTCTGGAATATTCTCGAGATGTGTGGAACCTTCCAGAACATTATGGAAGAGTATGACCGAAGAACTCTAGAGAAGTGTAGAACCCTCTAGAAGCTTGTAGAATAGTGTGGAACCATATGGAATATTCTGGAGATGTGTGGAACCTTCTGGAATCTTACAGAAGAGCATGGAAGGATGCATAAGGGAATGGAAGAATGTAGAGATTCCTAGATAGTATGGAGCATTCTTGTAACACCCCACGTCCATTAATGTCACTCGCAAAGGGAATGCATTAACTTCCATGGAGCATTTTAAGTGAATATAGAACAGAAAATCACAACAAGACAGATATAAAGCAGTACTTGAAAATTTAAAACTTTATTTATTGCAGCACAAGGTAAATATGTTTGGTTACATCATCAAAAACCATTAACCGAAGTCAAATAAATGATATCCATCTTGATAAAACAAAGTACATAATCCCACTACTACAAATAGCCATAAGGAAAATGATAGGCTGAACTTTACATCAGCAATCCAGATCCAAGTGCTCCCAAAGAGATCCCAATCAAGCTCCACTAGTACTAGTCCCACCCTTAGAACCTGGGGGGAAAAAGGAAGAAAGGAGGTGGAAACAAAGGGGGTCAGACATAAAGTCTGGCGAGTGCGATAACTCTAACAACATAATTATTAAAGCAATATGATAAGATATAAGCTGGAGAATAAGGTAATGACTGTGAGAACCACATGGGTATGGCAAGGAAATCAAGAGAAACAGATATAGCGTTAATGGCGCTTCCTAATCAATATAGGAAAATTACTATACTCTACCGTACTGTACCATACTGTACAGTACTAACACTAACTGCACCCCTACTAGTCACTCTAGAAATTTGATCCCTCTTGGCTAAATAGAACGATGATAGCTTCGTGTACTACTAGATGTACCCACTATCCTCCATGTTTGACTGTATGTCTCTAGTTGCTATCATAGGTACCCAGCGTATACCTATCCCCACTAGATATACTCCTTCAATAAGTAATAATGGTAATTCCATGTACTCCTAGCTGACGTCATAGGTGCCGCCTGCTCCTATCTCCACTAGGTGTACCCCCTTAATAATTATTAATTATAGTTGTAGCTTCGTGTACCCCTAGCTGACTACATAGGTGTCGTCTGCTCCTATCTCCACTTGGTGTACCCACTACCCTGCCCCATTCGATCGGCTCCCTAACTCGTAGATACCCGTGCTGGCCCCACAGTGGGGTGTATCACTCCCCAAAGTGGCAACCCGATACCACCAATGATGCACGGCTTATACCTACATGATTCAACGTCTTACCTACCAGCCCGGGTTCACACACGCATATGAACCTGTTAGACTTGCATTGCTACCGCTAACCCGGTTTGGCCTCTTACAGTCAATCCCAGTATGTGTGTCCCGTCCTCGACTTGGGTCGAGCCCACAAAGATACGAATGGGTTAATGGTTGAAATGGGCCCCTATTACTTGACACAAGCTATCCACCTAAGCTTGGTCCCCTCTAGTATATCACACTTAACCCCCTTCATGTCCACTTACATGTTTTAAATTTGGTTAAGGGTTTCTATTAGTAATTCCACATGCCACCCAAGGCACCCACTTAACCCCTATGTCCCACTTACATGTTTTACCTTGGTTAAGTGTTACTAATCGTATTTCCTCATGCAACCCAAGGCACCCACTAGATTCCACATGCCACCCAAGGCACCCACTTAACACCCTCGTGTCCCACTACATGTTTATCTGGTTAAGTGTTTCTTAATTCATTAAGACCGTAACCTCATAAAGACCTCTCACATTAGACTGGCATTTGTGGCAGCTGGATTTGCCGGGCGGGTCCGGGCAGTTTTACACCACAAAAGAGCCTAACCTCTTGTCTTTACAATTGTTACGTATTTAATTTATGCCTAAGACCTCTTACATTAGACTGGCATTTGTGGCAGCTGGATTCGCCGGGCGGGTCCAGACAGTCTTACACCACAAACGAGCCTAACCTCGTGTCTTAGACGATTAATTACACCTAATTAATCATTCCCCTAATTTGACATACTTTCCCTATTCAAATTATCAATCAATTCCAAATTTAACGATGTCCATAATTGACTCAATTACGTCCATCCATTTAAGATATGTAAAATCATACCAATTTTCACCACAATTATATTTTATTCCTTTAAAATTAATTACATGCCTTTTTAGGCCATTACATGCCAAATTCACAATATGTGTGTATCCACTATTATCCCCATCGTACCCCCGTCATTCGTTCGTTTAACACGTCATATACATATTAGACTAGCAAATAGTCTAATACTAAAAAAAAAGGGAATAAACGTCACAGAGTCACATACACAGAATAATAGATCTAATTTGCATCGAACTTGAAATTAAGAATTACAACATACTTGCATAGTCTTTGTATCATCAAGGATCCAAAAATCATAGATCTAAAAGGTTTGAACTTGAATGTATGAACATAGCTTTACACCCAACTAGCCTAGATAATTATCACAGACTTACATAAACTATGTATGTTGTCAACCTAAACATAAAGGTATCATCTTGCATAACTATGGATCCAATAAAAGGTGTTAACTTGCATAACTATGCATGTCATAGTTTCAACATAAAAATGTCAACTTGAATATGGATCTAAGCTTTAAAGGTGTGAACTTGCATATATGTGAATCCAATTATCACTTAAACTTGCATATGAACATAATACTTATACGAACTAGCATAAGTTCCACATTCATATTCGCATAAAAACTGATGTTATAAACCTAGGTGATTGGATTATAAAAAAGGGATTTATTGACACAAGTTAACATCATGAACTTCTGGCATATATTCTAGATCCAAACTTACATAACATCATATAACTCGCATACAACTTACGTGATCTTTATTAACTTGCATAACATCCTATGTACAACTAGCATAATCATATTAACTCGCATAACATCATATATAAAACTTGCATAATCATATTAACTTGCATAACATCATACATGAAACTTGCATAACATCATATATAAAACTTGCATAACATCATATGTGAAACTTGCATAACATCATACATGAAACTTGCATAACATCATATATAAAACTTGCATAACATCATATGTAAAACTTGCATAACATCATATATAAAACTTGCATAACATCATATATAAGATTTGCGTAACATCATATAATATGATTCAAGCTAACATACATGATCAAACATATGAATTAGATTCACAACCACAACTTATAATCCAACGTATATCACATCATAATTAATTTAGCAATTATTTTGTTAAAGTGATCGAACTCACAACTCAAAAGTGGTCTTGAGTTCTGAATTCTGATTTCTGGAGTTGTATTAGCTCTCCTTTGAAGAAGATTCGTTGTTAGGGTTGAATAGGACTGATTTGATTTGCTGTTCTTCCTCTTAAATTTGTGGCGGCTACTCTAGGGTTCAAGACGACAGCATGACGGCCGTTGTTTCAGTTTTAATTCTAATTTAGAGTTTGAGTCTATGGGTCTTTTTATAGAGTTTTGAATTAATTTAAGCCGTCGGATGATCTTAGGGTTATTCATAGCCATTCAGTCAAGATAGGGTGATGAGTCAGCCCTAATGACTCAGCAAGGAGTCAGAAAGGACTCAGAAATGAGTCACAACACAGATCGGTCTGAACCAGAAAGCTGTGCAGATTTTTCCCTCGGCCTGGGCGCACTTGGGAAGCACACCAATGTAAATTTGTACTGGCGCACTTCCCAAGTGCGCCAGTGCAATAATATTTTTTTTTGTTCTTTCTTCTTCTTCCGGTTTTCCGCCTAACTTCGGTCGTTCATATCTCCTTCATCCGATATCCATTTCCCGCAAACTTGGACTCTATTTCAACCAGAATTCTGAGACGATCACAATGGCGCAACCCCATTCCCTTAATTCTCACGTCTGAGATTAATTATTCTTTTTTTAGTTAATTCGATTATTCAAAAATCCGGGGTGTTACATTCTCCGCTCTTTAAAAGATTTCGCCCCCGAAATTTCAAAGTTAAGGAGAATGCATATCCTACCATCCAAACAACCATCAAACACGGGCATCCATTGTCCTTATAAAATTTCTAATGCTGTATGAACATATGAAAGAAGTGTGTGTATATGTTCCTTATCTAACAAAAAATCGGGCGGTCTACTGATTCAGTTGACCTCCTTAATGCAAACCATGATAGTGCCATGCGTCCATTATGTATGCGAAAGAACCAAATCGATACATATCATTTCTACACGTGTGCAAAACCATCCACAAAAATGCAACATCCATATGATGGTACAACCATTATTCATCCATTACTTAAATATGTACACACATTTATATGCAATATGCAATATGCAATATGAAGTGACTGAGCCGATCTAGTGCCTAAAGTGTGTGTATATGCGTCCACGAGCAAACACTTGCATCCACATGCATCCATCATACATAACATGTCTCAAACACATGTTTCAACCATAGGACTACCCTATCTAAAGGTCAAAGATACTAGCGAGAGGACATATTAAAGATAAGATAAGTACAAGGTAAGTGATAAAGGAGAAATTAAAAGACATACCCTCGAAAAGAAAAGGGTATAATGAACGCATCTTCGCTTCCATCTCCCAAATAGCGTTGCTTTCATTATCTCCCCATTGCACTTTGACTAGTTTGACCTCTCGATTCCTCAACTTCTTAATCTTCGTCCTAAGAATGCACGTAGGAGCTCGTCGAATTGTCGCATCACGCTCGATCTCCACCTCTCTAAGCAAGCTCGGCTCTACCACTTCTGCGGTCTCGTGCAAGCACTTACTCAAATGTGATACATGGAATACGTCGTGTACACCACTAAGTCTCTCGAGCAACTCCACTCTATACGCCATCTGCCCAATCCTTTCCTTAATAGGAAACGGCCCTACGAATCTTGGTGCTAACTTCCCAACAGACCCAAAGCGAACGACGTTCCGTAATGGAGACACCTTGACAAAGACCATGTCCCCAATATCAAACTCAAGATCTGACCTCCTCTTGTCCGCATAAGATTTCTGTCTATCTTGCGCCGTCTTCATCCTCCTTCAAATCAAATCGATCTTTTCCGAAGTCTCTCTAATCATATCGGGTCCAAGCAAGATCTTATATGTAGATTCCCACCAACATGTAGGCGAACGACACGGCCGTCCATAAAGAGCCTCGAACGGTGCCATGCCAATGCTAGACTGAAAGCTATTATTATTTTCGAACTCTACCAACGGAAGATGTTCCTCCCATGTACCTCAGAAATCTAAGACACAAAACCTCAATAAGTCCCCTAAAATACGATTCACCCTCTCGGTCTGGCCGTCCGTCCGAGGATGATATGCGGTGCTCAAACATAACGGAGTCCCTACCGCCTCTTGCAAGCTTTTCCAAAATTCACTAGTGAAAATAGGATCGCGGTCGCTCACTATGCTAGAAGGAACACTGTGCAAACGAACTATTTCTCGAATGTATATGGAGGCAAACCACGGAGCAGTCCTCTTACTCTTCATGGGAATGAAATGGGTGCTCTTAGTAAGTCTGTCTACCACGACCCAAATTCCCGTATTACCCTTCCTCGATCTCGGTAATCCGTCAACAAAGTCCATCAAAACACTTTCCCACTTCCATTGTGGGACCTCCAATGGTTGAAGCAATCCACCGGGCTTCTTTTGCTCTGCTTTTACTTGTTGGAACACCAAGCATCTAGCGACATACTCAACCACATCTTTCTTCATGCCGGGCCAAAAGTAAACTCGTCCCATGTCCATGTATATCTTGTTCCCGCTGGGATGAATGGTCATCTTCGAACGATGTTCATCATCAAGAATGGTCTTCCTCAGATTCTCGTCCTGTGGTACACAAAGCCTACCGTCCCTGCGCAACCAAACCTTATCATCTTGGGTATACCTACGGAGATGGCTCGATGACTCCCCTCTTTTGAGCTTTTCTACTAACTCAACCAACTGTGGGTCGTCTCGCTGTGCCTCGCCAATCCGTCCCAAAAGCGTAGGTCTGACCTTAAGGATGCTAGCAAACTGGGTACAAAATCAATGGATGGTCTATAGTCAAAGGTAGAGATAAACTCTAAGCTACGTCGCTCGACAAACAAAGGACTCAATGTCAACTTTTTCCTACTCAAGGCATCCGCCACAGCGTTACCCTTGTCAGGGGTATATGCTATCTCGAAATCGTAGGACGCCAAGAACTCCATCCACAATAACATATCACCCTTCCCTAGAGACCACATGCCCTAAAATCCTCTCTTCTTTCCTCCAAAAATGGTATTTTGGAGAACTTAGCTTTAAGCTGGTGCGCTTGTAGGGTCCCTATGCTTTCCCTAAGATGTAGGGCATGCTCTTCTCTTCTTCTAGAGAAAACCAGGATATTATCCTATGCAAAATCGTCACAACTATCCATCTCTCACACAGACCATCCTAGTCGAACTCGACATCCCCCAAGTGCAAGCCCCAAAGGCCTAAACCAATATCAGACAAACACCCAAGGGATACCTCCTTCGAATTCAGACGACCTACGTAAGATGATACTAGTAAGACGGCTAACCAATTGAGCACATGACCGACTCTGGCTGTCCTTGCCAGTCTTGCTCCAAAACCACCGCTGATTACGTAACTGGCTTTGCTTTATCTATTAAGCACATACAAAAACTTATTTCGCGCCTCTGGGTAATCCCTGCACTTTATCAACGACGTCTCCATACTCACGGACCACACAAATGGACTCCCAAATGTCGTTGGATGCGTCAAAAGATTCTAGGCAGCTAAGCATCACTGAACCCCTAGGGTCACAAGAAATATGAGGGTCTTTCCATAACGAATCAATAGTCTAACTACCCTCCTTTCACAATCTAGGATGGCACCCCGCATGGCTTGCCAATCCACCCCTAGAATCAAACTATAGCTCGTGAAACCAAGGACGAAGGCGTTGCATTCGAATCCAACGCCCAAGATAGACACTCTCAAGTCCTGACAAACCATTGAAGGATGAGCCGAACCACCAACAGGATTTGAGACTATGATGGGATCCTTAACTAGACTAGTATTTAGGTGCAGTGTTTCAACTAACAAAGCAGATACTAACGAGTATGAAGCGCCAGAATCAAACAAATTTCAAACAGGATGATAAAGAAAACCAAATTTCAACCTAGACGATCCTACCCCCATCAGGTATACCGGCCGTGAGGGAATACAACTACCCTCCAGAAGATCCTGCACTTTGTCCTTGCCTCTTTGGAGAATCCTAAGGTGTCCTATTTCTCCAAAACAACTAGCATTCTTCTTCACGTTCTCCATTCGTGACCTCCCACCAAGATGAGGTTTCGTCCTTTGCTAACCAAACAGCTATTCGAACCTTCCTCCCATCGTCTATCTTAAAGGTAGCATCAAGCCCTCCACTTCCTTGGACTAACTTCTAGCCCGAAAAACGTATAAGTCCCTTGAAGTGATTTTCCGTCCTCCGTACGGAAGTCCTTATTTATCTTAGAAAAAGCATCTATACGCGGAGGGGGCAATGAACTCAAAAAGAGAAAGAGGAAGAGATTTAAAATGGAGAATCGAAGGAAGGATATATGGCTCTTGGGGATTATGTTCTTAAAATAAACCTTTCTTTCAAAAATTCTCTTTTACAAACATATTTTTGAAAGTATTCTTTATAAAAATGATTTTGAAAAATGGTTTTTCAAAATATCTTATCTGTTCTGGTAACTTTCAGCTCTGATACCATGTGTAACACCCCACGTCCATTAATGTCACTCGCAAAGGGAATGCATTAACTTCCATGGAGCATTTTAAGTGAATATAGAACAGAAAATCACAACAAGACAGATATAAAGCAGTACTTGAAAATTTAAAACTTTATTTATTGCAGCAGAAGGTAAATATGTTTGGTTACATCATCAAAAACCATAAACCAAAGTCAAGTACATAATATCCATCTTGATAAAACAAAGTGCATAATCCCACTACTACAAATAGCCATAAGAAAAATGATAGGCTGAACTTTACTTCAGCAATCCAGATCCAAGTGCTTCCAAAGAGATCCCGATCAAGCTCCACTAGTATTAGTCCCACCCTTAGAACCTGGGGGGAAAAGGAAGAAAAGAGGTGGAAACAAAGGGGGTCAGACATAAAGTCTGGCGAGTGCGATAACTCTAACAACATAATTATTAAAGCAATATGATAAGATATAATCTGGAGAATAAGGTAATGACTGTGAGAACCACATGGATATGGCAAGGCAATCAAGAGAAACAGAGATAACGTTAACGGCGCTTCCTAATCAAAATAGGATAATTACTATACTCTACCGTACTGTACCATACTGTACAGTACTAACACTAATTGCACCCCTACTAGTCACTCTAGAAATTTGTTCCCTCTTGGCTAAATAGAACAATGATAGCTTCGTGTACTACTAGATGTACCCACTATCCTCCATGTTTGACTGTATGCCTGTAGTTGCTATCATAGGTACCCAGCGTATACCTATCTCCACTAGATGTACTCCTTCAATAAGTAATAATGGTAATTCCATGTACTCCTAGCTGACGTCATAGGTGTCGCCTGCTCCTATCTCCGCTAGGTGTACCCCCTTAATAATTATTAATAATAGTGGTAGCTTCGTGTACCCCTAGCTGACTACATAGGTGCCGTCTGCTCCTATCTCCACTAGGTGTACCCACTACCCTGCCCCATTCGATCGGCTCCCTAACTCGAAGATACCCGTGCTGGCCCCACAGTGGGGTGTATCACTCCCCAAAGTGGCAACCCGATACCACCAATGATGCAGGCTTATACCTACACGATGCAACAACGTCTTACCTACCAGCCCGGGTTCACACACGCATATGAACCCGTTGGACTTGCGTTGCCTCCGCTAACCCGGTTTGGCCTCTTACAGTCAAGCGCAGTATGCGTGTCCCGTCCTCGACTTGGGTCGAGCCCACAAAGATACGAATGGGTTACTGGTTGAAACGGGCCCCTATTACTTGACACAAGCTATCCACCTAAGCTTGGTCCCCTCTAGTATATCCCACTTAACCCCCTTCATGTCCACTTACATGTTTTGAATTTGGTTAAGGGTTTCTATTAGTAATTCCACATGCCACCCAAGGCACCCACTTAATCCCTATGTCCCACTTACGTGTTTTAACTTGGTTAAGTGTTACTAATCGTATTTTCTCATGCCGCCCAAGGCACCCACTAGATTCCACATGCCACCCAAGGCACCCACTTAACCCCCTCGTGTACCGCTACATGTTTATCTGGTTAAGTGTTTCTTAATTCATTAAGACCGTAACCTCATAACGACCTCTCACATTAGACTGGCATTTGTGGCAGCTGGATTTGCTGGGCGGGTCCGGACAGTCTTACACCACAAAAGAGCCTAACCTCGTGTCTTTACAATTGTTATGTATTTAATTTATGCCTAAGACCTCTCACATTAGACTGGCATTTGTGGCAGCTGGATTTGCCGTGCGGGTCCGGGCAGTCTTACACCACAAACGAGCCTAACCACGTGTCTTAGATGATTAATTACACCTAATTAATCATTCCCCCAATTTGAATTACTTTCCCTATTCAAATTATCAATCAATTCCCAATTTAACGATGTCCATAATTGACTCAATTATGTCCATCCATTTATGGTATGTAAAATCATACAAATTTTCACCATAATTATATTTTATTCCTTTAAAATTAATTACATGCCTTTTTAGGCCATTACATGCCAAATTCACAATATGTGTGTATCCACTATTATCCCCATCGTACCCCCGTCATTCGTTCGCTTAACACGTCATATACATATTAGACTAGCAAATAGTCTAATACTTGAAAAAAAGGGAATAAACGTCACAGAGTCACATACACACAATAACAGATCTAATTTGCATCTAACTTGCAATTAAGAATTACAACATACTTGCATAGTCTCTGTATCATCAAGGATCCAAAAATTATAGATCTAAAAGGTATGAACTTGCATGTATGAACATAGCTTTACACCCAACTAGCCTAGGTAATTATCACAAACTTACATAAACTATGTATGTCATCAACCTAAACATAAAGGTATCATCTTGCATAACTATGGATCCAATAAAAGTGTTAACTTGCATAACTATGCATGTCATAGTTTTAACATAAAAATGTCAACTTGAATATGGATCTAAGCTTTAAAGGTGTGAACTTGTATATATGTGAATCCAATTGTCACATAAACTTGCATATGAACATAATACTTATACGAACTAGCATATGTTCCACATTCATATTCGCATAAAAACTGATGTTATAAACCTAGGTGATTGGATTATAAAAAAGGGATTTATTGACACAAGTTAACATCATGAACTACTGGCATATATTCTAGATCCAAACTTACATAACATTATATAACTCGCATACAACTTACGTGATCTTTATTAACTTGCATAACATCATATGTATAACTTGCATAATCATATTAACTCGCATAACATCATATATGAAACTTGCATAATCATGTTAACTTGCATAACATCATCCATGAAACTTGCATAACATCATATATAAAACTTGCATAACATCATATGTGAAACTTGCATAACATCATACATGAAACTTGGATAACATCATATATAAAACTTACATAACATCATATGTGAAACTTGCATAACATCATATATAAAACTTGCATAACATCATATATAAGATTTGCATAACATCATATAATATGAATCAAGTTAACATACATGATCAAACATATGAATTAGATTCACAACCACAACTTATAATCCAACGTATATCACATCATAATTAATTTAGCAATTATTTTGTTAAAGTGATCGAACTCACAACTCAAAAGCGGTCTTGAGTTCTGAATTCTAATTTCTGGAGTTGTATTAGCTCTCCTTTGAAGAAGATTCGTTGTTAGGGTTGAATAGGACTGATTTGATTTGCTGTTCTTCCTCTTAAATTTGTGGCGGCTACTCTAGGGTTCAAGACGACAGCATGACGGCCATTGTTTCAGTTTTAATTCTGATTTAGGGTTTGAGTCTATGGATCTTTTTATAGAGTTTTGAATTAATTTAAGCCGTCGGATGATCTTATGGTTATTCATTGCCATTCAGTCAAGATAGGGTGACGAGTCATCCTTAATGACTCAGCAAGGAGTCAGAAAGGACTCAGAAATGAGTCACAACACAGATCGGTCTGAACTAGAAAGCTGTGCAGATTTTTCCCTCGGCCTGGGCGCACTTGGGAAGTGCACCAATGTAAATTTGTACTGGCGCACTTCCCAAGTGCGCCGGTGCAATAATATTTTTTTTCTCCTTTCTTCTTCTTCTTCCTGTTTTCCGCCTAACTTCGATCGTTCATATCTCCTTCATCCGATATCCGTTTCCCGCAAACTCGGACTCTATTTCAACCAGAATTCTGAGACGATCACAATGGTGCAACCCCATTCCCTTAATTCTCACGTCTGTGATTAATTATTCTTTATTTTAGTTAATTCGATTATTCAAAAATCCGGGGTGTTACATTCTCCCCTGTTTTAAGGATTTCGCCCCCGAAATCTCAAAGTTAAGGAGAATGCATATCCTACCATCCAAACAACCATCAACTCAACCATCAAACACGGGCATCCATTGTCCTTATAAAATTTCTAATGCTGTATGAACATATGAAAGAAGTATGTGTATATGTTCCTTATCTAATGCAAAATCGGGCGGTCTACTGATTCAGTTGACCTCCTTAATGCAAACCATGATAGTGTCATGCGTCCATTATGTATGCGAAAGAACCTAATCGATACATGTCATTTCTACATGCGTGCACAACCATTCACCAAAATGCAACATCCATATGATGGTACAACCATTATTCATCCATTACATAAACATGTACACACATTTATATGCAATATGAAATATGAAGTGACTGAGCCGATCTTGTAATGACCCGTATTCTACACATCATAGGATCGTAGAATATTTATTTATTTCCCGTATGAAGCCGTATGGTCATGTAACTTTGGGAAACATCTATTAGAGTCATTTCCCATGTTCATGATTTTTGTCGATTTTTAAATGACCATTTTGCCCCTAGTTGGTACTGTTTTGGCCATAACTTTTGATTGGAAAGGAATTTTGACCTGAAACCAATTCCATTTGATTCGTTTGATGGTTTACCTTTCCGTAGAGTGGTCACAATAGCCAAACGGACTAACCGTTTGGGAGATATTGCTGAAACAGGGTTTGGAGGGTGAAAAACTGCTTAACCGGGCCAAATCGGGTGGTTAGTGAGTAGGCCCATAACCTATTTCGGGATTAGGGTTATGGGAGGGCTGAAATGAGATGGAGAATCATTCCATTTCAGTTTTCTAGCCTCCACTTATCACCAAGGATCCCTAAAAATGGCCTCCAACCTCTAAATCACCTCCAAATCATCTTTTGGTCAAGGATTTGGCTTAGCAACCCGTAATCAAGGAGGATCTTCACCAAATCAACAAAGGAACTGCTGTTTGGCATTGAGGTTCACATCAAATCAGAGAATTATTTCAGATCTTAGTTTATTTTGTGGCTAAGGTGAGTGATTTGCATAGTTTTACACTAATTATGGATAATTAGGGGTGATTAGTGTTAATTAGCGAATTTAAGCATGATAAAATTCTGGAAAAATGTTTATAAAATTCGGAATGATGTTTTAGACCTTTGATATGAATTTGGGTTAATTTGGTTAAGATTTGTTAATCCTATCATTAGTTTCACCTAAACATGCTTAAGGGGAAATATGGGATTTTGGGTATGTTTGATCCATTTTTACCTATCATGTTGATGTTTTGATGTTTGTGGTTGATTATGCATGTTGCTATGACTGTATGAAATGATTTGTGATTGGTTAGAATAGTTGGAATGGTCGAAAACGCCATCGAGGGGCGTAAACAGCTCGTTGGACAAGGTGCAGGGATTCGGATCGGATAGGGGGTTGAGGGACGATCGGATCGCCCTATGGGATCGTGGGGGCATCCCCGCGAGTCGAGTCATCTCCTCCGAACCGAACCATCTGCACAAGGCCCACGAGACGAACCGATGTAGCGCCGTGCCTAAACTAAAGTACTCCGATCCGGACCGCGAATAAGCATTACGACCCGATCCGTCCATGAAGGGTGAGCACGATCCGTCGACCTGGAGAAGTGCGTCCGATCCGAACCGCTTGAAGGACCACGATCCGATCCGAAGAAGCCTATCACGAATCGATCCATGGCGATGGACTTGGAGACCCTGACCCGATCCGCTGAAGGGTACTCGAACCGATCCGATGGAACTGGAGGACCACGAGTTGATGGCGCGACCCGATCCGAACGCAGAAACCCGATCCGAACCGTGGTAACGAGGGAACAGGACTCTGAACCGATCCGATATGAAGGCTACGATCCGATTCGATGGTGATGACCAATAACCCGAGATGCAAAGGTAGTCCAAATGGAAGTTAGAGCTCAGGATCCCGGAACCAGTGGGGAACCAATGAGTTCACTTCATGGTTGGACTTTGCTGCGGGACGTGTGCTAAGGAGTTGTCGACGTTCATAACTTCGATTCACCACTAAAAATGGATGATGGGCTACTTATCAGTGCAGTAGGGTCATTATGACCTGAGGGGCAAGGTGATGGTAGCAAGACTACGTTATAAGTGCAATAGGGTCATTACGACCTGAGGGGCAAGGTGATGCGTAGTAAGACTATGAGCCAGTGCAGTGGGGTTCTTGTGACTCCATGGGGCAGAGTGGACATAGTAAGGATTAGTAAGGCTATGAGCCAGTGCAGTGGGGTTCTTGTGACCCCATGGGGCAAAGTGGACATAGCGAAGGATTTGTGGCTACGTTATCAGTGCAGTGAAGCCATTTATGACTTCATGGGGCAGAGTGATCGTAGCAAGGTATGTTGGGTGATCGAAGTGGTGAATATCGTATGCTTTACGCACTGAGTGAGAGAAGTGAGGATGGATGCTATGTTTGATTGTTGCCATCCCTATGACATGCACACCTCCCCCACCTCCGTATCTTTACACTGTTTGATATGATACCTTAGAGTGTTGTACAGTATGTAGTGCTAACTCTTTGGTTGCAGGTCCAGGTTCAGGTATGTTTTAGTCTACCTGTTATTGTTCACTTTAGATACTTATCGCTCATACCAAGCTTTATGTCTGACCCAGAGTTTTATGTCTCCTCTTATTTCTCTGGGTGCTCACACGAGCAGACTAGAGACAGGTTAGCTGGTGATGTGCGAGTAGCTGATTCGGAGGTGGGCAGGAGGCTTCCACGTATTATATATATACACATTCTCCCTGTGTCATTGGTGGTCGCTACTTGGGCATTAGTAGTGTACCTCATTTACCTTACTTTTGCTTTGAGACAGTTTGGACGTTGTAATAAGCTGTATTCTGAATTTCCGCTGCTATGATGTGTAGTTCTGATTTTCAGCTTATGCACTGTCTCTCCTGTTTTATGTCAAGTATGTTGTTATTATATTTTATACTATGCGTTGTGAGACATTCTACAGGTTCTTTGTATGTTCATTTCCTTCTTCCTTTTCCTTCTGACGACCCGTTCCGTGCTAACTGGACATGTGTACAGCGCACTTTTGGAGAGAATGTCGGTTGGTGCGGGGCGGGCCGTCACACTTGGTATCAGAGCTCTAGGTTGCGTAGTTAACCTAGGGAAAGACACCAGGGAGAGATAGTACGTATATGAGAGCGCGTATTTGTGATTACTTTGGTTTTCAAAAGCTGTGTATGTATATACTAATAGTAGTATAAAGAGGAAGTCGCACTGCACTAGCACCACTATGGGGTCGTTAATCGTTTCCCTTTTACAGATTAACGATGAGCCGAGACACGAGAGGTGCTGGTAGAGGGACCAACCAAGGGAATGCCGCTGACATGAGGGCTATGTTTACTAACCTCATGAGAGATATGCTTAGAGAAGTGCAAGGGGCAATTCCCAATCCCGGAGTTGGTGTTGGCCCAGTAGTGCAAGCGCCTAGGGTCGATTTCGCCAAGTTGTGCAAAGATTACACTAATCTTGGTGGAAAGCCGTTCCACGGAATGGAGTCGGCCACGGATGTTCAGGACTGGATGGATAGCTGTGACCGTATCTTCTATGACTTGGATCTTGAGGATGCGATGAAGAGAAGGATAGCGTCTCGTCAGCTGCAAGGGCGAGCGATGAATTGGTGGAATGCCATTAGAACAGCTACTCCAGAGGATCAGGTTACTTGGGATCAGTTCAAGGCTCGCTTTAGCGAGAAGTTTATCCCAGCTGCCCAGAAGTCAGTGTTGTTTAAGAGGTTCTTGGAACTCAAGCAGAACGGAAGGGCAGTTTCTGATTATATTGCTGAGTTCGACACTTTATCGAAGTATGGACTGTCTCTTATTGATACCCCTGAGAAGAAGAATGAGAAGTTCATTACTGGTTTGGATGGGTACTTGGAGGAAAGGCTTATCAACCACATCGATGAGACTTTTGAATCGATCGTGGGGAAAGCTTTGAGATCAGAGAGCCTTTACCCTAAGTCAAAGACTGAGGCTGCATCTGCAGAAGGGCCAAAGCCGCAAGCAGGCGGTGGAGGCAAGAATAACTCTCAGAATAAGAGAAAGCAGGACCAATCAAAGGGTGGCCAGAAAAAGAGCAAGAAGGATGTTGAGTGCTTCAGCTGTGGAAAGAAAGGCCATTATGCTAAGGAATGTCGGGCCAAGCCAGCGGAAAGGAAGTGCTACAACTGTGGCCAAGTGGGACATCAGAAAGATAAGTTTCCGCAACCTCTTAAGGAGAAGCAGATTGTGAAAGCATATGCTATTGATGTTGTTCCTTCTTCGTCGAATGCCCCAACTGCGGCGGAGAAAGGAAAGAATGTTGTTATTCAAGGTATGCTTTCTATTTATGATATACCAGTTCGAGTTTTGTTTGATACTGGGGCTTCCCATTCCTTCATATCTAGTGACCTGGTAGATAGGTTGGGACTGGAACCCGAGATAGTCGAAAGACCATTGGTTGTGACGAACCCGATTGGTGGATCGACTAGCCTTAGTATGATTTGCAGGAATTTGGTCTTATCGAGTCATGGATGTATGTTTGTATGTGATTGCTTTGTTTTGGGCTTTACTGGGTATGGCATTATATTGGGAGTCGATTGGCTCCAAAGATACGGGGTGGTGGTAGACTGTGAGGGTTTTTTGGTGACAGTGAGGGCGGATGATGGGCGGAGGGTAGTGTTTGGTAGCCTACCTAGTGATGGGGTTATGGCTAGTTTTGTAAATTCTCTCGACATCCCGCAGGATGAGTTGTCAGATGTGCCCGTGGTTGGCCAGTATCCGGACGTCTTCGAGGAGGTGACCGGGCTTCCACCACACCGAGAGATTGAGTTCCGTATTGATTTAGTGAAAGATGCCAGACCTATAGTGATGCCACTTCGTCGTGTGGCACCAAGGGAGCAGCGAGAGCTCGGGATGCAAGTCAGCAATCTTTTGAAGAAGGGATTTATTAGAAGGAGTGTCTCCGAGTGGGGAGCACCAGTTGTGTTTGCCACTAAGGCAGATGGTTCCCTTCGTTTGTGTGTGGACTATCGCGAGTTGAATAAGGTGACGAGGAAGAATAAGTATCCTCTACCGCGGATAGATGATTTGTTTGATCAACTGGAAGGGGCTAGAGTGTTCTCCCAGTTGGACCTCGCGACAGGATTTCATCAGCTTCGAGTAGCAGATGAGAGTGTTCCGAAAACGGCATTTAGGACGCCGTCTGGATTTTATGAGTGGTTGGTTATGCCATTTGGGTTGACCAATGCACCAGCCTATTTTGTGGATCTTATGAATCGAGTATTCAGAGATCAGTTGAATAAGTTTGTTCTTGTGTTCGTGGATGACATCCTTGTTTACTCAAGGACAGAGGAGGAACACAAGGGACACTTGAGTATAGTGATGGAGGTGTTGAGGAAACACCAATTGAAAGCGAAATTCTCTAAGTGTCATTTTTGGAGAAGGGAAGTAAGATTCTTGGGTCATGTTGTTTCAGAGAGTGGTATTGCCGTGGACCCTACGAAGGTGGCTACGGTACAGGATTGGCCTACGCCCAAGAATGCTATATATGTAAGAAGTTTTTTGGGATTAGCTGGATATTACCGTAAGTTTATCCAGGACATCTCCAAGATTGTAGCACCGTTGACTCAGTTGACTAAGAAGAATCAGTCCTTCGTCTGGGACGGAGTGTGTGAGGATGCCTTCAAGAGTCTAAAGGAGAGGTTGACGCGTGCGCCAATGTTAGTCATTCCTAAAGGGAATGAAGAGATGACGGTATACACGGATGCTTGTGGTACCGGACTGGGTGCAGTATTGATGCAAGGAGGTAAGGTTGTAGCTTATGCTAGTCGACAGCTAAAGCCGCATGAGAGGAAGTATCCTACCCATGATTTGGAATTAGCAGCGATTGTATTTGCGCTGAAGATGTGGAGACACTATCTCTTGGGAGAAAGATTTGAGCTGTTTACCGATCATAAATCGTTAAAGTATCTCTTCTCCTAGAAAGATCTGAATCTCCGTCAGCAGAGATGGTTAGAGTTCTTGGCTTCGTATGATTTTGATATCGCATACACACCTGGGAAGGGTAATGCGGTAGCCGATGCCTTGAGTAGGAGACATGCCAGCTTAGGGGCAATGTTTCTTGAATGGAAGCAACTGGAGTATATTGCGGGGTTTGATTTCAGACCAAGGTGCGAATTGGATCCAGTTATGCTAGCTAGTTTGACGATCAGACCCACTTGGATAGAGCGGATTGGTTCTAGCCAGAGGGACGATCCTAATCTATTGGAAATCATCTCCAAGTTAGAGGTGGGTATCGATGGGGAGATGAATGTGTATGGGCTTGATCGAGATGGATGGCTTCGGAAAAATGGAAGACTAGTTGTGCCTGACGTGAATGGTTTGAGAGATGAAGTGCTTAGAGAATGTCATCACTCAAAACTGACTATACATCCCGGTGGTAATAAGATGTATCGAGACATGAGACAGACTTACTACTGGGAAGGGATGAAAAGAGATGTTGGGAAGTTTATATCCAAATGCATGAATTGCCAGCTAGTTAAAGCCGAGCAAAAGAAGCCTAGTGGGTTGTTGCAACCATTAGAAATTCCCGAATGAAAATGGGAGCAAGTCTCGATGGATTTCATCGATGGGTTACCAAGGACTAGATCGGGATATGATAGCATTTTTGTAATTGTGGATCGATTGACTAAGAGCGCAAGATTTATACCAGTCAAATCGACCAGGACGGCAGCCAAGTTGGCAGAATTGTATATGAAGTGGGTAGTGAGATTTCATGGAGTACCCAAAAGCATTGTGAGTGACCGAGACCCGTTGTTCACTAGTGGGTTTTGGAAGAGCTTACAAGAGGCTCTAGGGTCAGGATTACATCTCAGTACCGCATATCATCCTCAGACTGACGGTCAGACGGAGAGGGTGAATCGTATATTGGAAGATCTCTTGAGAGCGTGTATATTGGATTTTGGTGGATCATGGGATGACCATTTGCATCTAGTAGAGTTTGCATATAATAATAGCTACCAATCCAGTATCGGTATGGCTCCATATGAAGCTTTGTACGGAAGGCCGTGCAACTCACCATCAAGTTGGATAGAGACTGGCGAGAAGTTTGTGCTTGGACGAGATGTGGTGATGGAAACTTCAGATAAGATTAAGGTCATTCAACAACGAATGAAAGCTGCTCAAGATAGGCAGAAGAGTTACGCCGATAAGAGGAGAAGAGACTTGAAATTCTCCGTTGGTGACTTGGTGTTTGTCAAGATCTCTCCGTTGAAGAGCGTGATACGATTTGGCAGAAGAGGCAAGTTAGCACCAAGATTTGTTGGCCCATTCCCTATTCTTGAATTAGTCGGGAATTTGGCATATAGAGTTGGCTTACCAGAGAAGATGGCGGGAGTTCACAATGTATTTCATGTTTCCCAATTAAGGAAGTTTGTCCACGACTCAGATATGACTATTTCACCTGATCAGTTGGAGGACTTCGAAGTAGAACCCGAGGCGGTTGGGAACCGCAAGGCGATTCGTATTGTGGGGGCACGATACGAAGCAACTTCGAAGGAAGGCGATGAAGCTAGTCAAGGTTCAGTGGGGCGAGGACGAGAATGATTGTACTTGGGAGACAGAGGAGAGCATTAGGAAGGCATATCCAGAACTCTTTGCCTGGTAAGATTTACTTTGCGATTTAGTTATTCCGCATGCTAGGATAGACTTATTTGACTTGTTTTGCATGTTTGATGGTTGTTTTATGGTTGATAGGCATGCGAGATCTTTGTGTGTGTTTGGATTCGGGAATTTCGGGGGCGAAATTTCTTAAGGGGGGGAGAGTGTAATGACCCGTATTCTACACATCATAGGATCGTAGAATATTTATTTCTTTCCCGTATGAAGCCGTATGGTCATGTAACTTTGGGAAACATCTATTAGAGTCATTTCCCATGTTCATGATTTTTGTCGATTTTTAAATGACCATTTTGCCCCTAGTTGGTACTGTTTTGGCCATAACTTTTGAGTGGAAAGGAATTTTGACCTGAAACCACTTCCATTTGATTCGTTTGATGGTTTACCTTTCCGTAGAGTGGTCACAATAGCCAAACGGACTTACCGTTTGGGAGATATGGCTGAAACAGGGTTTGGAGGGTGAAAAACTGCTTAACCGGGCCAAATCGGGTGGTTAGTGAGTAGGCCCATAACCCATTTCGGGATTAGGGTTATGGGAGGGCTGAAATGAGATGGAGAATCATTCCATTTCAGTTTTCTAGCCTCCACTTATCACCAAGGATCCCTAAAAATGGCCTCCAACCTCTAAATCACCTCCAAATCATCTTTTGGTCAAGGATTTGGCTTAGCAACCCCTAATCAAGGAGGATCTTCACCAAATCAACAAAGGACCTGCTGTTTGGCATTGAGGTTCACATCAAATCAGAGATTTATTTCAGATCTTAGTTTATTTTGTGGCTAAGGTAAGTGATTTGCATAGTTTTACACTAATTATGGCTAATTAGGGGTGATTAGTGTTAATTAGCGAATTTAAGCATGATAAAATTCTGGAAAAATGTTTATAAAATTCGGAATGATGTTTTAGACATCTGATATGAATTTGGGTTAATTTGGTTAAGATTTGTTAATCCTATCATTAGTTTCACCTAAACATGCTTAAGGGGAAATATGGGATTTTGGGTATGTTTGATCCATTTTTACCTATCATGTTGATGTTTTGATGTTTGTGATTGATTATGCATGTTGCTATGACTGTATGAAATGCTTTGTGATTGGTTAGAATAGTTGGAATGGTCGAAAACGCCGTCGAGGGGCGTAAACAGCTCGCTGGACAAGGTGCAGGGATTCGGATCGGATAGGGGGTTGAGGGACGATCGGATCGCCCTATGGGATCGTGGGGGCATCCCCACGAGTCGAGTCATCTCCTCCGAACCGAACCATCTGCATAAGGCCCACGAGACGAACCGATGTAGCGCCGTGCCTAAACTGAAGTACTCCGATCCGGATCGCGAATAAGCATTACGACCCGATCCGTCCATGAAGGGTGAGCACGATCCGTCGACCTGGAGAAGCGCGTCCGATCCGAACCGCTTGAAGGACCACGATCCGATCCGAAGAAGCCTATCACGAATCGATCCATGGCGATGGACTTGGAGACCCTGACCCGATCCACTGAAGGGTACTCGAACCGATCCGATGGAACTGGAGGACCACGAGTTGATGGCGCGACCCGATCCGAACGCAGAAACCCGATCCGAACCGTGGTAACGAGGGAACATGACTCCGAACCGATCCGATAAGAAGGCTACGATCCGATTCGATGGTGATGACCAATAACCCGAGATGCAAAGGTAGTCCAAATGGAAGTTAGAGCTCAGGATCCCGGAACCAGTGGGGAACCAATGAGTTCACTTCATGGTTGGACTTTGTTGCGGGACGTGTGCTAAGGATTTGTCGATGTTCATAACTTCGATTCACCACTAAAAATGGATGATGGGCTACTTATCAGTGCAGTAGGGTCATTATGACCTGAGGGGCAAGGTGATGGTAGCAAGACTACGTTATCAGTGCAGTAGGGTCATTACGACCTGAGGGGCAAGGTGATGCGTAGTAAGACTATGAGCCAGTGCAGTGGGGTTCTTGTGACTCCATGGGGCAGAGTGGACATAGTAAGGATTAGTAAGGCTATGAGCCAGTGTAGTGGGGTTCTTGTGACCCCATTGGGCAAAGTGGACATAGCGAAGGATTTGTGGCTACGTTATCAGTGCAGTGAAGCCATTTATGACTTCATGGGGTAGAGTGATCGTAGCAAGGTATGTTGGGTGATCGAAGTGGTGAATATCGTATGCTTTAAGCACTGAGTGAGAGAAGTGAGGATGGATGCTATGTTTGATTGTTGCCATCCCTATGACATGCACACCTCCCCCACCTCCGTATCTTTACACTGTTTGATATGATACCTTAGAGTGTTGTACATTATGTAGTGCTAACTCTTTGGTTGCAGGTCCAGGTTCAGGTATGTTTTAGTCTACCTGTTATTGTTCACTTTAGATGCTTATCGCTCATACCAGACTTTATGTCTGACCCAGAGTTTTATGTCTCCTCTTATTACTCTGGGTGCTCACACGAGCAGACTAGAGACAGGTTAGCTGGTGATGTGCAAGTAGCTGATTCGGAGGCGGGCAGGAGGCTTCCACGTATTATATATATATACATTCTCCCTGTGTCATTGGTGGTCGCTACTTGGGCATTAGTAGTGTACCTCATTTACCTTACTTTTGCTTTGAGACAGTTTGGACGTTGTAATAAGCTGTATTCTGAATTTCCGCTGCTATGATGTTTAGTTCTGATTTTCAGCTTATGCACTGTCTCTCCTGTTTTATGTCAAGTATGTTGTTATTATATTTTATACTATGCGTTGTGAGACATTCTACAGGTTCTTTGTATGTTCATCTCCTTCTTCCTTTTCCTTCTGACGACCCGTTCCGTGCTAACTGGACATGTGTACAACGCACTTTTGGAGAGAATGTCGATTGGTGCGGGGCGGGCCGTCACAGATCTAGTGCCTAAAGTATGTGTATATGCATCCACGAACAACCACTAGTAAACACTTGCATCCACATGCATCCATTATAAATAACATGTCTCAAACACCTGTTTCAACCATAGGACTACCCTATCTAAAGGTCAAAGATACTAGCGAGAGAACATACTAAAGATTAGATAAGTACAAGGTAAGCGATAAAGGAGAAATTAAAAGACATACCCTCGAAAAGAAAAGGGTATAATGAACGCATCTTCGCTTCCGTCTCCCAAGTAGCGTTGCTTTCATTATCTCCCCATTGCACTTTGACAAGTTTGACCTCTCGATTCCTCAACTTCTTAATCTCCGACCTAAGAATGCACGTAGGAGCTCATCGAATTGTCGCATCACGCTCGATCTCCACCTCTCTAAGCAAGCTCGGCTTTACCACTTCTGCGGTCTCGTGCAAGCACTTCCTCAAATGTGATACATGGAATACGTCGTCTACACCACTAAGTCTCTCGGGCAACTCCACTCTATACGCCATCTGCCCAATCCTTTCCTTAATAGGAAACGACCCTAAGAATCTTGGTGCTAACTTCCCAACAGACCCAAAGCGAATGACGTTCCGTAATGGAGACACCTTGACAAAGACCACGTCCCCAATATCAAACTCAAGATCTGACCTCCTCTTGTCCGCATAAGATTTCTGTCTATCTTGCGCCGTCTTCATCCTCCTTCGAATCAAATCGATCTTTTCTGAAGTCTCTCTAATCATATCGGGTCCAAGCAAGATCTTATCTGTAGATTCCCACCAACATGTAGGCGAACGACACGGCCGTCCATAAAGAGCCTCAAATGGTGCCATGCCAATGCTAGACTGAAAGCTATTATTATATTCGAACTCTACCAACGGAAGATGTTCCTCCCATGTACCTCCGAAATCTAAGACACACAACCTCAATAAGTCCTCTAGAATACGATTCGCCCTCTCGGTCTGGCCGTCTGTCGGAGGATGATATGCGGTGCTCAAACATAACTGAGTCCCTACCACCTCTTGCAAGCTTTTCCAAAATTTACCCGTGAAAATAGGATCGCGGTCGCTCACTATGCTAGAAGGAACACTGTGCAAACGAACTATTTCTCGAATATATATGGAGGCTAACCATGGAGCAGTCCTCTTACTCTTCACGGGAATGAAATGAGCGCTCTTAGTAAGTCTGTCTACCACAACCCAAATTCCCGTATTACCCTTCCTCGATCTCGGTAATCCGTCAACAAAGTCCATCGAAACACTTTCCCACTTCCATTGTGGGACCTCCAATGGGTGAAGCAATCCACCGAGCTTCTTTTGCTCTGCTTTTACTTGTTGGCACACCAAGCATCTAACGACATACTCAACCACATCTTTCTTCATGCCGACCCAAAAGTAAACTCGTCTCATGTCCATGTACATCTTGTTACCGCTGGGATGAATGGTCATCTTCGAACTATGTTCATCATCAGGAATGGTCTTCCTCATATTCTCGTCCCGTGGTACACAAAGCCTACGGTCCCTACGCAACCAACCCTTATCATCTAGGGTATACCTACGGAGATGGCTCGATGACTCCCCTCTTTTGAGCTTTTCTACTAACTCAACCAACTGTGGGTCGTCTCGCTGTGCCTCGCCAATCCATCCCAAAAGCGCAGGTCTGACCTTAAGGATGCTAGCAAACTGGGTACAAAATCAATGGATGGTCTAAAGTCAAAGGTAGAGATAAACTCTAAGCTACGTCGCTCGACAAACAAAGGACTCAATGTCCACTTTTTCCTACTCAAGGCATCCGCCACAGCGTTACCCTTGTCAGGGGTATATGCTATCTAGAAATCGTAAGACGCCAAGAACTCCATCCGCCATAACATATCACCCTTCCCTAGAGACCACATGCCCTAAAATCCTCTCTTCTTTCCTCCAAAAATGGTATTTTGGAGTACTTAGCTTTAAGCTGGTGCGCTTGTAGGGTCCCTAAGCTTTCCCTAAGATGTAGGGCATGCTCTTCTCTGCTTCTAGAGATAACCAGGATATTATCCCATGCAAAATCGTCACAACTATCCATCTCTCACACAGACCATCCTAGTCGAACTCGACATCCCCCAAGTGCAAGCTCCAGAGGCCAAAACCAATATAAGACAAACACCCAAGGGATACCTCCTTCGAATTAAGACGACCTACGTGAGATGATACTAGTAAGACGACTAACCAATTGAGCACTTGACTGACTCTGGATGTCCTTGCCAATCTTGCTCCAAAACCACCGCTGATTACATAACTGGCTTTGCTTTATCTATTAAGCACATACGAATCAATAGTCTAACTACCCTCCTTTCACAATCTAGGATGACACCCCGCCTGGCTAGCCAATCCACCCCTAGAATCAAACTATAGCCCGTGAAACCAAGGACGAAGGCGTTGCATTCGAATCCAACGCCCAAGATAGACACTCTCAAGTCCCGACAAACCATTGAAGGATGAGCCGAACCACCAACAGAATTTGAGACTAGGATGGGATCCTTAACTAGACTAGTATTTAGGTGTAGTGTTTCAACTAACGAAGCAGATACTAACGAGTATGAAGTGCCATAATCAAACAAAGTTCAAACAGGATGATAAAGAAAACCAAATTTCAACCTAGACGGTCCTACCCCCATCAGGTATACCGGCCGTGAGGGAATACAACTACCCTCCAGAAGATCCTGCACTTTGTCCTTGCCTCTTTGGAGAATCCTAAGGTGTCCTATTTCTCCAAAACAACTAGCCTTCTTCTTCACATTCTCCTTTTGTGACCTCCCACCAAGATGAGGTTTCGTCCTTTGCTAACCAAACAGCTATTTGAACCTTCCTCCCATCGTCTATCTTAAAGGTAGCAACAAGCCCTCCACTTCCTTGGACTAACTTCTAGCCCGACAAATGTCTAAGTCCCTTGAAGTGGTTTTCCGTCCTCCGTACGGAAGTCCTTATTTATCTTAGAAAAAGCATCTATAAGCGGAGGGGAAAAGAACTCAAAAAGAGAAAGAGGAAGAGATTTAAAATGGAGAATCGAAGGAAGGATATATGGCTCTTGGGGATTATGTTCTTAAAATAAACCTTTCTTTCAAAAATACTCTTTTACAAACATATTTTTGAAAGTATTCTTTATAAAAATGCTTTTGAAAAATTGTTTTTCAAAATATCTTATCTGTTCTGGTAACCTTCAGCTCTGATACCATGTGTAACACCCCACGTCCATTACTGTCACTCGCAAAGGGAATGCATTAACTTCCATGGAGCATTTTAAGTGAATATAGAACAGAAAATCACAACAAGACAGATATAAAGCAGTACTTGAAAATTTAAAACTTTATTTATTGCAGCAGAAGTAAATATGTTTGGTTACATCATCAAAAACCATAAACCAAAGTCAAGTACATAATATCCATCTTGATAAAACAAAGTACATAATCCCACTACTACAAATACCCATAAGAAAAATGATAGGCTGAACTTTACTTCAGCAATCCAGATCCAAGTGCTCCCAAAGAGATCCCAATCAAGCTTCACTAGTACTAGTCCCACCCTTAGAACCTGGGGGGAAAAGGAAGAAAAGAGGTGGAAACAAAGGGGGTCAGACATAAAGTCTGGCGAGTGCGATAACTCTAACAACATAATTATTAAAGCAATATGATAAGATATAATCTGGAATAAGTTAATGACTGTGAGTACCACATGGATATGGCAAGGCAATCAAGAGAAACAGAGATAACGTTAACGGCGCTTCCTAATCAAAATAGGATAATTACTATACTCTACCGTACTGTACCATACTGTACAGTACTAACACTAATTGCACCCCTACTAGTCACTCTAGAAATTTGTTCCCTCTTGGCTAAATAGAACAATGATAGCTTCGTGTACTACTAGATGTACCCACTATCCTCCATGTTTGACGGTATGCCTGTAGTTGCTATCATAGGTACCCAGTGTATACCTATCCCCACTAGATGTACTCCTTCAATAAGTAATAATGGTAATTCCATGTACTCCTAGCTCACGTCATAGGTGCCGCCTGCACTAGGTGTACCCCCTTAATAATTATTAATAATAGTGGTAGCTTCGTGTACCCCTAGCTGACTACATAGGTGCCGTCTTCTCCTATCTCCACTAGGTGTACCCACTACCCTGCCCTATTCAATCGGCTCCCTAACTCGTAGATACCCATGTTGGCCCCACAGTGGGGTGTATCACTCCCCAAAGTGGTAACCCGATGCCACCAATGATGCACGGCTTATACCTACACGATGAAACAACGTCTTACCTACCAGCCCGGGTTCACACACGCATATGAACCCGTTGGACTTGCGTTGCCTTCGCTAACCCAGTTTGGCCTCTTACAGTCAAGCCTAGTATGTGTGTCCCGTCCTCGACTTGGGTCGAGCCCACAAAGATACGAATGGGTTACTGGTTGAAACGGGCCCCCATTACTTGACACAAGCAATCCACCTAAGCTTGGTCCCCTCTAGTATATCCCACTTAACCCCCTTCATGTCCACTTACATGTTTTAAATTTGGTTAAGGGTTTCTATTATTAATTCCACATGCCACCCAAGGCACCCACTTAACCCCTATGTCCCACTTACATGTTTTACCTTGGTTAAGTGTTACTAATCGTATTTCCTCATGCCACCCAAGGCACCCACTAGATTCCACATGCCACCCAAGGCACCCACTTAACCCCCTCATGTCCCACTACATGTTTATCTGGTTAAGTGTTTCTTAATTCATTAAGACCGTAACCTCATAAAGACCTCTCACATTAGATTGGCATTTGTGGCAGTTGGATTTGTCGGGCGGGTCCGAGCAGTCTTACACCACAAAAGAGCCTATCCTCGTGTCTTTACAATTGTTACGTATTTAATTTATGCCTAAGACCTCTCACATTAGACTGACATTTGTGGCAGCTGGATTTGCCGGGCGGGTTCGGGCAGTCATACACCACAAACGAGCCTAACCTCGTGTCTTAGACGATTAATTACACCTAATTAATCATTCCCCCAATTTGAATTACTTTCCCTATTCAAATTATCAATCAATTTCAAATTTAACGATGTCCATAATTGACTCAATTATGTCCATCCATTTATGGTATGTAAAATCATACCAATTTTCACCACAATTATATTTTATTCCTTTAAAATTAATTACATGCCTTTTTAGGCCATTACATGCCAAATTCACAATATGTGTGTATCCACTATTATCCCCATCGTACCCCCGTCATTCGTTCGCTTAACACGTCTTATACGTATTAGACTAACAAATAGTCTAATACTTGTAAAAAAGGGAATAAACGTCACAGAGTCAGATACACACAATAACAGATCTAATTTGCATCTAACTTGTAATTAAGAATTACAACATACTTGCATAGTCTTTTTGTAACACCCCGTATGTTGAATAACTTGTTATAATATAAATCAGGGCAGAATTAAATTTTAAAATATGAATCAGGGGAAACGGGCTATGCCATTGCGTTCGTCTCGGAAAAATACGCGAAATAGAGTCCGAGTTTTCGAAAATCGGAGTCCGTAAGACCCAGTTAAGGCCCGAAGAAGTTTTATGAAAATTCAAATTTCGAAAAACAGATTTCAAATGCAGAAATGGGGCTAGGCGGGAAAATTCCCGCCAGCACCAGGTCGACCCCCGTGTCGACTGGGGATTCGACACACAGGGGGGGTGTGTCAACTGTAGTGTCGACATCCCTGTCGACACAGGTGGCTCGGCCAGTTTGGCTGGGTGCACTATTTTGGCTTTTGGGCTGTGCTTGGTGGCTTGTGACCAGATCTGATGGCTCTAAACTATCCTAGGGTTAATCCTATGGCCTAAAACACTTAACTAATCTATAAATACACCCTAAGACTACCCTAATCCATACTAAAAATAGATACAATGTCATCATGCCGTCAAAATGCAACTTGAAGGAGCCTCCATCAAATTAAAGAGGAAGATAGCTTCTCAAATCAACTTCTAATCAACTCTAGCAACTAAATTTTCTTCATAGGAGTGCTAATCAACAAGTTGTGAGTTTCTATGCCTTTAGCAAGCAATTGCTAAACTAATTATGATAGGATATAATGAGGTTATGGTTGTGTATGTGGATCAATGCAAGTTATGTTATCATATGCAATGTGTTCATGATGTTAGTTATGCAAGTTTTATGCCATATGTTCATGATGCTAGTTATGCAAGTTGTATGCTATATGTTCATGATGCAAGTTATGCAAGTTTGATGCTATGTGCCCATGAAGCTAGTTATGCAAGTTGGGTGTAATTTATGCTATATGTTCATGATGCTAGTTATGCAAATCACTATGATAAACATTGATCCATTATGACACCATGTTATGCAAGTTTGGTGTTTGATTATATGCAAGTTAACATATGACATGTTATGCAAGTTTGGTGTTTGATTATATGCAAGTTCATATATGACATGTTATGCAAGTTTGGCGTTTGATTATATGCAAGTAACATGTGCAAGTTTACACCTTTGTATGATATGCATACATATGCAAGTTAACCCCTTTGTATGTCATACATACATATGCAAGTTTACCTCTTAGTATGACATAAGTAACTTATGCAAGTTACCCTCTTTATGACATATGTGATTCATGCAAGTTTGGGTTGATTATTTATGCTAGTTGGGTTTGATGCTATGGTCATATATTCACATTAACACCTTTAAAACCCATGTTGATGCTAATGTTATGCAAGTTGAACCCATTGTGTTTATGATGAATCTCCCCGTTTAAGTATGTCATGTCAACGTATTACGTGGGGAACGATGGGGTTAATATTCATGTTAATAAAATGGTGTGAAGTTGGTATGATTATGCATACCATAAAGTGTATGTACATAATTGAGTCAATTATGTACATCGTTAAATTTGTAATTAATTAGGGATAATTAATACAAATTATGGGGGTGATTAATTAGGTGTAATTAATCGACTAAGACACGAGGTTGGACCCTTTTGTAGCATAAGACTGCCCAGAACCGACTGGCAAATCCAGCGGCTACAAATGATTGGCCCAATGTGAGAGGTCTTAGGCATAAACTAAATACGTGACAAGTGTAAAGACACGAGGTTAGACTCGGTTATGGCGTAAGGCTGCCCGGACCCGACCGGCAAATCCACCTGCCATAAAAGATAGTCTAATATGAGAGGTCTTTGCAAAGGTTACGGTCTTAATCAATTAAGAAACACTTAACCAGATAAGCATGTAGTGGGGCATGAGGGGTTAAGTGGGTGCCTTGGGTGGCATGTGGAAATCAAGTAAGTGCCTTGGGTGGCATGTGGAAATCTAGTGGGTTGCCTTGGGTGGCAATAGAAAATACGATTAGAATACTTAACCAAGTGGAAACATGTAATTAAACATAATTAAAGGGTTAAGTGGGATGCACTAGAAAAAGGGGACAAGCTTAGGTGGGTAGCTTGTGGGGGCCCATTTCAACCAGTAACCCATATGTATCTTATTGGGCTCGACCCATGTCGAGGACGGGACACACGTACTAGGCTTGACTATAAGAGGCCAAAACGGGTTAGCGGTGGCAACGCAAGTCCAACGGGTTTTCATATGCGTTTGTGGACCCAGGCTGGTAGGTAAGACGTTGCATCGTGTAGGTATAAGCCGTGCACCGTTGATTGCATCAGGTTTCCTCTTTGGGGAGTGATACACCCCACGGTGGGGCCAGCACGGGTATCTACGGTAGGGAGCCGATCGCTTGGGGAGTAGTGGGTACACCTAGTGGAGATAGGGGCAGACGGCGCCTATGTAGTCAGCTAGGGGTACACGAAACTACTAGTTAAATTTTCTAAGTCCTTGGGTGGGATCAACCTTTAAGTAGGAATGACTGGTGTGGTGCAGTGTAGTAATTACCCTTTGGTGGGTAGATGCGTCTTTACCAATATCTTAGTGTAGTTGGCCGCTTAGTGTAGTCATTTATCCCCAGTCATTACCGTACCAAGTTTATATCATACCCTAATTACTTTAATGATTTCATTGTTAAAGTTATAGGGCTCACTCAGACTTATGTCTGACCCCGTTGTTTTTATCTTTTTCCCCCTCAGGTCCTCAGGTTGGGCCTAGCACTAGTGGGCTTTGATCAGATTTCTTTATCTATCTTTTGGAGCTTGGACCGTTGATGTAAAGCCCAGCTTATCTTTTCTATTACGGCTATTAGTTATGTAGTGGGATTATGTACTTATGTTTTTATCAGGATGGATATTTAGTACTTGACTCTTGTTTTATGGTTTTGTATCCAAACATGTTTACCTTCTGCTGCAATGAAATGATGTTTTAGCTAACAAGTATTATTTATATCTGTCTTGTTGTAATTTTTCTGTTCTATATTCACTTAAAATACTCCACCGAAGTTAAGGCATTCCCATAGTGAGTGACCTTAGCGGGTGTGGGGTGTTACACGTGGTATCAGAGCTGAAGGTTACCAGAATAGATAAAACTTTTAGAAAAACTATTTTTCTAAAAACATTTTTGGAAGAAGTATTTTCAAAAACATGTCTTTTAAGAGAAAAGTTTTTCAAAGAAAAGCATAATCCCCAATAGCCATATCTTTATCTTTCGAATTCTCCGTTTTGAATCTTTCCTTTTTCGTTTCAGCATGGCCGAAGATCTTAACTTTCCGGAGGGCGTAGCGATACCAGTATGGTATAGGAGGTTGATGGTGGCTAGGGCCGCCACTGCGGGTCCAGCAAATGTTCCTCCACCAACAGTAGCACCCGATCTTCCTCCCCCTCCTCCTCCTCGAGCGGATACTTTGGCTAAGACTTGCAAGGAATTTAAGGCTATGGGAGGGAAACCTTTTCAAGGCTCAGAAACTTTTGTGGAAGCTAGGGATTGGCTTAAGAAGGTGGAAGAGTTGATAGACATATTTGAGATGGAAGAAGGAAAGAAAGTCAAGTTAGCTGCTTGGTTAATGAAGGGAGAGGCCTCGTTCTGGTGGGAGGTCACTAATGGAGAGCGCCCTGTTGACTCTTGGGCGGATTTCAGACAAAGGTTTGTGGCAATGTTTCTCTCAAGGGCGGAGGAAAACTTGTATATGGAAAGGTTCTTGACACTAAAGCAAGGAAACCTATCAGTGAAGGAATATGTCAACAAGTTTAATCAATTGGCAAGGTTTGGCATAGACATGGTGAATACACCAGAGAAGAAGGCTTTGAGGTTCGTTAAAGGCTTGAATGAACCGATGCATGGATTGGCTATGACTCACATCCCTATGGGGGCCACCTTTGAGAAGCTAGTAGACATGGCACTTATGCATGAGGAAGAGAAGGGTCCCAATGCTAATAAGGCACCCGAGAAGAAAGGAGATCAAAAGAGACCTCAACAGCAACAGCAAAACAAGGGTGGGAAAGGCAACGGTGGCAAGGGAAAGAAGAAGTGCTTCAATTGTGGGACACCAGGCCACCTAAGCAAAGATTGTCGGAAGAAGAAGAAGACTGGCTGCTTCCACTGTGGCGAAGCAGGGCATCTAGTGAAGGACTGCCCTAAGAAGGGGCAAAGGACGGGATCTACCTCAGGAGGACAGGTGCAAGCTCTTATGGCACCGGGTCAGGCAAGGGGGCAAGTTCAGGCTCTCGCGGTACCACCGATTCAGGAAAGAGGTAGAACTATTTCCGTTGAAAGTCTGGTTTTTCTGTTTGATCATCCTGTCTGTACTTTATTCGACTCTGGCGCATCGCATTCGTTTATCTCATCATCATTAGTTGAGTCACTGCACTTAGACACCAGTCTAGTAGATGATCCCTTGGTTGTTTCAAACCCAATTGGGGGCTCCACTTATTTGTCCATGATATGTTTGGGTTTGAAGATTTCTATACTTAGCGTTGAGTTTAGATGTGATGCTTTTGTTTTGGGCTTCACGGGCTATGGGTTGATTTTGGGCATGGACTGGTTATCCAGTAATGGTGCCGTTCTTGATTGCGAAAGGAGAGTTGTTAGACTCATGACCCGCTTGGGGAACACTCTCGAGATCTCTTGTAATCCCATGGATTCTGTTATGCTAAGTTATCTTGAATCGCTTAACGCTTCGGTCGAGAGTTTGCGATCTGTTAGAGTGGTCCGGGAGTACTCGGATGTGTTTGAGGAAGTGAAGGGCTTAACTCCGAAGCGGGAGATAGACTTCCGAATATATCTGGTAGATAATGCTAAGCCAGTATCTTTGCTAGTGCGCCACATGGCTCCTCGTGAGAGGAGGGAACTCCATAAGCAAGTAGGGGAGTTGCTTGAGAAGGGGTTCATAAGACGAAGTATATCGGAGTGGGGTGCTCCGGTAGTTTTTGCCACGAAGGCGGATGGGTCCCTCAGACTTTGTGTAGACTACAGAGAACTCAACAAGCTCACAAAGAAGAATAGACACCCATTGCCGAGGATTGATGATCTCTTTGATCAGTTGGTTGGCGCCTCAGTGTTCTCGCAGTTGGACTTAGCCACGGGGTTTCATCAGTTGAGAGTGGCTGAGGATAGTATAGAGAAGACTGCCTTTAGGACTCCGGATGGTTTCTATGAGTGGCTTGTGATGCCATTTGGTTTGACGAACGCCCCCGCATACTTTGTTGATTTGATGAGTAGGGTGTTCAGGGAGTACCTTAATAAGTTCGTGGTGGTCTTTTTGGATGATATCTTAGTCTTTTCTAAGAGTGAAGAAGAGCATGCCCTACATCTTAGGGAAGTGTTGGAGACTCTTCGAGCGCATAGCCTTAAGGCTAAATTCTCTAAATGTCACTTTTGGAGGAAGGAAGTGCGGTTCTTAGGGCACGTGGTCTCTAAGGAAGGGATAACTGTGGATCCCACGAAGGTAGTGTCCATCCAAGATTGGAAGGTTCTGAAGAATGCTACTGAGGTGAGGAGTTTCTTGGGGTTGGCTGGCTACTATAGGAAGTTTATCAAGGACTTCGCGAAAATATCAGCCCCATTAACTCGCTTGACGAAGAAGAATCTGGTCTTCACATGGAACGTAGATTGTGATGATGCGTTCCAACGGTTAAAGAGAGCTTTAACCACAGCTCCAGTCTTAGTGTTGCCAGATGGGAGCAAGCCATTTGTTGTTTATACCGATTCTTGTGGGACAGGAATGGGCGCAGTCTTAATGCAAGAGGGAAGGGTAATAGCCTACGGTGGAAGGCAGTTGAGAGCGCATGAGAAAAATTACCCTACACATGATCTAGAGTTGGCCGCTATTGTTTTTGCGCTTAAGACTTGGCGCCATTATCTTCTTGGCGAGAGATTCGAATTGTTCACTGACCACAAATCATGGAAGTACTTGTTTTCTCAAAAGGATTTGAACTTAAGACAGCAAAGGTGGATGGAGTTCTTAGCATCCTATGATTTCGAGATAGCGTATACCCCTGGCAAGGGTAACGTGGTGGCGGACGCCTTAAGTAGAAAAAGGTTGTCCTTGAGTCCATTGTTCGTGGAACGACGAAGCTTGGAATTTATCTCGATGTTTGATTTCAGACCTTCCGTTGACTTTATACCCGGTTTGCTAGCATCCTTAGAGGTCAGACCTACTCTTTTGGGAAGGATTGGTGAGTGACAGCGGGACGACCCACAGTTGGTTGAGTTAGTAGAGAAGCTCATAAGGGGGGAGTCGTCCAGCCATTTGAGTAGGTACACCCTAGACGATAGGGGGTGCTTGCGTAGAGACGGTAGACTTTGTGTATCGCAAGACGAGGGTTTGAGGAAGGCTATTCTTGATGATGCACATCGTTCTAAGATGACCATTCATCCCGGTGGGGACAAGATGTACCAAGACATGAAGCGAGTTTTCTTTTGGGCCGGTATGAAGAAAGATGTGGCTGAGTATGTCGCTAGATGCTTGGTGTGCCAACAAGTGAAAGCGGAGCAAAAGAAACCCGGTGGGTTGCTTATCGATGGGTTACCGAGATCGAGGAAGGGTAATACCGGAATTTGGGTTGTGGTAGACAGACTTACTAAAGCGCCCATTTTATACCCGTGAAGAGTAAGAGGACTGCTCCATGGCTAGCTTCAGTTTACCTTCGAGAGATAGTTCGGTTGCATGGTGTACCTTCTAGCATAGTGAGCGATCGAGATCCTATCTTCACTAGCGAGTTTTGGAAGAGTTTGCAAGAGGCGGTAGGGACTCAGTTGTGTTTGAGCACCGCATATCATCCTCAGACGGACAGCCAGACCGAGAGGGTGAATCGTGTTCTGGAAGTCCTTTTGAGGCTTTGTATCTTAGATTTTGGAGGTACATGGGTAGAGCATCTTCCATTAGTGGAGTTCGCATATAATAACAGCTTTCAGTCTAGTATTGGTATGGCTCCTTTCGAAGCTCTTTATGGAAGGCCTTGTCGATCACCTACATGTTGGTGGGAGTCTACGGATAAGATCTTGCTTGGGCCCGATATGGTTAGAGAGACTTCGGAAAAGATTGATTTGATTCGAAGAAGGATGAAAGCAGCGTAAGATAGGCAGAAATCTTACGCGGATAAGAGGAGGACGGATCTTGAGTTTGATGTTGGGGACATGGTTTTGTCAAAGTATCTCCATTACGGAATGTTGTTCGTTTTGGGTCCGTTGGGAAGTTAGCACCAAGGTTTGTAGGGCCATTTCCTATTAAGGAAAGGATTGGATGGATGGCATATAGAGTGGATTTTCCTGAGAGACTTAGTGGTGTACATGACCTATTCCATGTGTCACATTTGAGGAAGTGCCTACATGAGACCGCAGAGGTGGTAGAGCCGAGCTTGCTTAGAGAAGAGGAGGTAGAGCGTGATGCGACGATTCGATGAGCTCCTACTCGCATCCTTGGGTCAGAGGTTAGGAAGTTGAGAAACAAAGAGGTTCGACTAGTCAAAGTGCAATGGGGAGAGGATGAGAGCAATGCTACTTGGGAGACAGAAGCAAAGATGCGTTCACTGTACCCATTCCTTTTTGAGGGTATGTCTTTTAACTTCTCCTTTATCGTTTTTCTAGTACTTATCTTATCTTTAGTATGTCCTCTCATTAGTATCTTTGACCTTTAGATAGGGTAAACCTATGGTTGAAACATGTGTTTGAGACATGTTATGATTGATGGATGTGTGTGGATGCAAGTGTTTGCTAGTGGTTGCTCGTGGATGCATACACACACACTTTAGGCACTAGATCGGTTCAGTCACTTCATATTGCATATTGCATATAATTGCGTGTAGGTAGCTATATTAATGGATGTATAATGGTTGTGTTATCATATGAATGATGCATTTTGGTGTATGGTTGTGCACACATGTAGAAATAGTATGTGTCGATAGGGTTCTTTCGCATACATATTGGATGCATGGCACTATCATGGTTTGCATTAAGGAGGTCAACTGAATCAGTAGACCGCCTGATTTTGCATTAGACAGGGAACATATACACACACTCTTTGCATATGTTCATACAGCATTAGAAAATTTAAGGATAATGGATGCCAGTGTTTGATGGTTTAGTAGATGGTTGTTTGGTTGGTAGGATACGTTCTTCTAGACTTAGAGATTTCGGGGACGAAATCCTTTAAGTAGGGGAGAATGTAACACCCCGTAATATAAATCAGGGAAGAATTAAATTTTAATATCTGAATCAGGGGAAACGGGCTATGCCATTGCGTTCATCTCGGAAAAATACGCGAAATAGAGTCCGAGTTTTCGAAAATCGGAGTCCGTATGACCCAGTTAAGGCCCGAAGAAGTTTTATGAAAATTCAAATTTCGAAAAACAGATTTCAAATGCAGAAATGGGGCTAGGCGGGAAAATTCCCGCCAGCACCAGGTCGACCCCCGTGTCGACTGGGGATTCGACACACAGGGGGGGTGTGTCAACTGTAGTGTCGACACCCCTGTCGACACAGGTGGCTCGGCCAGTTTGGCTGGGTGCACTATTTTGGCTTTTGGGCTGTGCTTGGTGGCTTGTGACCAGATCTGATGGCTCTAAACTATCCTAGGGTTAATCCTTTGGCCTAAAACACTTAACTAATCTATAAATACACCCTAAGACTACCCTAATCCATACTAAAAATAGATACAATGCCATCATGCCGTCAAAATGCAACTTGAAGGAGCCTCCATCAAATTAAAGAGGAAGATAGCTTCTCAAATCAACTTCTAATCAACTCTAGCAACTAAATCTTCTTCATAGGAGTGCTAATCAACAAGTTGTGAGTTTCTATGCCTTTAGCAAGCAATTGCTAAACTAATTATGATAGGATATAATGAGGTTATGGTTGTGTATGTGGATCAATGCAAGTTATGTTATCATATGCAATGTGTTCATGATGTTAGTTATGCAAGTTTTATGCCATATGTTCATGATGCTAGTTATGCAAGTTGTATGCTATATGTTCATGATGCAAGTTAAGCAAGTTTGATGCAATGTGCCCATGAAGCTAGTTATGCAAGTTGGGTGTAATTTATGCTATATGTTCATGATGCTAGTTATGCAAATCACTATGATAAACATTGATCCATTATGACACCATGTTATGCAAGTTTGGTGTTTGATTATATGCAAGTTAACATATGACATGTTATGCAAGTTTGGTGTTTGATTATATGCAAGTTCATATATGACATGTTATGCAAGTTTGGCGTTTGATTATATGCAAGTAACATGTGCAAGTTTACACCTTTGTATGATATGCATACATATGCAAGTTAACCCCTTTGTATGTCATACATACATATGCAAGTTTACCTCTTAGTATGACATAAGTAACTTATGCAAGTTACCCTCTTTATGACATATGTGATTCATGCAAGTTTGGGTTGATTATTTATGCTAGTTGGGTTTGATGCTATGGTCATATATGCACATTGATACCTTTAAAACCCATGTTGATGCTAATGTTATGCAAGTTGAACCCATTGTGTTTATGATGAATCTCCCCTTTTAAGTATGTCATGTCAACGTATTACGTGGGGAACGATGGGGTTAATGTGAGAGGTCTTAGGCATAAACTAAATACGTGACAAGTGTAAAGACACGAGGTTAGACTCGGTTATGACGTAAGGCTGCCCGGACCCGACCGACAAATCCAGCTGCCATAAAAGATAGTCTAATGTGAGAGGTCTTTGCAAAGGTTACGGTCTTAATCAATTAAGAAACACTTAACCAGATAAGCATGTAGTCGTGCATGAGGGGTTAAGTGGGTGCCTTGGGTGGCATGTGGAAATCAAGTAAGTGCCTTGGGTGGCATGTGGAAATATAGTGGGTTGCCTTGGGTGGCAATAGAAAATACGATTAGAATACTTAACCAAGTGGAAACATGTAATTAACATGATTAAAGGGTTAAGTGGGATGCACTAGAAAAAGGGGGCAAGCTTAGGTGGGTAGCTTGTGGGGGCCCATTTCAACCAGTAACGCGTACTGGGCTTGACTATAAGAGGCCAAAACGGGATAGCGGTGGCAACGCAAGTCCAACGGGTTTTCATATGCGTGTGTGGACCCGGGCTGGTAGGTAAGACGTTGTTGCATCGTGTAGGTATAAGCCATGCACCGTTGATTGTATCAGGTTACCACTTTGGGGAGTGATACACCCCACGGTGGGGCTAGCACGGTATCTACGGTAGGGAGCCGATCGCTTGGGGAGTAGTGGGTACACCTAGTGGAGATAGGGGCAGACGGCACCTATGTAGTCAGCTAGGGGTACACGAAACTACTAGTCAATTTTTCTAAGTCCTTGGGTGGGATCAACCTTTAAGTAGGAATGACTGGTGTGGTGCAGTGTGGTAATTACCCTTGGGTGGGTAGATGCGTCTTTACCAATATCTTAATGTAGTTGGCTGCTTAGTGTAGTCATTTATCCCCAGTCATTACCGTACCAAGTTTATATCATACCCTAATTACTTTAATGATTGCATTGTTAAAGTTATAGGGCTCACTCAGACTTATGTCTGACCCCGTTGTTTTTATCTTTTTCCCCCTCAGGTCCTCAGGTTGGGCCTAGCACTAGTGGGCTTTGATCAGATTTCTTTACCTATCTTTTGGAGCTTGGACCGTTGATGTAAAGCCTAGCTTATCTTTTCTATTACGGCTATTAGTTATGTAGTGGGATTATGTACTTATGTTTTTATCAGGATGGATATTTAGTACTTGACTCTTGTTTTATGATTTTGTAACCAAACATGTTTACCTTCTGCTGCAATGAAATGATGTTTTAGCTAACAAGTATTATTTATATCTATCTTGTTTTAATTTTTCTGTTCTATATTCACTTAAAATACTCCACCGAAGTTAAGGCATTCCCATAGTGAGTGACCTTAGCGGGTGTGGGGTGTTATACTTTGTATCATCAAGGATCCAAAAATCGTAGATCTAAAAGGTGTGAACTTGCATATATGAACATAGCTTTACACCCGACTAGCCTAGGTAATTATCACAAACTTACATAAACTATGTATGTCGTCAACCTAAACATAAAGGTATCATCTTGTTTAACTATGGATCCAATAAAAGGTGTTAACTTGCATAACTATGCAAGTCATAGTTTCAACATAAAAATGTCAACTTGAATATGGATCTAAGCTTTAAAGGTGTGAACTTGTATATATGTGAATCCAATTATCACTTAAACTTTCATATGAACATAATACTTATACGAACTAGCATATGTTCCACATTCATATTCGCATTAAAACTGATGTTATAAACCTAGGTGATTGGATTATAAAAAAGGGATTTATTGACACAAGTTAACATCATGAACCACTGGCATATATTCTAGATCCAAACTTACATAACATCATATAACTCGCATACAACTTACGTGATCTTTATTAACTTGCATAACATCCTATGTATAACTTGCATAATCATATTAACTCACATAACATCATATATGAAACTTGCATAATCATATTAACTTGCATAACATCATCCATGAAACTTGCATAACATCATATATAAAACTTGCATAACATCATATGTGAAACTTGCATAACATCATACATGAAACTTACATAACATCATATATAAAACTTACATAACATCATATGTGAAACTTGCATAACATCATATATAAAACTTGCATAACATCATATATAAGATTTGCATAACATCATATAATATGAATCAAGCTAACATACATGATCAAACATATGAATTAGATTCACAACCACAACTTATAATCCAACGTATATCACATCATAATTAATTTAGCAATTATTTTGTTAAAGTGATCGAACTCACAACTCAAAAGCGGTCTTGAGTTTTGAATTCTGATTTCTGGAGTTGTATTAGCTCTCCTTTGAAGAAGATTCGTTGTTAGGGTTGAATAGGACTGATTTGTTTTGTTGTTCTTCCTCTTAAATTTTTGGCGGCTACTCTAGGGTTCAAGACGACAGCATGACGACCATTGTTTTAGTTTTAATTCTGATTTAGGGTTTGAGTCTATGGGTCTTTTTATAGAGTTTTGAATTAATTTAAGCCGTCGGATGATCTTAGGGTTATTCATAGCCATTCAGTCAAGATAGGGTGATGAGTCAGCCCTAATGACTTAGCAAGGAGTCAGAAAGGACTCAGAAATGAGTCACAACACAGATCAGACTGAACCAGAAAGCTGTGCAAATTTTTCCCTCGGCCTGGGCGCACTTGGGAAGTGCACCAGTGTAAATTTGTACTGCCGCACTTTCCAAGTGCGCCAGTGCAATAATACTTTTTTTTCTTCTTTCTTCTTCTTCCGGTTTTCCGCCTAACTTCGATCGTTCATATCTCCTTCATCCGATATCTGTTTCCCGCAAACTCGGACTCTATTTCAACTAGAATTCTGAGACGATCACAATGGCGCAACCCCATTCCCTTAATTCTCACATCTGAGATTAATTGTTCTTTATTTTAGTTAATTCGATTATTCAAAAATCCGGGGTGTTACAATTCTAGGGAATCAATCTCCACCCTTCGATGCAAGTAATCTCCACCATTCATCATGGAGGTTGAGTGGTATAAATAGGAGGAGCCCTATTACTATCCATCCAAGAATCCAAGAATCAAGAGAGAAGCCACTCCTTAGAGTGAGAAAAACTTGAGAGTTAGAGAGAGCCTCTTTGAGATAAAAGAGAGATAGCTTGGGAAGTCTTTATCCTCAAGCTTGGTGAGCCACCAAGTGTGTGTTACTTTTGTAATCATATTCTTGTAATCCTACTATTCTTTTGTATAGTGGAAGAATCTCCATATTGGAGAATTATAAATCCTTGATCTTCCGTTGATACTCTTAATCTTAAGCGCCTATCTTAACTTCACGAAGAGGGAAATACTGAAATTTCCTCAACAGTGGTATCAGAGCCAGGTTCATCTGTAATTGTAATCAAACTCGTGTAAGTTCAAGATGGAGAATAATCCCGCTCATGATGGAGACATCTTCAAGCTCACATCCAAAAACTACTCCTATTGGAAGCCAATGATGGAGGACCACTTGTATTGTAAGGATTTGCATGAGCCCATCATCTACAAAGATAAGGTGGCAGAAAAGAGTGATGCTCAGTAGGAACTGTTGAACCAGAAGGTTGTTGCTATTATCCGTAAGTACATTGACAAAACTCTCTTCGAGCATGTTTCTACTTATACAAATTCCTATGAGTTATGGACAAAGTTTGAGTCCATGATTCAAAAGAAAACGCCTCGCAACAAGGCCAATTTAGTTCGACGGTTGGTGAAATTGGAGTATAAGGATGGTCATAGTATGATTGAGCACTTGAATAACTTCAAGGAGCTCGTAAATCAACTAACAAAAATTGATTTGAAGATTGATGATGAGTTACAAGCTCTTCTTCTCCTTAGTTCCTTACCGAAAAGTTGGGACACTCTTGTTGTTACACTTAGTAACTCAGCTCCGGAAGGAAAGTTGACTATGGATATCGTCAACGACAGCCTTCTTGGTGAAGAAGCAAGGAGAATGGAACGAGATGAGTCTATCCATCCCGAAGCTAATGTTGTTGAGAATCAGGGTAGGAATGAAACTCGTGGACGTAGTAAGAGCCGAAATCCACATCAATCTCGAGGAAGATCCAAGTCACGCTCGAAGATTGCATGCTATTACTGTGGAAAGATGGATTACAAGAAAATGGAATTTCGAAGCTTCAAAAGAGACCGAAAGGCCGACAATGTTAAGCCTGACCAAATAAGCCTAACGAAGAAGCAAGAAGAAAAGAGTACTACTGCCTTAGTATTGAAGGAAGATCTATTATATCTTGTTTGTGAAAGTAACATTCTAAACATTGCTTATGATGAGAGTTCTTGGATTATTGATTCTGGTGCTTCCTTCCATGTTACTCCACATGAAAACTTCTTCTCATCCTACTAAAGAGGCGACTTTGGAACAGTGCAAATGGGAAATCAAGATAGAAGCAAGATTGTTGGAATAGGAGACATCACTCTGACGACAAGCACCAGGTGCAAGCTTGTTTTGAAAGATATGAGGCATGTCCCGACCATGCGCCTTAGTCTTATCTCCGCTGGAAAGCTAGATGATGATGGTTTGATGAATTACTTTGGTGAAGGGAAGTGGAAGCCGACCAAAGGAAGTTTGACAATGGCTCGAGGAAAGAAGGTAGGATCATTGTATGTAATGCAAGCTAAGCTATGCAAAGGAGAAATAAACATCTCTACTGATGATATGGACATATGGCATCAACAACTTGGGAACATTAGTGAGAAAGGTCTTCACATACTCATTCAGAAACAACTTCTCCCTAATGTGGAAGGAAAACCACTTCATCCTTGTGCTCATTGTTTAGTTGGAAAACAACACAGGGTTGCTTTCCAAAGATCTTCTCCGCCTGCAAGGAGAAAGAACATTCTAGACCTCATACATACTGACGTATGCTCGATGTTTGAGAGATCCATTGGTGGTGCTCTACATTTTGTCATCTTCATTGATGATCATTCCAGAAAGGTATGGTTGCACCTGTTAAAATCAAAGGATCAAGTGCTTGATGCCTTTAAAGAATTCCATGCTCTAGTGGAGCGTGAGACTGGACGGAAGATCAAGTGTGTACGATTAGATAACGGAGGTAAGTATAGAGGTCCTTTTGAAGTCTACTGCAAGAAATATGGCATTAGGCTAGAGAAGATTCCACCCAAGACACCACAATTGAATGGGCTAGCTGAGAGAATGAACCGAACCATTGAAGAAAGAGTTCGTTGTGTTCTCTCCCATGCTAAGTTACCCAAATCATTTTGGGGAGAAGCTATAATGGTTGTGGTCGATATTGTCAACTTCACACCATTAGTTCCTTTGGATGGGGCCATTCCTGAGGAAGTTTCAACGGGCAAGAGGGCTTCATATAATCATCTCAAGGTGTTCAGGTGTAGGGCATTTGTTCACATCCCAAAAGATGAGAGAGCTAACCTTGATGCAAAGAAAAAGGAGTGTATTTATCTTCGTTCACCTAAGGATGAACTTGGGTACCGGTTGTGGGATCCAATTAACAAGAAGGTTATTCGCAGTAGAGATGTTGTATTCTTCGAAGACCAAACAATTGAAGATGTCAAGAATTCAAAGAGGCCAAGATTAAGAAGCTATAAGAACACTGAACCTACTCTGGTTCGATATGAAGATAATAGCACACAATAAAGTAGTGATGGTGAAGATCATGAAATTCATGATGAGCCAGCCCAGGAAGAACCTCAATCTAGCACTCCAATCGCACCGGAGCCAAGACGATCTTCAAGGGATAGAAGATCATCCACCCGATACAACATAGAGGAGTACGTTATGCTCGCTGATGAGTGGAAGCCTCAAAGCTATAAAGAAGCAATGAGTGATTGTCATAAAGAAGAGTGGAGAATGGCCATGCAACAAGAAATGCAATCCTTGCATGAGAATAACACATATGAACTAGTGGAGCTACCAAAAGGGAGTAGAGCTTTGCAGAATAAGAGGGTATGCAGAATCAAGACCGAAGAAAACTGTTCAAAGCCTCGCTACAAAGCTCGGTTAGTCGTTGTAGTGTCCTGAAATTCCGGTCCAATTTGAGCTGACCAAATAACACAAGTCCAACCCCAATTGTACTGGAAATCAGAAAACTAATAGAAAGAAAACAGAGGGGGAGAATAGATAAGATAGAAATTTAGAATAGAAGAAGAAGAACATACAACATCAGAGTAACACGAATCTCATAGCGGAACGAACAACATATAATAGATAACATATCTTTGAATAAAATCAGTATATGTATATAGTAACATTTTCAGAGTACAACACTTACAACACAGCGGAAATAACAATAGTTATATAATCCTGAAGCCTCCTGCTCCAAGCTCTCCAAGTATATCTGTAAAATCCCGACTACTTGACTGCCCGTACAAAATTGGGCACCCAAGAGTTTAGGGAAAATAAAACAAAATAAACTCTGGGTCAGTCATGTGACTGGTGTGAGTAAACTCAAATCATTTGTTTAACTATAAAAATCCTTTCAAAAGAAATAATAATCGTAAGACCGATCCACACACAAACACGGATGGTTTTTACCTTACGATAACCTAAATCATTTATAAAACAATATTATTCTGATATTATAATAATTCTAACACAAGTAATATCAATCTAGTAGAAACGCTTGCATCTAACGTTCTACATATATAATATACAATCAAAACCGCGGGCTCTTATTTGGATAATGGATTCCAACTATGACAAGGTATGGATAAACCTTCCGATCAATATACTCTAGAAGCGATACACTGGAGTTCAACAAGAACATCTTGCAACTCGGCCACATATGACCGACCACTCATTTCGCTTGAGTGTATCGAATATATTGTCACCTTACAGTTGGTAAACCAACATAACCATTCCCGGGAGATACAGAATTTAAAGAAGTAACAAATATGAATATTCTCTAGATCATGACAATATACCCTACTTGGGTGCGACCCACTTAGCCATGTTGCCTGCCCGATTTCTGTCATTTCCCAGTTGATGAGGCTGGAGGTCATAACGTATCTTTCAACAGATTACTCATTCATTCACATTGAATGCCACATTGTCATACCCATCAAATCACAAACTGATTTCACCAAAAATATCACGGGTATAAGCTAAGAGAAAAAAATTCCTCCGCCACCAACGTAAACACGTTTGAAACAATCAACTTACGTGATCTACCAGATATACTCTGTCAAACATTTGTCCATTCAAGTTGTCCTGGGATTGGACAAACCGAAGGCACTATTTTGTAAATCCATCTTGGGCAATTTCTACCTAGAATTGCCAGAATAACCCTTGTATAAACTCCCTCTTCAATTTGTGTTCAATCTATTTGATTCGAAACGCTAACGCCCATACGGAGTGGTTCTCAGATAATAATCCAACCGGTCTCTCCATATTGACGACGGAAAAATGGTCTAAACTTTGATAGTCTGTGATTTAACTATCAAAGAAAAACACGTGTGCAAACAACGATATTATTTCCAGATGGAAATTATATCGATCAATCATCGTTTAACATTTTTCTCTTTAGTTCATTAATTTACTTATCTCCTGTTTCCATATATTCTAAATTCTTATTTTCTATTATCAGAAAACATTTCTGATTTTTATTTGGAAAACATTTCCAAAACTCCTTCACTGGATTTAAACTGATGTTTAAATCAAGCATCGCCATGCCAACTCAAACCATTCCACTCATTAACTAAATTCACTTAACCATCCTTTACTATCAAACCTTAGCCATTCCTTAGTTAAGAAGGAAGTCAATCAAGTTGGGGTATAATTACCTCTCAGACCTTAACTGAACAACTTTTTAACTTCGGAATAGACAAAGTTTATCTTTTGAACCTTTTAACAAACTTCCTTACGTAACTCTCAGATTCTATTTACATATCCACTTCTTTATTGAAAACATTGATTATAACTATAGCATTATAATCCCTACTTTCGAAATATCTAACTTCAAATTATAACTTCTATTCTTTAATTTTAATAAATAAATAAACACTTAATTTATAAATAAATAGATCTTGATTTGAACACTGGAAAGTATAAGTACTTTCCCAAATTCGATATAATCGAATTCGACGATTAACTCTCTTCGAATAACTTATATTTCGATTAACTCTCTTCGAATGATTTACATTCGATTAACTCATGATTTACATTCGATTAACTCTCTTCGAATGATTATATTCGATTAACTCTCTTCGAATGATTTACATTCGATTAATCTCCTTTAATTCTATTCGAGTAAACTATTTCGAATAACTCCTTTAATTCTATTCGAATAAACTATTTCGAATAACTCCTTTAATTCTATTCGAATAAACTATTTCGAATAACTCCTTTAATTCTATTCGAATAAACTATTTCGAATAACTCCTTTGGATTAACTCATTTGGATTAACTTGGTTTGATTAACTCATCTTGACTAACTCAACTTGATTAACTTACTTGGTTAACTCAACTTGACTAACTTAACTTGATTAACTTACTTATTTAACTCAACTTATTTAACTCCTATCGAATAACTAATATTCGATTAACTTATATTCGAATAACTATGTCTGTTTTAACTTTATTTTGAATGGCTAATATTCGATTTAACTCCATTCGCTTGACTCTAGATCGCAGCGATCACAATGGTTATGCCTGATTCCCTTAGGAAACATCCGACCGCCGTAGGCTATCTGCAGCTCTGCGAATTACGCTAGCAGTCGTACGAAATGGCAACTCATCCTGAATAACTATGTTTGACTAACTCTATCTCAAAAAACTATATTCAATCAACTCTAATTGAATAACTAATATTCAATTAATCCTAATTCGATTAACTATGTTCAATTAACTCTATCTGGTTAACTCTTACTGGTTAACTCTATCTAATTAATTCTAACTGGTTAACTCTTATCGATTAACTCTAACTCTAATCGATTAATTCTAATTAATTAACTCTAACTGGTTAACTCTATTCGACTAACTCTTATTCAATTAAATTACATTTGATAACTCTATTCGATTACAAATACTTCCTTTTCTATTTGTCTATATTTATTTCATATAAATATTTCCTTTTATATCTTTATTTCTTTCCTAAATAAATATTTCCTTTGATAACTTTATTTATTTCCTAAGTAAATATTTCCTTTGATAACTTTATTTATTTCCTAAATAAATATTTCCTTTTATAAATCTATTTATAAATGTTTTACAAATATTTCCTTTTTCTCTTCTATTAATTTTCTAAATAAATATTCCTTTTAATGCCATTTATAAATAGTTCCTTTTAATTCTATCTGTAAATGATTCCTTTTACATTTGTTTTACAAATATTTTCCTTTATATTTGTTTTACAAATATTTTCCTTTTATATATAAAATCCATTGATTTTATATAAATAATTTATTTTCATAATATACTTTGAAAATCCCCTTTTTACATCCCAGTATTTCTTACGGTATTTAAAATACCAAATCACAATGATTGATATCATTCAAACACACATAATCAACAACAGATTATATATCACATCATATATTACAATATATGCACAGAACAATATTATAAATATTGAGGAATCCAGTTGGATCCCTCCAACCTGTTTTCCCTGCATCACAGATGTTAAACAATATAATTAACATCGATTTCATTTCAATATGAAATATTCTGCTAAACAGAATCAATATTTGATTAACGATTTATATATATATATATATCGTTATCTATCATTTCAACCAATACATAAGCAATTCAACCAAACAGTTAACACACAGCAATCAACATATAATTATCAATTCTAAAAAATATGCTATAAAAATATAACTGTTCAGAGTTGGTGAGTTTTACTTACATTGGACGATCATCGTTAATAACGATAACCATCGCTTGATTCAGACGGACAATATATTTCGCTATAAATTGTAACGAGCTCTGATTTGTTTCCAGTCAGTTCCATTGTGGAGCTCTCGTCCGTAAGATCCCAATGGATCCAACCGTTCGTAAAACTGATAAAGTATGAACGAGATATTGGTTTTATAAGTTAATACCCTAATTTAAAATTTAAAATTAAACTAATTAAAAGTTTTAGTGGGCTTTTACCCCTCAAAACCACACTGGCCCATTTAAATTTCTGGCCTGCCACTTCAACCTTTCTTCCCCGGATAAATCCTTCGCCATTTCCTCCTGTATAACGAGCCATTACCGATCCCTTATTCAACTCAGACCCGTCCATCACTCCATCGAATCGAACACCAAGACCACGGATCTCCTCCTCTTCGTGAATACAATCTTCCCGTACCACAAAGGCCCAACTCGACCTCCTTTTCCGAAGTGCGACGATGGCACTTCTCTTTAGCTACAGGAGGACGGGCGACTTCGAGCACCATCGAGTCCACCCAAAAATCCATACGAGGTGCTAAACAACCTCACAAATCTCAAACCAACATTTGTTTCCTGCATCGACACCTACTTTCCACAATAATTCAAACCCTAGCTCACGCCATGAACACGTAGTACCCAAAATGTGAATCGCATCTCATAATACATGCGCTGGAGTGAAGAGCAACTCAAGCTAAACTCAAAGCAACTGATTTTAGAATTTAAGAAATTTTGTTTGATTTTGTTTTGAATTTTGAAGATCGAACTATTTTCTGGAAAGAACTCACGGCGAAAAAAAACTCGTTGACCAGAAAGAAATGATTTTAGGGTTTAAGGGATTAGTGGGATATTTATAGAGTAGCAATAATATTTTTATATTTGAATATCTTATTTATTTTTAATCAAATGTTATTTGCATTTATCATTAAAAATCCTTGTAATCACATACAACACCCAAAAATCATGAAAATGGGCATGCAGCTACAGTTCGACATTTCGGACCCAACGAAAATGGTTTCGTCGAATCCCGACTTCGTTTGCTCACACACCGTATTTTTAAACATCAAATTATCGACTGTTTTTCACATTAAAAATCTGTACGGCCCCATACTGACTTCAAAAATCACGAAACTTGACATCTAGCAATAATTTAATATTGCGGATCCAACAAAATTAGTTTTGTCGAAAACAGTGGTCGTTTGCAAAAATGGCTATTTTTAAAACTCTAAATAACCCCATTTTAAATATAAATATATTTAAAAATAATTAAATTAAATATTTATATATTAATATTATCGTATATATTCACAATAGAATATCATACAGCTCCAATTGGATTTATAACTTGATATTCCAAATCCAGTGTTACATTGATATTCGATTTATATTAAAAATCCATTTAAAAACATAAATAAACCGATATAAATTATAAAAAAATTCCATAGCGACTTTTCTAAAATTTGATCTGGACATAACTCAAAATCTACCTGATGAAACCCCGATTTTTCTCTTCCACTAGAAAAATATACTTCACCAGCTCCATATGTTTCTTGTTTCACAGAAATCCGATTTAAAACGGCCCTTGTATATTCAGTTGAAGTTCAAATCGCCAAATAGCGAACTGCCGCGTCATTTCGAGCTCGATTATAAATATAATATAATTTATACGTTCAACTGTCGTCAAAATAATATATTCGTTATTCTAATTTAATTCTAAGCGGAATTAAATATTTTAAATTGTCCAGTTCACATTATATTGTCAATTCACTATTTCTGACAATTTCAGAAATTAAATATAATATTCTATTATTTATATTAATTAAATATTCAATATTATTTAATTAAACAAACCTTTAAATTACCAAACCATTATTTTAAATAATTAAATTAATTAATTACTCGACCGTAAAATATGGGTCGTTGCAGTCGTCAAAGGATTTGGACAAGAAAAGGTACTAACTTTGAAGAGATATTCTCTCCCATGGTAAAGATGTCATCAACCCGAGGAGTCCTCGAGGAAAACCAAATACATCTTGACAAGGTTCATACAGATGAGAACTGGTCTGACATGATGACCAAGAGAGTACCAATAAAGAAGTTTGAAGATTGCTGTTAAGGTGTCAGTTTATTACTACCCCCCCCCCCCCCCAATTAAGTCGGGAAGGGGAGATTTGTTGGGATCCCTCCTTAATTGGATAGTTTCTAGAAAATTCTAAGTCTTTCTAGAGAAATCTAGAATTTTCTAGAATGTACCAGAGAACCCTAGAGAAGAGTAGTTACCTCTAGAAGCTTGTGGAAGAGTGTTGAACCCTTTGGAATATTCTGGAGATGTGTGGAACCTTACGAAAGAGTATGACCGGAGAATCCTAAAGAAGTATGGAGCATTATAGAGAATCAATCTCCACCATTCATCATGGAGGTTGAGTGGTATAAATAGGAGAAGGAGCCCTATTACAATCCATCCAAGAATTCAAGAATCAAGAGAGAAGCCACTCCTTAGAGTGACAAAAACTTGAGAGTTAGAGAGAGCCTCTTTGAGATAAAAGAGAGATAGCTTGGGAAGTCTTTATCCTCAAGCTTGGTGAGCCACCGAGTGTGAGTTACTTTTGTAATCATATTCTTGTAATCCTACTATTCTTTTGTATAGTGGAAGAATCTCCATATTGAAGAATTATAAACCCTTGTGCTTCCGTTGCTACTCTTAGTCTTAAAGTGCCTATCTTAACTTTACAAAGAGGGAAAGACCAAAATTTCCCCAATACAAAATTATAGGAAAAAAAGGATAAAACGATCCAACTCATATTAATATATAATAAATTCTATGGATAATTTCGTATGAAGGAAGAAGTACCGCAACTTGTATACCAAAAGGAGCATTACTTATAAATGAACATCATATATATAATATATGTGACATTATCATAAGTGAAATGCATTGCAATAATAACCATTCAATTAGTCACATTTTTTGTTTTTTCCCTTTTTTTGTGAGAAGGCAAAATATTTAGGAGATCAAACAAATTTCTTCGTAAAGTTTTGACATGTTCATTTTGTTTAATATTTGTTCAAGATGGTTCATTCTACTTTGAAAAAGAAAATCCTTTCGGAAAAACATGCTATATATATTCAAGCATTCTTTACTCCCATATAGACACCAACCCAGCATTTGTTCTACTTAAGGTTTCATGATAGAAAATCATGAAACTCAAATTAGAGCCCTTTTTAAAATAAATTTTAAAACCATTTTTAAATTCACCAGAAAATTTAACAACGCCTAATGGAAAAGGGAACTGAACTACATAAAATGAAGAGAAACTAAATCGCGCATAGTGCTATAAATTCAACCTTATTAGCTATTCTATAAATTGATAAAACTGGTTAGGAACCAAAATTTTGTTTAAAAAATAATTTTTTTTATAATGAAAAAATTATAACCAAAGCTATGTATAAAAAGAAGAGAGGTACAAAATTGAAATTTAACGCATCATAAACTAAAAGAAAAACAATAAATTAGAAAAAGGAAATTGAGAAACAACAATCTAAAAATATATATCCATTTAGAGAAATAACAGTGATATTTTGAAGTCTTACCATGTAATCCTTAACCCAATTAATGCCACAAGTAAATAAATAGCACAGGTAATATTATGTCTTTGGAAAAGGAATTAAAATAATAATTTAGTAATTTATCATAAATTATAACTGAAGTCATTACCCCTAACTTGAGCTTAAATTACAGGCATATACGGAATGCATGAAATCCTACATGAAACCTTTTTACCACTTAAATTCAGTGCACATAAGAAAAGCCAGCAATAATTGTAAAAATTTCAAAAAATGCTTTAATTTAATAAATATAAATTTAGATGTAGAAACCTTCATATAGTAAAATTAATCATTACAATATTTGTATATAACAGACTTACATTTGACAATTCTAAATTATTAGTTATCTATAAGACAAAATTTTATGGGCTCTTGAGTTATCGAAGAAAATTAGATATCTAATTATCCGCTGTTTAAAGAATATGTCCAAATCTGATGCTTTGATATATTGATTTCAAACGAATATTGAATTATGCGTCATCCTAAAGAAGTAATTGCATAAGTGAACTGTTTATCATTTACATAAAAATAAGTAATATGTGACATATAAAGGATGATAAAACATGGGTGGAACAATAATATTAAACACATAATCTTAAAACAATTTAATTGATCAGAACTAATCTATAAAACCACTGCTTTCCAATAACAATTTAAAAGGACTTGTTTTAACTCATGGTTTATGCTATTTAGAATACATCGGTAGTAATGTCATAGATATAAGCATAACTTAAGGTAAAATTAAACATCAAAAAAGCAAGTTAGTCATTAAAAGGAAAAAAATCAACAGTAGAGTTGTACCTGGATTCAACGGTAGAAGGAATTGGTCGGAAAGTACTGAAACATTGGAAATTTCGATTTAAGAAATTGATTAATCAATGGTAGTGTAACACCCCACACCAAATAAGGTCACTCACTAAGGGAATGCCTTAACTTCGGTGGAGCATTTTAAGTGAATATAGAACAGAAAAATTACACAAGACAGATATAAATACTTGAAATTCTAAAACATCATTTCATTGCAGCAGAAGGTAAACATGTTTAGTTACAACACCATAAAGAGTCAAGTACTAAATATCCATCCTGATAAAAACATAAGTACATAATCCCACTACATAAACAATAGCCATAAAAGAAAAGATAAGCTGGGCTTTACATCACGGTCCAAGCTCCAGAAGATAGATAAAGAAATCTAATCAAAGCCCACTAGTGCTAGGCCCAACCTGAGGACCTGAGGGGGAAAAAAAATAAAAACAACGGGGTCAGACATAAGTCTGAGTGAGCCCTATAACTTTAACAGCACAATCATTAAAGTAATTAGGGTATGATATAAACTTGGTACGGGATGACTGGGGATAAATGACTACACTAAGTAGCCAACTAGACATAAGGTGAACTAGGATAACGGTAAAGCATCTACCCACCCAAGGATAATTACTAACTGCACCACACCAGTCATTCCTACTTAAAGGATGATCCCACCAAAGGACTTAGAGAATTTACCTAGTAGTTTCGTGTACCCCTAGTTGACTACATAGGTGCCGTCTGCCCCTATCTCCACTAGGTGTACCCACTACTCCCAAGCGATCGGCTCCCTACCGTAGATACCCGTGCTGGCCCCACAATGGGGTGTATCACTCCCCAAAGTGGCAACCCGATACAACAAATGGTGCACGGCTTATACCTACACGATGCAACAACGTCTTACCTACCAGCCCGGGTCCACACACGCATATGAAACCCGTTGGACTCGCGTTGCCACCGCTAACCCGTTTTGGCCTCTTATAATCAAGCCCAGTACGCGTGTCCCATCCTCGACATGGGTCGAGCCCAATAAGATACATATGGGTTACTGGTTGAAATGGCCCCCCACAAGCTACCACCTAAGCTTGTCAATTTATCTAGTGCATCCCACTTAACCCTTTAATCATGTTTAATTACATGTTTTCACTTGGTTAAGTCTTCTAATCGTATTTTCTATTGCCACCCAAGGCAACCCACTAGATTTCCTCATGCCACCCAAGGAACTTACTTGATTTCCACATGCCACCCAAGGCACCCACTTAACCCCTCATGCCCACTACATGCTTATCTGGTTAAGTGTTTCTTAATTGATTAAGAACGTGACCGTTGTAAAGACCTCTCACATTAGACTATCTTTTATGGCAGCTGGATTTGCCGGTTGGGTCCGGGCAGCCTTACGCCATAACTGAGTCTAACCTCGTGTCTTTACACTTGTCACGTATGTAGTTTGTGCCTAAGACCTCTCACATTGGGCCAATCATTTGTAGCCGCTGGATTTGCCGGTCGGTTCCGGGCAGTCTTATGCTACACAAGGATCCAACCTCGTGTCTTAGTCGATTAATTACACCTAATTAATCACCCCCGAATTAATTTTCCCTAATTAATTCCAATTTTAATGATGTACATAATTGACTCAATTATGTCCATCACTTTATGGTATGCATAATCATACCAACTTCACACCATTTCATTAACATGTATATTAACCCCATCGTTCCCCACGTAATTCGCTAACATGACATAAAAGGGAAGATTCATCATAAATATAATGGGTTCAACTTGCATAGCATTAGCATCAACATGGGTTTAAAGGTGTCAACATGCATATAGCATCAACCCAACTAGCATAAATAATCAACCCAAACTTGCATGAATCACATATGTCATAAGGAGGTTAACTTGCATAAGTTATTTATGTCATACAAAGGGGTAAACTTGCATATGTATGTATGACATACAAAGGGGTTAAATTGCATATGTATGCATATCATTCTAAGGTGTAAAATTGCACATGTTACTTGCATATCATCAAACACCAAACTTGCATAACATGTCATATATGGACTTGCATATAATCATACACCAAACTTGCATAACATATCATATATAAACTTGCATATAATCATACACCAAACTTGCATATCATGGTGTCATATTGGATCAATGTTTCTCATATGACTTGCATAACTTGCATAACATCACAAACACATAGCATATGACTTGCATAACTTGCATAACATCATGAACATGTAGCATATGACTTGCATAACTTGCATAACATCATGAACATGTAGCATATGACTTGCATAACTTGCATAACATCATGAACATGTAGCATATGACTTGCATAACTTGCATAGCATCATTAACACATAGCATATAACTTGCATAACATGCATAACATCATTAACACATAGCATATAACTTGCATAACATCATTAACACATAGCATATAACTTGCATAACACGCATTGATCCACATTCATAGCCATAACCTCATTATATCCTATCATAATCATTTCAATAATTGGTCATTAAGGCTATAGAAAACTCACGACTTGTTGATTAGCACTCCTAAGAAGAAGATTAAGTTGCTAGAGTTGATTAGAGATTGATTTGAGATGCTATCTTCTTCTACAAATTGATGGAGGCTCCTTCAAGTTGCATTTTGACGGCATGACGACATTGTCTCTATTTTTAGTATGAATTAGGGTAGTCTTAGGGTGTATTTATAGAGTAGTTAGGTGTTTTAGGCCATTAGATTAACCCTAAATCAGATTAGAGCCGTCAGATCACGTCCTAGCCACTAAAACACAGCCCAAAAGACAAGCTGGTGCACCCAGGTGACCTGGGCTCGACCAGGGAGGTCGACCCCCAGGTCGACCCTAGGGTCGACTCCCCAGTCGACCTGGGGGGGGGGAGGTCGACTCCCCAGTCGACCCCCTGGGTCTGGCGGGATTTTTCCCGCCACTTCTGAAAATTGAAAATTTTGTTCTTAAATATGAATTTAAATTTCTAAAAACTTTTTTGGGCCTTATCTGGGTCATACGGACTCCGATTTTCGAAAACTCGGACTCTATTTCGCGTATTTTTCCGAGACGAACGCATTGGCATGGCCCGTTTCGCCTGATTTAGATTTTTAAATTTAATTCTGCCTTGTTTTATATTATAACAATTTATTCAACATATGGGGTGTTACATTCTCCCCTACTTAAAGGATTTCGTCCCCGAAATCTTTAAGTCAAGAAGAACGTATCCTACCAACCAAACAACAATCTACTAAACCATCAAACACAGGCATCCATTGTCCTTAGAGTTTCTAATGCTGTATGAACATATGCAAAGAGTGTGTGTATATGTTCCCGGTCCAATGCAAAATCAGGCGGTCTACTGATTCAGTTGACCTCCTTAATGCAAACCATGATAGTGCCATGCATCCAATATGTATGCGAAAGAACCTTATCGACACATACTATTTCTACATGAGTGCACAATCATTCACCAAAATGCATCATCCATATGATAGCACAACCATTATACATCCATTAATATAGCTACCTACACACAATTTTATGCAATATGCAATATGAAGTGATTGAGCTGATCTAGTGCCTAGAGTGTGTGTATATGCATCCACGAGCAACCACTAGCAAACACTTGCATCCGCACGCATCCATCAAACATAACATGTCACAAACACATGTTTCAACCATAGGTTTAACCCTATCTAAAGGTCAAAGGTACTAAAGAGAGGACATACTAAAGATAAGATAAGTACTAGACAAACGATAAAGGAGAAGTTAAAAGACATACCCTCAAAAAGGAACGGGTATATTGAACGCATCTTCGCTTCTGTCTCCCAAGTAGCATTGATCTCATCCTCTCCCCATTGCACTTTGACTAGTCGCACCTCTTTGTTCCTCAACTTCCTAATCTCTGACCCAAGGATGCGGGTAGGAGCTCGTCGAATAGCCGCATCACGCTCTACCTCCACTTCTTTAAGTAAGCTCGGCTCTACCACCTCTGCGGTCTCATGTAGGCACTTCCTCAAATGTGACACATGGAATACGTCATGTACCCCACTAAGTCTCTCGGGTAAATCCACTCTATATGCCATCCGTCCAATCCTTTCCTTAATAGGAAACGCCCCAACAAATCTTGGAGCTAACTTCCCAACGGACCCAAAGCGAACTACATTCCGTAATGGAGATACTTTGACAAAGACCATGTCCCCAACCTCAAACTCCAGATCCGTCCTCCTCTTGTCCGCATAAGATTTTTGCCTATCCTGTGCTGCTTTCATCCTTCTTCGAATCAAATCAATTTTCTCCGAAGTCTCTCTAACCATATCGGGCCCAAGCAAGATCTTATCCGTAGATTCCCACCAACATGTAGGTGATCGACAAGGCCTTCCATAAAGAGCTTCGAAAGGAGCCATACCAATACTGGACTGAAAGCAGATATAATATGCGAATTCCACCAATGGAAGATGCTCTTCCCATGTACCTCCAAAATCTAAAATACAAAGCCTCAAAAGGTCTTCCAGAACACGATTCACCCTCTCGGTCTGGCCGTCCGTCTGAGGATGATATGCGGTGCTCAGACACAATTGAGTCCCCACTGCTTCTTGCAAACTCTTCCAGAACTCGCTAGTGAAGATAGGATCTCTATCACTCACTATGCTAGAGGGTACCCCATGCAATCGAACTATCTCTCGAAGATAAACTGAAGCTAGCCATGGAGCAGTCCTCTTGCTCTTCACGGGTATGAAATGGGAACTCTTAGTAAGTCTGTCTACCACAACCCAAATTCCCGTATTACCCTTCCTCGATCTCGGTAACCCATCAATAAAATCCATCGAGACGCTATCCCACTTCCATTGCAGAACTTCCAACGGGTGAAGTAACCCACCTGGTTTCTTTTGCTCCGCTTTCACCTGTTGGCACACCAAGCATCTAGCGACATACTCGGCCACATCTTTCTTCATTCCGGCCCAAAAGAAAACTCGCCTCATGTCTTGGTACATCTTGTCCCCACCGGGATGAATGGTCATCCTAGAACGGTGTGCATAATCAAGAATATCCTTCCTCAAACCCTCGTCTTGCGGTACACAAAGTCTATCGTCTCTACGCAAGCACCCCCTATCGTCTAGGGTGTACCTACTCAAATGGATGGACGACTCCCCACTTATGAGTCTTTCTACCAACTCAACCAACTGTGGGTCGTCCCTCTGTGCTTCTCTAATCCGCCCCAAAAGAGTAGGTCTGACCTCCAAGGATGCTAGCAAACCGGGTACATAATCAACGGAAGGTCTGAAATCAAACATCGAGATAAATTCCAAGCTTCGTCGTTCCACGAACAATGGACTCAAGGACAACCTTTTTCTACTCAAGGCGTCCGCCACCACGTTACCCTTGCCAGGGGTATACGCTATCTCGAAATCATAGGATGCTAAGAACTCCATCCACCTTTGCTATCTCAAGTTCAAATCCTTCTGAGAAAACAAGTACTTCAATGATTTGTGGTCAGAGAACAATTCGAATCTCTCTCCCAGAAGATAATGGCGCCAAATCTTAAGCGCAAAAACAATAGCGGCCAACTCTAAATCATGGGTAGGGTAATTTTTCTCATGCTTTCTCAACTGCCTTCCACCATAGGCTATTACCCTTCCCTCTTGCATTAAGACTGCGCCCAGTCCTATCCCACAAGCATCGGTATAGACAACAAATGGCTTACTCCCATCTGGCAACACTAAGACTGGAGCTGTGGTTAAAGCTCTCTTTAACTGTCGGAATGCATCATCACAATCTACGTCCCATGCGAAGACTAGATTCTTCTTCGTCAAGCGAGTTAATAGGGCTGATATCTTCGCGAAGTCCTTGATAAACTTCCTATAGTAGCCAGCCAACCCCAAGAAACTCCTCACCTCGGTAGCATTCTTTGGAACCTTCCAATCTTGAATTGATACTACCTTCGCGGGATCCACAGCTATCCCTTCCTTGGAGACCACGTGCCCCAAGAACCGTACTTCCTTCCTCTAGAAGTGACATTTAGAAAATTTAGCCTTAAGACTATGCGCTCGAAGAGTCTCCAACACTTCCCTAAGATGTAGGGCATGCTCTTCTTCACTCTTAGAAAATACTAAGATGTCATCCACAAAGACCACCACGAACTATTAAGGAACTCCCTGAACACCCTACTCATCAAATCAACAAAGTATGCAGGGGCGTTCGTCAACCCAAATGGCATCACCAGCCACTCATAGAAACCATCCGGAGTCCTAAAGGCAGTCTTATCTATGCTATCCTCAGCCACCATCAACTGATGAAACCCCATGGCTAAGTCCAACTGAGAAAATACTGAAGCGCCAACCAACTTATCAAAGAGATCATCAATCCTCGGCAAAGGGTGTCTATTCTTCTTTGTGAGCTTGTTAAGTTCTCTATAGTCTACACAAAGTCTGAGGAACCCATCCGCCTTCATAGAAAAAACTACTGGAGCACCCCACTCCGATATACTTCGTCTTATGAACCCCTTCTCAAGCAACTCCCCTATTTGCTTATGGAGTTCCCTCCTCTCACGAGGAGCCATGTGGCGCACTAGTAAAGATACAGGTTTAGCATTATCCACCAGATATATTCGGAAGTCAATCTCCCGCTTCGGAGGTAAGCCCTTCACCTCCTCAAACACATCCGAGTATTCCCGGACCACTCTAACAGATCGCAAACTCTCGATCGAAGCGTCAAGCGATTCAAGATAACTTAGCATAACAGATTCCATGGGATTACAAGAGATCTCTAGAGTGTTCCCCAAGCGAGTCATAAGCCTAACAACTCTCCTTTCGCAATCAAGAACGACACCATTACTGGATAACCAGTCCATGCCCAAAATCAACCCATAGCCCGTGAAGCCCAAAACAAAAGCATCACATCTAAACTCAATGCTAAGTATAGAAATCTTCAAACCCAAACATATCATGGACAAATAAGTGGAGCCCCCAATTGGGTTTGAAACAACCAAGAGATCATCTACTAGACTGGTGTATAAGTGCAGTGATTCAACTAATGATGATGAGATAAACGAATGCGATGCGCCAAAGTCAAACAATGTACGGACAGGATGATCAAATAGAAAAACCAGACTTTCAACGGAAATAGTTCTACCTCTTTCCTGCATCGGTGGAACCGCGAGAGCCTGAACTTGCCCCCTAGCCTGACCCGGTGCCATAAGAGCTTGCACCTGTCCTCCTGAGGTAGAACCCGTCCTTTTCCCCTTCTTAGGGCAGTCCTTCACTAGATGCCCTGCTTCACCACAGTGGTAGCAGCCAGTCTTCTTCTTCTTCTGACAATCTTTGCTTATGTGGCCTGGTATCCCGCAATTGAAGCACTTCTTCTTCCCCTTGCCACCGTTGCCTTTCCTACCTTTGTTTTGTTGCTGTTGAGGTCTCTTTTGATCTCCCTTCTTCTCGGGTGCCTTATTAGCATTGGGACCCTTCTCTTCCTCATGCATGAGTGCCATGTCAACTAGCTTCTCAAAGGTGGCCCCCATAGGGATATGAGTCATAGCCAATCCATGCATCGGTTCATTCAAGCCTTTCACGAACCTCAAAGCCTTCTTCTCCGGTGTATTCACCATGTCTATGCCAAACCTTGCCAATTGATTAAACTTGTTGACATATTCCTTCACCGAGAGATTTCCTTGCTTTAGAGTCAAGAACCTTTCCATATACAAGTTTTCCTCCGCCCTTGAGAGAAACTTTGCCACAAATCTTTGCCTGAAATCCGCCGAAGAGTCAACGGGGCGTTCTCCGTTAGAGACCTCCCACCAGAATGAGGCATCTCCCTTCATTAACCAAGCAGCTAATTTGACTTTCTTTCCTTCTTCCATCTCAAAGATATCTATCAACTGTTCCACCTCCTTAAGCCAATCTCTAGCCTCCACAAAAGTTTCTGATCCTTGAAAAGGTTTTCCTCCCATAGCTTTAAATTCCTTGCAAGTCTTAGCAAAAGTATCCATACGAGGAGGAGGAGGGGGAGGAGGAAGATCGGGTGCTACGGTTGGTGGAGGAACATTTGCTGGACCCGCAGTGGCGGCCCTAGCCTCCATCAATCTCCTATACCATACTGGTATCGTCACACCCTCCGGAAAGTTAAGATCGTCAGCCATGCTGAAACGAAAAAGGAAAGATTCAAAACGGAGAATTCGAAGGATAAAGATATGGCTATTGGGGATTATGCTTTTCTTTCAAAAACTTTTCTCTTTAAAGACATGTTTTTGAAAATACTTCTTCCAAAAATGTTTTTAGAAAAATAGTTTTCTAAAAATATTATCTGTTCCGGTAACCTTCGCTCTGATACCACGTGTAACACCCCACACCCACTAAGGTCACTCACTAAGGGAATGCCTTAACTTCGGTGGAGCATTTTAAGTGAATATAGAACAGAAAAATTACACAAGACAGATATAAATACTTGAAATTCTAAAACATCATTTCATTGCAGCAGAAGGTAAACATGTTTAGTTACAACACCATAAAGAGTCAAGTACTAAATATCCATCCTGATAAAAACATAAGTACATAATCCCACTACATAAACAATAGCCATAAAAGAAAAGATAAGCTGGGCTTTACATCACGGTTCAAGCTCCAGAAGATAGATAAAGAAATCTGATCAACGCCCACTTGTGCTAGGCCCAACCCGAGGACCTGAGGGAAAAAAAAAACAACAACGGGGTCAGACATAAGTCTGAGTGACCCCTATAACTTTAACAACACAATCATTAAAGTAATTAGGGTATGATATAAACTTGGTACGGGATGACTGGGGATAAATGACTACACTAAGTAGCCAACTAGACATAAGGTGAACTAGGATAACGGTAAAGATGCATCTACCCACCCAAGCATAATTACTAACTGTACCACACCAGTCATTCCTACTTAAAGGATGATCCCACCCAAGGACTTAGAGAATTTACCCAGTAGTTTCGTGCACCCCTAGCTGACTACATAGGTGCCGTCTGCCCTTATCTCCACTAGGTGTACCCTCTACTCCCAAGCGATCGGCTCCCTACCGTAGATACCCGTGCTGGCCCCACAATGGGGTGTATCACTCCCCATAGTGGCAACCCGATACAACAAATGGTGCACGGCTTATACCTACACGATGCAACAATGTCTTACCTACCAGCCCGGGTCCACACACGCATATGAAACCCGTTGGACTCGCGTTGCCACCGCTAACCCGTTTTGGCCTCTTATAATCAAGCCCAGTACGCGTGTCCCGTCCTCGACATGGGTCGAGCCCAATAAGATACATATGGGTTACTGGTTGAAATGGGCCCCCACAAGCTACCACCTAAGCTTGTCAATTTATCTAGTGCATCCCACTTAACCCTTTAATCATGTTTAATTACATGTTTTCACTTGGTTAAGTCTTCTAATCGTATTTTCTATTGCCGCCCAAGGCAACCCACTAGATTTCCTCATGCCACCCAAGGCACTTACTTGATTTCCACATGCCACCCAAGGCACCCACTTAACCCCTCATGCCCACTACATGCTTATCTGGTTAAGTGTTTCTTAATTGATTAAGAACATGACCGTTGTAAAGACCTCTCACATTAGACTATCTTTTATGGCAGCTGGATTTGCCGGTTGGGTCCGGGCAGCCTTACGCCATAACCGAGTCTAACCTCGTGTCTTTACACTTGTCACGTATGTAGTTTGTGCCTAAGACCTCTCACATTGGGCCAATCATTTGTAGCCGCTGGATTTGCCGGTCGGTTCCGGGCAGTCTTATGCTACAAAAGGGTCCAACCTCGTGTCTTAGTCGATTAATTACACCTAATTAATCACCCCCGAATTAATTTTCCCTAATTAATTCCAATTTTAACGATGTACATAATTGACTCAATTATGTCCATCACTTTATGGTATGCATAATCATACCAACTTCACACCATTTCATTAACATGTATATTAACCCCATCGTTCCCCACGTAATTCACTAACATGACATAAAAGGGAAGATTCATCATAAATATAATGGGTTCAACTTGCATAGCATTAGCATCAACATGGGTTTAAAGGTGTCAACATGCATATAGCATCAACCCAACTAGCATAAATAATCAACCCAAACTTGCATGAATCACATATGTCATAAGGAGGTTAACTTGCATAAGTTATTTATGTCATACAAAGGGGTAAACTTGCATATGTATGTATGACATACAAAGGGGTTAACTTGCATATGTATGAATATCATTCTAAGGTGTAAACTTGCACATGTTACTTGCATATCATCAAACACCAAACTTGCATAACATGTCATATATGGACTTGCATATAATCATACACCAAACTTGCATAACATATCATATATAAACTTGCATATAATCATACACCAAACTTGCATATCATGGTGTCATAATGGATCAATGTTTCTCATATGACTTGCATAACTTGCATAACATCACAAACACATAGCATATGACTTGCATAACTTGCATAACATCATGAACATGTAGCATATGACTTGCATAACTTGCATAACATCATGAACATGTAGCATATGACATGCATAACTTGCATAACATCATGAACATGTAGCATATGACTTGCATAACTTGCATAGCATCATTAACACATAGCATATAACTTGCATAACATGCATAACATCATTAACACATAGCATATAACTTGCATAACATGCATAACATCATTAACACATAGCATATAACTTGCATAACATGCATTGATCCACATTCATAGCCATAACCTCATTATATCCTATCATAATCATTTCAATAATTGGTCATTAAGGCTATAGAAAACTCACGACTTGTTGATTAGCACTCCTAAGAAGAAGATTAAGTTGCTAGAGTTGATTAGAGATTGATTTGAGATGCTATCTTCTTCTACAAATTGATGGAGGCTCCTTCAAGTTGCATTTTGACGGCATGACGGCATTGTATCTATTTTTAGTATGAATTAGGGTAGTCTTAGGGTGTATTCATAGAGTAGTTAGGTGTTTTAGGCCATTAGATTAACCCTAAATCAGATTAGAGCCGTCAGATCACGTCCTAGCCACTAAAACACAGCCGAAAAGACAAGCTGGTGCACCCAGGTGACCTGGGCTCGACCAGGGAGGTCGACCCCCAGGTCGACCCTAAAGTCGACTCCCCAGTCGACCTGGGGGGGAGGTCGACTCCCCAGTCGAACCCTGGGTCTGGCGGGATTTTTCCCGCCACTTCTGAAAATTGAAAATTTTGTTTTTAAATCTGAATTTAAATTTCTGAAAACTTCTTTGGGCCTTATCTGGGTCATACGGACTCCGATTTTCGAAAGCTCGGACTCTATTTCGCGTATTTTTCCGAGACGAACGCAATGGCATAGCCCGTTTCCCCTGATTCAGATTTTTAAATTTAATTCTGCCCTGTTTTATATTATAGCAATTTATTCAACATACGGGGTGTTACAGGTAGAGTAGTGCCTTGATAAATTTGACGGTAGAAGAAAGGCTCGATTTGCTCGCTATGGTTAGGAAAGTATAGGCCCAGGGGTTCTTCAATCGCAAAGGAAAAGGCAGCAATAACATATAGTCGTAAAAAATAGCTTGTCAAGGCAATTACGTGGTAAGGAGTAGACGGGGGCTCTGGGGTGTTAAGGTTCGAAGAATTGGAGGTTGAGAAAAAGATGCGTTTGAAGAAGAGAATTCGTCTAGTTTATTTGGGTAAGTTTGGTTTGCCAGTCGATTGGGTGGATAAGCGATAACAACTGGCAGTACTATGGTCGGAGATGTGGTGGGGAAGAGGTCAACGATGTTGATAGGCGGAGATGTCAGCAGCGATAGAAGGAAACGATGAATTGGGGGAAGATGGGAATAGGTTGGGTTGAAAGAGGAAAAAAAGAAAGGGGGAGTTGCATAAGAAAAGAAAAAAATCCTATCGCAGCCAGAAAACGGCCCATTGCAGAAAGTGCTCAGTTAGCTCGGATGCCAACCGGAGAAATCGAGCCGTTGGCGTCCAACTCGTCCGAAGCAAAGTATAATTAACAAAAGCACATTTGGTCCAGTTGGTACATGCACATACTTTGCTCTAGATAGACCTGGGTTCAAGTCCCACCTTCACCCAATATTTTTAGTGCATTGATGTACACTGTTTATTAGTACTTAGTGCCTATTATAGACTATTTGTTAATACTTAATGTCATTTTTTTTGTAGACTGTTAATGCTTAATGCTGTTATAATGTATTTGCATTGATTATATTGCCGTTTAAAATGGTTTCAACACATTCGCTAATTAGATTTAACGGTCCAATTAAAAATCAGTATTTAATTAGTTCATAATAATTAATTTAACAATTAAATACTCCACTCAGATACCACGCTCAAATACCCTGTTCGTAGCTAAAAACATATTCCCCCTTCACTACAGTACTGCGCTCAAATACTCCGCTCAAATTCCCTGCTCAAATACCCCATTTCCGTTCGCCAAGAACGCACCTTGAGAATGCTTCTGAGCCTTCGAAACCAAACATAGTAATTATAATATAGTATAGATAAAACAAGTAGTCTGATTTCTTAACGATATTTATAAATGAAATAAAATAATTATTGTTAAATAATCATTATTAAATAATTCGTGAATGTTAATTCAAAAATGAGTAATGGAAAGGGAAATCGTTGAATTTATTTCGATGTTCGAAATATGAATATAATTAAATAAATCCATAAGGATTTATAATTATAATTCAGCAATGTCGTATGTTATTAAAATAATTTATTTTAAGAATTTTATATTTTAGAATTCAGAATTTGACTAGATAAATAATATTGGGTTTAAAAACAAGTAACTTATAATCGAATGTGTAATCAAGATTAAGGTATGAACTTGATATATAATTAACAAGAAGATGATTTTTAAATGGACATTATAAAGTGAAATATGAATGTAAATTTGTAAAATAACTTGATAAATGAGGTTTTAAACTGTAATAGCATTTATAAATGAAAAATCATGATTTGACTTGATAAAACAAGTCCAGTTTTTTATAGAGAAATAATATTCATGTTTTAAAATGAATAATGATTTAAAAGCAAACGTTTTACAGATTTAACTGGTTATAAAAGGAAACTGGTAAATATTGGGAGAGATAAATTCAAAAGTGAATTTAGAAGTCGAGATGACCTAAAACGGTAAGTTTACTCCAAATTTTGGAACGTTAATCGAATATAGATTATTCGAAAGAGAGTTATAAGTTGGAATTTGAATATATCAAATTCAGGAAGGTATTATTTACTTTCCATTTTTAATTAAGATTTAATTAAATATTATTTATTTATTTTTAATAAAGAATCAAAGTTATATATCAAATATTTTGGAAGCAGGTATTGTAATAACATTATCGTTATAACCAATGTTTTATACAACATTCGCTAAATCTATATAAATGGAATTTTGGAAGTGTTTTCCAAATATAACCAGAGATGTTTTCTGAGTATGGAAAATAAAATGATTTCTAAAATTAAGAAATGGGGTTAAGGAAATTAGAAACTGACTGGAGATTAGTTAGGTTGAATAGTTTCCTGAGTATCGATCTGATGTTGGTTTCGGCCTTCGGGGTTGATACTTAGAAAACTGTTCTCTTACTAGTTATAGTTAGAGACTGACTGAATGTGGAAGAATAGTGAGGCATGAATAAGTAATGGAAATGTTCTCCAACGTTAAAAATGTATATTTTCTAAATATAGAAAATAAGAGTGTGCGGATATATGGAATTATTTTCCCATATTAAAAAGAGATATTTTCTAAATATAGAAAATAAGAAGTTATGGATATATTGAAATGTTTTTTTTTCGAGAATCGTGAATGGCTAAACAGGGTTTAAGAAATATCTGGAAAATTGGGAAATGGATAAATTAATGTTAAATTGACTTAAATGACTCAATGTTAATAGATGATTGATAAGTAATATTTCCACATGGAAATATGATCGTTGTTTTTATGGATGTTTTCCTTTGATAGTTAAATAACCGACTATCCAAGTTTTTGACCATTTTTTCATTGTCAATACGGAGAGACCGTGTAAGAACCCGAACTTCCCTGGTGAGGAAAGCCCAGATTGAGTCGAGAACAACACATGAAAGGACGTAGACGGAAGAACATTTCATTGTTAATTACAACAATTCCATCAGAATACAAGAATATACAGAGTATGAATAAATAAAATACATTCGATAAATATCATAGATTACAATACATTACATAGCAGCGAAAAATAATACAATACACAGTTGAAGGAGATATACGGATACAAAGCTTTCCAGATATCGTTCCAGCTGTAAATCAGGATCCTGTGAATATAAATCTGCAAAACCAAAACTACTAGCTGCCCGTGTCAAAATAAGGGCACCCAGAGTTTAGGTTAAAACAATAAACTCCAGGTCAGTCTTGGGACTGGTGTGAGAACTAAAACAGTTATTAATCTTTATTTTAAAGTTAGATAAATCAAGGGACCACGCCGTATAACACGGAACGGGTTTCCTCCCAAGAATAACAGTGCATATAATAACAGCACAATGCTAAATAAAGAAAAATGAAGCTATTATAAGACCCAGGTCCTATCACACAATGCAACGCAAGCCGGGGGATAGGGTTTTACCTTATAATAGCCAAAGAATGCTTAATACGTGAAATTTCATGTTTTATTATTACTATAAGTGCATAGTGTCAAAACAATTTCAAATCATAAATATCAATCATAGACGGCATGAGTACCATATATCATGTCGCCATACTAGTTTTACAATTAAAACTGCAAAGTCACGTATTTGGAAATTTGATTTCCATTTGCGAACTGAGGCTAGGGATCGTCCTCTACCGATTCGAGACAATCTAGCCCATGTCTCAGGCAAGTACTCAGTCAAGCCTTTAGATCGTCAGGGTCGGTCCACCTATGTGGATTAAAATCCTGAACACTGCGTTTCCCCACCCTATAGGGCGTAAATGAGCCAACGAATGACTCCATCGATCCCGGATCAACCGATATAACCGAGGCGCCTCCAATTCCAACAACCACATGAGTCAAACTCGTCAGCCAGTTCAAGCATTGACGCCACTCCTAACTAGAAAGAAACGCATGCCCTCCCTGAGGTCCTTCTCCCGTTTTAGTTCACACCGGTGTGTGAGGCTCGCGAATTAACGCTACACAAAGCTACGCCACAAAGGTCGTGCTATGATCATCAACCACAAGACTCCGCTTTTCAACAGAAGCCTTGATCATTTGCATCTTAGCATGCCACACAGGCAAACCACTCTATGCAACCGGTGTCAGTCACACAGAATGAAATCCAATGTCAGACACACAGTCCATTTACAAGTCCGTTCCGGGTCTGAACGAAACCGGATGCACCTAGTACCCCGCATAACCATCGATCTCCAAGTACGTCTGGACGACCAATAACTGATTCCCTCCTCTTGGGTGCACAGCCCAATCAAGATCATCAATAATTATCCTAACGACTTGAAGACCTCCGGTCTTCAACCACCGTCTTCATCTTCGACTAATCGTCGAATCAATTATTCAGAATGGGATAAACCCGGTCTTTCTGAATAACTCGCGTATATAATAAACAAGTGTTACACAAACACAACATCTGCCTCATTCCAATTCATCAGTCACTAACCGTAAATTAACAAGAGAATAATTCCCCAAATATTAACCCCGAAGGCCGAAACCAACATCAGATCAATATCCAGAAAACCATTCTGCTTAGCTAGCCGACAGTTAGTTTCTAAATTTCACATTCTTAGGGAAAGGTTCCCATTAATTTTATCAAAGAAAAATCCTTTAAATTTATTCTTTAATCTACTTTTGAATATCAATTCAAACTAGTCGGGATTAACGAACCTTACCGAAGTAATCATCTGTTTTCATTTTCGCAATCCCAACCTATTCATCCCATGAAGTAAAACTGGTCATACTTCATATCTAACACCACGGTGTTATCGGTAAATTCAATTACCATTTCACGTTCAAATCTAATTAAAGATTTAACTATCGCCTGGAGCAAAACTGGTGATACTCCATTTTCGATATTTTCAATCTAATTAAAGATTCATTAAAACTCCACTTAGTTTTAATCTTTACTTGGGTTAAAGAATCAGTGTCATTTAAAACACGGTTCACGATAAACCCCAAAATCACATCACATTTCAATCAGTCCCTAATCGTAAATTAGCAAGTGAGCAATTCCCTAAGTATTAAGCCCGAAGGCCGAAACCAACATCAGATCAATACCCCAGAAACCGTTCAACTTAACTAATCTCCAGTTAGTTTCTGATTTTCTTAACTTCTTTTTGGGTCTAAGAACAGTATTATTGAAGATACCTTTCACGACAACCCAAAATCACATTCCATAAATTTTCGGGTTAAAGAACAAGTGTTATTTAAAACACTGTTCACGATAAACCCAAAAATCAATACCAATTCAATTCCAATTAAACATTATTTAATTGGTACACTCCATTAAATCGAAATCAAAAGATTTAATCTTTTTCTCAACTAGATTTAAGAACAATGTTAATGAAGACACCGTTCACGACAAACCCAAATCCCATTTGATATCATATACAAGGCTCTGAATAGAAAATATACCAGCTTATATTCAATATCAAATTCTACGACCAACAAATATCGTATTGGAAATAACGATATAAATATATCTTTCAAATTTCCATAACAATATCTGTATAATCACCAAATCCAACATCGAAATATTCCAAAGACAATTTCAATTCAAATCCATTCCAATGCAATTATTGGAGATTCTGGTTATTTTCAAATCCATTTCAAATCCAATTTATTTATTTAAAAATAAATAGAATTATAATTCTAGTTCAAAACTAGTTCATTTCGATAAAAATCTATTTTTATCTTTTCAAATATGGAGTTTTTCATCCCAATTCTTCACAAATCATTTCTTATGATTCTACACAAATTATTGATATTTTTAATAATTTTATCAAGGCCCGTACAGTCGATTTCCATCAATGGCCATCAAACTGCACTTACAGCGACCTTTTCCAAAATTGATTTGGACATAATTCCAAATCCAACCGTTAGATTTCACATTTCTAATATTCGTTAGAAAGCTCTTTTCGATACGAACCCAACGGTTCCGGTTTCAGGAGAATCCGATGGTCGGATCTCCTGCAATATCCATTCGAAGTCTATGGTCGAAACTCGCGAACTGCCACGGCGCGGCGCGTTCTTTTCAGGCCATTATATTATATATATAATATATACTTCGTCGATTTCTTTTCGAAACAAATTTTATAAATCGTTTTAAATTTGTTTTTGAAACGATTTCAACTTCAAATTCAATTTCTAATCAAAATTGAATATTCCAATATAAATTCGTTTTAATTTCATTTCAAATCGATTTCAATTAAATTCGATTTCAATTCAATTCGAGTTTCAATTCTACTCAATTTATTTCGAATTTCAATTCATTTCAATTTAATTCGAATTTCAAATCATTTCAATTTAATTTGAATTTCAAATCATTTCAATTTAATTCGAATTTAAAATCATTTCAATTTAATTCAAATTTCAAATCATTTCAATATTCATTGAAAAATGAATAAAATCGATATAAATATCGTTCACATCAAAATGGCGTCTAATCAACACGGCTTTATATATTTCTATTTTCAAATATTCTATTTCAAATATTTCTTTTTCAAATATTTCTATTTCAAAACTGGAATGAGGCCCAATCAATTACCATATAATGTTAATTATATGGATTTTCTATAACACATGTATAAAATCACAACGATTAATAATCAACCATCATCCAGAGTGCGTTCTACACTGTATAAGCATCAAATATAAATATTTAACGCTTATAACAGGATGTCAATCAATCGATCAACATACAACTAATTATTGGGATTAGTGTATGTCATCTATCATCCCAATACCCGTGTGGGGTTTCAAACAATCAAACACAGATTTTATTTGTGTAGTTGGGCGATATGTAAAATTTATCGTCCCAATCAATATCAGTCAAATGTGTGTTTATAAACAAATCGTTCGATTTGTTTATATTAATTTATTTCATTTCATATACACGTTAAAAATTCTATTTTTAACTATAAAATATTTTTAACTATATAAATATTTTAGTTCTTTTCACATCACATCACACAATCAACTACACATCAAAATCAAACAAACAAGCATACAAGCTGTCCATGGTCTGTGGACGGCGGGTGTCGGGTGCTACTAAACACCGTTTGCGTCCTAGTGTATATTTTAACTAGGAAATCAAATTAAAAGTGAGAAGTTCTCACCAAGAGCTAAACCAAACGCCACGACTCCTCATATGTAGGAAATCTTCGTCGTACTTGCCCTTCGTCACTTTCTTCACCCATATACTCTACATATATAAAGATCACATTTTTATATTCTTTATTATATATAAATCATATTTTTAATTCGCTACTCCTATAAAAATCGAATCTTTATCCTCACTACAACATATATAAAAATCGTATTTTTATATATGTTTCCATCTTATAAAATCCTATTTTTATTTTCACTACTATATAAAAATAAAGTTCATATTTTTATTTCACTTCATATACTGTAAAGATTATATTTTTAAAACGCTTTCTCCTATATAAAAATTCGATCTTTCACTATATAAAAATTTGATCTTTCCTAGAATAAAAATTATAACTTTTTGGGTATAAAAATCCTAACTTTTTAAATTAAAAACCAAAGCTTTATCACTTAAAAATCAAAGTTTTCTTCATTAAAAATCTAAGCTTCTCTTACCGTTGAAAACTCTATTCTTTTTATTTATAAAAATCTATATTTTTATATATTTTTAAAATCAATGCTATACATATAATAATTTCATTTCTACTATAAAAACCATTTCTTCATACGTATAAATCCAAACTTTGTTTTATTTAAAAAAAAAAATCAAAACTTTGTTTTATATAATGCATAGAAATCCTAATTTTAATAATAAAAATCTAATCTTTTTAATATATACTTCTAATCCCTTTAATATATACTTCTAAAACCAAAAATAAATTCCTTGTTATTTATTTTCTATAACTGAAAATTTATTTACTTACTAACCTAAATAAACTAAGTAAATAATAAAACGCTCACTGTTATTCTTCAGTAGTGCCGACTTGGAGATCACGCTGGTTGCTGACGACGGGCTGGAGCGGATTCTGGTGATCGAGAAGCGGAGGGGAGCGGTTTGGTGGAGTGGTAGTCTGGATTCGCGGGTTTGGGGAAGGGTTGTGCGGATTCGAGCACCCGGTCGCAGGCATCGAGGAGAGGAGGAGGGCGCGGGTCAGGTGGTGGCGATGGGGGTGAGGCGGCGGTGGAGTGGAGCGGTGAACGGCTGTCTAACACGGGGCTGTGGATCGGTTTGGGAGAGAAGGAGAAGAGGCGCGGCAGGAGGAGGATCGGAGGCTGAGGTGGCGGTGAACTCCGGTGGTTGGGGCGTCGCTGCAGCGGCGATGGAGGCTTTGGGGATCGATGCGCGGGATTTTTTTTATTTTTATTTTCTCAGATCCGTAATGAACGGCGTGAAGAGAGTAAAAGGAGGTGAGGGTCTTTTATATAAAATTATATAATATTTAATAATATTTAAATCGATTTAATTCCAAAAAGTGAATTACGCATACGAACTCCAATCTGTACCCAACGACTGTCGCTCCTAGCTAATTACCCCCATTCCGAACACAATGGGATATGCTACATAGGCCAATTCGATGGTTTCGATAAGTTTCCGTCAAAATCAACATATAACTCTATATATTGAATTTGAACGTGCATTTCAATTTACTGGTGTCACATACTAACTCGAAAAATTCCAGAAAAATATTTTCTGGCTTCGTATTGATGATACGGTCCTAACAAAACTAGTTTCATCGAATTCTGAGACCGTTGGAAAAAACGGCCATTTTCCAGTCGATTAAAATCAACTAAAACTGGTTAAACGCGTTTTCCTTCGCCACGCTCACATATTGATTCGAAAAATTATGAAATTTGAAACCTAGTAATAATTTGACATCGCGGATCCAACAAAAGTGGTTTCGTCGAAATCCGAGGTCGTTTGCAAAATGGCTATTTTTAAAGGCCGAAATTCCATAGCGTCTATTCTGAAATTTCAACTGGGCATAACTTTTTATCCCCGCAATGAAATTTCGATTTTTCGGATTCACTGGAAATATATTCTCGATTAGATTCAAATATTTTTGGTTTCACTAAAATCCGGTTTATTTTGCACCCGGTACATTCATTTGAATTTTGAAATCGAATTATCGAACTTCCGCGCCATTTTCAATTCCTTTTATAATTAAAATAAAATATTTATATTCCAACGACGATCTATATAAATATATACGTTCGAATTCTATTCAAATAAATTTCTCATTATTTTTATTTAAAATAATTCATTTTAAATAATCAAAATTCACTTAAATTGCCAAAATAAAAATTTTAAATTGGCTCAGATTTCCGGGTTATTACAGACCGGGTTAGATTTATTGGCTGAAAACCACTCCGCATGGGCGTTAGCATTGCAAATGAAATATTGTGAAGATAATTGAAGATGGAATTTATGCAAGGGCTATTCTGGGAATCCTAGGTAGAAATTTTCTAAGATGGATTTACGGAGTAGTGCCTTCGGTTTGTGCAGACCCAGGACAATGTGTATGGACGAATGTCTGACAGAGTGTATCTAATAGATCGCGTAAGTTGATCGCTTCAAAAGTATGTACGTTAGAGGCAGAGGAATTCGTTTCTCTTAGCTTTATACCCGTGATATTATTGGAGAAATCAATTTGTGATTTGGCCGGGTATGACGGTGTGGCATTTAGAGTAAAAAAGGTGTGATCTGTCAAGATATTTTATGACCTCAAGCCTCATCAACCAGGAAATGAAAAAAATCGGGAAGGCAGCATGGCTAAGTGGGTCGCTCCCAATTAGGGTATAGTGTCACCATTTATAGAATATTCATATTTGTTACTTCTTTTCATTTCTGTATCTCCCGGGAATGGTTATGTTGGTATACCAACCGTAAGGTGATAATATACTCAGAACATTCAACTGAAATGAATGGCCGGTCATGTGTGGCTGAGTTGCAAGATGTTCTTGTTGAACTCCAGTGTGTCTCCTGTAGAGTACACTGACCGGAAGGTATTTATATACCTTGTCATAGTTGGAAATCCATTCCTAAATGAGAGCCCACGGTTTTTGATTGTATATTATGTATGTAGAACGTGAGATGAAAGCGTTCTGCTAGATTGTTATTTACTTGATGTAGACACTATTATAATATCAGTAAAGTATTGGATTTATTGGAAAATGTTTTGAGTTATAGTAAGGTAAAAACCATACGTGTTTATGTGTGGATCGATCTTATGATTATCATTTCTTTTAAAAGGATTTTTAAAAAGTTAAACCAAGTGATTGAAGTTTACTCACACCAGTCCCGTGACTGACCAAGAGTTTATTTTGTTTTACCCTAAACTCTTGGGTGCCCAATTTTGTACAAGCAGTCAACCAAGATATACTTAGAAGCGCTTAGAGCAGGAGGCTTCAGAATTTATAGCAATCGTTTAATTCAGCTGTGATAAATATGATGTGCTCTGATGATGTATGTAAGTACAAATACAGTATTGTATTTCAAATTTATGTTATATAATATATTTTATTTGTTCCGCTATGAGATTCTGTTTACTCTAATTCTATTGTGTTGTGACCTCCTTCTTCTTCTATTCTAACTTTCTTTCTTTTCTATTTCTCACCCTCTAATTTCTTTCTATTAATGATCTGGTATTTCTGATGCATGAATGGTCGACCTTGTGTTTTATGTTGATTTTTAGAATCGAAAATCCTAGGGTCTTTACAGTAGGTCAACCACTTAATACCTTTTTCCCAAGGCAGGCCTTCTTCACACACAATATATATACACTAGACATCTGACATTAAACCGACAACTTGTAAATGCTGGATTTGCCAGGCGGTTCCAGATAGGCTTCTACTATAAGTTGGTCCTAACATTGTATCAAGCGTTCTAATTATAATGGCCCATTGCACTTAGACCCCTTACATTAATCGGGCTTACTTTAGATGTTGGATATGTCAGTTGGTTCCGGGTAGGAATCTACGACAAGTAATGGTTAACCTCGTGGGTATGTGTCAATTATATACCTAAAGCCATTAACACACACAAACATACAAATTCCTATGAGGATATTCAAATTCAAATTCCTAATTTAACCGTAATTATTACGCACTTAATATGCATTAATATTACGTTGTTTACACTATAGATATACCACGTTTTAAATGTCAATCCCGATTTGAAATTCCTAAATTAACGTCCTAACCACGTTTGAAATATCAATCCCTATTTCAAATAAAGGTATACAAGTTATTTCCCATATTTCTTTCAATCATGACATTAATATACCTATCAACATGTAACAATCAAAATTGGAAAACAGTAACAGCGACACTGAAATTCTAACCTAGTTTTGACTTGATTATCTCAGTAATATGATAAACAATGTGCCATATATCCAGTACATACATATATATTTCGTATTTTGAATGGATTTGTTTTTATGCATGTTCACATGTAAAACCTTAATACTTGGACATCTGTAACGTTCAAATACTCTATTTATAAAATAGAGATTTAAACCTATTCAAATTTACAATTCCATCTAAATCTTAACCATTTGCACGAAACCATATGTATGAATTTACACAAAACAAAATAAGATGGATCCGACCAATATAGAGAATTATACAACACTAATCATGCTTGTCTTTTATTTTTTAATAATCCAAAACCATATATACAAATAGATTGACCATTTCTTCGTACAAATATAAAACAAATGGAAGATTTGAGATAGTTTTGTTTTCGTAATAACTCACAATAATCCAACTTTAAACTAGCAAATCATAGAAAATAGTAACTTAAATGAATTCCACTCACAGTGCTACAAGAATGAGGAACGACATAATTGAATCTAATAAGTTTTAGATTTGGCATTTGTAAACAATCTTGCTCCAACCTTTCAAATATATATATAAGAGTCACATATTAGATTTTTATATATATATAAATCTAAATTCCAGGGTAAATCTAAATCTATATTAGAATAGAACATGTTAGGAAGATAGAAGAAAAACCTAAACCCTTTTCTTTTCCGAAATTAGCAACGGTAGAAAGGCATCATGGAGGCATGGAGAATAATAAATGTAGGGCTTTGAGTGAGGGTTTGGGGTCTTATTTATAGTTGACATCGTGTATATGGGTCATTAGATTCAGTAGATTTAATCCAAACTGTCCGTTTGATGAAAAATATAATTAAGTCCTCCCTTATAAACACTTTTACTGGGCACCCTATAGGAGGGCGGTCCACCCTTCTGTAGGAGGGAAGTCGACGCCTGTGGTCGACACCTCTCCTAAAGGGGTGGTCGACCCCTTCTAGGGTTTAGCCCAAGAGATTATTTCTCCTGTATGTTTCGTTTTAATTAATTACTTAATTGATTTGATTGATTGCTTACCTCATATTGATTATTCTTGTCCCCTTTGTGTGTAAATATATACACACAAATTTGGATTCAAAAGGAATTTTATTTTTCATGCTGATCCAATTGATATATTCTAGATTTGTATATTTATTTATTTGAAATTCAAACCTTGTGTGTTAATATATGTGCAATTTGTTTTATTAATATTTTTTCATACAGACTCCTTTTTGTATAAATAAAATGTGAAAACGTATCAGAATCTCTCCACGAACGCAACTACAGTACTTTTTTGGTCCAATTTCTAATTATCAAAATTTCCATTTTTATGCCTTTGGTATATTATTGATATTATTGTTTATTTTAAATTAAATTATCTTTTAGTCTAATTTAGGTTTATTTTATGGGACGTTATAATTTCTCAGCCCATTAAAATTATAAATCCCGGTATATGTCCAAAATTAAAATAAACAGTAGGGCCTTAGCAGCGACGAAACCAGGATTTTTATTTGCGTTGGGCAGAGTTGTTTACGAAGAGTTCTTAATGGAAATCAAATCGAAAAAGAAGCGTTTTTGTGGTGGCATGTCAGATCATCGGGTAAGAGATTGTAGTCTCGTAGAGATCCAATTGTCTGTTTTAAATGTAAAAAAGTAGGACATAAAGGATTTACGTGTAAATATTTCTCCATGTCGAATTTGGCTGTAAAACTTTGTTTAACATTTGATTGTAGCCATATAAAATCTTTTTGTTGAGAGTTTGGCTATGGCCTTTTATTGCCAGAATACCCTATGTAAAACCTTCATTTAACATTTAGCTATAGTCATATATATAATTTGCTGAGAGTTTTCTATGTATACAAATCTTGGGTAGGGCAACTGCCCACCCCACCCAACCCATGGACTCGTCACTGGGCCCTGGTGCAAAAACATGTGGATGCTAAGTGTGTCTCAGAAATTTTCAAAATGAATCTAGAAGCAAATGAAACAAAACAAACCACTTTCATATTGGAGCATGCAGCCACATGCAACCGTGCACGTGCATGCCTCTCCATCACCTTCGTACACCCCTTCCCATTCCTTTAATTATTTCTACATATACATAGCATATTTGCTTATATTATGTGTCCTTCTTGTGCTTATAATACAACCCATGCACCAAATGTAGTACAAATAAATGAAACAAGGGTTATTCGAAAATATATGTCATAACACAAGTTTCAACTATGTTTACGTGAGTAGTTGTAAAATAAGGAAAAGTAAGAATGAAAAGGAATGGGTACATACTACTTAGTGACTAAAATAATTTCGTGTACCAACTGGTTGTATTCCTATACTTGTTTCTACGTACACACAACATAATTTGTTATATCATGCATCCTTCCAGTGGTTTTAATACAAATCATGCACTAAATTGTATACAAACAAATTAATACATGTAGCATTATCTTTATTCATCTACATCTTTTTGATGTATAATAAGCAGTAGACAATGTATAAAATCCATGTCTATAAAATTAATACCTTACTCAGTTGAATAAGAGATCACGTCCGTTTGATCCCTTTTGTTTGTAATGGTTTGATGTCTTCCATGATCACATCTAGCTCATCGACTTTCTCTCCATTTTTCTCTGTGTATTTCATCCGTAAGAGTAAATAAATCTGGTATTAAGAAAAATATTCTAAAGCAGGTAAATAAAATTGATCAAAGAAGTTGATGTTGTAGACATTTTAATTATTGAGTTGGATTGAAGTGAAGATTCGAAAGGAAGCAATATAGTTGTAGAAGTTATTGTGTGAGGAATGGCTAGATTTGAGTTGAAACAGTAAGTGAGTAGATTATGGAGGAAAAAAAGGGACACATCAAAAATAGAGTTTGTGCAAGTAAAATTTGATAACGATATATGTAAAACATTGATGTAATAATCCAATTGTTTTACCGGTTTATAATTGACTATTATCAAATACTAAATTTAATCATTGCCTTCTTTATGCGTTACTATATGTCAGTTTTTTTACTTAGGAATTTAAATCGGTATCTCAGCAATGAGGTTGCTTGAAACTGTGAAGCATACAAAGTTGGCATGTGGTACCTATTGACATTATTGTCTTGATTAGCAAGAGTGCTTGTTGTATTGATATTATCATTTTCTGATTTGTTTTCGATGGAAGGATTTTTCAGCAATTTTGACTGGTCCAAAATTTCCGGGGCATGACAAATTGGTATCAGAGCTTAGGTTTGGTGCCTTAATTAAATTTCACATAAGACAAGAAAATCGTCCTAGAAATTTTGAAACGAAGCTACCTTAATTTGATAAATAAAACTGGATAGGGTAAGGCACCATACCTCTGACCAGGGTTATAGGTAGTATTTATTTTGTATATTTAACTTTCATTTAGTGTTTATACTAATAATAATAATGTTTTGATTCATTATCAAGCACCACATAGAGAGGGTTAACGAAATTGTAAGTGCATATGATTAGTCATAAAGTAACGAAGGTGTAACGACCGGGAATTGCGCTCGATCCGAATCAGTCGCTAAACCGATCAAGACCGTTCGAAACCCCTGATTGTTTTGAGAACACGACAAATCAGAACACAAACAGAAGAACATTTCATTGTTAATTACAATAATTCCATCAGAATACAAGAATATACAGAATATAAACAAATAATACACATCACAAAATATCAGAGATTTAAACTACATTTGAATACATCGCAGCGAAAAACAATACAAAACACAACTAGAAGTAATACACGGATACAAAGCTTTCCGAGTATCCAGCTATAAATCAGGATCCTGTGAATATAAATCTGCAAAACCAAAACTACTAGCTGCCCGTGTCGAAATAAGGGCACCCAGAGTTTAGGTTAAAACAATAAACTCCAGGTCAGTCATGTGACTGGTGTGAGAACTAAAACAGTTATTCAAAGCTTTACTTTAAATCAGATATATCAAGGGACCACGTCGTATAACACGGAACGGGTTTCCTCCCAAGTACACCGGTGTATAAAACAACAGCGCAATGCTAAATAAAGAACAATGAAGCTATTATAAGACCCAGGTCCCATCACACAATGCAAGACAAACCAGAGGATAGGGTTTTACCTTATAATAGCCAAAGCATGCTTGATACGTTAAAAACAAATCATTTGATACTATTATAAGTGTATAGTGTGAAAACAATTTCAATCATAAATATCAATCATAGACGACATGGTACCATATATCATGTCGCCATACTAGGCTCTACAATCAAAACCGCAAAGTCACGTATTTGGAAATTGGATTTCCATCTATGAATCGAGGCCAGGGATCGTCGTCTATCGATTCGAGACAATCTAGCCTACCATGTCTCAGGACCCAGACTCAGGTGGGACCTTGGATCGTCAGGTCCGGTCCACCGATGTGGATTAAAATGCCTGAACACTGCGTTTCCCCACCCTATGGGGCGTAAATGAGCCAACGAATGACTCCATCGGCTTCACATAGTCACCGAAAAATCTGAGGTGCCTCGCAACAGCAACAACCACATAAGTCAAACTTGTCAGGGCATGTAAAACCACTGACACCACTTCTAGCTAGAAAGAAATGCATGTCCTCCCTGAAGTCCTCTCCCGTATCTGGTTCACAACCGGGGTGTGAGGCTCGCGAATTAACGCTACACAAAGCTGTGCCACACAGGCTGTGCTTTGATCATCAACCACAAGACTCTGCTTTTCAACAAAAGCCTTGATCATTTGCATCTTAACATGCCTCACAGGCAAACCACTCCCTGCAACCGATACCCATCAATCACACAGAATGATATCCAATGTCAGACACACAGTCCATTTACAAGTCCATTCTGGGTCTGAACGAAACTGGAGGCACCTTGTACCTTGCATATCCATCGATCTCCACGTACGTCTGGACGACCACTAACTGATTCCCTCCTCTTGGGTGTACGACCCAATCAAGATCGTTAGTAATTATCCAAACGACGTGAAGACCTCCGGTCTTCGACCACCGTCTTCATCTTCGACTCATCGTCGAATCAGTTATTCAGAATGGGATAAACCCGGTCTTTCCGAATAAATCGCGTATATAATAAACAAGTATTACACAAACACAACATACGCCTCATTCCAATTCATCAGTCACCAACCGCAAATTAGCAAGAGAATAATTCCCCAAATATTACCCCCGAAGGCCGAAACCAACATCAGATCAATACTCTGGAAACCATTCTGCTTTGCTAACCTACAGTTAGTTTCTAAATTTCACATTCTTAGGGAAAGGTTCCCATTAATTTTATCAAAGATAAATTCTTCTAAATTTATTGTTTAATCTTCTTTTGAATATCACTTCAAACTAGTCGGGATTAACGAACCTTACCGAAGTAATCATTTGTTTTAATTTCCCAACCCCAACCTATTCATCCCATGAAGTAAAACTGGTAATACTTCATATCTAACACGACGGTGTTATCGGTAAATTCAATTACCATTTCACGTTCAAATCTAATTAAAGATTTAACTATCGCCTAGAGCAAAACTGGTGATACTCCATTCTCGATATTTTCAATCTAATTAAAGATTCATTAAAACTCCACTTAGTTTTAATCTTTAACTGGGTTAAAGAACCGATGTCATTCAAAACACGGTTCACGATAAACCCAAAATCACATTCCATTCTATCAGCTTTTATCCGTAAAATAGCAAGTGAGCAATTCCCAAAGTATTAAGCCCGAAGGCCGAAACCAACATCAGATCAATACCCAAGAAACCATTCAACTTAACTAATCTCCAGTTAGTTTCTGATTTTCTTAACTCCGTTGGGTCTAAGAACAGTATTATTAAAGACACCATTCACGACAACCCAAATCACATTTGATATTAAATACAAGGCTCTGAATAGAAAATATATCGGCTTATATTCAATATCAAATTCTACGACCAACAAATATCGTATTGGAAATAACGATATAAATATATCTTTCAAATTTCCATAACAATATCTGTATAATCACGAAATCCAACATCGAAATATTCCAAAGACAATTTCGATTCAAATCCATTCCAATTCAATTATTGGAAATTCTGGTTATTTTCAAAACCATTTCAAATCCAATTTATTTATTTTAAAAATAAATAAATTATTATTCTAGTTCAAAACTAGTTCATTTCGATAAAAATATATTTTTATCCTTTAAAATATGGGATTTTTCATCCCAATTCTGCACAAATCATTTCTTATGATTTTTCACAAATTGTTGATATTTTTAATAATTTTATCAAGGCCCGTACAGTCGATTTCGATCAATGGCCATCAAACTGCACTTACATCGACCTTTTCCAAATTTGATTTGGACATAATTCCAAATCCAACCGTTAGATTTCAAATTTCCAATATTCGCTAGAAAGCTCTTTTCGATATGAACCCAACGGTTCCGGTTTTAGGAGAATCCGATGGTCGGATCTCCCGCAATATCCATTCGAAGTCAGTGGTCGAAATTCGCGAACTACCGCGGCGTGGCGCGTTCTATTCAGGCCATTATATATATAATATATATGCTATATATATTTCGTCGATTTCCTTTTAAAACGTATTTTATAAATCGTTTTAAATTCGTTTTCAAAACGATTTCAATTTCCTTTTCAAATTCAAATCAAAATTAAAATTTTCAATATAAATTCGTTTTAATTTCATTTCAATTCGATTCAATTCAATTTCAATTCGGTTTGAATTCCATTCAATTCAATTTGATTTGAATTCCGATTCAATTCAATTTCAATTCGATTTGAATTTGTTTTCTATTCAATTTAATTCGAATTCATTTTCTATTCAATTCAATTTGAATTCATTTTCTCTTCAATTCAATTCGAATTCATTTTCTATTCAATTTAATTCGAATTCATTTTCTACTTAATTCAATTCGAATTCATTTTCTAAAATATTCGATTTTTGAAATCACTTTTCAATATTCATTAAAAACAAATAAAATCGACAAAGTTCCCGTTCGTATTAAAATGGCGTTTAACTACTTAACCCGGCTTCACATTTCAATATTCACTGAATATTATTTTAAAATATTTGATAATTCTGAAATAGAATCAAACACAGTCAATTACCATATAATTTCAGTTATATGGATTTCATCCAATTCATGTATACAACAATGACAACAAACAATCAACCATCATCCAAAGTGCGTTCTACACTATATAAGCATCAAATATAAATATTTAATGTTTATAACAGTCTGTCAATCAATCAATCGACATACAGCTAATTATTGGGATTAGTGTATGTCATATATCATCCCAATACCCGTGTGGGGTTTCAAACAATCAAACACAGATTTTATTTGTGCAGTTGGGCGATGCGTAAAATTTATCGTCCGAATCAATATCAGTCAAATGTGTGTATATAAACAAATCGTTCGATTTGTTTTTATTTATTTTATTTTATATACTTGTTAAAAATTCTATTTTTAACTATAAAATATTTTTAACTATATAAATATTTTATTCCATTCCACATCACACAATCAACTACACATCAAAATCAAACAAACAAGCCGTCCATGGTCTATGGACGACGGGTGTCGGGTGCTACTAAACACCGTCTGCTTGCTAGTATATATTTCAACTAGAAAATCAAATTAAAGGTGAGAAGTTCTCACCGATAAGCTAAACCAAACGCCACGACTTTTCATAAGTATAAATCTTCGCCGTGTTTTCAACGAGATCTGTTTCACACAGTTCATAATAAAAATCATATTTTTAATTCGCTATATGTACATAAAAGTCGTATTTTCATGTAAATAAAAATCATCTCTTTATGACGCTAAAAATTATATTTTTTCTTCGCTAAAAATCATATCTTTACTGCGATTTCATTTATATAAAACTGAAGATGAATTCTATGCTATTTTTATCTGAGCAAAAATCATATTTTTGTATATTTTAGAAACAATGCCATTACCGTTTTATAACAAAGCTAATTTTATTTTCAAAAATAATGCCATCTTCTATTTAAAAATAATGCTATTTTCTATTTAAAAATATTGCTATTTTAAGTAAAAACAATTTTAAGTAAAAACTAATTTAAACAAAAAAACTAAATTTAAAACAATGTATATTTATAAAATCTGAAAATAAAACAATGTTTAATTATATAAAAACAAAAGGGAAGCTCACTGTAACCATCAGGAATTCGCGGCCAACGTTCTACAGTTGCTCCAAACCTAGGGCTGTAGATTGCGTCGCCTGGAGGAGGTCAGAGTTCGATTAAAGGGTATCACCGCGTTGGCCTTGGAGGGAGCTACCACCGCCATGCACGAGGTGGTGCTCGGTGGTCTCTGGCGGCGGATTCGCGACCAAATCAGGAGAGGAGGGGGGTTCGATTGGGTGAGCTGGCGGAGGGAGGAGCTCGCGCCGGAGCTAAGGGGCGACATCGCCGTTGGTGAGGTGGAGGGGGGGACGATGGTGGTGGAGCGACGGGTCAAAGGGTTTTATATTTTTTTCCTTTCGATCTAGATCTGAAAAGGGGGGTGTTCGAGGAGATAAATAAATATATGTATTTAATTATTTATTTTAATTTCAAAAACTAACTTTTATTTTCCAACTCTAAATCGAACCCACCGACTATCGTCCATAGCTAATTACCCCCATTCTGAACACAATGGGATATGTATCATAGGCTGATTTGACCGTTTCGATCAGTTTTCGTCAAAATCAGAATATAAATCTATATATTGAATTTGAACGCGCATTTTATTTTACTGGGGCTACATACTAACTCTAAAAATTCCACAAAATATTTTCTAGCTTCGTATTGACGATACGGTCATAAAAAAACTAATTTCGTCGAATTCTGAGATCGTTTGAAAAATGGCCATTTTCTAGTCGATCGAAATTGACTAAAACTGTTCAAATGCGTTTTCCTTTGCCACGCTCACATATTGATTCGAAAAATTACGAATTTTGAAACCTAGCAATAACTTGACATCACGGATCCAACAAAAGTGGTTTCGTCAAAAACAGAGGTCGTTTGTAAAATTTCCATTTCTAAGGGCCTTTATATATATTAAAAAATATATAAATTCCACAGCGACTTTTCTGAATTTTAAACTGGACGTATCTCTCAACTTCTAAAGTGAAATCTCAGTTTCTTAGATTCGTTAGAAAGATATGATTAAACAGATTCCAATATTTCTTGTTTCGTCTAATTCCGACTTATATTGAATCCTATATATTCATTTGAAATTCGAAATCGAATTTTCGAACTGCCGCGCCATTTCAAGCTCGTTATACAATTAAAATAAAATTATTAGTTTTAACTTCGTCGAAAATAAATTTTCGACCATTATTATTTTAAAATATTTCATTTTAAATACCCAAAATTCACTAAAATTGCCAAAATAAAAATTTTAAATTTGCTCGGATTTCCGGGTTATTACAATCTCCCCCCACTTAAAACTTTTTGTCCCCGAAAAGGAACGAAGCCGAAAGTTGTTTCACAAACCAACTCAACTTTCACTATTTCCATTACGGCTTAAGTTCTTCAACTTTTCAGTTTCTAAGAACTTTTCAAATTTTTCAAAAATTTGGCTAACACCCTAAATTTTCGAAAAATTTCGCCATAACCTCCCCTGCACCGGGGACTTCGGGATATTTCATATAGCCTCCCATGGCCTTCTTCAATCCAAAAGAAAAGGCCAATCGGCTTATAAAATCATCATCACCCAATCAAAACAGTAAATTATGGTAAACATGTACCTATTTGTCGGGCAAACAATTTTATTTTTCTGCTCCAGTCTCCTTGCTATGATCTGTTCAATGTAAGTACATGTATATACGTGCAATTTCAAACAATTTTCAATACAGTTCAATAATAGGTTCAATTTGGCCTAAATTTACCGTTCATTCACATAATGGTTTAAAGGAATTATCATACAACACAACCATCAATCAATTAGTGAATTAGCTTTTCAAATTCATAATTTTGATATATAGTCAAAAATCACATTTTTGGTGCCAAATCACAACAATAGGCCCTATCAAATTTTGGTTCTCACACCAGTCAATAGGAAATATATAAATCCCACTTTCGTCACTCGAACATAAATTCTGATGATGATCGATCAATCATCAGAATCATCTCCGGGCGACTACAGTGTGATTCTATATCTATCCAGTATATTAAAACTCCGAATACATGTTTGCAAGGCGTATATGCAAAATCTTTATATATTGGATAGTCCAAATTCAATATATAATAAATAATCAAATATGAATAATTGATTTAAATTTTCAAAACAAAACTTGTTTTCATTTTAAAAATATACTCTTCACACCCGTTCTAGGATACTACTAATCCCATCTCTAACGAGTCATTCTCATTGGATATTACTAATCCAATTCTGATGAATTCTTTCGTTTGGTTCTAACGTGTCTTGTTCTCCGAGCTCTACAAACCAAAGCTCTGATACCACGATGTAACGACCGGGAATTTTGCTCGATCCAAATCAGTCGCTAAACCGATCAAGACCGTTTGAAACCCCTGATTGTTTTGAGAACATGACAAATCAGAACACAAACAGAAGAACATTTCATTGTTAATTACAACAATTCCATCAGAATACAAGAATATACAGAGTTTAAATAAATAATACACATCACAAAATATCAGAGATTTAAATTACATTTAAATACATCGCAGCGGAAAACAATACAAAACAAACTAGAAGTAATACACGGATACAGAGCTTTCCGAGTATCGTTTCAACTGTAAATTAGGATCCTATGAATATAAATCTACAAAACCAAAACTACTAGCTGCCCGTGTCAAAATAAGGGCACCTAGAGTTTAGGTTAAAATAATAAACTCCAGGTCAGTCATGTGACTCGTGTGAGAACTAAAACAGTTATTCAAAGCTTTACTTAAATCAGATATATCAAGGGACCACGCCGTATAATACGGAACGGGTTTCCTCTCCAGAATAGCAGTGTATAAACCAACAGTTCAATGCTAAATAAAGAACAATGAAGCTATTATAAGACCCAGGTCCCATCACACAATGCAAGACAAGCCGGAGGATAGGGTTTTACCTTATAATAGCCAAAGCATGCTTGATACGTTAAAAACAAATCATTTGATACTATTATAAGTATATAGTGTCAAAACAATTTCAATCATAAATATCAATCATAGACGGCATGGGTACCATATATCATGTCTCCATACTAGGCTCTACAATCAAAACCGCAAAGCCACGTATTTGGAAATTGGATTTCCATCTATGAACCGAGGCCAGGGATCGTCCCTTACCGATTCGAGACAATCTAGCCTACCATGTCTCAGGACCCAGACTCAGGCGGGCCCTTGGATCGTCAGGGCCGGTCCACCGATGTGGATTAAAATGCCTGAACACTGCGTTTCCGCACCTTATGGGGCGTAAATGAGCCAACGAATGACTCCATCGACTTCACATAGTCACCAATAAATCTGAGGCGCCTCGCAACAGCAACAACCACATAAGTCAAACTTGTCAGGGCGTGTAAAACCACTGATGCCACTTCTAGCTAGAAAGAAACGCATGTCCTCCCTGAAGTCCTCTCCCGTTTCTAGTTCACAACCGGGGTGTGAGGCTCGCGAATTAACGCTACACAAAGTTGTGCCACACAAGCTGTGCTTTGATCATCAACCACAAGACTCTGCTTTTCAACAGAAGCCTTGATCATTTGCATCTTAACATGCCACATAGGCAAACCACTCCCTGCAACTGATACCCATCAATCTCACAGAATGATATCTAATGTCAGACACACAGTCCATTTACAAGTCCGTTCTGGGTCTGAACGAAACCGGAGGCACCTTGTACCTCGCATATCCATCGATCTCCACATACGTCTGGACGACCACTAACTGATTCCCTCCTCTTGGGTGTACATCCCAATCAAGATCATCAGTAATTATCCAAACAACGTGAAGACCTCCGGTCTTCGACCACCGTCTTCATCTTCGACTCGTCGTCAAATCAGTTATTCAGAATGGGATAAACCCGGTCTTTCCGAATAACTCGTGTATATAATAAACAAGTGTTACACAAACACAACATACGCCTCATTCCAATTCATCAGTCACTAACCGCAAATTAGCAAGAGAATAATTACCCAAATATTAACCCCGAAGGCCGAAACTAACATCAGATCAATACCCAGGAAACCATTCTGCTTAGCTAACCTACAGTTAGTTTCTAAATTTCACATTCTTAGGGAAAGGTTCCCATTAATTTTATCAAAGATAAATTCTTTTAAATTTATTCTTTAATCTTCTTTTGAATATCACTTCAAACTAGTCGGGATTAATGAAGCTTACCGAAGTAATCATTTATTTTAATTTCCCAACCCCAACCTATTCATCCCATGAAGTAAAACTGGTAATACTGCATATCTAACACCACGGTGTTATCGGTAAATTCAATTACCATTTCACATTCAAATCTAATTAAAGATTTAACTATCGCCTGGAGCAAAACTGGTGATACTCCATTCTCGATCTTTTCAATCTAATTGAAGATTCATTAAAACTCCACTTAGTTTTAATCCTTAACTGGGTTAAAGAACTGATGTCATTTAAAACACGGTTCACGATAAACCCAAAATCACATTCCATTCTACCAGCTTTTAACCGTAAAATAGTAAGTGAGCAATTCACTAAGTATTATCCCCGAAGGCCGAAACCAACAACAGATCAATACCCAAGAAACCATTCAACTTAACTATTCTCCAGTTAGTTTCTGATTTTCTTAACTCCGTTGGGTCTAAGAACAGTATTATTAAACAAACCATTCATGACAACCCAAATCACATTTGATATTAAATACAAGGCTCTGAATAGAAAATATATCGGCTTATATTCAATATCAAATTCTACGACTAACAAATATCGTATTGGAAATAACGATATAAATATATCTTTCAAATTTCCATAACAATATTTGTATAATCACGAAATCCAACATCGAAATATTCCAAAGACAATTTCAATTCAAATCCATTCCAATTCAATTATTGGAAATTCTGGTTATTTTCAAAACCATTTCAAATCCAATTTATTTATTTTAAAAATAAATAAATTATTATTCTAGTTCAAAACTAGTTCATTTCGATAAAAATATATTTTTATCCTTTCAAATATGGGATTTTTCATCCCAATTCTGCACAAATCATTTCTTATGATTTTTCACAAATTGTTGATATTTTTAATAATTTTATCAAGGCCCGTACAGTCGATTTCCATCAATGGCCATCAAACTGCACTTACATCGACCTTTTCCAAATTTGATTTGGACATAATTCCAAATCCAACCGTTAGATTTCAAATTTCCAATATTCGCTAGAAAGCTCTTTTCGATATGAACCCAACGGTTCCGGTTTTAGGAGAATCCGATGGTCGGATCTCCCGCAATATCCATTCGAAGTCAGTGGTCGAAATTCGTGAACTACCGTGGCGCGGCGCATTCTATTCAGGCCATTATATATATAATATATATGCTATATATATTTCGTCGATTTCCTTTTAAAACGTATTTTATAAATCGTTTTAAATTCGTTTTCAAAACGATTTCAATTTCCTTTTCAAATTCAAATCAAAATTAAAATTTTCAATATAAATTCGTTTTAATTTCATTTCAATTCGATTCAATTCAATTTCAATTCGGTTTGAATTCCATTCAATTCAATTTCAATTTGATTTGAATTCCGATTCAATTCAATTTCAATTCGATTTGAATTCGTTTTCTATTCAGTTTAATTCGAATTCATTTTCTATTCAATTCAATTTGAATTCATTTTCTATTCAATTCAATTCGAATTCATTTTCTATTCAATTTAATTCGAATTCATTTTCTACTCAATTCAATTCGAATTCATTTTCTAAAATATTCGATTTTTGAAATCACTTTTCAATATTCATTAAAAACAAATAAAATCGACAAAGTTCCCGTTCGTATTAAAATGGCGTTTAACTACTTAACACGGCTTCACATTTCAATATTCACTGAATATTATTTTAAAATATTTGATAATTCTAAAATAGAATCAAACACAGTCAATTACCATATAATTTCAGTTATATGGATTTCATCCAATTCATGTATACAGCAATGACAACAAACAATCAACCATCATCCAAAGTGCGTTCTACACTATATAAAAATCAAATATAAATATTTAATGTTTATAACAGTCTGTCAATCAATCGATCGACATACAGCTAATTATTGGGATTAGTGTATGTCATATATCATCCCAATACCCGTGTGGGGTTTCAAACAATCAAACACAGATTTTATTTGTGCAGTTGGGCGATGTGTAAAATTTATCGTCCGAATCAATATCAGTCAAATGTGTGTATTTAAACGAATCGTTCGATTTGTTTTTATTTATTTCATTTTATATACTTGTTAAAAATTCTATTTTTAACTATAAAATATTTTTAACTATATAAATATTTTATTCCATTCCACATCACACAATCAACTACACATCAAAATCAAACAAACAAGCCGTCCATGGTCTGTGGACGACGGGTGTCGGGTGCTACTAAACACCGTCTGCTTGCTAGTATATATTTCAACTAGAAAATCAAATTAAAGGTGAGAAGTTCTCACCGATAAGCTAAACCAAACGCCACGACTTTTCATAAGTATAAATCTTCGCCGTGTTTTCAACGAGATCTGTTTCACACAGCGCATATTAAAAATCATATTTTTAATTCGCTATATGTACATAAAAGTCGTATTTTCATGTAAATAAAAATCATCTCTTTATGACGCTAAAAATTATATTTTTCCTTCGCTAAATATCATATCTTTACTGCGATTTCATTTATATAAAACTGAAGATGATTTCTATGCTATTTTTATCTAAGCAAAAATCATATTTCTGTATATTTTAGAAACCATGCCATTACCATTTTAAAACAAAGCTAATTTTATTTTCAAAAACAATGCCATCTTCTCTTTAAAAATAATGCTATTTTCTATTTAAAAATATTGCTATTTTAAGTAAAAACAATTTTAAGTAAAAACTAATTTAAATAAAAAAAACTAATTTTAAAACAATGTATATTTATAAAATCTGAAAATAAAACAATGTTTAATTATATAAAAACAAAAGGGAAGCTCATTGTAACCATCAGGAATTCGCGGCCGACGTTCTACAGTTGCTCGAAACCTAGGGCTGTAGATTGCGTCGCTTGGAGGAGGTCGGAGTTCGATCAAAGGGTATCACCGCGTTGGCCTTGGAGGAAGCTACCACCGCCGTGCCCGAGGTGGCGCTTGGTGGTCTCTGGTGGCGGATTCGCGGCCAAATCAGGAGAGGAGGGGGGTTCGGTTGGGCGAGCTGGCGGAGGGAGGAGCTCGCGCCGGAGCTCAGGGGTGACATCGTCGTTGGTGAGGTGGAAGGGCGAAGGCGGAGGGGGGGGGGGGGACGATGGTGGTGGAGCGACGGGTTAAAGGGTTTTATATTTTTTTTCCTTTTGATCTAGATCTGAAAAGGGTGGGTGTTGGAGGAGATAAATAAATATATATATATTTAATTATTTATTTTAATTTTAAAAAGTAACTTTTATTTTCGAAATCGAACCCACCGACTGTCATCCATAGCTAATTACCCCCATTCTGAACACAATGGGATATGTATCATAGGCTGATTCGATCGTTTCGATCAGTTTTCGTCAAAATCAAAATATTAATCTATATATTGAATTTGAATGCGCATTTCATTTTACTGGGGCTACATACTAACTCTAAAAATTCCCGCAAAATATGTTCTAGCTTCGTATTTACGATATGGTCGTAACAAAACTAATTTCGTCGAATTTTGAGTCCGTTTGAAAAATGGCCATTTTCTGGTGAATCGAATTGACTGAAACTGTTCAAATGCGTTTTCCTTTGCCACGCTCACATATTGATTCGAAAAATTACGAATTTTGAAACCTAGCAATAACTTGGCATCACGGATCCAACAAAAGTGGTTTCGTCGAAAACAGAGGTCGTTTGTAAAATTTCCATTTCTAAGGGCCTTTATATATATTAAAATATATATAAATTCCACAGCGACTTTTCTGAATTTTAAACTAGACGTATCCCTCAACTTCTAAAGTGAAATCTCAGTTTCTTAGATTCGTTAGAAAGATATGATTAAACAGATTCCAATGTTTCTTGTTTTGTCTAATTCCGACTTATATTGAATCCTGTATATTCATTTGAAATTCGAAATCGAATTTTCGAACTTCCGTACCATTTCAGGCTCGTTATACAATTAAAATAAAATTATTCGTTTTAACTTCATCGAAAATAAATTCTCCGCCATTATTATTTTAAAATATTTCATTCTAAATACCCAAAATTCACTAAAATTGCCAAAATAAAAATTTTAAATTGGCTCGGATTTCCGGGTTATTACAGAAGGTATGAACGAAGCAGCTTATAAAGGGATGTAGGTGGTAGTATCAAATGGATGCAATGGAGTGGCTTAAAAGGAATGTGGAATAGCAAATTGTCAGGAAGGAATTAAATGAGCTTGGACAAATAAACTTGAGGAAAAATAGGATGAGTAAGTTGAACACTACAGTCATGCAAAACGAAGGTGAGAAAATCTTTTTAAATATTTTTTTTATTACGTAATATGATATTAAAATTGTTTAGCATTGATGATGTTAGCTTAAAAGCTGTTAAAACATCTCTTGGCAATTTGGTGATAACTATTGACTCCTTGATTTAGGTTTTAGTGGAAATTAATCTTATTAGGAAGCTAGATGAATTATCTAGAATACTTACATCATATATATTTTTGAAAGTTTTATATCTCAAAAAATTGTTGCAGACTGACTATGTGTTTAAAAAGAAAACAACATTGACATCACTCAGTGCGAATTTTCGAAGTTGAGAGTGTGGATTTTTTTTGAAAGAAAATGATTATCTATGTTGGAGTAATGATTACAAAGTATAAAAATACTTTGAGAACACTTTGTTTATAATTACGAAAGATTAAAATGAATCATTTCATCAATGATGGTAACATCGGATGACGATGACGATGTGCGGTATAAGACAACAGATCTTGGGTAATGCACTATTACTCTATGTGTTATTGAGCCAATAGAGTACATCCCTACTTAATGTGGGGATGTCGACAGCAATATGATGGTTACCCTCGGATGATGATAATGATGATGTGCGGTATAAGACAATAGATCTCGGATAGTGCAACTATTACTCTATGTGATATTGAGTCAGTAGGGTACCTCCCTACATAGTGAGGGGATGCCGATCACAACAGGATAAAATATCCTGGATTGTGTATATGGCTTGGATTCACTTTGATAAATATAATTATCTTTCTAACAAAAGAATATCCTATAAAAATTGAGTTGACTTAATTGAAGATATTATTTGGAGTCTAACATGAAAATCTTACTCTTCGGTACATTTCGATGGGTACTGCAACAAGGGGAGTACACTTTTACTTGATTTGTTAACATTGGTTGAGATAGAATGAAATACCCTACATTGACTATGCAATATAAATCCACTTAGATGAATAAGATGCTGCTTTGATAAAAGTATTTGTTATCAAAAATTGATATTGCAAACTTGTTTTATTTATTTGTGGATATCATTTGAAAGTCTATCTTGAATATCATTTTGAACTTTGATCTGATACTGTCCTGACGAAGTTAATTGATGATAATTTTGAAGTTCCTTAAAACACGGCTGCCAAGATTACTTTTTGCCACATTTCGAAGGGTACCAAAATAAGAAGTGAAACACCCCACCTCCGTTAGGGTCACTCTAAAAGGGAATGCCCTAATTTTGGTGGAGGTTTATAAGTATAAATCACAGATATACAAGACAGATATAATAACACATATTTTTGAATAGCGGAAAATACCAACTTTTATTTCATTAAAATACGTGTTACACCAACCATACCATAATTGTCTTACAATACTTCCAAAAACATAACATCTTCATAACTGTCTTGATTACATTATTTAAAGAAGCATAAAGAAAACATAAATAAACTGCAAAAGTCCCATAATTGCTGTCCAAAGCCATAGTCCAAAACGAAAAGATCCAAGCAATACATTCTTTCTCTTCAAGCTGTATATGAAGGCTGGTCAAGTGCGGTATTCCCTCCCTGTGGACCTGGGGGGGGGGGGGGGAACGGAAGAAAAGTAGAGTCAGACATAAAGCCTGAGTAAGTCTAGGACTATTCAGTCTATGAACAAAGAACCGGGTATGATAAGTATAAACTAGAAATGGGAAAGCACCATAAACTAAGTTAAGTTGTCTAGGGTCGAATATACTATCGTACCCCATATTAATCTCTGTACCCATATAAACTAGTTCCCAACAGGCACCCCATAATCAGGGTGAAGTGATCCATTTTTATGATGATCGGCTCCTACTCGCATAGTTACATGTGTCTTACGGCCCCCGATGTTGTAGTTACCTATGCTGGTCCCACCATGGTGTGTATCAAGTCCCATGGTGGCGGCCCGACACAACCCTAGAATGCACAGGTATGCTACTGGTGCCCAGTGCCTTATTTTTCTACGCCGGAGTGTGTGCACGCCCGCACCCCGTTAGAACCTACACTGCTGCACCACCGCCGTCGATTTGACCTCTTACAGTCAGCCCAGTAATCGTGCCCCACCCTGCCTAGTTTCAGGGTATCATGATACCTTGTAGGGTTACTGCTGAAAAGGGTCCCCCGTTACTAGGTTTTTCTATTTCTAGCCAACATGCTAAGTTGGTTAAGTGTTTTATAAACCTAACCCCAATCAGTCTGTTTAGTTTAGCATGTTCCATTTTGATTAAGTCTTAATTCACTTAATCCTATCAATCCTGACTCAGCCTTAATTGTCTTATTAAAGCCTTGACCTCTCACATTAGACAGGTATTGTTGTGGCTGCCTGTTGCCGGTTGGGTCTGGGCAGTCTTACGCCATAACTCAGTCTAACCTCGGGTCCTTATTGGGATCCGTGTTTAACCACCCACATTGGATAGGTATTGTTGTGACTACTGGACAGCCGGGCGGTTCCGGGCAGGTTTACATCACAACTCAATCCAACCTCGGGTTAAACACATCGTATTTTCTACATTTACATATTTTGTCTCTTTTCTTTTTATATGTAAATATTTGCGGCCCATTATTCAAATTCATCTTTATTGATTAAGATTTATTTATGCCACTTAATTGTTTTTCAAGGTTGTTGGCATGCGTCAAATATGCCAACACATATGTTCTATATTTTAGCCCAAACGTCATTACCCCCGTTTTACACATTCGATCCAATGTAAGGTGTGTTGGGTTTAATACTTAAACCCAATTTAGCCAAATGAAAAGGGGAGGCTTATAACATGGTGTTGTAAATAACTACCACAAACATGTTGTTTTCAATATGAATCATATGCTTGCATGAATCCCAATTAAAATTCCACAACATGTGGTTGTCAACATAAACCATATACTTGTATGAATCCAATCGTACACCATAGCATTGCCAAATCGTTTAGAATCAAAATAACATACAAATATAGGTTGTTATTGCCACAATTCCATTTCGTCATTAACTTCCAACGCAAATCACATACTTGCAAATATCCAATCGTATACCATAATATTCCCAAATCGTTTAGCATCAACGCAACGTACAAATATAGATTATTATCGCCACAATTCCATTTCTTACTTTACACAAATCAACACAATTATTTAATTCACATCGGAATAGCACTCTACTTACAACGTATGACGAATCTTCAATTCAGGAATCTGAATTCTGAATTTGGAGATGCTATCCTTTGTTGTAGGTGTTGCTTTGATTTGATTAACGTTGCTTTAAGCTTTGAATTGTCTCCTAATTGTCTCTCTATTTCTGACGGCTATCCTCAGTCTCTCCTCAGCAGCATGACGGTCTCATCTCCATTTTAGTTTGTGTAAATTAGGGTTAGTCTTAGGTCCTTTTTATAGAGTTTTTGAGTTGATTTAGACCGTCGATGGAGCTTGGTTTAATAATAGCCGTTTGTTCAAAGGAGAGACCAACCAGGAGTTGACACCTAGCCCTTGTGACAAGGCAAGGCTCAGAAAATCGACTAAACACAGACCAGGCCAGCCAGGGTGGGCTGGGTTCGACCTGGCTCAGGGGCCAGGTTGACTCCCCAGTCGACCCCCAGGTCGACTCTAGAGTCGACCTGCCTGGGGCAGGTCGACACCTAGGTCGACTCCCAGGTCGACCTGGCCTGGCAGGTCGACCCTGAGGTCGACCCCCAGGTCGACCTGGTGGGTTTGGGCGGGAATTTTCCCGCCTACTCTGATTGGGCTGAAATTCAAATCTGTTTTCGAAATTTGAATTTTCTGAAACTTCATCAGGCCATAATTTGGTCATACGGGCTCCGTTTTTCGAAAACTTGGACTCTATTTCGCGTATTTTTCCGAGACGAACGTAATGGCATATCCTGTTTCCCTTAATACTTTGATTTAAAATTTATTATACTTTAATTTGTGAATTTCACTGTTATAAAATACACGGGGTGTTACATTCTCCCCCACTTAAAAGGATTTCGTCCCGAAATCTTCAAGTTGAGGAAGAATGTACATCCTAACATCCAAACATCCATCTACTCATCCATCAAACACGAGCATCCATTGTCCTTAAAAGACTTCTAATGCTTCATGATAATATGCAAAGTGTGTGTGTACATGTACTTATCTAATGCAAAATCAGGCGGTCTACTGATTCAGTTGACCTCCTTAATGCGAATTATGTAAGTGCTATGAATCCATTATGTATGCAAATCCTCCTATTCATGATTCTACATGAGTGCACAATCATTCATACAAATGCAACATCCATATGACACATATTAAAGTTCAACCATATACGAATGCAAACATATATGCATATGCAATATGAAGTGATTGAGCCGATCTAAAACCTAGATTGTGTGTGTATATGCAACCACGAGCAACCACTTGCAATCATCATCCATAACATGTTTCAATTACATGTTTTCATCCAAAGGGTTTCTACCTAAAAGATAGGGTCGAGGAGATATACCTAAAAAGATAGATAAAAGCGCAACTTAAGGAAAAAGGAAAGATCAAAGATGTACCCTCGAAAAGAAAAGGGTAGGCTGCGCGTATTTTAGCTTCAGTTTCCCAAGTTGCATCTCCTTCGGCGTCGCTCCACTGAACTTTGACAAGCTGGACTTTGCGGTTGCGTAGCTTCTTCACTTCCGTTCCTAATATGCGGGTTGGAACTTTCCTTATGGTTGCTTCGCGTTCCACTTCAGCTTCTTCTAGGATATTTGGCTCTACCACTTCAGCAGACTCATGTAGACATTTTCGGAGATGTGAAACGTGAAAGACGTTGTGAACTCCGGCCAATTTTTCGGGTAGCTCTAATCTATAGGCCATTTTCCCAATTTTCTCAATGATAGGGAATGGCCCTACGAACCTTGGTGCTAGCTTTCCTGTGGTTCCAAAACGAACAACGTTCCTTAGCAGAGATACCTTAAGAAAAACTCTGTCTCCAACCTCAAATTCAAGGTCGGTCCTCCTCTTGTCGGCGTAGGACTTTTGTCTGTCTTGGGCTGTCTTCATCCTTCTTTGTATTAAGTCTACTTTCTCTGAAGTCTCTCGGATCATATCTGGTCCAAGTATGAGCTTATCAGTAGACTCCCACCAACAAGTGGGCGATCGGCACGGTCTTCCATATAAAGCTTCGAAGGGCGCCATTCCGATGGTTGGTTGATAGCTGTTGTTGTAGGCAAATTCTACCAAAGGAAGATGGTCTTCCCACGTCCCTCCGAAGTCAAGGATGCACAGCCTTAAAAGGTCCTCCAAAACCCTGTTCACTCTTTCTGTTTGGCCGTCGGTTTGGGGATGATAGGCTGTGCTCAAGCATAACTGTGTGCCTACCGCTTCTTGCAGACTCCGCCAAAACTCACTGGTGAAGATAGGGTCTCGGTCGCTAACAATGTTGGATGGTATTCCATGGAGTCGAACGATTTCCTTGAGGTAAAGAGATGCTAGGGATGAGGCAGTTCTTTTACTTTTGATGGGTAAAAAGTGGGCGCTTTTAGTAAGCCTATCCACTATTACCCAAATGCTAGTGTTGCCTCTCCTAGACCTAGGCAGCCCATCGATGAAGTCCATTGAGATGCTATCCCACTTCCACTGCGGGACCTCTAGAGGATGTAGCAGACTGCCAAGCTTTTTCTGTTCCGCCTTAACCTGTTGGCACACCATACACTCAGAAACGAATTCTGCCACGTCCTTTTTCATGCCGTTCCAAAAGAAAGTTCTTTTTATGTCCTTGTACATTTTATCTCCGCCTGGGTGTATCGTCATCTTGGAGTGATGTGCTTCCTCGAGAACCTTCTTTACTAAATCCCTTGTCTGTGGGACGCATAGTCTTCCGTCTCGCCTTAGCCAACCCTTATCGTCGATGGAGTATCTGTTGAGGTGACTTGAAGTCTCACCCCTAATTAGCCTATCAATCGTCTCCACAAGCTGAGGGTCTTCGCGTTGTGCTGTCCCTATTGAGTCCACTAAAGTCGGGCGTACTTCGAGAGATGCTAGCAAGCCTGGTACAAAATCGGAGGAAGTCCTAAAGTCGAAGCTGGCTATAAACTCTAGGCTTTGTCTTTCAACAAACAGCGGGCTTAGGGTCAGTTTCTTTCGGCTCAACGCATCTGCCACTACGTTGCCTTTGCCCGGAGTATAGGAGATCTCGAAATCATACGAGGCAAGAAATTCCATCCACCTCTGTTGCCTCAAGTTAAGGTCCTTCTGCGAGAAAAGGTATTTCAATGATTTATGGTCAGTGTAAAGTTCAAACTTCTCATCTAGGAGATAGTGTCGCCAAGACTTGAGTGCAAAGACGATGGAAGCTAACTCAAGATCGTGGGTCGGGTAGTTCTTTTCATGCACTTTCAATTGTCTCCCGCCATAAGCTACTACCCTTCCTTCTTGCATTAAGACGGCGCCTAACCCTGTCCCACATTCATCTGTATAAATGGTGAACATCTTGCTTCCATCTGGCAACGTCAAAACTGGGGCTGTTGTAAGAGCCCTTTTTAGTCGTTGGAAAGCAAACTCGCAATCCAAGTCCCAATTGAACACTAGATTCTTCTTGGTCAACTTTGTGAGCGGAGCTAAGATTTTCGCAAAATCCCTTATGAACTTTCGATAGAAACCTGCTAGTCCTAGAAAACTTCGGACCTCAGTTGCATTCCTTGGTGTCTTCCAATCCTGTACTGCCACTACCTTAGCAGGGTCCACTGCTAACCCTTGTTTGGATACTATGTGCCCAAGGAACCTCACTTCTTCTCTCCAAAAGTGGCATTTAGAGAATTTGGCTTTTAGCTGATGGACTTGCAGAGTTTCCATGATTGCCCTCAAGTGCTGAGCATGTTCCTCTTCATTCTTTGAGAAGATAAGGATATCGTCTACGAAGACCACTACGAACTTATTGAGGAAATCTCTGAATACCCTACTCATCAGGTCCACGAAGTAAGCAGGTGCATTTGTCAAGCCAAAAGGCATGAGAAGCCATTCAAAGAAGCCGTCTGGGGTTCTGAATGTCGTTTTATCGATACTATCTTCACCCACTCTTAGCTGATGAAAACCGGTCGCTAAATAGAGTTGGGAGAAAACAGACGCTCCTACAAGCTGTTCAAACAGATCGTCAATTCTGGGGAGAGGGTGCCTATTATTTTTCGTTAGCTTGTTGAGCTCCCTATAGTCAACACATAAACGGAGTGAACCATCCGCCTTTGTAGCGAACACCGCTGGAGCGCCCCATTCTGAAATGCTCCTCCTAATGAACCCTTTTTCTAGAAGCTCTTTAATCTGTTTACTGAGCTCTTTTCTTTCCCGTGGAGCCGTGTGTCTAATGGGCAACACAACGGGCTTTGCATTATCTACAAGGTATATGCGGAAGTCTATCTCCCGCTTCGGAGGCAAGCCCTTCACCTGTAACGACCCGAAAACCAGGTAGAATTTGAGCTGACCAAAAACACAAGTCCAACCCCAAATATCACGGAAATTCGAACCATTAATAGAAAGAAGTTAGAGGGTGAGGATAGATAAGATAGAAACTTAGAATAGAAGAAGAAGAAGAACACAACATCAGAGTAACACGAATCTCACAGCGGAACGAATAACATATAATATATATAACATAACTTGAAATATACATCTGTACTTGAATATACATCTGTACTTGAATATACATCAATATCAAAGTACATCACTTACAACACAGCAGAAATAACTATAGCTATATGATCCTGAAGCCTCCTGCTCCAAGCTCTTCCAGTATATCTGTAAATTCCCGACTACTTGACTGCCCGTACAAATTTAGGCACCCAAGAGTTTAGGGAAAACAACAAAGTAAACTCCGGGTCAGTCATGGGACTGGTATGAGTAAACAGTTTAAAACAGTTTCAGGAAAACTAAATGATATCTCATAAGACCACGCCGTATAACACGGAACGGGTTTTTCCCTTATGAGAATCCAAACACTTTATTTATCTTTATATCAAAACTCTTTTGATATTATAATAATGTCTAAATCAAGTAGATAACAATCTAGTGGAACGCTTGCATCTCACGTTCCACATATATACAATCAAAACCGCAAGCACGTATTGGGTAATGGATTTCCAACTATGACAAGGTATGGAATCACCTTCCGATCAGTGTACTCTAGGAACGATACACTGGAGTTCAACAAGAACATCTTGCAACTCAGCCACACATGACCGACCACTCATTTCGCTTGAGTGTATCGAATGTATATCACCAACGGTTGGGATCAGCAACCGTTCTCGTATATATATATGGGACAGCATTGATAGATTAAAGAAGCAAATAAATATTCTCTAGATAGGTGATTATACACCCTACTTCGGAGCGACCGACTTAGCCATGCTGCCTGCCCGATTTTTGTCATTTCCTGGTTGTTGAGGCCAGAGGTTACGCTGTATCATCACATCAGATTCACTTCGAATGCCACATTGTCAGATCCATCGAAAATCACTAGTTGACGTCTACAACAGTACATTACGTGTTAGCTAAAGAAGTGCCCTTCTCCGCTTCCACTCTTGGCACGGTTGAAGAAATCAATGTACGTGACCTTTCTGGAAATACTCTGTCAGACATTCATCCATACAAGTCATCCAGAAACAGGATGAACCGAAGGCACTATTTCTATTAATAGAAAAAGTCCTTGCACTCTACTCCGTCTTCGATTATCTTTATATAATCTGATTCGCACGCTACTGCCGATATGGAGTGGTTCTTCGGATAATAATCCAACCGGTCTCTCCATATTGACAACGATGGTCAAAACTTCGATAGTCTGTGATTTAACTATCGAATAAAAACAAGTGTTTCGATAGTCGATGATTTAACTATCGAATAAAACAAGTGTTCATCCAAACATCCAACAATCACTGAACCTTTAATTAATATTCCATTAATTAAATCTCTTTTCTATTTCTTTAACAATATTTGTTAATCAAATATTTCAATAACCATATTGCCCTTTTACGTTCTTTGGAAAACATTTCCATATATCGCCTTCCTTTATTTTCTATACTAGGAAATATTCATTTTTCTATTTACAAGCTTTGCACATATTTGGGTTAAAACAGATGTTGTGTAAAACATCGTTACGGCAACCCAAATACAGTATTTAACTAATTCTTATTCCACATTGATCTTCGAGCCTGAATCTTGCTACTTATCGGTATATCTTGAAATCAACCAAGTTGGGGTATAATTACCTCTCAGACCTTGACTGAATAACATTTAACGTCAAAACAGACAAGACTACTTACTCGAATAACCCATACCATACAACTGATTATTCACCTTTTAAACATATATACATTTTCTCTTTCTATTCTTACTAGATTTTATTCCTAGTCTTCCTTTTTGATTATACTATTCTATTTCTAAGTTCGTTTTCTTATCGACTTCTATATATTTTGATATGTTAATTTCTAACTATCAAATTATCTTAAAAATATTCTATCTCCTTAAATTCCCGGAAAAATTCGCCATAACCTCCTTTGTACCGGGAGCATCAGGAAATTTCAAATAGCTTCCCCGGTCCTTCTTACCTCAAAAAGAAAAAAGAAAAAGCCAAGCGGCTTGCCGATACGGCGCATAAAATCTCATATGTGAATTAAATACGTACCTTTTTGTCGGGCATTCTATTTATTTCACTTCTATACTTTATTCCATACCTGTCTCCTGTATGTCTATACCTGTCCAATCTATTTTAACTATACCAATCATTTTAACTCAATTTGTTGATTAATCCGTTAATTAACTTTTCAGTCTATTTCACCTTCATATTTGAACATGACATGTTCAAATATATTTTAACTGCATATTAACAAATTCTAATTATACTCATACTCTCGTTTCCTTATCGACTTCTTATTCAAATTCCAATTCAATTCTATTTGAATTCTCTTTATTTAAACTTCATTTGAATTCTATTTTCAAATTCTATGGTTTAAAGTCCATTTGAATTCTCTTTTCAAATTCTATAGTTTAAAGTCCATTTGAATTCTATATTCAAATTCTATAGTTTAAAGTCCATTTGAATTCTATATTCAAATTCTATAGTTTAAGTCCATTTGAATTCTATATTCAAATTCTATAGTTTAAAGTCCATTTGAATTCTATATTCAAATTCTATAGTTTAAAGTCCATTTGAATTCTCTGCATTATTTATAAACAACGTTTATAACTTCAATTCAAATCCCACCTTTCCATTTATAAACAAAGTTTATACATTCGATTCAAATCCCATATTTTCATTTATAAAAAAGTTTATAAACTCGATTCAAATCCCATATTTTCATTTATAAACAAAGTTTATAAATTCGATTCAAATCCCATATTTTCATTTATAAACAAAGTTTATAAATTCGATTCAAATCCCATATTTTTATTTATAAACAAAGTTTATAAATTCGATTCAAATCCCATATTTTCATTTGTAAACAAAGTTTATAAATTCGATTACTTGTTTTATTTACCTTCGAACAAGTTAAATATTTTCTATAGTCTTATTTAAAATTCAAATTCTATTTATAAAAATAGAATTCACTTTTTAAATCTCAAATACTCTTTTCGATATTTTTATAAATCAATATTCAAGCCCCATTGATATTTTAAATAATCAAATCAACCAATTTTCAATCATTTGATTTTCTACACATCATATATGAATATATATGAAATCAAACAAACAACAAACAGATAATATATTTTTGAGGAATCCAGTTGGATTCCTCCAACCTGTTTTCCTGCATCCACAGATGTTAGTCAACATAGTAATACCCATCCTGCTTCGAGGCAGGATATCGCGGAATGAAGGTCATCCACTAATCATAGCGTGGGGCGTATAGGGTAATATTCCGCTATGAAACTGCGGGCATCCGCTAATGAAACTGCGGGAATCCAACCAATCATCAACCCAATATATATATATATATATATATATATATATATAATAGTCAACCAATCCTAAATAACTATATATATATATCAAAACAATCAGACAGCATTCAAACAAGCACAGACAATTATTTTTAACTATATAAAAATAAATTCTAAATAAAAGGTGAGATTTACTCACCGTGTATTTAATTTTCTGAACACTGATTAGATGAAGCATCTTTGCAGCCACGGATCAACTTGAATTATCTCGAATAAATTTATTTTGTACCTACGATAATTTATTTTAAATTAATGATTAAGTATTTATTTATTTAAATTAACTTAACCAAGAAACAAATTATCCTATGTACTTAGATTTCGGTAAGAACATATACCTTACTATTTATCGCCAACTCCTTTACTAACCACAACTGCTACGATACCAACAACCTTCTGCTTCCTCATCCATCGATCCACCTATTGCGGCATTCCATCAAACACCTACCATGCATCACTGCTGCTCTTTCTTCCAGACTGCAGCATCTCACACACCATGACCGAATAATCCCTCCTCCATACAACAGTATAATAGCATTTCGTACTCCAAATTTCAACGTCGTACAAACCTCACCTCACCAAAGAAATCTACAGTGCAATTCCCATTTCCACAGACTGTCGCAAGTTCCAGTCACCCCCAATACCCATCGTGAGTGTGTTCATTGAGTTCCAGAAAAATACCTATTGATTTCAGATCGAGATTTCATCTTCTCTTGGTCTCGAGCAGTTCAAGCTCGGTCTCGAGCTTCAGACCCTTCACCAATTTCCAATCGCGATACCATTTCGCGCAACTCCATGGCAACGTTGCACCCTCCCAGACTTCATCGCCACGAGTACTGACCACACAACAACGCGCTTGAGCCCTACGTTCCTCCACTATACCAAAATCGATGCTCGATAGAAATCTGAAACCCTAAATTCGTTGTTGTTGGCGTGAGTTCCAGGTGAATCGAACTGGGTGATCGGTTTTTAGGAGTGAAGTATTGGGAAAAATGGGACTTCCATTTATAGTAGTTGTTCGGTTTGATTTTGTGGTAATAAGGGAGGGCACTGTTTTGTTTTAGGCTGTGGATATAAAGAGGAGAACGTGCCTTATAATTTTTCCTAAGGTTTTCTGTGGAGGAAAATGAATGAAGAAGTTTAATTTAAATTTTATTTATATTTAAATCGGTACACTCTTATTTAAATTACTCTGTGATACCAAACTTCTTTCTAGACCCAACAACTGTCAATTCTAGGGTAAAATCGCTATTCCGGACACACTGGAATAGGTCACGAAGTTTAATTCGATCGTCTGTGGAAGATATGAATTTAAATTGATATAATTTAAATTTAAAACTATTTATTCTCCTCGATAATAAATAGATATTATTACCGTTAAAATTTCATATTAATTATTTGAACTGTTTTCAATTCAAATAAAAATTTGAATTCAACTAAATCCATTTTCTTATTCTGATAATTTAATATTTTCAATATTAAATTGAAATTGATTTTTAAATCGATAACTCCCTATAAAAATTGATTTATTTACTTAACTAAATATTTAAATCCATATTAAATATTTTAAAATTAACCCCTAAAAGTCCGGGTCATTACAATATTCCCCACTTAAAATAATTTCGTCCTCGAAATTGCTAAGGTAGAAAAAGTGCTACAAACCCATTTACCTTTCAGAACTTATTTATGTTGATACTCAACATTTCAAACTTCCTTGCATAACTCTCTTTCGAATAGATCCCTATTCGATAACTCCTCCTTTCGAATAACTATATTCGATACTCTCTCTTTCGAATAACTAGATTCGGAAACCTCTCTTCGAATAAACTATATTCGATTTACTCTTATTGGATTTAACTCTTTTCGATTAACTCCTTCGAATAACCAATGTTCTATAACTCACTTTGATTAAACTAATCGATAACTCTTTTCGATTAAACTATAATCGATAACTCCTTTGATTTACTAATAATCGATAACTCCTTCGATTTACTAATAATCGATAACTCCTTTCGAATAACCAAATTCGAAAATTCCTTTCGAATAAACTATATTCGATAACTCCTTTAATTATATTCGAATAACAAATATTCGATTTATCTCCATTCGCTTGATTCTAGATCGCAGCGATCACAATGGTTACGCCTGATTCCCCCAGGAAACATCCGACCGCCCTAGGCTATCTGCAGCCCTGCGAATTTCGCTAGCAGTCGTACGAAATGGCACTTATCCTGAGTAACTATGTTTGACTAACTCTATCTCAATACTATATTCGATCAACTTTAATTGAACAACTATCATTCAATTGTATTCTAATTCGATTAATTATGTTCAATTAACTTTATCTGGTTAACTCTTTATTTGAATAACAAATATTCGATACATTCTAATTGAATAACTAATATTCAATTAACTCTATGGATTTACCCTACTGATTAACTCTAACTAGTTAATTCTTACTCTAATAGATTTATTCCAACTCTAATCGATTATTTCTAACTCTAGTCGACTTCTCTTATTCGAATAAAACCTATTGGATAACGTTTATTCATTTACAAAAATTTACTTTTTGTAACGGTTCTTCACTTTATAAATGTTCTCTTTAATAACGTTACTTCACTTATACAAGTGTTGTGTACCCCATCTATTTAAAACTATCGGTGTTAAAAACCAATATCTCTTCTCTATATAAGTTCAGACTTATATATTCCATTTATCGAATGATAAATATTTAATTTAACTTATAAACTGTTATTTATAAACTAATCTTTTCTATTTATCTGTTAAAAACAGATTTCCGTTTTCTATTCATCTTCTAAATATTCTTTTTATTAAATTCTATTTATTTAACAAATAAATATCTTATCTATAACATTCTATTTATTTTCTATAAATAAATATTTCCATTGAATCTATTTGTAAATGTTTTACAAATATTTCCTGTTCAAATTTTATTGGCAAATGTTTTTTTTTTAACAAATATTTCTCCTTCTATTTGTTTGCACATAACTTCCTTTGTATTTGTGTTACAAATATATTTCTTTTATTCACACTCAATTCATATTTCATTCACATGATTTTACTCAATTTATTCGTTTCGATCCATTTAACTTACTTAAGTTAATTTAATTTCAAATCATTCACATTCCCATTAACTAGTTGCTAATTAACCGTTTTGCCTATTTCACCTTCGTATTTGAATATAACTTGTTCAAATATATGTCAACTAAATTATAAACTAATATAATTATATTTTCAACTTGAGTTATATATTCGATTTCGAATATAAATTCTCAATCCCTTTCACTTATCCAAAAACCCAATTTCGATTCAATTTTCTTTTAACTAATTATTTTCCAATTTAGTTAATTCTATTTAACCATTTAAAATATGATTTTTGTCTTAAAAATCATTTCACTTACTTCACTGAAGTTCATATTTATTTTATACCTCCAGCCTGGATTTTTTTTTTATGCCAATTCGGATTTTATTTCCTAAAAATCCTTTTATTTATTTACTTAAATCGTTATGGTTTTCTAATGGTTCTGGCGCTGCTTTTCTAAAAATTTGATTTTGACATAACTCAAAATCTATACGACGAAATCCAGATTTTTCTCTTTCATTAGAAAACTATTGTTCAACCGGTCTCGACGATTCTTGTTTCAAAGGATTCCGACTTAATTTGAGTCCTGTATACTCGATTGAAGTTCGAATCGCCAATTTTTGAACTGCCGCGCTATGGCGAGCTCGTTTTAATTATATTTATAAATATAAACGTTTAGCCTTTGTTTATAATAAATTCAACTCCATTCTGATATATTTTTAATATATATCCAATCCATTTTTCCATTTCAACATAATATTCTCGATCTATTTATCTTCAAATATTCAAATCCTATATCTTAATTTGAAATATTCAAATTCCATTTGAATTTCTTTATCTTCAATCTCTATTTGAAATCCTTTATTCAAAAATCATTTGAAATCCTTTGAATTTAAATTCTATTTTAACTCCTTTTGTTTTCTTTGAATTCTAATATTCATCCTCCACTTTATATTCTCTTCGAAATTCTATTTAACCAAATTCCATTTGAATTCTAATATTCAAATCTCTATTTGACTTTTCTTTATTCAAAACCATTTGAATTCCTTTGAATTCAAATTCCATTTCACTTTTATTTGAATTATATATATATATATATTCAAATTCCTTTATTTTACTTCTATTTGAAATCTATATTCCAATTCCCATTTCAAAATTCCTTTGAAGTAATTTAAATATATACATATATTTATATCTATCCCAAATTCAAAACATTTGAATTTTCAACCAACTTGTTTCTTTTCAAACAAATTTCCATCAAAATTTCTCTAAGGCAGCAATTCATCACTTAGAAACTCGAAAATGAACACTGGTGATGTTGCGACCATCATCAGAATTATTTTCCAGCCACTGAATGAGTTCAGTGCTTTATTTCTTTCAAAGATCCATTTAGAAAAATATTTTCCAAACTCCCAGGATTTTAAATTTTGAATTCTGGTTGGAATTCAATTTCAATTTATCTCATTTGTATTGACTTCATATACAAATTCCATTGGTTATATATAACTATTTCATTTTTATAATCTAATTTGATTATAATCCTAACAATCAACTTAACTATTTAAAAACAATATCGTGTCCAATCTTCTGTTCAAGTGTTTATAAACTCCTATCGACATCGTGGCGTCCCACGATTCGACCAAAATTTATAATTCACTCAACAGACTAGTCAACACAATATAAAATAGTTTTTATATCAAATAACAAATACGCTCTCTTGTGTATATATACACTCAACTCATTCTAGGATACTACTGATCCTATCTCTAATGAGCACATTTCCACACAGCCTAGGTATTCGCTCAACCTAAGCTCTGATACCAACTGTAACGACCCGGAAATTCAAGTAGGCTTTGCAACCATCCTCTCCTCCCCAAAGCAGCAAGGTAATACCCCACTGTGGCTTACATTGGTACCCCAGCACCACATTTTACGGCCAGCCTTTCGACTTCGCACTAAGCAACCAACCCTACCAAAGGGACATGTAGGAGTAAGAGTCTCCCGTTCGCCACCTAACGAAAAGCGAGAACCCCATATCATGCGACACATGCCTTAAAGCACGCAACATGGACTGGTATGAGTAAACAGTTTAAAACAGTTTCAGCAAAACTAAATGATATCTCATAAGACCACGCCGTATAACACGGAACGAGTTTTTCCCTTATGAGAATCCAAACACTTTATTTATCTTTATATCAAAACTCTTTTGATATTATAATAATGTCTAAATCAAGTAGATAACAATCTAGTGGAACGCTTGCATCTCACGTTCCACATATATAATATACAATCAAAACCGCAAGCACGTATTGGGTAATGGATTTCCAACTATGACAAGGTATGGAACCACCTTCCGATCAGTGTACTCTAGGAACGATACACTGGAGTTCAACAAGAACATCTTGCAACTCAGCTACACATGACCGACCACTCATTTCGCTTGAGTGTATCGAATGTATATCACCAACGGTTGGGATCAGCAACCGTTCTCGTATATATATATGGGACAGCATTGATAGATTAAAGAAGCAAATGAATATTCTCTAGATATGTGATTATACACCCTACTTTGGAGCGACCGACTTAGCCATGCTGCCTGCCCGATTTTTGTCATTTCCTGGTTGTTGAGGCCAGAGGTTACGCTGTATCATCACATCAGATTCACTTCGAATGCCACATTGTCAGATCCATCGAAAATCACTAATTGACGTCTACAACAGTACATTACGTGTTAGCTAAAGAAGTGACCTTCTCCGCTTCCACTCTTGGTACGGTTGAAGAAATCAATGTACGTGACCTTTCTTGAAATACTCTGTCAGACATTCATCCATACAAGTCATCCAGAAACAGGATGAACCGAAGGCACTATTTCTATTAATATAAAAAGTCCTTGCACTCTACTCCGTCTTCGATTATCTTTATATAATCTGATTCGCACGCTACTGCCGATCTGGAGTGGTTCTTCGGATAATAATCCAACCGGTCTCTCCATATTGACAACGATGGTCAAAACTTCGATAGTCTGTGATTTAACTATCGAATAAAAACAAGTGTTTCGATAGTCGATGATTTAACTATCGAATAAAACAAGTGTTCATCCAAACATCCAACAATCACTGAACCTTTAATTAATATTCCATTAATTAAATCTCTTTTCTATTTCTTTAACAATATTTGTTAATCAAATATTTCAATAACCATATTGCCCTTTTACGTTCTTTGGAAAACATTTCCATATATCGCCTTCCTTTATTTTCTATACTAGGAAATATTCATTTTTCTATTTCCAAGCTTTGCACATATTTGGGTTAAAACAGATGTTGTGTAAAACATCGTTACGGCAACCCAAATACAGTATTTAACTAATTCTTATTCCACATTGATCTTCGAGCCTGAATCTTGCTACTTATCGGTATATCATGAAATCAACCAAGTTGGGGTATAATTACCTATCAGACCTTGACTGAATAACATTTAACGTCAAAACAGACAAGACTACTTACTCGAATAACCAATACCATACAACTGATTATTCACCTTTTAAACACATATACATTTTCCCTTTCCATTCTTACTAGATTTTATTCCTAGTCTTCCTTTTTGATTATACTATTCTATTTCTAAGTTCGTTTTCTTATCGACTTCTATATATTTTGATATGTTAATTTCTAACTATCAAATTATCTTAAAAATATTCTATCTCCTTAAATTCCCGGAATAATTCGCCATAACCTCCTTTGTACCGGGAGCATCGGGAAATTTCAAATAGCTTTCCCGGTCCTTCTTATCTCAAAAAGAAAAAAGAAAAAGCCAAGCGGCTTGCCGATACGGCGCATAAAATCTCATATGTGAATTAAATACGTACCTTTTTGTCGGGCATTCTATTTATTTCACTTCTATACTTTATTCCATACCTGTCTCCTGTATGTCTATACCTGTCCAATCTATTTTAACTATACCAATCATTTTAACCCAATTTGTTGATAAAATCTGTTAATTAACTTTTCAGTCTATTTCACCTTCATATTTGAACATGACATGTTCAAATATATTTTAACTGCATATTAACAAATTCTAATTATACTCATACTCTCGTTTCCTTATCGACTTCTTATTCAAATTCCAATTCAATTCTATTTGAATTCTTTTTATTTAAACTTCATTTGAATTCTATTTTCAAATTCTATAGTTTAAAGTCCATTTGAATTCTCTTTTCAAATTCTATAGTTTAAAGTCCATTTGAATTCTATATTCAAATTCTATAGTTTAAAGTCCATTTGAATTCTATATTCAAATTCTATAGTTTAAGTCCATTTGAATTCTATATTCAAATTCTATAGTTTAAAGTCCATTTGAATTCTATATTCAAATTCTATAGTTTAAAGTCCATTTGAATTCTTTAATTCAAATTCTATAGTTTAAAGTCCATTTGAATTCTATATTCAAATTCTATAGTTTAAAGTCCATTTGAATTCTCTGCATTATTTATTAACAACGTTTATAACTTCAATTCAAATCCCACCTTTCCATTTATAAACAAAGTTTATACATTCGATTCAAATCCCATATTTTCATTTATAAACAAAGTTTATAAATTCGATTCAAATCCCATATTTTCATTTATAAACAAAGTTTATAAATTCGATTCAAATCCCATATTTTCATTTATAAACAAAGTTTATAAATTCGATTCAAATCCCATATTTTTATTTATAAACAAAGTTTATAAATTCGATTCAAATCCCATATTTTCATTTATAAACATGGTTTATAAATTCGATCACTTGTTTTATATACCTTCGAACAAGTTAAATATTTTCTATAGTCTTATTTAAAATTTAAATTCTATTTATAAAAATAGAATTCACTTTTTAAATCTCAAATACTCTTTTCGATATTTTTATAAATCAATATTCAAGCCCCATTGATATTTTAAATAATCAAATCAACCAATTTTCAATCATTTGATTTTCTACACATCATATATGAATATATATGAAATCAAACAAACAACAAACAGATAATATATTTTTGAGGAATCCAGTTGGATTCCTCCAACCTATTTTCCTGCATCCACAGATGTTAGTCAACATAGTAATACCCATCCTGCTTCGAGGCAGGATATCGCGGTATGAAGGTCATCCACTAATCATAGCGTGGGGCGTATAGGGTAATCATCCGCTATGAAACTGCGGGCATCCGCTAATGAAACTGCGGGAATCCAACCAATCATCAACCCAATATATATATATATATATAATAGTCAACCAATCCTAAATAATTATATATATATATTTCAAAACAATCAGACAGCAATCAAACAAGCACAGACAATTATTTTTAACTATATAAGAATAAATTCTAAATAAAAGGTGAGATTTACTCACCGTGTATTTAATTTTCTGAACACTGATTAGATGAAGCATCTTTGCAGCCACGGATCAACTTGAATTATCTCGAATAAATTTATTTCGTACCTACGATAATTTATTTTAAATTAATGATTAAATATTTATTTATTTAAATTAACTTAACCAAGAAACAAATTATCCTATGTACTTAGATTTCGGTAAGAACATATACCTTACTATTTATCGCCAACTCCTTTACTAACCACAACTGCTACGATACCAACAACCTTCTGCTTCCTCATCCATCGATCCACCTGTTGCGGCATTCCATCAAACACCTACCTTGCATCACTGCTGCTCTTTCTTCCAGACTGCAGCATCTCACACACCATGACCGAATAATCCCTCCTCCATACAACAGTACAACAGCATTTCGTACTCCAAATTTCAACGTCGTACAAACCTCACCTCACCAAAGAAATCTACAGTGCAATTCCCATTTCCACAGACTGTCGCAAGTTCGAGTCACCCCAATACCCATCGTGAGTGTGTTCATTGAGTTCCAGAAAAATACCTATTGATTTCAGATCGAGATTTCATCTTCTCTTGGTCTCGAGCAGTTCAAGCTCGGTCTCGAGCTTCAGACCCTTCACCAATTTCCAATCGCGATACCATTTCGCGCAACTCCATGGCAACGTTGCACCCTCCCAGACTTCATCGCCACGAGTACTGACCACACAACAACGCGCTTGAGCCCTACGTTCCTCCGCTATACCAAAATCGATGCTCGATAGAAATCCGAAACCCTAAATTCGTTGTTGTTGGCGTGAGTTCCAGGTGAATCGAACTGGGTGATCGGTTTTTAGGAGTGAAGTATTGGAAAAAATGGGACTTCCATTTATAGTAGTTGTTCGGTTTGATTTTGTGGTAATAAGGGAGGGCACTGTTTTGTTTTAGGCTGTGGATATAAAGAGGAGAACGTGCCTTATAATTTTTCCTAAGGTTTTCTGTGGAGGAAAATGAATGAAGAAGTTTAATTTAAATTTTATTTATATTTAAACCGGTACACTCTTATTTAAATTACTCTATGATACCAAACTTCTTTCTAGACCCAACAACTGTCAATTCTAGGGTAAAATCGCTATTCCGGACACACTGGAATAGGTCACGAAGTTTAATTCGATCGTCTGTGGAAGATATGAATTTAAATTGATATAATTTAAATTTCAAACTATTTATTCTCCTCGATAATGAATAGATATTATTACCGTTAAAATTTCATATTAATTATTTGAACTGTTTTCAATTCAAATAAAAATTTGAATTCAACTAAATCCATTTTCTTATTCTGATAATTTAATATTTTCAATATTAAATTGAAATTGATTTTTAAATCGATAACTCCCTATAAAAATTGATTTATTTACTTAACTAAATATTTAAATCCATATTAAATATTTTAAAATTAACCCCTAAAAGTCCGGGTCATTACATCACCTCTTCGAAGACATCCGGATATTCCCGGACCACTCTAACCGATTGCAAATTTTCAACGAAGGCATCTAGCTATTCAAGATAACTAAGCATAACCGCATACGAGGGATTACAAGAAATTTCCAAAGTATTACCGAGCTGGGTTAGGAGCCTAACAACCCTTTTCTCACAATCGAGGATGGCCCTATTATTGGATAGCCAATCCATGCCCAAAATCAAACCATATCCCGAAAAGCCCAAAACAAAGGCACTACATTTAAATTCTATGCTTAGAATAGAAATTTTCAATCCCAAACAGATCATAGACAAATGAGCTGGGCCCCCAATTGGGTTTGAAACAATTAAGGGGTCCTCTACCATACTAGTTTTTAGGTGCAGAGATTCTACTAAAGCAGATGAGATAAAGGAGTGTGATGCGCCAGAATCAAATAAAGTGCGAACGGGGTGATCATAAAGATAAACTACACTTTCTACAGAAGTATTTATACCTCTCGGTTGCAGAGGTGGCGCCTCTAGCACATGAACTTGTGCCCCTGAGGTGGATCCAGCCCTCTGCCCCTGTCCTCGTTTCTTTGGGCAGTCCTTAGCCATGTGGCCTGTATCACCGCAAGAAAAGCACCCACCATTCATCTCGGCCTTCTTTTTCCGGCAATCTTTCACTAAGTGCCCCACTTTGCCACAGAAATTACACTTCCTCTTCTCTTTGTTGCCTTTCCCGCCCTTCTTAAAGTCCGTCTTCTTAGGCTGTAAACCCTCTTCCTTCCCTTGAGAGCTTTCTGCCTTTGTCTCCTTCTTGCCCTTATCCTCTTCGTTCAGCAATGCCATCTGTACCAACCTTTCATACGTAGCTCCCATGGGTATATGGGTCATGGCCAAACTGTGTAATGGCTCATTCAATCCTTTCACAAAACGGAGAGCCTTCTTGTGCGGGGTGTTGACTAGGTCCAGTCCGAACCTAGCCAGCTCATCGAACTGATTAACATACTCTTTGACTGTCTTGTTCCCTTGCTTAAGAAATAAGAATTTTTCCAACTACAAACTCCTTTCCGCGTCTGAGAGAAATTTAGCCTCAAACCTTTCCCTAAAGTCCTCCCATGTTTCCACTGGTCTTTCTGCATTAGTGACTTCCCACCAGTAGGAAGCCTCGCCTTTAAGTAGCCATACTGCCAGTTGTACTTTATGTCTATCCTCTACCTTAAAGATGATGAATAAGCCCTCGGTTTCTTTCAGCCAATTTCTAGCTGCCACGAAGGACTCAGTTCCATGAAAATCCTTTCCTCCCATAGCTTTGAAATCTTTACATATCTTAGCAAAGGTGTATCCCTACGGAGGAGGTGGAGGAAGAGGTGCTGCTGCAGCTGGATGATTTCCTGCAGCTGGGGGAGGAGGAACGGTAGGACCTGGCTGAGTGGCCCTTGCTTCTAAGAACCGTCTAAACCAACCAGGTATTGGTACACCCTCTGGCAAGTTAAGTTTTTTGGACATGCTGAAACAAAAAGGATAGATTCAAAACGAAGGATAAGAGATAGTTCCTATGGCTTTGGGGGGGGCTTTGCCTTTTAAAATAAAATAATATTTTATTTTTTATAAATGCTTCTTTAAATTTCCTTTTCGAAAATAAATTTTCAAAACTTTTTATCTTATCTGGTAAACCTATGCTCTGATACCAAGTGAAACACCCCTCCTCCGTTAGGGTCACTCTAAAAGGGAATGCCCTAATTTTGGTGGAGGTTTATAAGTATAAATCACAGATATACAAGACAGATATAATAACACATATTTTTGAACAGCGGAAAACAACAACTTTTATATCATTAAAATACGTGTTACACCAACCATACCATAATTGTCTTACAATACTTCCAAAAACATAACATCTTCATAACTGTCTTGATTACATTATTTAAAGAAGCATAAAGAAAACATAAATAAACTGCAAAAGTCCCATAATTGCTGTCCAAAGCCATAGTCCAAAATGAAAAGATCCAAGCAATACATTCTTTCTCTTCAAGCTGGATATGAAGGCTGGTCAAGCTGCGGTATTCCCTCCCTGTGGACCTGGGGGTGGGGGGGAACCGGAAGAAAAGAAGACGAAAGAAAAGTAGAGTCAGACATAAAGCCTGAGTAAGTCTAGGACTATTCAGTCTATGAACAAAGAACTGGGTATGATAAGTATAAACTAGAAATGGGAAAGCACCATAAACTAAGTTAAGTTGTCTAGGGTCGAATATACTATCGTACCCCATATTAATCTCTGTACCCATATAAACTAGTTCCCAACAGGCACCCCATAATCAGGGTGAAGTGATCCATTTTTATGATGATCGTCTCCTACTCGCATAGTGACATGTGTCTTACGGCCCCCGATGTTGTAGTTACCTATGCTGGTCCCACCATGGTGTGTATCAAGTCCCATGGTGGCGGCCCGACACAACCCTAGAATGCACAGGTATGCTACTGGTGCCCAGTGCCTTATTTTTCTACGCCGGAGTGTGTGCACGCCCGCACCCCGTTAGAACCTACACTGCTGCACCACCGCCGTCGATTTGACCTCTTACAGTCAGCCCAGTAATCGTGCCCCACCCTGCCTAGTTTCAGGGTATCATGATACCTTGTAGGGTTACTGCTGAAAAGGGTCCCCCGCTACTAGGTTTTTCTATTTCTAGCGAACATGCTAAGTTGGTTAAGTGTTTTATAAACCTAACCCCCAATTAGTCTGTTTAGTTTAGCATGTTCCATTTTGATTAAGTCTTAATTCACTTAATCCTATCAATCCTGACTCAGCCATAATTGTCTTATTAAAGCCTTGACCTCTCACATTAGACAGGTATTGTTGTGGCTGCCTGTTGCCGGTTGGGTCCGGGCAGTCTTACGCCACAACTCAGTCTAACCTCGGGTCCTTATTGGGCTCCGTGTTTAACCACCCACATTGGATAGGTATTGTTGTGACTACTGGACAATCGGGGGGTTCCGGGCAGGTTTACATCACAACTCAATCCAACCTCGGGTTAAACACATCGTATTTTCTACATTTACATATTTTGTCTCTTTTCTTTTTATATGTAAATATTTGCGGCCCATTATTCAAATTCATCCTTATTGATTAAGATTTATTTATGCCACTTAATTGTTTTTCAAGGTTGTTGGCATGCGTCAAACATGCCAACACATATGTTCTATATTTTAGCCCAAACGTCATTACCCCCCTTTTACACATTCGCTCCAATGTAAGGTGTGTTGGGTTTAATACTTAAACCCAATTTAGCCAAATGAAAAGGGGAGGCTTATAACATGGTGTTGTAAATAACTACCACAAACATGTAGTTTTCAATATGAATCATATGCTTGCATGAATCCCAATTAAAATTCCACAACATGTGGTTGTCAACATAAACCATATACTTGTATGAATCCAATCGTACACCATAGCATTGCCAAATCGTTTAGAATCAAAATAACATAAAAATATAGGTTATTATTGCCACAATTCCATTTCGTCGTTAACTTCCAACGCAAATTGCATACTTGCAAATATCCAATCGTATACCATAATATTCCCAAATCGTTTAGCATCAAAGCAACGTACAAATATAGATTATTATCGCCACAATTCCATTTTTAACTTTACACAAATCAACACAATTATTTAATTCACATCGGAATAGCACTCTACTTACAACGTATGACGAATCTTCAATTCAGGAATCTGAATTCTGAATTTGGAGATGCTATCCTTTGTTGTAGGCGTTGCATTGATTTGATTAACGTTGCTTTAAGCTTTGAATTATCTCCTAATTGTCTCTCTATTTCTGACGGCTATCCTCAGTCTCTCCTCAACAGCATGACGGTCTCATCTCCATTTTAGTTTGTGTAAATTAGGGTTAGTCTTAGGTCCTTTTTATAGAGTTTTTGAGTTGATTTAGACCGTCGATGGAGCTTGGTTTAATAATAGTCGTTCGTTCAAAGGAGAGACCAACTAGGAGCTGACACCTAGCCCTAGTGATAAGGCAAGGCTCAGAAAATCGACTAAACACAGGCCAGGCCAGCCAGGGTGGGCTGGGTTCGACCTGGCTCAGGGGCCAGGTCGACTCCCCAGTCGACCCCCAGGTCGACTCTAGAGTCGACCTGCCTGGGGCAAGTCGACACCTAGGTCGACTCCCAGGTCGACCTGGCCTGGCAGGTCGACCCTAGGGTCGACCCCCAGGTCGACCTGGTGGGTTTGGGCGGGAATTTTCCCGCCTACTCTGATTGGGATGAAATTCAAATCTGTTTTCGAAATTTGAATTTTCTGAAACTTCATCGGGCCATAATTTGGTCATACGGGCTCCGTTTTTCGAAAACTTGGACTCTATTTCGCGTATTTTCCGAGATGAACGCAATGGCATATCCCGTTTCCCTTAATACTTTGATTTAAAATTTACTATACTTTAATTTGTGAATTTCACTGTTATAAAATACACGGGGTGTTACAAGAAGATTATGTACTTACTTGATGATTTGACACTGGTTGCAATTACATATAAAAGAAGAAGAGAAGGTCCAAGAATCTACTCCAAATTGAGTGTATATTAACGGGAAGGAGGCTGGGTATCGATGTTGATTGCAATGAACATGATCCTGAATTTGGGCGCAAAAAAAACTATGGTGTACCTGATCCAGTAATAGCTTGCAGGATTGAAAAAATGTTGATCACAAATTGAGAAGTTCCAGTCATATAACATCCAAGTATGCCTTATCTTATAATTCCAAATTTCTATTCAAGAAATTGGTTTGAAAGTATACTTTCAAGAAAAAAATCCCCGGATAAATAGAGTTTCCTTCACAGAATATGTGGCATTCCTTTGATTAACTACTACATAGAATTTCGAGGACAAAATTCCTTTTAAGGGGAGAAGAATGTAACAACCTAAAATTTTGAGTAGTAAATATTTAAATATCGAGGTTATTTACGCATTTAAATCTTGTATTTAATGTTATATAAATTGTCTTATAACCTTGATTAAATCCCTTTATAAATAATAATTAATGAGGAGAAAACATGTTGTTGAATTTTTGTTTAGAAAGATAAGTAGTTCGAAGAAATATCGATAATGTGACCGAAAACAGTTTTGTTGATAGACGACGTTTTACTTGTCAAAAGTTGTTAGAACATGATGTGCATGTAGTAACAATAGAACAACACATATATGTATGTCCATAGCATATAAATAAAATACAAATGGTATATGTACATAAATTCTAGAATAAGAAAAATTGCTTAAAATGATAGGGATACATGTCATCAAATGAATGGTACACATGTCTAGGAAATAAAGGAGATAAAGACACATAAACACATTGGGTGTCCATGTGTAGAAATATCTTAAGACACCTAAGGGGTCATGTGTCTACATCCTAAAGCTTGCATGAAGACAAGGTGGACAAGTGTCCAAAACCAAATTACCAAACTAGCCTTAAGAAATGCTATATAAAAGGTGGAAACGTTCACTTCTTTTCATGCATTCAAAAAACAAAAACAGATAAGATAAAGAGGAGAACTTTAGGAGAAGCCATGACAATAAATACAAGTACAATCTAAACTTCTAAGGTGAGAAAAACTATTTAAGTTCATATATTCATTTCATATTTTGAAAAAAAAGTTGTGAAATTTAAGAATGAATGATTGGTCTTGAACCCTGAAAATGACGTTCGGTATTTTGCCATAACTTTTACGATTCATGATGAAATTTTAATTTCTTTATCCATATGGAAAGCTAACTCAAGGGCCTACAACTTTCATTTCGGCCACTTTTCTAATTCGACCGTTTGTGTACTGAAAACTGGATGCAAAGTCAGGTAAAAATCTTCCTAAAATGGACATGTTGAAATGTCTTATATTGTTGAATTATATATATAGTATATATATTAAATAGATAAATGATTTGGAGGTTTTCTTTTCATAATAATTAAGTAGACTAAGAAAGCTTCTTATTGTAAAAAAATTTGGAGTCAAAAACTATATTTATCACAGAGAAATAGAATCAAACATTTTGCCAAAAAAGGCAAAAATCTGAATTTTAGAACTTTTCATAGCTTTTTGAAACATTTTATTTTCTTTGAATTATTTATGAAGCACTGTACCAAGGACAGAACTTTTCATAGCACTCCAAAGATGCTATCTTATCTCTGAATTATTTATAAAACAGTTTAACGAGTCCAGAAGTTTTCACATCGAGCCAGAGATGCTACAATAGCTGTTTTGATTCCAAAACTATTATAAACTACCCAGAACTTTTCACAACGCAACAGAAATGCTGTAGTAACTGTTTTTGAGTATAAAACCATGGTAAACTACTTCAATCCTCTTAATTTGGACATGAGCTTCCTCATAGTATTATAAACTAAATGCCAAAATTGGGGATGTTAAATCAAAGTAAAAGAGAGTCAAAACGTGTCAAAACCGAGAATAGAGTAGGTTGACGTAAGTTTTGCGAGTTTCGATGATTCGAGGAAGACATTTGATTATTTTAGGGTGATGATAAGTACTATAGTATGTTCTACAAAGCTTTTGCATGAAGATAGCAAGGAGTATTGTGAGTATACTCATCATCTAAACAGTTACTTATTTCTTAAGCTTGTGTTCTTATTTAATGTTACACATGACTTCAACATACTATATTGACTGCAATCTTTGCTTCGGTAAACAAACAACATATACGACTGATGATTGAGGACATTGATGACTTGTATAATGTCCTAAAATCAAGAACATAAGGATTAGTAGGGGACTAGGCAGACATAGAATATGAACGCTTTGATAGCCATAATTCATTATCGAAATACATTACTTTGACAAATGTTTTATGTAGAACAATATTTTGAAGTATTCCTTTTCTCGATGATTAGTGTTGGCTAGCTTTTGGACCAAGCCACCAAGGTTCACACACAAAGAAAATATGAAGCCTCACACGTCAAAATCCTAAGAGACTCGATCGTGGTCCATTTACCTTCCTCAGCTCGTGACGCCGCTGCCACAACCCCTGATCGTGACCACCCATGGCGACCCGATCCCTCTCCGCAACCTGACCCACATGGTCCAAGAATGGAAGGCAAGACTTGGTCTACACGACCCGAAAGGCCCAGATCTCGCGACATCTGTCCATAACGGCCATTTTGACCATTTCTACATCCGCTCACGAACCAGTCCGAGATCCTTGGGATTTATGCCACGTATGACCACGATCCGCCCGCAAATATCACCTATAAATAGCCAAGTGCTTGGCATTTTTTGGGATCTTTTTGGTAGTTTCAAGTGTTGTTTCCACCATTACTGTTATCTTATAATTTCTTATCAGTCTTAGCTCAAAATTATTGAGTGAATCATCATTGTACAAGTGAGATTGAGAGAAAAATCATTGATTGTACTTGAATCTTACGTATAATCATAGATATAAAGTGGACGTAGGCTCGTTAACGCCGAATCACTATAAATCTTGTGTGTTTTCTGCGTTTTCTTGCATTTCTAGATATAAATCTCCGCTAATTCAGATAATTTGGGTGTTAGAGCCATTTTTGGATCTAACATTTTGGTTCTTTCACTGAGAAAGGAAGTCTCAGCATATCGGATTATCACTCTACTGTTTCGATACTCAAGTCCGAAGAAGATAGTACGAACCTTCACTGTTTTGATTTTTGAAGAACTCAGCAAATCCAAAGTGTTATAGATGGAAAGAAGTCCAAGGATGTACGAGCTTAGCAGGCTGATGAAGTCAAAAATGAAGCTTGTGAAGACAGTGTTCAGGAGAAGTTCGAGGTTGATTCTCTGTATCGTGGAGATGGGGGGCGATCCGAGCCGGAGAGGTTGTCACGACCCGAGTGGCTGAAGGCGTCATGACCCGTTCTCAAGATAACTCCACCCTCCTTCCCGCTAATGCTTCCACGATCTGGCCCCAGGGGACCACCATGAGCCAATGCCAGGAGGATACCATGAGCCATCAGCCTAGGGTGTCCACGATCCTAAATGACAATCAGACCACTACTCGACCTGGGAAGGAAATTATGGCTCGTTCTGCTCATGCTGGTGCTTCTGTACGACCTGGCTCGGGTTCCTTGTGTATAAGAGAGGATGTTGAAGACCAGTTCAACCCTTCTGCCCCAACTACTGAAGAAGATCTCTCTCGCATCATTGAAATGATGGATAGGACGAATGATGAGTTACATCACAAAGACAAGAAAGCTCCTTGTTGCGACAGAATATCACTGCCTTGGACAGGCGTATTGATGATCTCTAAAGGCAGAGGACACCCCCACCAGTCTATCCTTTTACCCCAGAACACTCATCCTCATCCGACGAGCCTCGAAGAAACAGACGATGGCCCCATTAGAAAGGGCTGAGAACATAGAACAGCTTCGATTTGGGTCACTTCCTTCTCGAGAAGAAGAGGCACTTAATCAGGGAACTGATAACCGTAACTTAAATGAGCCCGCTCTACCACCTAGGAATGGATACATCGTTGACCCTGCTCAGAATCAACCCATTCCTCCTGCTCGTTGCGAGATTGACCGCGGCAATAGGGGGCAAGGGAGTTCTGCTCAAGCCCCAGACTTTACAACAGCATGTCAAAGAAATGCTGGAGGGGCCCATAGGGTAAGAAGTGCTGATCCTGAATCTACCCTGACCCATGCAGATGTCGAAGCCATGATCAGACAAATGATGGTAGAAAGTCATGGACAAAGGAATGAAGATTGGGGTATTGGCCGCAGCCACACGCCCTTCACGGATGACATATTGGAGGTTCAATTCCCAAGGAAATTTAACATGCCACCTATGAACCATTATGCAGGAAGGGCGGATCCAGTCCAGCACCTAATGAGATATTCATGGTACATGAATGCAGCTGCCGCCTCCAACGCTTTAAAGTGTAAGGCATTCCCGATATTTCTGGAGGATACGGCGTTAATGTGGTTTACTCGTTTGCCAACGCGATCGATCTCTAGTTTCAGGGAATTAAGTGAACAGTTTGTGAATCATTTCTGGCTACATACTCAGAGATCTAAGAATGTCATTGAATTATCCCTCATTAAGCAACGTCCGGACGAAACTTTGAGGTCCTACCTAGATCGCTTTAATCTAGCAGTCACGGAAGTAAGAGATTCCCATGAACAAACTGTTTTGATGGCTCTGATCGACGGAGTGGATAAGGAACAGAGTTTGGAAGATACTTGGCTGGTAAGCCACCGCTGACCAGGGAAATATTTTATGAAAAAGCCAACATCCTCCTGCGTCAATAAGAAATCTATGCTAACCGAAAGAGTAAGGCCGCTGACAAGGAAGATATACAAAGTAATGTGGCTATCAAACAAACTGGGGACAACTCTGGAAAGGTGGAAGTGAACGTAAGGAATAAAAACCAGGGGAATGGCTGTCAATCTGAGAATAGTAGCAAGAGGAGGAATTAAGGAAATAACTCATAGAAGAGGCCTTGATATCGGCCATTCGAAGTTTCACCCCATTAAATGATACCTTAGAAAATATCTTTATGGATACTTACAACGTCCTCCAGTATAAGAGGCCCCACCTAGGGATTTTACAGAGAAGGAACGAGAATTGGGGAAGTTCTGTCTTTTCCATCAAACCCACGGACACTCCACCAATGAATGCCGACATTTGAGGGATGTTGTTGAGAAGTTACTTCACGAGGGAAAGTTGGACGAGTACAAGATTACGCCGAGAGACAGGGGGCAAGTTGGACAACCCCCGAATCAGAATGAACCTGCCACCAGACCTACCGCTCAACAGAAAGGAAAGAACATTATCATCAACTCTATAGTAGGAGGACCTTATCCTGCTAGACATAACTTTAGGGAAATGGATCAGTATGTGAATGCAGCCAAACATCTTGAAATAGGGGAGTGCAATAATCTTGAAGTTGCAGCCCCGGTGAAACAGCAAAAAAATTATGTCCGATGATGTCATCTTTCGTGACAGAGACAGTGTTGGAATTCATTCCCCCACTGAGGACCCTCTGGTGATCACCGCAAACATTCGCCTCGCATTAATCAACAAAGTCTTGGTGGATAATGGAAGTTCAGTGAACATACTATTCAAAAAAGGCATTCGACCAGACGCAGTTGGAAGCGAAAGATTTGAAACCTTGTGATGGATGGATACGCGGCTTCAATGGAGCCTCAACATCCCCGGTCGGATATGTAAATTTTCCAGTCACTCTGGGAGAGGGAGATCACCGGAGAGTGAGAATCCTCACATTTGTAGTGTTGGATATTGAGTCGTCTTACAATGTTTTCCTGGGTCGACCGACCCTTGCAGAATTCAGGGCCTGTATCGCGCCCTGGTGCCTATTGTTGAAATTCCCGACTAATGCGGGAGTGGGAGTAGTTAGGGGCAATCAAGTCGCAGGAAGAGCTTGCTATATAGCAGAATTGAAACTGTTACTCAAGGGATTAAATATCGACCCAAAGGATACTTCTCCGCCTGCAAAGGAGAATACAACATAACAATTAAAGACAATTCCAAGCCAACCGCCAAAGGAACTACCCGAGGATATAGATCCCAGAGAGGACGAGGAACCCGGGGCAGAATGGCGACTCCTAACGAAACAACTGTGGACATTCTGATCGATGATAATGACCCAGCAAAGGTCTTAAAGATCGGGTCCTAGTTGGACCCTGTTCGTGCAAAGGAACTGACCAACTTTTTGAAGGCCAACCTGGATGTGTTTGCCTGGACTCACGATGGTATGTGTGGCATATCTCCATTAATCATGTGCCATTCACTGAGTATTAATCCGAAGCATCCACCTGTCAAGCAGAAAAGGCGAATGCTAGGCCTAGAGAGGTCAGCTGCCTTAAAAGAAGTGGTTGAGAAGTTGAGGAGCAACGGGTTTGTCAGAGACTCGACTTACCCGAATTGGATTTCAAACCCGGTTTTGGTAAAAAAGACCAACGGAAAATGGCGTACATGTATCGGTTTCTCCGACTTGAACAAGGCTTGCCCGAAGGATAGCTTTCCACTTCCCAGAATTGACCAATTAGTGGATTCAACGGAAAGTCACGAGCTCCTCTCCTTTATGGACGCTTATTCTAGATATAACCAAATCCCCATGCAATTTCCGAATCAGGAACATACCAGCTTTATCGCAGATTTGGGATTATACTGTTATGTGGTGATGCCTTTCGGCCCAAAGAACGCCGGAGCGACTTACCAAAGGCTGGTAAATAGAATGTTTTATAACCAGATCGGGAAGATGATGGAGGTATGCGTAGATGATATGCTATAAAGTCTAAACAGTCAATGAATCACACTGTTGATCTAGCTGAAATGTTCGATATACTCGGGCGATATGGAATGAAGCTCAACCCTTTGAAGTGTTCGTTTGGAGTTGCTTCTGGGAAGTTTTTAGGTTTTATTGTTAGTTTGCGTGGAATTGAGATCAATCCAGATCAGATTACAGCAATCCGAAACATTCAGGAACCAAGGCAAATCAAAGATGTGCAGAGTCTCGCTGGAAAAGTAGCTGCGTTGAGTAGATTCATCTCCAAAGCTACAGATAAATGCATCCCATTCTTCGATCCGATCAAGCGAGGCAAGCGCAACTTTAAATGGACTCCTGATTGTGTGGAAGCATTTCAGAACCTATTGGATCATTTGGAAAAGACCCCCGATACTGTCTAAGCCAGTGGATCATGAGGATTTGTTCGTATACTTGGCAGTATCATCCCACGCCATAAGTTCAGCCTTGGTAAGAGAAGAGGATAAAGTTCAAAGGCCCGTGTATTATGTAAGCAAGAAGTTAGCGGCCGCAGTGCCAAATTATCCAAAGATAGAAAAGCTTGCATATAGCCTGCTAATCGCATCAAGGAAACTTCGTCACTATTTTCAGGCTCATCCCATTACAGTATATACGGATCATCCGCTGAGACAAGTATTGCAAAATCCCGAGGAGTCGGGAAGACTATTAAAATGGAATATTGAATTGAGTCAGTTTGACCTAAACTTCCAGCCCCGAAGATCGATAAGGGGGAAAGTACTAGCAGAATTTACCATCCCTGAAGATAATGAAGTGAGTGAAGAAATTGATACCCCAAAACAACTCCTTGACCCTAATGCATGGAAACTATATACCGACGGAGCCAGGAATGATAGAAGATCAGGTGCAGGAATTGTATTGGAAACTGCCGAAAAACGATCAATATGTTATGCTCTGAGGTTGGAGTTCCATGCCACGAATAACGTTTCGGAATACGAAGCACTGATTGCTGGGCTTAGGCTTGACAAGGAGTTGGGAATAACAAAGCTAGATATCTTCTATGATTCGAAGATAGTTGTGAATCAGGTCAATGGTGAATTCCAAGATAAAGGGTCGAGATTGGTGTCGTATCTAAAGAAAGTAAAGGAGATGCTGAGTAGCTTAGAACATTATAGCATTACACACATCCCTCGATAAGAGAATCAAAGGCCCGATAAGCTAGTCAAAATGGATAGTTCTGATAACCCCGAGGACACAGAGATGGTCCCTGTAGAAACACTTCAGACTCCAAGCATTGATCAGATGGAAATTGATCCAGTGCTGGAGACTGAGCCAGAAAGGGAGTCATGGATGACACCCTTGAAGAATTTCCTAGTTAATGGGACACTCCCAATCAAGAAAAGTGAGAGACATGCCATGATTCGGAAAGCTTCGCGATATGTCATGCAAGGTGAAGTTCTATACCGGCAAGGATTCTCGATGCTGCTCCTCCGGTGTATAGCCCATGACGATATATAAAGGGTATTGAAAGAAGTTCACGAAGGAGAACGCGGCGACCACACTGGAGGACAAACACTGGCAAAGAAGATACTGTGATATGGGTATTTTTGGCCCACTGTAAATAAGGATGCAGCTAAGTATGCTCGACACTGCGACGCATGCCAGAAATTCTCAAAAGTCTCTAGGGCACCTCCTAACCAATTAAAGACAATGTTGAGTCCGTGGCCTTTTGCAATGTGGGGAGTTGATATCATCGGAAGTCTCCCCCTAGCGAAGGGTGGAGCAAAGTTTGCTATAGTGGCTTACTTTACAAAATGGGTTGAAGCAGAAGAGCTGACAACAATTTCTACCAAGAAGGTGATTAACTTCGTCGTGAGAAATATCATATGTCGGTTTGGTGTCCCGAAAGTTATCATAACTGATAATGGAACCCAATTCGACAGCTCCGAGTTCCGAGATTTTTGCCAAAGATACCATATCGAGAAGAGGTTCACGACTGTGGCACACCCACAGTCAAATGGGCGGGTAGAAGCAGAAAAACAAAGAAATCAAGTCCATTTTGAAGAAGCAACTGAAGCGGGCTAAGGCCATGTGGGTCAATGAGCTACCTTTGGCTCTGTGGGCCTACCGAACAACTTTCAAATCAGCTACTGGGCATACTCCTCTCTCCCTCGCTTTCGGGTCGGAAGCAGTCATCCAGGTAGAGCTAGAAGTACCATCCCATAGGGTCACTTATTATGAACCAATAACTAATAACAAGCTTCTTCTGGAATCCCTGGATATGGTAGAGGAAAAGAGAGACGAAGAGGACCTACGTGCCTTGAGGCACAAGTAGCAAGTTGCTCGGTATTACAACAAAAGAGTCCGAGCTCGAACCTTTGAACCCAGAGACTTGGTTCTAAAGCGTATCTGTCCACTCCCAGTTCATTTGGGACCAAAGTGGGAAGGACCCTATGCCATCCTATGGAGGCTTGATAATGGATCCTTCAAGCTAACGACCGTGGACGGAATTGAAATCACCAGAGTGTGGAATGCCCAGCATTTGCGACACTATTTGACATGAAAATTATCATTCTTACTTTTGTTTATAGGATCATGTAATAAAGCTTGACTTGCCTAGAACAGTCCAGTTGTACGAACAAAAGATTATAAAGTGGACGTAGGTCATGATTCGACCAAACCACTATAAAATATCGTGTGTCATTCACTTTTATCGCACCTTTACTTACTATATTATTACTCATGAATTATTGTAAACTATGTAATTACTAACAATATGCAGGGTATCGAGAAGGCGATAAAGTAAACAACACAATCATCGAAGCTCTCCTTCTCAAGACCTGAGAAGAAATACATAGAACAAGGAAACAAATTGTCTGCGAGACATGAAGGTGCACCATGATTTTAAAGACCGTCTCGACTAACACTCTACCCTTGGTATTCGACGGGAGAGTATAAAGGCGCTGGAGACTCGGCGCCACAAAAGAACTCCTACCCCGCTGAAGGATCGGGGAACAAACTGAAAGCTGAGTTCGAACTCTATCCTGGGCATACGACAGGAGAGTATAAAGGCATTTCAACAAAATGCCGCTTAAGGGCTCCTATCCCGCTGCAGGATCGGGATTGAGAATGAAAGCTGAGCCCGACCCCCTCATTTCCGGACATGGGGGACAACCAGAGTGTGACTCTAATCAATCCTAAATAAGCCCTGGCCAGGCATTATAATGATGATTGATTGGGGGCATATTCATACAACACTTCGCATTTGTCATACAACACTTCGCATTTGTGTACATAGCAGTTTAATACAAAGTATTTGCATTAACGCAAAGGAATGCATATTCCTAAATTAAAAAAAAAAAATCATGAGTAAATAGCCGACCATCCCCCTGTGTGTACATATCAATATTTTATATCAAGAAATTTCGATTTAAAATAATAAAGTACAATTTTTTTAAGTTTACAATAGACCAATCAATCATAATCGGACAGAAGTGTTTGAATGACAATCAAAGCTGTAAATGAAATGACGACACAAAATGAATATTACACTTGAATTCAGCATTTTGTATGAATTTATAAACATATATGGTTCAAACATATAAAATAGGAAAAGTAAACAAATCCAATATTTATAGAATAATGTTGTTACTAATGAACAACCAAAGTAATAAAGAACATAGACACTAATTTAACCATATATGCATTACAGATATTCAATTACTCATTTAAGCATTGTAAATAACAAATATAAAAGAAAATAAAAAATTAAATCATACATATTCACATGTTATACCGTAATGTTCATAAATGTTGCTATTTAAAATAATTAAATATCGAATTGTTTACTAATATTATACTTATAAATTTGAGGATACTTGGTCAAACATGTAATAAAAATTTTAATGGTCTTTCCGATTTATTGATAGGATGAAGGATAATAGTTTTACTGTTCTTTTAACAAAGGTCCTTGTATCAACTATCATATAATTTTCTATTTATTTGTTTTGTGTGAAATAACTCTCTTAATTGTCTAAGGGGAGGTAAAATCAATTCAGATTGGTAATAAATGAGCATCGTAAAAAAATAATAGTTTTGTGAAACTTAAAATGCAAATTAATTCATGATTTAGAAAACTTTTGGCACTTTCCAACTAAGTCTTTAAAATTATGGAAAATGGGATCAAAACTGGCACTTTATAAATATTTGTTTGAAAACTGTATAAAATGGGATACTTCTAACAAAATAACGAAGTCATGTAGTAAAAGACAGTGAATGAATCATGCAAACAGCTTAAATGTATTTGTAAATCAAATCCAATCGTCCTAAAAAGGCAACTGAATCTCTTTAAAAGCTGCAAAGTATATAACAGTTTATATTTTGGTGATTGTTACCTCATTTAGATATTCATTGACACGCCTCCTTCTCATGGATACATAAAAATAAGTAAATGCACGTCTTTCCAACTGAATTGGAGCTACAAAAGGTTTGGTTATAGAGCTTAAAGTTGAAGCATACACCAATGATTTGTTTAGAAATGAAACACGATATCCGATTTGATTATATATCTTGGATTAAAACATAATTTAGGTCGGTATTTTGAACTGAAATATATTGTAATCTGAACTCATCTTCAGGCATATACCTTAGCCTACAGATCTGGTATGTTGATCTTTTCAGCAGGAAAATATTATTCCAAATCCAACTAACGTACATGTAGAAAATATTGTACAAACAAATAATAATCAGTGTAAGTACAATGTTAAAGGAACTATGTTTTAAGGTGCTAAAAAAAAAACCTATCTACGTAAATAGCAGCTTTATTAGAAGCTAATAAAGCGAGTAAAACAAATTTATATTTAAAAGACCAACTAAAGTGCAATATACTTGTAAGAGCCTAGAAGCATTAGTTTGCTAATAATAAAATTGATTCCCTTTCACAATTGTATAAAAAGGCACAACAACAACAAAAAAGATTTCACAATGGATTATTGTAAGAACATAGTTAATTTAATATTAGGAAACACCGGGATTTAGACCTTCAAAAGTCCAAAGTGTTGCACCTTCTTTGCGAAGCATTTAGCAGAGGCAATATATAATAGTAAAATAGAATTAAAACATAGTTTGTTACAGTGAATAAAAGGAAAGATAGTTATTACCTTTAAAACTATTTTGAAAAAAGACTGTCTTTCACATCCATAATTGAAAGCAGTGAATACTTTAAATAGAGAACTGGACGTCCTCAACACACAGCAAAGTTCCATGATATAATTAAAGCTGCAGCTGCGATCAGTTCCATCTGCAAAGAGGATTTTGATTGAAATAAATTCACAAAATGAGGGAATACAAATATCATTAAAACCAATCATATACACCGAATAAGTTTTAATTTATTACATATTGAGCACTTTTCTCTATATGATACAAATAGATAATTGAAAAGCTATCATTTTCTTAAACATGTTAACAATCAATAGGCGGGGGAGTATTTTAATAAAAGAAAAAGGCACAGAAGAAATAATGTAATTGTTATCCTAATGGAATCAGTCAAAAGTATAGAAATATAAGGAATACGAACATAATGTTGTGTGAACAATACACATTAAAGATGGTTTAACAAAACTTTCCTAGAATATAAATTATTCAAACATGCTACTCATAAGAATTCATGACTTCAAGATGGATGTTCATCAACTTGAAACATTATATGAGAGAAAAGTCAACGGGTACAAACATGTAGTTAGCTCCTTAAGATTGAAAATTGGGAGAGAGCGAAATGAGCTAAAATGAGTCATTTTTATGCATAATTCTACAAATATAATACAGGTATGCAATTGTGTAAAAAAAATGGTATTAAATCTAGAGTATAGGCTTATATTGACATGCATGTAGCAATAAAAGAATTCCAAAATGAATACATTTTGCAATAGCATGAATAATGGATACCTTTCAAAATGTGGGAAAAAATTGTGAGAAACAAACCTGTAGTTCCCAGAATTAAAAATTGAAAGAAAGCGAAATGAATGAAATTAAGAACACGGAATGAGAAGGTAAAAAATTCACGCTTTTCACTATCATTTGTTTGTACAGATACACACAAAAATACAAAATTTAGTTCATCATGCTTTTAGGGCAAAAGAAACAAAAACATGTAATACATACCTCAGCCTAGGAGTTCATTCACAGCAGAAACAGTTATGGGTTTTAATTTGCAACTCAGACCAATCAATTGCTGTTTCTTGGTGATACAGCTTTAATTTCAGTGTGAACCTTAATGATTTGGAGTAAAAAGAGAATGAATTCGAGCCACTAAACTCGCTCCATCCTTTTCTAGCGTTACGCAAACACCTGGATTTAGACCGGGTTTGGATCCGAAAAGCAAATGGATTGCAATTTGAAGAGAAGTGGCGAGTAGGTATTGACTTAATTAGAGGGAGGGACGATGCCGCAGTGATTCTTTATGTTCACCACCATAGGTTGAGGGATCCTGAATTTCAGGCGATTCATGTATTGGAGGATTGTTTATTAGGGAAGAAAACATCGGTGTTAGAAATGGTGAGAACTGAGAACCGAGAACTGATGGAAGAAAGTGGGGGAATGGAGAGCGTGTTGAAATTTCAGTCGTGGTCAGAACGTGGAAAGGGGAATTACCAATACACCCTCTTTTTTCTTTGTTTCTGTAATTCTTTGTTAAGGAACCGAATGGACTAGTTGGGAAGTCCTAAAAAGCTTCACCACACCAAATGTATTTGTATTATAGTAAAGATTCACGTTAAAAATTATATTTTTAACGATAAAATATTTTATTCAACCTATGAATATTCTATTCAGTTCATTTACACAATAAAAATGATATTTTTATTTTTCTAACTTATTTTAGAAAATTTCGGCGGCATAACGGCACGATACTAGAAACGGGACAAGGCCTAGCCTTATCCCCGGTGTAATAATGGCCTGCGCCATACACATACCAAATGTATTCAATTCCATTTCACCCAAACCAACCAAACAAATAAATCAACCACCAAACAATCAACTAAACAAACAAGTCATCCATGGTCTGTGGACGACGGGTGTCGGGTGCTACTAAGCACCATCTGCATCCTAGTATATATTTTAACTAGAAAACAAGATTTAAAGTGAGAAGTTCTCACCGACTAGCTAAACCAAACGCCACGACTCTTCTTTGTAGAAATCTTCGTCGTGCTCGCCTTTTGTCACTTTCATTGTCCGTAGCCACTACATATATAAAAATCACATTTTTATATTGTTGCTATGTATATAAAAATCACATTTTTATACCGCTACTACATAGATAAAAATTCTATTTTTACACCGCTGCTATATAGATAAAAATTCTATTTTTATAACGATGTTCACATAATAAAGATCATATTTTTATCTCGCTACATATATAAAGATGATATTTTTATATTCTCTATTATATAAAAATCATATTTTTATTCTTTTTATAATATAGAAATCATATCTTTCTTACTTCAAAGATATAATCTTTTCGCTATTTCATTATAAAAATCATTCCTTTATCTCTTCTATAAATTAAAAATTGAATTTTTATTCTTTCTAAAATATAAAAATCATATTTTTATTATTTCAATAATATAAAAATCATATTTTTATGTACTTCATTCGTCAAAAACCATAGAAGCTTTAAAGCGGAGAAAACTCACATTTTTTCTAACGCCCAGATTCGCTGTTCTGGTTCTAGAATTTGCAAACGAGCTTCAATCTTCACACCATCTTTTTTTCTAGCTTAAACGCGCCATTCCGGAAAACTTTTGCCTGGTCTTCCTCCAGAAAATGTGCTATTTTGCCGGAAATCGCGAAAAGACAGCATTTTGACAGTGTTTGAACAGCATACTTTGGACGCGTTTTCCCGACAACTCCGCAATGCAAAATAGGACTATCATATACCAAATCGAAGAGAAAATCGTGCTATTCGACTTTGGTATAGAGGAGTTTTGGCTAGAAACGCACGGTTTGGGAGTTATTCGCGAAATAGTGATAGGGTGTTACTTGCAAAACGGGGTTTTTGGTGAAAATGGATTTTTGCGGAGGAGGGTCCATGGCCGGAGTTGGGTGGCCATAGGGGGGCGCCGGACCTGATGGACGTGGAGGAGGCTGCTGGTGGCGGGGTGGGGTCCACGGAGGCGGGTGGTGGGGGTTTGGGGGTAGGGTTTGTGATTTTGAAGAGGGAAAGAGGAGGAGAGAGAGGGAAGGAGGAAGAGGAGGAGGTGGCGGCCAGAGGTGTTGGTGGCAGTGGAGGAGGGGCGGCAGCCCTCTTGGAGGAGTAGGTGCCCATTTTTGAGAAAAGAGGAAGAGGGAAAAGTGAATGAAGAGAAGGAGGAAAAGTGATTATATGCTCGTTTCTCGCGTATCGTCTGAATGCAAACGATCTCCGATTGCCGCGGATTTCGGACACGACATAGTAGACGTGAAGACGAGTCCAACGAAACAAGTTTCGTTGAATTCCGAGTTCGTTTGACCGTCCGTTAAAATTCTCAAAAATGCTCAGATAAGCTCTAAAAATGCGATTTTGGAGCACCATTTCTTCTTGCACGCTCACATGCTAACTCCAAAAATCATGCCTTTTTGGATTTAACCATTATTAGACGATACGAATAAAAAAAAAGTAGAATCGAATTCTGAGGTCGTATCAATAATGCTCCTTTGTAAAATGACTGGCCGCTTTTGAACAAATGGTTTTGCTTCGCACGGCCACATACTGACTCCGTTCGACGCGTCCTTTGGAACTCAACAATAATTTGTCATTATGAATCCATAAAAATTTAACTCGTCGAATTCTGAGCTCGTATGCAAAATTTCACTTTTTAAGGGCTATGTATTGCTAACTGAAATGCTCCTGCCAATTGTCACTATTCCGAATATCGGAATATATCAAAGCTTATACTTTTCGGAGTTCTAAATGGCATTTTGAACCCAATGGAAGTGGTTTCGAGTCCAAATTCACCCGTATGCAAAATATGACTTTTTGGGCCATGTATAATTCCCATAGCGACTATTCTAAATTTTGAACTGAGCATAACTTTTGATTCCCGCTATGAAATTTTGATTTTTCAGATTCGTTGGAAAGATATCCTCAATTAGATTCTAATATTTTTGGTTTCGCCAAAATCCGGTTTATTTTGAATCCTGTACATTCATTTGAAATTCGAAATCGAATTTTCAAACTACCGCGCCATCTTCAATTCCTTTTATATTTAAAATAAAATATTTATATTCTAACGACGATCTATATAAATATATACGTTCTAATTCTATCCAAAATAAATTTCTCGTCGTCATTATTTAAAATAATCATTTTAAATATTCAAAATCCAGTAAAATTGCCAAAATGAAAATTTTCAATTGGCTCAGATTTTCCGGTTTATTAAAATCTCCCCCACTTAAAACTTTTCATCCCCGAAAAGGAACGAAGCTGAAAGTTGTTTAACTAATCAACTCAACTTTCATTATTTTCTTTACGGCTTAAGTTCTTCAACCTTTCAGTTTCTAAGAACTTTTCAAATTTTTCAAAAATTTGGCTAACACCCTAAATTTTCGAAAATTTTCGCTATAACCTGCCCTGCACCGAGGACTTCGGGATATTTCATATAGCCTCCCATGGCCTTCTTCAACATTAAAGAAAAAGAAAAAGCCAAGCGGCTAGCCAATCGGCTCATAAAATCATCCAAACCCAATAAATTTGTAAACATGTACCTATTTGTCGGGCAAACAATTTTATTCTTCTGCTCTAGCCTCCTTGCTATGACCTGTTCAATGTAAGTACATGTATATGCATGCAAATGCGACAAATTTTCAATACAATTCAATATTCGGTTCAATTTGGCAAAATGGTTCAAAGTTTCAAATCAATAATCAAACAACACAACCATTAATCAATTAGTGGATTAGAATTTCAAACACATAACTTTAATACATAGTCAAAAATCATGTTTTTGATGCCAAATCACAACAATAAACCTATCTAGTTTTGGTTCTCACACCAGTCTAATGGAAATATATAGATATCGCACCTTCGTCACTCGAAAATAAATACTGGTGATGGTATACTTCATCATCAGGACCATGTCCGGGCGACTAGATTGTGATTCTATATCCATCCAGTATATTAAAACTTCGAATATACGTTCATGACGCGTATATGCAAAATCATTATATACTCGATTGTCCAAATTCAACACAAATAAAATTTTCAAATACGTATAAAACGATTTAAATTTTCAAAACAATATTGTTTTCATTTGAAAAACATACTATTCACACTCGTTCTAGGATACTACTGATCCTATCTCTAACGAGTCATTCTCATTGGATATTACTAATCCAATATCTGATGAATTCTTTCGTTCGGTTCTAATGTGTCTTGTTCTCGAGCTCTGTAAACCAAAGCTCTGATACCACTATGATAACCCGTAACTTCCCCGTTAAGGAAAGAACGAATTACTTTGAGGACAAGACCAATCAGAACACAAACAGAAGAAAATTTCTTTGTTTATTACAACAATTCCATAAGAATATAAGAATATACAGAGTATGAATAAATATTACACATTTGATAAATATCAGAGATTACAATAAATTACATAGCAGCGGAAAAACAATACAAAACACAACTAAAAGTAATACACGGATACAGAGCTTTCCGAGCATCGTTCCAGCTGTAAATCAGGATCTTGTGAATATAAATCTGCAAAACCAAAACTACTAGCTGCCTGTGTCGAAAATAAGGGCACCAAGAGTTTAGGTTAAAACAACAAACTCCAGGTCAGTCATGTGACTGATGTGAGAACTAAAACAGTTATTAATATTGGTTTTAAAGTTCGGTAAATCAAGGGACCATGCCGTATAACACGGAACGGGTTTCCTCCCAAGAATACCAGTGCATAAAATAACAGCGCAATGTTAAATAAAGAAAATTGAAGCTATTATAAGACCCATGTCCCATCACGCAATGCAACGCAAGCCGGAGGATAGGGTTTTACCTTATAATAGCCAAAGAATGCTTGATACGCTAAATTTCATCTTTTATTATTACTATAAGTGTATAGTGTCAAAATAATTTCAATCATAAGTATCAATCATAGACGGCATAAGTGCCCCCTACCACTATGTCGCCATACTAGGCTCTACAAATAAAACCGAAAGTCACTTATTGGAAATTGGATTCCATCGTGAGTCGAGGCAAGAGGCAAGGGGCAAGCTCCTCTTCGCTTCGAGACACTCTAGCAAATGTCTCAGGACTACTCTCTCTGGGTAGCCTCTGGTTCTTCAAGGCCGGTCCTCTCTTACGTTTGAGGATTGGCAATTCCTAAACACACGTTTCCCGGTCCTTCCAGACCCAAAATCGAGGTGCCTCGCATCCAACAACATAGGTGAAAAGTATATAAATGTCAGCCAGTTTAAGCACTGACAGCACCACTAGCTAAAAAGAAACGTCGTGCTCTCCCTGCAGTCACTATACCGTTTTTGACTCATACCGAGGCGTGAAGCTCGCGAATTCACATTATACACAAAGCTGCGCTACACAGGCCGTGCTTTGATCATCAACCACAAGACTTTGCTTTTCAACAGAAGCCTTGATCAATTGCCACTTAGGCATGCCACACAGGCAATTCATGCCATGCGACTGATGTCCATCGATATACAACCTCTGAGCTCGTACGTCTCAGAGAAGGGCGTTCAGCAAGAGAATAAATTCTCCACTGCCAAACAGATGTATATTTAATAGAGATCAATCAACACAGAATAAAATCCAATGTCAGACACACGGTCCACTTACAAGTTCGTTCTGGGTCTGAACGAAACCGGAAGCACTTTCCTCGCATATCCATCGATCTCCAAGTACGTCTGGACGATCAACAACTGATTCTCTCATCTTGGTTGTACAGCCCAATCAAGATCATCAGTAATCACCCAAACAATGTGAGGAATTCCGGTCTTCGACCACCGTCTTCATCTTCGACTTATCGTCGAATCGGTTATTCAGAATGGGTATAACCTGGCCTTTCTAAATAACCCGCGTATATAATAAACAAGTGTTACACAAACGCAACATACGCCTCATTCCAATCCATCAGTCACTGACCGTAAATTAGTAAGAGAGCAACTTCCTAAATATTAACCCCGAAGGCCGAAACCAACATCAGATCAATACCCAGGAAACCACTCTACTTAACTGATCCCCAATTAGTTTCTAAACTTCATATTGTTAGGGAAAGGTTCCCATTAATTTTATCAAAGATAAATTCTTTAAAATTTATTCTTTAATCTTCCTTTGGATATCGTTTCAAATCATGTTAAAGTTTTCCAAACTAGTCGGGATAAGCGAACCACACCGAAGTAATTATTTATTTTATTTCCCAATCCCAACATATTCATCCCATGGAGCAAGACTGTTAATACTCCATATTTAATACCACGGTGTTATCGGTAAAATTAATTACCATTTCACGTTCATATCTAATAAAAGATTAAACTATCGCTTTGGAGCAAAACTGGTGATACTCCATTCTCAATCACTTTAATATAATTAAAGATTCATTAGAACTCCAATTAGTTTTAATCTTCTCAAAAATCAATATCCTGTATTTAACTGGGTTAAAGAACCAATGTCACCTAAAACACGATTCATGATAAACCCAAAATCACTTTCACATTCAATTCCAATTAAATATTATTTAATTGGTACACTTCATTAAATCGAAATAGAAAGATTTAATCTTTTCTCAACTGGGTTCAAGAACAGCGTTAATGAAGACACCATTCATGATGAACCCAAATCACATTTGATATTAAATACAAGGCTCTGAATAGAAAATATATCGGTTTATATTCAATATCAAATTCTACGACCAACAAATATCGTATTGGAAACAACGATATGAATATATCTTTCAAATTTCCTCAACTATATCCGTATAATCACAAAATCCAACATCGAAATATTCCGAAGATAATTTCGATTCAAATCCCTTTGCACTTTATATATATTGTAAATTCTAGTAATTTTCAAAACCATTTCAAATTCAATTTATTTAATGCAAAATAAATTGATTTCAATTCTAGTTCAAAAATAGTTCATTTCGATAAAAATATATTTTTATCCTTTCAAATATGGAATTTTTCACCCCAGTTCTTTCCAATTCATATATTATGATTTTACACAAATTATCGATATTTTTAATAATTTTACGAAGGCCTGTACAGTCGATTTCCAATAACGGTCGTCGAACTGCACTTAGAACGACCTTTTCCAAATTTGATTTGGACATAATTCCAAATCCAACCGTTAGATTTCAAATTTCTAATATTCATTGGAAAGCTCTTTTCGATACGAACCCAACGGTTCCGATTTCAGGAGAATCCGATGGTCGGATCTCTCGTAATGTCAATTCGAAGTCAATGGTCGAAATTCGCGAACTGCCGCGGCGCGGCGCGTTCTATTCAGGCCATTTAATATATATTATATATATTTCATCGATTTCCCTTTAAACCGAATTTTATAAATCATTTTAAATACGTTTTCGAAACAAATTCAACTTCATATTCAATTTTAAATCAAAATTGAATATTCCACATAATCGATATAAAAATGATAATATTTTCAAAACGTTATATTTCGAAATCACTTCCTTTTTCATAATTATTATAAAAACGAATATAATCAATATAAATATCGTTCGCGTCAAAATAGCGCATCTCTACTCAACACGGCTTTATATTTTTCAATAACTTCGTTATTCTATTCAACAAATGAATATTTATTCTATTCAACACATGAATCTATATTTCTTTCAACGCATGACTAATCTCAACAAATGAGTACTGTCAACACATAACTATTTTTGTTATGTAATATATTTTATAAAATTTTGATTTCTATCGTTAAATTTTTAATCAAACTCTAACCGTAAATTAGCAAGAGAGCAATTCCCCAAATATTAACCCCGAAGGCCGAAACCAACATCAGATCAATATCCAAGAGACCACTCATCTTATCTATTTTCCCGTTAGTTCTAATTTTATATATGATAAAGATGTAAATTTTATTGTTAAAATATTTCGTTCAATACATGAATCTATATTTTTTTTTCAACACATGACTAATCTCAACACATGAGTACTGTCAACACATAACTCTTTATTTTATAATATTCTTTATTTTCCAAATTGGAATGAGGCCCAATCAACTACCATATAATGTTAATTATATGGATTTCCATACAACACATGTATGTAATAGCAATGATAAATAATCAACCATCATCCAAAGTGCACCACACAACTGCATAAGCATTAAATATAAATAATTAACGCTCACACAGTCTGTCGACCAATCGATCGACATACAACTAAATAATTGGGATTAGTGTATGCCAAATATCATCCCAACACCCGTGTGGGGTTTCAATCCACATACACTGAATATTAATTGTGTAGTTGGGCGTTGTGTAAAATTTATCGTCCCAATCAATATCCTCCAAATAGGTGTACATAAACAAACCGTCCGGTTTGTAAATGAATATTTATTTTATTCACATTCACGTTAAAAATTATATTTTTAACGATAAAATATTTTATTCAACCTATGAATATTCTATTCAGTTCATTTACACAATAAAAATGATATTTTTATTTTTCTAACATATTTTAGAAAATTTCGGCGGTACAACGGCACGATACTAGAAACGGGACAAAGCCTAGCCTTATCCCCGATCTAATAATGGCCTGCGCCATACACATACAAATTTTATTCAATTCCATTTCACCCAAACCAACCAAACAAATAAATCAACCACCAAACAATCAACTAAACAAACAAGTCGTCCATGGTCTGTGGACGACGGGTGTCTGGTGCTACTAAGCACCATCTGCATCCTGGTATATATTTTAACTAGAAAACAAGATTTAAAGTGAGTTCTCACCGACTAGCTAAACCAAACGCCACGACTCTTCTTTGTAGAAATCTTCGTCGTGCTCGCCTTTTGTCACTTTCATTGTTCGTAGCCACTACATATATAAAAATCACATTTTTATATTGTTGCTATGTATATAAAAATCACATTTTTATACCGCTACTACATAGATAAAAATTCTATTTTTACACCGCTGCTATATAGAAAAAAATTCTATTTTTATAACGATGTTCACATAATAAAGATCATATTTTTATCTCGCTACATATATAAAGATGATATTTTTATATTCTCTATTATATAAAAATCATATTTTTATTCCTTTTATAATATAAAAATTATATCTTTCTTACTTCAAAGATATAATCTTTTCGCTATTTCATTATAAAAATCATTCCTTTATCTCTTCTATAAATTAAAAATCAAATTTTTATTCTTTCTAAAATATAAAAATCAAAATTTTATTATTCCTGTAATATAAAAATCGTATTTTTATATACTTCATTCGTCAAAAACCATAGAAGCTTTAAAGCGGAGAAAACTCACATTTTTTCTAACGCCTGGATTCGCTGTTCTAGTTCTAGAATTTGCAAACGAGCTTCAATCTTTACACCATCTTTTTTTCTAGCTTAAACGCGCCATTTCGGATAACTTTTGCCTAGTGGTCTTCCTCCTGAAAATGTGCCATTTCGCCGGAAATCGCGAAAAGACAACATTTTGACAGTGTTTGAACAGCAGACTTTGGACGCGTTTTCCCGACAACTCCGCAATGAAAAATAAGACTATCATATACCAAATCGAAGAGAAAATCGTGCTCTTCTACTTTGGTTTAGAGGAGTTTTGACTAGAAACGCACGGTTTGGGAGTTATTCGCAAAATAGTGTCAGGGTGTTATTTGCAAAACGGGATTTTTTAGTGAAAATGGATTTTTGAGGAGGAAGGGCCCACGATCGGAGTTGGGTGGCCATAGGGGGGAACCGAACCGGATGGACGTGGGGGAGGCCGCTGGTGGCGGGGTGGGGTCCACGGAGGCGGGTGGTGGTGGTTTGGGGGTAGGGTTTGTGATTTTGAAGAGGGAAAGAGGAGGAGAGAGAAGGGAGGAGGAAGAGAAGGAGGAGGAGGAGGTGGCGGCCAGAGGTGGTGGTGGCAGTGGAGGAGGGGCGGCAGCCCTCTTGGAGGAGGAGGTGCCCATTTTTGAGAAAAGAGGAAGAAAAGAGGAGAGAAAAAGTGAATGAAGAGAAGGAGGAAAAGTGATTATATGCTCGTTTCTCGTGTATCGTCTGAATGCGAACGATCTCCGATTGTCGCGGATTTCGGACACGACATAGTAGATGTGAAAACGAGTGCAACGAAACAAGTTTCGTCGAATTCCGAGTTCGTTTGACTGTCTGTTAAAATTCTCAAAAATGCTCAGATAAGCTCTAAAAATGCGATTTTAGCGCACCATTTCTTCCTGCACGCTCACATGCTAACTCCAAAAATCATGCCCTTTTGGATTTAACCATTATTAGACGAAGCAAATCCAGAAAAAAAAGCAGAATCGAATTCTGAGGTCGTATCAATAATGCTCCTTTGTAAAATGACTGCCCGCTTTTGAACAAATGGTTTTGCTTCGCACGGCCACATACTGACTCCTTTCGACGCGCCCTTTGGAACTCAACAATAATTTGTCATTATGAATCCATAAAAATTTATCTCTTCGAATTCTGAGCTCATATGCAAAATTTCACTTTTTAAGGGCTATGTATTGCTAACCGAAAAGCTACTGCCAATTGTCACTATTCCGAATATCGGAATATATCGAAGCTTATACTTTTCGGAGTTCTAAACGGCATTTTGAACTCAATGGAAGTGGTTTCGAGTCCAAATTCACCCGTATGCAAAATATGACTTTTTGGGCCATGTACAATTTCCATAGCGACTATTCTAAATTTTGAACTGAGCATAACTTTTGATTCCCGCTATGAAATTTTGATTTTTCGGAGGAAAGATATCCTCAATTAGATTCTAATATTTTTGGTTTCGCCAAAATCCGGTTTATTTTGAATCTTGTACATTCATTTGAAATTCGAAATCGAATTTTCAAACTACCGCGCCATCTTCAATTCCTTTTATATTTAAAATAAAATATTTATATTCTAACGACGATCTATATAAATATATACGTTCTAATTCTATTCAAAATAATTTTCTCGTCGTCATTATTTAAAATAATCATTTTAAATATTCAAAATCCATTAAAATTGCCAAAATAAAAATTTTAAATTGGCTTAGATTTTCCGGGTTATTACAATCTCCCCCACATAAAACTTTTTGTCCCCGAAAAGGAACGAAGCTAAAAGTTGTTCAACTAATCAACTCAACTTTCATTATTTTCTTTATGGCTTAAGTTCTTCAACCGTTCAGTTTCTAAGAACTTTTCAAATTTTTCAAAAATTTGGCTAACACCCTAAATTTTCGAAAAATTTCGCCATAACCGCCCCTGCACCGGGGACTTCGGGATATTTCATATAGCCTCCCATGGACTTCTTCAACACAAAAGAAAAAGAAAAAGCCAAGCGGCTAGCAAATCGGCTCATAAAATCATCCAAACTGAATAAATTTGTAAACATGTACCTATTTGTCGGGCAAACAATTTTATTCTTCTGCTCTAGCCTCCTTGCTATGACCTATTCTGTAACAACCCGAATTTTAATAACATGTTGAAACTAGAAATCAGGGTATAATTAATTTTTAAAATAAGAATCAAGGAAAATGGGTTACGCCATTGCGTTCGTCTCGGAATTCTGCTTGAAATAGAGTCCGAGTTTGCGTAAAACGGATACCGTATGAAGAAGATATAGACGAACGAAGTTGGGCAGAAAAACCAGAAACGGGTCAGAATGCACTGGCGCACTTGGAAAGTGCGCCAGAACAAAATTGCACTGGCGCACTTGGGAAGTGCGCCAGTACAATTTTAACACTGGCGCACCTGCCAAGTGTGCCCAAGCCAGAAAACTGGCTTGGTCAGGCCCTGGCTGGCCTGGTCGGGTTCTGGTCGATTTTTGAGGCCTGGCTGAGTCACTAAGGCTTACATGTCACTTGCCGATTGGCTTCTCTTGATATGGATGGTCTGGATTCACTCTAGCTTCATCGACGGCTCAAATCAGATTAAAATTCTTTAAATACAACTCAAGTCTAACCCTAAATTGACACAAATAATATAATACTAAAGCCGTCATGCTGCTGAACTCCCTCTTGAACCGTGGCCGCCGCCCCAAATTAAAGCTTAAGCATTCAAACTCCAATCAATTCTAGGGATAAAGCTTTCATACAAAATTTAATTCGAAGAACAAGGCTTCTACAATGATTCAAGACAATAAATCAACAACGCCGCGACATTTTTACAACAAATTCAGTTCGTAATTCATTTTCCATGCTTTGTAAGTTCTAGTTATTTTCAGATTAAAATATTTAAATATAATATGGGCATGTGATGAAGTGAAATTGGATTTAAGTATGTTTATCGATCTATTTATGTTGCTTCTTGAATCTTGAGATTTGATATTTGTCTATCTTTAATCTCATGCCAAGTTTATGATCTATTCAGCAGTTTTCTTGATTCTTAATGATGTTATCATCAAGTTGTAATATTTATGCATATCATGATGATTTATGCTGTTTCCTTTCTGATCTAGCTCTTATTGCAAATTCTACCTCCTCCTATTTATTTTCTTTTGATGAACCTTGGTCAATTTCGGACCTAGGTCTAAAACGCGATTTGCGTACGATTGAATACGTGGAAATGTTGGGTTAATATCTAATTGGATATATGTGTTTGGTGGAATTGATGGCATAACATAAAAATTGGATATTTGGTTATTACTACCATTAACATTGTTAGACCAAATTTTGGTACTAACACCCAAATGCTATGTGAAAACCACACAATCACAAATAAATGCAGAAAAAGCAGAAAAATAAGAGGAGACACACGAGATTTTTATGGTGGTTCGGCTCAATCCAAGCCTACGTCCACTTTATAGTTTCTTAAATCCTAAGAAGCTATTACAATGTTGCTTGCTTGCCGTTTATACATGAAATCCTCGTATTTACAATGGAGAAGAGGAGATTAAAGGGAAGATTATACACAAAATCCTCGTGTTGTAATGTGGAATTCGACTTCTAGGTTATGCAATAGCCTTGCGAAGAACCATAGTGGAAGCCATGAAGAGTTAGAGTTCCAAAAAGTCCCCTGAAATGACCATATAAGGGTGTATTTATATGCGTAGAGAAGCAGCTAGGTGCCTGAATCGGATCGGATCGGAGAGGCACGTGGCGTGCACTGAGGCCATCTCGGAGATAGTGGAAGAGGTCCCCGTGTTCGGGTTTTGCCAAGTGGAATCAGATCCATGGATGTAGGGGCAGTTACTCCTTGAGAAGCAGTCAAAACAGTTGTGTAGCAGTAGGTAAAAGGGGGATCGGATCGGTTCTCCGATCCGAACAGGGGCGAAGCCTTTGAGCTGATGACGTTGTGCTCTCCTGAGCAACTGATATGAAGCGGATCGGATTCTCCTTGTTCCGAACCGAGCCGTCATTTCCGATCCGAACCGAGATGGAGTTTCCGAACGGTAGACATGATGTGCATTTTTGTGCAGAATACTCCAGGCGGGTCAGGTCTTCCTTACCGAACCGACCCAGTTCATCCGATCCGAACCGGTTGAAGGTGATGCCAAATTTCCAAATCCAAGTTTCCGGTTCTGCATGCGTTCACGGAAACGGGCGTAACTTTCAAACCATAAGTCCGATTGAGCTAAACCAAAGTTCAAACTGAAGCTAATACAGATATCTACAAGAGCAACAAAGAAAAGCTTTGTAATTGCTGTTTTCGGACCCAAAAAAGGTCATCTGATAGGAGTTTCGGGCCTTTCTTTGTTTGTGATGCGATTTCGACCAAACCGCTGCTTGTCTTCTGACGATGTTTCCAATACTCTAGTGTGTTGTTTATCAGAGATTCCATATGTGACTGCTTTGACTAAAAATCGGGTCAACATACATGAAATTGAATATTTGGGTATTGTCATTTTAATAGTAATTGCAAGAATGGGGATTGGCATATATAGTTTGACATGGATCTTAATATATGTAATTTGGCTAGAACTCGTTATGGGTAAATTGGTGTAAACATGTTAAACATGTAATTTTGGGTACAAAACTGGATTTATGTAAATTAAGCATAGCTTCGTAAACATGTAGATCATGAATCTTGACATATGTAAAACGGTATGAAACTTGATATATGTGTAAATTGGCATAAAATTTGCATACATGTAAAACGGCATGAATTGAACATATGTAAATGTGGTATGAATTGGGCATATGTAAAACTGACATGTAACCTAGAACTTGGGCATATGTTAATTATGTAAAATTTGGAGTAGAAACATATATGATAATTTATGATTTGGAGAAAGTTTAATATGAACGCGCCTAAGTTGGGTTTTTGGTAGTTGGTATGTATTGGAAATAAGAGGCTATAACTTGGCATAACCTTATAGTAAATTATGATAATAATTTGGGAATACATTTTGGGCAAAAACGTGAATCATGAACATTTATATATGTTAAACACATGAACTGATATTGGGGTTTTGGGTGGAATGCGACCATTAATGAACCTTTGACATGAGGTTAGACTCAGTTTGTGGTGTAAATCTGCCCGGAACCGCCTGGCAAATAAAGTAGCCACAAAGTGTCAGTCTAATGTGAGAGGTCGAAGGCCAAATTGTAGGCGTAACGGTTCATGACACGAGGTTAGACCCAGTATTAGGTGTAAATCTGCCCGGAACCGCCCGGCAAATCCAGTGGCCACAAAATGCACGGTCTAATGTGAGAGGTCATGATTCGTTCGTCATAATGAATGAATTAAGGAATACTAACCATAATAAGACGTGGGTATGGTTAGAGGGTTAGGTGGGATGACATGGAAATTTGTCATATAAATGTGGACCTGACCGGTATGAGTTAAGAACATGTAAAACTTATAAGTGCACGCTCAACCAACACAACTGTTGATCAGACCAATGTGTGGTTAAGTAATATGACTAGACTAATGACACTTAACCAATATGATATGAGTGGGTGGGTTAAGTAACGTGGCTAAGCTAATAACACTTAACCGTTATAACGTGACTAGCGGATGGGTTGGGCTAACTTGAATAGGTTGACAACACCCAATCGATATAACCTGATGCGTGGTAGGGTTAAGTAAACACATTAGAGTAACACTTAACCATTATAATATGACTGGTGGATGGGGTTAAGTTAACATGCACTTAACCAATATAACGTGATGCGTGGTAAGGTTAAGTAACAACAAAGGGTAACACTTAACCGTCACAACATGATAAGTCGGTGGGCTAAGTCAATGTACACTTAACCAATATGACATGACATGCGGTGGGGTTAAGTTAACACAAGGGAGAACACTTATCTAGTATAGCAAGGCTTGCGGCAAGGTTAAGTAACACAAGAAACAACACTTAACCAATATAACATGATGTGTGGTAGGGTTAAATAAAACAAGAGAAACACTTAACCAATTTAACGTAATGGACGGAGAGGGTTAAGTACATCACGGGAAGGTGGGTAATATCTATATATATAGGCCCACACACTTAACCAGTAGGATACCCTAGTAAGGGGGACCCATTTCAGTAGTAACCCAAAACCAGGTATCAACGGTACACTGAAACTAGGTAGGGTGGGACACGATTACTGGGCTGATTGTAAGCGGTCAAACGACGGCGGTGGGTGCATAGTGCAGGTCTAACGGGGTGCGGGCGTACAAACACTCCAGAGCAGACAACCAGGGCACTGGGGACACCAGTAGTATAACCTATGTCTTCTAGTTTTGTGTCGGGGCCGCCACTGTGGGTCTTGATACACCCCATGGTGGGAACAGCATAGGTATCTACAATCATTGGGGGCCGTATGATACACATAGGTAGCATAATCCCTAGGTTGGACCTAGGTGGCATAAACCCTAAATCCAAGAAGCGTTCAATTAGTAGCATAATCCCTAGGTTGGACCTAGGTGGCATAAATCCTGGTTGAATCTAAGAATCGCTCAACAGAAAACCCTAGATTAGATCTAGGTAATAAATAATAGGTGTACACGTGAAAGCAACCTTAATTTCGGGGATTGGGATCATGTTATGATTTTATCGTTTTATATAGATTACTAGTTGGGACACTAGTTAGGCGGTGCAGAGAAAATAGATATCATTTTAATGGTGAAGTAGAGAAATCTTGCGATGCTTGATAGAAATCTTGTGAAACTATACTTAGTTCATCTTGAATGGGAACCTTGCAATGTTATACATGACAAAAATCATATGAGGTTATTCTTAGTTATCTTTCCTGTGGCTTATCTTGTCATCATGCTTATGTTTGCTTTCAGTTTATTCATGCCATGTTATCTTTACCTGTTTTTATGCTGAAAGTCACTAGGACTTACTCAGTCTTTATGACTGACCCGTTTTGTTTCGCCTCTTTTTCTTCCGTTTCCCCCCTAGGTTCACAGGGTGGGAATACAGCTTAGTTCAGATATTACCAAGCTCCAAGGCTCTTTCTTTTACGGCTTGGATTTCTCTTGGCTATGGCTTGCTTTGCTTTATTGAGGAATACTACAACTTATTTTATGCTTCTTTGTTTTTGAGCAAGACAGATATTTTAACTATGTAATTGGGTATTGGAAGTTGATGGGCTTTTATTGTAAACAATTATATTTAGCAAGTGATTTGAAGTACTTCCACTTTACTTTCCGCTGTTTTATATATGTCTGTCTTGTAATATTACTATTCCAGTACCCATAATGCTCCATTGAAGTTAAGGCATTCCCTTTGTGAGTGACCTTAACGGATGTGAGGGTGTTACATTTGGTATCAGAGCAGAAGGTTACCGGACTGGGCAAAAGTTTTTAAAACCTTCTGAAAACTATTTTCAAAAACCGTTTACAATGAAGCATTTTTAAAGAAAAGTTTTGTTTTACGAAAGGCATATTCCCCAAAGCCATATGCATTATCTTTTGATTCTCTCGTTGAGTCTCTTCTCTCTTTCTTTTCCACCATAGTTTGTAGGCATACAACGCATGTCGGAGGGAAAAGGAGTACCCAACTTCCATCTGTAGCCGTAGTAATTCCATCCACGTCTAATCTTATTTCAAGCTTTGTAGAGTTGCCGTGCGATGGAGGTAGCTTTTCGAGAAATTTGTCAACAAGCTATACAAGGATAGCAAGAACGAGGATAAAGAACACAAGCCTAAGGATGAGAAACTTGTTGATATGGCTTAATCCACGAAGGAGGAAAAGGTGAAAGGGAAGAGGCCAAAGTGGAAGAATAATAAAACCCACGACAAGAAAGAGTATCTTTAGTATGGTAAAAAGGGACATGTAGTTAAGTATTAAGGGACAAGGGCAAAGGACAAGATCGTCGAGAGGGCAATTGTATGCTCTCACTACTAGCGTACCTAAGAAGAGGTGGTAACGTTTCTGTTAAAAGTTTAGCTTTCCTTTTCTATCATCCCGTTAGAATTTTGTTTTTGTACATCGCATCCCTTTTTAATTATGCTTCGATAGTTGAGTCTCTGCACCTTAGTACTAGCGTAGTAGAGGGTCCCATTTTTGTCTCAAATCCTGTTGGGGAATCGGCTCATTTATTCATGACTTGTTTGGATTTGAGAATGTCTATGCTAAGTGTTAAGTTTAGAAGTAACGTTTATGTTTTTGGGCTATGGGTTGGTTATCCAAAAATGATACTATTCTCGAGTATGAAAAGAGGGTAGTTAGACTCTTGACTTGCCTCGGTAATACCCTCGAAGTCTAATGTAACCCTTAGGGTTCTTCCATGCTTAGTTACCTAGAATCCCTTGATACATTTATCAATCCGCTCAAGTAGTGTTCGCCACTAAGGAGGATGGTTCATTTCGCTTATGCATGAGTTATAGAAAATCACCTTAGTAAGTACACTTGGCAACATGGTTGGCATTTTTTTTATTTTCAAAAGATAATTCATTTATGTGGAATACCTTCTAGTAAGCGAATTCACTAGTGAATTTTGCAGAGCTTGCATGAAACCATGAGTACGCAGTTATGTTTAAGCTGGGTATACGAGAAGAAGAATAAGTGAAAGTGGAACGAGAGGCGACAGTGAAATGAGTTCCAACTCATATTTTGGAAATAGGAATTAAGAAGCTACGAAATTGTGAAGCTAAAGACGATCTAATCATAATGGAGTTAAGCTCAAGGAAATACGACATAGAAGATTGAAGACTATACATGCACATCATATCTCTTTTTAAGAGTATATCCTTGATCCCTCTTTTCCTGTAGAGCTTACTTGTATATTATCTTTTAAGTATAGCCTCTCGGTCCTATTCTCAATCCTATTTCTGTTGCAAAACCCCATAGGGATCATCTGTTAGTAATACATGTTGGAGCTTGGGGTGTCCGTTGGGTTGAGTAATTCTTTGGGCGTCAGCCTGATGTTGATTTCGGTCTTCGGGCTGGTGCTTAGAGAGTTCTTCTCCTAACCAGTATATATGTAACGTAGGTTTCCAATTCTGACATTGCCTAATGGGCACAAAGTTTTCACTTGCTTCTATCATTCGACTATACCTTTAGGTAGGAACAATTGGGTGTAAACATGTGTTTGAGACATGTTATGATTGATGGTTGCAAGTGGTTGCTAGTGGTTGCTCGTGGATACATTTACACATTAGGCACTAGATCGGCTCAGTCACCTTTCATATTGCATATGCATGAGTGTTTATACTTGTTTATGGATGAATTTGAATATGTTATCATATGGATGGATGTTTGTGCACACATATAGTGTTAGTGTGACTAGGACTATTTGCATACATGTGGACTCATGGCACTAAACATATTTTGCATTAAGAAGATTAATCAGGCCTGATCATTTGCATTAGATAAGGAACATATACACACACTTTCTGCATATATGTTCATACAACATTAGAAATCTCTTAAGGACAATAGATGCCTGTGATTGATTATTGAGTAGATGGATGATTGGATGGTAGGACACATTCTTCTTAACTTGAAGATTTCGGGGACGAAATCCTTTAAGGAGGGGAGAATGTAACAACCTGAATTTTAATAACATGTTGAAACTAGAAATTAGGGTATAATTAATTTTTAAAATAAGAATCAAGGGAAATGGGTTATGCCATTGCGTTCGTCTCGGAATTCTGCTTGAAATAGAGTCCGAGTTTGCGTAAAACGGATAACGTATGAAGAAGATATGGACGAACGAAGTTGGGCAGAAAAGCCAGAAACGGGTCAGAACACACTGGCGCACTTGGGAAGTGCGTCAGAACAAAATTGCACTGGCGCACTTGGGAAGTGCGCCAGTACAATTTTAACACTGGCGCACCTGCCAAGTGCGCCCAAGCCAGAAAACTGGCTTGGTCAGGCCCTGGCTGGCCTGGTCGGGTTCTGGTCGATTTCTGAGGCCTGGCTGAGTCACTAAGGCTTACATGTCACTTTCTGATTGGCTTCTCTTGAGATGGATGGTCTGGATTCACTCTAGCTTCATCGATGGCTCAAATCAGATTAAAATTCTATAAATACAACTCAAGTCTAACCCTAAATTGACACAAATAATATAATACTAAAGCCGTCATGCTGCTGAACTCCCTCTTGAACCATGGCCGCCTCCCCAAATTAAAGCTTAAGCATTCAAACTCCAATCAATTCTAGGGACAAAGCTTTCATACAAAATTTAATTCGAAGAACAAGGCTTCTACAATGATTCAAGACAATAAATCAACAACGCCGCGACATTTTTACAACAAATTCAGTTCGTAATTCATTTGCCATGCTCTGTAAGTTCTAGGTATTTTCAGATTAAAATATTTAAATATAATATGGGCATGTGATGAAGTGAAATTGGATTTAAGTATGTTTATCGATCTATTTCTGTTGCTTCTTGAATCTTGAGATTTGAGACTTGTCTATCTTTATTCTCATGCCAAGTTTATGATCTATTCAGCAGTTTTCTTGATTCGTAATGATGTTATCATCAAGTTGTAATCTTTATGCCTATCATGATGATTTATGCTGTTTCCTTTCTGATCTTGCTCTTATTTCAACTTCTACCTCCCTCTATTTATTTTCTTTTGATGAACCTTGGTCAATTTCGGACCTAGGCCTAAAACGTGATTTGCGTACGATTGAATACAGGGAAATGTTGGGTTAATACCTAATTGGATATATGTGTTTGGTGGAATTGATGGCATAACATAAAGATTGGATATTTGGGTATTACTACCATTAACATGAAATTGAATATTTGGGTATTGTCATTGTAATAGTAGTTGCAAGAATGGGGATTGGCATATATAGTTTGACATGGATCTTGATATATGTAATTTGGCTAGAACTCGTTATGGGTAAATTGGTGTAAACATGTTAAACATGTAATTTTGGGTATAAAACTGGATCTATGTAAATTAAGCATAGCTTCGTAAACATGTAGATCATGAATCTTGACATATGTAAAACTGTATGAAACTTGATATATGTGTAAATTGGCATAAAATTTGCATACATGTAAAACGACATGAATTGAACATATGTGAATTTGGTATGAATTGGGCATATGTAAAACTGACATGTAACCTAGAACTTGGGCATATGTTAATTATGTAAAATTTGGAGTAGAAACATATATGATAATTTATGATTTGGAGAAAGTTTAATATGAACGCGCCTAAGTTGGGTTTTAGGTAGTTGGTATGTATTCGAAATAGGAGGCTATAACTTGGCATAACCTTATAGCAAATTATGATAATAATTTGGGAATACGTTTTGGGCAAAAACGTGAATCATGAACATTTATATATGTTAAACACATGAACTGATATTGGGATTTTGGGTGGAATGCGACCATTAATGAACCTTTGACACGAGGTTAGACTCAGTTTATGGTGTAAATCTGCCCGGAATCGCCCGGCAAATCCAGTAGCCACAAAGTGTCAGTCTAATGTAAGAGGTCGAAGGCCAAATTGTTGGTGTAACGCTTCATGACATGAGGTTAGACCCAGTCTTTGGTGTAAATCTGCCCGGAACCGCCCGGCAAATCCAGTGGCCACAAAATGCACGGTATAATGTGAGAGGTCATGATTCGTTCGTCATAATGAATGAATTAAGGAATACTAACCATAATAAGACGTGGGTATGGTTAGAGGGTTAGGTGGAATGACATGGAAATTTGTCATATAAATGTGGACCTAACCGGTATGAGTTAAGAACATGTAAAACTTATAAGTGCAGGCTCAACCAACATAACTTTTGATCAGACCAATGTGTGGGTTAAGTAATATGACTTGACTAATGACACTTAACCAATATGATATGAGTGGGTGGGTTAAGTAACGTGGCTAAGCTAATAACACTTAACCGTTATAACGTGACTAGCGGATGGGTTGGGCTAACATGAATAGGTTGATAACACCCAATCGATATAACCTGATGCGTGGTAGGGTTAAGTAAACACACGAGAGTAACACTTAACCATTATAATATGACTGGTGGATGGGGTTAAGTTAAAATGCACTTAACCAATATAACGTGATGCGTGGTAAGGTTAAGTAACAACAGAGGGTAACACTTAACCGTCACAACATGATAAGTAGGTGGGCTAAGTCAATATACAGTTAACCAATATGACATGACATGCGGTGGGGTTAAGTTAACACAAGGGAGAACACTTAGCCGGTATAACAAGGCTTGCGGCAGGGTTAAGTAACACAAGGAACAACATTTAACCAATATAACATGATATGTGGTAGGGTTAAGTAAAACAAGAGAAACACTTAACAAATTTAACGGATTGGACGGAGAGGGTTAAGTACATCACGGGAAGGTGGGTAATATCTGTGTATATAGGCCCACACACTTAACTGGTAGGAAACCCTAGTAACGGGGACCCATTTCAGTAGTAACCCAAAATCAGGTATCAACGGTACCCTGAAACTTGGCAGGGTAGGGCATGATTACTGGGCTGATTATAAGCGGTCAAATGACGGCGGTGGGTGCACAGTGCAGGTCTAACGGGGTGCGGGCGTGCACACACTCCAGAGCAGACAACCAGGGCACTGGGGACACCAGTAGTATAACCTATGTCTTCTAGTTTTGTGTCGGGGCCGCCACCATGGGTCTTGATACACCCCATTGTGGGACCGGCATAGGTATCTACAATCATTGGGGGCCGTATGATACACGTAGGTAGCATAATCCCTAGGTTGGACCTAGGTGGCATAAACCCTAAATCCAAGAAGCGTTCAATTAGTAGCATAATCCCTAGGTTGGACCTAGGTGGCATAAATCATGGTTGAATCTAAGAATCACTCGATAGAACCCTAGATTAGATCTAGGTAATAAATAATAGGTGTACACGTGAAAGCAACCTTAATTTCGGGGATTGGGATCACGTAATGATTTTATCGTTTTATATAGATTAATAGTTGGGACACTAGTTAGGCGGTGCAGAGCAAATAGATATCATTTTAATGGTGAAGTAGAGAAATCTTGCGATGCTTGATAGAAATCTTGCGAAACTATACTTAGTTCATCTTGAATGGGAACCTTGCAATGTTATACATGACAAAAATCATATGAGGTTTAGCTTATCTTGTCATCATGCTTATGTTTGCTTTCAGTTTATTCATGCCATGTTATCTTTACCTATTTTTATGCTGAAAGTCACTAGGACTTACTCAGTCTTTATGACTGACCCGTTTTGTTTCACCTCTTTTTCTTCCGTCCCACCCACCCCCCCCCCCCGGTTCATAGGGTGGGAATACAACTTAGTTCAGATATTACCAAGCTCCAAGGCTCTTTCTTGTACGGCTTGGATTTCTCTTGGCTATGGCTTGCTTTTCTTTATTGGGGAATACTACAACTTATTTTATGCTTCTTTGTTTTTGAGCAAGACAGATATTTTAACTATGTAATTGGGTATTGGAAGTTGATGGGCTTTTATTGTAAACAATTATATTTAGCAAGTGATTTGAAGTACTTCCACTTTACTTTCCGCTGTTTTATATATGTCTGTCTTGTAATATTTCTGTTCCAGTACCCATAATGCTCCATTGAAGTTAAGGCATTCCCATTGTGAGTGACCTTAACAGATGTAGGGTGTTACATGTTCAATGTAAGTACATGTATATGCATGCAAATGCGACAAATTTTCGATACAATTCAATATTCGGTTCAATTTGGCAAAATGGTTCAAAGTTTCAAATCAATAATCAAATAAAACAACCATCAATCAATTAGTGGATTAGAATTTCAAACACATAACTTTAATACATAGTCAAAAATCATGTTTTTGATGCCAAATCACAACAATAAACCTATCTAGTTTTGGTTCTCACACCAGTCTAATGGAAATATATAGATATCGCACCTTCGTCACTCGAAAATAAATACTGGTGATGGTATACATCATCATCAGGACCATGTCTAGGCGACTAGAGTGTGATTCTATATCCATCCACTATATTAAAACTTCGAATATACGTTCATGACGCGTACATGCAAAATCTTTATGTACTCGGTTGTCCAAATTCAATACAAATAAAATATTCAAATACATATAAAACGATTTAAATTTTCAAAACAATATTGTTTTCATTTGAAAAACATGCTCTTCACACTCGTTCTAGGATACTACTGATCCTATCTCTAACGAGTCGTTCTCATTGATATTACTAATCCAATATCTGATGAATTCTTTCGTTCAGTTCTAATGTGTCTTGTTCTCGAGCTCTGTAACCAAAGCTCTGATACCACTATGATAATCCGTAACTTCCCCGGTAAGGAAAGAACGAACTACTTTGAGGACAAGACCAATCAAAACACAAACATAAGAACATTTCATTGTTTATTACAACAATTCCATCAGAATACAAGAATATACAGAGTATGAATAAATATTACACATTTGATAAATATCAGAGATTACAATAAATTACATAGCAGCGGAAAAACAATATAAAACACAACTAAAAGTAATACACGGATACAGAGCTTTCCAAGCATCGTTCTAGCTGTAAATCAGGATCTTGTGAATATAAATCTGCAAAACCAAAACTACTAGCTGCCCGTGTCGAAAATAAGGGCACCCAGAGTTTAGGTTAAAACAATGAACTCCAGGTCAGTCATGTGACTGGTGTGAGAACTAAAACAGTTATTAATATTGGTTTTAAAGTTCGGTAAATCAAGGGACCATGTCATATAACACGGAACGGGTTTTCTCCCAAGAATACCAGTGCATAAAACAATAGCGCAATGCTAAATAAAGAAAAATGAAGCTATTATAAGACCCAGGTCCCATCACACAATGCAACGCAAGCCGGAGGATAGAGTTTTACCTTATAATAGCCAAAGAATGCTTAATACGCTAAATTTCATCTTTTATTATTACTATAAGTGTATTGTATAAAAACAACTTCAATCATTAGTATCAATCATAGACAGCATAAGTGCCCCATACCACTATGTTGCCATACTAGGCTCTACAAATAAAACCGAAAGTCACGTATTGGAAATTGGATTCCATCATAAGTCGAGGCAAGGGGCAAGCTCCTCTCCGCTTCGAGACACTCTAGCAAATGTCTCAGGACTACTCTCTCTGGGTAGCCTCTGGATCTTCAGGGCCGGTCCTCTCTTACGTTTGAGGATTGACAATACCTGAACACATGTTTCCCGGTCCTTTCAGACCTAAAATCGAGGCGCCTCGCATCCAACAACCACATAGGTAAAAAGTATATAAATGTCAGCCAGTTTAAGCACTGACACCGCCACTAGCTAGAAAGAAACGTCGTGCTCTCCCTGCAGTCACTATCCCGTTTTTGACTCATACCGAGGTGTGAGGCTCGCGAATTCACGTTATACACAAAGCTGCGCCACACAGGCCGTGCTTTGATCATCAACCACAAGACTTTGCTTTTCAACAGAAGCCTTGATCAATTGCCACTTAGACGTGCCACACAGGCAATTCATGCCATGCGACTGATGTCCATCGATATACAACCTCTGTGCTCGTATGTCTCAAAGAAAGGCGTTAAGCAAGAGAATAAATTCTCCGCCGACAAACAGATGTATATTTAATAGAGATCAATCAACACAGAATAAAATTCAATGTCAGACACACAGTCCACTTACAAGTTCGTTCTGGGTCTGAACGAAACCGGAGGCACTTTCCTCGCATATCCATCGATCTCCAAGTACGTCTGGACGATCACCAACTGATTCCCTCATCTTGGGTGTACAGCCCAATCAAGATCATTAGTAATCACCCAAACGATGTGAAGACTTCCGGTCTTCGACCACCGTCTTCATCTTCGACTTATCGTCGAATCGGTTATTCAGAATGGGTATAACCCGACCTTTCTAAATAACCCGCGTATATAATAAACAAGTGTTACACAAACGCAACATACGCCTCATTCCTATCCATCAATCACTAACCGTAAATTAGTAAGAGAGCAACTTCCTAAATATTAACCCCGAAGGCCGAAACCAACATCAGATCAATACCCAGGAAACCATTCTACTTAACTGATCCCCAGTTAGTTTCTAAATTTCATATTGTTAGGGAAAGGTTCCCATTAATTTTATCAAAGATAAATTCTTTAAAATTTATTCTTTAATCTTCCTTTGGATATCATTTCAAACCATGTTAAGGTTTTCCAAACTAGTCGGGATTAGCGAACCACACCGAAGTAATTATTTATTTTATTTCCCAATCCTAACCTATTCTTCCCATGGAGCAAGACTAGTAATACTCCATATTTAATACCACGGTGTTATCGGTAAAATTAATTACCATTTCACGTTTAAATCTAATTAAAGATTTAACTATCGCTTTGGAGCAAAACTGGTGATACTCCATTCTCGGTCACTTTAATCTAATTAAAGATTCATTAGAACTCCACTTAGTTTTAATCTTCTCAAAAATCAATATCCTGTCTTTAACTGGGTTAAAGAACCAATATCACCTAAAACACGATTCACGATAAACCCAAAATCACTTTCAAATTCAATTCCAATTAAATATTATTTAATTGGTACACTTCATTAAATCTAAATAGAAAGATTTAATCTTTTCTCAACTGGGTTCAAGAACAGCGTAAATGAAGACACTATTCACGACGAACCCAAATCACATTTGATATTAAATACAAGGCTCTGAATAAAAAATATATCGGCTTATATTCAATATCAAATTCTACGACCAACAAATATCGTATTGGAAATAACGATATGAATATATCTTTCAAATTTCCCCAACCATATCCGTATAATCACGAAATCCAATATCGAAATATTCCAAAGATAATTTCGATTCAAATCCATTTCCACTTTATATGTATTGGAAATTCTAGTTATTTTCAAAACCATTTCAAATTCAATTATTTAATTCAAAATAAATTGATTTCAATTCTAGTTCAAAACTAGTTTATTTCGATAAAAATATATTTTTATCCTTTCAAATGTGGAATTTTTCACCCTAGCTCTTTCCGATTCATATATTATGATTTTACACAAATTATCGATATTTTTACTAATTTTACCAAGGCCCGTACAGTCGATTTCCAAAAACGATCGTCGAACTGCACTTACAACGACCTTTTCCAAATTTTATTTGGACATAATTCCAAATCCAACCGTTAGATTTCAAATTTCTAATATTCGTTGCTCTTTTCGATACGAACCCAACGGCTCCGATTTCAGGAGAATCCGATGGTCGGATCTCCCGTAATGTCAATTTGAAGTCAATGGTCGAAATTCGCGAACTGTCGCGGCGCGGCGCGTTCTATTCAAGCCATTTAATGTATTCAATATATATATTATATATATTTCATCGATTTCCCTTTAAAATGAATTTTATAAATTGTTTTAAATTCGTTTTCGAAACAAATTCAACTTCATATTCAATTTTAAATCAAAATTGAATATTCCACATCATCGATATACAAATGATAATATTTTCAAAACGTTATATTTTGAAATCACTTCCTTTTTCATAATTATTATAAAAACGAATATAATCGATATAAATATCGTTCGCGTCAAAATAGCGCATCACTAATCAACACGGCTTTATATTTTTCAATAACTTCGTTATTCTATTCAACAAATGAATATTTATTCTATTCATCACATGAATCTATATTTCTTTCAACACATAACTAATATCAACAAATGAGTACTGTCAACACATAACTATTTTTGTTATGTAATATATTTTATAAAATTTTGATTTCTATCGTTAAATTTTTAATTAAACTCTAACGTAAATTAGCAAGAGAGCGATTCCCTAAATATTAACTCCGAAGGCCGAAACCAACATCAGATCAATATCCAAGAGACCACTCATCTTATCTATTTTCCAGTTAGTTCTAATTTTATATATGATAAAGATGTAAATTTTATTGTTAAAAATATTTCGTTCAACACATGAATCTATTTTTTTTCAACACATGAGTATTGTCAACACATAGCTCTTTATTTTATAATATTCTTTGTTTTCCAAATTGGAATGAGGCCCAATCAATTACCATATAATGTTAATTATATGGATTTCCATACAACACATGTATGTAATAGCAATGATAAATAATCAACCAACATCCAAAGTGCACCACACAACTGCATAAGCATTAACTATAAATAATTAACGCTCACATAGTCTGTCGACCAATCGATCGACATACAACTAAATAATTGGGATTAGTGTACGCCAAATATCATCCCAACACCCGTGTGGGGGTTTCAATCCACATACACTGAATATTAATTGTGCAGTTGGGTGATGTGTAAAATTTATCGTCCCAATCAATATCCTCCAAATAGGTGTACATAAACAAACCGTCCGGTTTGTAAATGAATATTTATTTTATTCACATTCACGTTAAAAATTATATTTTTAACGATAAAATATTTTATTCAACCTATGAATATTCTATTCAGTTCATTTACACAATAAAAATGATATTTTTATTTTTCTAAATTACTTTAGAAAATTTTGGCGGCATAACGACACGATACTAGAAACGGGACAAGGCCTAGCCTTATCCCCGGTCTAATAATGGTCTGCGCCATACACATACCAATTTTATTCTATTCCATTTCACCCAAACCAAACAAATAAATCAACAAACAAACAATCGACTGAACAAACAAGTCATCCATGGTCTGTGGACGACGGGTGTCGGGTGCTACTAAGCACCGTCTGCATCCTAGTATATATTTTAAGTAGAAAACAAGATTTAAAGTGAGAAGTTCTCACCGACTAGCTAAACCAAACGCCACGACTCTTCTTTGTAGAAATCTTCGTCGTGCTCGCCTTTTGTCACTTTCATTGTCCGTAGCCACTACATATATAAAAATCACATTTTTATATTGTTGCTATGTATATAAAAATCACATTTTTATACCGCTACTACATAGATAAAAATTCTATTTTTACACCGCTGCTATATAGATAAAAATTCTATTTTTATAACGATGTTCACATAATAAAGATCATATTTTTATCTCGCTACATATATAAAGATGATATTTTTATATTCTCTATTATATAAAAATCATATTTTATTCTTTTTATAATATAAAAATCATATCTTTCTTACTTCAAAGATATATTCTTTTCGCTATTTCATTATAAAAATCATTCCTTTATCTCTTCTATAAATTAAAAATCGAATTTTTATTCTTTCTAAAATATAAAAATCATATTTTTATTATTCCTATAATATAAAAATCATATTTTTATATACTTTATTCGTCAAAAACATACAAGCTTTAAAGCGGAGAAAACTCACATTTTTTCTAACGTCCGGATTCGTTGTTCTGATTTCAGAATTTGCAAACGAGCTTCAATCTTCACACCATCTTTTTTCCTAGCTTAAACGCGCCATTCCGGACAACTTTCGCCTAGTGGTCTTCCTCCCGAAAATGTGCCATTTCACCGGAAATCGCGAAAAGACAACATTTTGACAGTGTTTGAACAACAAACTTTGGTCTAGAGGAGTTTTGGCTAGAAACGTACGGTTTGGGAGTTATTCGCGAAATAGTGACAGGATGTTATTTGCAAAACGGGATTTTTGGTGAAAATGGATTTTTGAGGAGGAGGGGACCACGGCCGGAGTTGGGTGGCCATAGGGGGGCGCCGGACCTGATGGACGTGGGGGAGGCCGCTGGTGGCGGGGTGGGGTCCACGGAGGCGGGTGGTGGTGGTTTGGGGGAAGGGTTTGTGATTTTGAAGAGGAAAAGAGGAGGAGAGAGAGGGGAGGAGGAAGAGGAGGAGGTGGTGGCCAGAGACGGTGGTGGCAGTGGAGGAGGGGCGGCAACCCTCTTGGAGGAGGAGGTGCCCATTTTTGAGAAAAGAGGAAGAGAGAAAAGTGAATGAAGAGAAGGGGGAAAAGTGATTATATGCTCGTTTCTCGTGTATCGTCTGAATGCAAACGATCTCCGATTGCCGTGGATTTCAGAAACGACACAGTAGACGTGAAGACGAGTCCAACGAAAGAAGTTTCATCGAATTCCAAATTCGTTTGACCGTCCGTTAAAATTCTCAAAAATGCTCAGATAAGCTGTAAAAATGCGATTTTGGCGCACCATTTCTTCTTGCACGCTCACATGTTAACTCCAAAAATCATGCCCTTTTGGATTTAACCATTATTAGACCATACGAATCTAAAAAAAAAGTAGAATCGAATTCTGAGGTCGTATCAATAATGCTCCTTTATAAAATGACTGCCCACTTTTAAACAAATGGTTTTGCTTCACACGGCCACATACTGACTCCGTTCGACGCGCCCTTTGGAACTCAACAATAATTTGTCATTATGAATCCATAAAAATTTAACTCGTCGAATTCTGAGCTCATATGCAAAATTTCACTTTTTAAGGGCTATGTATTGCTAACTGAAAAGCTCCTGCCAATTGTCACTATTCCGAATATCGAAATATATCAAAGCTTATACTTTTCAGAGTTCTAAACAGCATTTTGAACTCAATGGAAGTGGTTTCGAGTCCAAATTCACCCGTATGCAAAATATGACTTTTTAGGCCATGTATAATTTCCATAGCAACTATTCTAATTTTGAACTGAGCATAACTTTTGATTCCCGCTATGAAATTTTGATTTTTCGGATTCGTTGGAAAGATATCATCAATTAGATTCTAATATTTTTGGTTTCGCCAAAATCCGGTGTAACAACCCATTTTTTTTAGGGATACTGGATTGGGAATCCAATAATAAATTGATAATAGTTATATTAAATATTGTTTGAAAATTAAATAAATGACAATAAAATATTAAAATGGATGAGAGGAAAAATGGATGACGATTAATAAATCGTTTTTGCATGGTTAATATGAAGAATTTCACCAGTTTTGTTACATAATGTAATTTATTTTAGCAAATGTACTTTTGAAAAGAAAAAAAAATGTACATTTTTGTTAATAAGGAAAAAAAAAATGAAGTTATAAGTTAGTGATAGTTGTGAACCAGTCTTTTGCATGAAATAAAAAGACAAATTTCAATGCAATGGAAAAGTGCAAATTTTAATGGAAAATTTTGATTGATTTCATAAAATGTGTTCATTATTATGTGTGTTATTTTAAAATAATGTTTTCTTGTTGTTTTCAAGTAATGAAAAAAAAGAAGTTTTCATAATGTTGAAAATGTGTGTAATATAAGGTAAAAAAGAATTTTATGTCATTTTTCATAAGAAGAAAATAAAAAGAAAAGATTATAAAAAAATGTAAATAAAATAAAAATAGAAATATGTATGTATGCATTTTTGAGGAAAACTCTAGAAACAAAATTAAATAAGAGGGAAAATCCAAAAAATATCTCATATGAGACAAAGTGTTATCGTTATGTTACATAAAAAGGAAAGGGGGAAATAATAAAATAAAGAAGATATTTGTAAGGAAGGATCTAGAGAGGGACCAATTGATAAAAAGACCACACCCTTCTCCGATTAAAACTTACAGTACGTATCTTTTCTTTTTCACTGTGAGAAACCAGAAACTTCCTCCACCGTAATAAAAGAGAAAAGAAAAAAGAAGAAGAAAGATCAAATCTTCTCATCCAACCAAAGTAAAAATTAGAAATTTGCAATCTAAAAGTGAAATAGATTCCCAAATCTTCAAGGCCTTGAGAGCAATCAAAACTATCGGTTTCAGATCTTAAAGATTGCATTTTGGAGTTGTAGGTGAGTGAAGTTTCCGCCTTTTCCTCTTTATATCATGAATTGTTCATCCATGATGGGTTAAAAGTGAAATTTTGATAATAAATTCGCTCCCTCCCTTACATATGATTTATTCTTGAATTCTTGGTCATTGAAAATGAATGCGGTTTGTTGAAGTATTGGAAGGTTGAAGGGGTTGTACAATAAAACTTGTTGCATGCATGTTATTTCAATGCATGCAAAGTGTATGTTTGAATGCTTCTTTGGGGAATAATTTGTCATTCTTTAGGAGAAATAAAAATTTATACTGCTGGTTCTCTATATTCAAACGGAAAAAAAAGTGAAAAAAAAACTGAAATTTTCAGTTTGGGGGAGGGGAGGAGCAGCTGCAGCAAGGAGCTGCAGCTAGGCTGCCTGCAGCAAGGCTGGAATGCACTGTGCAGCCCAGTCGGGCTACACTGTGCAGCCCGCAAGGGCTGCAGGTGCAGCCAGGCATGGGCTGCAGTGCAGCGCAGGCGGGCTGCACTGTGCAGCCCACGAGGGATGCAGTGCAGCCCAGGCGGGCTGCACTGTGCAGCCCACGAGGGCTGCAGGTGCAGCCCACGAGGGCTGCAGGTGTAGCCCAAGTGTGGGCTGCACTAGCAGCCCAGGCGGGCTGCAGGCGCAGCCCATTCGGGCCGCACTATGCAGCCCTGTTGGGCTGCAAGTGCAGCCCAGTGGGGCGGCATAAGCAGCCCAGGTGGGCTGCAGGTGCAGCCCATTCGGGCCGCACTATGCAGCCCAGTTGGGCTGCAAGTACTGCCCAGTGGGGCTGCATAAGCAGCCCAGGGGGCTGCAGGTGCAGCCCATTCGGGCCGCACTATGCAGCCCAGTCGGGCTGCAAGTGCAGCTTAGTTGGGCTGCACAAGCAGTCCATGCGGGCTACAATGTGCAGCCCAGTTTGAGCTGTTTTTTCCAAAAAAAAAAAAAAAAAAATTTGTAATAAGATTTCCTTTAAAAATAATTATAGGTTTTACCGTAGTAAATCGTTTTCCTTTGAAATTTTCAAAAGAAATTCCTCTTTAAAAGAAAATTTTGTTATATACAAATTAAATGATCGAATAATTTTATTAATTTCAAGCAAGTTAAACATGCTTAGCAATGCTTATGTTTCGTTATAATACATAAGTATTATGGGGTACTTGTGTATTAGAGCAAAACGGAAGTATAACCATCTATGGACATGTGATGTTATCCTTTTTGTAAAGTGTACTGAGTTTATAAAACTTACTTTTATGGAAGTTGCCATGATGAGTTTTTTTTATAGTGTTTTGACATTATAAACACTATGAGTTTTCAAAGCATGAATTTACAAATTAATATTTCAGAATACTCTAATTTTGGGATTGGGATAGATTGGACTCTGTTGTACCAATGGGCCAAAACTCCATCTTGGTCGACCTGATTCAGGTTCGCTACCTGAATCGCGGTGGTTTCAAATTTCGCCCATCTACCACCAAAGGTCAAACGGTCTGCTACATTGGGCAATTTTGTTGTTTGATCGGGATTCCCGATCGGCGGGTCACGGACTACATCAGATGGAGGCGTGGGTGTGCCACGTGTAGTGCCGTGAACGGGTAGCATACGGCCTTCGCCGTAGACCGTCTTGGTTATCCTGGGATGATCGCCAGGTGTCGTTATGGCGTTATGAGTAGGTTACGGTGCTGATGTCTCCGCGTGCGCAAGAGCTCTACCACTGTGATTTTACAATACTAGCATCTGTTTATTTGGTCTGTTATGAGTCATATTATATTTATCCCGTAATTCCCATAATTCTTTATTAACTTCTAATTTGTTTGAATAATAATGGGATATTACCCAAGATAATTTGGAAACCCAGTATTTTAACCAACGTTTGATTATATTATCATATTGCTTTATATATGATAATTGTTTTGGTATTGTATTGCTTTACATACAATACTGTGCCTTTTTATCCCAATTTTTATATTATCATATTGCATTACATATGATAATTGTTGTGGTATTGTATTGCTTTACATACAATACCTGTTCCCTTTTAACTTCACTTATTACATTATCATATTGCTTTACATATGATAATTGTTCGGTATTGTATTGCTTTACATATAATACATGTGCCTTCTTAATCATAATTATTACATTATCATATTGCTTTACATATGATAATTGTTCGGTATTGTATTGCTTTACATACAATACATGTGCCTTCTTAATCATAATTATTACATTATCATATTGCTTTACATATGATAATTGTTCGGTATTGTATTGCTTTACATACAATACATGTGCCTTCTTAATCATAATTATTACATTATCATATTGCTTTACATATGATAATTATTTTGGTATTGTATTGCTTTACATATAATACCTGTGCCCCTTTAACTTTACTTTTTATATTATCATATTGCTTTACATATGATAATTGTTTTGGTATTGTATTGAGTTATATACAATACCGATACCTGCGATTATGGCATGTTAATGTGTTAATTATGCTAAATTGTTCACATTTTTGTAACATTCATACGCCCCATGTTGACTTATACATGTGGCACCCTTATTTGTTAAATTATTTAATGTCCATAGATACTTACTTCACTCACACTAGACATAGTCTGACCCGTGTGATTTGTTTTGTTAAAACAATCCTCGGGTCAGGTTGAGGATTGTTTGCAGGTTAGGTTGCGTGGACTGTAGTAGCGTTCTTATCTTTTTCCATGTTTTGGGGTTTTGGACTATGCAGCTTCAAATTATTAGTAGCGTGTAGTATTATGGTATGTATGCTATTATGTATTTTGGGATGTGACATTATGTATGATGGACCATGTATGTTGGACACCTCTATTATGATATGTATTATGTATTCCGCTGTTGTTATTGTGCTGTGCTTGATTCTATTATATTTTGCACTATGTACCTGGGAAATTTTCTTGTATCATTACTTTGAACTTATACTGAGCACGAATGGTAAGTTGAGAAGTTTTAAATTCTCGTACCAGTGTTCGTTCAAAGGAATGAGAACAACTTTTAGCCCTATCGAGTCCCATTCTCCGTGCTTTTCGACAGTAACACTTAGTGTTGCTCTTGGTTAGCATGGGTCTAGAGGCCGTGCATTACATTGTTGGTATCAGAGCCAGGTTTGACATAGTACAAAATATATTTAGAACATGGCTTAGCACAAGACAGTAGAAACATCATACATGTCTGTTTATTTATAGTATCACTCCCATCATATATTAATAGTTGTACATACCTGAACCAAAACCCCAACCTTTAAACGTTCTAGTGTGAGTATTGTTTTAATTCCAGCTTAATGATCTTTCTCACTATATGTAGAGTAGTGAGAAAGATGGCTGGAAGACCTCCCCGTTTGACGATGGAGCAGTGGTTGGAGTTGATGCGGAACATGCCCGCACCCGCTCCTAATGCTGCTCCTAGAGCTGATTTCGCTCGTATGTGCATGGATTTTACGAGCCTTGGAGGGAAGCCTTTCCTTAGGAAAGAAGGCGTTATTGAAGTTCAGGCCTAGCTTAATACCTGTGAGCGTGTTTTTGGACACATCTGAAAGATTTAGGGAACGTTTTGAGGGGAGATTCGTTCCAGAGGCAGAGAAGGCCATCCTTACTCGTAGATTTAGTTGATAGATATGATTTGGAAGTAGTTTATCTTGTCGCATCTCTAAGGGTTGTGAATCCCATTGGTGGGTCCGCAACACTTGGAATGTTGTGCAAGAACCTTGAGATCTTCTTAGGTGGACTCACTTTCTCATGTGACTTGCATGTGTTTGAGTATCTTGGCTTTGATATTATCTTGGGGATGGATTGGTTGGAACGATATGAGGCTCATCTTTCTTGTTTAGACAGAGTTGTCACCTTGAGACATCCATCTTTCAAAGGGCTCGTTAATATAACGCTTGATATGAAAGGCCCAAATGCTCATGGTTCTCTTTATTCCATTGAGTCACGAGAAGATGATGAGATAGCCAGAGTTCTTGTTGTTAGGGATTTTGGTGATGTGTTTGAGCCTGTTACCGGCCTACCGCCTAAGAGGGCTGTGGAGTTACGCATAGATCTTATCCCTGGAGCCCAACCGGTCAGTAGACCACCTAACCGTATGCCTCGAGTTGAGATGGAGGAGCTTCAGAAGCAGTTGACTGAATTGGAAGGGAAGCAGTTCATCCGATCAAGTAGCTCTCCTTGGGGAGCTGCTGCAGTCTTTGTAAAGAAGGCTGATGGCTCTCTCCGCTTGTGCATTGATTATAGGAAGCTTAATGAGCTGACCGTAAATAATAAGTATCCACTCCCTCGTATAGATGATCTTTTTTACCAGTTAAGTGGAGCAAAAGTCTTTTCCCAGCTCGACTTAGCCACTGGATTCCATAAGTTGCGAGTAGCGGAAGACAGCATCCCTCTCACTGCCTTTCGCACTCGATATGGCTCTTATGAATGGCTGGTGCTGCCGTTTGGACTTACGAATGCTCATGCGTACTTTGTAGACCTGATGAACAGAGTGTTCATAAGCTATCTTGACAGATTTGTCTTGGTCTTCATTGATGATATATTAGTTTATTCCAAGTCTGAGAAAGAGCATGAAGGTCATTTGAGGATTGTTTTGGAGACTTTGAGGGAACATAAGTTGAAAGCAAAGTTTTCCAAGTGCCACTTTTGGCAAAAGGAGGTAAAGTTCTTGGGCCATATTATATCCGAAGCCGGTCTAGCTGTGGATCCTTCTAAGATAGAAGCAATACAGAATTGGAAAAGGCCCGAGACCGTTACGGAGATTCGAAGCTTTCTCGGTCTTGTAGGATATTATCGTCGCTTTGTTAAGGATTTTTCTAAGATTGTCACTCCCTTGACAAGGCTGACGAAGAAGGGTGTAAAGTTGAGTGGACAGACAAGTGTGAAGAAGCTTTCTCTAAGTTGAAGGAGATGCTCACTAATGCACCAGTTTTGGTGATTCCAGAAGGCAATCAGGATCTTGTGGTGTATACTGATGCTTGTGGGTCTGGGCTGGGTGTTGTGCTTATGCAGAAAGGACGAGTTGTGGCTTATGCATCTAGACAATTAAGACCCAACGAGGTTAGATATGTTGTTCATGATTTGGAGCTGGCAGCAGTAGTCTTTGCTTTGAAGCTGTGGCGACATTATCTTATGGGTTAGCGGTTTGTCCTTTATACTGACCATAAGTCTTTGAAATATCTCTTTACTCAAAAGGAGCTGAATATGCGCCAGCAAAGATGGTTGGAGTTTTCGACAGCATATGATTTTGATATTCAGTATACACCTGGAAAAGGTAATCGTGTAGCAGATGCTCTCAGCCGTAAGCATCAAACAGTGGTATCGATGATGATAGTTGAACGACGAGACTTAGAGGTGTTGGCTTCTAGTGGAATCTATTGTAATATGCCCACTCATAGCTCTGGAAGGATGTTGGCCAATATGGTTATGAGACCAAGCCTAATGGATAGGATTTCTCATGCTCAGATGGAAGATCCTATTGCTTTGGAGCGTATTCACCGGCTGAAGAATGGAGACGATGCTAATGATTTGAAAGGATTTGAGTTGGATGCTCAGGGTTGTTTAAGGAAGAAAGGCAGGATCTTTGTTTCTAATGTGGCAGGTCTTAGGCATGAGGTGATGAGTGATTGTCATTGTTCGCGATATACCATTCACCCAGGTGGCAGTGAGATGTATATGGACATGAAACGTCTATATTACTGGGAAGGTATGAAGCGCGATATAGGCGAGTATGTAAAGAAGTGTATTACCTGCCAATTGGTGAAGTGCGAGCACCAAAAGCCTAGCGGTCTTCTTCAGCCATTGGAGATTCCGCTATGGAAATGGGATCAGGTATCCATGGATTTTATTAATGGATTGCCGAGATCAAAGCAAGGGCATGCTAGCATATGGGTAGTAGTAGATCGTTTGACTAAATCTGCCCATTTTATCCCAGTCAAGTCAAAAAGAACCGCTCCTTATTTGGCAAAGCTATATGTGAAGGAAGTTGTTCGTCTCCATGGTGTACCTAGTGCTATAGTTTGTGATAGGGATCCACTATTTACTAGTGGGTTTTGGAGAAGCTTGCAGTCTGCTTTAGGGACGAAGTTGAATATCAGCTCAGCATATCATCCTCAGTCCGATGGGCAAACTGAGCGGATCAACAAGATATTGGAGGATTTGTTGCGTTCTTGTATTCTTGATTTTGGTGGGTCTTGGGAGGACCACCTATACTTGGTCGAGTTTGCATATAACAATAGCTTTCAGTCCAGTATAGGCATGGCTCCTTTTGAAGCATTGTATGGAAGACCCTGTAGATCTCCTTCGTGCTGGCTTGAGACTGGGGATAGGTTGGTGCTTGGTCCCGACACTGTGCGTGAAGCTTCTGAGAAGGTGGACCTAATTAGAAGAAGGATGAAAGAGGCGCAGGATAGACAAAAGATCTATGCAGATCGTCGAAGAAAGGACTTGGAGTTTAGTGTTGGAGATCATGTATTTGTGAAGGTTACTCCTTTAAAAGGAGTAATGAGGTTCAGTAAGACTGGTAAGCTTGCCCCGAGATTTGTTGGCCCTTATCCTATTGTGGAGCGAATTGGAAAGCTAGCCTACAGGGTTGCCTTATCCGAACACTTATCGAGTGTGCACAACGTCTTTCATGTGTCTCACTTGAGGAAGTGTTTAAGGGTTTCCGAAGAGGTCATAGAGCCGAAGCAGTTGCAGCAGCTTGAGATCGCTCCTAACATGACTTTTACTCGAGAGCTTATTCGTATTATTGCCTCTGAGACGAAGAAGCTTCGTAGCAAAGTGGTTCCTTTAGTCAAGGTGCAGTGGTCATGTAATCCAAAGGACTGCACTTGGGAAACAAAAGAGTCGATGCAGAGGCATTATCCTAAATTGTTTGGCGCTTGAGTAAGGTATGTCCTTTTGTTTTGAGTTGAATCTATAAGTTTATTACAGATGTATCCCCTACGTAGAAATTGCGAGGACGCAATTTTTGTAAGGGGGGAAGTCTGTAACAACCCATTTTTTTTAGGGATACTGGATTGGGAATCCAATAATAAATTGGTAATAATTATATTAAATATTGTTTGAAAATTAAATAAATGACAATAAAATATTAAAATGGATGAGAGGAAAAATGGATGACGATTAATAAATCGTTTGTGCATGGTTAATATGAAGAATTTCACCAGTTTTGTTACATAATGTAATTTATTTTAGCAAATGTACTTTTGAAAAGAAAAAAAAATGTACATTTTTGTTAATAAGGGAAAAAAATGTAGTTATAAGTTAGTGATAGTTGTGAACCAGTCTTTTGCATGAAATAAAAAGACAAATTTCAATGCAATGGAAAAGTGCAAATTTTAATGGAAAATTTTGATTGATTTCATAAAATGTGTTCATTATTATATGTGTTATTTTAAAATAATGTTTTCTTGTTGTTTTCAAGTAATGAAAAAAAAAGAAGTTTTCATAATGTTGAAAATGTGTGTAATATAAGGTAAAAAAGAATTTTATGTCATTTTTCATAAGAAGAAAATAAAAAGAAAAGATTATAAAAAAAAATGTAAATAAAATAAAAATAGAAATATGTATGTATGCATTTTTGAGGAAAACTCTAGAAACAAAATTAAATAAGAGGGAAAATCCAAAAAATATCTCATATGAGACAAAGTGTTATCATTATGTTACATAAGAAGGAAAGGGGGAAATAATAAAATAAAGAAGATATTTGTAAGGAAGGATCTAGAGAGGGACCAATTGATAAAAAGACCACATCCTTCTCCGATTAAAACTTACAGTACGTTTCTTTTCTTTTTCACTATGAGAAACCAGAAACTTCCTCCACCGCAAGAAAAGAGAAAAGAAAAAAGAAGAAGAAAGATCAAATCTTCTCATCCAACCAAAGTAAAAATTAGAAATTTGCAATCTAAAAGTGAAATAGATTCCCAAATCTTCAAGGCCTTGAGAGCGATCAAAACTATCGGTTTCAGAGCTTAAAGATTGCATTTTGGAGTTGTAGGTGAGTGAAGTTTCCGCCTTTTCCTCTTTATATCATGAATTGTTCATCCATGATGGGTTAAAAGTGAAATTTTGATAATAAATTCGCTCCCTCCCTTAAATATGATTTATTCTTGAATTCTTGGTCATTGAAAATGAATGCGGTTTGTTGAAGTATTGGAAAGTTGAAGGGGTTGTACAATAAAACTTGTTGCATGCATGTTATTTCAATGCATGCAAAGTGTATAGTTGAAGGGGTTGTACAATAAAACTTGTTGCATGCATGTTATTTCAATGCATGCAAAGTGTATATTTGAATGCTTCTTTGGGGAATAATTTGTCATTCTTTAGGAGAAATAAAAATTTATACTGCTGGTTCTCTATATTCAAACGGAAAAAAAAGCGAAAAAAAAAAACTGAAATTTCCAGTTTGGGGGAGGGGAGGAGCAACTGCAGCAAGGAGCTGCAGCTAGGCTGCCTGCAGCCCAGGCTGGACTGCACTGTGCAGCCCAGTCGGGCTACACTGTGCAGCCCACAAGGGCTGCAGGTGCAGCCAGGCGTGGGCTGCAGTGCAGCCCAGGCGGGCTGCACTGTGCAGCCCACGAGGGCTGCAGTTGTAGCCCAAGTGTGGGCTACAGTGCAGCCCAGGCGGGCTGCACTAGCAGCCCACACGGGCTGCAGGCGTAGCCCATTTGGGCTGCACTATGCAGCCCAGTTGGGCTGCAAGTGCAGCCCAATGGGGCGGCATAAGCAGCTCAGGTGGGCTGCAGGTGCAGCCCATTCGGGCCGCACTATGCAGCCCATTTGGGCCGCACTATGCAGCCCAGTTGGGCTGCAAGTGCAGCCCAGTGGGGCGGCATAAGCAGCCCAGGGGGCTGCAGGTGCAGCCCATTCGGGCCGCACTATGCAGCCCAGTTGGGCTGCAAGTGCAGCTCAGTTGGGATGCACAAGCAGTCCATGCGGGCTACCATGTGCAGCCCAGTTTGAGCTGTTTTTTCAAAAAAAAAAAAAAAAAATATTTTTGTAATAAGATTTCCTTTAAAAATAATTATAGGTTTTACCGTAATAAATCGTTTTCCTTTGAAATTTTCGAAAGCAATTCCTCTTTAAAAGAAAATTTTGTTATATACAAATTAAATGATCGAATAATTTTATTAATTTCAAGCAAGTTAAACATGCTTAGCAATGCTTATGTTCCGTTATAATACATAAGTATTATGGGGTACTTGTGTATTAGAGCGAAACGGAAGTGTAACCATCTATGGACATGTGATGTTATCCTTTTTGTAAAGTATACTGGGTTTATAAAACTTACTTTTATGGAAGTTGCCATGATGAGTTTTTTTTTATAGTGTTTTGACATTATAAACACTATGAGTTTTCAAAGCATGAATTTACAAATTAATATTTCAGAATACTCTAATTTTGGGATTGGGATAGATTGGACTCTGTTGTACCAATGGGCCAAAACTCCATCTTGGTCGACCTGATTCAGGTTCGCTACCTGAATCGCGGTGGTTTCAAATTTCGCCCATCTACCACCAAAGGTCAAACGGTCTGCTACATTGGGCAATTTTGTTGTTTGATCGGGATTCCCGATCGGCGGGTCACGGACTACATCAGATGGAGGCGTGGGTGTGCCACGTGTAGTGCCGTGAACGGGTAGCATACGGCCTTCGCCTTAGACCGTCTTGGTTATCCTGGGTTGATCGCCATGTGTCATTGTGGCGTTATGAGTAGGTTACGGTGCTGATGTCTCCGCGCGCGCAAGAGCTCTACCACTGTGATTTTACAATACTAGCGTCTGTTTATTTGGTCTGTTATGAGTCATATTATATTTATCCCGTAATTCCCATAATTCTTTATTAACTTCTAATTTGTTTGAATAATAATGGGATATTACCCAAGATAATTTAGAAACCCAGTATTTTAACCAACGTTTGATTATATTATCATATTGCTTTATATATGATGATTGTTTTGGTATTGTATTGCTTTACATACAATACTGTGCCTTTTTATCCCAATTTTTATATTATCATATTGCATTACATATGATAATTGTTGTGGTATTGTATTGCTTTACATACAATACCTGTGCCCTTTTAACTTCACTTATTACATTATCGTATTGCTTTACATATGATAATTGTTCGGTATTGTATTGCTTTACGTATAATACATGTGCCTTCTTAATCATAATTATTACATTATCATATTGCTTTACATATGATAATTGTTCGATATTGTATTGCTTTACATACAATACATGTGCCTTCTTAATCATAATTATTACATTATCATATTGCTTTACATATGATAATTGTTCGGTATTGTATTGCTTTACATACAATACATGTGCCTTCTTAATCATAATTATTACATTATCATATTGCTTTACATATGATAATTATTTTGGTATTGTATTGCTTTACATACAATACCTGTGCCCCTTTAACTTTACTTTTTATATTATCATATTGCTTTACATATGATAATTGTTTTGGTATTGTATTGAGTTATATACAATACCGATACCTGCGATTATGGCATGTTAATGTGTTAATTATGCTAAATTGTTCACATTTTTGTAACATTCATACGCCCCATGTTGACTAATACATGTGGCACCCTTATTTGTTAAATTATTTAATGTCCATAGATACTTACTTCACTCACACTAGACATAGTCTGACCCGTGTGATTTGTTTTGTTAAAACAATCCTCGGGTCAGGTTGAGGATTGTTTGCAGGTTAGGTTGCGTGGACTGTAGCAGCGTTCTTATCTTTTTCCACGTTTTGGGGTTTTGGAAGTATTATGGTATGTATGCTATTATGTATTTTGGGATGTGACATTATGTATGATGGACCATGTATGTTGGACACCTCTATTATGATATGTATTATGTATTCTGCTGTTGTTATTGTGCTATGCTTGATTCTATTATATTTTGCACTATGTACCTGGGAAATTTTCTTGTATCATTACTTTGAACTTATACTGAGCACAAATGGTAAGTTGAGAAGTTTTAAATTCTCGTGCCAGTGTTCGTTCAAAGGAATGAGAACAACTTTTAGCCCTATCGAGTCCCATTCTCCGTGCTTTCCGACAGTAACACTTAGTGTTGCTCTTGGTTAGCATGGGTCTAGAGGTCGGCCATTACATCCGGTTTATTTTGATTCCTGTACATTCATTTGAAATTCGAAATCGAATTTTCAAACTACCGCGCCATCTTCAATTCCTTTTATATTTAAAATAAAATATTTATATTCTAACGACGATCTATATAAATATATACATTCTAATTCTATTCAAAATAAATTTCTCGTCGTCATTATTTAAAATAATCATTTTAAATATTCAAAATCCATTAAAATTGCCAAAATAAAATTTTTAAATTGGCTCAGATTTTCCGGGTTATTACAATGGAGCAGTGAAGACCTTGGATCTTCAGAAGTGAAAGGACTACTTGTCGAATTCTCTAGAATCGCACCCGGGGAATTTCTAATGGTGATCTGATCATGGTTGAAATCGATGGATTGCAAGGACTACTTGCTACTGATCCATAGGGTGATTCCTATGATTTGGTAGGTGAGTGCCTTCGGTTTGTCCAGTCCCATGACAACTTGTATGGACGAAAATCTAATAGAGTATTTCCAAAGGACCACATACGTTGATTTCCTCAAACGTATTTCTATTGATGGTGGAGAAGACATCTTCTCTTATCTTAAACACTGGAATATTTTTGTGGATATGAATTAGTGATATCTGATGGATCTGACGATGTGACATTCAAAGTGAATGGTGGTCAGATGTTATAAAGAAGAAATTTTAAACCTCAAGCCTCATTAACGGGGAAATGATAAAAATCGGGTAGACAACATGGCTAAGTGGATCGCTCCCATTAGGGTGTATTGTCACCATCTAGAGAATATTCATGTTTGTTACTTATTTTCATTTCTGTATCTCCCAGGGAAACAATAGCTACGCAGCCGTAAGGTGATAATATATTTGATACACTCAAGAGAAATGTGTGGTCGGTCATGTGTGGCCGAGCTGCAAGATGTTCTTGTTGAACTCCAGTGTATCCCCTCTAGGGTACACTGATCAGAAGGTGGTTCAATGATAGGTCATAGTCGGAATCCAATCTCTAATAAGCGCTTGCGGTTTTCGATTTTATATTATATAGGTAGAGCGTGAGATGTAAGCATTCTGCTAGATGGTTATTTATTTGATTTAGACACTATTATAAAATTAAAATAATTACAATTTCAAAAATGGTTTGGGTTATCGTAAGGTAAAAACCATCCATGTTTCTATGTGTATTGGTCTTTCGATTATACTTTTCCTTTGAAAAGATTTTTAACTTTAAATTCAAGTGCGATGATACAAATAATTTAGTGGGTTTTTCTCATGTTGGTTGTGATGACCCCACACCCCGTACGACGGTGGCAAGGGTAATATTTGGAATATAACACATAAACAGATAACAGCAGAACAGAAATAAATAAATACACCAGATAATGTACAATAGAATACACTGTATAAACATAGTCATTAGAGTTACACAGTATACAGGATCATACTTAGTACAAAATACAGATCAGCTATACATAAATGTCTACAGCGGAAATCTAAACATAATATGTACAATAGGAGCTGAACAGCATTAAAAGAGATAAATGATAGAATCCATCTTCAGCTCCAGCTATCCAGAAAGAGCCTGCTAAAACCTAAATACAAGGCTGCCCGTGTAGAAAAAGGGGCACCCGAGTTTGCAAGTGCAACAAAATACGAGTCAGTCATGGGACTGGTATGAGAAATCTACTTAACATATTTTACAATATGGCTAATCACAGGACCATGCCACTTTCGCGGAATGGGTTTACTCCATTGGATTGCCAGTGCTTTAAAACAAGTAAATCTTTTAAACATCGCAATGCTTTTTATAAAAATGAAGCCATTATAAGACTCAATTCCCATCACACAATGCAACACAAAACGGAGGACAGAGTTTTACCTTATAATGGCCAAAAATATGCTTGATACGAGCAAAACAAATCATTTGATATTGTTGCTAGTGTTTATATGTTTCAAAAACAATTTCAATCATAACTATCAATCATAGACGGCATGGGTACCATATATCATGTTGCCATATATAGGTATACAATTAAAACCGCATGGTATCGTATTTGGAAATTGAATTTCCATCATGAACCAAGGCAAAAGATAGTCCTTACCAAATTCGAGACTGTCTAGCCCGAGCCTCAAGCTACAGCCGCAACTGCACCTAGGAGCCACAGGGCCGGTCCACCGATGTGGATTAAATTGCCTGAACACTGCGTTTTCCCGCCCTTTGGGGCATAAATGAGTCCTACGACTCCATCGGCTCCACATAGTCACCGATATATCCGAGGCGCCTCGCAATCCAACAACCATACATGTGAAAATAGTATAAATGTCAGGGATGGTAGGTCACTGATACCACCCTAGCTAGAAAGAAACGCATGTCCTCCCTGGATCCTTCTCCCGTTTCTGGTCCATACCGGGGTGTGAGGCTCGCGAATCAACGTTATACACAAAGCTATGCCACACAGGCCACACTTTGATCATCACCCACAAGATTTTGCTTTTCAACAGAAGCCTTGATCATCTGCCACTTAGGCATGCCACACAGGCAATTCACTCCATGCGACTGATTTCTATCGATATATAACCTCTAAGCTCGTACGTCTCAGAGAAGGGCATTAAGCAAGAGAATAAATTCTCCGCCACCAAACAGATATATATTTAATAGAGATCAATCAGCCCAGAACAAAATCCAATGTCAGACACACAGTCCATTTACAAGTTCTTTCTGGGTCTGAACGAAACCGGAGGCACTTAATACCTCATATATCTGTACAATCAACAAGTACGTCCGGACGGCTACCACTTCAGCCCCTTCAAGGTAGCTACTCCTATCATGAGCATCAGTAGCACCCCTCCATTTGACGTGAAGATCATCGGTCTTGCACCGTCTTCATATCTTCGACTTATAATCGTCGATCAATTATTTGAAATGAGAATTAACTCGGCCTTTTCAAGTAATTCACGTATATTTAAAATTTCAAATCACTTCATTTCAATGGTTAAATTATTCGACATCTATAATTCTGTTCTTTAATGTAATTTTCACGCCAAACACATTCAACCATCAAATATCTAATAAACCGAGCAAATTCAGTTTATTTCCATTCCATGTCGTTTATAATATTTTATCACGATTTATCGATATTTTTATTTATTTAAAAAAAGCTAATTCATTCAAACGACGCTTCAGGCCATAACACGGCCATGGCGCTATTTTTCTTCAGATTTGATTTACACATATCTGAAAATCTAACCGTTGGATCTACACAAATTTTATATCATTAGATAGATCTTTTCAAAACGAATCCAACGGTTTCAGTTTTGGGAAAATCCGAAGGTCGGATCTCCCGGTACAATCGTTTGAAGCTACAATATCAAAATACGAACTGCAGTGTCGTTATTCGATTTAATTTAAATATATTTATATATAAATGTAATTGATTCTGGCGTTGTTTTTCTTCAGATTTGAATTAAACATTCCAGACAATCCAACCGCTGGATCTTCACAAAGTGGGTGTCATTGGAAAGATATTTCCAAAGCGAACCCAATAGTTTCGGTTTCGGGAAAATCCGATGGTCGGATCTCCCGCACTAATCGTTTGAAATCATGGTTTCAAAATACGAACTGCAGCTTTTGACAATGGGGATTTTCAATATCTAGTTCGTACGCAGACGAATTTTCCCATATACTAATTGTATTGGGATATTTATCATAATCAATCATTTCAAATCAACCATTCATGATATTCACCAAATTTCACATCAACCAATAATCCAAACAATATCACAACCAATATATATCGTCCGTGGTCTGTGGACGAGGGGAGTGTGTATATATATATACGTATATAACTTTATTTCGATTTCATTTCAATTTATTTCAACGCATATATCACTTTTACAACGCATATATAACTTATACATCGAACATACAACTTATACAATGCTTATACATGTGGTGTACAACGCTTATATAACTCATACATCGACTATATAATTTATACATCGTTGTTTTCTTTTACAACACATATATAACTTATACATCGAACATACAACTTATACAACGCTTATACAAGAGGTGTACAACGCTTATATGACTCATACATCGACTATATAATTTATACATCGTCGTTTTATTTAAAATAATTTATTTTAAATATTTAAAATTCACTAAAATAGCCAATTTAAAATTTTTAAACTGGCTCAGATTTTCCGGCTTGTTACACTGGTTCACCAAACTAATCCTAGCGTTTGTAACGGTCGGGTCAGACTGAGTTTTACAGGTTCAGGGTAAGATGATACAGACTTCAGGAGATAAGCTGGAGGCGTTCACATGTATGATATATATTTAGATATTATTCCATTGTGTGTTGTAAATGAAGACAGACTATTATAACTGTCCAGATCTATTGGATTTCCATTGTACGCTGATGAATTGTAAGTATTATTTCAAATTTTCAATGAAATTTATTTTTGTGTTATATTTTATTCCGCTGCGATGTGAGACTCTATGTAGTATTATTTTGTTAGTCCTTCTTCTTTCTTCTATTTTAACCTTTCTTTCTTATCTTTTTCTCATCCTCTAATTTCTTTCTATTAACTATCTGGAGTTTTCGGTACTTGAGTTTTGGCAAGTAATACTGGATTAAGTATTATTTTCGAAATTCTAGCATCGAATTTCCCTGGGTCATTACAAAAGATATCGCACTATACGAAAATTTAGTCCTTTTTGATAACAAAGTAAATGTTGTACTTATAATCGCAACCGTGTCGTTTTCCAGTCTGGTAATTCGTCCTACCTATTTTCAAACTATGGCCAGCTCGTTTCTTAAATAGCAGTGGTCATAAGCTCCAATTCCACTTATGTTCTTCCCTAGAATAAAAAGGATACAAAAGTAGAGAATGAAAATTATCTAAATTACAAATATAAATAAATGGAGATATGACTCAATAAAAAGATAGAAGTGATTCAGTGAATTAAGTAAGAAATATTCTCATATTTTTTTCATCTTCAATCTTGATATCTAATTCATCAGATTTTGCGTTGTCGCAACATGATTACGATGGATATGTTCACAATATCACGATACTTAAGCAGATGCCTTCTCAAAGTAATAGTAAATCTTGAACAAGAAAATAAAAGCATACCCTTTTAGTTTGGCTATGCACAACAAAGATCATGCAAGATAGAGAATAATCATTACTTACGTTACCTGCATGCACATTGCTTACTTTGTTAATTGAAATGTAACATTATTAAAAAGCAATTTAAACATATGCAAACCCTATAAATTTAACTGATCAAATTAAATAGTGCAACGTAAACTATGTAAAAAACGTTTGAAATCAAATTAAACATACCCATGTAGTTTGGCTATGCACAACAAAGATCATGCAAGACGAAGAATGACCATTACTTATGTTACCTGCATGCACATTGCTTATTTTGTTAATTCAAATGTAACATTATTAAAATGGAAATAAAACATATGCAAACCCCCATAAATTTTGCCGATCAAAATAAATAAAGCAAGGTAGACTACGAAAAAAGAATGTTTAAAATCAAATTGAACTACCCTTGTAGTTTAGGTATGCATAACAATAATCATGCAAGGAGGTAGTATAAAGCACGAAAACATTGTAGTTAAAAGTGAAACTAAATTACGAAATTGAGAGTGCAATGGAAGCATACTCCAAAAGGGAGTGTACTTATAGCAAATATTACCATAAAATTTGTTTATTTTTATGGAAGTTGAATTTATTATATATGAAGAGAAACTCCTATAAATTTAACCGATCCAAATAAATAGTGCAAGGTAAACTATGAAAAAAATGTCTGAAATTAGATTAAACATACACCTATTAACAATATCAACCTCGATATGCAAACTGTGAACCTATTTTTTTTAGCTCAATGGAAATATATATATATATATATATATATATATATTCAAGCCTACTCCATCGGTATGTTATAAAATATTAAAAACGATCAACGATAAAGCATTGAAAGTTTAGAAAATTTAAAGCTTTAATTGTAAGCAAACTAAACAAAAAACATTAATAGAACAAAATCCGTATGAATTATAAAAAAATCATACAATCAAAATTATGAAAAAAAACAACTTGTAAGCATTATAAAAGTAGTGTAAAAAGGGATAAAAGTCGCTAGATCCACCAAATTAATTTCCCAACTCAATTTTTGAGCTACCCCGAATGATGCATGCAACCCTATTTAGATAGAAAGAGAAAATCAAAACTAAAGAAATAAGATTTACTCGCTTAGAAAGAGAACCCTAGGAGCCAAGCCTTGCACTTTCATTTCCTCTACAAATTGTAAAGTGCTTAGAAATATTTTGGAAAATCATAATAAAATCATTTTAAACGAAATTTTAGTAGAATGATCTAGTATAAATAATCGGTGGAGATGGATGCAGAGAATTACCACTTGAAGGGAAAGAACAATTTCTTCTTTACATACAACTTGTAGTATACAATGTAACGATAGTGAAGCAAAATCTATAGGGTTTGAGTTAATCAAATACATGTATGTAAATAAAATTTAAATTTACCAAACTTTCAAGTAAGAAAAATGTTAAGAAGAATATGTGGGGCTAGCCTATTGTTGCATACTCATTTCCTGTGCAAATTGTAATGAAACCAACAAATGTAAAGAAGAACCTGATGGGCAAGGATTTATTGCAAAATCATTTCCTGTGCAAATTGTAATGGAACCAATAATTTAAAAAAAGTGAAATGAAAATTTTAGTAGAATAAACAACTGTATATCAATAGGGAGATAGATGCAAAGAATTACCATTTGTTTCAACCAATCATAATTAGGTCTAGAGAATTGGGGAAACAAAGAAGATGAGGGCAAGCAGATCAAAGTCTGATCAAAGTCCGAGTGCAAATTGTAAAGACACCAAGTAACTAAAATAAATTGAAATGAAAATTTAAGTAAGTTTCACAGCTGCATATAGAAAAACTTAGTTAACTAAGTAAAAGAGATTAAAAAAATCGATTCATATCATTGATTTTCATATATTGAGGCTGGTATTTGTTGAGTTCAACATGTTAACTATGCATTCTCTTGCTTTGACATTAATAATAATAATAATAATAATAATAATGTTTTCATGTTGCTGTATAGGATAATGTGTACTCAATTCCATCAAAAATGCATCTACAACAAAAAATCATAAAGAACAATTATTGACACTCATTTTGTATGAATCACGACCAACTGCTAAGTTGGTAATGAAAAACAGATTACATAAATTAAGCAAGTACAAAGAAACAATATACTACCTTTAGATATAGTAAAAAAAGTTCTGATATCGCAATCAAAAAGTGTTGCCGGTTCTCAACGGTATCATTATATAGGAGTCTAAAAGTTGCATAAACTATGATAGCAATAAGTTGAAATTACAAAATATTAAGCTTCCTACTTCAAAACTAACTTTTAATTTTAATTCAAATCTACTAATGAAATATAGAAAAAATATTACATAAATTAATAGTCAGTTGAATTCAAGCCTAAAAAGGTGAGAAGAAAGATGTATGTACCGAATCGTTGAAAGCCTAAAGTAAGTTTCAGATCTTACTTTGAGAAATATGCTAGGGCTATGTCGCAAGTTTTCCTTATTTTTAAACAAAAGCACGACCATTTCTGTAAGATAAAAATGCAAAATAAAAAGGAATTACAAAAATAAATCACCTTCTAAGACAAATCTCCAAACAGAGAATTAGAACAATTGAATTATAGCCTATAATGATTCCTTAAAAACCGATTAGTAGGTTGTTAATTATCCAAGCTCCTGTAGTGATTGTAATTATCCAAGCCTATAATGATTCCTTAAAAACAATTGAATTTCAGCCTAAGGAACTGAGAAGAAAGCTCTAAAATAAAATTGTTAAAAGATTAGAGTAGGCTTAAGATCTTACTTTTGAGAAATCTCAAGATTAGTTTTTTCATAGAATTGGGAACCAGAGAAGATGAGGGCTAGCAGATCAATGTACGATCGAGCAGACCAAAGTCGGATGAAAGCCTGATCAAAGCGCGATTAAGAGAGCTAATGGTATCGCGTTATTCGCGTCGTCCAGATTTTGAGCGAAGAAAAAGGAGTAATTTTTCAGTCGCCAAAAATGAAGAGATGAAAGAGGAGGAAGCGCATGAGATGGTAACGTCGGTAGTGGACTTTATGGAAGTATGGCACCTGAACCAACTGAAAATTTACAAAAATGCCCTCATTGACCCAATATAAAGTTGAATGGGTGTTTTTGACATTTCACATGTTTTATTTGAGGGTTTTCCTATCATATATATACATATATTTGTGAACGAATTTTTTTGTGATGCTGCGAATAATAAATTTTCTCACTAAGATTTTCCAAACAAGGTATTAAAAGGTAAAATGAGTTTTAATAAAAAGGAGTTTTCTTATTGAGAATTATCAAATAAGATTTGAAAGGAAAAAATCGAGTTTGAAAACATACATATATAAGAAGTTAAAAAGTGTGTCATTATGGGGTTGGAGAATATGAGTGGAACACACAAAGGAATATAAGGCTGCAAATTTAGAATGTTGATGTAAAGACCCAAAATTTCAGTCAATTTAAAATAGGATTTAAATGGATTTAAAAAGGATTTTTAAATGGTTAAATCTGATTTGAATTTCAAATTCTCATTTGATATTGATTCTAGACTTGACAAAAATTTGAAAACAAATTCTAAACATGGTTTTATATTTTACGGGGATTAAAACAAGGTAAGTAACTTTTAAAATCCATTTCAAAGGGAAATATTGAAAATCAATAATTTAATATTATTTTGATGACCTGAAAATTAACCATTTTTGAGACAGTCTCAAAATCCAACGAAACCAATTTTATCAGATCTGTAGCATTAAATATGGTAAGATTCCAAATTTCAAGTCAATCGGAGTTAGTGTGTAAGCAAACATAATTTAAATGTGTGCTGAAAAATCAGTAAAAGTTCTATAAAAGCAAGAAATAAGGTCATTTTTCGAACGGTCCCCGAATTCGGCAAGGCTAGACTTGTCGTAGCGATATTTATGAAATATAGTAGGATTTCAAATTTTGTATTGATTGGACTAACGGTTTGATCATACGAGTTAAAAACGTGTAGGAATATTCTTATTGAGATTTGACTTGAAATTAAGCGGTTTTGGGTAATACCAAACAATTTGAAAATATTGATAAAACGGTAAATGACAACCTTAATGACTTATTAACATGTATTAATGGTTTTGTAGGGTTCAAATTAAATTTAAATGGATAACACCTTCTTAACATAAAACCTTAATTGCTAATTTAAGATTTAACTAAGATAACTAGCTTCTTTTTGCATACATTCCCACCTTTTCTAACAATAGAAAAAACATTGTACTCTTGAACACATGTCATGGTCTTCCAAAACCCACTTCCCTTAAGTATATTTTCATGTGTAGAGAGAATCCAATATCATTTTATTTTCCATTTCCTTTTGCCCTTTTTCCACCATTTTCCTTTCGCCTTCTTCCTACTCCACCCAAGCCTCACGCCACCTCCTCTTGTTTACTTCTTAAAAAAACGTACACACATTTATGGATTGAGACATGGGGAAAGACCAGAAGTTCATTGATTCAATTTGTAACCGATCGGTATGGACTACAGCTACTGATCGGATGGTCCTAATAATGTACACTATGTTCCATCATTGTTATACCGGTCAGTCAAAAAGATACAAGACCGACCGGTCATGTTTTGGAGTTCAAGAGCGGCCTGTTAGCAAAGTTATGATCCAATCATACCGATCGGTTAGGATGAAGTGTAGCCGACCGGTCATGCCAGGAGCAGCTCGCTTGGATAAATTCTGCTATACCGAACGGTTAAGAAGACAAACAACCTATCGGCATGGTATGAAGCCCACAGCTGATCAATCACATAGGTAAGAAGAGGAGGCATACCGACGGGTCGGTTCTGATTCAGACCGATTGGTCCTCTAGACAGCTGTTAACAAGCTGGGCGGTGGTAATTTCCGTAAATTGAACACAGACCGACCGGTGGCCTGCACATGGCATCTTAGCTCTCCCCCACTCCTATAAATAAGGGGCCAAACCCGCTTTAATGGGGATCGAATTCCCTTGCCACGAACTGCTGCTAAAATCTCTCCACAACTATTTCACATAGTTCTAACACTCATCCATCATCACCAAGTGAAGATTCATTCATTTATTGATTATGACTTTCATCAAATCCATTCAAGTGATCTAGGAGTTAGAGATCTATCATCCAAGTTCAAACGCTTGAAGAAATCCTTCCAATCCTTCTCCGATCATACCTTATTCCCGCTGGTCATACCATTTCTTCATCGCTTTCAATGAATTTAAGTGTGATCTACAGGTGAGAGAGTGATAAAACTTGTTGTAAGAGTGAATCAAACCTTGTAATTGATAAATTAGTAATGGAATCCTATGTGAAAGTGGATGTACATCTCTTTTGGATCAAACCACTATAAAAATATTCTTGTGTTTTACTCTAATGTTTTCAATTCTTGTGATTTTGGGTCCACATACCTTTTGTTGAAGTACTTGAAAAAGTAACTTTGGTGTTTCATACCGTTTTTGGTGTAAACATTTTGGCGCCCACTATGGGTCCCCATTCGATCTTCCATTTTCTTACACTCTCTCACAAGGTTCAAGGTCTTGCATTGAGGATCTAAGCCTATATCTACCGTAGATCCTACAAGACTACGATCTAATCCAATCAATGAGACTTCTGCCAAATTCAAGTCCTTGTATGGAATCATGGGTAGACCAAGAAAGAAAACTACCAATAAAAATGTCAAGGATACTGATAATGCCGCCAACAACGAAACTACTCCTCTCACTAACCAATTTGAGGTTGGAGAAACCTCTAACGCTTGAGAAGCTGTAATGAGAAGAGAGTTGGATGAAGTTGTTGCCGGTTTTACGAGCCAAATGGACATTTCAAATAAGGCCATAATGAAAAATTTTGAATCCATGTTCGCCATGCAAGCTACTACGGCGAAAGTTACCATGAATGATGCTCGTGCTAAATCCATTCAAACCAATCATACAGAAAATGCAGGGTCTTCTTCTTCAAGTCCAAACCGAGGAGATTCTAGCCAAGAGGTTACAAATCCTAATGATCCTCGACGTAAGGAAGCAAAGTCACCTATGCGCAATCATACTGATAAAGCAACTTCTCGACAAGTGCTTGGAACCACCAAAGGGGCACCTCCCCAAGTGGGAGGTTGAGGGCCCCGGAATCCGAACCATGACCGTTTGCTTAGGCAAATGTGAAGACCCATAACTTCCTCGGTTAGGAAAGCCCGGATACTTTGAGAATAACACACAAAAGAATGCAGACAGAAGAACATTTTATTGTATATTATAAACAATTCCATCAGAATACAAGAATGTACAGAGTATGAATCAAAATTACACATCATAAAATATCAGAGATTTAAATTACATTACATAGCAGCGGAAAATAATACAATACACAACTAGAAGTAATACACAGATACAGATCTTTCCGAGTATCGTTCTAGCAGTAAATCAAGATCCTGTGAATATAAATCTGCAGAACCAAAACTACTAGCTGCCCGTGTCAAAATAAGGGCACCCAGACTTTAGGTTAAAACAATAAACTCCAGGTCAGTCATGTGACTGGTGTGAGAACTAAAACAGTTATTAATCTTTATTTTAAAGTTAGGTAAATCAAGGGACCACGCCGTGTAACACAGAACGGGTTTCCTCCTAAGAATACCAGTGCATATAACAAATAGCGCAATGCTAAATAAAGAAAAATGAAGCTATTATAAGACCCAGGTCCCATCACACAATGCAACACAAGCCAGAGGATAGGGTTTTACCATATAATAGCCAAAGAATGCTTGATACGCTAAATTTCATGTTTTATTATTACTATAAGTGTATAGTGTTAAAACAATTTCAATCATAAATATCAATCATAGATGGCATGAGTGCCCCCATCCCACTATGTCACCATACTAGGCTCTACAAATAAAACCGCAAAGTCACGTATTGATAGTTGGATTTCCATCTGTGAACCAAGGCAAAAGATAGTCCTCTACCGATTTGAGACTCTCTAGCCCATGTCTCAGAACCCAGACTCAGGTGGGCCCTTGGAGCGACAGGGCCGGTCCACCGATGTGGATTAAAATGCCTGAACACTGCGTTTCCCCACCCTTTGGGGTGTCAATGAGTCCAATGACTCCATCGGTCCCGGATCGACCTATATATCCGAGGCGCCTCGCAATAGCAACAACCACATAAGTCAAACTCATCAGGGCGTGTAAAACCACTGATGCCACTTCTAGCTAGAAGGAGACGCATGCCCTTCCTGAAGTCCTCTCCCGTTTCTGGTCCACAACCGAGGTGTGAGGCTCGCGAATCAACGCTACAAAAAGCTATGCCACACAGACCGTGCTTTGATCATCAAACACAAGACTCTGCTTTTCAATAGAAGCCTTGATCATATTTCCACTTAGGCATGCCACACAGGCAATTCACTCCATGCGTTTGATATCCATCAATATATAACCTCTGAGCTCGTACGTCTCAGAGAAGGGCGTTAAGCAAGAGAATAAATTTTCCGCTGCCAAACAGATATATATATTTAATAGAAATAAACCACACAAAATAAAATCCAATGTCAGACACACAGTCCATTTACAAGTCCGTTCTGGGTCTGAACAAAACCGGAGCACCTGATACCTCGCATATACATCGATCTCAAAGTACGTCTGGACGACCACTAACTGATTCCCTCCTCTTGGGTGTAAGGCCCAATCAAGTTCATCAGTAATCACCCAATCGACGTGAAGACCTCCGATCTTCAACCACTGTCTTCATCCTCGACACCACGTCGAATCAGTTATTCAGAATGGGATAAACCCGGTCTTTTTGAATAACTCGCGTATATAATAAATAAGTGTTACACAAACAGAACATACGCCTCATTCCAATTCAGAATATTCTTTTATTCAAATATTCTTACACTTTGGGAAAGGTTCCCATTAATTTTATCAAAGATAAATTCTTTAAATTTATTCTTTAATCTTCTGTTGAATATCAATTCAAAGTAGTCGGGATTAGCGAACCAAAACGAAGTAATCATTTATTTTATTTCCCAATCCCAACCTATTCATCCGATGAAGTAAAACTGGTAATACTTCATATCTAACACCAAGGTGTTATCGGTAAATTCAATTACCATTTCACGTTCAAATCTAATTAAAGATTTAACTATCGCCTGGAGCAAAACTGGTGATACTCCATTCTCGATTATTTCAATCTAATTAAAGATTCATTAAAACTCCACTTGGTTTTAATCTTCCCAATAATCCCTATCAATGATTATTTAACTTGGGAAGTCACATCCTGTCTTTAACTAGGTTAAAGAACCAATGTCAATTAAAATACGGTTCACTATAAACCCAAAATCACATTCATTAATTATCGAGTTAAAGAACAAGTGTTATTTAAAACACTGTTCACGATAAACCCAAAAATCAATTCTAATTGAATTCCAATTATATACCATTTAATTGGTACACTTCATTAAATCTAGATAAAAAAAATTAGTCTTTTTCTCAACTGGGTTTAAAAACAGTGTTAATGACGACACCATTCACGACAAACCCAAATCACATTTAATATTAAATACAAGGCTTTGAATAGAAAATATATCGGCTTATATTCAATATCAAATTCTACGACCAACAAATATCATATTGGAAATAACAATATAAATATATCTTTCAAATTTCCATAATAATATTTGTGTAATCAAGAAATCCAACATCGAAATATTCCAAAGACTATTTCGATTCAAATCCATTCCAATTCAATTATTGGAATTTCTGGTTATTTTCAAAACCATTTCAAATCCACTTTATTTATTTTAAAAATAAATAGAATTATAATTCTAGTTCAAAACTAGTTCATTTCGATAAAAATCTATTTTTATCTTTTCAAATATGGTGTTTTTCATTCCAATTCTTCACAAATCATTTCTTATGATTTTACACAAATTACTACTATTTTTAATAATTTTATCAAGGCCCGTACAGTCGATTTCCATCAACGGCCATCGAACTGCACTTACAGCGACCTTTTCCAAATTTGATTTGGACATAATTCCAAATCCAACCGTTAGATTTCTAATTTCTAATATCCGTTAGAAAGCTCTTTTCGATACGAACCCAACAGTTCCGATTTTAGGAGAATCCGACAGTCGAATCTCCCGAAATATCCACTTGAAGTCAATGGTCGAAATTCACGAACTGCTGCGGCGCAGCGCATTCTATTCAGGCCATTATATATATATATATATATATATAATATATATTATATATATTTTGTCGATTCCCTTTTAAAACATATTTTATAAATCATTTAAATTCGTTTTCAAAACGATTTCAACTTCCTTTTCAAATTCAAATCAAGATTGAATTTTTCAACATAAATTCGTTTTAATTCCATTTCAAATCGATTTCAATTCAATTTCAATTTAATTCGAATTTCAATTCATTTCAATTTAATTTGAATTTCAATTCATTTCAATTTAATTCGAATTTCAATTCATTTCAATTTAATTCGAATTTTGAAACCACTTTCAATATTCATTGAAAAATGAATAAAATCGATATAAATATCGTTCACGTCAAAATGGCGTCAATCTAATCAACACGGCTTTTATTCAACACATGAATGTTTATTCTATTCAACACATGAATATTTTTCAATTCAACACATGAATATTTTTCAATTCAGCACATGAATTTATTTTCAATTCAACACGTGAATTTATTTTCTATTCAACACATGAATTTATTTTCCATTCAACACATGAATTTATTTTCTATATTGGAATGAGGCCCAATCAATTACCATATAATGTTAATTATATGGATTTTCTACAACACATGTATATAATAGCAACGATAAATAATCAACCATCATCCATAGTGCACCACACAACTGCATAAGCATTAAATATGAATAATTAACACTTACACAGTCTGTCAATAAATCGATCGACATATAACTAATTATTGGGATTAGTGTATGTTATATATCATCCCAATACCCGTGTGGGGTTTCAATCAATCAAACACAGATTTTATTTGTGCGGTTGGGTGATGTGTAAAATTTATCGTCCCAATCAATATCAGTCAAATCAGTGTATATAAACAAATAGTCTGATTTGTTTATAAATATTTATTTTATATACACGTTAAAAATTATATTTTTAACTATAAAATATTTTCCACTATAAAATATTATATTTCATTCCACATTACACAATAAAATTTCACAACACAGCAATCAAACAAACAAGTCATCCATGGTCTGTGGACGACGGGTGTCGGGTGCTGGTAAGCACCGTCTGCATCCTAGTATATATTTCAAACTATAAATAAATTAAAAGTGAGGAGTTCTCACCGACTAGCTAAACCAAACGCCACGACTCTTCAAATGTAAAAATCTTCGTTGTGCTCGCCTTTTGTCAATTTCATTGTCCGTAGCCACTACATATATAAAAATCACATTTTTATATTGTTGCTATGTATATAAAAATCACATTTTTATACCGCTACTATATAGATAAAAATTCCATTTTTATCTTGTTAGTAATATAATAAAAATTATATTTTTATTATTCTACATAACTAAAAATCATATTTTTATTCTTCCTATGATATAAAAATCATATTTTTACTACTCTACCTTAATAAAATTATATTTTCATTACTCTACATTAATAAAAATCAAATCTTTACTTCATTAAAAATCCAACCTTTCTTCACTAATATTATATATAACCATCCGACCTTTACTAACTTTTCACATATATAAAAATTCGATCTTTACTAACTTTTCAGAGTTAAAAATATGATCTTTACTTCATTAAACATATAATCTTTGTCTTATTAAAAATTATAACTTTCTATCATTAAAAATCTAAACTTTATATATATATATATATATATATATATATATATATATATTCTAACTCTCTTTACATTAAAACCATCATTTTATTTTTAGTTTTATATATGTAAATAATTAAAGAAACTAAAATAAAATGAAATAAATAAAATTTACCTTAGTTTTGAATAGGGGGGGGTCTCGCTGTTTGCATCGAGCGAGGGAGGACGCTGGAGGGAAGGAGAACGACCAGAGGAGGAAGAAGAAGAAGCGGCGGTGGCGGTTTTCTGATGGGGGTTTGGGCGGATCTCGTTCGGGTTTGAGGGGAGGGGGTTAGAGGAGAGAGGAGGAAGGGCGCCAGTGGGAGGGGGTAGTCGCGGTGGATGCGGATTGTGGGCGAAGGGTGGTGCGCGAGGAGGCACTGGCGAACGAGGGAGGGTCGTGCGGATTTAGTTTTTTTTTGTTTTGAATCGAACGACAGGGGGGGGGGGGTTGACCAAAGTATAGGAGAGAGGGAGGGAGAGAATTATATTATTTATTTAATTTATTTTAATCCACTAAAAAGTAACTTTTTCTTTCTAACTCAGAATCGAACCCACCGCCTGTCGTCCATAGCTAATTACCCCCATTCCGTACACAATGGGATATGTATCACAGGCTGATTCGATCGTTTCGATCAGTTTTCATCAAAATCAAAATATAACTCTATATATTGAATTTGAATGCACATTTCAATTTACAGGGCCACGTACGGACTCTGAAAATTCCCGAAAAATATTTCTAGCTTCGTATTGACAATACGGTCCTAACAAAACTAAATTCATCGAATTCTGAGACCGTTTGAAAAAATGACCATTTTCCAGTCAATTAAAATCAACTGAAACTGGTCAAACGCGTTTTCCTTTGCCACGCTCACATATTGATTCGAAAAATTATGAATTTTGAAACCTAGCAATAACTTGACATCACAGATCCAACAAAAGTGGTTTCGTTGAAAACTGAGGTCGTTTGCAAAATTTCCATTTTTAAGGGCCAGAATTCCATAGCGACTATTCTGAATTTTCAACTGGACATAACTTTTTATTCCCGCTATGAAATTTCAATTTGTCGGATTCGTTGGAAAGATATTCTCAATTAGATTCTATTATTTTTAGTTTCATTAAAATCCGGTTTATTATGGATCCTGTACATCCGTTTGAAATTTGAAATCGAATTTTCGAACTACCGCGCCATTTTCAATTCCTTTTATAATTTTAAATAAATATTTATATTCTAACGACGACGTATATAAATCTATACGTTCTAATTCTATTCAAAATAAATTTCTCGTCGTTATTATTTAAAATAATTCATTTTAAATTTTCAAAATTCACTAAAATCGCCAAAATACAAATTTTAAATTGGCTCAGATTTCCGGGTTATTACAATCTCCCCCACCTAAAACTTTTCGTCCCCGAAAAGGAACGAAGCCGAAAGTTGTTTAACTAATCAATCAACTTTCATTAATTTCACTACGACTTAAGTTCTTCAACTATTCAGTTTCTAAGAACATTTCCAATTTTTCAAAAATTTGGCTAATGCCCTAAATTTTCAAAAAATTTCGCCATAACCTCCCCTGCACCGGGGACTTCGGGATATTTCAAATAGCCTCCCATGGCCCTTATCAATCCAAAAAGAAAAAGAAACAGCCAAGCGGCTAGCCAGTCGGCTCATAAAATCATCCAAACCCAAGAAATACAATAAACATGTACCTATTTGTCGGGCAAATAATTTTATTCTTCTGCTCTAGCCTCCTTGCTATGACCTGTTCAATGTAAGTACATGTATATGCATGCAAATGCGACTAATTTTCAATACAACCACTATTTGATACAATTTGGCTAAAGGTTCAACATTTTAATTAATCTACCAATAATCAAACAAAACAACCATCAATCAATTAGTTGATTATCTTTTCAATCTCATAACGTTGATACACATCTAAAAAATCAGATTTTTGATGCCAAATCACAACAATAGGCCCTATCTAGCTTTGGTTCTCACACCAATCTAATGGAAATATATAGATATCTCACTTTCGTCAGTTGAATATAAACACTGATGATGGCGCGCCATCATCAGAATCAAACTCGGGCGATTAGAGTGTGATCCTATATCTATCCAGTATATTAAAACTTCAAATACACGCGGATAAGACGTATATGCAAAATATTTATATACTGGATTGTCCAAATCAGTACAAATAAATATTCAAATACGTTGAATAAGGTTTAAATTTTTGAAACAAAATTTGTTTTCATTTTAAAAATATACTCTTCAACTCGTTCTAGGATACTACTAATCCCATCTCTAACGAGTCATTCCCATTGGATATTACTAATCCAATCTCTGATGAATTCTTTCATTCGGTTCTAATGTGTCTTGTTCTCGAGCTTTGTAAACCAAAGCTCTGATACCAACTGTGAAGACCCGTAACTTCCCCGGTTAGGAAAGCCCGGATACTTTGAGAACAACACACAAAAGAACGCAGACAGAAGAACATTTCATTGTATATTACAACAATTCCATCAGAATACAAGAATGTACAGAGTATGAATCAAAATTACACATCATAAAATACCAGAGATTTAAATTACATTACATAGCAGCGGAAAATAATACAATACACAACTAGAAGTAATACACGGATACAGAGCTTTCCGAGTATCGTTCCAGTTGTAAATCAGGATCCGGTGAATATAAATCTGCAAAACCAAAACTACTAGCTGCCCGTGTCAAAATAAAGGCACCCAGAGTTTAGGTTAAAATAATAAACTCCAGGTCAGTCATGTGACTGGTGTGAGAACTAAAACAATTATTAATCTTTAATTTAAAGTTAGGTAAATCAAGCGACCACGTCGTATAACACGGAACGGGTTTCCTCCCAAGAATACCAGTGCATATAACAAACAACGCAATGCTAAATAAAGAAAAATGAAGCTATTATAAGACCCAGGTCCCATCACACAATGCAACACTAGCCGGAGGATAGGGTTTTACCTTATAATAGCCAAAGAATGCTTGATACGCTAAATTTCATGTTTTATTATTACTATAAGTGTATGGTGTTAAAATAATTTCAATCATAAATATCAATCATAGACGGCATGAGTGCCCCATCCCATTATGTCGCCATACTAGGCTCTACAAATAAAACCGCAAAGTCACGTATTGAAAGTTGGATTTCCATATGTGAACCGAGGCAAAAGATAGTCCTCTACTGATTCGAGACGCTCTAGCCCGTGTCTCAGGACCCAGACTCAGGTGGGCCCTTGGAGCGACAGGGCCGGTCCACCGATGTGGATTAAAATGCCTGAACACTGCGTTTCCCCACCGGGGTGTCAATGAGTCCAATGACTCCATCGGTCCCGGATCGACCGATATATCTGAGGCGCCTCGCAACAGCAACAACCACATAAGTTAAACTCGTCAGGGCATGTAAAACCACTGACGCCACTTCTATCTAGAAGGAAACGCATGCCCTCCCTGAAGTCCTTTCCCGTTTCTGGTTCACAACCGGGGTGTCAGACTCGCAAATCAACGCTACACAAAGCTATGCCACACAGGCCTGCTTTGATCATCAACCACAAGACTCTGCTTTTCAACAGAAGCCTTGATCATATTGCCATTTAGGCATGCCATAAAGGCAATTCACTCCATGCGTTTGATATCCATCAATATATAACCTCTGAGCTCGTACGTCTCAGAGAAGGACGTTAAGCAAGAGAATAAATTCTCCGCCGCCAAGCAGATATATATTTAATAGAAATCAACCACACAAAATAAAATCAAATGTTAGATACACAGTCCATTTACAAGTCCGTTCTGGGTCTGAACGAAACCGGAGGCACCTGATACCTCGCATATCCATCGATCTCCAAGTACGTCTGGACGACCACTAACTGATTCCCTCCTCTTGGGTGTACGACCCATCATCAGTAATTACCCAAACGACGTGAAGACCTCCGGTATTCAACCACCATCTTCATCCTCGACACCACGTCGAATCAGTTATTCAGAATGGGATAAACCCGGTCTTTCTGAATAACTCGCGTATATAATAAATAAGTGTTACACAAACACAACATACGCCTCATTCCAATTCAGAATATTCTTTTATTCAAATATTCTTACACTTTGGGAAAGGTTCCCATTAATTTTATCAAAGATAAATTCTTTAAATTTATTCTTTAATATTCTTTTGAATATCAAGTCAAACTAGTCGGGATTAGCGAACCACACCGAACTAATCATTTATTTTATTTTCCAATCCCAACCTATTCATCCGATGAAGTAAAACTGGTAATACTTCATATCTAACACCACAGTGTTACCGGTAAATTCAATTACCATTTCACGTTAAAATCTAATTAAAGGTTTAACTATCGCTTGGAGCAAAACTGGTGATACTCCATTCTCGATTATTTCAATCTAATTAAAGGTTCATTAAAACTCCACTTGGTTTTAATCTTCCCAGTAATCCCTATCAATGATTATTCAACTTGGGAAGTCACATCCTGTCTTTAACTGGGTTAAAGAACCAATGTCAATTAAAAAACGGTTCACTATAAACCCAAAATCACATTCATTATTATCGGGTTAAAGAACAAGTGTTATTTAATACAACGTTCACGATAAACCCAAAAATCAATTCTAATTCAATTCCAATTAAATACCATTTAATTAGTACACTGCATTAAATCTAGATAAAAAGATTTAATCTTTTTCTCAACTGGGTTTAAGAACAGTGTTAATGAAGACACCATTCACGACAAACCTAAATCACATTTGATATTAAATACAAGGCTCTGAATAGAAAATATATCGGCTTATATTCAATATCAAATTATATGACCAACAAATATCGTATTGGAAATAACGATATAAATATGTCTTTCAAATTTCCATAACAATATCTGTATAATCACGAAATCCAACATCGAAATATTCCAAAGACAATTTCGATTCAAATCCATTTCAATTCAATTATTGGAATTTCTAGTTATTTTCAAAACCATTAAAAATCCACTTTATTTATTTTAAAAATAAATAGAATTATAATTCTAGTTCAAAACTAGTTCATTTCGATAAAAATCTATTTTTATCTTTTCAAATATGGGGTTTTTCATCCTAATTCTTCATAAATCATTTCTTATGATTTTACACAAATTACTACTATTTTTAATAACTTTATCAAGGCCCGTACAGTCGATTTACATCAATGGCCATCGAACTGCACTTACAGCGACCTTTTCCAAATTTGATTTGGACATAATTCCAAATCCAACCGTTAGATTTCTAATTTTTAATATCCTTAGAAAGCTCTTTTCGATACGAACCCAACGGTTCCGTTTTTAGGAGAATCCGATGGTCGGATCTCCCGTAATATCCACCCGAAGTCAATGGTCGAAATTCACGAACTACCGCAGCGCGTTCTATTCAGGCCATTATATAAATATAATATTATATATATTTCGTCGATTTCCTTTTAAAACGTATTTTATAAATCGTTTAAATTCGTTTTCAAAACGATTTCAACTTCCTTTTCAAATTCAAATCAAGATTGAATTTTTCAACATAAATTCGTTTTAATTTCATTTCAAATCGATTTCAATTCAATTTCAATTTAATTCGAATTTCAATTCAGTTCAATTTAATTCGAATTTTGAAACCACTTTCAATATTCATTGAAAAATGAATAAAATCGATATAAATATTGTTCACGTCAAATTACGTCAATCTAATCAACACGGCTTTTATTCAACACATGAATGTTTATTCTATTCAACACATGAATATTTTTCAATTCAACACATGAATATTTTTCAATTCAACACATGAATTTATTTTCAATTCAACACGTGAATTTATTTTCTATTCAACACATGAATTTATTTTCCATTCAACACATGAATTTATTTTCTACATTGGAATGAGGCCCAATCAATTACCATATAATGTTAATTATATGGATTTTCTACAACACATGTATATAATAGCAACGATAAATAATCAACCATCATCCAGAGTGCACCACACAACTGCATAAGCATTAAATATAAATAATTAACGCTTACACAGTCTATCAATCAATCGATCGACATACAACTAATTATTGGGATTAGTGTATGTCATATATCACCCCAATACCCGTGTGGGGTTTCAATCAATCAAACACAGATTTTATTTGTGCAGTTGGGCGATGTGTAAAATTTATCGTCCCAATCAATATCAGTCAAATCAGTGTATATAAACAAATCATCCAATTTGTTTATAAATATTTATTTTATATACACATTAAAAATTATATTTTTAACTATAAAATATTTTATTTCATTCCACATCACACAATAAAATTTCACAACACAGCAAACAAACAAACAAGTCATCCATGGTCTGTGGACGACGGGTGTCGGGTGCTGCTAAGCACCGTCTGCATCCTATTATATATTTCAAACTATAAATAAATTAAAAGTGAGGAGTTCTCACCGACTAGCTAAACCAAACGCCATGACTCTTCAAATGTAGAAATCTTCGTCGTGCTCGCCTTTTGTCAATTTCATTGTCCGTAGCCACTACATATATAAAAATCACATTTTTATATTGTTGCTATGTATATAAAAATCACATTTTTATACCGCTACTATATAGATAAAAATTCCATTTTTATCTTGCTAGTAATATAATAAAAATTATATTTTTATTATTCTTCATAACTAAAAATCATATTTTTATTCTTCCTATGATATAAAAATCATATGTTTACTACTCTACCTTAATACAAAATTATATTTTTATTATTCTACATTAATAAAAATCAAATCTTTACTTCATTAAAAATCCAACCTTTCTTAACTAATATCATATATAACCATCCGACCTTTAATAACTTTTCACATATATAAAAATTTGATCTTTACAAATTTTCACATATATAAAAATTCGATCTTTACTAACTTTTCAAAGTTAAAAATATGATCTTTACTTCATTAAACATATAATCTTTGTCTTATTAAAAATTATAACTTTCTATCATTAAAAATCTAAACTTTATATATATATATATAAATTCTAACTTTCTTTGCATTAAAATCATCATTTTATTTTCAGTTTTATATAAGTAAATAATTAAAGAAACTGAAATAAAATTAAATAAATAAAATTTACCTTTGTTTTGAATGGGGGGTCTCGCTATTTGCATCGAGCGAGGGAGGACGCTGGAGGAAAGGAGAAAGGCCGGAGGAGGAATAAGAAGAAGAAGCGGTGGCGGCAGCGGTTTTCTGATGGGAGTTTGGGCGGATCTTGTTCGGGTTTGAGGGGAGGGGGTTAGAGGAGAGAGGAGGAAGGGCGCCAGTGGGGGGGGGGGGTAGTCGCGGTGGAGGCAGATTGTGGGCGGCAGGTGGCGCGCGAGGAGGCATTTATTTTAATCCACTAAAAAGTAACTTTTTCTTTCTAACTCAGAATCGAACCCACCTCCTGTCATCCATAGCTAATTACCCCCATTCCGAACACAATGGGATATGTATCGCAGGCTGATTCGATCGTTTCGATCAGTTTTCGTCAAAGTCAAAATATAACTATATATATTGAATTTGAATGCACATTTCAATTTACCAGGGCCACGTACGGACTCTAAAAATTCCCAAAAAATATTTCTAGCTTCGTATTGACGATACGGTCCTAACAAAACTAATTTCATCGAATTCTGAGATCGTTTGAAAAAATGACCATTTTCCAGTCGATTAAAATCAACTGAAACTGGTCAAACACATTTTCCTTTGCCACGCTCACATATTGATTCGAAAAATAACGAATCTTGAAACCTAGCAATACTTGACATCACGAATCCAACAAAAGTGGTTTCGTCGAAAACCGAGGTCGTTTGCAAAATTTCTATTTTTAAGGGCCAGAATTCCATAACGACTATTCTGAATTTTCAACTGGACATAACTTTTTATTCCTATTATGAAATTTCAATTTGTCGGATTCGTTGGAAAGATATTCTCATTTAGATTCTATTATTTTTGGTTTCGCTAAAATCCGGTTTATTTTGGATCTTGTACATCCGTTTGAAATTTGAAATCGAATTTTCGAACTACCGCGCCATTTTCAATTCCTTTTATAATTATAAATAAATATTTATATTCTAGCGACGACGTATATAAATATATACGTTCTAATTCTATTCAAAACAAATTTCTCGTCGTTATTATTTGAAATAATTCATTTTAAATATTCAAAATTCACTAAAATCGCCAAAATAATTTTTTTAAATTGGCTCAGATTTCCGGGTTGTTACAGCAAACATCCGGTAAAGATGACGGCGACTGCCCCATGGTCCAGCTCAACGAAGAAGAGCGCATATTGGAAATCGTACGCAAAATAATGGAGAAAATCCTGAAGAAGCAGGATGATGAGAAAGATTATGGGTTCGCTCCAACCAAAACCCCGCTTACGGAGAGAATTAAGATGGCTCCATATCCAAATAAATTCAAACCTCCGACAGTCCAAGCTTATAGTGGGACAATTGATCCCAACCTGTTCTTGTTCAAATATGATCAGCATATGGACGGGGCACGTGCCACGGACGAGTTGAACTGCTTGTACGTTCCAACTTATCTTGAGGGAGTGGCATCACTTTGGTTCACAAAGCTACCACCCAGATCTGTGGATGACTTTGCTACCTTGGCCAAATTATTTCGGGAATAATTCAGGCTCTAAGCGACAAAAGTACGAGATGTCATGGAGTTGAACGAGCTTGAGCAAAGGCCAGGAGAATCCATAAGGGCTTTTCTCACCCGCTTCAATACTGCTGCAGCCGAGGTTGGAAATTAGGAGCTTCGTTTGGTTTTATTGGCTTTGAAGGGAGCCATAAGCAAGAAGACCAAGCTTGGACGATGGATAAAGAAGAAAAAACCAAGTACTCTTAAGGAACTATTTGACAAAGCTGAGGAATATATAGGTGTGGATGAGGATCCAGCCTATACTATTGATGTTCCTGAGAGCAGCACATAACCCGAGAAGAAAATAATGATGTAGAAGGTGGCCAGAAGAATTCCAGCAGTCAGAAAAGATGGAATGATGGAAGGGATAACCGGCCTAACAAAAAGCTTCGCTTCTTTAAGAATTCGGAATTGACTCCTTTAAACGACACCGGGGAGAACATCTTCATGGCAACCAAAGACACTGAAGAGTACCCAACACCGAAGCAAGTGAAGGTTAATGATGCTACGATCAAGTCAGGAAGGTTCTGCCGATTTCATAACCAGCCAGGTCACAGTACAAATGCTTGCAGACATCTGAAGAGCTTAATCAAAGAACTGATAAGGAAAAACAGACTTCAGCAGTATGCAAAGAACCCGCGAAACGCCCAGAATGTGGAGGACTAGGGAACGTCTGCAGGACAACCTAGGCAAAATGAGAATGCAGCGGTCGATGTACTTCTAAGGTTGATCATCAATACTATTTCAGGTGGGCCACATCCAGCCGAAAGAAGTTGGGGGGACATTGTGAAATACACTAAAGAAGTGAAGAACCTACCGAAGGCAGAAGAGCTCATGATCATGAATGAAGCCCTTTCAGCAAAGACGCCAAAAATCCCATGGGATGATATTATGTTCAAAGATAAGGACTCAAATGGACCAATAGCTCCAACCGTGGATCCAATGGTGATAACCATTGGCTTGGGTCCAGCCATTGTCAGAAAAGTTTTAGTTGATAATGGGGTATCCGTCAATGTCCTTTTCATCAATGCATTTCATAGGATGAAACTCTCCATGGATGATATGAAAGCTTGCCAGAATAAAATCCACGGATTCACAGGGTAAGCCGTTCAACAAGTTGGTATCATCAGTCTGCTTGTCAAACTTGGTGAAGGAGAACAAAAGGCTGCACTGAAACAAGATTTTTTCATAATTGATGAGCTTTCTACTTACAGTTCTTTCCTTAGGAGACCAACTCTCACAGCATTTAGACTAATAATGGCCCTGTGGTGCCTTACGATGAAATTCCTTACTGAAAACGGGATTAGTGTAGTCAAAGGTGACCAACAGGCGGCTAGGGAGTGCTATCTGGTTGAGCTTGCTAAGGTAAGGAAGAAAGAAGTGAAGACAGATACAGAGCCTCCACTTTGCATTCATGACCCCCCTTATAGCAATTAGGGAGAGGCCCTCATACTAGCGAGCATTGCGGAGCTCAGAGGGAGATTGATCTAAGAAAAGATAGTATGGGGGAGAACAAAGCGGCACCAACTGAGGACACCATCTTTATTCCTATGCACGATAAAGATCCAGACTGAGTCTTAAAGATAGGATTTCAGCTAGGCCTAAAGTTGCAGAAAGATTTGATATTGTTTTTAAAAGCAAATTTAGATGTTTTCTCTTGGATGCATCCCGACATTTGCAGAATATCACCAAATGTATCATTCATAAGTTGAATATTAATACTAGTTTGACTCCTGTAAAACAAAAAAGGAGAACTCAAGGACCTGAGAGATCTATAAGATTAAAAGAAGAAGTAGATAGACTATTCAAGAATAACTTTATACGAGAACCTACGTATCCCGATTGGGTTTCAAACCCGATCCTTGTTAAGAAGTCCAACGACAAATGGAGAGTATGCATAGACTATTCAGATCTTAATAAGGCATGTCCCAAAGACATTTTTCCACTTCCTAGAATTGATCAACTTGTCGATGCAACTGCGGGGCATGAACTCTTATCCTTTATGGATGCATATTCTGGGTATAATCAAATCATGACGCATAAGTCGAATGAGGAGAACACAAGTTTCATAACCGATAGAGGCCTATATTGCTATAAACTTATGTCGTTTGGACTAAAGAATGCGGGAGCAACCTATCAGCGTCTTGTGAATTCCATGTTCAAGTCCCAAATCGGGAACACTATGGAGGTCTACGTAGATGATATGCTGGTAAAGTCAAGGAAGGCAGAAGATCATCTGGAGAATCTAACTGAGATGTTTCATATCCTTAGAAAATATGGCATGAAACTATATCCTCTTAAATGCTCATTTGGAGTTTCATCGGGAAAATTTCTTTGGTTCATGGTCAACGCCAAGGGCATTGAGGCGAATCCTACTCAAATCACAGCCTTACGGGAAATGCGAGCTCCGAAGACAAAGAAGGAGCTTCAAAGTTTGAATGGGAAAGTTGCTACCCTCAACCGATTCATCTCAAAAGCAACGGATTGGTGCATCCCGCTCTTTGATGCTTTGAAGAAGGGAAAGAAAGAGTTTCGGTAGGCTCCTGAATGTCAAACGGCATATGAAGAGTTGATTAAGCACATGGAATCACCACCAACGCTTTCTAAAGCCAGATATGGGGAGGAGTTGTTCCTATATTTGGCTGTTTCATCACATGCCTTAAGCGCTGCACTTATCTGGGAGGATGCTAAGGTACAAAGGCCAGTTTATTACATTAGCATGTGGCTCGTTGGGGCAGAGTTAAACTACCCAAGGTTGGAAAAATTTGCATCCTGTTTGCTTATTTCCTCAAAGAAGTTAAGACCGTATTTTCAATCCCATTCTATAAAAGTTCTCACCGATCAACCATTAAAACAAGCCCTTTTTCGCTCAGAAACTTCGAGAAGGTTATTGAAATGGAATATTGAGCTCAGCCGGTATGACATCACCTATCACCCTCGAAGAGCTATTAATGGACAAGCCTTAGTAGATCTCATCACCGAGTTCATGGACAGGGGAGAGGAAATTGAAGAACCAAAAGAGATAGTGGCTAGTTGGAAGCTATACTTTGATGGGTCCAGAAATGATTATTTTTCAGGGGTAGGAATTGTCCTAAAAACTTCAAATGGCCATTCTTTGTGCTACACCTTAAGATTGGAGTTCCCATCAACAAATAATGAGGCCAAGAACGAAGCGTTGATAACAGGGCTGAAACTAGCAAAAGAGCTGAATCTGAAAACTTTACAAATCTTTAGTGATTCTCAACTGGTAGAGTGTCAAGTCCTCAAAGAATTCCAGACTAAAGTCAGAAATTTTCCTTTCTATCTTATCAAAGCCATGGAACTTCTCAATGATCTCGACCACTACACTATATCTCACATTCCTGGGGAAGAAAACTCAAAGGAAGATTCTCTCGCCAAATGTGCTAGTTCCTCAGATGCATAGTTACTGGGCCTGATTCCTGTAGAAGTCCTTTCAACTCCTGCCATTGCAGAAGAAGATGTTGACTAGATCATGGAAACAGTTGAGGAGCATGTGTCCTGGATAACTCCAATCAGAGACTACATCCTCAACAGAACACTCCCAGAAGAGCCGAAGAGGCGGAGAAAGATATTGTGCAAAGCTCCATTATACCTTATTCGGGACAGAAGTTTATACAAACGAGGATTCACCGTGCCGCTACTCCGATGTGTAACCAACGGGGAATCAAGAGCGATCTTGGCAGAATTACATGAGGGAGATTGCAGAGGTCACGTAGGCAGTCAAACATTGGCCAAGAAAATTCCGCGATACGACTATTTTTGTCCCGATGTGAACCTGGATGCAATGACCTATGTTAAGAAGTGTGATAGATGCCACTGAATTGACTCAAATGGTCAGCCCATGGCCATTTGTTGTCTGCGGCATAGACTTGATTGGGGCATTTCCCACAGCTGAATCAAATATGAAGTATGTGATAGTGGCAGTTGACTATTTCACTAAATGGGCTAAAGCTGAACACTGGCTACTATTACTTCAAAGAAGGTGATCAATTTCGTCCTAAAGAACATCATCTGCAGGTTTGGGGTGCCACAAGAAATAATCACCGATAATGGAACTCAATTTGAGAGTACTCGATTTTTAGACTTCTGCGCCAAGTACAAGATTAGGAAAAGCTTTTCCGCGTTGCTCATCCGTAGGCCAACAGGCAAGTAGAAGCAATCAACAAAATTTTGAAATCAACCATCAAGAAGTGTCTTAAAGAAGCCAAAGGTGGTTGGGTAAACGAGCTTCCTCTGGCACTATGGGAATATCGTACCACCCACAAAACTATGATAGGGCACACTCCATTCTCACTTGCGTTTGGATCCGAGGCTATGATCCCAGTAGGACTGGAGGTTCCAACTCATAGAAGAATCCACTTCAACCAAGAAGAGAATGAGAGACTACAGCTCGAAGCACTCGATTAGCTTGAAGAAAAAAAGAAGAGAAGCAGAACTCAGAGTCATGGCACATCAAAGAAGAATAGCTCGTCATTTCAATTCTAAAGTAAAACGTAGAACCCTCCAAGTTCGGGACCTTGTTCTGAAAAGAATTGTAACACCCCGTGTATTCTATAACAGTGAGATTCACAAATTAAAGTATAATTAATTTCAAATCAAAGAATTAAGGGAAACGGGTTATGCCATTGCATTTGCCTCGAAATTATGCTTGAGATAGAGTCCGAGTTTATGCAAAACGGATAACGTGTGAAGAAAATATCTTTAATTTAAATATCGCAGCAAAACATGAAAAAAAAAAGAATGGGAAACGAATAATGTTTAGCATTGTTCTAGGGTTTGTAAGCAAAAGACTTAGTAGCTCATTTGGTTGGAACACATGACTTGCATACAAGAGGTACAGAGTTCGATCCCCGCCAGCGCCCTATTTTTGTTTTAGGGGAATGGCTTAAAATAGCCTAGTGTGAACACAGTTCAAAAAGTGGTTTAGTGTGAAAATGGGTAATTGGGAAGATAGAGAAAAAAAATGAATATATATATAATATATATATACATATACGCATATATATATATATATATATATATATATATATATATGACGTGTACGCATCATGTAGCGTACGTTGCGCATTTTTGGTTGTCAAGGATGGTTTTTTTTTTTTTTGGCCTTCTCCAATTTTTAATTATGACAAATTAAAGGTAAGAAAATATTTATTCATATATAAATAAATATTTATATATGGGTAATTAATACGGTAAAGGGGAAAATGTATCTATTAAATACGTATTTACGTTTGAATTGGTGAACATTTAATACGCCGAGTAATTTCTGACTCATCGCTGAGTCAATGCTGAGTCATTTCTGACTCATGGCTGAGTCAATAGGATAACTCTATCCTGACAGAACGGTTGTGTTCATTTCTAGGATTAATCAAACGGCCTAAATTAATCCTAAAATTCTATATATACAACTCAAACCTAACCTAAACTCACACAAATAATAGAATACAATAGCCGTCATGCTGCTGGAGAGAAACTAAGAATGGCTGTCAATTAGAAAGCCTAGAGACAAGCCAACAAGCCTAAGAGACGAATCAAATTAAAAGAAGATCAAAGCTTAAAGCAACAACAACAAAATCAAATCAACGCCTACAACAAAGGATAGCATCTCAGATTTCTGAATTAAAGATTCGCCTTACGCTGTAAGTAGAGTGCTATTCCGATATGAATTAAATAATTATGTTGATTTGTGTAATGTAAGAAATGGAATTGTGGCGATAATAATCTATATTTGTATGTTGCTTTGATGCAAAACGATTTGGGAATATTATGGTATACGATTGGATATTTGCAAATACGCGATTTGCGTTGGAAACGAAATGGAATTGTGGCGATAATGACTTATATTTGTATGTTATTTTGATTCTAACAATTTGGCAATGCTATGGTTTGATTCATACAAGTATATGGTTTATGTTGACAACCATATGTGTGGAATTTTGATTGGGACTCATGCAAACATATGATTCATATTGAAAACTACATGTTTGTGGTAGTTATTCACAACACCCATTTGATAATTGCAAGCATATGATTCATGTTGAAAGTAACAACTATATGTTGTAATAATTTATTTAAGATTCATGCAAGTATATGATTCATGTTAACAACTATATGTTGTAATAATTTATTTAAGATTCATGCAAGTATATGATTCATGTTAACAACTATATGTTATGATATTTTAATTGGAATTCATGCAAGTCTATGATCTATTGTTATGACAACATGATGTAAAATTCTATGGTCATCTTTAGTGTAATTTGATTCACCTAAGTATTATGATTCATATGAAGTTATGTTGGAATTGGCATCATAGTTCAAGTATAAAAATCATATTTTTGTGATAGTGACAAAAGCACGCTTCTTTGTAAATTTGTATTAATTTTATGAACATGACTAAACTATGTTCGTTATTATGCCCAATTGAAAAACATGTTTTTAGGCTCATGTTGTTATCATAAGTTACATTAGAATTACATTAGAATTACATTCCTCTTGCAAGTTTACATAGATAAAATAAAAACCATGATGTAAGTTTAGATATGTTTATGCTATAATTCTATGAATAGAATGAAAACCATGATTCATATAAGAATTAAGTTGGGATAATTTTAGTTGAACCATACTTTTGTATTAGTGAAAAAAGTAAGCACCTTTTTGTTAACATGTAGTGATTTTATGAACACGATTAGTTTATGCCTAAATAAAAATATAGGCTTATATTTTTAGTCAAGACCTGTGCCAATAATAATGATATCTAATTTAGTTAGATTCTTAATTTCAAGTTTACATGGTTAGTTGAACCTATGATTCATGTATTATTTATGCCATGATTATATGAATAGAACGATGCATGTTTAAGTACTGCTTATGCCATAATCATATGAATAAAATAATTCATGTTTAAGTATTGTCTATGCATTAACCATATGAATAGAATGATTTATGTTTAAGTATTGTTTATGCTATGATTATATGGATAAAATGATTCATGTTATGCCATGATTGTATGATGTTACAATTGCAAGTTCACATGTGCCTATTTTATGTTAATTGAATCGTTCGTTGCAAGTTCATGCGTTCACACTCCCTTTTTTCATGTTACCTTATAAACACCATGTTATAAGCCTCCCCTTTTCATTTGGCTAAATTGGGTTTAAGTATTAAATCCAATACACCTTACGTTGGAGCGAACGTATAATACGGGGGTAATGGCGTTTGGGCTAAAATATAGAACATATGTGTTGGCATGTTTAACGCATGCCAACAACCTTGAAAGAACAATTAAGTGGCATAAATGAAATTTAACCAATAAAGACGAATTTGAATAATGGGCCGCAAATATTTACATATAAAAAGAAAAGAGACAAAATATGTAAATGTAGAAAAATACGATGTGTTTAACCCGAGGTTGGATTGAGTTGTGATGTAAAACTGCCCGGAACCGCCCGGCTGTCCAGTAGTCACAACAATACCTATCCAATGTGGGTGGTTAAACACAGAGCCCAATAAGGACCCGAGGTTAGACTGAGTTGTGGCGTAAGACTGCCCGGACCCAACCGGCAACAGGCAGCCACAACAATACCTGTCTAATGTGAGAGGTCAAGGGTTTAATAAGACAATTAAGGCTGAGTCAGGATTGATAGGATTAAGTAAATTATATTAATACTTAATCAAAATGGAACATGCTAAACTAAACAGACTGATTGGGGGGTTAGGTTTATAAAACACTTAAACAACTTAGCATGTTGGCTAGAAATAGAAAACCTTGTAGCGGAGGACCCTTTTCGCAGTAACCCTACAAGGTATCATGATACCCTGAAACTAGGCAGGGTGGGGCAGGATTACTGGGCTGATTGTAAGAGGTCAAATCGACGGCGGTGGTGCAGCAATGTAGGTTCTAACGGGGTGTGGGCGTGCACACACTCCGGCGCAGAAAAATAAGGCACTGGGCACCAGTAGCATACCTGTGCATTCTAGGGTTGTGTCGGGCCGCCACCATGGGACTTGATACACCCCATGGTGGGACCAGCATAGGTAACTACAACATCGGGGGCCGTAAGACACATGTAACTATGCGAGCAGGAGCCGATCATTATAAAACGGATCACTTCACCCTGATTAAGGGGTGCCAGTTGGGAACTAGTTTATATGGGTTCAGAGATTAAAATGGGGTACGATAGTATATTCGACCCTAGACAACTTAACTAAGTTTATGGTGCTTTCCCATTTCTAGTTTATACTTATCATACCCAGTTCTTTATTCATAGACTGAATAGTCCTAGACTTACTCATGCTTTATGTCTGACTCTACTTTTCTTTTGTCTTCTTTCCTTCCGTCCCCCCCCCCCCCAGGTCCACAGGGAGGGAATACCGCAGCTTGACCAGCCTTCATATCCAGCTTGAAGAGAAAGAATGTATTGCTTGGATCTTTTCGTTTTGGACTATGGCTTTGGACAACAACTATGGGACTTTTGCAGTTTATTTATGTTTTCTTTATGCTTCTTTAAATAATGTAATCAAGACAGTTATGATTTTGGAAATATTGTAAGACAATTATGGCATGGTTTGTGTAACACATATTTTAATGAATAAAAGTTGTTGTTTTCCGCTATTCAAAAATATGTGTTCTTATATCTGTCTTGTATATCTGTGACTTATACTTATAAACCTCCACCAAAATTAGGGCATTCCCTTTGAGAGTGACCCTAACGGAGGTGGGGTGTTTCACTTGGTATCAGAGCATAGGTTTACCAGATAAGATAAAAAGTTTTGAAAATTTATTTTCAAAAAAGAAATTTAAAGAAGCATTTTTAAAAGAAAATTATTATTTTATTTAAAAAAAAAAGGCTAAGTCCCCCCAAAGCCATAGGTACTATCTCTTATCCTTCGTTTTGAATCTATCCTTTTTGTTTCAGCATGTCCGAAGAACTTAACTTGCCAGAGGGTGTACCAATACCTGGTTGGTTTAGACGGTTCTTAGAAGCAAGAGCCACTCAGCCAGGTCCTACCGTTCCTCCTCCCCCAGTTGCAGGAAATCATCCAGCTGCAGCAGCACCTCTTCCTCCACCTCCTCCATGGGGAAACACGTTTGCTAAGATATGTAAAGATTTTAAAGCTATGGGAGGAAAGGATTTTCATGGAACTGAGTCCTTCGTGGCAGCTAGAAATTGGCTGAAAGAAACCGAGGACTTATTCATCATCTTTGAGGTAGAAGATAGACAGAAAGTACAACTGGCAGTATGGCTACTAAATGGTGAGGCTTCCTACTGGTGGGAAGTCACTAATGCAGAAAGACCGGTGGAAACATGGGAGGACTTTAGGGCAAGGTTTGAGGCTAAATTTCTCTCGGAAGCGGAAAGGAGTCTTCAGTTGGAAAAATTCTTATTTCTTAAGCAAGGGAATATGACAGTCAAAGAGTATGTTAATCAATTTGATGAGCTGGCTAGGTTTGGGCTGGACCTAGTCAACACCCCGCACAAGAAGGCTCTCCGCTTTGTCAAAGGGTTGAATGAGCCATTACACAGTTTGGCCATGACCCATATACCCATGGGACCTACGTACGAAAGGTTGGTGCAGATGGCATTGCTGAACGAGGAAGATAAGGACAAGAAGGAAACAGAGGCAGAAAACTCTCAAGGGAAGAAAGAGGTCAAGCCCAACGATTCTAAGAATAAGAAGGTAGACCCCGAGAAAGGAGGCAAGAACAACAACTCACGTGATAAAAGGAAATGCAATTACTGTGGTACGGAAGGGCACATAGCCAAGGATTGTAGAAAGAGGAAGAGAAAGCAAGGTGAATGTTTTCATTGTGGGAAGACTGGACACATCGGCAAAGACTGCCCTGAGAAGCAGACCGGACCTTTTGGCGGTACATCGTTAACTTATTCTAGATGCTTTGTTTTATCCTATTTCTCTCCTCGATCCTATCTTGAGAACCATAGGTAGAATCTTTTTGGATGTAAACATGTAGTTGAAACATGTTATGGATGATGGTTGCAAGTGGTTGCAAGTAATTGCTAGTGGTTGCTCGTGGTTGCATATACACACACAATCTAGGTTTTAGATCGGCTCAGTCACTTCATATTGCATATGCATATATGTTTGCATTCGTATATGGTTGAACTTTAATGTGTTGCCATATGGATGTTGCATTTGTATGAATGACTGTGCACTCATGTAGAATCATGAATAGGAAAATTTTGCATACATAATGGATTCATGGCACTCACATAATTCGCATTAAGGAGGTCAACAGAATCAGTAGACCGCCTGATTTTGCATTAGATAAGTACATGTACACACACACTTCGCATATGATCATGAAGCATTAGAAGTCTTTTAAGGACAATGGATACTCGTGTTTGATGGATGAGTAGATGGATGTTTGGATGTTAGGATATACATTCCTCCTAACTTGAAGATTTCGGGGACGAAATCCTTTTAAGTGGGGGAGAATGTAACGCCCCGTGTATTCTATAACAGTGAGATTCACAAATTAAAGTATAATTAATTTCAAATCAAAGAATTAAGGGAAACGGGTTACGCCATTGCATTCACCTCGAAATTCTGCTTGAGATAGAGTCCGAGTTTACGCAAAACGGATAACGTGTGAAGAAGATATCTTTAATTTAAATATCGCAGCAAAACATGAAAAAAAAAAAGAATGGGAAACGAATAATGTTTAGCATTGTTCTAGGGTTTATAAGCAAAAGACTTAGTAGCTCATTTGGTTGGAACACATGACTTGCATACAAGAGGTACAGAGTTCGATCCCCGCCAGCGCCCTATTTTTGTTTTAGGGGAATGGCTTAAAATAGCCTAGTGTGAATGCAGTTCAAAAAGTGGTTTAGTGTGAAAATGGGTAATTGGGAAGATAGAGAAAAAAATGAATATACATATATAATATATATATATATATATATATATATATATACATTTACGCATATATATATATATATGACGTGTACGCATCATGTAGCGTACGTTGCGCATTTTTGGTTGTCAAGGATGGTTTTTTTTTTGGCCTTCTCCAATTTTTAATTATGACAAATTAAAGGTAAGAAAATATTTATTCATATATAAATAAATATTTATATATGGGTAATTAATACGGTAAAGGGGAAAATGTATCTATTAAATACGTATTTACGTTTGAATTGGTGAACATTTAATACACTGAGTCATTTCTGACTCATCGCTGAGTCAATGCTGAGTCATTTCTGACTCATGGCTGAGTCAATAGGATAACTCTATCCTGACTGAACGGTTGTGGTCATTTCTAGGATTAATCAAATGGCATAAATTAATCCTAAAATTCTATATATACAACTCAAACCTAACCTAAACTCACACAAATAATAGAATACAATAGCCATCATGCTGCTGGAGAGAAACTAAGAATGGCCGTCAATTAGAAAGCCTAGAGACAAGCCAACAAGCCTAAGAGATGAATCAAATTAAAAGAAGATCAAAGCTTAAAGCAACAACAACAAAATCAAATCAACGCCTACAACAAAGGATAGCATCTCAGATTTCTGAATTAAAGATTCGCCATACGCTGTAAGTAGAGTGCTATTCCGATATGAATTAAATAATTGTGTTGATTTGTGTAATGTAAGAAATGGAATTGTGGCTATAATAATCTATATTTGTATGTTGCTTTGATGCAAAACGATTTGGGAATATTATGGTATACGATTGGATATTTGCAAATACGCGATTTGCGTTGAAAACGAAATGGAATTGTGGCGATAATGACTTATATTTGTATGTTATTTTGATTCTAACGATTTGGCAATGCTATGGTTTGATTCATACAAGTATATGGTTTATGTTGACAACCACATGTGTGGAATTTTGATTGGGACTCATGCAAACATATGATTCATATTGAAAACTACATGTTTGTGGTAGTTATTTACAACACCCATTTGATAATTGCAAGCATATGATTCATGTTGAAAGTAACAACTATATGTTGTAATAATTTATTTAAGATTCATGCAAGTATATGATTCATGTTAACAACTATATGTTGTAATAATTTATTTAAGATTCATGCAAGTATATGATTCATGTTAACAACTATATGTTATGATATTTTAATTGGAATTCATGCAAGTCTATGATCTATTGTTATGACAACATGATGTAAAATTCTATGGTCATCTTTAGTGTAATTTGATTCACCTAAGTATTATGATTCATATGAAGTTATGTTGGAATTGGCATCATAGTTCAAGTATAAAAATCATATTTTTGTGATAGTGACAAAAGCACGCATCTTTGTAAATTTGTATTAATTTTATGAACATGACTAAACTATGTTCGTTATTATGCCAAATTGAAAAACATGTTTTTAGGCTCATGTTGTTATCATAAGTTACATTAGAATTACATTAGAATTACATTCCTCTTGCAAGTTTACATAGATAAAATAAAAACCATGATGTAAGTTTAGATATGTTTATGCTATAATTCTATGAATAGAATGAAAACCATGATTCATATAAGAATTAAGTTGGGATAATTTTAGTTGAACCATACTTTTGTATTAGTGACAAAAGTAAGCACCTTTTTGTTAACATGTAGTGATTTTATGAACACGATTAGTTTATGCCTAAATAAAAATATAGGCTTATATTTTTAGTCAAGACCTGTGCCAATAATAATGATATCTAATTTAGTTAGATTCTTAATTTCAAGTTTACATGGTTAGTTGAACCTATGATTCATGTATTATTTATGCCATGATTATATGAATAGAAAAATGCATGTTTAAGTACTGCTTATGCCATAATCATATGAATAAAATAATTCATGTTTAAGTATTGTCTATGCATTAACCATATGAATAGAATGATTTATGTTTAAGTATTGTTTATGCTATGATTATATGGATAAAATGATTCATGTTATGCCATGATTGTATGATGTTACAATTGCAAGTTCACATGTGCCTATTTTATGTTAATTGAATCGTTCTTTGCAAGTTCATGCGTTCACACTCCCTTTTTTCATGTTACCTTATAAACACCATGTTATAAGCCTCCCCTATTCATTTGGCTAAATTGGGTTTAAGTATTAAACCCAATACACCTTACGTTGGAGCGAACGTATAATACGGGGGTAATGACGTTTGGGCTAAAATATAGAACATATGTGTTGGCATGTTTAACGCATGCCAACAACCTTGAAAGAACAATTAAGTGGCATAAATGAAATTTAACCAATAAAGACGAATTTGAATAATGGGCCGCAAATATTTACATATAAAAAGAAAAGAGACAAAATATGTAAATGTAGAAAAATACGATGTGTTTAACCCGAGGTTGGATTGAGTTGTGATGTAAAACTGCCCGGAACCGCCCTGCTGTCCAGTAGTCACAACAATACCTATCCAATGTGGGTGGTTAAACACGGAGCCCAATAAGGACCCGAGGTTAGACTGAGTTGTGGCGTAAGACTGCCCGGACCCAACCGGCAACAGGCAGCCACAACAATACCTGTCTAATGTGAGAGGTCAAGGGTTTAATAAGACAATTAAGGCTGAGTCAGGATTGATAGGATTAAGTAAATTATATTAATACTTAATCAAAATGGAACATGCTAAACTAAACAGACTGATTGGGGGGTTAGGTTTATAAAACACTTAACCAACTTAGCATGTTGGCTAGAAATTGAAAACCTAGTAGCGGAGGACCCTTTTCGCAGTAACCTTACAAGGTATCATGATACCCTGAAACTAGGCAGGGTGGGGCACGATTACTGGGCTGATTGTAAGAGGTCAAATCGACGGCGGTGGTGCAGCAGTGTAGGTTCTAACGGGGTGCGGGCGTGCACACACTCCGGCGCAGAAAAATAAGGCACTGGGCACCAGTAGCATACCTGTGCATTCTAAGGTTGTGTCGGACCGCCACCATGGGACTTGATACACCCCATGGTGGGACCAGCATAGGTAACTACAACATCGGGGGCCGTAAGACACATGTAACTATGCGAGTAGGAGCCGATCATTATAAAATGGATCACTTCACCCTGATTATGGGGTGCCAGTTGGGAACTAGTTTATATGGGTTCAGAGATTAAAATGGGGTACGATAGTATATTCGACCCTAGACAACTTAACTAAGTTTATGGTGCTTTCCCATTTCTAGTTTATACTTATCATACCCAGTTCTTTATTCATAGACTGAATAGTCCTAGACTTACTCAGGCTTTATGTCTGACTCTACTTTTCTTTCGTCTTCTTTCCTTCCGTTCCCCCCCCCCCCAGGTCTACAGGGAGGGAATACCTCAGCTTGACCAGCCTTCATATCCAGCTTGAAGGGAAAGAATGTATTGCTTGGATCTTTTCGTTTTGGACTATGGCTTTGGACAGCAACTATGGGACTTTTGCAGTTTATTTATGTTTTCTTTATGCTTCTTTAAATAATGTAATCAAGACAGTTATGATTTTGGAAATATTGTAAGACAATTATGGCATGGTTTGTGTAACACATATTTTAATGAAATAAAAGTTGTTGTTTTCCACTATTCAAAAATATGTGTTCTTATATCTGTCTTGTATATCTGTGACTTATACATATAAACTTCCACCAAAATTAGGGCATTCCCTTTGAGAGTGACCCTAACGGAGGTGGGGTGTTTCAAGAATCATGACAGGAACTGGGGTACTTAGACCTAATTGGAAGGGGCCATATATGATTAGCCAAAAAATCTCGGATGGTACATTTGAGCTGAAAACGACGGATGGTATCCAATTTCCGAGAGCATGGAATGCTATACACCTCCGTCACTACTTCACTTAATGTTTCTTTCATTTGTTCTGAAAAAGTTGTAAATATCATGCATCGTAAATACCATGCAACATTATTACAAGCTTTGTACATATTAATGAAAGGAATTGCTTTACTTAACCAAATCGTACGATTCACAAACTGTTTGCTAAGATTCGATTTTGATTGCAGGTCCCTTAAAAGAATGCTGATGCATCTATGACCCAATATAACCTGGTGACCGTTGCAGCACATTCCGATTGGGATAGCTCAAATACCCATTCCTTAATGCTTAAAACATCATTCGCAACAAATATGAAAGGTGCAAAGCACAAAAGAAGGGATACCAGGAATTAAACGGTCAAATGAAATAGTATTCGAGCTACAAATGAAGCTGCAAGTTTCACTAAAGGGGCACCTTCTCAATTGCAAGGTTTCAGGCCTTAGTTCTAACAAATCGTGGAAAAATCTGATAAATGAGCTGGCGTCCGCCTAATGAAACAACGCAATTATAAAACCAAAGACCTCCCCGAGGGGCACCCAGTCGATCGTCGATGCCATTGATACATGGCTGGATTGTGACAAAAGTTGGACTTCAAAACCAAAGACCTCCCCGAGGGGCTCCTGATTCATCGTCAACGCCTTTCATACATGGCTGGATGACGATATAAACACTAGGTTCTGAAAGACCCCTTCGGGGGCATCCGATCATATTCCGGGTCTTCCAAAATTCGATTACCGACGAACCCTATGACCTTCTCGAAGGCTCCCTACAAATTCTACAGGTGATTGAGTCATTCAATCACGACGAATAACGGGCTTACAAATACCTCTTCAAAGGAACAGGAAATAAGAGCTCTCCGGGGGGCATATGTTCAAATCTAATCTCCGGAGGGCCCAGGTTACCAGGCTAGCGAGAAATATGATTGAATATATTAAATATATGATCTCTCGAGAAGAGGCATAAAAACAGAAGTTCATCTTCACCAAAAGGCATAAATAGGATCGACTAAACTGGAAACCTTTGATCGTGATCATGCAAAAAGATTCAACAATGGCAAAACTCATAATCAAAAGATTCCAAATAAAGTCAGGCACATAATCTTGCGCCTAACTTTTAAAGTTGTAACAAATTGTGATATGGGGGCATTACCACCACATTAAAGAAATTCAACAATGCTCACTTCTTAGGACATACCACAAATTTGTCACAACTTTAAAGTAAAAAGGGCTAATTTGACCAACAGAATAGAACTTCGAAATGATGAAGGCAAAATAGATAACCCTGATACTGTGACGAGCACAAAAGAGGTTATTCATGAGAATCTCAAATATTTCTCTAGTCAAAATCGAATAAATCTAGTAAAATTGGTCAAGTTAGGTCCAACCAATAATGGTTTGTGGCTACAATTGAAAAACCAACTTACCAAAATTGCCATGAAACCACTTTAATACCAAGTATCGCGATAATAAGTAATTTGCAGTGTAAAAATTTTGTGTTTTAAGCGTTAAAAGAAAGAAAGTGTAGAATGCAGAGCAACAAAGTACGATAAAGCTCAAGTAGAACACAGTTTCATTTCAGCAAGCTAGAATCAGATCACAAAATTACAAGTCAGGTACAAGGCATCAGACATCATAAAAGTGTGCAAAGTAACAAGCATAAAAGTGGTGAGCGAGGGCCTGCACCCACATATACAACCGATCTGAATACAACATATAGAAGAGAATAGTCGAGAAAGAAAAATAAGTTGGTATTGTGCACTGCTACTTCTTCTTGTCACCTGACCTTAAAGCTGGCTTGTTAAGAGAAAGAGGAGGGGTCTCTTCCACATTACTTGGATTTTCTTGAGAAGATAAAACAATAGCTTCCGTGTCTTTCTTCTTCTTCTTGTGCTTCTTAGATGATGAGGATTTGGCAGCTTTCTTTCCTTTAGCCTTGGTAGCATCCTTTGGGATTTCATCTGTTTCAGTAGCCTCAACATCATCGTTAAGATTGTAGTCAACGCCATCTACGTCTGAGAAAGCACCAATTCTTGCATCTTGTGACCCGGGAACTATAATCACAAGTAGGGAAGTGTTACTAGGAGGAGGGGAGTAATAACGGAAGCAAGATGGATGGTTATTAGGGGTGAATCAGTTATAGCAGCTTCAATTGTTGTTGCATCGCTTATAGTAGGAGAAGATAGAGGTGAGATTAAACCTAGATTATGGAAACAACGAGCATAATATTCAAGGGACCCAGGTGAATCAAAAATGGATTCTAAGTATGACAAAGTATAGTTGGTTTCAAATTTACCTGCATTTAGAATATTTTCCTAGACATCCCTATGCTCAATTTTCTGATTTTTAGTGTTTTCATCATCAACTTCATCATATCCATCGTGTTCCTCAGTAATATTCTCTATAGTGGCATTCCCCTCGGTAACTACATCCTTCTCTTTGGGAACATCAAGTAGGTTAACCAATGTCTACGAGCCGGAAGCTCCAAGGTCCAGGATTAGTAGGAAGGTCGACATCAGGTGGTTTTGAATTTGCTCTCCAGAAGCACCGACCCTGTTGTTTGCTAGTTGAGCCTTTCCCACGGCTAAAGCCTTCTTAGACCTGTCATCTAAAAGTCTATTAATGAGTTCGTCCTCGCTGCAATCATCACCATTGATTTTAAGCACTCGGTCCCAGACAAGCGCCAAAGTAGTTGAAAAGCTATCCCCTAAGTATTGCAAACTCCCGCGACTCATGGCGCTGAAGACGTAAAATCGGAATATGTCTTCATCAGCCTCATCCATAGCTTGCTTAAGAGTTTCCTTAGCAGTTGTCTTGTGTTTCTCAAGTTATTCAATGTAACAACCCGGATAATCTGAACCAGTTTGAAAATTTTAAATTGGCTATTTTGGTGAATTTAAAACATTTAAAATAAATATTTTAAATGATAACAATGAAAAGTGAGTTTGAATCGATATTTGAAAATAAATATAATTAATTCTAATTATAAACAAGGCCTGAAATGGTGCGGTAGTTTCAAAATTTGAATTCAAACTTCGACTGACTGTACCGAGTGCAAAACAAAACGGATTTTAGCGAAACCAAAAATATTTAAATCTGTTAGAGAATATCTTTCTAACGAATCTGAAAAATCGAAGTTTCATAGCGGGAAGCAAAAGATATGGCCAAATGAATTTTCAGAAAGGTCGCTATAGAGTTTATATAGCCCGTGAAAATGGCCATTTTGCAAACGACCTCGGAATTCGACGAAACCACTTTGTTTGGATCCGGGATGTTAAACTATTTCTAGGTTTCAAATTTCATAATTTTTGAAGCTAGTATGTGAGTGTGGAAAAGGAAAATGTGTTTGGTCAATTTCTATTAAATTGGATCGACCAGAAAAGGGCCATTTTTCAAACGGTCTCAGAATTCGGCGAAACTAATTTTGTTTGGACCATATCGTCAAAACATAGCTAGATTTATTTTTCGGGAATTTTTAGAATCAGTATGTGGCCCCGACAAATTGAAATGTACGTTCAAATTAAATATTTAATGTTTTATATTTTAATTTGAAGAGAAACTGACTCCAACAGTCGAATGGGCCTACAAAACATATCCCATTGTGTTCGGAATGGGGGTATTTAGCTAGGGACGACAGTCGTTGGGTTTGGATTGGTGTTCGTGTGTGAAAGAGGGAATGTTTGGATTTTTAAAAATTTATAAATATAAAAAAATCTCATTTGTCCACATCAGCCTTTCTCTCTCCCCGCACCCCCGATCGACGGTGACTAAAGCTTCCAACCTTCCCGTTCATTTTCTGATCAATCCGAGCAACAAAACACCATGCTCCTTTGGAGTTATTTGTAGAGCTCAAGACGAGCTTCAAATCCATGTGAAGAGCATCGTTTATCGTTGAGCGTGGAGGCCGAATCACCTACGAGAAGGCGCCGCCTTTGGACAACCGCCACGGCCAGAATCCGCCACCGAGTGCCACCAAACCCCCGTCGATCTGTGCACCTCTCGAAGCACTACAAGGTGGCAGAGGCCGATTATCACCAAGCTACGCGGATTTCAAGAAAAGATCAAACATAGTTTTAAAGGTTTCGTGGAGGTAATGGCTGATTTTAAAATAAACTATATTATAGCACTTTAAAGCGCTACGGTTTTTGATTTCACTGTAAAAATCATATCTTTTTCGTTTGTTGATGAAATTCAGTAAAACAAGAGATAGTGGACTCGTGTGGACGTCTTCTACATTCTAGAAGAGACCGCATATTTTTCTGAGCCTTCTGTTATTTTTGGTGGAGTGGAACCCAATGTGAGATTTCTAAATTATAAACGATATGGAAAACGACGATGTATAAATTATACAGTCGATGTATGAGTTATATAAGCATTGTACACCTCTTGTATAAGCATTGTATAAGTTGTATGTTCGATATATAAGTTATATATGCGTTGTAAAAATCATATTTGTGTTGAAATAGAAGTGAAATGCTTATATATATATATATATATATATATATATATATATATACGCCCCTCGTCCACAAACCATGGACGATATTTATTGGTTGTGATTGGTGTGAAAATTTGTTGATTACGAATGGTTGATTAGAATTGTTTGTGGTTGAAATTGATTGATTATGGTTGAAAAATCCCGTTTGTGGTTAAGAATTATTTGGTTGAAACCACATAGGATTAGTTTGTGGAAATGAAAAAAATATACATGCCGCCTGCGTGCGAACTAGATGCATGAAATCCCCATTGTCAAAAGCTGCGAGGTTTTAAGGTAGAGCGAGGAGCCGTACTAGGGATGACCCAGGTTTTAACTATCCTGCCATTATGCTGCCGAAATTTTGAATAATATTCATGTGTTAGAATTATTTTCATGTGTTGAAACTATATTCATGTGTTGAATAGAAATTCATTCGTTGAATACAAATTCGTGGGTTGAATGGTATTCGTGTTTTGAAATAAATTGTTTTATAATAAAAACCATATTTTTATCATCTATATCAACTATATAAAATAGTCGTGTTTTGAAATAAATTGTTTTGCAATAAAAATCACATTTTTATTGTATATATATAAACTATAGAAAACATTCATGTGTTGAATAGAAATTAATTCGTTGAATAGAAATTCATGTGTTGAATGGTATTCGTGTTTTAAATAAACTGTTTTAAATATAAAAAATCACCTTTTTTATTTATATATATAAACTATAGAAAACACTCATGTGTTGAATAGAAATTCATTCGTTGAATAGAAATTCATGTGTTGAATGGTATGCGTGTTTTGAAATAAATTGTTTTATAATAAAAATCATATTTTTATCATCTATATGAACTATATAAAATAGTCGTGTTTTGAAAGAAATCATTTTATAATAAAAATCATATTTTTACCATCTATATGAACTATATAAAATAGTCGTGTTTTGAAATAAATAGTTTTACAATGAAAATCACAATTTTATTATATACATGAATTGATAAAAATAGTGAAGTGTTGAAATAGAAGTTAGTTTAAAAATATCATTTTTATCAAAGGTATGAAAAGAATATGGTTTTGAAATCGAAGAATCGATTAAATATATATATATATAATTAAAATAAATCGAATAACGAAGCTGCAAATCGTGTTTTGAAACCGTGATTTCAAATGATTAGTGCGGGAGATCTGACCATCGGATTTTTCCGAAACCGAAACCATTGGGTTTGCTTTGGAAATATCTTTCCAACAACACCAACTTTGTAAAGATCCAACAGATGGATTGTATGGAATATTTAATTCAAATCTGAAGAAAAACAGCGCCAGAATCGATTATATATATATATATATATAATTAAATTAAATCGAATAACGACGCTGCAGTTCGTATTTTGAAATTGAAAATTCAAATGATTGTACCGGGAGATCCGACCATCGGATTTTCCCAAAACTGGAACCGTTGGATTCCTTTTGAAAAGATCTTTCTAATGGTCTAAATTTTGTGAAGATCCAACGGTTAGATTTTCAGATATGTGTAAATCAAATCTGAAGAAAAACAGCACCGCGGCCGCGTTATGGCCCGAAGCGTCGTTTGAATAAATTGGCTATTTTTAAATAAATAAAAATAGCGATAAATCGTTATAAGATATTATAAACGATATGGAATATGAAATTTAGAAACTAACTGAAGGTTGGCTAAGTCGAATTGTTTCCTGGGTTTCTGATCTGATGTTGGTTTCGGCCTTTGGGATTAATATTTGGGAAATCGTTCTCTTACTGATTTACGGTTAGTGACTAATGAATTGGAATAAGGCGTATGTGTGTTTATGTAGCACTTGTTTATTATATACGCGAGTTTCTCAGAAAGACCGGGTTTATCCCATTTTGAATAACTAAATCGACGATAAGAAATCGAAGATGAAGACGGTGGTGGAAGACCGGAGATCTTCACCTCGTTTGGATGGTAACTGATGTCCTGATTGGGAGGCATCTCGAAATATGGATAATGAGTGGTGATCGTCCAGACGTACGTGGAAATCGATGGATATGCGAGGTATATAGTGCCTCCGGTTTCATTCAGACCCAGAACGGACTTGCAAATGGACTGTGTGTCTGACATTGGAATTCATTCTGTGTGATTGATAGCCATCAGTTTCATGGTGTGAATTGCCTGTGTGGCATGCTAAGATGCAGTGATCAGGGCTTCTATTGAAAAGCAAAGTCTTGTAATTAATGATCAAAGCACCGCGTGTGTGGTGTAGCTTTGTGTATAATGTGAATTCGCGAGCCTCACACCCCAGTATGAACCAGAAACGGGAGAGGACCCAGGGAGGGCATGCGTTTCCTTCTAGCTAGATGTGGTGTTAGTGCTTAAACTGGATGACATTTATATTATTTTCACTTGTGTGGTTGTTGCTGTTGCGAGGCGCCTCGGTTATATCACTGACTATGTGAAGCCGATGGAGTCATTCGTTGGCTCATTTACGCACCAAAGGGCGGGGAAACGTAGTGTTCAGGAAATTTAATCCACATCGGTGGACCGGCCCTGACGATCCAAGGGTCGATGCGCTCTGACCCTGTGGCTCGGGCTAGAGAGTCGCAAAGTCGGTAAGGACTATCTTTTGCCTTGGTTCATGACGGAAACCCAATTTCCAAGTACGTGACTGTGCAGTTTTGATTGTATACCTATATATGGCAACATAGTGGTATGAGGCATTAATGTCGCCTATGATTGATACATATGATTCGAAATTGTTTTTGAAACATATAAACACTAGTAATAATATCAAATTCTTTTGTTTTATTCGTATCAAGCATATTTTGGCCATTATAAGGAAAAAACTCTATCCTCCGGTTTGCGTTTCATTGTGTGATGGGAACTGAGTCTTATAATGGCTTCATTTTTATAAAAAGCATTGCGATGTTTAAACGATTTACTTGTTTTAAAGCACTGGCAATCCAATGGAGTAAACTCGTTCCACGAAAATGGCGTGGTCCTGTGATTAGCTATATTATAAATGTGTTAAGTAGATTTCTCATACCAGTCCCATGACTGACTCGTAGTTTGTTTCACTTGCAAACTCGGGTGCCCTTTTTCTACATGGGCAGCCTTGTATTCAGGTTTTATCAGGCTCTTTCTGGATAGCTGGAGCTGAAGATGGATTCTATCATTTATCTCTGTTTATGTTGTTCAGCTCCTATTGTACATATTATGTTTGTTTCCGCTGTAGACCTTTATGTATAGCTGAACTGTATTTGTACTAAGTATGATCTTGTATACTGTGTAACTCTGATGATTATGTTTATCCAGTGTATTATTTGTTCATTATCTGGTGTATTTATTTATTTCTGTTTTACTATTATCTGTTTATGTGTTATATTCCAATGATTAACCTTGACACTGTGGTACGGGGTTTTGTGGTCGTCACATTCAACCTTAGCCATCAATGTTTGATTGGAAGCCTTTAAGGAACCAATAGTTTTCCTGAGTTAGGCAGCCTCGTCCCGATGCTGTTTGGAGAGATCCTTTTCCACAGATAATGTAGCATCAACATTGCATTTTGTTAGACCAAAAAGTGGTTCTAACACCCAAATTGACTAAAATTTCAATAAAATGAGATCAAAAACAGAAAAGAGACACAGGATTTATAGTGGTTCGACGTTGAAGAGCCTTCGTCCACTTTATAACACTTTTGTTTGATGATATAGATGAATATACAACAAGATATTCATTCAATCTCGCTCACTTTTCATATACGTTCACTCAATTATCTCAAAATACATTGTGTATGATGATTTGGATTGTTTGGGAGTGCTGGAATTCGGTTCTCAAAGGTATATGAACTCTCAGAGTGCCAATAGATCCCTTCAAATGACCCTTGGGGTCTATTTATAGGTGGAAAATCTTCCTGGATTCGGTTTGGATCGGAGCTACGTGGCCTTCTCTCCGCTACTTTCGTGATCGGGTGAATTCTGGTGAGGACAACACATCTGGTTAGTGGCCATCGTGGGTAGAAAATGGTTGTAACTTCCCCGAATATCCAGGAGATCGTGGGCTGAAGTAGCAAAGTACACTGGGTTCGGTTCGGATAGGGTAGCAAATGCGGTTCGGATCGGAGCATCCCATCCAATCCGATCCGGTTTGAATTTTGCTTTTCTCTACTTGGTTTCGTTTTTCTTTTCTCTAACTACACCCGATCCGATTCGATTTGGCCTGCGTTGAATTCAAGCTCGTCCATCTTCTGCTCCGTTCCGATCCGCCTTGGCGTTAACCATCCGATCTGATCCGACTCGCTTCAGGAAGTAGGATTCACCAAGGTTCGATATCTCACTTTGTGTGGCCTATTTCACAAAGTAGGCTATCATTTTGCCCCCTCAAAGGATGCTTCTGTTGAAGACAGAGCGTGCTTTGATGTCGTCTGTTCGCTAGTCTTTGAATTTGAATTGTTGAGAAGTCATTTCCATTGATTGTATAGGGATATGCTGCTTCGGGAAGTCGCATCTCCCGATGTCTATATATACATCACGCAGCGTGTGGATTATTTTCTTCATTCTTTAGCAAGTTTAAGAGTTCTACTTGATGTCTAGCGATCTTTCCAGGTAATCATTTTTCTTTATCTTCTTTTGAATTTGACTTGTACGTCAAGCTATTGCATTTAATCCATTCGGTTCGGATTCCAACCCGTGCAGTTTCCTCTTTCTTTTTGCTCAACACTGGGCTAGCAGGCCAAAAAAAGTAAGTGGGCTATGATCCGGTCCGAGCGAGAAAGGAGGAAAGGGATACGAATGGTCACCACACACTTATATAAACCCAGCTCCCGTCTTTTTTTCACTTTCCTTTTCTTTCATTGCATTCATTTGATAAGTCTTGCTCCGAAACCCTAAGTCTTAAAAAAGAAAGCTCTTACAATTCTTGCGCTAATCTCCAAATTAAACACCTTGGTAGGTTTAAATCCTCGATTAATTTCATAATAATTGGTTTCAATTGAAAGTTACGGTCAATTCGACCGATTTGGGTGTGGCTTCGACGCTACAGCCTCCTCCTCCTTTGCTATCATCGTTGGTGGCTCCGTTGCCACTTCGAGGCATTGGAAGAGGGAGTCTTGGCTTGTTCGATCATAACTGGGGTTTCGGAGACGAGATTGGTTTTAAAATTAGAGAAGAGGAAGAAGAAGGAGATTACAGGGGGTCGGTTCGGGCGATGGAGTATGGAAAATGGAGGAAAAGAAAAGGAGGAGAGATTCAGAAGGCCGGATCAGGTCGGAGAAAACAGTTGAAGAGGGAAACAGAGCTCACTTAACCGGATCGGGTCGGATTGTGAAATAAAGGAGGAGAGAAGCATGGCTGCTTAATTCGATCTGGACCGTTCGAGAAGTCTACTTCTGAACCGATCCGACTTTGATTCCTGGGCTTCAATGTTTGTCCGAGTCCAAGGCAAGGCTGTGCCCCCGATCCGATCCCAATGAATGCCTCTGAACCGAACCGAAGGAAATAGTCCAATTTAATACATAAGACTTTATTTAACTGGTTAAACCAATGTTTGACATAACATCTAGCTTTCTGGACAGTTAGGGTAGTGCCTTGCGAACATACACGAACATCAAGAACTGCTCTGAACATTATTGCTTTGCCAAGAATTTGCATTACACTTTCGAGTGTTAACTTTACATCTTCTACACACACTGTTCACACTTTAGTTCATACACATGCATGGGGGGATACAGGCTAATTTACTCTAACTTGTGCTATTGCTTCTTCAATAGTTTAGTGACCATGACAGCAAGACGTTCATCTAGATTAGCAGAGAAGAAAGAGATCCCAGAGACATCCAACAAAATCACTCTTGACGACATATCTTATTCCTCAGACCTTGAATGGGATGACGAGGGATCAGATTACGAGGTAGAAACTCATGAAAGCGATAATGTGTCTTTTGAGGGTGGAGTTTCTCTGGGCTGTGAAGAGGAAAGAGGGGTTGGAGATAATCGAGCTCCTGATGAATTTGAGTCTGCCATCATATTGGAATCACCTCAAGATTCTGTTGAATCGACGATTGACTACGACAGGCTCCTTCGAATATGTTTAAAGTACGGGATACATAAAAAAGATACCCTGGTGCCGTCTAAGACCGACCGTCCTCATAATCCTCCGGAGGGATTTATGGCAATCATCCAATTGATGTGCATGGTTGGGGCTATCCCTCCATTTTCTCCTTTCGTCGTCGATTTTCCAAGACAAATGCGGATTGCCCCCATGCAGCTGCACCCCAACTCCCATGCTTACCTGTATACCTTATATGTAGCATACCGCGAGATCTTAGGCATAGAGCTCACTTTTGATGACGTTCATTTCTTTTATAACTTCAAGCACCGGACTCGAGAAACTCCTTCTTTCTGTTACTTCGAGTCTGTCCCAAAAAGGAAAATAATTCCAGCACCGTTCAACAGCAAAGCGGGTGATTCCAGGCTGGAATGGTTTTATATAAGGCAACAGCCAGGGTGTGCTAGGAAATGGACAAAATCAAGTAAAGCACTGGTTTTCTAAATCTCAACTTTGTATGTCCATGCCACCACATTAATCCGTTTTCTTTTTGTTTGCAGTTGATAACCCAAAACAAATATCGAATCAAGCGTTCTTTGATCGAATGCACCGGCTTCTTAATGGTGATCAAAAGTTTTTAACTATCGATGAAGTTCTTAAGGATGAATATCTTCATCTTCATAGGTTGCTGTCAGTTACCCGTAGTATAGGTCACGAGACAGGTCCATATGTATATATCCCCCCAGTGGACGTAATCCCAGAAACGGGCGAAAGCTCGAAAGCTCCTACAATGCCGCTTCAGGCTTCACCTTCTCCATCTTCGACTCAAGATGATGAACTGGCTAACATGGCCGAAAAGCACCGTGAGGGGTACATCGTTCCCGAGGATGCCATCTCTCCGGAGAAGTCAACGTCTTCCAAAGAGCCGCCAATTGATGCTTCTCAGGGAGATGCCCCTAGTACCGATGATCCAACATTTCAGGGTTTGGGGGATCTCCCCTTACCTGAAACTATTTACACTTCAGAGGATTTTGGGACAAATCCTTTAGTTTTCACCTCTTTAAAAGAGACCACCCCTGCTAAGGCCAAAGAGCCCACTCGCACTAGTCTGGCTTCGGACTCGGGTTTGTCGAGGGGAAAACACCACTTAGGATGCATTAAAATAATAGCACCACATTTCACAGCATTTTCCTTTTGTGAGAACACCGAATCTGAATTCCATTTTCATTAGTGCGCAGGTACAATGTCTCGTTCCCATTATGATATCAGGAAACTTCGTCGCAGCATGTCTAGACCCCCTTCTGATGCTGAGTATGATCGTCGCGAAAGCCACGGTAGGGAGGATAGAAGGCCCTATGATTCTTATCAGTCGCGGTCCTCGCGCTCTCGCTCTCCCGTTCGGTTAGATCCAGGGCGATATAAGGGCTACCAAGGTCATCAAGAAGATGACAGGCCGCAGTCAAAAGACCCAATTTTTTCTCATGAAAAGCGCAGTAGAGAAAGGAGCCCGCCGAGAGATACCGATTCGCGAAGCAAGCACAAGGTTCCTGCTAAATGGCCTAGAAGGAATGAGGAGGCCATTGAGCCCTCCACACATGAGGATACCGAGCTGACATTCCCTGCTCCTCCACCATTGGATGCTGAAACTGCAGTTAAGGGGCGTATCTAGAGGAGCAATTTCCCGAACACTACTTCGAAAACTTGACTTTCTTACCTGCTCTTGAGCCTATTTCCTCGAGATGGGCAGATGAGGCCAAAGCTAAAATTGATGCGGTCGAAAAAAAATACTCAGAGATGTTCAATTATTCTTGTAATCTTTCCAGAATCATCCGAAATCTAATCACGAATACTGACTCGATGCAGAAGACCGCAGAAGACGACGCAAAGGCCTTGAAAAATTTAGGGAAAGATCTTGAGGATACACAGGCCCAACTTGCTATCGCTCAACGGGATGCTGCTAGCTTCAAGCAACAATTTGAGGACCTACAAAAAAACTACCATGACTTGCTTGAGTCCCATACTCAAGAGCATTCGGAACTGAAAAAGCAAGCAGAAGACGCCAAGTCAGATGCTACCAACATGCAACTTGCTTATGCTGATCTTGAGCGAGAGAAGGCCGAGTTAGCGAAGAAGAACGCCGAATTGGAGAAGAAAAATGTTGACTTGGCTTCCAAGTTGGTGGAGGCTAAGAAAAGGGCTGCCCTAGCGGAGGGTAATGTCGAAAGTGTTATTAAATCCGCCGTAGAGACCCGCAAGCATCTGTCAGAGGCAGAGGAGGAGGTGCATGGTTTCGGTGAATTAATGATCGAATTCTTTGCGCATATAATCCGCCGCCGGAACATCTCTTGGATTGAAGATTATCCATCTACCTTGGTCCAAGTATGGAGTTAGATCGTTGAATGGGAGAAAGAGGAGCTCAAGGTTGATTCCATTGAAGAAGACAAGCTTATCGAAAAATATCTAAGAAATGATGAACCAGAACGCCTAGCCGAGGGACGCCGCCTTATTGCTGCTACTATGGAGGAAGAGAAGCGAAAGGCTAAACAAAAGAACATCCTTGAGGCTGGTTCTTCTTCCACCGCCTGTGAAACCTCTGAAGTAGAGGGATATGACCCCGAAAACCCGGGGATCCCTCGGGCATCTCTTTTATCCCCCATACCCGAAACGGCGTCGGAGACGACGGTCACTCCAACTGAGAAGTCATCGGAAGGTATCTCTACCTTTTCACCTTAATTCGTCAAAGCTATCTCTACTTTTCATCACATAATCGGGAAATCGATGAAGGACCCTTTATTTTCTCCTGAGTTGATAAATGTTTCTTCTCACTCTGTAGGTGTTGAACTGTCTGAAAAGACAGACATGCCCTAGGGAACCACCGCTGGAGCAAAACCTACGGAGAAGGCTAAAGGGGGAAAGGACAAGGCTACCAACATTGATTCGGGAGAAGGAACTGAACCATCTAAGGCAGATGCTCCTCACGATGACGAAATGATAGATGCCTTAAAAGATGATGGCGACAACGAGGGACACGAGGAAGACCCTGAGGTGACTATAGTTGGGGAGTCGAAAAGCGCTGATGACATCACTTTGGCTGCATCGAAAGCCGAACAAGACAAACGCATGCAGCTTAAATTTGAAGACCTAGACCCCGAAAGCCTTAAGCCTCTCGCAGTAGTGGATGCTGGATCAAGGTTAGTTGTTAAGCTTTCGACTAGATCTATCACAGAAGAACTTACTAAAAAGTTTTCTCTTGATTCCAGCGTTCCGACTCCCGAGAAAAAATCAACCGATTCCAGCACTTCAGTCTCAGGGAAGAATAAACCAAGGCGCATCTTAACTGATGATGAAAGAGAGGCGAAGGATGCTCAGAAGGCTGCTAAGAAATCCAAGTCCACTTCAAATTCTAAGTGATGAAGTGCTTTGCTTTATTTTAGCATTTAATTGGCCCACAATTGTTGCAGCGAGTGTGGCCTTCGCATCTTCTTTTTGCCTGTTTTCCTGTACAAATTCATACATTTGTAAATAAAAATAATTCATCTCCTGCAATGCCTTTTAGTCGTCGTTCATTACTTATGTAAAAATGCAAATGCATGTCCTACTCAATTTGTGTAATGGAGTCATAGGGGGGGAATATGTGTGTACATATATGCCCCCAGTCAGTCTTGAAAAACTATTCAAGATTAAATTAAAAAGTCTGAATGTCCCCGATTGTCTGACGGGGGTCACATTCCTTTTGCCATTGATGCCTATTCTTTTCTGGCATCTTTTATACTCTCCTGTCATATGTTCAGGTTAGAGTTCTTGCCGAGGCGGTCTCTCATCTGGGTGCACCTTCACGCCTCGGAGGACGTCGTCTTCCCGTCCTTTATACTCTCTCTCAATTCTTGAGAGTTAGAGTTAAAAATGTCGTCTTCCCATTCTTTTATGTCTTATTGTACAAACAGCCGTTGTGTTTGTTCCTGCATATAAGCCATCTCCAACTTTCCAAATTAATTTAACATCTCGTATTCCACAGTCACGATAGAATAGTAGTTGAAGATATAAATAATGCAGGAAAGTAAATGGCACACGATATTTTTATAGTGGTTCGGCTAAGTTGTAGCCTACATCCACTTTATAGTTTCTTGTTCGCATCAACAGACTTTTCTAAGTCAAGTCGTGCCTTTTTACAGGGTTCATAAGAAAAACAAAAGAAAATACAACATCCCTAATTCAAATATCGCATCAAGTGTTGGGCATTCCAAGCCCTAGGCATTTCTTTGCCATCTACGGTCGTTAACTTGAAGGCTCCTTTTTCAATTTTCCGTTGGATGACGAATGGTCCTTCCCACTTTGGACCGAGGTGAGAAGGGATGGAAAAACTCGCTTTAGCACCAAATCTCCTGGTTCAAAGGTTCTAAAACGAACTTTTTTGTCATAATAGCGTGCTATCTGACGTCGATGTCTCGACGCATGCAAGTCTGCATCGTCCCTTTTCTCTTCGATTTCATCAAGGGACTCGAGGTGGAGTGCCCGATTTGTCATCGGGTCATAATATGTCACCCCGTGAGAGGGAACTTCAAGCTCTACCGGGATTACTACTTCTAAGCCAAATGAGAGAGAGAGAAAGGAGTATGACCGGTAGCTGTCTTAAACGTTGTCCGATATGCCCACAAACCAAGGGCAATTCATCCACCCATTTTGCTTTTGCACGTTCCAATCGCTTCTTGAGGATGGACTTTATGACTTTATTTATTGCTTCTACTTGCCCATTTGACCGTGGATGGGCGACTGCAGTGTACTGCTCGTCGATCTTGTATTTCTGGCAGAAATTTCTGAATTCGACACCATCGAACTGGGTTCCATTATCGGTTATAATGGTCCTTGGAATCCATAATCGGCATATGATATTTCTAACCATGAAACTTATTACCTTTCTCGCTGTGATTTTAGTTAAGGGCTCGGCTTCCACCCACTTCGTAAAATAGTCCACGACGACTATTGCATACTTCGCTCCTCCTTTGGCAATCGGTAGAACTCCGATGATGTCAATTCCCCACATGGCAAACGGCCACGGACTCACCATCGACTTGAGCTGGGTCGGTGGTGCTCTGGGGATTTTAGCGAACCTCTGGCATTTGTCTCTGCGTCGTGAGTAATCAGCTGCATCTTTATTAATTGTGGGCCAGAAATACCCATACCACAATACCTTTTTTGCTAAGGTCTGACCTCCCGTATGATCTCCACACTCACCTTCATGTACCTCTCTTAGTACACGCTTGATGTCGTCGTGCGATATACATCGTTACAGGGGCATAGAAAATCCTTGCCGATAAAGGGTATCGTCTTGAAGGATGTATCTGGTAGCTTTGCGAACTATGGCTTGCATCTCACTCTTCTTTGGCGGGAGTACTCCATTTCTAAGGAAATTCTTGATTGGGGTCATCCACGACTCCCTCTCCGGTTCTGCTTCGAAAGCTAATTCAATTTCCATTAACTCAAAGCTTGGCGATTCCAACGTTTCAATTGGAACCATTTCGGTTTCCTCCGGATTGTCGGAACTAGCCAGCTTTGCTAGCCGGTCTGCCTTCTGGTTTTTAGCTCTCGGGATATGCGTTATGTTATACTGTTCCAGGTTGCTCAACAGATCCTTCACCTTTCCAAGATAGGTAATAAGCCGAGGTCCCCGGGCCATAAACTCCTCTCGCACTTGGCAGACGACTATTTTGGAATCGCAGAATATATCTAATGCCTTTATTCCGAATTCCTTAGCAAGTTTCAGCCCGACAATCAGGGCTTCATATTTAAAGTCATTATTGGTCGTTGAAAATTATAGTTGCAGAGCATAATATAACGATCGTCCTTTGGGAGTAACTAAGACGACTCCAGCTCCGGACCTTCTGTCGTTCTTGGCTCCGTCTGTGTATAACATCCATGGACCTGATTCTAACTCTTCCTCTGATTTGACCACCTTGTCGTTGATCATCTCTTCCTCCAGAATTGTGAACTCTGCTATAAATTTAGCCAGAGCTTTCCCCTGATCGATCTCCGCGGTTGAAAATTTAAATCAAACTGACTTAATTCAATATTCCACTTGATCAACCGTCCCGATGCTGCGGGTCTTTGCAACACCTGTCTCAGAGGTTGATCAGTGTATATGGTTATTGGGTGAGCTTGAAAATAATGGCGAAGTTTTCGGGAGGCGATCAGAAGGCTGTAAGCAAGCTTCTCAATCCTTAGGTAGTTACGTTCTGCAGCTGCCAATTTCTTACTTACGTAATATACCGGCCTTTGCACCTTGTCTTCTTCCCAGACCAAGGCGGTGCTGACGGCGTGAGCCGACACTGCTAGATAAACAAACAGCTCTTCATGATCCACTGGCTTCGACAAAATTGGTGGTCTCTCTAGTAAGTCCAACAGATTTTGAAAGGACTCAACATAGTCCGGAGTCCATTCGAAATTTTTCTTTCCCCTTTTTATCAAGTCAAAAAACGGGACGCATTTGTCTGTTGCTTTGGAGATGAATCTACTCAACGCAGCCACTTTTCCTGCAAGACTTTGGACATCCTTGATTCTTTGTGGTTCCTCGATGTTCCTTATCGCTGCTATCTGACTGGGATTAATTTCAATTACTCGAGAGCTCACGATGAAACCTAGAAACTTTCCAGATGTCACCCCAAACGAGCACTTCAAAGGATTTAGCTTCATTCGATACTTTCGCAGGATACCGAACATCTCTGCCAAGTCTTGCGTATGGCTAGAGGACTGTCTCGATTTGACAAGCATATCATCCACATAAACTTCCATAGTCTTCCCTATTTGGTTATAAAACATCTTGTTCACCAAGCGTTGGTAGGTAGCTCCAGCATTTTTCAATCCAAATGGCATGACCACATAGCAATACAACCCCAAATTTGTAATGAAGCTCGTGTGCTCTTGATCGGGCATATGCATGGGAATCTGGTTGTATCCGGAATATGCGTCCATAAAAGAAAGAAGTTCATGTCCCGCCGTCGAATCCACAAGCTGGTCTATTTTGGGTAGTGGGAAGCTATCTTCCGGGCAGGCTTTGTTCAAATCTGAAAAATCAATACACGTCCGCCATTTTCCGTTTGACTTCTTTACCAAAACAGGATTCAATATCCAGTCGGGATATGTCGAATCTCTAATAAACCCGTTCTCTTTCAACTTCTCCACTTCTTCTTTCAGATCTGCCGACCTCTCTGGGCCCAGTACACGTCTCTTTTGCTTTATAGGCGGGTGTTTCGGGTTTATACTCAGCGAATGACTCATGATGGATGGTGATATCCCACACATGTCAGTGTGGGTCCAGGCAAACACATCCAGGTTTTCCTTCAGAAAGTCAGCCAGTTCTTTGGCTCGATGCGGATCCAATTGGGATCCAATCTTCAAAACTTTTGCTGGATCAGGTTCATCAATGGGTATGTCCACTGTCATTTCGTTAGGAGTTGCTTTTCTATCCTCGGGTTCCTCATCTTCTCTGGGATCCAGGTCTTCAGGCATTCCCTTGGGCAACTCCTTCAGGGCTGATCCCTCTAATTGCTACACAGAACCCTCCTTTGGATGAGGTGAAGTTCTTTTGGTATCGATGTTAAGTCCCTTCATCAGCATCTTTATTTCAGCAATATAACAAGCTCGCCCGGAGACTTGGTCTCCCCTCATTACTCCTGTTCCGGCTTCAGTTGGGAACTTTAGCAATAAGCACCATGGTGCGATACAAGCCCTGAACTCTACAAGGGCAGGCCTTCCCAAAAATGCATTGTAGGGCGAATCGATATCTAGCACTACGAACTGAAGCATTCGTACTCTTCGACGATCCCCTTGTCCTAATGTTACGGGCAATTCTATATACCCCATTGGAGCTGTCGATGCCCTATTGAAGCCTCGGATCCAACATTACAGGGTTTCAAATCTCCAGACTCGAGTTTCATCTGATCAAACGACTTCTTAAACAAAATGTTGACAGAGCTTCCATTGTCTACTAGTGCCTTATGGACCAGTGTCGGCCCAATGGTAGTGGTAATAACCAATGGATCTTCGGTAGGTGATTGGATTCCGGTGTCGTCTCTGCTACGGAACACTACGTCATCGAGCATTGTCTTCTGCTGTTTTACAGGGGTGATATCTTCCAAATCATCGCACTCATCCACATTTATGTGCTTAACTGCATTAACGTATTGGTCCATCGCTCTGAAACTATGGATAGCCGGATGGAGTCCACCTACTATGGTGTTAATGACAGTCCCTTTGCCTTTTTGTTGTGCTGTAGGCTTGCGAGCAGGCTGACTCTGGTTTGGGGCCTGTTCTCCTTGCCCCCTGTCCCTTGGGGCAGCCTTATACTCATCCAACTTACCTTCACGCAACAACTTCTCAACCACATCTCTCAAGTGTCGACATTCGTTCGTTGAATGTCCGTGGGTTCCGTGAAATAAACAAAATTTTCCAGTAGCAATTTCTTTTTCTGTCGAATCTCGCGGCGGCGGTTTCTTGTATTGCAAAACATTGTACATATCCAAATAAATGTTCTCCAAAGTGTCATTCAACGGTGAATAATTTTCAAAGGTCCAGAACCGGGGTATTTTGTTAGAATTACTTCCTCGGTTCCTGTTTCTCCTATTACCATTCGCATTACAGTTGTTGTTGCCCCCGTTTCCATTATTATTGTTTCCATTCTTGTTTCCAACGTTCACTTCGACCTTCCCAGAACTTTCTCCAGACTGCTTTACAGCAACATTACTCTGAACAGTTTCTTTTGAGGTCGCTCCAGACTTCCTCTTTCTGTTTTCCCTTGCTTCCTCCCGTCTTAACTGAATATTGACCTTCTCATAAAACAACCCTCTTGTGGGCGGTGGCTTCCCAGAAAGATAATCTCCAAACTCCGAATCAGGATCAACTCCCTCCATTAAGGCCATCAAGATCATAGGCTCATGAGGGTCACTGACTTCTGTTACAGCTAAATTTAAACGGTTTAGATATGACTTCAAGGACTCACCCGGTGCTTGCTTAATTCTCGATAACTCGATAACATTCTTAGACTTTCGGGCGTGAAGTCAGAATTGATTCATAAAACGTTCACTCAGTTCTTTAAAATTCGATATCGATCGAGGAGGAAGTCGGGTAAACCATAGTAATGCTACGTCTTCTAAGTAGATCGGGAAAGCCTTACACTTTATAGCGTCAGGGGCAGCGGTAGCATTCATATGCCATGCGTATCGCATCAAATGTTGTCTCGGGTCAGTTCTCCCGTTATATCTGTCCATCTGCGGCAGATTAAAACGTCGGGGGAACTGAAAGTCAAGAATGTCATCAGTAAAGGGAGTATGGCTTCGCTCAATACCATAATCTTCATTGGTGTAATTTCGACTCCCAGACATGATTTGGCGCACCATAGCCCACACATCAGCATTGGTTAAAGGCCGTTCAGGATCCCTGGCTCTGATGTTCGGGTTTCCTCTAGGCTCCTGATCAGGGGACATCCTCCTTCTTCTAACGGCTTCTGCTCTGCTTTGCTCCCTACGTTCCCGGTCGATCTCGGGGGGAAGGGGCTGAAGCATTTGTCCTTAAGTGGGGTTGGTGAGGTTAGGATCTCTAGGCAAAACATGGGATCCTCGCATTGGTAATAGCATAGACTCTCTCAAGCTCGGGTCATTGGGTCCTAGCACACGAGCAACGTCCTCGTGGTATCCCAGAGATCCGAAAGTCATTTCTTCCAAATTCTGAGGTCATTCGAGCGGCCTTCTTTCATGAGGCCGTTCTTCCTCGGAAGAGGAAGACTGATCCATCGCAGTATGATGAATTGGGGAAGGGGTCCTCTACCTGCGAAGCTCGCCAATTTCCCTACTCATGATTCTCATATTCTCTTGCATCATAAGGTTGGTGCGCTCATGGATTCTCATAGCCTCCCTAGTGCTCTCAAGCATGTCAAGAAGGCGCGAAAAATCACCTTGAGTGACAGGCGCAGACGGATTGATCTGGTCATTGGTCTTGGTGGCTAAGTCGGAGCATTTGAAGGGGCTCGAGTAGAGGTTCCAGCATCACTTAGAGTCGGGTCGGATCGGAGCAAGGTGACTTGGCCGGATTGGTTCGGATTTGTGGAGTGCACTTCTTCAACGTCTTCTATCCGGTTCAGATCGGAGCTCTCCCTATGCGATCGGTTCGGATTTCCTGAACCTGTCCGATCCGCTCTCGAACTCTGCCCACGAGACCTCGTCACAACCGGATTTTGCTGATCTTCAACAACTTCGTTCCCTCGACTGGTTTGAACTTCCTTACCTTTTCCTTTGGCCATAATTCTTCAACAATCAACCAACAAGTACTTAAAAGTGTCGAAAAGTGGGGATTAACTTCTTCGAACTCAACGGTCCAAAAAGTAGAATGATAATCCAGAAAACAGTGAATTCAAATGATTCTCAGTGAAAGCACCAAAAATGTTAGACCAAAAAGTGGTTCTAACACACAAATTGACTAAAATTTCGATAAAATCAGATCAAAAGCAGAAAAGAGACATAGGATTTATAGTGATTCGGCGTTGAAGAGCCTACGTCCACTTTATAACACTTTGTTTGATGATATAGATGAAAATACAACAAGATATTCATTCAATCTCGCTCACTTTTCATATGCATTCACTCAATTATCTCAAAATACACTGTGTATGATGATTTGGATTGTTTGGGAGTGCTGGAATTCGGTTCTCAAAGGTATATGAACTCTCAGAGTGCCAAAAGATCCCTTCAAATGACCCTTGGGGGTCTATTTATAGGTGGAAAATCTTCCTAGATTCGGTTTGGATCGGAGCTACGTGGCCTTCTCTCCGCTACTTTCGGGATCGGGTAAGTTCTGGTGAGGACAACACATCTGGTTAGTGGCCATCGTGGGTAGAAAATGGTTGCAACTGCCCCGAATATCCAGGAGGTCGTGGGCTGAAGTAACAAAGTACACTGGGTTCGGTTCGGATAGGGTAGCAAATGCGGTTCGGATCGGAGCATCCCATTCAATCCGATCCGGTTTGAATTTTGCTTTTCTTTACTTTGTTTCGTTTTTCTTTTCTCTGACTACACCCGATCCAATCCGATTTGGCCTGCGTTGAATTCAAGCTCGTCCATCTTTTGCTCCGTTTCGATCCGCCTTGGCGTTAACCATCCGATCTGACTCGCTTCAGGAAGTAGGATTCACCAAGGTTCGGTATCTCCACTTTGTATGGCCTATTTCACAAAGTAGGCTAACACATTTGGCGGTCAAGTCTTCCTTTTCCCTTTGTTTAGCAGCTTCAAGTTCTTCTCGGAGCTTCTTGTTTTCATTATCTAATGCTTCTAACTCTGTAACTCTTTTATCGAGTGACGCAATAGTAGCATCGCGAGAATCTAAAACTTTTTCCTATTTGACCTTATCGTTCTCCAACTCGGTGATTTAGCAAAATTAATGTCATGATGCTTTTGGAGATCATCACCAAATTTACTCCATCCGCGCAACATTTCTTGGCACTGTCTTTGAAAATATTCCACTTTGTATCAAGTTGGCTCTTAGCATTGTCAAGCTGAGTATGCATTTGCCTTATTACTACATCTACCTCCTTGGATAGGTCATCTGCATCAGTTAAACTCACACCACGATCAAACATAAACCCTTTTAAATTCCAATCTGGGAGTCGTTCGGAGATAGGAACACTTACTGGTCTTGGATCGTGGCGAGGCTTATGAATGATTGAGTGGACTGGAGGACCAGGTGGACCAGAAGATGGAATCGATCGGGATCTAATAGGAAGCTTCTCCATTCAGGAATGTTTGTATGAGTCACCTTTTTCTTGATCATCTCTTTCTCGCTTCTTCCCTTGGCCTTTCTTCATTAAGAGTATCTTCTCTGAGCCAAGTACATCTCTCGCTTCCTCCTCCTCTTCCTTACGTATATTCCGCCTCTGCTCCTCAGTCAAATCTGACTTCAATATGTGTGAAGGCTGACGAGAAGATTTCTGGGGTGGGGAAGGATGGAGTTATTTATGATGATGCGATGGTCATGGGGGATCAGATTGTAATAGGTGCTTTGGATTGACGTCTTTGCTTTTCTTACTGAAGTCTGATCTAAAAACTGATGAACGTTTCCCATGCATACCTAAACCTGAAATAAGATCAAGATGAATCTCAGTGCTTGACTTGCAAAGTACTAAAGGAAAATTATAAAAAATATGCATTAGAAATATTGTATGTTAGAAATGTTTTCTAAAAAGGAAGCTGCTGCTAATGAACCGGTTTTCCTAGTTGGTTATAAGGAAATTCCTAAGGATTTTAGCAATTTTCCTATCTCAGATGTAGGATTTTCCATTATGCTAGCTATTGTGACTGTGTTTTGAGGATCAAGAGGCTGAGTAACAGTGTCATCCAGACTAAGGTACTTAGCTGAGTTAAGATCGTCCGAATTATCAAAGGTACCTACAGAACTTTCTCCAGTCTCATCTTGAACAAGAAGTCCCCAGTTATCATTTCGGTATTCGGGTCAACTCCTAATATAGTGTCATCTTCCTCAACATATTCAGTTTCATGAGCAGACTCTGAGTCATTTCCCTCTCTCATCTTTCTCAACCTGATCACTTACATCCTCATGATGATCAGGGTCCCTTTCTTTAACGGAGGACAATTTTCTTTTATGAGGTGTTTTACTACTACCCGCAGTGTCCGAGTATTTCTTTAAAGAAGCTTTCAAGCAGGGGATTTAGTGGTAGCCTTTCCTTTAAACATTAGGTCTAGTTTCATATTATGAGAAGGATCAAGTAGGTGATACTGACGGAGAAATTCCTCTATGATAAAAAAATTCCTACTTCTCTCTTTTTCATCAACATTTCTTAGAGCGTCTAATAGGCCCTCATCCATGGCAAAGTCTGGATCGGTAGATGGAATTTCTGTATAACAGATGAAGAATGTAAGATTCAATACTTAGATGCAAAGAGAAACGAAAAAGTTTTAAACAAGTCGATCTTTACCCCCTTCCATCCATCTGCTATAGAATTTGTTGGGGCATCAGACGAAGCAGTAGTTTTCTTTAAATCCCTTGATACTGTCCAGTAAGTCGGTGATGATCTTGGAATGCTTCGCTTCCATAAATAGAATTGGTCCCGGGCTTTTTTTAAGGAATAAAGAAAAAATATCTCTTGGAAAGTGGGCAAACATTGCTTAACCCTAAAAAAAAGTACACAAGCCGATTAAGATGGCATAACCATTTGGGTGTAACTACATGGGGGCAATGACTAAGCATTTAAGAACCATTTCTAGGAATAATTAAAAGGGGGAATGGCTCCCACTGATAACATCTGTCGGTTAACGGTAACAAATCCTGGGGGTAGTGAATTAGCAAATTCATTATCTTCCGGAAGTTTAGCATCATTCTCTGAGATCTTAAATTGAGCACACAAACTTTTATATGCCCGCTCGAAGAGTTTCGTCGCTTTCCTTTCATTAGACGCTGTAGTAAGGGGTTTTGTCTTAGCAAAATCTAGAGTAACCTCAAATCCAGGGACATTGGCCATTGTAGTCTGAGCGGAAGTTCCAGCTTAAGCGGGTCTAAATGTTTCCTCAGTTGTTCGCATAACTGTTTTCGAGTTATCATCTTACACAGATAAGTTGGTTTTCTCCTAAAATAGCAAGTGTTATATGAAGCAACATGAAAGTGGGGTATTGAAACCTGCATCAGATCGTTGAATCCCTAGCTCTAATAATAACTTATGATTGAGTGATTAAACCTGTATGAGAAATGTGTGACTAAACTAAAAATAATCTCTGAATAACTTCAACACAGATGTATCACTTAAGTATAGGTTATAACTAATTGGCTTGCTGCTAACATGAGTAATCAATAGCAGAGTATAATGTCTAGAATGCCCGACTGTTTTACCACAAGACTGACTAGCAATAAATTGAAGTCAATAATAGAGGTAGTGTTGTGAAAATGGCAAGAAACACAAGAAGACGTTCAGTATTGAGCATAGGCCGATCGGTATTGTTCACCTTCATGGGATTAAAGCTGACCGATCGGTGCTGGTACCCAAAGTTGACCATCTGGTACTCGCAATCCTCTGGGAAATTACAATACCGATCAGTGTGTAGGACAGACCGATCGTAACCATTAAACCTCCTTAAGGATTGGGATTAACCGATCGGTACCCAATTCATATCGATCGGTACCTCCGATTTCCCAGAAGATTAATACCGACCGGTCAGTCAAGCAATACAGTCAGTTTCCCAAAAGGATGGTAATGATTGGTCGGTACGGGAATCTGCAGCTACTTCTAGATCATGCAAAATTTCAATAACATGTGTTGATAGCTCAAAGCTCGTAAAATTTAAAATGAAAATTCACATGGTTTAAAGACAATCATATTCTAGTCAACATGGTTCCAAAATAGCAAGGTAAAGGAATGTACAAAGTTCATGTTCCCGACTCAAGCAATTCATCAAACACTTTGTAAGAAAAATCAAAACCGAAGTTTTAAATGGAGCAACACATCTCGACATGCCCTTTATACAGCTTTAAATCCATTACAATCGATTACAATCCCATCTAAACCAATTTAATACCAAAAATTTAACATTCCAAAACCCTTAATTTATCAATTGCTCATACAAACTCCCAAACCAATCAAGCACAAAGCCTAAATCCAATTCAGTTTGGAGCCTAAATCGACCCTCACGAGCATATATGAACTTGGCAATTTAAAAATAAATAGATACATGGATTCGATTCGGGTTTACTAAAGTAGGCGGTGAGAATCGATCGTAAAAATGAACACTGGGTCTCGGGTATGCGTCGAAGTTGATCGGGTTGGAATCGAATGGTTGGTTTGAGTAGAGCAGATCAAAGAAGCAAGTTTTTTCAGAAAATCTAATTAGCTGCCATTAATGGAGATTTCTGGTTGGTTTGGAAAGAGTAAAATAAACGGGAAGATCAGAAGTCAAGGGTCCAATATAAAGGCAATTACCAAGTAGGCCAGTCGGCCCATGGAAGCCTGCTACATCTGACCGATCAGTCACCTGTAAAGCAAATTTAACCTACTGACCTATCACTCACTTGACCACTATAAATGAGAATGCACGCAGACCATAAACAAAGCCCACGAGAATGACCCATCGATTGTGTAAATAGAAACTTCCATTTCAAAGCTCACAATTTTCTGAAACAGGAAATTGTAAACTTCGAGGGAAAAATGTTTACTCCTCAAAAAACATACACACATTAATGGATCAAGACGTGGGGAACAGAAGTTCATTGATTCAATTTGTAATCGATCGGAATAGAGTACAACTACTGATCGAACGGTCCTAATAATGTACATTATGTTCCATCATTGTTATACCGGTCGGTCATAAAGATACAAGACCGACCGGTCATGTTTTGGAGTTCCAGAGTGTAATGTCCCGCATTTTTATCGGTTTGTATTTAAATATTTAAATCAATTTAAATATTGAATTTGTAATAAAGTGGATTTATATTTTAATTAAAATGAAGTTGAACATATAAAAATATATATTAAATATAATCGAGCCCGTAATATCGCGATAGTTCTTAATTAACGTTCTGAACATCAACTGAGTGTACATGGTTCATTATAAATCGGATTTCTTCGAAACAAGAAACATTGGAATCTGTTGAACTGTATTTTTCTAATGGAAGTGAAAAACCAGGATTTCGTGTTATAGATTGTGAGTTATGTCCAAATTAAATTTTCAAATAGTTGTTATAGAATCGTTTATCGACCGTAACGGTTTATTTGATATAACTAGATATCGGTTTCGAATTTAGACAAGATTCCATTGAGGCGTAGTGATAATTTAATTTTTAGAATTCTACTGTAATTTTTAATTAATTAAATATGCAATTTTTTATTTGGAGTATTTCGCACCCTATATCGATATTTTGGGGTTTCAAAATATGAGTTAATCTACCGGTATTATTATATTTTTGGGATCGTGACACCTTGTTGAGCACGACTGTACTCTTACTTCTATCTGTACGTATGTGTAATTTAGGAACTGAGGTAAACCAATCTTTAAAACAATTAAAAAGGACATGCCTGAGCTTCCTATTCACTTTTTCGCATAGCTATGGATTTCGAATCGTAGAAACATCTAGAAGAATGGCTACCATTTTGTCTACTGAAATTGAAAACCATATATTGGCTTTAAATGAAGGAATGGCGAAATCTTTTAGCAAATCCTGGGTACACGATGTCACCATGTACAATCTTAGCAAGATATGAATAATATATTATACTGTATTGGACCATATGTCATGTTTTGGCATACACGTAGGTTCCAAGGATCATTTAAATATATAAATGGAAACGTTACCATAACCTTGCCGCATACAGTACATACAGTAACGCTAATTCATAGGAACCAAAATATGTAGACCTAACTAAAATGTGCTACTCCTTAATTCACGCCGAGTTATGCATGCCCTCTTCTACCCTACTTTCCTTATTCATGAAGGCTCCGAACTCCATAGATACACAGACACAAACTCTTCTTTCCTGAAACAAAAACTCAGAGAATTCATGGCGTTCGAGAAATCAAAACAAAACTGTAACACCCCACATTCGTTAGTGTCACTCACAAAAGGAATGCACTAAGTTCTGTGGAGCATTTAGGGTAAAAGATGCAGATAAATTACAAGACAGACAGAAATTAAACAGCGGAAAATAAAACTTTGCTTTATTGATAAAATAGTTTGTACAATGATTTCTTTATAATATCAGAGTATCGTCTGTCTTACAAAATAAAGAAGCATAAAACAAACTTTATATTCCCCAACTCTAGCAAGAGCTAGCCATAGCATCTGAAAAGAGAATCCAAGCAAACTTCGACAAATCTTCAAGCTGGGAAAGAGTGGTAGTCCAACTTAACCTGAGCTATACTATTCCCTCCTTTACTACCTGGGGGGGGTAAACGGAAGAAAAGAAGACGAAAGAAAAATAGAGTTAGACATAAAGCCAGAATAAGTTCAGTAACTTCTAGCATGTGAACATGGGAAAACAAAACGACATGAATTAACTGAATACAAGATAACACCATGATGATAGGGTTGGCAAGATTAGACAAGATTAACACAAGATATGCTAAGCTAAGATAAACTGGATATGCTCTAATACTTTTGCCGCTTCGCTATTTCCTTGTTATACTGGTTTCTATATCTCTGCACCACCCAACTAGTGTCCCAACTAGTAACGACAACGTGATCCCAATCCCTGTAGTTTCTGTTGCCTTCAGGCATACATTTATTATTTGTTATCTAGATCTAATATAGGGTTTTCTATCAAGTGCTTTCTAGATTCAACTAGAGTTTACGCTATCTGCCGAACGCTTTTCGGGTTCAGGGTTTATGCCACCTAGTCCAATCGATGCCCCCAAGTCTAGGACACACTACCTAGAGTGGTATATGTTCCTATACATCCCCACGCATGTATCGTGAATCGTTATCGCTTGTCTAGATGCACATGTCCTGTAATGTGCAGCCCGAGTCCTGTGGCAGGGCAAATCAAGGAATACAGAACTCGGTCGGGAGCTTTCAGATATCTGCCGATGCAGATGCTAAGATTTGTTTCTGTTCTAGTGGCTATGGTCCCACTTGACCCCTCCCTCAACTAATGAAAGGCACACCTTGAAAAATGAGAACTATACGCAGGCCCCGGTTGCCCCACTATACTATGGCCATCCTCACCCATAACTAGATAGCAAGTATATGGTCTTTTGGAGTTCTCCGCCTTTCCGCTTCACGTATCTCGATTGACTCAAGATGGATGGTAGATGACGATTTGCTATCACAGGGCTACTGTTTTCTCGCCGGTCCATCCTAGTCTTTAGGTTGCCATATATTGCAACCAAGGCATACCCCTGGTTCTTCTACGCAGACCTTAACCTCTGTGAGCCCAGGAGGATCATCTGCAGCCTCACAGAGGGATACCAAGAGTAACCTCACGTCCCCTCGGGCTTCGTAACCCAATTCGTTGGAGCCTCCTTTTTACTCAGACGGACATTCGCTCCTTCCCGTGTTATACTAAGAATTACTACTTAGTTTTACTAACTAAGATTTACCACTTAGTTTCCAGAATCGTTGTTTTCTTAACTAAGGTTTACTACTTAGTTCCCTTTCCCGTCAATTTGGATTGGTTAAGTGTCATTAGTCAATTCAAGCCAACTTAACCCTCTTCATTCATCATGTTAAACTGGTTAAGTGTTATCAGTAATTCATGTTGACTTAACCCTACCACAAACCAAGTTATATTGGTTAAGTATTTCTTATTACTTAACCCTACCCATTCATCCTGTATTGGTTAAGTGTTCCTTGCACGTCTGTTTTAACTGACATGTTATTACTAATGGTTAAGTATTATCCCTTTATGTTTTAGACTTAACCCTATTCCTTTATCACAATCCGATGGTTAAGTGTTCAAGCTTACTTAACCCTACGGTCTAGCCCAGCTAACATATCAAATTGGCTAAGTGTATTTACTTAACCCCAAACTCTAGTCTAGTTAACATGTTAATTTGGCTAAGTGTATTAACTTTACTTAACCCCACCTTCTAGTCTAGTTAACATGTTAATTTGGCTAAGTGTTTTCTTAGTTACTTAACCCCTACAAATCTGGTCTTGTTACCATAAGTTTGGTTAAGTGTCCTTATGGACTTAGCCCTCCCATTCTAACTTGACTGTGTTAAGTTGGTTAAGTGTTCCTATGGACTTAACCCTCCCATTCTAGCTTAACTGTGTTAAGTGTCTATATGAACCTAACCCCACCCATCGGTTTGGTTATCTTGTTGAATTGGTTAAGTGTCTTAGTTAACTTAACCCTACCATTCTTGTTCTAGCTTTAATTAAATAGATTAAAGCCGCGACCACTCACATTAGACAGGTATTGTTGCGAATACTGGATGTGCCGGTTGGTTCCGGGCAGGTTTACATCGCAACTCAGTCTAACCTCGGGTTAGGCATATTCGTGTTTTCTAAGTTCAAAGGGTTTTGATTAATTTTCAAATCAGGTTTTGAAAGTAACCATCCCGTCCGTCGGATCAGTTAGGGATAGCCAAGGAGAGCAGGAAACTTGTATTTTCCAAACCCAAGCCTAGACACTATCCTCTCTGTCACCCTAGAACTTTCTGGTGTATTATTAAAAGAGATGTCATTAATAAACCTTCCTTTTGTATAAATTTATATTTTCTCATTTAGGACAAATTCTATAAGTAAATCATTCCTAATTTACTTATTTCCTAATTACTCTTTTACTGTAAATCATCAACATTTATTCTTATGGCCCATTTTCCCCTTTATATCATTTTTATGCCAATATGCCAAATTAGCTAATCCAATTTCGATTTAACATTCTAATTACAGTTCAAACTAGACTTATTATTCTAGTTCACAATTCATGTAAATGCTAGATTTACATCCCATAATTCATGTCAAATTTATCCAATTTGCATTTCTATGATCATGCCATAATACATGTTCCCCAATTTATGCCAATTTCCAAGTTTATAACTAGGTTTTTAGTAAATTTCATATTTTGCCCAAATCGTATTCCCACCGTTCGTATAATCGTGATTCAACCTAGATTATAAATAAATCTAGATTTGTAGAAAATAGGGAATGAACCAAAGATGCTATGAAAAAGGTAGGCATAAAATGATAATTACTAATTACAGACCTAACGAATTTCACTGAAATTGATCTAAAACATCGAAGGCCTATAGGTCTGAAAATCTATTGACATAAAAAGGGTTGAATAACGACGTAGGTTCAAGAACGTGGGTAGACCTAACTTAATAGGTAAATTACCAAGGTATAAAACCAAAGAAAACCAAGAATAGACAGAATAGAGACGTAGGTTCAAGAACATGGGTAGACCTAATTTAATAGGTAAATTCCCAAGGTCTAAAACCAAAGAAAACCAAGAATAGATAGAATAGAAAATCAGGTTCAGACCCAATTTCACAGTCACAAAACTTAAGCAACACTTTCCTAGTCATGAATCATAGGTGTTTAGTCACAGTTGTCCTTGTTATGTCATAGGCAATAGTTTATGTTTCCTAATCAAAGGCATAGGCTTGTGTTCGCAGTTAAAGGAAACAATTCTCATAGTCACGGTCATAGTTGTAGGCAATGTTCATAGTCATGGGCAATGTTCATAGTCATAGGCAATGTTCATAGTCATAGGCAATGCCTAATTGGTCATCGAATCATAACAATTCTTAATTAGGTCCAAAGATATAGGCACAGATTCGAATAGAAAGATTTGGCATATTCTTTTATTCCTTTAATTTCATGTCACGAATATAGAAAACGTTAAAATCTAAAAATAACTGACTTACAGAGATTAGATTAGAATAGAAAGATGGCGTTGCTATGATTCGTGCGACGTTGCTTGAAGCCTTTGATTTTTATCTTGAAGCTTTAATCTTGATTCGAATCTCTTCTGGACAACTTGAGCAGCATAACCTTGTCTTGGACTTTCGTATTATTTTCTTATTTTTATTTATTTATACATTTTCTCAGAGGCAGCATAAGGATAGAAAAGAATTTGTGAATAGAGATGGAGTCTAGGGCTGTTTATATAGTGTAGAAGTCAACGAATCTGGTCAGAATGGTGTCCGGATACAAAGAAATGAATCAGGTTCAGAAAGCTGGAAAAAGCAGGGGGTCGACCCCCAGGTCGACTACCCAGTCGACCCCCAGGTCGACTACCCAGTCGACCCCCAGGTCGACTACCCAGTCGACCTGGGTGCCTTGGGCGGGAAAATTCCCGCCCAGCCCAATCTGGGTCCGATTTTGAATTTTGAACTTGTTTTCTGACCTGTTTTGAAATTTGAACTTCGCTGAATCTTCCGGAGGCCATATCTTCCTCATACGGACTCCGATTTACGCAAACTCAGACTCGTTTCCATGTAGAATTCCGAGACGAATGCAATGGCACAGCCCGTTTTCCTTTATTTTGATTTTAAAATTTAATTCTGCCTTGATTCATGAATCTTAGTGTTACAGAATTATAGGGTGTTACATTCTCCCCTACTTAAAAGGATTTCGTCCCCGAAATCTTCAAGTTAGGAAGAATGTGTCCTACCATCCAATCACCCATCTACTCAACCATTCAACCACAGGCATTCACTGTCCTTAAAGGATTTCTAATGCTTTCATGTTCATATGCATAGTGTGTGTATATGTCTTTATCTAATGGAAAATCAGGCGGTCTACGTATTCAGTTGACCTCCTTAATGCGAATCATGTCAGTGCCATGCGTCCAATCATGAATGCAAGCATCCCTAGTTATGTAAATGCTACAAGTGTGCATAGCCATTCATCCATATGCAACATCCATATGATAACATATCAATTTCAACTTACAAACAAATACATATCTGTAAATGAAATATGAAAGCGTCCGAACTGATCTAGTGCCTAATACGCATGCATATGCATTCACGAGCAACCATTAGCAACCACTTGCAACCACTTGCAACCATCAACCATAACATGTTTCAAACACATGTTTACATCCATTGGCTTCTACCTAAAGGATTGAAGATACGACCTAGAGGATATACTTTGGAAAGAGAGAAACAATTATGCAAAAGCTCCTAAACAAAGACATCAAGGATGCACCCTTAAGGAAAAAGGGTATGATGCTAGTATCTAGCCTTCTTGAGCTTTACTCCACTGTATCTTAACTAATTTAACTTCACGATTGTGAAGTTCCTGATCTCCATTTCCAAAATAAATAGATGTCAATCACGGTACCAAGTATATGTACTAAGATGATTAGAGGTCTCCCTCTTATCCGCCGTGCCATAACTATAAGGGTCGAAAGGTTACTACGTGCTTTTTAGAGTGCCTGCCACAACAATTCATCTCTCACGCAAAACCATCCTAGTCGAACTCGACATTCCTCAAGTACAAGCCCCAAAGGCCTAAACCAATATCAGACAAGCATCCAAGGAATATCTCCTCCGAATTTAGACGATCTACGTGAGATGATTTAAGCACACTCGATAGCTATTCTCAAATCCCTACTAACCAAAAATAAACTGGTCGGACCACCAATTGGATTTGAGATTCTAGTGGGATCTTTCTACTATACAAGTACTATGGTGTAGAGACTCAACTATGGAAGTGGATATGAACAAATGCGAAGCGCTAAAACCGAAAGAGTACGAACAGCAAAACTAGACTCTTCCAACAGAACTTTACTGCCTTACTCCTAGGTGCGCTTGGTGGTTAAAGTATGTACTTTCCCTTCTGAAAATCTTGTTCCTCATTCTTGCCCTTGTCCTTACTTATATGCCCTATCATACCCTAGTAAAGATACTTCCTCTTGTCTTAGGTTTTATAATTCCTTCCTCCTTTGTGAGCTAAATCTACATCCATGAATTCCTCATCCTAGGGTTATTCTCCTTTGCCAAACTCCTCATCTCCTTCCTTGTGTAACCATGTTGACAAATCTCTCGAAAGCTGCCTCCATCATACAGAAAACCCTATAAGCTTGAAAGAAAACTGGCCGTAGGTGAAACTACTACGGTTATGGATGGAAGCCGGGCACTACTTCGCCCATCGATGAGGTTACCTCCCAGAAAGCCAGAAGCCCCTAAAGACTCAAGAAAGAAGGAGACAAGAATTCAAACAGAGGAAGAGAAGATAGTGCGTATGGCTTTGGGTAATATGCTTTTAAAACAAATCTTTTCTTTTGAAAATGCTTCTTTTAAAACCGTTTTGAAAATAATTTTTCAAATCCTTTATCTGATCCGGTAAACTTCAGCTCTGATACCACGTGTAACACCCCACATCCGTTAGTGTCACTCACAAAGGGAATGCACTAAGTTCTGTGGAGCATTTAGGGAAAAAGATGTAGATAAATTACAAGACAGACAGAAATTAAACAGCGGAAAATAAAACTTTGCTTTATTGATAAAATAGTTTGTACAATGATTTCTTTACAATATCATAATATCATCTGTCTTACAAAATAAAGAAGCATAAAACAAACTTTATATTCCCCAACTTTAGCAAGAGCCAGCCATAACATCTGAAAATAGAATCCAAGCAAACTTCGATAAATCTTCAAGCTGGGAAAGAGTGACAGTCCAACTTAACCTGAGCTATACTATTCCCTCCTTTACTACCTGGGCAGGGGGAGGGAGGGGGGAACGGAAGAAAAGAAGACGAAAGAAAAACAGAGTCAGACATAAAGCCTGAGTAAGTTCAGTAACTTCTAGCATGTGAACATGGGAAAACAAAACGACATGAATTAACTGAATACAAGATAACACCATGATGATAGGGTTGGCAAGATTAGACAAGATTAACACAAGATATGATAAGCTAAGATAAACTGGATATGCTCTAATACTTTCGCCGCTTCGCTATTTCCTTGTTATACTAGTTTCTATATCTCTGCAGCACCCAACTAGTGTCCCAACTAGTAACGACAATGTGATCCCAATCCCTGTAGTTTCCGTTGCCTTCAGGCATACATTTATTATTTGTTATCTAGATCTAATCTAGGGTTTTCTATCAAGTGCTTTCTAGATTCAACTAGAGTTTATGCTATCTGCTGAACGCTTTTCGGGTTCAGGGTTTATGCCACCTAGTCCAATCGATGCCCCCAAGTCTAGGACACACTACCTAGAGTGGTATATGTTCCTATACTTCCCCATGCATGTATCGCGAATCATTATCGCTTGTCTAGATGCACATGTCCTGTAATGTGCAGCCCGAGTCCTGTGGCAGGGCAAATCAAGGAATATAGAACTCGGTCAGGAGCTTTCAGATATCTGCCGATGCAGATGCTAAGGTCTGTTTTTGTTCCAGCGGCTATGGTCCCACTTGACCCCTCCCTCAACTAATGAAAGGCACACCTTGAAAAATGAGAACTATACGCAGGCCCCCGGTGCCCCACTATCCTATGGCCATCCTCACCCATAACTAGATAGCAAGTATATGGTCTTCTGGAGTTCTCTGCCTTTCCACTTCACGTATCTCGATTGACTCAAGATGGATGGTAGACGACGAGTTGCTATCACAGGGCTACCGTTTTCTCGCCGAATCACGCCGGTCCATCCTAGTCTTTAGGTTGCCATATATTGCAACCAAGGCATACCACTGGTTCTTTTATGCAGACCTTAACCTCTGTGAGCCCAGGAGGATCATCTGCAGCCTCACAGAGGGATACCAAGAGTACCCTCACGTCCCCTCAGGCTTCGTAACCCAATTCGTTGGAGCCTCCTTTTTACTCAGACGGACATTCGCTCCTTCCCGTGTTATACTAAGAATTACTACTTAGTTTTACTAACTAAGATTTACCACTTAGTTTCCAGAATCGTTGTTTTCTTAACTAAGGTTTACTACTTAGTTCTCTTTCCTGTCAATTTGGATTGGTTAAGTGTCATTAGTCAATTCAAGACAACTTAACCCTCTTCATTCATCCTGTTAAACTGGTTAAGTGTTATCAGTAATTCATGATGACTTAACCCTACCACAAACCAAGTTATATTGGTTAAGTATTTCTTATTACTTAACCCTACCCATTCATCCTGTATTGGTTAAGTGTTCCTTGCCCGTCTGTTTTAACTGACATGTTATTACTAATGGTTAAGTATTATCCCTTCATGTTTTAGACTTAACCCTATTCCTTTAACACAATCCGATGGTTAAGTGTTCAAGCTTACTTAACCCTATGGTCTAGCCTAGCTAACATATCAAATTGGCTAAGTGTATTTACTTAACCCCAACCTCTAGTCTAGTTAACATGTTAATTTGGCTAAGTGTATTAACTTTACTTAACCCCATCTTCTAGTCTAGTTAACATGTTAATTTGGCTAAGTGTTTTCTTAGTTACTTAACCCCTACAAATCTGGTCTTGTTACCATAAGTTTGGTTAAGTGTCCCTATGGACTTAGCCCTCCCGTTCTAGCTTGACTGTGTTAAGTTGGTTAAGTGTTCCTATGGACTTAACCTTCCCATTCTAGCTTAACTGTGTTAAGTGTCTGTATGAACCTAACCCCACTCATCGGTTTGGTTATCTTGTTGAATTGGTTAAGTGTCTTAGTTAACTTAACCCTACCATTCTTGTTCTAGCTTTAATTAAATAGATTAAAGCCGCGACCACTCACATTAGACAGGTATTGTTGCGAATATTGGATGTGCCGGTTGGTTCCGGGCAGGTTTACATCGCAACTCAGTCTAACCTCGGGTTAGGCATATTCGTGTTTTCTAACTTCAAAGGGTTTTAATTAATTTTCAAATCAGGTTCTGAAAGTAACCATCCCATCCGTCGGATCAGTTAGGGATAGCCAAGGAGAGCAAGAAACTTGTATTTTCCAAACCCAAGCCTAGACACTATCCTCTCTGTCACCCTAGAACTTTCTGGTGTATTATTAAAAGAGATGTCATTAATAAACCTTCCTTTTGTATAAATTTAAATTTTCTCATTTAGGACAAATTCTATAAGTAAATCATTCCTAATTTACTTATTTCCTAATTACTCTTTTACTGTAAATCGTCAATATTTATTCTTATGGCCCATTTTCCCCTCTATATCATATTTATGCCAATATGCCAAATTAGCTAATCCAATTCTGATTTAACATTCTAATTACAGTTCAAACTAGACTTATTATTCCAGTTCACAATTCATGTAAATGCTAGATTTACATCCTATAATTCATGTCAAATTTATCCAATTTGCATTTCTATGATCACGCCATAAAACATGTTCCCTAATTTATGCCAATTTCCAAGTTTATAACTACGTTTTTAGTGAATTTCATATTTTGCCCAAATCGTATTCTCAAAGTTCGTATAATCGTGATTCAACCTAGATTATATATAAATCTAGATTCGTAGAAAATAGGGAATGAACCAAAGATGCTATGAAAAAGATAGGCATAAAATGATAATTTACTAATTACAGACCTAATGAATTTCACTGAAATTGATCTAAAACATCGAAGGCCTATAGGTCTGAAAATCTATTGACATAAAAAGGGTTGAATAACGACGTAGGTTCAAGAACATAGGTAGACCTAACTTAATAGGTAAATTCCCAATGTCTAAAACCAAAGAAAACCAAGAATAGACAGAATAGAGACGTAGGTTCAAGAACACGGGTAAACCTAACTTAATAGGTAAATTCCCAAGGTCTAAAACCAAAGAAAACCAAGAATAGATAGAATAGAAAATCAGGTTCAGACCCAATTTCACAGTCACAAAACTTAAGCAACACTTTCCTAGTCATGAATCATAGGTGTTTAGTCACAGTTGTCCTTGTTATGTCATAGGCAATAGTTTATGTTTCCTAATCAAAGGCATAGGCTTGTGTTCGCAGTTAAAGGAAATAATTCTCATAGTCACGGTCACAGTCCTAGGCAATGTTCATAGTCATAGGCAATGTTCATAGTCATAGGAAATGTTCATAGTCATAGGCAATGCCTAATTAGTCATCGAATCATAATAGTTCTTAATTAGGTCCAAAGATATAGGCACAGATTCGAATAGAAAGATTTGGCATATTCTTTATTCCTTTAATTTCATGTCACGAATATAGAAAACATTCAAATCTAAAAATAACTGACTTACAGAGATTAGATTAGAATAGAAAGATGGCATTGCTATGATTTGAGCGACGTTGCTTGAAGCCTTTGATTTTTATCTTGAAGCTTTAATCTTGATTCGATTCTCTTCTGGACAACATGAGCAGCATAACCTTGTCTTGGACTTTCGTATTATTTTCTTATTTTTATTTATTTATACATTTTCTCAGAGGCAGCATAAGGATAGAAAAGAATTTGTGAATAGAGAAGGAGTCTAGGGCTGTTTATATAGTGTAGAAGTCAACGAATCTGGTTAGAATGGCATCCGGATACAGAGAAACGAATCAGGTTCAGAAAGCTGGAAAAAGCAGGGGGTCGACCCCCAGGTCGACTACCCAGTCGACCTGGGTGCCCCAGGTCGACTACCCAGTCGACCTGGGTGCCTTGGGCAGGAAATTTCCCGCCCAGCCCAATCTGGGTCCGATTTTGAATTTTGAACTTGTTTTCTGACCTGTTTTGAAATTTGAACTTCTATGAATCTTCCGGAGGCCATATCTTCCTCACATGGACTCCGATTTACGCAAACTCAGACTCTTTTTCATGTAGAATTCCAAGACGAATGCAATGGCGCAGCCCATTTCCCTTGATTTTGATTTTAAAATTTAATTCTGGCTTGATTCGTGAATCAATGTGTTACAGAATTACAGGGTGTTACAAAAACCTCATGTAAAAACCCTGAATTAAATATATATCAATTCGCTGGAGGATCCTCTTCTCTCTCATATAATGATGGCGCGGGTTCCACTGAAGCATGACTTGAGAGAGCTATGCGACGTGGTTTGCAACTGGTGGAAATGGGGATCAACAGTGAATACATGGGTATCAACGAAACAAAGAAGAAAGCAAATACAAGGAGAAGACCGTGTATAAAACCGTTGGTGGGAGGAGCATGAAAGCGTGATGGAGTAGGATGTTTTGGGTATACAGTCACTTTGACATGAGTTGAGTTCATTGGCTGCTGTGAACCTAAGGAAGAGATGAAGTGGAGACATCTGGGGTACATGACGCAGGCCACCAAATGGAGAAAGAGGAACACGTATGGCCATGCGATGATATATATGTTGAGTGTGATAACGCATGCATGGTAAATAATATAAACCGGAGCAGGTGCACTCAATGAGAAGGGAGAACACATGTTTGAGAAGAAACATTATGGAAGGTTTCACACTACTGGAGAGCGCGGTTTTTCGGGAAATGGCATTTTCGAAAATCCGAAACAGCATGGAGGAGCCAAATGGGAGCGATGTGAGTGGCCAAACCCTCTATTATATGTGCAAAACTGTTGTGTAAGGGAGAAGCCATCTAGCATGTGAGCTTGGGATTCTTTCTGGACATGAATTGTTGGTGGAAAGAGTGTGTTCTTTTGTAGAACGTATTTAGGCGCTGAAGCGTGTAAGTACAGGGAATTGGCAACATGAAACATGTGCACTGTTCACGAAAGGGAAGAAGTATAAGCGAGCACCATAGGTTGTTGGCCCGGATTCAAAGATGGCTCGTATTAATGCCGGCTACGAAATGGAACGGTTTGGATAGTTCTGGAGCACATTTGAATTTATGGCAGAATTGAACGCCGGGTTCAATCGACGAACGCAAATCGTTATTTAATGGTTAACGCGCCAACGTGAGTAAACTCACTAACTCTGATCCTTTTTTTTAATATTATAATCGTTATTTAATATTTATAAATAGTGGTTAAATGATGCGTGATGGTTTTTTGGATGAATTGCTGATAAGTTGGTTGAAATAATTATATTTGTTGTTTCCATATATTGCATTATCTGATGTGATAGATAATTTGTTATTTACTGTTTTTTCCGGATGTGGGATTACACTGGCTCTGAAATAACTGGTATGTACATACCGTAAATCATTTTTAATAGGAATGAAAATGAATTTGGGTTTTGGGAAAAGAAAATCTATTTTTAATGGAAATTAAATTTCGTTTGAAATGGTATATGATCACTTATTTAATTACATTAAACAAGTAGTTGATTTTAAAATGATATTTAGAAATTAAAGGGAAATATTATTAAATAATCTGGAGATATAAGAATGAATTTATAAAGGAGGATTTGGAGAATCGGTTCAGAAAACGATGACATCGTTTCGATGTTGATATGTAATTAGAACTAGATAACACAATTAGGAATTGGAACTAAAATTCGACGATGTTGAATGTATTAAAGTAATTTATTTTAGAAATTGTAATATGATAAGATAGTAAATATTTGGTTTAAACATTATAATAGAGTATGAAATCAATATTTAGTTATAAACTTGATGTTAATTTACTAAGAACCTGACTTAGAAACAGAGTTTATCAAATGAAATGGGAATATGGAAGCGTATTACATTAGTTATAAAAAGAGAATATAGCAGCGTATCGCATTAGTTATAAAAAGAGAATATAGCATCGTATTGCATTAGTTCTAAAAAGAGAATATGGCAGCGTATTGCATTAGTACAAAAGGAAAATATGGAAGTGTATTGCAGTAGTTATAAAGGGGAATGTAGTAGCGTATTGCATTAGTTATAATGGGAAATAAAGAGGAGTCTATAAAATATGGGAAACTAGAAAGTTAGTATTAAATAAAAGGGCTAGTGTTTGTGTGATGTTTGGTTGTCCATTTGAATGGATGTTTGTTTTACTTCGATAGTTAAATAACCGACTATCAAAGTGTTTTGACCATCGTTGTCAATACGGAGAGACCAGTTGGGTTTATTATACGGAAACCACTCCGTATAGGTATAAGCGATGCGAATTATATTATGCTGAAGACAACTGAAGACGGAGTGGAATGGAAGGGCCGTTCTGTTCCAGAATGGTGTTTTTGTTTGTCCAATCCCAGGACAGCTTGTATGGACGAGTGTCTGACAGAGTATACCTAACAAATCACGTATGATTGATCGCTTAAAGGTATTACGTCTGGTAGTGGAGGAATTCGTTCCTCTTAGCTTTTTATACCCGTGATATTTTTGGAAATCGGTCAGTGAATTGATGAGTTTGACGATGTGGCATTCAAAGTGAATGGTGATCAGATGTTCTGAAGATAGATATAGTCTCTAGCCTCACACCAGAAAGTAACAAAAGTTGGGCTAGGCAGCATGGCTAGTGGGGTCATCCCTAAGCAGGGTGTATTGTCACCGATCTAGAGAAAATTCATATTTGTTCTTCTTTTTCGATTCTGTGTCTTCGGATTATGGTTGGATGGCCAACAACAGTGGGTGGCAATATATTCGATACACTCAAGCTAAATGAGTGGTCGGTCATATGTGGCCGGGTTGTAAGGCGTTCTTGTTGAACCTCAGTGTATACTCTCTAGAGTGCACTGATCGGTAGGTGCTCCCATATCTTGTCGGTTGGAATCCATTCTCCAATAAGTGCCCTGTGGTTTATGATTTTATACTACATATATGTGGAGCATGAGATGCAAGCGTTCTGCTACTTGGTTACTTAATTGAGTAGACATTATTATAGTATCACTGGAATTAGATATCAAAATATGTTGGGGTTATAGTAAGGTAAAAACCGTTCGTATTTATGTATAGGATGGTCTTACTATTATCCTTTTGTTTCAAAAAGGATTTTCAAAGTTAAATAGTGTGGTTGGAATTTACTCACACTAGTCCCCTGACTAACCCAGAGTTTATTTTGTTTGTTTTCCCTGAACTCTTGGGTGCCCAAATTTGTATGGGCAGTCAAGTGTTTCAGGCTTTGCAGATTCATTTGGAGGAGATGGAAGCAGAAGGCTTCACCATTAATTAGTTAGAGATCATTTCCGCTGTAATATATATGAGTTGTACTCTTATATGGTATGCATATACAAATTCAGTTTGTGTATTTCAAAGTTATGTTAAAATACATGTTATTCGTTCCGCTATGAGATCCGTGTTTACTATAATTCTGATGTTCTTCTTCTATTCTATTAGTTCTATCTTTTTTATCTCATCCACTAATTTCTTTCTATTAATTATCTGAACTTTCGTGCACTTTGAGTTGAATTTGTAGGATATTAGTCAACTCAAATTGGTACGGATTTTCGGGCCACTACAGTTGGTATCAAAGCTGAAGGTTAAGTGATTAACTTGGCTTGTGGCGTAACTCAATAGAGATGGAGTCAGTAATACACTAGATTGAGTTTGAGTGTATATATATGAGCGCGTATTTGTAAATTAAAATAAGAACTGTTTTATATTGTGTTGACTAGTCAGTCGAGTGGTTTATGAATTCTGGTCGAAACAATAATGCAAACTGTAGTCGATAGGTGTTTCTAAACTCTTGAACAGAGCAATTCGACACGATATGTTTTGAAAAAGGGTAAATGAAATAATCTTACCTAAAATATATTTTGATATAAGGAAAGTATGTATATTGTAATTATCTAATATATATTGAAAGTGTTGATCGTTATTATGATCAAATAAGATTTATAATTGAGTTGGTTATATAAATAACCAATCGAAATATTATATAAGTATAATATGAAAAACCAGATGAATAAAATCTGAGTTTAAAACTAAAATTAGAATTAAAACTCTGGAAACTTGGAAAAGAGTTGGAAATAAAATGTGGACTAGATTTATGGAAATTTAAAATCCTGGGGAAATTTGAAAATGTTTTCCAAGCATTTTTGAAAGGATATTTTGAAGTGATTTTCAAATGAAAATGCTTGAAAGTAAGTGTTTTGAAAAATAATATAGTATTGAACTCATTTCGATTGTTGGAAAATAATTCTGATGATGACTGCAACATCATCAGTGTTCATTTTTGAGTCTCTAAGTGACGATTACTACCAAAGATTTTGTTTTGAAATAAGTTGTTCGGAAATTCAAATGTTTTGAATTACTATGTTATGAATATATATGTATATGATTTCAAACTGATTTGAAATTAATCCCAGGAATTTGAATTCTGAAATAAAGACTTAACTTATGGAGTTAAAATGGTAAAGGTGGAACTTAAACTAAGATAAACAAAATTGGACTGAATTTTGAAAGATATAGGATGGAAATTGTAAAAGAGAAATATTGGAGATTCGAATGAATTGATTCTTGGAGAATAAGAATCAAATTTTGAATTTGGAGATGAAGATAATCGATTTCAGAAATCAGTAAATGGAATTGGAGTTCAAATAGAAATTTGGCTTAGTAAAAGCAAAAGATTGATTTTAGAAGGGATTGATGGAAGATCAACCAAGGATGCTTGGATATAGGTTAAAGTGATAGCAAATGGCAGAGATAGAGTTAAATGCCAACAAAAAGGTACATGTTTATATTTTATACGAGTATTCGATTTATGATCCAGTTCGGCGAACCGCTTGGCTGTTTGTTTTCTTTTGGATTTGGAGAAGGCCCAGAGTGGCGAGTTGTAGTAGTAACGATTGAGCCGTGCCGAGGAGATGGTGGTGAAATTCTCTGAAAAATTTAAGCTTTTAGGAAATTTTCAGAATTTCTAAAAATATTCGTTAATATGAAGAAATTAATATTTTAATTAGAATTAATCGGTTCAGTTGAAACTGGAATCAAGAAGTAAACCAAAAGATCTTTAATCTAGTTATAATAGGACTCATATCATTTTTCGCTACCTTAGTAATTTCAGGGACGAAATTCTTTTAAGGGGGAAGGAATGTAACGTCTCACATTTTTATCGGTTTGTATTTGAATATTTAAATCAGTTTACATTTTGAATTCGTAATGTGGATTTATATTTTAATTAAAACGAAGTTGAATGTATAAAAAATATATTAAATATAATCGAGCCCGTAATAACGCGGTAGTTTGTAATTTAACGTTCTGAACTTCAACTGAGTGTACATGGTTTATTATAAATCGGATTTCTTCGAAACAAGAAATGTTGGAATCTGTTGAACTGTATTTTTCTAATGGAAGTGAAAAACCAAGATTTCATGTTATAGATTGTGAGTTATGTCCAAATTAAATTTTGAAATAGTCGCTACAGAATCGTTTATTGACCGTGACGGATTATTTGATATAACTAGATATCAGTTTCGAATTTAGACAAGATTTTTTAGAGGCGTAGTGATAATTTAGTTTTTAGAATTTTACTGTAATTTTTAATTAATTAAATATGCAACTTTTTATTTGGAGTATTTCGCATCCTATATCAATATTTTGGGGTTTCAAAATATGAGTTAATCTACCGGTATTATTATATTTTTGGGATCATGACACCTCGTTGAGCACGACTGTACTCTTACTTCTGTCCGCACGTATGTGTAATTTAGGAACTGAGGTAAACCAATCTTTAAAACAATTAAAAAGGACATGCCTAAGTTTCCTATTCACTTTTTCACACAGCTATGGATTTCGAATCGTAGAAACATCTAGAAGTATGGCTACCATATTGTCTATTGAAATTGAAAACCATATCTTGGCTTTAAATGAAGGAGTGGCAAAATCTTTTAGAAAATCCTGGGTACACGATGTCACCATGTACAATCTTAGCAAGATATGAATAATATATGATACTATATTTGACCATATGTCAAGTTTTGGCGTACACGTTGGTTCCAAAGATCATTTAAATATATAAAAAGAAACCTTACCATAACCTTGCCGCATACAGTACACACAGTAACGCTAATTCATAGGAACCAAAATATGTAGACCTAACTAAAATATGCTACTCCTTAATTCACGCCGAGTTATGCATGCCCTCTTGTACCCTACTTTCCTTAGTCATAAAGGCTCCAAACTCCATAAATACACATACATACACTCATCTTTCCTGAAACGAAAACTCAGAGAATTCATGGCGTTCGAGAAATCAAAACAAATCCTCATGTAAAAACCCTGAAATAAATATATGTCAATTCGCTGGAGGATCCTCTTCTCTCTCGTATAATGATGGCGCGGGTTCCACTGAAGCATGACATGAGAGAGCTATGCGACGTGGTTTGCAACTGGTGGAAATGGGGATCAACAGTGAATACATGTGTATCAATGGAACAAAGAAGAAAGCAAATACAAGGAGAAGACCATGTATAAAACCATTGGCGAGAGGAGCATGAAAGCGTGATGGAGTAGGATGTTTTGGGTATACTGTCACTTTGACGCGAGCTGAGTTCATTGGCTGCTATGAACTTAAGGAAGAGATGAAGTGGAGACATCTGGGGTACATGACGCAGGCCACCAAATGGAGAAAGAGGAACACGTATGGCCATGCGATGGTAAATATGTTGAGTGTGATAGCGCGTGCATTGTAAGTAATATAAACTGGAGTAGGTGCATTCAAAGAGAAGGGAGAACGCATGTTTGGGAAGAAACATTATGGAAGGTTTCACTACTGCAGAGCGTAGTTTTTCGGGAAATGGCATTTTCGAAAATCCGTAACGGCATGGAGGAGCCAAATGGGAGCGATGTGAGTGGCCAAACCCTCTGGTATGTGTGCAAAACTGATGTGTAAGGGAGAGGCCATCTTGCGTGTGTGCTTGGGATTCTTTCTAGACATGAATTGTTGGTGGAAAGGGTGTGTTCTTTTGTAGAACGTATAATAGGTGCTGAAGCGTGTAAGTACAGGGAGTTGGCAACATGAAACATGTGCACTGTTCACAAAAGGGAAGAAGTATAAGCAAGCACCGTAGGTTGTTGCCCGGATTCAAAGATGTATCACATTAATGCCGGCTACGCAATGGAACAGTTTGGAGAATTCTGGAGCACATTTGAATTTATGGCAGAATTGAATGCCGGGTTCAATCGACGAATGCAAATCGTTATTCAATGGTTAACACGCCAATGCGAGTAAACTTACTAACTCTGATCCTTTTTATAATATTATAATCGTTATTTAATATTGATAAATAGTGGTTAAATGATGCGTGCTGGTTGTTTGGATGAATCATTGGTAAATTGGTTGAAATAATTATATTTGTTGTTTCCATATATTGCATTATCTGATGTGATAGATAATTTGTTATTTACTATTGTTTGTTGGAGATGTGGGATTACACTGGCTCTGAAATAGCTATTATGTAAATACCGTAAATCATATTTTTAATAGGAATGAAAATGAATTTGGGTTTTGGGAAAAGAAAATCTATTTTTAATGGAAATTAAATTTCGTTTGAAATGGTATATGATCACTTGTTTAATATACATTAAACAAGTAGTTGATTTAAAAATGAAATTTAGAAATTAAGGGGAATAATTGTTATTAAATAATTTGGAGATATAAGAATGAATTTATAAAGGAGGAATTGGAGAATCGGTTCAGATAACGATGACATCATTTCGATGTTGATATGTAATTAGAACTAAATAACACCATTAGGAATTGGAACTAAAATTCGGCATGTTGAATGTATTAAAGTAATTTAGTTTAGAAATTATAATTTGATAGGATAGTAAATATTTGGTTTAAACCAATAAATTATAATAGAGTATGAAATCAATATTTAGTTATAAACTTGATATTGGTTTAATAAGAACCTGACTTAGAAACAGAGTTTATCGAATGGAATGGGAATATGGCAGCGTATTGCATTAGTTATAAAAACAGAATATATCAGTGTATTGCATTAGTTATAAAAAGAGAATATAACAGCGTATTGCATTGGTTCTAAAAAGAGAATATGGCAGCGTATTGCATTAGTAGAAAAGGAAAATTTGGCAGCATATTGCAGTACTTATAAAGGGGAATATAGCAGCGTATTGCATTAGTTATAAAGGGAAATAAAGAGGAGTCTATAAAATATGGGAAACTAGAATGTTAGTATTAAATAAAAGGCCCAGTGTTTGTCTGATGTTTGGTTGTACATTTGAATGGATGTTTGTTTTACTTCGATAGTTAAATAACCGACTATCAAAGTGTTTGGACCATCGTTGTCAATTCGGAGAGACCGGTTGGGTTTATTATACGGAAACCACTTTGTATAGGTATAACACTGCGAATTATATTATGCTAAAGACAATTGAAAACGGAGTGTAATGCAATGGTCGTTCTATTCTAGAATGGTGTTTATGTTTGTCCAGTCCCAGGACAACTTGTATGGACGAGGGTTTGACAGAGTATACCTAACAAATCACGTATGATTGATCGGTTAAAGGTATTACGTCTGGTGGCGGAGGAATTCGTTCCTCTTACCTTTTTATACCCGTGATATTTTTGGAAATCGATCAATGAATTGAAGGGTTTGACGATGTGGCATTAAAAGTGAATGGTGACCAGATGTTCTGAAGATAGACGTAGCCTCTAACCTCACAACCAGGAAGTAACAAAAGTTGGGCTAGGCAGCATGGCTAGTTGGGTCATCCCCAAGCAGGGTGTATTGTCAACGATCTAGAGAAAATTCATATTTGTTCTTCTTTTTCGATTCTGTATCTTCGGATTACGGTTGGATGGCCAACAACCGTGTGTGGCAATATATTCGATACACTCAAGCTAAATGAGTGATCGGTCATGTGTGGCCGGGTTGCAAGACGTTCTTGTTGAACCTCAGTGTATACACTCTAGAGTGCACTGATCGGTAGGTGCTCCCATACCTTGTCGGTTAGAATCCATTCTCCAATAAGCGCCCTGCGGTTTATGATTTATACTATATATATGTGGAGCGTGAGATGCAAGCGTTCTACTACTTGGTTATTTAATTGAGTATACATTATTATAATGTCACTGGATTTTGATATCAAAATATGTTGGGGTTATAGTAAGGTAAAAACTGTCTGTATTTATGGGTGGGCTGGTGTTACTATTACCTTTTGCTTCAGAAAGGATTTTCAAAGTTAAACAGTATGGTTGGAATTTACTTACACCAGTCCCATGACTGACCCAGAGTTCATTTTGTTTGTTTTCCCTAAACTCCTGGGTGCCCAAATTTGTATGGGTAGTCAAGTGTTTCAGGCTTTGCAGATTCACTTGGAGGAGCTGGAAACAGAAGGCTTCACCATTAGTTAGTTAGAGATCATTTCCACTGTAATATATATGAGTTATACTCTGATATGGTATGTATATACAAACTCAGTTTATGTATTTCAAAGTTATGTTATAATACATGTTATTCGTTCCGCTGTGAGATTCATGTTTACTCTGATTCTGATGTTCTTCTTCTTCTATTGTATTAGTTTTATCTTTTCTATCTCATCCTCTAATTTCTTTCTATTAATGATCTAAACTTTCGTGCACTTTGAGTTGAATGTGTAGGATATTAGTCAGCTCAAATTGGTATGGATTTTCGGGCCACTACACAGAGCGGTCAGTTAGCAAAGTTTTGATCCAATCATACCGATCGGTTAGGACGAAGTGTAGCCGACCGGTCATGCCAGGAGCAACTCGCTTGGATAAATTCTGCTATACCAAACGGTTAAGAATACAACCGACCGGCATGGTATGAAGCCCGCAGCTGATCAATCGCATAGGTAAGAAGAGGAGGCATACCGACGGGTCGGTTCTAATTCAGACCGATCGGTCCTCCAGTGTAACACTCCGTATTTTCTGTGAACATAAGAATGACAAATCAGAGAATAATTAAATTGTAACAAAATAATTAAGGGAAACGGGTTACACCATTGCGTTCGTCTTGAAATTCTGCTTGGAATAGAGTCAAAGTTTGCGTAAATCGGACTCCGTATGAAGAAGATATGGCCTTTAGAAGTTTCAATAAAAACCAACCCAAAATTCAAAATTCAGATTTCAAAATTCAAAACAGACACTCGGGCTGGGCGGGAAAATTCCCACCCAGGACCCAGGTCGACACTAGGGTCGACCTGGCGGTTGACCTAGGTACACAGGTCGACATTAGGGTCGACCTCCCCCCTTTTCCAGATCTGTAGACAGATCCATTTTTCTGCACCTGGACGCCTTTCTGACCAGATTCGTGAGCTCTAACCCATTTAAGCACCTTCAAACCTAGCTTTCTCTCCACACAATTTCATTCTGTTTATAATTTGCCTCTATTCTAATTAAAAATAAAAATGGCGTCACTACTCTGTTGGAATCAAAATTAGGATTAACGCATCTTCTTCCAATCTGAATAGAATTAAAAGAGAATCAAATCTAACCTATAGTCTATGCCAAAGGAGCGCTATTCAGTGTCAGAATACAGATCCCAGAAATCAAGATTTACCTTTTTAATCGTGAATACAGTTATTTTCAGATATGGAATTTAATAATTATCTTGACATTTTTGTGAATTTGGATCTAAGGTTATGCATACTTTTCTGTGGATCTATCTTGATTGTGACTGTTCTGTATCTGTTCCCTCTTTTCTTCCTTTTTGTTTATAGCCAGGCTACCACGAGCCTGCGCCAAATCTCATAAGAGATTAATGCACGAACGCTAAATTTTGGGACAAATAATGGATAATGCATAATTGGACATGCGTGATCTTTGACTGATTTGAGAAAAGAACATAGGTTGTAAATTAAGATCTAGAATCAGTACATACTATGTATGATAGACTGTGATTTGGAAGAAGAATAATTATATGATAGCATATGACTTGGAATTTGGAATATAATGCATGTTATAATGCAAGATCTGATTTTGAGGACATAATACATGATTAAAATTTAAGGTCTAGATTTGGAGCATATTTTATATCACGATCTATGACTTGAAAAGAAAAGAAGGATATGTGACTTAGGCATAAAGATCTATATTAAAATAGGAAAACTATTAATGTGAATGCGCCTAAGTGTGGATTTTTGGATATTTGACATCCTAAGCCATAATTTGGCATAATTCATATAACATATCATGATTTGGGGCTTTTAGAGAATATTCTGTACTGTGTAAAGTTTAACTAAAATTTAAGCATATGTTGTATTATGAATTATGACCATAATTTAGGCATGTAAGTTTAGGCTTGATATGCAAATAGAATTTTAGAAATGTTTAATCTGTTGAATTGCCTAATCTGCTAAATCTGTTATCTGCTAAATCTGTTGAAATGCCTAATCTGCTAAATCTGTTATCTGCTAAATCTGTTGAATTGCCTAATATGCTAAATCGGTTATCTGCTAAATCTGTTGAATTGCCTAATCTGCTAAATTCATTATCTGCTAAATCTGTTGAATCGCCTAATCTGCTAGATCTGTTATCTGTTGAATTGCCTAATTTGTTGAAAGCTAAATGATTGTAATTTGGGTATGAAACTCCGTAGGCTCGATTTAAGATTGAATAAAACATAGAAATTTGATTAATTTGATGTAACATGTAAAGAAGTTTAATCTGTTAAATGAACAGAATTAGTCTGATATCTGTATAATCTGCATTGGAATGAATTGGCTATGACACGAGGTTAGACTCTGTTTGCGGTAGAAGCCTGCCCGGAACCGACCGGCTTAACCAACAACCGCAAACTGTCAGTCTAATGTGAGAGGTCGTAGGCATAACTAAAATATGCTTAGACACGAGGTTAGGTCTGGCTTGTGACAGAAGTCTGCCCGGAACCGCCCGGCACATCCAGCGGCCACAAGCTACCGACCTAATGTGGGAGGTCTATGCATTAATATTTAATTAATGCAAATTTAAGAGAAATGTGGTGTCTAAAAACGTGTTGGGTGGATAGGATTAAACCAACTGGACTGATGAATCTAATAAACCTGTTTCATGAATCTGTAGGCCCAATACAAAGTTAGACAATGTGTAAGTCTGTTAAATCCGTACATCTGATCTGTTAATCTGAAAAATTGTTAACTTGATTGCTTGATCTGTGAACTAGTAATCTGAACTCTGTCTGAAATCTGTAAACAAGTTAATCTGGAATCTGTTAGTCTGGGGACACAAGGTTAGGAGGGGAATTACTTGTGTCATTTGTTGTTTGGGACCCATATTAGTCAGTAACCCTTTCTGGTATCAAAAAACTTTGACCCCACACTATGTAGGGGTCCGGGCACGCTTACTGAACTAATTATAAGCGGTTCATTCTGATAATGGCGAGGGGTGTTGTAACAACCCGGAAAATCTAAGCCAGTTTAATTTTTTTTAATTTGGCTATTTTAGTGGATTTTAAATATTTAAAATAAATATTTTAAATAATAGCGACGAAAAGTAGGTTTGAATCGATGTTTGAAAATAAATATAATTATTTTAAATTATAAACAAGGCCTGAAATGGCACGGCAGTTTTAAAATTTCAATTCAAACTTTAAATGATTGTACCGGGTGCAAAATAAAACGGATTTTAGTGAGACCGAAAATATTTAAATCTGTTAGTGAATATCTTTCTAACGAATCTGAAAAATCGAAGTTTCATAGCGGGAGTCAAAAGATATGGCCAAATGAATTTTTAGAAAGGTCCCTATAAAAATATATCGCCCTTGAAAATAGACATTTTGTAAACGAACTCAGAATTCGACGAAACCACTTTTGTTGGATCTGGGATGTCAAATTATTCCTAGGTTTCAAATTTCATAAATTTTGAAGTTAGTATGTGAGCGTGGCAAAAGAAAATGTGTTTGGTGAATTTCTGTTAAATTGGATCAACCAGAAAATGGCCATTTTTCAAACGGTCTCAAAATTCGACAAACTAATTTTATTGGGACCGTATCGTCAAAACATAGCTAGATTTATTTATCGGGAATTTTTAGAATCAGTATGTGGCCCCGGCAAATCGAAATGTACATTCAAATTAAATGTTGAATGTGTTATATTTTAGTTTGAAGGAAAACTGACTGAAACAGTCGAATGGGCCTACGAAACATATCCCATTGTGTTCGGAATGGGGGTATTTAGCTAGGGACGACGGTCGTTGCATTTGGATTGGAGTTCGTGTGAGACAAGGGGTATTTTCGAATTTTTAGAAATATATAAATATAAAAAAAATCCCTGGGCCAATCACAACTGGACAAATCATTCTCTCTCTCCCCGATATACCTTCGACTGATGACGAAAATTAGTCAAATTCTTCTCTCCTCGATTCCTCTCAATCCGCTCAAAATTAGACCTCCATCATGTTGAGGATTTTGTAGGGCTAGTCCAAATCTTCAAATCCATAGCAAGTTTGGATTTTTTCATTGAGTAATTTGGGAGATCCACCGCCGTGAACATCCGACGTTCAGGCCACCGCCGAGGGCTACCAAGGCCGTCGAGTTCATCAGGATGGGACCCCCCTGGCGCGCCTCTCCTTGCTCTTCTTCGTGGTGAAGGCCGATCGTCCTATCGATTCACGGATTACACGAAAATCGCAAACCTAGTTTTGAAGAAAATAGAGAGGTATATGGCAGTATACTATTTTAATTGTTAATAGCACTTTAAAGCGCTACAGTTTTTTATTTCATTATAAAAATCATATCTTTTTCGTATGTTGACGAAATCCAGTGAAACAAGAGACAGTGGACTCGTGTGGACGTCTTCTACATTCTAGAAGAGACCGCATATTTTTCTGAGCCTTCTGCAATTTTTGGTGGAGTGGAACCCAATGTGAGATTTCTAATTTATAAACGATACAGAAAACAATGATGTGTAAATTATATAGTCGATGTATGAGTTATATAAGCGTTGTGCACCTCATGTATAAGCGTTGTATAAGTTGTATGTTCGATGTATAAGTTATATATGCATTGTAAAATTGATATATGTGTTGAAATAAAATGAAATGATATTAAAGTGAATTGAAATATATTTATATACGAATATATATATACTCCCCTCGTCCACAGACCATGGACGATATATATTGGTTGTGATATTGTTTGGATTATCGGTTGATGGGAAATTTGGTGAATATCATGAATGGTTGAATTGAAATGATTGATTGTGATTGAAATCCCAATAGGATTAGTATATGGGAAAATTTGCCTGCGTGCGAACTAGATATTGAAAATCCCCAATGTAAAAAACCGCGAGGTTTTAAGGTAGAGCGAGGAGCCGTGCTAGGGACAGTGCCGGTTTTTACTACCCTGCCGTTATGCTGCCGAAATTTTCAATAATATTCATGTGCTAGAATTATTTCCATGTGTTGAAATTATATTCGTGTGTTGAGTAGAAATTCATGTGTTGAATGAAGTTCATGTGTTGAATAAATTATTTGAAAGATAAAAATCACATTTTATATATATATATATATAGGCTATATAAAATATTAGTATTTTAAATAAATTGTTTTAACACCAAAAATAACATTTTTACCTTATGTATAGACTATATAAAATAATCGTGTTTTGAAATAAATTATTTTACAATAAAAATCACATTTTTATTATATATATAAACTATAGAAAATATTCATGTGTTGAATAAAGGACTAGAACGATAAAAATCATATTTTTATCGTGTGTGTGAAGTCGAAAACATTCATGTGTTGAATATACAGAATGAATAATACAATCTACCTTTTTATTGTAAATATAAAGTGCTAAAAATATTCATGTGTTGAATAAATATTTTTGATGATAAAAATATCATTTTTATCAAATATATGAAGTGAAAATAGTTGTGAAATCGAAGAACGAATTATATTTATATATATATATAATTAAATTAAATCAAATAACGACGCTGTAGTTCGTGTTTTGAAACCGTGATTTCAAACGATTAGTGCGGGAGATCCGACCATCGGATTTTCCCGAAACCGCAACCGTTGGGTTCGCTTTGGAAATATCTTTCCAACGACACCCACTTTGTGAAGATCCAACAGTTGGATTGTCTGGAATGTTTAATTCAAATTTGAAGAAAAACAGCGCCAAAATCGATTATATTTATATATATATAAATATAATTAAATTAAATCGAATAACGACGCTGCAGTTCATATTTTGAAATCGTAACTTCAAACTATTATTGCGGAAGATCCGACCGTCAGATTTTCCCAAAAACTGAAACCGTCGGATTCATTTTAAAAAGATCTTTCTAATAATATAAATTTTTTGAAGATCCAACGGTTAGATTTTTAGATATGTGTAAATCAAATCTAGAGAAAAACAGCGCCACGGCCGCGTTATGGCCTGAAGCGTTGTTTTGAATGAATTGGCTATTTTTAAATTAATAAAAATAGCGATAAATCGTGATAAAATATTATAAACGATATGGAATGGAAATAAACTTAATTTGCTCAGTTTATGTGATATTTGATGGTTGAATGTGTTTGGCGTGAAAATTATATTAAAGAACAGAATTAGTGATATCAAATAATTTAACCATTGAAATGAATTGATTGGAAATTCTAAATATACATGAATTATTTGAAAAGGCCGAGTTAATTCTCATTTCAAATAATTGATCGACGAGTGAATGTCGAAGGTATGAAGACGGTGCAAGACCGATGATCTTCACGTTGGATGGAGGGGTGCTACTGATGCTCATGATCGGAGTAGCTACCTAAAAGGGGTTGAAGTAGTAGCCATCCAAACGTACTTGTTGATTGTACGGATATGTGAGGTATTGAGTGCCTATGGTTTCATTCAGACCCAGAACGAACGTGTAAATGGACTGTGTGTCAGACATTGGATTTTGTTCTGTGCTGATTGATCTCTATTAAATATATATCTATTTGGCGGCAGAGAATTTATTCTCTTGCTTAACGCCATTATCTGAAACGTACGAGCTCAGAGGTTATATATCGATAGAACTCAGTCGCATGGAGTGAATTGCCTGTGTGGCATGCCTAAGTGGCAGATGATCAAGGCTTCTGTTGAAAAGCAAAGCCTTATGGTTGATGATCAAAGCACGGCCTGTGTGGCGTAGCTTTGTGTATAATATTGTTTAGCGAGCCTCACACCCCGGTATGAGCCAGAAACGGGAGAGGACATCAGGGAGAACATGAGTTTCCTTCTATCTAGGAGTGGTGCTTTGGGTTTTGCATGCCCGGGTATTTTACTTATGTGGATGATGGAAAGCGAGGCCTCGGTTTGCTTCGGTCTCTTCGGAGCCGATGGTGTGGTCGGATATGACCAGTGACGCCCTAAAGGGCGGGGAAACGCAGTGTTCAGGAATTTTAATCCACATCGGTGGACCGGCCCTGACGATCCAAGGGTCACTCGAGCTCTGATCCTAAGGGGCGGGCTAGAGCGTCTCGAATCGGTAAGGACTATCTTTTGCCTTGGTTCATGACGGAAATCCAATTTCCAAATACGATACCATGCGGTTTTGATTGTATACCTATATATGGCGACATAGTGGTATGGGACATTAATGCCGTCTATGATTGATACTTATGATTGAAATTGTTTTTGAAACATATAAACACTAGTAATAATATCAAGTGCCTTTGTTTTATTCGTATCAAGCATATTTTGGCCATTATAAGGTAAAACTTTATCCTTCGGTTTGTGTTGCATTTTGTGATGGGAACTGAGTCTTATAATGTCTTCATTTTTATAAAAAGCATTGCGATGTTTAAAAGATTTTTTTGTTTTAAAGCACAGGCAATCCAATGGAGTAAACCCGTTCCGCGAAAGTGGCGTGGTCCTGTGATTAGCCATATTGTAAAATGTGTTAAGTAGATTTCTCATACCAGTCCCGTGACCGACTCATAGTTTGTTTCACTTGTAAACTCGGGTGCCCCCTTTTTCTACACGGGCAGCCTTGTATCCAGGTTTTAGCAGGCTCTTTCTAGATAGCTGGAGCTAAAGATGGATTCTATCATTTATCTCTTTTTATGTTGTTCAGCTCCTATTGTACATATTATGTTTTGTTTTTCGCTGTGGACATTTATGTATAGCTGAACTGTATTTTGTACTAAGTATGATCATGTATACTGTGTAACTCTGATGATTATGTTTATCCAGTGTATTCTATTGTACATTATCTGGTGTATTTCTTTATTTCTGTTCTGCTACTATATGTTTATTTGTTATATTCCAAAGAATACCCTCGCCGCCGTCTTATCGGGGTTTGGGGTCGTCACGGGTGTTGATGGTGTGTTCCAACCGGGTCATGTGCGTGCATGGATCCGGTCTGCTCTGAGGATGTAAGACACCGTGACATCTGTAAATAGGTCTATGCAAATAGGTTGCCACTTTAGGTAGTGACACACCCTACTGTGGGGCCGACATAGTCGCTTGGGGGTAGGACTTAGGGTAAACTTAGTTCTGTCTGTTTCTGTTGGTACCGTCTGTTTCTGTTGGGTGGTAACACCTATTTGTTTCTGCGTGGTACCGTCTGTTGGGGGTGGTAAAGGCCCATTACTAGTGTACACCTAATTCTAACATTCTGTTTGCCTAGGGATTATTCTGTTTCCGTCTCTGATTCCGTTTCCGATTCTGTTTTGGTAACTTCTGTCTGTTGGGGTGGTAAATGCCCATTAATTGGGTGGTAAAGGCCCATTATTAGTATTCTGTTTCTGTACCTTCTGTCTGTTGGGGTGGTAAAAGTAAATTATTAGCAATCTGCCTCTGTTCGGGTGGTAAAGGCCCATTTCTAGCATTCTGTTTCTGTAGAGATTATTCTGTTTTAGTTTAGACATTAGGGTAACACCTAATCCTGTTATACTAGTATTAGTGAAGAGAAGTGAAAAGCTTAGCTTAGCCTATATCATTCTGTTTCTTCTGTTAATTTGCTATTTTTGTTATGGTTATCTCTCATCCAGTTTTATTTACATGTCATGATACTATTATCTGTTTATATGCTGAAAGTCACTGGACTCACCAGACTTATGTCTGACCTAGTTTGTTTCGCCTCTTTTCTTTTCGGTTCCCCCCAGGTTTTCAGGGTGGAAACATAAGAGCTTGATTCAGATTCTCTCTGCTTGAAGTGTTTGAAGTATTGCTTAGCTTTGATTCTATCTTTCCATGGCATTTTATGTTGGGGATTATGGCTTCAAAAACTGTGCATTCAGAAGGCTTTTGTACAAGACCGATATTTATGTACTTGAATTCTGATATTGTGGTTTTAAAAGATGTAACTAAACTCATTTTTGTTTCTGTTGTAATAAAGTTATAAAATTTTCAAGTACTACTTTATCTGTCTTGTAAATTTCTATTCTAACTACAAAAAACGCTTCACCAAAGTTAAGGCATTCCCTCTGCGAGTGACCTTAATGGAGGTGGGGTGTTACACTTGGTATCAGAGCTGAAGGTTACCAGATTTGATAAAAAGTTTTTGAAAACTATTTTCAAAAAGGTTTAAAAAGGAAGTATTTTCAAAAGTAGAGTTTATTTTGAAAAACATAATCCCCAAAGCCATATGCCTATGTTTCTGTCCTTTGTTTTGAATCTTTCCTTTTCTTTTGTTTCAGCATGTCTAGGGATCTTGTAACGACCCGTATTTTCGATGATATATAATTAACTTATTTAATTATAAAAATAGTGATTTAGAATTCAAATGGTTGTTTAATTAAATTATATTGAATACTTAATTAAAATAATAATATAATAATAAATTTAATTTTGAAATAATCAAAATTGGCTGAAATGGCAATGGTGTGTGAATTGGGGAATTCAAAGTATATAATTCTGTTTAAAATTGAATTAAAATAACAAATATATTTAAATAACGACAGTTTGAATGAATAATTATATTATAATTAAAATCGAGCTCGAAAAGGCGTGGCAGTTCGCTATTTGGCGATTTGAACTTCAACTGAATGTACAGGACTCGTTTAAGTCGGATTTCTGTGAAACAAGAAACGTTCAGAGCCGGTGAAATATATTTTTCTAGTGGAAGAGAAAAAATCAGGATTTCGTCGTGTAGATTTTGATTTATGTCTAAATCAAATTTTAGAAAAGTCGCTGTGGAATTCCTTTATAATTTATATCGATTTATTAATATTTAAAAGGATTTTTAATATAAATCGAATATCATTATAACTGGGAATTTTGAAATATCAAGTTATAAATCCTAGTGGAGTTGTATGGTATTCCACTGTGAATATATACGATAATATTTATTTTTAAATGTTAAATTTAATTGTTTTTAAATATATTTATATATTTAAAAAGGGTTAATTATAGCTTTAAAAATAGCCAGTTTAGCAAATGACCTCAGAATTCGATGAAACTAATTTTGTTGGATCCGCAATATTAAATTATTGTTAGATTTCAATTTCCGCGATTTTTGAAGTCAGTATGTGGCCGTACGGATTTTTAATGTGAAAAACAGTCGATATTTTGACGGTTAAAAATATGCTGTGTAAGCAAACAGAGTCGGAATTCGACGAAACTAGTTTCATTGGGTCTGTAATGTCGAACTGTAGCTGCATGTCCAGTTTCGTGAATTTTAGATGTCATGTGTGATTACAGGAATTTTAAAGGACAAATACAAGCAGCGGTTGTTTAAAAATCAATAAAATAATCGATTAAAATATTATTTCCTATACCTATAAATAATCTTTTCCTTTCCTAAACCTATTCAAAAATCCTGGCTTCCGCAATTGTGAGCCGCCACCATTTTCTGAACTAAAACGTGAGCATTTCTTATCTTCTAAAATCATTTGAAAGTCAAAACAAGGTTTATAAATCAAGAAATATATATATTTGGATTCCTCAGACAATTATCTTCGCTCTTGTGCCAATTTCAAGAAGTGCGACGCCATTTACAGATACTCCAAGATACCGCAGCATGGCTAAGGTTAGAGGTTTCGAGATATTGGTGCATCGATTTGTGTTTTCATTGTGGTATTCATCTTTATCGGGGAGAGTAGCATCTCGCTGCATTTTTTTGAGGAAATCCGTGATTTAAACTATCGATCATTTTCTGAGCTGATGGGAGAAATCCGCGGCGTCGCTTCCTTTTTGAGATGTTGCGAGTTGGTTGAAAGTGGTATGGGATAGGAGAGGAGTTGATGAGAAGCTGATGGAGTTCTTGGTTATGGAACTCGTTGAAGAAGGGTGGAGAGACGTCGGCAATGGTAGAACGTTGGAGCAGCGTAGCTTTGTTGGGTTTGAGGAAGACAGGTTAATAAGGGAAGCGGGATCTTTTGTTTGGGCTGGTCAAAGAAAATTAAGGCCCATTTGAAAAATAATTTATTTAAGTTAGTAGGTTTTAAATGTTATTATATAATCAAAGTTGTAACTTCAATATCTTGAACATACGTCACCAGTTTTTCGAACAGTCAGATCCGACAGGATCGTATGGACGAGGGCTACACTCTGGGATCGATTTGGAATGGTTCTGAGCTCGTCTCAAATTTATGACATAATATAACGTCGGTTCTGAATCAAGAATGGTTTATCGCTATTTAACGATAAACTATCAATGTGAGTAAAACTCACCAACTCTAAACAGTTCTATTTTTATAACATATTCTTAGAACTGATAATTATCTGTTGATTGATGTATGTTAACTGTTTGGATTTAACTGTTAATTTATTGGTTGAAAATATAGATAACGATATATATAAATCGTTAATCGACTATTGATTCTGTTTATCAGAATATTTTATATTCGTGTTGTTTAACATCTGTGATGCAGGGAAACAGGTCGGAGGAATCCAACTGGATTCCTCAACATTTATTTTACTGTTTTTCATATATATTGTGATATATGATGTGATATACAATCTGTTATTGATTGTGTATGTTTGGGTGATACTGAGCAGTGATATACGGTATTTGAAACACCATAAGAAATACTGGAATATACAAAGGGATTTGTCAAAGTGTGTATTGAAAATAAATTATATTTGTAAAACAAATATAATTGAGTTGGAAATATTTGTGAAAACAAATATAAAGGAATATATTTGTAAAACAAATATAAAGGAATATATTTGTAAAACAAATATAAAAGAAAATATTTGTAAAACAAATGTAAAAGGAAATATTTATTTGTTAAATAAATAGAAAAGATGAAGGAAATATTTATTTGTTAAATAAATAGGAAAGATAAAAGAAATATTTATTTGTTAAATAAATAGAATTTGAAAAGGGAATAGTTATTTGTTAAGTAAACAAATAGAAAAGGGATAATTCAAATGAGATAATTCAAAGGAATAATTCAAGGGAATAATTCAAAGGAATAATTCAAAGGAATAAATCAAAGGAGTTAATTCAAAAGAGTTAATCGAAAGGAGTTAATCGAATATTAGTTACCTTTCGAGTTATCAAATCTAGTTATTCGAAAGGAGTTAATCGAATATAATTTATTCAAATAGAGTAAAAGGAATTATCGAATATAGTTTATTCGGAAGGAGTTAAGTGAAAACAGTTAATCAAATAGAGTTAATCGATTAGAGTTAAATCAAATAGAGTTAATTGAAAAGAGTTAATTGATAAGAGTTAATTGATAAGAGTTAATTGATCAGAGTTAATTGAATAGAGTAAATTGAATATAGTTTATTCGAAGAAAGGTTTTCGAATCTAGTTATTCAAAAGAGAGTTTATCGAATATAGTTATTCGAAGGGAGGAGTTATCGAAAATATATTTATTCGAAAGAGAGTTATGTAAGGAAGTTTGTTAAAGGTTTAAAAGATAAACTTTGACTATTTCGAAGTTAAAACGTTGTTCAGTTAAGGTTTGAGAGGTAATTATACCCCAACTTGATTGACTTCCTTCTTAACTAAGGAATGGTAAGGTTTGATAGTAAAGGATGGTAAAGTGAATTTAGTCACTAAAGGTAATGGTTTGAGTTGGCATCGCGATGTTTTATTTAAACATCAGTTTAAACCAAATGAAGGAGATGTTTTCTGAATAAGAATCAAAAATGTTTTCTAATATAGAAAACAAGAAATGGGAATGTTTTCCATTGTTAATAACGTATATTTTCTAAATTTAAAAAATAAGAAATGTTGAATATATGGAAATAGGAGATAAGTAAATTAATGAACTAAAGAGATAAAATGTTAAATGATGATTGATCGATATAATTTCCATCTGGAAATAATATCGTTGTTTGCACACATGTTTTTCTTTGATAGTTAACTCACTGACTATCGAAGTTTTTGACCATTTTAACGTGGTTAACATGGAGAGACCGGTTGTATTATTATCCGAAGAACCACTCCGTATTGGCATAAGCGTTGCGAATCATATATGCCAAAGATAATTGAAGACGGAGTCAAGTGCAAGGGCTGTTGTATAAATCTTAGATAAAAATTGCCTAAGATGGTTGTACTGAATAGTGCCTTCGGTTTGTCCAGTCCCAGGACGACCTGTATGGAAGAATGTCTGACAGAGTATATTTAATAGATCGCGTAAGTTGCTCTCTTCAAACGTATTTACGTTTGGTGGCGGAGGAATTCGTTTCTCTTAGCTGTATACCTGTGGTATTTTTGGGGAAATCAATTTGTAATTTGGCGGATATGACGATGTGACATTCATAGTAAATAAATGTGTGATCTGTCAGAGATAAGCGTGGCCTCTAGCCTTACAACCGGGAAATGACAAAAATCGGGCAGGCAGCATGGCTATGTAGGTCGCACCTATTAGGGTGTATAATCACATGATCTAGAGTTTCATTTACTTCTAAAAATTTATTGTCGATGCTGTCCCATTTGGGAAACGGTTACTGATCCCAACCGTTGGTGATATACATTAGATACACTCAAGCGAAATGAGTGGTCGGTCATGTGTGGCCGGGTTGCAAGATGTTCTTGTCGGTGGTTCCATACCTTGTCATAGTTGGAAATCCATTACCCAATACATGCTTGCGGTTTTGATTGTATACTATATATGTAGAACGTGAGATGAAAGCATTTCTGCTAGATGATTATTTTATTGTGGTTGATAGACACTATTATAATATCAATTAGTTTTGATATAAATATTATTTTGGATTCTCATAAGGGAAAAACCCGTTCCGTTATACGGTGTGGTCTTATGAGATATCATTTTATTGCTCAAACTGCTATAAATTGTTTACTCATACCAGTCCCATGACTGACCCATAGTTTATTTCGTTTTGTTTTCCCTACACTCTTGGGTGCCCAATTTTGTACGGGAAGTCAAGTAGTCGGGATTTACAGATATACTGGAAGAGCTTGGAGCAGGAGGCTTTAAGATTATATAGCTATAGTTATTTCCGCTGTGTTGTAAGTGATGTACTTTGGAAATGATATGTATATTCAAGTACATATTTATATTTCAAAGTTATGTTATGAAATATATTTATTCATTCCGCTGTGAGATTCGTGTTTACTCTGATGATGTAAGTTCTTCTTCTTCTATTCTAAGTTTCTATCTTAACTATCCTCACCCTCTGTTTTCTTTCATTAACTACCGGTATTTTTCGATGTTTGGTTAGTCGTCATTGAGTTTATGTCGATAACCAAAGTCGCTCAAAACCGGTTCGTTACAGTTGGTATCAGAGCATAAGGTTAAGCGATTTACCTTGGCTCTGTGGCGTGACTCGGTAGAGATGGGGTTAGTAATACCCTAGATTGAGTTTGAGTGTATATATACGAGTGAACGTATTTGTTATTTGATATAAAAATGATTTTATACCATGGAGATTTATTGGTTGAGTTGTTTATGGGTTCTGATCGATCAGTTTGATACACTGTATCGGTAGGGGTTTATAAACACTCGAATACGATGAACCGACACTGCATGTTTTGAAAAGAGGGTAAACAGAATAATTTTACCCAAATTATATTATGATATAGAGAAGATATATATTGGAATGAATATATATATTGGTTGTCATTATAATTGAATAAGACTATAATCGAAACGGTTATGTAAATAACCAATCAGAATTCATATAAGTGAAATATAAGGAAATCGAAATGAATTAAATCTGAAATTAAATCAGAATTGGAATTAAAACTCTGGAAATTTGGAACAGAGTTTGTAAGTAGACTTGGATTAAATATATGTAAATTTTAAGTTCCTGGGAGATTTTAAATTGTATTCCAAGCATTTGTGAATGATATTTTGAACTGATTTCAAAATAGAAGTGTTTAAGAATGATTTGAAAGTGATATAGTATTGAACTCACTTCGATAACTGGAAAATAATTCTGATAATGACTGCAGCATAATCAGTGTTCATTTTTGAGTTGTAAGTGACAGATTACTACCAAAAGGATTTTGTTTTTGAATTGTTTTGAGGGAAACAAGTTGTTTGAAATCCAAAAAGGAATATTTGGTTTTAGAAAAGCAAAGCTGTTTGAAACTCCTAGGAAGAGACTGTTTGAATTAAAAACAAATTTAAATAGAAATTTGTGAAACCAAGCTGGAACTAAATTGAAACCCATTAACTGTAAATTGAATTGGATACGATATATCAAGTAGAATCAGATTTTGAATTGTGAGATAGAATCTGAAATGGTATAGGATTGATGAGTTAAGAATTTGAAAATTGGGAATAGAAATTTGATTTGAAATAATATTTGGCTTGGATATAAGCGAATGGTTGTGTTGTAGATAAAAGTGATTGGAGTTTGATTGGGATGACATTGGTATATGCTGAATTAGCAACAGATGTAAAGGATATAACGATATGCCCGACAAAAAGGTACAAGTTTATATTTGATATAAGCATGAGATTTATAAGCCGAATTGGCAAGCCGCTTGGCTGTTTGATTTTCTTTTGGCTTGGAGAAGGCCCAGAGAGGCGAGTTGGAGTTTGACCTATTGACCAGTACAAAGGAGGTGATAGCGAAATTTTTCGAAGAGCTAAGGCGTTAGAAAATTTCAGGATTTTTGAAAATTTTCATTGATAAGAATTAATTTTAATTGAAATTAAAGTGGTTCAGTGAAACAGGAGTTAAAAGTAAACGAATAATTTTTAACCCAGTTAATGGAGTTTGTTTTCTACCTTAGCAATTTCGAGGACGAAATTATTTTAAGTGGGGAAGAATGTAACGACCTGTATTTCTGGTGATATATAATTAACTTATTTAGTTATAAAAATAGTGATTTAGAATTCAAATGGTGGTTTAATTAAATTATATTGAATATTTAATTAAAATAATAATATAATAATATATTTAATTCTGAAATAATTAAAATTAGCTAAAATGGCAATGGTGTGTGAATTGGGGAATTCAAAGTATATAATTCAGTTTAAAATTGAAATAAAATAACGAATATATTTAAATAACGACAGTTTGAACGTATAATTATATTATAATTAAAATCGAGCTCGAAATGGCGCGTCAGTTCGCTATTTGGCGATTTGAACTTCAACTGAATGTACAGGATTCGTTTTAAGTCGGATTTCTGTGAAATAAGAAACGTTCAGAGCTGGTGAAGTATATTTTTCTAGTGGAAGTGAAAAATCAGGATTTCGTCGTGTAGATTTTGATTTATGTCCAAATCAAATTTTAGAAAAGTCGTTGTGGAATTCCTTTATAATTTATATCGATTTATTTATATTTAAAAGGATTTTTAATATAAATCGAATATCGTTATAATTGGGAATTTTGAAATATCGAGCTATAAATCCTAGTGGAGCTATATGGTATTCCACTGTGAATATATACGATAATATTTATTTTTAAATATTAAATTTAATTGTTTTTAAATATATTTATATACTTAAAAAGGGTTAATTAGAGCTTTAAAAATAGCCAGTTTAGCAAACGACCTCAGAATTCGACGAAACTAATTTTGTTGGATCCGCAATATTAAATTATTGTTAGATTTCAATTTCCGCGATTTTTGAAGTCAGTATGTGGCCGTACGGATTTTTAATGTGAAAAACAGTCGATATTTTGACGGTTAAAAATATGCTGTGTGAGCAAACAGAGTCGGAATTCGACGAAACCAGTTTCGTTGGGTCTGTAATGTCGAACTGTAGCTGCATGTCCAGTTTCTTGATTTTTAGATGTCATGTGTGATTACAGGAATTTTAAAGGACAAATACAAGCAGCTATTGATTAAAAATCAATAAAATAATCCATTAAAATATTATTTCCTATACCTATAAATAATCTTTTCCTTTCCTAAACCTATTCACAAATCCTGGCTTCAGCAATTGTGAGCCGCCACCATTTTCTAAACTAAAACGTGAGCGTTTCTTATCATCTAAAATCATTTGAAAATCAAAACAAGGTTTATAAATCAAGCAATATATATTTGGATTCCTCAGACAATTATCTTCGCTCCTGTACCAATTTCAAGAAGTGAGACGCCATTTACAGATACTCCAAGAACCACAGCGTGGCTAGGGTTAGAGGTTTCGAGATATTGGTGCATCGATTTTTGTTTTCATTGTGGTATTCATCTTTATCGGGGAGAGTAGCATCTCGCTGCATTTTTTTGAGGAAATCCGTGATTTAAACTATCGATCATTTTCTGAGCTGATGGGAGAAATCTGCGGCGTCGCTTCCTTTTTGAGATGTTGCGAGTTGGTTGAAAGTGGTATGGGATAGGAGAGGAGTTGATGAGAAGCTGATGGAGTTCTTAGTTATGGAACTCGTTGAAGAAGGGTGGAGAGACGTCGGCAACGGCAGAACGTTGGAGCAGCGTAGCTTTGTTGGGTTTGAGGAAGACAGGTTAATAAGGGAAGCGGGATCTTTTGTTTGGGCTGGTCAAAGAAAATTAAGGCCCATTTGAAAAATAATTTATTTAAGTTAGTAGGTTTTAAATGTTATTATATAATCAAAGTTGTAACTTCAATATCTTGAACATACGTCACCAGTTTTTCGAACAGTCAGATCCGACAGGATCGTATGGACGAGGGCTACACTCTGGGATCGATTTGGAATGGTTTTGAGCTCGTCTCAAATTTATGACATAATATAACGTCGGTTCTGAATCAAGAATGGTTTATCGCTATTTAACGATAAACTATCAATTTGAGTAAAACTCACCAACTCTGAACAGTTATATTTTTATAACATATTCTTAGAACTGATAATTATCTGTTGATTGATGTATGTTAACTGTTAATTTATTGGTTGAAAATATAGATAACGATATATATAAATCGTAAATCGAATATTGATTCTGTTTATCAGAATATTTTATATTCGTGTTATTTAACATCTGTGATGCAGGGAAACAGGTCGGAGGAATCCAACTGGATTCCTCAACATTTATTTTACTGTTTTTCATATATATTGTGATATATGATGTGATATATAATCTGTTATTGATTGTGTGTGTTTGGGTGATACTGAGCAATGATATATGGTATTTGAAACACCATAAGAAATACTGGAATATACAAAGGGATTTGTCAAAGTGTATATTGAAAATAAATTATATTTTTAAAACAAATATAATTGAGTTGGAAACATTTGTGAAAACAAATATAAAGGAATATGTTTGTAAAACAAATACAAAGGAATATATTTGTAAAACAAATATAAAAGAAAATATTTGTAAAACAAATGTAAAAGGAAATATTTACTTGTTAAATAAATAGAAAAGATGAAGGAAATATTTATTTGTTAAATAAATAGGAAAGATAAAAGAAATATTTATTTGTTAAATAAATAGAATTTGAAAAGGGAATAGTTATTTGTTAAGTAAACAAATAGAAAAGGAATAATTCAAAGGAGATAATTCAAAGGAATAATTCAAGGGAATAATTCAAAGGAATAATTCAAAGGAATAAATCAAAGGAATAAATCAAAGGAGTTAATTCAAAAGAGTTAATCGAAAGGAGTTAATCGAATATTAGTTATTCAGTTAGATTTAATCATTTAGAGTAAATTAGTTAGAAATAATCAGTAATCAGTTAGAATTAATCAGTTAGAGTTAATCAGCTAGAATTAATCAGTTAGAATTAATCAGTTAGAATTAATCAGTTAGAGTTAACCAGTTAGAGTTAGAATTAACCAGTTAGAGTTAGAGTTAACCAGTTAGAGTTATTCAAATGGAGTAAATCAAGTAGAGTAATCGAATATCACTTATTCGAAGTAGAGTAGTCGAATATAATTTATTCGAAGAGGAGTTATCGAATATTGGTTATTCGAAGTGAGTTAATCGAATCTAGTTATTCGAAAGGAGTTATCGAATTTATTTATTCGAAAGGGGTTATCGAATATAGTTTATTCGAATAGAGTAAAAGGAGTTATCGAATCTAGTTATTCGAAAGGAGTTATCAAATCTAGTTATTCGAAAAGAGTTATCAAATCTAGTTAATCGAATACAGTTTATTCGAATAGAGTAAAAGGAGTTGTCGAATATAGTTTATTCGAAGGAGTTAATCGAATAGAGTTAATCGATTAGAGTTAAATCAAATAGAGTTAATTGAAAAGAGTTAATTGATAAGAGTTAATTGAATAGAGTAAATCGAATATGGTTTATTCGAAGAAAGGTTTTCGAATCTAGTTATTCAAAAGAGAGATTATCGAATATAGTTATTCGTAGGGAGGAGTCATCGAATAGAGATTTATTAGAAAGAGAGTTACGTAACAAAGTTTGTAAAAGGTTTAAAAGATAAACTTTGACTATTTCAAAGTTTAAACGTTGTTCAGTTAAGGTTTGAGAGGTAATTATACCCCAACTTGATTGACTTCTTTCTTAACTAAGGAATGGTAAGGTTTGATAGTAAAGGATGGTTAAGTGAATTTAGTCACTGAAGGTAATGGTTTGAGTTGGCGTCGCGATGTTTTATTTAAACATCAGTTTAAACCAAATGAAGGAGATTTGGAAATGTTTTCTAAATAAGAATCAGAAATGTTTTCTAATATAGAAGACAGGAAATGGGAATGTTTTCCATTGTCAATAACGTATATTTTCTAAATTTAGAAAATAAGAAATGTTGAATATATGGAAACAGGAGATAAGTAAATTAATGAACTAAAGAGATAAAATGTTAAATGATGATTGATCGATATAATTTCCATCTGGAAATAATATCGTTGTTTGCACACGTGTTTTTCTTTGATAGTTAACTCACCGACTATCGAAGTTTTTGACCATTTTAACGTGGTTAATATGGAGAGACCAGTTGGATTATTATCCGAAGAACCACTCCGTATTGGCATAAGCGTTGCGAATCATATATGCCAAAGATAATTGAAGATGGAGTCAAGTGCAAGGGCTGTTGTATAAATCTTAGGTGAAGATTGCCAAAGATGGTTGTAATGAATAGTGCCTTCGGTTTGTCCAGTCCCAGGACGACCTGTATGGAAGAATGTCTGACAGAGTATATTTAATAGATCGCGTGAGTTGATCATTTCAAACATATTTATGTTAGTGGCGGAGGAAATCGTTTCTCTTAGCTGTATACCCATGGTATTTTGGGGAAATCAATTTGTGATTTGGCGGGTATGACGATGTGACATTCAAAGTGAATAAATGTGTGATCTGTCAGAGATAAGCGTGGCCTCTAGCCTCACAACCGGGAAATGACAAAAATCGGGCAGGCAGCATGGCTATGTAGGTTGCACCTATTAGGGTGTATAATCACCTGATCTAGAGTTTCATTTACTTCTAAAATTCTATTGTCGATGCTGTCCCATTCGGGAAACGGTTGCTGATCCCAACCGTTGGTGATATACATTTGATATACTCAAGCGAAATGAGTGGTCGGTCATGTGTGGTCGGGTTGCAAGATGTTCTTGTTGAACCTAGTGTATTCCTCTCTGTAGGTACACTAGCGAAAGGTGGTTCCATACCTTGTCATAGTTGGATATACGTGCTTGCAGTTTTGATTGTATACTATATATGTAGAACGTGAGATGAAAGCGTTTCTGTAACAACCCTGAATTTTGGGGTAAAATTTATTTTAAGTTATTTTGATGAGTTTGGATATTTAAAATAATTTATTTTAAATAAAAGAATTACGTTTTCCTTTGTATTATAAAAAGATTTAAGTAGTATCAATTATGTAAGGTAAATTATTATATGTAGTGGGAAAAATAAAAGGTATTATTTTTGTTGCATTAAGAGTTTACAAAACAAAATATTCATGACACACAAAGTTTACATTTTTGTGAAATTAGTTTGACACAATACCACAATTGAGAATTAAACAATAAATATAAATTAGAATGTATTTATTTGGAATCTAAAATATGCAATTGTTTAATAATGAAACAAATGAATTAAAATCGTATATACACATGCGTAAGGAAAATTTAGCAATGAGAACTAAATGGTTGTTATTGTAAGTCTTAATTGTGTATTAACATGATTTATAGTATTATTCAAATTTAGATACATTCTTTAATTTTACATAAATGTGCATGCATTCATTTATCTCTTCCACATTTTAAAACATGGTTGCCTCTTTTTACCTCTTTGTTCTCCAACCTTTTAAGTCAAATTAACAACATATGCTACATTTTAATGCATGCACCTACAAGTCTCTCTCTCCCATTTATATTTACTTTTGGAATTTGAACAAAATTGATAATGCTACATTTGCAGGCTTTATGATCAATAAATGTTGATTTAAATGAAAAGAAACGCAAAAATATTCCGAATATATTAAGAAACAAGATATTAATTTATCCCTGCTGTGATTAGACATGGTATCTTTTTCTTAACCTACTATGCGTCCAAATAAAAAGTTGTATTTAAATGTACCCTTTTTATTACATTGAAAAGATTGAAAGAAAAGTATGATTTGTTTATAATAAAAGGACCAAATTGTATTAAATAACTTACATAAGGGGGGTTAAATTAATAGAATTAAAACATAATAGGATACATAAGGACTAAACAACAATTTGCAAATGTCTATATAATATCTCTTAGACCCAACCCCCTAACCCTAATGAAACCTAGCCTCCTTCTTCATAGGATCATGGCGGCTCTCCTTCACCTCCATAGATCTAATGAATTAGCAAGGTGAGAATTCTACACTTTAAAAGGATTATTAATTTAATTATTTTATCATTATTGTTAATTCATGTTCGTATACATTTAATTCAAATATGCGTTGCAAATTTATATATGCTCTCAGATGCAATCTTTTATATTTGAATTGAAATAAGGTGAGATTTATGGTCTCAAACAAATAATTAACCATTTAATTATTTGTCGCCAATTTAAATTCATGAATGTATGATTGTAGTTATGTTTGCGATGTCTTGTGGATAGATTTCATTGTGGTATTGATGGCAATGTTTTTTTTTGGAATATTCATGATTTTTTTAAATCTATTTTATTTCTACAAATATCTACTTTTATTTATTCATGACATGATATGTTAACACCCAAGTCTAGTTGTTGTTTCATGGGTTATAAACTTAGGATTAAACACATGTAGTATTGTGTAATTTGAGATGTAAATTGTCGCCTAAACTTAATTTTATTTCTTGTATTGAAACACGGGATTGTAATCATCTGTTGACACCAAACATATAAATTTGGGTTACATATATTAAATTGAATCATAGTATGAATGTTGCCACCAAAGTTATAGGTTCTTACATGTTAGAGTGTGTGAAATTAATATCGTACGTTGACACCCAAAACTTAGTATTGTTACATGTGTTAAAATATAGTTGGAGTTATGTCCTCTTATTTTAATATAAAAAAAATGAAAATATATTTAGTGTTATGTTAATTTAGGAAAACTAGAATAATTTTTTTTAAGCATTTTGTTGAAACATAAAAAATAGGAATACTTTTAGCGTTTTAGTGGTAACATGACGTTTTTGAATTACATTAATTTAAGAAATCTTTTGTGAATGTGCATTAATTTTAAGAAACCTTTTGTGAATGCATTAATTTTAAGGAAAACATGTCATTTTGTGAATGAGTTAATTTTGCGAAAACATGTCATTTTGAGTATGTTTTAATTTAATTAAACACATGTCAATTTTATTGAGATTATAATTGGGGAACATGAAAAAATATGTCATGTATGTCAAAATAAATATCATTTATGATCATCTAGGATTGTCGCAATAAAAGGTCATTTATGTCAAACATAAAAGTGTCATTTTAGTTAATAATGTTACCTAGGAATAAAACAGACATTTTTAGTTAAAATTGTCATTTTAGACAAGAATGTCATGTTAGAAGAAAATGTCATTTTAGTTAAATATGTCATATATGTTAGTATAATAAATACGTCTTTTCTCACTCAATCTTTATTTTCAATAATTATTTATTTTCTTAAATAAATATATTTTAAATGTCTGTGATGGATGTCTGAGAATTAATTCGGTGATATGCATGTTTGGTGTAACAACCCAGAAAATGTGAGCCAGTTTAAAATTTTAATTTTGGCAATTTCGAAGAATTTTGATTATTTAAAATGATTATTTTAAATAATAACGACGAGAAATTTATTTTGAATAGAATAGAACGTATATATTCATATACGTCGTCGTTAGAATATAAATTTTATTTTATATTTAAAAGGAATGGAAAATGGCGTGGTAGTTCGATAATTCGATTTCAAATTTCAATTGAACATACGAGGAGCAGAATAAATCGGATTTTAGTGAAGCCAAATATATTTGAATCTATTTGAGAATATATTTCCAACGAATCTGAAAAATTGAAATTTCATAACGGGAATCAAAAGATATATCTAGTTGAAATTTCAAAATAGTCGCTATGGAATTTCGGCCCTTAAAAATAGCCATTTTGCAAACAACCTCGGATTTCGACGAAACCACTTTTGTTGGATCCGTGATGTCAAGTTATTGCTAGATTCTAAATTTCATAATTCTTCGAATTAATATGTGAGCGTGGCGAAGGAAAACGCGTTTGACCATTTTCAGTTGATTTTAATCGACTGGAAATTGGCCATTTTTGAAACGGTCTCAGAATTTGACGAAACTAGTTTTGTTAGGATCGTATAGTCAATACAAAGCTAGAAAATATTTTTTTGGAAGTTTTCGAGTTAGTATGTGGCCTCGGTAATTTGAAATGCGCGTTCAAATTCAATATATAGAGTTATATTTTGATTTTGACGAAAACTGATCGAAATGATCGAATTAGCTTACGGTACATATCTCATTGTGTTCGGAATGGGGGTAATTAGCTATGGACGACAGGCGGTGGGTCTTGTTTCGAGGTCGAATGAAAAATTCAACTTTTTGAAAAATAAAATAATAAAACTCTCACTCCTCACCCTCTTTATTCTCTCAGGCCCCCCGTTCATTTTCAATTTCAGTTAAAAAAATAGAAAGAGGAGAGCGACGGGGGGGGAGGGGGGGGGGGAGGGGGGCGCCGCTGCCATTGCCCCCCCTCAAATTGCCGCCGCAGCCCAAGGCGGGGCCACCGCACCCCTTCCCCCTCCTCCTCTTCCCCCAGCGCCTCTCTCCTTCTTCCCCGTTTCCTCCCTTCCACCGCCTTCTTTTCTCCTTCCTCCCCCACCTTTAAACCACCGTGCCACCCTCTCTTCTCCTCCAGCCTCGACTGCTCCTCCCCCATCGTGGCCAGACCCTGCCAGAAACCCCCCTTTATCCTCAGCTTCTCTCTCCTACCCCTTTCTTCAATCCACCGCCCCACCACTTACCGACCGCCGGTCAGAGCAGCTCCGATGCCCCTCAGCCTTCCCCTTCCTCTTCTGATTTTTGCGGTAAGTGTTTTGAATTTTATTTATATAAAATCTTAGAATTTTTATTAAATAAAGCTTAGAAAAATACCATTTTTGTTAGTAGAAAAATACCATTTTTGTTAGTAGAAAAGTATGGTTTTTAAATTAGAAAAGATCGGATTTTTAATTTAGAAAAGGTCGGATTTTTATTGTTGAAATGGCGAAGTTCAAAATATAATTTTTATATAATGAAGAAGTTAAAAATACGATTTTTATATTATATAGATAGTAAAAATATCATATTTATATATATAGCAAAATAAAAATGTGATTTTTATAGCGATGAAATAAAAAGGGCGAAATCTTTATATAGAGAATAGCGTGATAAAAATATAATCTTTATTATATGAACACCGTTGTAAAAATAGAATTTTTATCTATATAGTACCGTTGTAAAAAATAGAATTTTTATCTATATAGTAGCGGTGTAAAAATAGAATTTTTATCTATATAGTAGCGGTGTAAAAATAGAATTTTTATCTATATAGTAGCGATGTAAAAATAGAATTTTTATCCATATAGAGTGATTATAAAAATATGATTTTTAAATTGAAAGTGAACAAATAAAAATGTGATTTTTATTTTAAAGACAACAGTATAAAAATGTGATTTTTATATATGTAGTGGCTACGGGCAACGAAAGTGGCAAAAGGCGAGAACGACGAAGATTTCTACATAAGAAGAGTCGCGGTGTTTGGTATAGCTTGGGTGAGAACTTCTCACTATAAATCTTCTTTTCTAGTTAAAAATATATACTAGGATGCAGACGGTGCTTAGCAGCACCCGACACCCGTCATCCACAGACCATTGATGACTTGTATGTTTGATTGTTTGTTGTGACGAAAATTGATTATGTGACGTGAAATAAAATATTTATATCATTAAAACTATTTTATCGTTAAAAATATTGTTTTTAACGTGTGTGTGTGAATAAAAATATGTGGTTGTTGATTTGAAACCCCACATGGGTGTTGGGATGATATTTGAAGTCCACTCATCCTGATTGATTAGTTGTATGTCGATCGATTGATTGAAAGGCTGTTATAAGCATTAGATATCTATATTTGATGCTTATACAGTGTAGTGCACTTTGGATGATGGTTGATTATTTATCATTGCTATTTTATACCTTTGTTGTATGGAATCCATATAATTAACATTATATGGTAATTGATTGGGCCTCATTCCAATTGAGAAAACAAAGAAGATTGTAAAATAAAATAGTCATGTGTTGACGGTACTCATTTGTTGAGATTAGTCAAGTGTTGAAAAAAAAATAGATTCATGTGTTGAATGAAATATTTTAACAATAAAAATAAAAATCTTTATCAAAATTTTATAAAATATAATACACAACAAAAATAGTCACGGGTTGACAGTACTCATTTGTTGAGATTAGTCAAGCGTTGAAAGAAATATAGATTCATGTGTTGAATAGAATAAATATTCATTTGTTGAAAAGAATAACGAAGTTATTGAAAAATATAAAGCCGTGTTAATTAGAGATGCGCTATTTTGACGCGAACGATATTTATATCGATTTTATTCGTTTATATAATGAATATAAAAAGGGAAATGATTTCAAATTATAACGTTTTGAAAATATTATCATTTGTATATCGATGATGTGGAATATTCAATTTCGATTCAAAATTGAATATGAAGTTGAAATCGTTTTGAAAACGAATTTAAAACGAATTATAAATACGTTTTGAATTGAAATCAACGAAATATACAATATATATTTTAAATGGCCTGAATAGAACGCGCCGCGCTGCGGCAGTTCGCGAATTTCGACCATTGACTTCGAATTGACGTTGCGGGAGATCCGACCGTCGGATTCTCCTAAAACCAGAACCATTGGGTTCGTATCGAAAATAGCTTCCCTATGAATATTAGAAATTTGAAATCTAACGGTTGGATTTGGAATTATGTCCAAATCAAATTTGGAAAAGGTCGCTGTAAGTGCAGTTCGATGGACGTTGATGGAAATCGACTGTACGGGCCTTGATAAAATTATTAAAAATATCTATAATTTGTGTAAAATCATAAGAAATAGTTTGTGAAGAACTGGGATGAAAAATTCCACATTCGAAATGATAAAAATAGATTTTTATCGAAATGAACTAGTTTTGAACTGGAATAAAAATCAATTTATTTTTGAAATAAATAAATTGAATTTGAAGTGGTTTTAAAAATAATCAGAGTTTCCAATATACGTGAATTGGAATGGATTTGAATCGAAATTATCTTTGGAATATTTCAATGTTGGATTTCGTGATTATACAGATATGGTTGTGGAAATTTGAAAGATATATTATATATCGTTATTTCCAGTACGATATTTGTTGGTTTCAGAATTTGATATTGAATATAAGCCGGTATATTTTCTATTCAGAGCCTTGTATTTAATATCAAATGGGATTTTGGGTTCGTTGTGAATGGTGTCTTAAATAACACTGTTCTTGAACCCAGTTTGGAAAACAATAAATCTTTTAATTAAGATTTAGTGAAATTATCCAGTTAATTTGGTATCTAATTGGAATTGAATTTAAATTGGTTTTTGGGTTAGTCGTGGATCGTATTTTAGATGACATTGGTTCTTTAACCCAGTTAAAGACAGGATATTGATTTGTGGGACGATTAAAACTAAGTGGAGTTTTAATGAATCTTTAATTAGATTGAGATGTGAATTGATAATTTAAATTATTAAATCTGAAAAGTGATCGAGAATGGAGTATCACCAGTTTTGCTCCCAAGCGATAGTAAAAATCTTTAATTAGATTTAAACGTGAAATGGTAATTAATTTTACCAATAGCACCGTGGTGTTAGGTATGGAGTATTACCAGTTTTTCTCCTTGTGATAAATAGGTTGGGATTGGGAAATAAAATAAATAATTACTTCGGTGTGGTTCGCTAATCCCGACTAGATTGGAAAACCATAATATGGTTTGAAATGATATCCAAAGGAAGATCAAAGAATGAATTTAGAAGAATTTATCTTGGATAAAATTAATGGGAACCTTTCCCTAAGAATGTGATTTTGTGAATAAAAGAATATTCTGAATTGGAATGAGGCGTTGGTGTGTTTGTGTAACATTTGTTTATTATATACGTGGGTTATTCAGAAAGGCCGGGTTTATACCCATTCTGAATAACCGATTCGACGATATGTCGAAGACGAAGACGGTGGTTGAAGACCTAAAGTCTTCACATCGTTTGGGTGAATACTGATGATCTTGATTGGGCTGTACACCCAAGATGAGGGAAACAGTTGGTGATCGTCCAGACGTACTTGAAGATCGATGGATGTGCGAGGAAAGTGCCTCCGGTTTCGTTCAGACCCAGAACGAACTTGTAAATGGACAGTGTTTCTGACATTGGATTTTATTCTGTGTTGATTGATCTCTATTAAATATACATCTGTTTGGCGGCGGAGAATTTATTCTCTTGCTTAACGCCCTTCTCTGAGACGTACGAGCTCAGAGGTTGTATATCGATGGACATCAGTCACATGGAGTAAATTGCTAGTGTGGCACGCTTAAGTGGCAATTGATCAAGGCTTCTATTTAAAAGCAAAGTCTTGCGGTTGATGATCAAAGCACGACCTGTGTGGCGCAGCTTTGTGTATAACGTGAATTCGCGAGCCTCACACCTCGGTATGAGTCAAAAACGGGATACGGACCGTTGGGAGAACACGACGTTTCTTTCTAGCTATGGGTGGTGTCAGTGCTTAAACTGGCTGACATTTTTATATTTTTCACCTGTGTGGTTGTTGGATGAGGCTCCTCGATATTAGGTCTGTTAGGAACGGGAAATGTGTGTTCAGGAATTGCCAATTCTCAAACGTAAGAGAGGACCGGCCCAACCGATTCCGAGGATCATAGTGGGGTCCTAAGACATTTGCTACAGTGTCTCGAACGGAGAGGAGCTTGCCCCTTGCCTCGACTCATGATGGAATCCAATTTCCATTACGTGACTTTGCGGTTTTAATTGTAGAACTAGTATGGCGACATGATAGATGGTACCCATGCCGCCTATGATTGATATTTATGATTGAAATTGTTTTGACACTATACACTTATAGTAGTATCAAATGATTTGTTTTAAACGTACCAAGCATGTTTCGCTATTATAAGGGAAAACCCTATCCTCCGGCTTGCGTTGCATTGTGTGATGGGACCTGGGTCTTATAATAGCTTCATTTTTCTAAAAAGCATTGCGTTGTTTTGTTATATGCACTAGTGTTCTTAGGAGGAAACCCGTTCTGTGTTATACGGCGTGGTCCCTTGGATTACTCTCTTTTAAAATAAAGATTAATAACTGTTTTAGTTCTCACACCAGTCACATGACTGACCTGGAGTTTATTGTTTTAACCTAAACTCTGGGTGCCCCTATTTTCCACACGGGCAGCTTGTATTTTTGGTTTTGCAAATTTATATTCACCGGATCCTGATTTACAGCTGGAACGATGCTCGAAAAGCTCTGTATCCGTGTATTACTTTCATTTGTGTTTTATATTGCTTTTCCGCTGCTGTGTAATTTATTGTAATCTCTGATATTTTTCTGTTGTATAATATTTATTCGTACTCTGTATATTCTTGTATCTGATGGAATTGTTGTAATAAACAATGAAATGTTCTTCTGTCTGCGTTCTATTTTGTGTGTTGTTCTCAAAGTATTCGTGCTTTCCTTTACGGGGAAGTTACGGGTCCTTACAGTGGTATCAGAGCTTTGGTTTACAGAGCTCGAGAATAAGACACATTAGAACCGAACGAAAGAATTCATCAGATATTGGATTAGTAAAAATCCAATTAGAATGACCCGTTAGAGATGGGATCAGTAGTATCCTAGAACGAGTGTGAAGAGTATATTTTTCAAATGAAAACAATTTTGTTTTGAAATTTAAACCATTTTGTACGTATTTGAATATTTATTTATTATGAATTTGGACAATCCAATATATAAAGATTTCGCGTATACGCGTCATGAACGTATATTCGAAGTTTTAATATACTGGATAGATATAGAATCACACTCTAGTTGCCCGGGGATGATTCTGATAATGCTGCAGCGTTATCAGTATTTATGTTCGAGTCCCGAAGGTGTGATATCTATATATTTCCATTAGACTGGTGTGAAAACCAAAATTAGGATTATTTGTTGTGATTTGGCATCAAAACATGATTTTCTGTACATATATCAAATTATGAATTTGAAACGTTAATCCACTAATTGATTGATGGTTGTGTTGTTTGTTTATTTGTTTGATATTTTGAACCATTTAGCCTAATTGAACCGAATATTGAATTGTACTGAAAATTGGTCGCATTTGCTTGCATATGCATGTATTTACATTGAACAGGTCATAGCAAGGAGGCTAGAGCAGAAGAATAAAATTGTTTGCCCGACAAATAGGTACATGCTTACCATAATTTACTATTTTGTTTGGGTGATGATGATTTTATGAGCCGATTGGCTTTTTCTTTTTCTTTTTGATTGTAGAAGGCCATGGGAGGCTATATGAAATATCCTGAAGTCCCCGGTGCAAGGGAGGTTATGGCGAAATTTTTCGGAAATTTAGGGTGTTAGCCAAATTTTTGAAAATCTGAAAAGTTCTTAGAAACTGAAAGGTTGAAGAACTTAAGCCGTAAAGAAAATATTGAAAGTTGAGTTGATTAGTTAAACAGCTTTCAGTTTCGTTCCTTTTCGGGGACGAAAAGTTTTAAGTGGGGGAGATTGTAACAACCAGGAAAATGCGAGCCAGTTTAAAATTTTATTTTGGCAATTTCGACAAATTTTGATTATTTAAAATGATTATTTTAAATAATAATGACGAGAAGTTTATTTTGAATAGAATAGAAAGTATATATTTATATACGTCGTCGTTAGAATATAAATTTTATTTTATATTTAAAAGGAATTGAAAATGGCGCGGTAGTTCGATAATTCGATTTCAAATTTCAATTGAACATACCGAGAGTAGAATAAACCGGATTTTAGTGAAACCAAAAATATTTGAATCTATTTGAGAATATCTTTCCAACGAATCCGAAAAATCGAAATTTCATAGTGGGAATCAAAAGATATATCCAGTTGAAATTTCAATATAGTCGCTATGGAATTTCGGCCCTTAAAAATAGCCATTTTGCAAACGACCTCGGATATCGATGAAACCACTTTTGTTGGATCCGTCATGTCAAGTTATTGCTAGATTCCAAAATTCATAATTCTTCGAATCAATATGTGATCGTGGTGAAGGAAAACACGTTTGACCATTTTCAGTTGATTTTAATCGAATGGAAATTGGCTATTTTTCAAACGGTCTCAGAATTTGACGAAACTAGTTTTGTTAGGACCGTGCAGTCAATACGAAGCTAGAAAATATTTTTCTGGATGTTTTCAGTTATTATGTGACCTCGGTAAACTGAAATGCGCGTTCAAATTCAATATATAGAGTTATATTTTGATTTTGAAGAAAACTGATCGAAATGATCGAATAGCTTACGGTACATATCCCATTGTGTTCGGAATGGGGTAATTAGCTATGGACGACAGGCGGTGGGTCTTGTTTCGAGGTCGAATGAAAAAGACAACTTTTTGAAAATTAAAATAATAAAACCTCTCTCCTCACCCTCTTTATTCTCTCAGGACCCCCCGTTCATTTTCAATTTCAGTTTTTTTTTAAAATAGAAAGAGAAGAGCGACGGGGGGCGGGGGAGGGGGCGTCGCTGCCATCGCCCCCCCTCAAATCGTCGCCGCCGCCCAAGGCGGGGCCACCGCACCCCTTCCCCTTCCTCCTCTTCCCCCAGCGCCTCTCTCCTTCTTCCCCGTTTCCTCCCTTCCTCCGCCTTCTTTCCTCATTCCTCCCCCACCTTTAAACCACCGCGTCACCCTCTCTTCTCCTTCAGCCTCGACTGCTCCTCCCCCATCGTGGCCAGACCCCGCCAGAAACCCCCCTTCATCCTCAGCTTCTCTCTCCTTCCCCCTTTCTTCAATCCACCGCCCCGCCACTTACTGACCACCGGTCAGAGCAGCTCCGATGCCCCTCAGCCTTCCTCTTCCTCTTCTGATTTTTGCGGTAAGTGTTTTGAATTTTATTTATATAAAATCTTAGAATTTTTATTAAATAAAGCTTAGAAAAATACCATTTTTGTTAGTAGAAAAATACCATTTTAGTTAGTAGAAAAGTATGGTTTTTAAATTAGAAAAGATCAGATTTTTAATTTAGAAAAGGTCGGATTTTTATTGTTGAAATGGCGAAGTTCAAAATATAATTTTTATATAATGAAGAAGTTAAAAATACGATTTTTATATTATATAGATAGTAAAAATATCATCTTTATATATGTAGCAAAATAAAAATGTGATTTTTATAGTGATGAAATAAAAAGGGCGAAATCTTTATATAGAGAATAGCGTGATAAAAATATAATCTTTATTATATGAACACCGTTGTAAAATAGAATTTTTATCTATATAGTACCGTTGTAAAAAATAGAATTTTTATCTATATAGCAGCGGTGTAAAAATAGAATTTTTATCTATATAGTAGCGGTGTAAAAATAGAATTTTTATCTATATAGTAGCGATTTAAAAATAGAATTTTTATCCATATAGAGTGATTATAAAAATATGATTTTTAAATTGAAAGTGAACAAATAAAATTGTGATTTTTATTTTAAAGACAACAGTATAAAAATGTGATTTTTATATATGTAGTGGCTACGGGCAACGAAAGTGGCAAAATGCGAGAACGACGAAGATTTCTACATAAGAAGAGTCGCGGTGTTTGGTATAGCTTGGGTGAGAACTTCTCACTATAAATCTTCTTTTCTAGTTAAAAATATATACTAAGATGCAGACGGTACTTAGCACCACCCGACACCCATCATCCACAGACCATGGATGAGTTGTATGTTTGATTGTTTGTTGTGATGAAAATTGATTGTGTGACGTGAAATAAAATATTTATATAGTTAAAAATATTTTATCGTTAAAAATATTGTTTTTAACGTGTGTGTGTGAATAAAAATATGTGTTTGTTGATTTGAAACCCCACACGGGTGTTGGGATGATATTTGAAGTCCACTCATCCCGATTGATTAGTTGTATGTCGATCGATTGATTGACAGGCTGTTATAAGCGTTAGATATCTATATTTGATGCTTATACAGTGTAGTGCACTTTGGATGATGGTTGATTATTTATCGTTGCTATTATATACCTGTGTTGTATGGAATCCATATAATTAACATTATATGGTAATTGATTGGGCCTCATTCCAATTGAGAAAATAAAGAAGATTGTACAATAAAATAGTCATGTGTTGACGGTACTCATTTGTTGAGATTAGTCAAGTGTTGAAAAAAAAAATATATAGATTCATGTGTTGAACGAAATATTTTAACAATAAAAATTAACATCTTTATCAAAATTTTATAAAATATATTACACAACAAAAATAGTTACGTGTTGACAGTACTCATTTGTTGAGATTAGTCAAGTGTTGAAAGAAATATAGATTCATGTGTTGAATAGAATAAATATTCATTTGTTGAATAGAATAACGAAGTGATTGAAATATATAAAGCCGCGTTGATTAGTAATGCGCCATTTTGACGCGAACGATATTTATATCGATTTTACTCGTTTATATAATGAATATAAAAAGGGAAGTGATTTCAAATTATAACGTTTTGAAAATATTATCATTTGTATATCGATGATGTGGAATATTCAATTTCGATTCGAAATTGAATATGAAGTTGAAATTGTTTTGAAAACGAATTTATAACGAATTATAAATACGTTTTGAATTGAAATCAACGAAATATATAATATATATATATATATTATATATATTAAATGGCCTGAATAGAACGCGCCGCACTGCGGCAGTTCACGAATTTCGACCATTGACTTCGAATTGACGTTGCGGGAGATCTGACCGTCGGATTCTCCTAAAACCGGAACCGTTGGGTTCGTATCAAAAATAGCTTCCCAACGAATATTAGAAATTTTAAATCTGACAGTTGGATTTGGAATTATGTCCAAATCAAATTTGGAAAAGGTCGCTGTAAGTGCAATTCGATGGCCGTTGTTGGAAATCGACTGTACGGGCCTTGATAAAATTATTAAAAATATCTGTAATTTGTGTAAAATCATAAGAAATAGTTTATGAAGAACTGGAATTAAAAATTCCACATTCGAAATGATAAAAATAGATTTTTATCGAAATGAACTAGTTTTGAACTAGAATAAAAATCAATTTATTTTTGAAATAAATAAATTGAATTTGAAGTGGTTTTAAAAATAATCAGAATTTCCAATATACATGAATTGGAATGGATTTGAATCGAAATTATCTTTGGAATATTTCGATGTTGGATTTCGTGATTATACAGATATGGTTGTGGAAATTTGAAAGATATATTATATATTGTTATTTCCAATACGATATTTGTTGGTTTCAGAATTTGATATTGAATATAAGCTGGTATATTTTCTATTCAGAGCCTTGTATTTAATATCAAATGGGATTTTGGGTTCGTTGTGAATGGTGTCTTATATAACACTATTCTTGAACCCACTTTGGAAAACAATGAATCTTTTAATTAAAATTTAGTGAAATTATCCAGTTAATTTGGTATCTAATTGGAAATTGAATTTAAATTGGTTTTTGGGTTTGTCGTGGATCGTGTTTTAGATGACATTGGTTCTTTAACCCTGTTAAAGACAGGATATTGATTTGTGGGAAGATTAAAACTAAGTGGAGTTTTAATGAATCTTTAATTAGATTGAGATGTGAATTGATAATTTAAATTATCAAATCTGAAAAGTGATCGAGAATGGAGTCTCACCAGTTTTGCTCCAAAGCGATAGTAAAAATCTTTAATTAGATTTAAACGTGAAATGGTAATTAATTTTACCGATAGCACCGTGGTGTTAGGTATGGAGTAATACCAGTTTTGCACCTTGGGATAAATAGGTTGGGATTGGGAAATAAAATAAATAATTACTTCGGTGTGGTTCGCTAATCCCGACTATATTGGAAAACCATAATATGGTTTGAAATGATATCCAATGGAAGATTAAAGAATGAATTTAGAAGAATTTATCTTGGATAAAATTAATGGGAACCTTTCCCTAAGAATGTGATTTTGTGAATAAAAGAATATTCTGAATTGGAATGAGGCGTTGGTGTGTTTGTGTAACATTTGTTTATTATATACATGGGTTATTCAGAAAGGCCGGGTTTATACCCATTCTAAATAACCGATTCGACGATATGTCGAAGACGAAGATGAGGGAAACAGTTGGTGATCGTCCAGACGTACTTGGAGATCAATGGATATGTGAGGAAAGTGCCTCCGGTTTCGTTCAGACCCAGAACGAACTTGTAAATGGATAGTGTGTCTGACATTGGATTTTATTCTGTGTTGATTGATCTCTATTAAATATACGTCTGTTTGGCGGCGGAGAATTTATTCTCTTGCTTAGTGCCCTTCTCTGAGACGTACGAGCTCAGAGGTTGTATATCGATGGACATCAGTCGCATGGAGTGAATTGCTAGTGTGGCACGCTTAAGTGGCAATTGATCAAGGCTTCTATTTAAAAGCAAAGTCTTGCGGTTGATGATCAAAGCACGACCTGTGTGGCGCAGCTTTGTGTATAACGTGAATTCGCGAGCCTCACACCTCGGTATGAGTCAAAAACGGGATACAGACCGTTGGGAGAACACGACGTTTCTTTCTAGCTATGGGTGGTGTCAGTGCTTAAACTGGCTGACATTTTTATACTTTTCACCTGTGTGGTTGTTGGATGAGGCTCCTCGATATTAGGTCTGTTAGGAACGGGAAACGTGTGTTCAGGAATTGCCAATTCTCAAAAGTAAGAGAGGACCGGCCAACCGATTCCGAGGATCATAGTGGGGTCCTAAGACATTTGCTAGAGTGTCTCGAACGGAGAGGAGCTTGCCCCTTGCCTCGACTCATGATGGAATCCAATTTCCATTACGTGACTTTGCGGTTTTAATTGTAGAACTAGTATGGCGACATGATAGATGGTACCCATGCCGCCTATGATTGATATTTATGATTGAAATTGTTTTGACACTATACACTTATAGTAGTATCAAATTATTTGTTTTAAACGTACCAAGCATGTTTCGCTATTATAAGGGAAAACCCTATGCTCCGGCTTGCGTTGCATTGTGTGATGGGACCTGGGTCTTATAATAGCTTCATTTTTCTAAAAAGCATTGCGTTGTTTTGTTATATGCGCTAGTGTTCTTGGGAGGAAACCCGTTCCGTGTTATACGGCGTGGTCCCTTGAATTACTCTCTTTTAAAATAAAGATTAATAACTGTTTTAGTTCTCACACCAGTCACATGATTAACCTGAAGTTTATTGTTTTAACCTAAACTCTGGGTGCCCCTATTTTCCACATGGGCAGCTAGTAGTTTTGGTTTTGCAGATTTATATTCACAGGATCCTGATTTACAGCTGGAACGATGCTCAGAAAGCTCTGTATCCGTGTATTACTTTCATTTGTGTTTTATATTGTTTTTCCGCTGTTGTGTAATTTATTGTAATCTCTGATATTTTTCTGTTGTATAATATTTATTCGTACTCTGTATATTCTTGTATCTGATGGAATTGTTGTAATAAACAATGAAATGTTCTTCTATCTGCGTTCTACTTTGTATGTTGTTCTCAAAGTATTCGTGCTTTCCTTTACAGGGAAGTTACGGGTCCTTACATTTGGTTGTGATAGGATGCGGTGTTTGAAATTTGAAATTAAGTAACTGGCCCATTTAATTTCAATTTAGTATTATTTATGTTAATTTGAATATGCTACACTACCGTATACAAGTTGCCTGACTTGTATATGTTGATTGGGCGGATATTTTCACACATCGCCCAAGTGCACAAATGATATGTGGTTATTTGAATTCTGTTTTGAATGTTATTGTATGTGGTTGGAAATGTAATTTGAATGTGTGATTGGAATGTAATGTGGGTAATGAAAGAATGTATATCCTTATTATTTTGCAAATGCGCGGTTTTAAATCCATTTATTAATGGTATTGATTTGGGTCTCATTCCAATGAGGGATTTTTGGAAATTTTCAAAAATGGTTTTCCGTTTAAAAATTAATTTTGATTTTAATAACACTAATATCATTTAATGTGTATGAAGCAGACTGAGTAGGCTCGCGCTATGTTTCCAAGAATGGTTAATACCATGAATTTCATTTATTATGTAATAAATGATGAAGGATTAGAATTTGAAATTTGAAATTTAACATTTTAGAGTTTTATTTTAATGGTTATTATAATAAAATGAATATTGCTTAACCCGAGGTTAATGCAATAATAAATGATTAATCAATATTGAAGATTTGAAATACAAAAAAAATTACATTTTGAAAATGCTATTATAATATTATTATAGGAACAAATGTTGTATTAAATGATTAATTAATATTAAGTGTTTGTCAATAAAGAATTATTATAATGTTATTATAATATGAAAGGTTTCAATTTTTATTTAAAGTTTAAATATAAGAATAAATGGTATTTCAAGAATAATGAAGATTTTTAAGGGGTTATTTTGAAATAAATGATATTTTAAGAACCAAAATACTTTCAAATAAAAAAAAATATTCCAAAATAATATTTTCAGTGGGATAATTATAATTATAGATTATAATTGTACTTGGACACGAGGTTAGGTTACACTAGTGGTATAAGCCTGCCCGGACCTAACCGACATATCCAGCAGCCACTAAGGTCAAACCTAATGTGAGGGGTCCAAGTGCGCAAATATGAATTGGGCCAAGACACGAGGTTAAGCCCAACTTGTGGGATAAGTCTGCCCGGAACCAACCGGCATATCCAGCATCCACAAGTTGTAGGCCTAATGTGAGAGGTCTAGCCCATTATAAAATACAAATGGATAAGAAAATGAGTTGGGCTATTTAATCCATTTTAAAAATAGCAACGCATTTTAAAAACCCGAACGAGTTTATCGATTTATTTTATCCATTTTATAATGAATATTAAAAGAGAAGTTTCAAAATTATTATTTTGGAAAATAATATTATTATAAAAGGATAACATATAGAATAATCAATTTTTAGATTATAGTTGAAATAAAAGTTTACATTTTTAATGTAAATAAGATTAAAGAAGAAAAGTTTACATTTTTAATGTAAATAAGATTAAAGAAGAAAAGTATACATTTTAATGTGAATAAGAGAAGGAGAACTTTACATTTTCATGTAATTAGAACTTAAAGAAGAAGATTTACATTTTAATAAATTGTTTTTTTATTAAAAAGGATAACGGTATGAAATTTACATACTTATGTAAAAGAATTTCAGTAAAGATTATAACGATGAAATTTATATTTTAATGAATTAGATTTTCATTAAAAAGATTAAATGATTTGAAATTTACATTTTCATGTGTAAATATTAAAGCAAGAATACCATTTTGCTTGTAAAGAAAAGAATGACACAAAATAATCATTTTTGTTGAATTAGAAATGACGCACAAGAATTTGCATTGTGTAGATTGAAAATAAAAAATATATACATTGCATGTATAGGTTGTGTATGTGAATTAAAATAAACATTATTGTGTGTTATGTTATATATCTTTACTTGTCATGATTACCGCAATATTGAAATGGCCGAAGAAATTGTATGTATATACATAATCATATATATATAAACAAATTTTAATTGAACAAATAGAGCGTGGTAGTTCACTTTATAGAATTGTACTTTTAGTTGATTATACCGAAATATCCGACCGTCGGATTTTCCCAAATCTGAAACCGTTAGGTTCGCCTTAGGAAGATCTTTCCAACGATATGAATTGTGTTAAAATCCAATGGTTTGATTTAGAGAAATGTGTAAAACAAATTTGGGTGAAAACAGCGCCAAGGTCGCCTATTGACTTGAAGCGTCGTTAAATGGAATTCAATTATTTTTATATATAAATTAAAATAAGGATTGATCGTTATGAATTAATATTAACGATATGAAATGATTTTTAAATTATATATATATGCGGGAATTATTTTGGAAAGTCCGAGTCTATCTCATTCCAAATAATTTGAACGACGTTTAAAATTCAAGAGTTGAAGACGGTGATTGAGGACCGACGATCTTCATATCGAATGGACGATGACTGCTGATGCCCTTGATTGGAGTACCTACCTTGAAGGGGCTACAGTGGTGGCCGTCTGGACGTAGTGTTGATTTGTACGGATTTGGCTTTCGCTCAGACCCAGAGCATAAGCTTATAAATGGAATGTGTGTCTGACATTGTACTCCTTTTATATTATACTTATTGATTTTCTGCTGAATGTATGAATGCTTGGTGGCAGAGAATTTATTCTCTTGCTTAACACTCTTTTGTATATTTTGGCAAAGATTAATAATATGATATGGAATGACAGTGTGGCATACCAAGATGCAATGATCAAGGCTTTTGTTGAAAAGCAGGCCTTGTGGTTGATGATCAAAGCACGGCCTGTTTAGGCATAGCTTTGTGTATAGCGTGACTTCGCGAGCCTCACAACTTGGTGGAGTCTAAAACGGGAGAAGGGAACGCAGGGAGAGCAGCACGTTTCTTTCTAGCTAGAAGTGGTCTCGGTGCTTAAACGGGCTGATATTTACTTATGTGGATGATGGAATGTGGCGCACCTCGGATGATAGGTCCTATAGGACCGGGAAACGTGTGTTCAGGAATAACTAATTCGCAACTCGGATGGTGGACCGGCTCTGCAACTATCCAAGGGTTCTCTGCGGGGAATCCTGAGAGATTAGCTAGAGTGTCTCGAATCGGTAAGGAGCTCCTCCCTAGCCTTGACTCATGATGGAAACCCAACTTCTAATACGACACTACGGACTTGATTGTATTACTAGTATGGAGGCATAATATATGGTAGCTATGCTTCTAGGATTGATACATTTACTTTGAAATGTTTTTGAAACATATACACACTAATAATAATATCAAATTCGTTTTTATCATACCAAGCATGTTTAATCATCATAAGGTAAAACTCTATCCTCTGGTTTGCGTTGCATTGTGTGATGGGACTTTAGTCTTATGATGATTTCATTTTTCCAAAAAGCATTGCATTGTTTAACGATTTACTTTAATTTAAGAACGACAATCCATTGGAGTAAACCCGTTCCGCGTTAGCGGCGTGGTCCTTGGATTTGTCTTATTGTTATTAGTGAAATTAGTTAAGAATTCTCACACTAGTCCCATGACTGACCCGTTGTTTGTTTACACCTTTACAAACTTGGGTGCCCTCTTTCCACACAGGTAGTCGAGTAGTTTGTCTACAGGTTCTTATCTCGAGCAGGATTCTGGATTGAAGCCTAAAGCTGTGTCCAGAGCATAGTTGTCTTTCGCTGCCTTAGTTATTTTATTTCCGCTGCAATGTATTAAAATATTGTAATTTATCTTCCGCTGTAATTTTATTTGATGTACTCTGATATTCTGTACTCTGATGTAACATTATTGTAATGTTTATAAAAGTCTGTTGTTGTTCTGATGATGTTGTATTCCCAGAGTTAACGTGTTCGGGTTTTGAACGGTCTTGGTCGATTTTGCGATCGATCTGGTCGGGCGGAATCCGGGGTCGTTACAGTTTCTGCTAGATGATTATTATATTGTGGTTGATAGACACTATTATAATATCAATGAGTTTTGATATAAAGATTATTTTGGATTCTCATAAGGGAAAAACCCGTTCCGTTATACGGCGTGGTCTTATGAGATATCGTTTTATTGCTCAAACTGTTATAAATTGTTTTACTCATACCAGTCCCATGACGGACCCGGAGTTTATTTTGTTTTGTTTCCCCTAAACTCTTGGGTGCCTAATTTTGTACGGGCAGTCAAGTAGTCGGGTTTTACAGATATACTAGAAGAGCTTGGAGCAGGAGGCTTCAGGATTATATAGCTATAGTTATTTTCGTTGTGTTGTAAGTGTTGTACTTTGGAAATGATATGTATATTCAAGTACAGATTTGTATTTCAAAGTTATTTTAAGAAATATATTTATTCGTTCCGCTGTGAGATTCGTGTTTACTCTGATGATGTAAGTTCTTCTTCTTCTATTCTAAGTTTCTATCTTATCTATCCTCACCCTCTGTTTTCTTTCATTAACTACCAGTATTTTTTGATGTTTGGTTAGTCGTCATTGAGTTTATGTCGATAACCAAAGTCGCTCAAAATCGGGTCGTTACAGATCTTAACCTTCCAGAGGGAATACCAATACCTGGCTGGTTCGGGAGGTACCAAGAAGTTAGGGCTAATGACACGGGCCCAGCAGACGTCCCTCCTCCCCCAGCTGCAGCGGTTCCTCCTCCTCCTCCTCCGCGCGTGAATACTTTCCTGAAGATATGTAGAGACTTTCGAGCCATGGGTGGGAAGAACTTCAATGGAACTGAATCCTTCGTGGAGGCAAGGAACTGGATCAAAGAAACTGAGGATTTGTTCATTATCTTCGAGGTGGACGATAGGCAGAAGATACAGTTGGCAGTATGGTTGCCTAAGTACGAAGCTTTTTTTTGGTGGGAGGTAACAAATAGAGAGCGTCCGAAAGAGAGATGGATGAATTTCAGGCATAGGTTCGAGATGAAATTTCTCTCATGAGCGGAAGGGAGTCCATACATAGAGAGGTTCTTGGCGTTGAAGCAGGGGAATTTATCAGTGAGAGAATACGTCAACAAGTTTAATCAGTTGTCGAGATTCGGCTTAGATTTGGTAAATACACCGCATAAGAAGGCACTAAGGTTTGCTAAAGGTTTGAACGAGCCACTACATGGATTGGCAATGTCCCACATTCCTATGGGGGCTACCTTCGAGAAATTAGTTGACATGGCATTAATGCATGAAGAGGAAACCAAAAGTGAGAAGAAAGAAGAAAAGCTTGAAGGATCACAGAACAAGAAGGCGGGGCCCAAAAAGGAAACACAAAAGAAGGATGAGAAGTCTGAAGATAAGAAGGAGAAGAAGTGCATTACTTGTGGAAGCTCGACCCATCTGAACAAGGATTGCAGAAAGAGGGAGGGCACTTGCTTCAACTGTGGTGAGATGGGACACTTCACTAGGGACTGCCCGAAGAAACGAGGGCAAGGGCAGAGGACAGGTCCTACTTCTGTAGGGCAGGCAAATACCCTCGAGGCAGGTGGATAGGAAAGAAATAAGGAAATTTATGTAGAAGGTATAATTTCCTTATCTGATTGTGGAGTTTAAACTCTTTCTGATTCTGGCATTTTGATTCTGTAATTGAAACTCTGCACTTTAATACTAGTCTTGTTTCTGATCCCGCTGTAGACTCAAACCCATAAGGGTTATGACTCATCTGTTTGTGATAAGTTGGGGTTTGAGGGTATCTATGTTGGGCGTTAAGTTGACTATGACACATAAATTCTGGTTTTTGTGGGATATGGTGGGGTTTTATCATGCTTAGTTTCCTAAGAATCATTTGATAATCTGATCTGTACCAGTAGTCTGTAAGTATCTTAATATTTCTGAAAAGGATAGGGTTTTTACTCGAAGCATGAAGTAGATTTCCAGTTGGGCATTTGTTTAATGGGAGTGATTCTCTAAGTATCAATCTAATGTTGATTTCGGTCTTCGTAGTTGATACTTAGGGGGTTATTCTCTTAAACCAATGTCTAATAGGAACAAAGCTTTTGTTTTAATTGTACTTGCTTCTATCACTCGGCTGTATCCTATTGACCAAATCTTCGACCTTTAGGTAGAAACTAATGGGTGTAAACATGTGTTTGAGACATGTTATGTTTGATGGTTGCAAGTGGATGCAAGTGGTTGCTAGTGGTTGCTCGTGGATGCATATACACACACTAGGCACTAGATCGGCTCAAAACCACTCTCATACTGCATACGGATGTGTGTGCATTTTTTTAAATCTTTATGGATGCGAAATGGTTGACTCAGCACATGGATGTTGCGTATGAATGAATGGTTGTGCAGTCATATAGAAATGATATTTACAAATAGGAAAATTGCATACATGTTGGACTCATGGCACTGACATAATTCGCATTAAGGAGGTCAACTGAATCAGTAGACCGCCTGATCTTTGCATTAGATGAGGAACATATACACACACTTTTGCATATGTTCATACAACATTAGAAGTTTCTAAGGACAATGGATGCTTGTGGATGATGGTTGAGTAGATAGGTGATTGGATGGTAGGACACATTCTTCTTAACTTGAGGATTTCAAGGACGAAATCCTTTAAGGAGGGGAGAATGTAACACCCCGTATTTTCTGTGAACATAAGAATAATAAATCAGAAAATAATTAAATTGTAACAAAATAATTAAGGGAAACGGGTTACGCCATTGCGTTCATCTCGAAATTCTGCTTGGAATAGAGTCCAAGTTTACGTAAATCGGACTTCGTATGAAGAAGATATGGCCTTCGGAAGTTTCAATAAAAACCAGCCCGAAATTCAAAATTCAGATTTCAAAATTCAAAACAGACACCCAGGCTGGGCGGGAAAATTCCCGCCCAGGACCCAGGTCGACCCTAGGGTCGACCTAGGGGTCGACCTGGGTACACAGGTCGACACTAGGATCGACCTTAGGGTCGACCTCCCCCCTCCCTTTTCCAGATCTATAGACAGATCCATTTTTCTGCACCTGGACGCCTTTCTGACCGAATTTGTGAGCTCTAACCTATTTAAACACCCCCAAACCTAGCTTTCTCTCCACACAATTTCATTCTGTTTATACTCTGCCTCTATTCTAATTAAAAATAAAAATGGCGTCGCTACTCTACTGGAATCAAAACTAGGATTAATGCATCTTCTTCCAATCTGAATAGAATTAAAAGAGAATCAAATCTAACCTATAGTGTACGCCAAAGGAGCGCTATTCAATGTCAGAATACAGATCCCAAAAATCAAGATTTACCTTTTCAATCGTGTGTACAGTTATTTTCAGATATGGAACTTAATAATTATCTTGACATTTTTATGAATCTGGATCTGAGGTTATGCATACTTTTATGTGGATCTATCTTGATTGTGACTGTTCTGTATCTGTTCCCTCTTTTCTTCCTATTTGTTTATAGCCAGGCTACCACGAGCCTGCGCCAAATCTCATAAGAGATTAATGCACGAACGCTAAATTTTGGGACAAATAATAGATAATGCATAATTGGACATGAGTGATCTTTGACTGATTTGAGAAAAGAACATAGGTTGTAAATTAAGATCTAGAATCAGTACATACTATGTATGATAAACTGTGATTTAGAAGAAGAATTATTATATGATAGCATATGACTTGGAATTTGGAATATAAAGCATGTTATAATGCAAGATCTGATTTTGAGGACATAATACATGATTAAAATTTAAGATCTAGATTTGGGGCATATTTTATATCACGATCCATGACTTGAAAAGAAAAGAAGGATATGTGACTTAGGAATAAAGATCTATATTAAAATAGGATAACTATTAATGTTAATGCGCCTAAGTGTGGATTTTTGGATATTTGACATCCTAAGCTATAATTTGGCATAATTCATATAGCATATCATGATTTGGGGCTTTAAGAGAATATTCTGTACTTTGTAAAGTTTTAACTAAAATTTGGGCATATGTTGTATTATGAATTATGACCATAATTTAGGCATGTAAGTTTAGGCTTAATTTACGATTAGGCAAGATATGTAAATAGAATATTAGAAATGTTTAATTTGTTGAATTGCCTAATCTGCTAAATCTGTTATCTGCTAAATCTACTGAATTGCCTAATCTGCTAAATCTGTTAAATTGCCTAATATGCTAAAATAGTTATCTGCTAAATCTGTTGAATTGCCTAATCTGCTAAATCGGTTATCTGCTAAATCTGTTGAATTGACTAATCTGTTAAATCCGTTATCTGCTAAATCTGTTGAATCGCCTAATCTGCTAGATGTGTTATCTGTTGAGTTTCCTAATCTGTTGAAAGCTAAATGATTGTAATTTGGGTATGAAAATCAGTAGGCTCGATTTAAGATTGAATAAAACATGGAAATTTGATTAATCTACTGTAACCTGTAAAGAAGTTTAATCTGTTAAATGAATAGAATTAGTCTGATATATGTATAATCTGTATTGGAATGAATTGGCTATGACACGAGGATAGACTCTATTTTCGGTAGAAGCCTGCTCGGAACCAATCGTCTTAACCAGCAACTGCAAACTGTCAGTCTAATGTGAGAGGTCTTAGGCATAACTAAAATATGCTTAGACACGAGGTTAGGTCTGGCTTGTGACAGAAGTCTGCCCGGAACCGCCCGACACATCCAGCGGCCACAAGCTACCGACATAATGTGAGAAATCTATGCATTAATATTTAATTAATGCAAATTTAAGAGAAATGTGGTGTCTAAAAACGTGTTGGGTGGATAGGGTTAAACCAACTACACTGATGAATCTAATAAACCCGTTTCGTGAATCTGTAGGCCTAATACAAAGTTAGACAATCTGTAAGTCTGTTAAATCCGTACATCTGATCTGTTAATCTGAAAACTTGTTAACTTGATTGTCTTATCTATGAACTAGTAATCTGAACTATGTCTGAAATTTGTAAACAAGTTAATCAGAAGTCTGTTAGTCTAGGGACACAAGGTTAGGAAGGGAATTACTTGTGTCATCTGTTATTTGGGACCCATATTAGTCAGTAACCCTTTCTGGTATCAAAAAACTTTGACCCCACACTATGTAGGGGTCTGGGCAAGCTTACTGAACTAATTATAAGCGGTTCATTTTGATAATGGCGAGGGGTGTTGATGGTGCGTTCCAACCGGTTCATGTGCATGCATGGATCTGGTCTGCTCTAAGGATGTAAGACACCGTGACATCTGTAAATAGGTCTATGCCAATAGGTTGCCACTTTAGGGAGTGATACACCCTACTGTGGGGCCGATACAGGGTATTTATGTATTAGGGAGCCGATCGCTTGGGGGTAGGACTTAGGGTACACTTAGTTCTGTCTGTTTCTGTTGGGTGGTAACACCTGTCTGTTTCTGCGTGGTACCGTCTGTTGGGGTGGTAAAGGCCCATTAATAGTGTACACCTAATTCTAACATTCTGTTTGCGTAGGGATTATTCTGTTTCCGTCTCTGATTCTGTTTCCGATTCTGTTTCCGTAACTTCTGTCTGTTGGGGTGGTAAAGGCCCATTAGTTGGGTGGTAAAGGCCCATTATTAGTATTCTGTTTCCGTACCTTCTGTCTTTTGGGGTGGTAAAAGCCCATTATTAGCATTCTGCCTCTGTTCGGGTGGTAAAGGCCCATTTCTAGCATTCTGTTTCTGTAGAGATTATTTTGTTTCCGTTTCTGTTTCAGTTTAGACATTAGGGTAACCCCTATTTCTGTTATACTAGTATTAGTGAAGAGAAGTGAAAAGCTTAGCTTAGCCTATATCATTTTGTTTCTTCTGTTAACCTGCTATTTCTGTTACGGTTATCTCTCGTTCAGTTTTATTTACATGTCATGATACTATTATCTGTTTATATGATGAAAGTCATTGGACTCACCAGACTTATGTCTGACCTAGTTTGTTTCGCCTCTTTTCTTTCCGTTCCCCCCCCCCCCAGGTTTTCAGGGTGGAAATATAGGAGCTTGATTTAGATTCTCTCTGTTTGAAGTATTGCTTGGCTTTGACTCTATCTTTCCATGGCATTTTATGTTGGGGATTATGGCTTTAAAAACTATGCATTCTAAAGGCTTTTGTACAAGACCGATATTTATGTACTTGAATTCCGATATTGTGGTTTGAAAGATGTAACTAAACTCATTTCTGTTTCTGTTGTAATAAAGTTATAAAATTTTCAAGTACTACTTTATTTGTCTTGTAAATTTCTGTTTTGTCTACTAAAAACGCTTCACCAAAGTTAAGGCATCCCCTCTACGAGTGACCTTAACGGAGGTGGGGTGTTACATCTAGACATCTGTTAACAAGCTGGCCGGTGGCAATTTCTGTAAATTGAACACAGACCGACCGGTGGCCTACACATGACATATTAGCTCTCCCTCACTCCTATAAATAGGGGGCCAACACCACTTTAATGGGGATCGAATTCCCTTGCTACGAAGTGCTACTAAAATCTCAACATAACTATTTCACATAGTTCTAACACTCATCCATCATCACCAAGTGAAGATTCATTCATTCACTGATCGTGACTTTCATCAAATCCATCCAAGTGATCTAGGAGTTGGAGATTTATTATCCAAGTTCAAACACTTGAAGAAATCATTCCAATCCTTCTCTGATCATACCTTATTCCTGCTGGTCATACCATTTCATCATCGCTTTCTATGAATTTAAGTGTGATCTACAAGTGAGAGAGTGATAAAACTTGTTGTAAGAGTGAATCAAACCTTGTAATTGAAAAATTGGTAACGGAATCCTATATGAAAGTGGATGTAGATCTCTTTTGGATCGAACCACTATAAAAATGTTTTTGTGTTTTACTTTAATTATTTCTATTCTTATGGTTGTGGCTCCACATACCTTTCCTTGAAGTACTTGGAAGAGTAACTTTGGTGTTTCATACCATTTTTGGTATAAACACCTCTGTAACAGCCCACATTTTTGGAATCAATTTTTATTTTTAATTGATTTAATGGATTTTTAATGTTAAGATAGTTTATATTAATAAATAACGACTTGAATTTTTTTTAAAATGAAGTTAGAGCGTATGAATTTTAAATTTAATTAAAATGAACTTGTAATGACGCGCCATTTTGAAAATTTGGTTTTAAACTTTAAATTAATACATCGAAATCGATACAAGTCGGATTTCAGTAAAGCCATAAACGTTAGAATCTATTTAATAATATCTTGCTAACAAATGTGAAAAATTTAAATTTCATATTTTAAATTTTATGTTATGCCCAAATCAATATCTAAAATAGTCGCTATGAAATTTATTAATATTTTAATATTATTTAAGTCCTTAAAATGGTAATTTTGCAAACGACCTCTGTTTTTGATGAAATCATTTTTGTTGGATCTAAAACATCAAATTATTGTCAGATTTAAAATTTCAAGTTAATTGGAATTAATTAGTAATCGTGGTAAATTTAAACGCGCATTGAATTTTAGTTATAATTTAATAAGCCAGCTAAAAAGCCATTTTTCAAACGGCCTCCAAATTTGATGAAATTAGTTTTGTTAGGACCGTAATTGTAAAACATAGCTAGATTTCAAAATTCATAACTTTTGGAGTTAGTGTGTGGTCTTGGCAAATTAAAATGTACGTTCAAATTCAATAAATTGATTTATATTTTAATTTGATAAAAACTAATTAAAATGATCGAATTAGCTTACAAAACATACCCCATTCTGTCTGAAATGGGGGTATTTGGCTAGAGGTGAAAGTGGTTGGGGCTCATTTGGAATTCGGAGCATTAAATAAGCAATTCACGAATTAAAATATTACTAAATATATACATATATATATATATATAAACAATTTTTAGAAAATCCTAATTTCTATTATAACGAGCCATTGCCGGATGAAAACATTGACTGAAACCCTCCGATCTACTTCCCCATTTCTTTCTGAATCCATGCAATATTATTCAAAACTTTCTTCTACAATATTGTTCTACTCAACGAGATATTCTAAATGAACGATTGAGATCATTTTAGTTTTGTAAATCGTGCGAAATTAGGGATTAAAGCCGCCACATTTCAACGCATTTTCCAAGGCACTTGGGGCTTTGAGCTTTACGCGGTGGCCGATAGGGGAATGAGGTGCCCTGATGTTCCTTGTGGCGTTCTTCGATCAGGGTCCGACTTCGTCTAGAGGCATGCGTAAGGGGTTAGATGAAGTCGAGAGTTGAGTTTTGCGGTTCGAACAATGTTTGGAGCATTACAAAAAAGAAAGGGATGATATAATTAAATGTAATTGATTAAGTTAATTATATTATTTATTTAATTAATTTAATTAATGTTTAAAACTGTCATTTCTTGTTCAACAACAACAGAATTCGACGATATCAGAACCTTTAGAATCGTCTTGATGAACACTACACCATGGAACAGACCAGAACAGAAATGAAAGCAATTAGAATTTATGGTTAAATTAAACATTTTTAATTTAGCTGAAACAATCATTATTTAACGATTTCAAAACCGATCATTGTGAGAACTCTCTCACTCAAATATTTTGTATAGTTATTTATTTTTATAACTGGAAACATGTTAATTGCCTATGTGGATTTTTATCTATTACATGTGATACCCCTAGAGTTCAACACATGAACTATTCACCAAGTTTATTTGTTATTAGAAGCGTTGTTTGAGTATATGACATTCAAACAATGTGGATGGACACTTTGTGGCGCCTTAAATTGCAATGGATGATTATTTATGTTATGATTTGAATGTGAATTTGAAATAATTAACATGTTAAAAACAATGTTAAATTATTTGTGGTAGTTGAAATTTGATTAAAAATCCATTTACAAGTTGACCGATTTGTTTATGTTCATCTATTTAAATAATATCGATCGGAATAAATAAATAATTTGTCAATTGATTATCTATTGGCTGAAAACCCCACATGGGTCTTGGGATGATAATTAATTCACACAACTCCCTTTTGTTTAGTTGTATGTCAGTCGATTGATTAATAGACCGCTATAAGCGTTATTTAATTATTTAATGCTTAAATAGCTGTAAATGCATTCTAGATGTGAATTGGATGTTTAATAATTTTTTATAATTATTGTTGAATACAGGCGATGTATGAAATCAATATAATTAAAATTATATGGTAATTAATCGAGCCACATTCCAATTCGGAAATAACAAATATTTTAATATAATATTTAGTGAATAATTAAAGTTTAAATTTGATGTCCAATTTTGGATGGACATTAATATTATAAAATTATAATGAATATCGAGAAGATTGATTTCAAAATCTGACATTTTGAAAATATTATTATTCTAATATTATAATAAATGGGATGTTAAATTTTTAAAATAAAATTGAAATGGGAGTTGAAATCGTTTTTAAACGAATTTATAAACGTTTTATAAAATACGTTTTGAATGGAAATCGAATAAATCTATTATATATAATATAATGGCTTAAAATGAAGACATTTGATTTTTTTAAAGTAAAATGATTGAAATAATTTTCAAATGGTAGTTGTGAATAATTTAGGAAATGTTTTCGATTTTATTTTAACTTATAAATCGAATTCGAGCTGGAGTTGAACGCGTCGCATAACGAAAGTTCGCGAACGTCAACCCGTAACTTTGATTTGAGTAACTAGAGATTTGACCGTCGGATTCTCCTGAAACTGGAACCATAATGAAATAAGCTTTCTAATAAAATAAGAATTTTTGAAATCCAACGATTTGATTTTAAGATAAGTCCAAATCAATTTTGGAAAAGGTCGCTATGGATGTAGTACGATGACCGGTATTGGAAACCAACTGTAAGGGCCTTAATAAAATTCTTAAAAATATGAAAGAATTATTAAAAAATCACAATAAATGATATGAAATCCTCCAAGTTTGAAAAGAAAAAAATATTATTATCTTAATAAACTAGTTAACAACTAGAATAAAGAACTGAGAAGAATTGTAATGGTTTTAATATAACCAGAATTTTTCCAATTTGACAAAATTCGAATGCATTTGAATGGAAATAATCTTCGTATATTTCAATATTGGATTCTGTAATTATAGAGATATCCTTGAGGAATTTAGAAGATGTAGATATCGTTATTCCCAATATGATATCTATTGGTTCCAGAATTTGATATTGAATATAAGCCGATACAGTTTCTATTCAGAGCCATGTATTTAATATCAAATTGGATTTTGGGTTTTTCGTGAATGGTGTCTTAAATAACACTGTTCTTAAACCTAATTGAGAAAGAAGTAAACTTTTAATTAAGATTTAATGGAATTTTTTCAAAGTAATGTTATCCAATTTAATACATTAAATTGGAATTGAGTGGAATTCGATTTATTAACAATCGAGATAAACTTCTATGCAGGAAGACCATTGTTATTTATGGAATTTACAAGGCCTTGCCGTTATTCCACTTATTGTATTAGTTTGATACAAAAATTTATATCAGTTATAAACTATTATGATTTCCGTGCAGATTCCATTTTGATGGAAGATGATTTTGGGTTTATCGTGAACTGTATTTTAAATAACATTGGTTCTTTAGCCCAGTTAAAGGTAAGAATGATTTCCTAAAATTGAATAAATTATTTGGTAATGCTTTATGAGATCAAAACTAAGTTGGAGTTCTAATGAATCTTTAATTGATTGAAATGTGAATGAGGTAATTAAATTTACCAAATTCAAGAATTGATCGAGAATGGAGTACCATGCGATAGCAAACTCTTTGATTATATTTGAAAGTTAAATGGTAATTAATTTTACCAATAACACAATGGGTGTTGGATATGGAGTACTACCAGTTTTTCTCCATTAGATGAATAGGTTGGGATTGGGATAATAAAATGAATTATTACTTCAGTAAAGCTCGTTAATCCTGACTAGTTGATAAACCTTACTTTGGTTTAGGTTGTGAAAAGATAATACAAAATCTTTTGAAATGGTTTCCAAAGTGAAGATTTAGACAAGAGATGTAAATGAATTAAATCTTTGATAAGATTTATGGGAATAATTCCCTATATAAAAAATACTTGAATAAAAGAATATTCTGGATTGGAATGAGGCGTATGATGTGTTTTTTTATCACTTGATTATAAGATACGCGAGTTAATCAGAAAGACCAAGTTAAACTCATTCTGAATAACTAATACGACGATTAAAAGTCAAATATTTGAAGACGGTGGTTGAAGACTGGAGATCTTCACATCGTTAGGATGATTATTGATGTCTTGATTGGGATGCACAACCAAGATATGGTAATAAGTGGTGGTCATCCAGACGTACTTGGAGATCGACCAGATATGCGAGGGCCTCTCCCTTTTATTAGACATATGGGACGAGGAACAAGGTGCCTTCGGTTTCGTTCAGACCTAGAACAGACTTGCAAATGGACTGTATGTTTGACATTGTACTTCGCGCTATGTTCGTTGATCTCTGCTAAATATATATCTATTTAGTGGCGGAAAATTTATTCTCTTTCTTAACACCCTTCTCTGAAACGTACGAGCTTAGAGGTTATATATTGGTAGAATACAATAGTTAGGTATGGATTGATAATGTGGCATGCTAAGATGCAATGATAAAGGCTTTTGTTGAAAAGCAGAGTCCTGTGGATGTTGATCAAAGCACAGCTTTAATATAGCATAGCTTTGTGTAGCATTAATTAGTGAGCTTCACACCCTTGTATGAATCAAAAACGGGATGAAGGACAGCAGAGAAAAGGACATACGTTCCCTTCTAGCTAGAAGTGAGGTCATAGTATTGAGCCTAGACATTCTATAATGTGGAAATTTGATGATAATAAGTAAGGTACTTTGGATTTGGCCGTGCAAGGCCCTTGATGGTCCACATACTGACCAAGATTGCAGTCTAATGGACCGGGGAACATGTAGTTCACGTATAACTAATCAACCACGGCTGACCGGCTCTGCATGCTCCAATCGTTCACCTGAGTCTGGGTCTTGGATATCTTGCTATAGGTGCTCCGAATCGGCTTAGGAAGATACCTTGACTTATTTCATAGATGGAAACCCAATTTCCTATAAATGATTTTACGATTTTAGTTGTAAACCTATATGGCGACAAAATATTATGGTACCTCTGCTGTCTATGATTAATACAATTATATTTGGAATTGATTTCTTCACTATGCACTAATAATAATAAAAGATAAATTTTACATATCAAGCTTAATTGGCCATTATAAGGTAAAACTCGATCCTCTGGTTTGTATTGCATTCTGTGATGGGACTTGAGTCTTATAATGGCTTAATTTTTCCTTTTTAAGCATTGCATTGTTTACTTATGGTATTCATGGGAAAACCCCATTACATGTTATATGGAATGATCCTTGATTTACCCAACATGAAAGTAAAGTTCATAACTGTTTTAGTTCTCACACCAGTTCCATGACTGACTCGGAATTTATTGTTTTCCTACCTAAACTCTGGGTGCCCATATTTTCCGCTCGGGCAGCTAGTGTTTTTGGTTTTCGCGGATATTTCTTTTCACAGGATCCTAGATTACGGCTCAAGCTATATTAATGGAATCCTTTGTATATGTGTATTTCTATCAGTTGTGGTAGTTGTTGTTTTCTGCTGCATAATAAATTTACGTATTATATTTCCGCTGCTTTGTAATTTATAAACCCTACTTTGTAATTTATAAATCTTTGATATTTTCCACTGTATATTATTTATTTGTAATCTGATGTAAATTGTTGTAATAGCAATGAAATGTTCTCCTGTTTGTGTCTGAAGCATCGAGATCTCAAAGCAATCAATCTTCTTGTTCGGTTTAGACCGACCGGGAAGTTCGGGTCGTCAAAGTTGGTATCAAAGCTTTGGTTTACAAAGCTCGAGAACATGATACATTAGAACCAAACGAAAGAATTCACCAGAGATAGAGCTAGTGCTACCCTATAAGAATATCTCGTTAGAGATAGGTTTACTAATACTCTAGGATGAGTTTGAAGGGTTTTATTTATTAAAAAGAATTTAGTTTTGAAAATTTATATTTTATTTTAAGATTTAAGTATTTATTTAATATTTAATTTGGACTATCAAGTATAAGAGGATCTTGAATATACGCGTCATGAACGTATATTCGAAGTCTCAAATATACTGGGGTAGATATAGAATCAAGCTCTAGTTGTCGGGGGTTGGTGATGTCGTGACATCATCAGTGTTTATGTTCGAGTTTCGAAAGTGGAATATCTATATATTTCCAATTGACTGGTGTGATAACCAAAAACTTAGTTAGAGTTTGATGTTTATGATTTGGCATTGAAAATATGATTTTGAGTATATATAAAGGTTATATATTTGAAAAGCTAATCAATTAATTGATTGTTGGTTGTGATGTGTGATTATTAATTAAACAAATAAAATATTGGGATAATAAAACCAATATGGGAATGAAAGGTAAAATTAAGCCAAATCAAATTAAATTCAATGATAAACTCAAATGAATATTCATTTGAATTGGATATGAGTGTGTGTGTGTGTGTGTGTGTGTGTGTGTGTATATATATATATGTTGAACAGGTTATTGCATGAAAGCTAAGAAAAGAAATAAAATTGTATTCCCGACAAGTAGGTACATATTAACTGATCAATTGTGTAACAATCTGAATTCCGACAGACCGGTTATTTTTTTCAAAATTCCGATCTATTGAAACTCGTATTGGTTTGCTCTGGTATCCTGCAGAAAAGACGGAGACATAATACATGTCAGAGCTCATAAAATATCCCATAGAGGAATGGATAAAATATAATATAATTAAAATATAGCTTTACTGTATCAGTAATACTGCCTAACCAGTATCCAAAGCTATAATGTCTCTGCCACAAATCTAACCTGCGAGTGTGTTATGAGGAGGGGGTCAAAACACAAGTTCTGGTGACTGGCTTTATATTATACACTTTGGATAATCCTACATATACTGTTCAATCATATTCTCTTATTTATAAGGTTACTGGGGTTAACAGCACTGAAGCCTTACGCAAACGTCGTACCCATTTACTTCCCAGTTGATTGACCTACTATAGTATAGATATAGCTACTCCCAATATTAAGGTACACCCCATGGTACCCCACTCTCACGGTCTCCACCATAACACCATCGAAATATACGCAATCCCACATCCAATGCCATAGTGACGTACGGATCTCTATATAACAATGGTACGTTCTGCATATATCTATCATTATTCTGCTACGTAAGCGTACGGACTGCCACGTTCGATCAAATCAGATTCCTTACTAGAGTAATGCCCTCAAGTCTAGGATTCACCACCCAGAGCCGACATGCATATATCTAGACTGTCCACATACGTATCATCACTTGTAGCTTGATGCCATAACCGCACGTCCTCTAATGTGCACCGAGTTTCGTGGTAGGGCGATACAAGAAACACAGAACTCGGTCGGGAGCTTTTCCATATCTGTACAGTCCCGTCTTTAAGAGCCTCTATATATAGATATTCCTAGGGTCTGTTTTCACGATGGATATAGCCCCAGCCCCTCCCTCAACTAGTAAAGACTACAGGAGCTAAACGACTGCCCCTAAGAAAAACAATCTAAACATCCATTTGGCGTCTCCTCTCAACCACCGTATCTCGATAGTGAAAGGTGAATGGTCTATTGGTTTTAGCTCTAGTCTTTTCGCATCCCACTGGCTACCATGACAGGTATCTGACGATCTACTGTCCTTTTTTGTCGTGACCATTCGCCCCCCATTAAGGTAACAGCCGAATCACCCTGGTGTCACAGCGTCACAGCATTCTGACTATATAGCTACTTCTACAGTCAAGGCCCATCCACCTAGCAGTTACGCGCAGACCCAACCTGTGCAAGCACAACCTAAACATCTTCCACTGCACAGGGGACTACTAGGAGCACGTTACGTATCTCAGGAAGTCGCGTGCTTCCCCTTCCAGTCCTTCGGAGCCGACAGAATAATCAGAAGAATGTGCGCTCCCTTCATGTCATTTAACACCGCGATGATCTACCCTGTTGGGTCATTTACCCTCAAACATGCAGACTTCTCCACGCACCTCACTTTAATATGTTGTTAGACCCTATGTCTAAACATTCTTTTATGTGCTTGCCTTACCTCATCAGGTTTCCATTTAACTTGGTTATTCCCATTCACATTGAATTATTAATCAAGTTACCAAGTTCCTCATGCTTATTAATTTCAGCTATATAACTTAACCCGTTTAAGTTTATTAATAAGCCCACAACATGTTATTCTCTAGATTGTGGTCTAATGTAACGACCCAGAATTTTAGGGCCAAAATAAATTTTAATTTTAATGAATTTGAATTTATTTTAAATGATTGATTTATTTTAATCGAAGTTAAAAACGAATAAATTTAATTTATATATAAAAGGAATTGAAAACAAGCGCTGCAGTTTGAAATTTTGATTTGAAACTTTGACTGAATGTACAGGATGCAAAATTTAACGGATTTTAGTGAAACCAAAAATATTGGAATCTATTTAAAAATATCTTTCCAACGAATCCGAAGAATCGAAATTTCATAACGGGAATCAAAAGTTATGGCCAATTCAATTTTTAGAAAGGTCGGTGGGTAATTTGCATAGGACAAAAATGCTACTTTTCACATATGTAGGAATTTGAACTCGAAACCACTTCCATTGAGCTCAGAATGACGATTCTGCATTGAAAAACAGTAAACACTTATATATTTTGAGTTTCAGAAATTATTGTTTTCAAATTGAATTTTTAATATTAAATATATTCGCCCTGAAAATAGCCATTTTTCAAAAAGTCTCAGAATTGAACGAAACAAATTTTGTTGTGATCGTATCGGCATAAGAAAGCCAAAAATAATTTTTTCGGATTTTTCTGACTTCGTATGTGGCCCCGGCAAAATTATATTTACGTTCGAATTTAAAATAAAGGATTTATTTGAAAATAAAAGAAAACCATACTGTAACTTCAAAATTGGACCATGGGGATAGCACCATCGCGTTCAGAAGACGTCAAAACATTAAGTTCGACAGTCGTTGAGCGAGAATCGGAGGTCGTATGTGAAAACGGTATTTTCTTGAATTAAATAATTAATTAAATAATTAAAATAAAACCCTAAATACTAGTATATATACCCGTATACAGTACGTATACTCCTTCTTCCTCTCGTTATGAAGCCGCCGAAACCCATATCAACTCCAACTTTCAAACTCACTTTTCTCCCTCATCTCTTAACGAAATTCAGCATACCATATACCGATTCGAAGCTCTTTCCGAGATCTTTAATTTGGTACCAATCTCAGTCGCCCCCGTGACCCGTGCCGCCGCCAGCCTCCACCCAAACGTCCGCCGTTCGCACGCACGTGGGCCCCACCATGTCCAACCGCACCGCCCCTAACTCCCGGCGAAGATCGGCCTCTCGTAGCACTCCAAGCTCCAACAAACGGCACCCAAAACCGTTCAGTAAATCAAGAGAAATCCGGATTTGAAGTTTTGAACAAAAGGGTATGAATTATTTCAGATTTTGTAACGCTTTTAAGCGTGGCAGAAGCAGTTGTTAAAAGTCTGGTTAATTAAAAACATTGATAACTTATTCGTTTGAACACCGATTCTGAAAATTTCAGATCCGGTGGAACCGTGACCTCGAATACCACTTTAATGCAGATTAATTGGGAACAAACTCTAATCTAATTGAGGTGAGAATCCTATTTATTTTATTTAAGTAATTATGTTTAATTATTGATGTTCGCATTCATAATCATATATGTATGTGAATCTGCTATGACTTAACCTGTATGTGTATGCTAGGATTAAAACCACTGCATGTTGATTGTCGATCTTTGTCAATATTAGAAGAAGAAATTTTTTTTACTGTATGTTGATTGACATATTTGTCAATATTTAAATAGGAAATGTTGAAATTGTTCATTGTATGTTAGAGTGACATTTTGTATATATTATAGAAAATGACATCGTATGGTAAAGATAACATTTTTTTATATATGTTAAAATAGAATTGGTCGCTATATGTAATGAACTAATATTTTGTTCATTATCAAAATAAGAAAACATCGTGTGTAAGTGAATATATTTTGTTCAAATAAAAGGCACCGCATGTTGAATGAACGAATTTGTGTTATTTTAAATAAGAAAAGCACCGTATGTTAATGAATAATATTTTGTTCATTTTTAAAATAATGAAAAACACCGTATGTTAATGAATAATATTTTGTTCATTATTAAAAATAAGAATATGACACTATATGAAATGAACTAATTTTTGTTCATTATAACATATAGAATATGCCACCGTATGTTGATGAACGCTATTTTGTTCATTATTAAATTAGTATTACACACTGTAAGTAAGAATGACGAATTTTGTTCAATACTTAAATAAAAATTGTCACTGTATGTTTATTAACAAATTTTGTCACTTTTAAAAAAATAGAATTGTCACTATATGTTAATGAGCAATTTTAGTTAATATAATGTCACCGTATGAGATGAACTAATTTTTTTTTGTTCATTATTAAAATAGAAGTATATATCGTATGAGGATGGACACTATTTTGTTCCTTGTTAAAATAGAGATATCCATCGTATGAATGAATGAAATTTTTTGTCAATATTAAAATAGAATTATTCATTGTATGTTCATTGGCATTTTTGTCACTGTTTAAAATAGAAAATTTCTCACTGTATGTTAATTGTCAATTTTTGTCAATATTAAAATAGCAATTGCCATCGTATGTTAATTGACAAATTTTTGTATACTAATATAGAAATTATTCATCGCATGTCAAATTAGCATTTTTATTAATGTTAATAAAAGAAAATGGTCACCGTATGGAAATGACATTTGTGTCAAATGTTAATATAAGAAAATATAAAAATGCATGGTATGAAAAATAGCATTTTTGCAATGTTAATAAATATAAAGATGCATTCTATGTAAAATAGAATTCTTGATATTTTAAAATTAGATGAATGGATTGAATGAAAAATAACATTTTTGTCATGTTATCATATAAGATTGCATTGTATGAAAAATAGCATTTTTGATATGTTATAAACATAGAAAATACATTGCAAGAAAAATAACATTTTTGTTTAAATGTTAAAATAGAAATTTTCATCGTAAGAAATTATTCACCGTATGATTCATTAACATTATTTTTAATGTTATGTACTAAGAAAATGAACCGTATGAGATTAACATTCATTTGTGTTAAGTAAAGAAAAATTTTCACCGTATGTTGAATTGAAATTTTTGTTAATGTTATATGGAAAATTTCACCATATGATAATTTAGCATTTTTATCATCTTAGAAAAGAATGAAATAATGCATTGTATGTATAGCATATTATTTTGTCAAGTTAAAAATAATGCATTGTATGTATAGCATATTATTTTGTCAAGTTAGAAAAATAATGCCTTGTATGTATTGCATATTATTTTTGTTAAAATAAAGAAAAAGATAGTGCATTGTATGTATTGCATATTATTTTTGTCAAAATAGAGAAAAATTAGAAGTTTGCATTGCATAAAATAGTATTTTGTCATGTTAGAAAGAATAGAAAATGCATTGTATGGAAAAAGAATATTTTTGTCATGTTATAAAATAGAAAAAGATAATGCATTGTATGTATTGCATATTATTTTTGTCAAAATAGGAAAATAGAAATTTGCATTGCATAAAATGGTATTTTGTCATGTTAGAAAAATAGAGAAATGCATTGTATGAAACTATCATTTTTGATATATTAAAAATAGAGAATTGCATTGTATGTAAACTATCATTTCTGATATGTTGAAAATATAGAATTTCCTTGTATGTAAAATATGAAAATATACACCGTATGATTCATTAGCATTTTTGTTAATATCAGAAATAAGGAAATGTACTGTAGGATAAATTAACATTATTTTCAATGTTAAATATAAAGAAAATTCCACCGTATGATAGTTACACTATTTTATAATGTTAAGATTTAAAGAACTTGACCGTAGGAAGAATATATATTATTTATAATGTATATAAAAAGAGAATTCACCCCGTAGGAAGAATTAACATTATTTATAATGTTAAATAAAAGAAATGAAACTGTATGTAAGGTTTAACATTATTTATAATGTTAAATAAAAGAAATGAAGCTGTATGTAAGGTTTAACATTATTTATAATGTTAAATAAAAGAAATGAAACGTATGTAAGAACAACATTATTTATAATGTTAAATGAAAGGTAAGGAACTGTATTGAAACATTAACATTATTTATAATGTAGATAAAAGGGAACTTACACCATAGGAAAGTGTTCATTATTCATAATGAAATTGGAAAAGAAATATATAAAGAAATGAATGGGATGGCACATTATAATTTACATTCTTAAATGAAAATTATAAAGTATAAAATAAATAATGATGAATTAAAAAGGGAAGAATTATCGTCTAATCCTAAACTACATTGTCATGTAAGTAGAAAGGTGAAAGTTAAGAGAAATGTAAGCTGCACGTAGGGACGATAAACTAAACGAATTATTTATATATATATATATATATATATATATATAATTATAATATAACGAATCGAGCGCAGTAGTTCGTGTTTTGAAATCGAACTTTTAAACGAATATACCGGAAGATCCGACCGTCGGATTTTCCCAAAACTGAAACCGTTAGGACCGTCTTGGAAAAATCTTTCCAACGATATAAGCTACGCTAAAATCCAACGGTTAGATTTTGAGGAAAGTGAAAAACAAAATTGATTGAAAACAGCGCCAAGGTCGCCCTTGACCTGAAGCGTCGTTAAATAAGGAATTAATTATGTTAAATAATTAAGGCAAGAACTAAACGTTATAAAATAAAATAACGATATAAAATATGTTTTTCTCAAAATATATGAATGCGAGATTATTTGGGAAGTCCGGGTTAATCCCATTCCAAATGATCGTACGATTTCAAGAATTCAAGTATGAAGACGGCGTATGAAGACCGTAAATCTCCCCTCGAATGGACAACGATCAAGACTCTGAATTGGTTTGCTCCCAATTCAAGGGTCGGGGTAATTGCCCAAACGTACGTGTTGATTTCACGGGTTTGACCCTAGTTCAGACCTAGAGCATGGGTATAAATGGATAGTGTGTCTGACATCGTACCCCACAAAATATTATGTTGTTGATATTCAGTTAATATATAAACGATTGGTGGTAGAGAATTTATTCTCTACTTAACACCCGTTTATATAGTGACGGACGATCAATAGTACGGTATGGAGTGACGGTGTGGCATACTAAGATGCAATGATCAGGGTTACTTGTTGAAAAGCAGAACCTTGTGGTATGAAGAACATGACTTCACGAGCCTCACAAACCGGTAGAGTCTAAAAAGGGGGAAGGGAACGCAGGGAAAGCAGCACGTTTCTTTCTAGTTAGTAGTCATTTTACTTTTGAAGGATGATGAAATGAGGCGCCTCGGATAGGTCCTATAGGACCGGGGAACGTGTGCTTAGGAATTGCCAATCCTCTAAGCTGTATGTGAGGACCGGCCCTGCAGGATCCAAGGGTTAACTGCGGGTAATCCTGAGACGTTAACTAGAGCGTCTCGAATCGGTAAGAGTCCTCCCTAGCCTGGACTCATGATGGAAACCCAAATTTCCAATACGACCCCGACGGATTTGATTGTATTACTAGTATTGGAGGCATAATATATGGTACCTATGCTTCCTAGGATTAATACATTGCTTTGAATTGTTTTTTTAAAACATATACACCCTAATAATAGTATTAGTTTCGTATTTGGCGTATTTAGCATGTTTAACCACCATAAGGTAAAACTCTATCCTCTTGGTGTGCGTTGCATTGTGTGATGGGACCTGAGTCTTATGGTGGTTCCATTTTTCAAAAGACATTGCGTTTTGTTACGTTTTACTTATCTGTATTGACACTATAGTTATGCACGGCAATCCATTGGTACAACCCGTTCCGCGTTAGCGGCGTGGTCTTTGGATTTTCCTTATTAGTATAAGTTATTTAAGAATTCTCACACCAGTCCCACGACTGACCCATAGTTTGTTTCACCTTTTTGCAAACTTGGGTGCCCTCTCTTCTACACGGGCAGCCAAGTAGACTGGTTCATTCTTTGCTTGGAGCTTTTCTTTGAAGCTGCTTATTTTCTCTCTCTTGGATTCTGCTTGGGAGAAGAGGTGATGACTTGGAGCTTGAAGACTTTTTGTTTCTATTGGCATCTATTCTTTTCTTTTTAGACATCAAACTTATTTCTTTCCTGCAAACTTGTTGTAATAGCTTAGATTCTGTGACTGTGGATTTTCTGTGATTGATGACATTATATTTTTCCGCTGCTATAATGTTATTACTCTATGAATCTCCTTTGCTATATTGTATCTGTGTTCTGTTTTATTGTATTTATGTTGTATTCCAAAAATGATTTCTCCTGCTTTCACTTGTGGAAGTTTGGGGCTATCACATCTAAGGTCTGTAATCCACAATCCCCTTTATTTGATTTCAAGGTTACAATAACATGTTCTACTTAATATGTTATTAAGTATACCTCAATTCACATGTTTTCTAATTAACATGTTACTTACAATTTATGATTAAATATAACTTATTTCATTTTATAAGTTTTCCTCATCCTTTCTCATTTAATCATAATCCCATTTTGCATTGTTACTACAACTTATCGTTGTTTACTTCTTAACTTAGTTCTCTTAACTAAGGCCCATTAATAAGTTTCTCTACCCATTTATTATAACCTTATGTTATAATTTCCTCTTGTCCCTAGGATAAGCCCAAACATGTTATTCTTATCAGCAGGTTTCAGACTTCCAAGTTTACAGATTACTTAATTTATAATTAAGTACAACTTCTTATATTTCATATACTCTCCCCCTTTTCTCAACTGGTTTCTGGCTTTCCCATTTACTGATTACTTAATTTACAATTAAGTATCTCTTATCTCATTTCACCAGTTATCCCATTTCCCTACTAGCTTATTATAACCTAAGTTATAATCTTCACTTGTCCCTAGGATAAGTCTACCTATTATACAACATTTTAATTAATGTTATTTACTTATAATAGGTTATTATCATTCCCCATTTAAAACATAACTGTTGTAATCCATTATTCTTCATTCACCGTTATATATGTTCCTTATTTTATTAAGGAAAACACTTCATGCACCTTATCAGTTTGATTTACAGAAGGAATCAGTAATTTATTTTCATAACGTATTCCCATATAAATTCGCGGTGGAAACTAATCTCTTTCCTCTTTCTTACTTTATTCACTGTGTCTTACTTGCAACCACGTTCTCAGAAATAGGTCATTGAGGGAAATACGTCACTTTTCCTTCGCATCACACTAACTCAGTCCGTTACATCCCCTCCTTTCTTATTTTCTAAGTTAGACATTTTAATTTCCATCATTGCCATTTATTCATATCTTGTTATATATATATATGCACTAACCTCTCACATTAAGCCTACACTTGTGGACGCTGGATTTGTCGGGTGGGTCCGGGCAGACTTCTACCACAAGTTGACTTAACCTCGTGTCTTAGCACCATTACATATTTTAATTATGTACTTAGACCCCTCACATTAGATTTACCACTTGTGAATGCTGTATATGCCGGGTGGTTCCGGGCAGACTTCTATCACAAGTGCAATCTAACCTCGTGTCTGAGAGCGTTACAGTTTCAAATTACTGTGAATAAAGGCTTGTTTGTTCTTTAACAATTATTCCTATTTCATGTAAATTTTAGGCATATTATCCTTTTTACTGTAATCTAGTTTACAGTAATCTAATTTACATGTCGTCCAATTATGCCTATATTTTGTCGCATGTCCTTTATAACATAGGTTTAATTCTATTTTGAGATGTAAACATTCAATCGGGTAATTATTCAAATCCAATAAGTTAAGCATGTCGTTTACTCAATAATATACCACAAGTGAATCATATAATTATAACAACAGTAGTCATTGCCCATATTCTAACGAGTTTATTCAATATGTAATCATTCCAATATTTTAACTGATTCAACGTATGAATTATTCATATTAACATCTCAACTTGTTATAACAAAAATTTATAATTTCTTCTTAACTTAGTTCTCTTAACTAAGGCCCATTAATAAGTCTCTCTACCCATTTGTTATAACCTTATGTTACAATTTCTTCTTGTCCCTAAGACAAGTCCAAACATGTTATTCTTGTCAGCGGGTTTCAGACTTCCAAGTTTACAAATTACTTAATTTATAATTAAGTACAACTTCTTATATTTCATATATTTCCCCCTTTTTCTCAACTGGTTTCCAGCTTTCCCATTTACTGATTACTTAATTTACAATTAAGTATCCCTTATCTCATTTCACCAGTTATCCCATTTCCCTACTAGCTTATTATAACCTAAGTTATAATCTTCACTTGTCCAAGGACAAGTCTACCTATTATACAACATTTTAATTAATGTTGTTTACTTATAATAGGTTATTATCATCCCCCATTTAAACCGTTCACTGCTGTAATCCATTATTCTTCATTCACCGTTATATATCTTCCTTATTTTATTAAGGAAAACACTTCATGCACCTTATCAGTTTGATTTATAGAAGGAATCAGTGATTTATTTTCACAACATATTCCCATCTAAATTCGAGGTAGCAAATAATTTCTTTCCTCTTTCTTACATTATTCACTGTGGCTCACTTGCAACCACATTCTCAGAAATAGGTCATTTAGGGAAATACATTACTTTTCCTTCGCATCACACTAACTCAGTCCATTATATCCCTTCCTTTCTTATTTTCTGAGTTAGACATTTTAATTACCACCATTGCCATTTATTCATATCTTGTTATATACATACATACCACAAGTTGACTTAACCTCGTGTCTTAGCACCATTACATATTTTAATTATGCACTTAGACCCCTCACATTAGATATACCACTAGTGAATGTTGGATATGTCATGTGGTTCCGGGCAGACTTCTATCATAAGTGCAATTTTGTAACAACCCGGAAAATCTTAGCCAGCTTAAAATTTTTAATTTGGCTAATTTAGTGGATTATAGATATTTAAAATAAATATTTTAAATAATAACGATGAAAAGTAAGTTTGAATCGAAGTTTGAAAGTAAATATAATTATTTTAAATTATAATCAAGGCCTGAAATGTAGCGGCAGTATCAAAATTTCAATTCAAAATTTGACTGATTGTACCGGGTGCAAAATAAAACGGATTTTAGTGAAACCAAAAATATTTAAATCTGTTAGTGAATATCTTTCTAACAAATCTGAAAAATCGAAGTTTCATAGCGGAAGTCAAAAGTTATGGCCAAATGAATTTTTAGAAAGCTCGCTATAGAGAATATATCGCCCTTGAGAATAGACATTTTGCAAGCGAACTCGGAATTCGACGAAACCACTTTTGTTGGATCCGGGATGTCAAATTATTACTAGGTTTCAAATTTCATAAATTTTGAAGTTAGTATGTGAGCGTGGCAAAAGAAAATGTGTTTGGTGAATTTCTGTTTAATTGGATCGACTAGAAAATGGCCATTTTTCAACCAGTCTCAAAATTCGACGAAACTATTTTTGTTGGGACCATATCGTCAAAGCATAGCTAGATTTATTTTTCTGGAATTTTTGGGATCAGTATGTGGCCCCGGCAAGTTGAAATGTACGTTCAAATCAAATATTGAATGTTTTATATTTTAATTTGAAGGAAAACTGACTGAAACAGTCGAATGGGCCTACGAAACATATCCCATTGTGTTTGGAATGGGGGTATTTAGCTAGTGACGATAGTCGTTGGGTTTGGGTTGGAGTTCGTATGAGACAAGGTGTATTTTCGAATTTTTAAAATTATATAAATAAAAAGAAAAATCTGATTGGCCCTCACTCTTTTCTCTTTCCCCGATCTTCTACTGCGCACGGCGGAAAGCTGTTCAAACCTTCTCTCCTCGATTCCTCTCAATTCGCTCAAAATTAGACCTCCATCCTGTTGGGGATTTTGTAGAGCTTGTCGAGATCTTCAAATCCATACCAAGTTTGATTTTTTTCATTGAGTATATCGCCGGAATAACCTCCATGAAGATCGCCGTTTCAAACCACCGCCGCTACAGTGCATCGCACCCAATCGCTCCACCACCCGGAGATGCGCCTCTCCTTTCTCTTCCTTGTGGTGAAGGCCGATCGACGTATCGTTGCACGGATTTCAAGGAAATTGCGACCCAGTTTTGAAGATTTTCAGAGAGGTACGGTTGTATATTATTTAAACTATTCTATATCACTTTAAAGCGCTACTGTTTTTGATTTCACAAAAAAAATCATATCTTTTTGCTATGTCGACGAAATCCAGTGAAACAAGAGACAATGGACTCGTGAGGACGTCTTCTACATTTTAGAAGAGACCACATATTTTTCTGAGCCTTCTGCAATTTTTGGTGGAGTGGAACCCAATGTGAGATTTCTAATTTATAAACGATATGGAAAACAATGATGTATAAATTATATAGTCGATGTATGAGTTATATAAGCATTGTACACCTCATGTATAAGCGTTGTATAAGTTGTATGTTCGTTGTATAAGTTATATATGCGTTGTAAAAATTATATATGCGTTGAAATGACATTGAAATGAATTGAAGTGAATTGAAGTGAATTGAAATATATTTATATACGAATATATATATATATATATATATATATATATATATATATATATATATATACTCCCCTCGTCCACAGACCATGGACGATATATATTGGTTGTGATATTGTTTGGATTGGTTGATGTGAAATTTGGTGAATACCATGAATGATTGATTGGAAATGATTGATTGTGATTGAAATCGCAATAGGATTAGAATATGAGAAAAATCGTCTGTGTACGAACTAGATATTGAAAATCCCCATTGTCAAAAACCGTGAGGTTTTAAGGTATAGCGAGGAGCCGTACTAGGGACAGTGCCGGTTTTAACTACCTTGCCGTTATGCTGCCGAAATTTTCAATAATATTCATGTGTTAGAATTATTTTTATGTGTTGAAACTATATTCGTGTGTTGAATAGAAATGCTTGTGTTGAGTAGAAATTCATGTGTTGAATGAAGTTCACGTGTTGAATAAATTATTTGAAAGATAAAAATCACACTTTAATTATATATATAGGCTATATAAAATATTAGCATTTTAAATAAATAGTTTTAACACCAAAAATAACATTTTTACCTTATGTATAGACTATATAAAATAATCGTGTTTTGAAATAAATTGTTTTACAATAAAAATCACATTACTATTATATATATAAACTATAGGAAATATTCATGTGTTGAATAAAGGACTAGAACGATAAAAATCATATTTTTATCGTATGGGTGAAGTCGAAAACGTTCATGTGTTGAATATATAGATTGAACAATAAAATCTACATTGTTACTGTGAATATGAAGTGCTAAAAATATTCATGTGTTGAATAAATATTTTTGATGATAAAAATATCATTTTTATCATGTGAACTACTCGCTAAAAATACACAAGGGTTGAAATAAATATTTGTTTGATAGGAATATTATTTTGGACATGTGTATGAACTAAATAAAATAGTCATGTGTTGAGAGATATTTGGCTAAAAATATCATTTTTATGCGAAATATGAAGTGTTAAAAATGATGATGTGTCGAATAAATATTTCTAACGATAAAAATATAATTTTTATCAAATATATGAAAAGAATATAGTTTTGAAATTGAAGAAAGAATTATATTTATATATATAAATATAATTAAAATAAATCGAATAACGAAGCTGCAGTTCGTGTTTTGAAATTGTGATTTCAAACGACTAGTGCGGGAGATCCGACCATCAGATTTTCCCGAAACCGAAACCGTTGGGTTCGCTTTGGAAATATATTTCCAACGACACCCACTGTGTGAAGATCCAACGGTTGGATTGTCTAGAATGTTTAATTCAAATCTGAAAAAAAACAGCGCCAAAATCGATTATATATATATATATATATATAATTAAATTAAATCGAATAACGATGCTGCAGTTCGTATTTTGAAATCGTAACTTCAAACGATTAGTGCGGGAGATTCGACCGTCGGATATTCCTGGAACTGAAACCGTTGGATTCGTTTTGAAAAGATCTTTCTAATGATATAAAATTTGTGAAGATCCAACGGTTAGATTTTCAGATATGTGTAAATCAAATCTGAAGAAAAATAGCGCCATGGCCGCGTTATGGCCTGAAGCATCGTTTGAATGAATTAGCTATTTTTAAATAAATAAAAATAGCGATAAATCATGATAAAATATTATAAACATTATGGAATGGAAATAAACTGAATCTGCTTGGTTTATCTGATATTTGATGGTTGAATGTGTTTGGCGTGAAAATTACATCAAAGAACAGAATTAGTGATATCGAATAATTTAACCATTGAAATGAATTGATTTGAAATTCTAAATATACGTGAATTATTTGAAAAGGCCGAGTTGATTCTCATTTCAAATAATTGATCGACGAGTGAAAGTCGAAGATATGAAGACGGTGCAAGACCGATGATCACGTCGAATGGGGGGGTGCTACTGATGCTCATGATAGGAGTAGCTACCTTGAAGGGGCTTAAGTAGTAGCCGTCCGGACGTACTTGTTGATTGTATAGATATGCGAGGTATTGAGTGCCTCCGGTTTCGTTCAGACCCAGAACGAACGTGTAAATGGACTGTGTGTATGACATTGGATTTTGTTCTGTGCTGATTGATTTCTATTAAATATATATCTGTTTGGCGGCAGAGAATTTATTCTCTTGCTTAACACCCTTCCCTAAGACGTACGAGCTCAGAGGTTATATATCGATAGAAATCAGTCGCATGGAGTGAATTGCCTATGTGGCATGCCTAAGTGGCAGATGATCAAGGCTTCTGTTGAAAAGCAAAGTTTTGTGGTTGATGATCAAAGCATGGCCTGTGTGGCATAGCTTTGTGTATAGCGTTGTTTCGCGAGCCTCACACCCCGATATGAGCCAGAAACGGGAGAAGGACCTCAGGGAGGACATGCGTTTCCTTCTAGCTAGGAGTGGTGCCTTGGGTTTTGCACGCCCAGGTATTTTACTTATGTAGATGAGGGAAAGCGAGGCCTCAATTTGCTTCGGTCTCTTCGGAGCGGATGGTGTGGTCAGATATGACCAGTGACGCCCCATACAGCGGGGAAACGTATTGTTCAGGAATTTTAATCCGCGTCGGTGGACTGGCCCTGACGATCCAAGGTGCAGTTGCGGCTGTTCCTGAGACACGGGCTAGAGCGTCTCGAATTCGGCAAGAACTATCTTTTGCCTTGGTTCATGACGGAAATCCAATTTCCAAATACGATACTGTGCAGTTTTGATTGTGTGTGTGTGTATATATATATATATATGGCGACATGATATATGGTACCCATGTCGTCTATGATTGATAGTTATGATTGAAGTTGTTTTTGAAATTAATATACACTAGCAATAATATCAAATGATCCGTTTTGCTCGTGTTAAGCATATTTTGGCCATTATAAGGTAAAACTCTATCCTCCGGTTTGTGTTGCATTGTGTGATGGGAACTGAGTCTTATAATGGCTTCATTTTTATAAAAAGCATTCCGATATTTAAAAGATTTACTTGTTTTAAAGCACTGGCAATCCAATGGAGTAAAACTGTTCCGCGAAAGTGGTGTGGTCCTGTGATTAGCCATATTGTAAAATGTGTTAAGTAGATTTCTCATACCAGTCCCATGACTGACTCGTAGTTCGTTTCACTTGCAACCTCGGGTGCCCCTTTTTCTACATGGGCAGCCTTGTATCCAGGTTTTAGCAGGCTCTTTCTGAATAGCTGGAGCTGAAGATGGATTCTATCATTTATCTCTTTTTATGCTGTTCAGCTCGTATTGTACATATTATGTTTTTTTTTTCTGCTGTAGACATTTATGTATAGTTGAACCGTATTTTGTACTAAGTATGATCCTGTATACTGTGTAACTCTAATGATTATGTTTATCCAGTGTATTCTATTGTACAGTATCTGGTGTATTTATTTATTTATGTTCTGATGTTATCTGTTTATGTGTTATATTCCAAAGATTACCCTTGCCACCATCTTATCGGGGTTTGGGGTCGTCACAAACGTGGTATCAGAGCTTTGGTTAAGCTTAGTTCTGGAATATAACATATTAACGAACTCATTAGAAATAGAATGTAACACCCCGTAATTCTGTTAATATTTATATCCACAAATTAAAGAATAACTAATCTCAGACGTGAGAATTGTGGGAAACGGGTTGCGCCATGGTGTTTGTCTCGGAATTCTGGTCGAAATAGAGTCTGATTTTGCGTGAATTGGACTTTGTATGAAGAAGTTATGGTCATCGGAAGTTTCAGAAAATTCAAAACAGATTCCAAAAATTTAAAATTCAAAAATTCGGAGTCAAAACAAGGTAGGCGGGAAAATTCCCGCTAGGCCCAGGTCGACCCAAGGGTCGACTGGGCAGTCGACCTGCCTACCAGGTCGACTATAGAGTCGACCTGGGGGTCGACCTGCCTACCAGGTTGACTATAGAGTCGACCTGGGGGTCGACCTGGCAGTCGACCCCCCCCCCCCAGCAGTTTTTGTTCTGAGCCTGTTTTTGACTGAGTGATGACCCATTAGGGTTTTGACCTAATCTGGTTGGCTGGGATTAGTTCTGAACTAATCTAACGGTCTAAAATAAATCCTAACTCTATAAATACCTATGTAGTCTCTCACCCTAATTCATAAGAAAAATAGAATAGTTACAGTCATACTGTCGCCATGGAAATCAATGGAGCCTCCGCCAACTAAGAAGGAAGAAAAGCTAATTCAATTCTAATTCTCTCAACCCTAAAGCAAAGCAAAACTCTCTTTTCTTCTCTAATTGTGAGTATGATAGTCTTAACAAGATTATTATCATTTTAATTAGGTTAAGTCATGAATGGATTGTGAGTAGATGATGTGAATTGTCATATGCTATCATGTATGTTATTAATCCTATGCTATGTGGTGATGATATACTATATGTTGTAAATCATGCTATAATGATGTTCTATGCTAAGTTGCGATGAATCATACATGTAAAAAAGCCATGATGTTACTATTTATGCTAGTTAGTTCATATTAATTAAATCATCATGTTTGGGCTATGTTGATCTATATGACAAGTTACATATGCAAGTTAAATTGATTAGAAAAGTTATGAACATATGCCATGACATCTATTATGACATCTAGAATTATGCTATGACATATGTGATATCATAGGCTAGTTCACACCATCATTATGCTGCCTAAAAACCCCATATGCAAGTTTATGTATAGATTTGGGCTATGATCATATCATGTAAATTGTGACATTTAACAAGTTGACACCTTTTGATCCTTAACATGTGTAGTTTATGCAAGTTTCACCCCTATTATGATTAGATTTATTTTAATTGTCTAGATGTTGTGATAATTTATCTTTGTGCTATATGTTAGACTATGCAAGTCTAGCCTATATTATGCGTTGAATAAGCGAACGTATAAACGTGGGGTAGGGGTAATATTAAGGATTTAATAATAAGATGTTGGGGTGCAATTGATATGATTTTGCATACCATGAGTGGATGACCATAATTGAGTCAATTATGGACATCAATAAAAGTGGACTTAATTAATAATTTGGATAGGGAATTATTAAAACTGGGGTAAAAGATTATAAGTGATAATCAATGCTTAGGACACGAGGTTGGACTCGTTTGTAACGTAAACCTGCCCGGAACCGCCCAGCAAATCCAGTGGTCACAAATGTCAGCCCAATGTGAGAGGTCCTAGGCCTAAACTAAAGCATAGCAGTTGTAAAGACACGAGGTTAGACTCTTTTATGGTGTAAGACTGCCCGGACCCGCCCGGCAAATCCAGCTGCCATAAATGCCAATCTAATGTGAGAGGTCTTTATGAGGTTATGGCCTGAATGAATTAAGAAATACTTAACCAGATAAACATGTAAAGTGGGACATGGGGGTTAAGTAGGTGCCTTGGGTGGCATGAGGAATCCAGTGGGTGCCCTTGGTGGCATGTGAAATACGATTAGTAAGACTTAACCAAACACACATGTAAATGAACATGACTAAGAGGGTTAAGTGGGATATATTAATGACAAGCTTAGTTGGGTAGCTTCTGGGGGCCCATTTCAACCAGTATCCCAAACGTATCTTTGTGGGCTCGACCCAAGTCGAGGACGGGACATGCATACTGAGTTTGACTATAAGAGGCCAAAACGGGGAGCGGTGGCAACGCAAGTCCAACGGGTTTCATATGCGTGTGTGGACTCGGGCTAGTAGGTAAAACATTGTTGCATCATGTAGGTATAAGCCGTGCATTCTCAAGTTGTATCGGGTTGCCACTTTAGGGGAGTGATACACCCCACTGTGGGGCCAGCACGGGTGTCTACGAGTAGAGAGCCGATCGAAAGTGGGTAGTGGGGTACACCTAGTGGAGATAGGGGCAGATGGCACCTATGTGGTCAGCTAGGGGTACGTAAGGCTATTTATATGTTTCTGTGTGAAGCAAGTGGGATCAACCTTAAGGGTGACTGGTGCGGTGCAGTGTAGTAATGTGCGGTGCAGTATAGTAATTATTCGTTAGTAATTAGGTATGCCTTTACCGTTATCTTTAACGTTATCTTAAACGCTATCTTTATCTACCTAATAGTTCATAGACATTTACTTGTCTTCCAGCTTATGCCTTAGTCTAGTTATTTTGATAATAGTATTGTTAGAATTATCATACTCGCCAGACTTTATGTCTGACCCCCTCCATTTCTATCCTTTTTCCCCTCCAGGTCCTCAGGTTGGACCCAGCTCTAGTGGAGTTTGATTGGATTGCTTCATCTCTTTGGAAAGCTTGGACCCTTGAAGTAAAGTCCAGCTTGTTATCTTCTTTAATGGCTATTTGTGTAATGGGATTATGTGTTTTGTTTTATGAAGATGGATAATGTACTTGACTCTGATTAATAGTTTTGTGATGTAATAAACATGTTTCCGCTGCAATAAAATAAAGTTTTAGATTTCCAAGTACTACTTATTATCTGTCTTGTTTTAATTTTTCTGTTCTATATTCACTTATAACCTCCATGGAAGTTAATGCATTCCCTTTGTGAGTGACATTAATGGACGTGGGGTGTTACATAGAACCAGTAGTGTTCTAAGACGAATAACTCATTACAGATAGGATCAGTAAGGTCCTAGTATGAGTATAGTAGAATGAAATACACCTCAATAGACACATTTACATTCAAGTATATGTTTCTATGCTTTATAATATCTTTTCTGTTGACCTGACACTTAGTCTTCTATTTGCAGAAGTACTAGAAAATGAGTGTCAAAAACAGAAGAAGGAATATAGAACCAGATCTAGAAGCTCTATTAAAGAAATATTGAAATCTGGGTGGAGTATCATTCTCGGGCAATGAATCCATTGTCAAACCCAAGATTGGATGTGTTCTGTTGAAAGAATTCTTGAGCGTCTCCAGCTAAGAGATGATCAGAAAAGATTACTGGAATCTTGGGCACTCAAAGACGAAGCTTTATTCTGGTGGGAAATAGTTATTAAGGATGATCCAGAAGGTAATATTACCTGGGATAGATTTAAAGAAATTTTCCAAGAAAGATTTACTCCTCTAGAAGCAACTGAGCGGTTAAGTGATGAATTTTGCTATCTGATACAAGGAGATATGAATATTCCAGAACATCATAAGAGATTCAATGAACTTTCTCGTTTCTCCCTGCATCTAATTCAAGATCCAAAGAGGAAGAATCTGAGGTTTATTAATGGTCTTCAAAGAAAATACCAGAATAAAGTAATGGGGCATGTGAAACTTCCTATTTCTGAAATGATATACATGGCTTATCAGTATCAAGATCTAAATAATAGAGGTCTTTTAGTCGACGAAGAGGAAGTTAGTTCGAGCAACAAAGGGAAAACTGAAACTGATAGCCCAGAGACGAGTACACAGCCTGGGGCTAGTATGACGTCTAGAGTCAGAAAGAAGCCTAGATTAAATCGAGAAAAGGTTATATCTAAGAAAGGACCGGCAACAACTGCCACTTGCTCAAATTATAATCAAAAAGGGCATTTGGCGATAAATTGCGGACCCTTAAAGAAACGAATGAAGGATAAATTTAAATCGAAGAACAAGTTTCAAGAGAATAGAAGATGTAATCTTTGCCATCGGGCTGGCCATGTAAAGCAAGATTGCCGGCTATTAAAGGAATCGGAAATAGTACAAGTGAATGAAGTAGCAGAAACTTCTGAACCTTCATCTAGCCAGGGAAGGCCAGATGTTTTAGAAGGCACGCTTACGGTCAAAGATATTCCAGTAAAAGTACTGTTTGATACAGGCGCGTCGCGAAGCTTTGTTGCAAAGAATACGATTAAGAAACTGGATTTGAATTTGAAGAAGCTCAAAGCACCAATGACTGTTCATAATCCGGCTGGGGGTTCCCTTGATCTTTGTTGGGTATGTGGAGTGCCTCTCTTTTTCCCGTTATCGCTTCCCCACTATCGCGATCATCATGAATTTTACAGAATTTGATCTTATCTTGGGTTTAGACTGGTTAACCAAATATGAAGCTGAGGTTAAATGCGCCGACAGAGTCGTTAAGGCGAAGATTAAATCAGGTGACTATATAACCATTCCCTGTGAAGGTGAGAATTCTGATAGAAAGGATTCTGGGCAGCTTTAGATGTTTCTCCTGTTCAAATAGAACTGTTCCCGTTGTTACAGAGAATATCTCAGTCGACATAGAAAATAATCCTGTGGTCAAGAACTATGCGGATGTGTTCGAAGAAGTAGTTAGCTTACCTCCGTAGAGAGAAATCGATTTTAAAATCTCTTTAGTTCCGAATGCAAGGCAAGTAGTTCACGCTATTCGAAGAATGACCTTGAAAGAGAAAGAAGAGTTAGACAATCAAACCCGACAACTTGTATGGAAAGGTCTAATCAGGCCTAGTTTCTCTGATTGGGGAGCAGCAGTGGTATTTGTCCCAAAGCCAGACGGTACTCTCAGACTATGTGTAGATTATCGTGACTTGAATAAGCAGACACTGAAAAACAAATATCCATTACTGCGAATTGATGATTTTTTGGATCGATTGAATGGCGCGCAAGTATTTTCACGAATGGACCTAGCTACAGGTTTCCATCAGCTTCGTATTGCCGAAGAGTTTGTTCCTTTGACAGCATTCAGAGGTCCAGACTTATTCTACGAGTGGTTAGTAATGCCATTCAGCTTATGTAACGCTCCAACGTATTTTGTCGATCTAATGAACCAGCTATTCAGAGGAGTATTGAATAAATTTGTTCTGGTTTTCATTGATGATATATTGTTCTTCTCTAAATCAGAAAGCGAGCACGAATAACATTTGGAACAAGTGTTAGAAATTCTCAGAAAGAATGTTTTGAAAGCAAAATTTTCCAAATGTATATTCTGGCAAGAAGAAGTCAAATTTCTTGGCCACGTCGTGTCAAAACAAGGAATTTCAGTGAATCCCAGTAAAATCACTGCTAATCAGAATTGGAAACAGCCTCGTACACCTACGTAAGTTAGAAGTTTTCTCGGATTGGCTAGTTATTATAGGAAGTTCGTTAAGAATTTTTCGAAGATATCTAGTCACTTAACAAAGCTTACTAAGAAACATTCGAGATTCAACTGGACTCCCGAATGTGAGGCAGCTTTCCAGGAGCTGAAGTTGAAATTGACGACTGCTCTAATGCTCACAATTATTGACGGCAATTGGGATTTAAAAGTTTGGACCGATTCTTCTAAAGAAGGACTTGGTGCAGTGTTAATGCAAAGAGGCCATGTAGTCGCTTATGCTAGCCGTCAATTGAAACCACATGAAAAGAATTATGTAACTCACGATCTTGAATTGCTAGCGATCGTATTTGCTATGAAAATCTGGAGGCATTATCTATTGGGTGAAAAGTTTGAATTATACACTGATCATCAATCATTGAAATATTTATTCACCCAGAAGGATCTGAATATGAGACAGCAGCGTTGGTTAGAATTTCTCGCGGCATATGATCTTGATATCTTATATACACCGGGGAAGGGTAATGTTGTGGCTGATGCTCTCAGCAGAAAGAATGTAATTATCGTCAGTCTTATCATCACGCCTTCATTGATTGATAATATATCTGCTCTTCAGAAGGATGATCACTTCATTCAGAAGATCCGAGAGAGAATTCAAAAAGGCGAGCCTTTGAGTTTTCAGATAGATAACGTGGGGACTCTTAGGTTCAAAGGCCGAATATGTGTGCCAAACATTCCTGAACTCCGGAGAGAAGTATTAGATGAATGTCACAAAGCCAAGCTTAGTATCCATCCAGGAGTGAGCAAAATGTATAATAACATCAAACGCACTTTCTGGTGGAAGTCTATGAAACGAGACATTTCTTTATATGTTAGCCGGTGTTCTACTTGTCAACAAATCAAAAGCGATCAGCAGAAGCTTGCTGGATTGTTGCGATCATTGGAAGTTCCAGGTGGAAAGTGGGAACAAATTTCTATGGATTTCATAGATGGTTTGCCCAAGACCAGGAAAGGAAATGACAGTATTTGGGTGATCGTAGATCGTTTCACGAAGACCGCCCATTTCATACCTATCAAATCGAATAGAACCGCTCAGAGTCTGGCGCAGATTTATTTCAAGGAAATTGTTAGACTGCACGGAGTTCCCATGACCATCGTTAGTGATCGTGACCCTATTTTTGCGAGTAAATTTTGGGAAGCATTCCAAGCAGAACTGGGAACAAAACGGAACTTGAGCACCGCATATCATCCTCAAACAGATGGTCAAATTGAGAGGGTGAATCGTATTCTTGAAGATTTATTGCGGGCTTGTGTTATTGATTTTGGCGGATCATGGGAAGACCATTTGCATTTGGCCGAGTTCTCATACAACAACAGCTACCAAGCGAGCCTGACAATGTCACCATTCGAAGCACTGTATGGTAGACCGTGCCAATCTCCTGCTTGTTGGGTGGAACCTGGTAATAGACTCGTTTTGGGACCCGATATGATTCCCGAGGCTGCGGACAAAGTCAATTTCGTTAAGAAACGATTACTGGCCGCTCAAAGCCGACAAAAAAGCTATGCAGATAAGAGGAGAAGAGATATATCATTTGCTGTTGGCGACATGTATATTTGAAAGTATCTCCGATGAGAGGAGTAATCCAGTTCGGTAAAACAGGGAAATTGGCGCCCAAATTTATTGGCCCGTTTCCTATTCTAGAACGGATTGGAACTCTAGCTTATAGGGTTCAATTGCCTGATTGATTGCCTGGAGTACATAATGTATTTCACGTATCTCAACTTCGAAAGCATGTTCATGATCCAGACTTGATCATGGAAGAAGCAGCGCAATGGGATATAGAAATTACTCCAGAATTGGCTGTGAGAAGAGAGCCGCTAAAGATTATTGGCAAGGAAACCAAAGAACTGAGGAACAAGAAGGTTCACTTAGTCAAAGTGTAATGGAGTGGAGATCCACGAGATTGTACTTGGGAAATAGAGGAAAGCATTAAGGAAGCCTATCCTAAGTGCAAGGTGGATATCTCTGATTGACTCTGGTGCAAGGTACATTTACTATATCTTTGCATTACCATTTTGTTCTCTACTTTGCTGTTGTTTTCTTTTCATGCATGTAAACTTTTTAATTATGTAGTCTGAATGATTTCAAACGAGTATATGAATTATTTGGTATATTTTTGAAAAGTTAAAAACAAATTGATTGTTGGTTGCGTTGTGTGATTGTGAATTTGATTAATTAAATTATTAGAATGATAGTTAACTTAATCAATAAGAGAATGATGTTAAATATATGTAAGTGAATTAAGTATTGAACTGATTTCGAAACAGATAGAAATATATACGTGTGCATTATATATGTGTGAACAAGTTATGGATAAACAGCTAAGCAAAGGAATAAAATTGTTTGCCCGACAAATAGGTACATGTTTATTGTATTTCTTGGGATTTGATGATTTTATGAGCCGATTGGCTAGCCGCTTAGCTTCTTCTTTTTCTTTTGGATTGGTGAGGGCCATGGGAGGCTATTTGAAATATCCCCAAGTCCCCCGTACAAAAGAGGTTATGGCGAAATTTTTTGAAAATTTAGGGTGTTAGCCAAATTTTTGAAGAATTTGAAAATTCTTAAGAAACTGAAAAGTTGGAGAATGGAAGCCATATTGAAAGTAGAGTTGGTTAATTAAACCACTTTCGACTTTGTTCCTTTTCGGGGACGAAAAGTTTTGAGTGGGGGAGATTGTAACAACCCGGAAAATCTGAGTCAGTTAATTTTTTTTAATTTGGCTAATTTAGTGGATTTTAGATATTTAAAATAAATATTTTAAATAATAACGATGAAAAGTAAGTTTGAATCGACGTTTGAAAGTAAATATAATTATTTTAAATTATAATCAAGGCCTGAAATGGCGCGGCAGTTTCAAATTTTCAATTCAAATTTTGACTGACTGTACTGGGTGCAAAATATAACGGATTTTAGTGAAACCAAAAATATTTAAATCTGTTAGTGAATATCTTTCAAACGAATCTGAAAAATCGAAGTTTCATAGCGGGAGTCAAAAGTTATGCCCAAATGAATTTTCAGAAAGGTCGCTAGTGAGAATATATCGCCCATGAAAATAGACATTTTGCAAACGACCTCGAAATTCGACGAAACCACTTTTGTTGGATCCGGCATGTCAAATTATTGCTAGGTTTCAAATTCCATAATATTTGAAGTTTGTATGTGAGCGTGGCAAAAGAAATGTGTTTGGTGATTTTTTGTTAAATTGGATCGACCAGAAAATGGACATTTTTCAAACAGTCTATGAATTCGACGAAACTAGTTTTGTTGGGACCGTATGTCAAAACATAACTAGATTTATTTTTCTGGAATTTTTGGGATCAGTATGTGGCCCCGGCAAATTGAAATGTACGTTCAAACCAAATATTGAGTGTTTTATATTTTAATTTGAAGGAAAACTGACTGAAACAGTCGAATGGGCCTACAAAACATATCCCATTGTGTTCGGAATGGGGGTATTTAGCTAGGGATGATAGTCATTGGGTTTGGATTGGAGTTCGTATGAGAAAAGGGGTATTTTCGAATTTTTAAAAATATATAAATAAAAGGAAAAATCTGATTGGCCCTCACTCTTTTCTCTCTCCCCGATCTTCTACTGCGCACGGCGGAAGGTTGTTCAAACCTTCTCTCCTCGATTCCTCTCAATCCGGTCAAAATTAGACCTCCATCCTATTGGGCATTTTGTAGAGCTTATCGAGATCTTCAAATCCATACCAAGTTTGATTTTTTTTCATTGAGTGTATCGCCAGAATCACCTCCGTGAAGATCGCCGCTTCAAACCGCCGCCGCCGCTATAATGCATCGCACCCGATCGCTCCACCACCTGGAGGCGCGCCTCTCCTTGCTCTTCCTCGTGGTGAAGGCCGATCAACGTATCGTTGCACGGATTTCAAGGAAATTCGCGACCTAGTTTTGAAGATTTTCAAAGAGGTACGGCTTTATATTATTTAAACTATTCTATAGCACTTTAAAGTGCCACAGTTTTTGATTTCACAATAAAAATCATATCCTTTTGCTATGTTGATGAAATCCAGTGAAACAAGAGACAATGGAAACATGAGGACGTCTTCTACATTTTAGAAGAGACCGCATATTCTTCTGAGCCTTTTGCAATTTTTGGTGGAGTGGAACCCAATGTGAGATTTCTAATTTATAAACGATATGGAAAACAACGATGTATAAATTATATAGTTGATGTATGAGTTATATAAGCATTGTACACCTCATGTATAAGTGTTGTATGAGTTGTATGTTCGATGTATAAGTTATATATGCATTGTAAAAATTATATATGCGTTGAAATGACATTGAAATGAATTGAAGTATATTTATATACGAATATATATATATATATATATATATATATATACACACTCCCCTCGTCCACAGACCATGGATGATATATATTGGTTGTGATATTGTTTGGATTGGTTGATGTGAAATTTGGTGAATACCATGAATGGTTGATTGGAAATGATTGATTGTGATTGAAATCCCAATAGGATTAGAATATGGGAAAATTCGTCTGTGTATGAACTAGATATTGAAAATCCCCATTGTAAAAAACCACAAGGTTTTAACTTGTAGCGAGGAGCCGTACTAGGGACGGTGTCGGTTTTAACTACCCTGCCGTTATGCTGCCGAAATTTTCAATAATATTAATGTGTTAGAATTATTTTCATGTGTTGAAACTATATTCGTGTGTTGAATATAAATTCATGTGTTTAGTAGAAATTCATGTGTTGAATGAAGTTCACGTATTGAATAAATTATTTGAAAGATAAAAATCACATTTTTATTATATATATAGGCTATATAAAATATTAGCATTTTAAATAAATTGTTTTAACACCAAAAATAACATTTTTACCTTATGTATAGGCTATATAAAATAATCGTGTTTTGAAATAAATTGTTTTACAATAAAAATCACATTTTTATTATATATATAAACTATAGGAAATATTCATGTGTTGAATAAAGGACTAGAACGATAAAAATCATATTTTTATCGTATGGCTGAAGCCGAAAACGTTCATCTGTTGAATATATAGATTGAACAATAAAATCTACTTTGTTATTGTGAATATAAGTGCTAAAAATATTCATGTGTTGAATATATATTTTTGATGAAAAAAATATCATTTTTATCATGTGAACGACTCACTAAAAATACACAAGGGTTGAAATAAATATTTGTTTGATAGGAATATTATTTTTGACATGTGTATGAACTAAATAAAATAGTCATGTGTTGAGAGATATTTGTGTTCGCTAAAAATATCATTTTTATGCGAAATATGAAGTGTTAAAAATGGTGATGTGTTGAATAAATATTTCTGACGATAAAAATATCATTTTTATCAAATATATGAAAAGAATATAGTTTTGAAATTGAAGAAAGAATTATATATATATATATATAATTAAAATAAATCGAATAACGAAGCTGCAGTTCGTGTTTTGAAACCGTGATTTCAAATGACTAATGCGGGAGATCCGACCATCGGATTTTCCCAAAACCAAAACCGTTGGGTTCGCTTTGGAAATATCTTTCCAACGACACCCACTATGTGAAGATCCAACGGTTGGATTGTATGTTTAATTCAAATCTGAAGAAAAACAGCGCCAGAATCGATTATATTTATATATATATATAAATATAATTAAATTAAATCGAATAACGACACTGTAGTTTGCATTTTGAAATCGTAACTTCAAACGATTAGTTCGGGAGATCCGACCATCGGATTTTCCTGAAACTAAAACCGTTGGATTCGTTTTGAAAAGATCTTTCTAATGATATAAAATTTGTGAAGATCCAACGGTTAGATTATCAGATATGTGTAAATCAAATCTGAAGAAAAACAGCGCCACAGCCGCGTTATGGCCTGAAGCGTCTTTTGAATGAATTAGCTATTTTTAAATAAATAAAAATAGCGATAAATCGTGATAAAATATTATAAACGATGTGGAATGGAAATAAACTGAATTTCCTCGGTTTATGTGATATTTGATGGTTGAATGTGTTTGGCGTGAAAATTACATCAAAGAATAGAATTAGTGATGTCGAATAATTTAACCATTGAAATGAATTGATTTGAAATTCTAAATATATGTGAATTATTTGAAAAGCCCGAGTTGATTCTCATTTCAAATAATTGATCGACGAGTGGAAGTCGAAGATATGAAGACGCTGCAAGACCGATGATCTTCACGTCGAATGGAGGGGTGCTACTAATGCTTATGATAGGAGTAGCTACCTTGAAGGGGCTGAAATAGTAGTCGTCCGGACATACTTGTTGAATGTACGGATATGCGATGTATTGAGTGCCTCCCGTTTTGTTCAGACCCAAAACGAACGTGTAAATAGACTGTGTGTCTGACATTGGATTTAATTCTGTGCTGATTGATCTCTATTAAATATATATCTGTTTGGCGGCAGAGAATTTATTCTCTTGCTTAACGCCCTTCTCTGAGACGTACGAGCTCAGAGGTTATATATCGATAGAAATCAGTCGCATGGAGTGAATTGCCTGTGTGGCATGCCTAAGTGGTAGATGATCAAGGCTTCTGTTGAAAAGCAAAGTGTTGTGGTTGATGATCAAAGCACGGCCTGTGTGGCATAGCTTTGTGTATAGCGTTGTTTCGTGAGCCTCACAACCCGGTATGAGCCAGAAATGGGAGAAGGACCTCGGGGAGGACATGCATTTCCTTCTAGCTAGGAGTGGTGCCTTGGGTATTGCACGCCCGGGTATTTTACTTATGTGGATGAGGGAAAGAGAGGCCTCGGTTTGCTTTGGTCTCTTCGGAGCCGATGGTGTGGTCGGATATGACCAGTGACGCCCCATAGGGAGGGGAAACGTAGTGTTCAGGAATTTTAATCCACATCGGTGGACCAGCCCTGAAGATCCAAGGTGCAGTTGTGGCTGTTCCTGAGACACGGGCTAGAGCGTTTCGAATTCGGTAAGGACTATCTTTTGCCTTGGTTCATGACGGAAATCTAATTTCCAAATACGATACTGTGTAGTTCTGATTGTGTGTGTGTGTATATATATATATATATATATATATATATATATATATATATATATATATATATATATATATATATATGGCGACATGATATGTGGTACCCATGCCGTCTATTATTGATAGTTATGATTGAAGTTGTTTTTGAAATATATATACACTAGCAATAATGTCAAATGATTCGTTTTGCTCGTATCAATCATATTTTGGCCATTATAAGGTAAAACTCTATCCTCCGGTTTGTGTTGCATTGTGTGATGGGAACTGAGTCTTATAATGGCTTCATTTTTGTAAAAAAGCATTGCGATATTTAAAAGATTTACTTGTTTTAAAGCACTGGCAATCCAATGGAGTAAACCTGTTCCGCGAAAGTGGCATGGTCCTGTGATTAGCCATGTTGTAAAATGTGTTAAGTAGATTTCTCATACCAGTCCCATGACTGACTCATAGTTTGTTTCACTTGCAAACTCGGGTGCCCCTTTTCTACACGGGAAGCCTTGTATCCTGGTTTTAGCAGGCTCTTTCTGGATAGCTGGAGCTGAAGATGGATTCTATCATTTATCTCTTTTATGCTGTTCAGCTCCTATTGTACATATTATGTTTGTTTTCCGCTGTAGACATTTATGTATAGTTGAACTGTATTTTGTACTAAGTATGATCCTGTATACTGTGTAACTCTGATGATTATGTTTATCCAGTGTATTCTATTGTACATTATCTGGTGTATTTATTTATTTCTGTTATGTTGTTATCTGTTATGTGTTATATTCCAAAGATTACCCTTGCCACCGTCTTATCGGGGTTTGGGGACGTCACAAATCTAACCTCATGTTTGAGAGCGTTATAGTGTCAAATTACGGTGAATCTAGGCATGTTCGTTCTTTAACAATTATTCCTATTTCACGTAAATTTTAGGCATATTATCCTTTTTACTGTAATCTAGATTAAAGTACTCTAATTTACATGTCGTCCAATTATGCCTGCATTTTGTCGCATGTCCTTTTTAACATATTTTTAATTCTATTTTGAGATGTAAACATTCAATGGGTAATTATTCAAATCCAACAAGTTAAACATGTCATTTACTCAATAATATGCCACAAGTGAATCATATAATTATAACAACAGTAGTTATTGCCCATATTCTAACATGTTTGTTCAACATGTAATCATTCCAACACTTTAACTGATTCAACGTATGAATTATTCATATTAACATCTCAACTTGTTATAACAATAATTTATATTTAATCTGGCAATTTCACAATTAATAAAAGGGGAATACTAAACGATAACATATTATTATCTAAAGGCTATAGCTTAAGCCCACTCACCTCGTAAGCTTTCCAAATCCTGGATCTGGTCCAGATATATCATTCCATGGTTTTTCCCCTAATTTGATTCAGAATTTAACAACCATGGATTCATAACTTTTTACTAAAAGAAAGAAAGAAAAAGAAGAAAGAGAAGAGAATTGAAAATAGACCAAATCTAGGAATTACCTCACTTCGTCAAGAGATCTAAACACCCATTTTCAAACATATGTTCCTCTCCTCCAGATTTAGATTCAGTATTTTACCTAAACTAATAACCTAAATTTTCAGAATAGATTAGGGGAGGAAGAAGGAAAACTACAGAGCTTCAGCGTAGCCTCAGAAATATGAGGTTTAGGGTTAGCTCAAGGTTCTTATTTATAGGTGTATCGGAGAAACTAGGTGTAATGACACAGGGAATCTGTTACCTTGGTTATCGGCATATACTTAATGTCGACTATCCAAGCATCGGAAATACCGGATAGTTAATAGAAAGAAATTAGTGGGTGATAATAGATAAGATAGAAAATTAGAACAGAAGAAGAAGATCACAACATAATCAGAGTAACACGAATCTCACAGCGGAATGAATAAAATATAGTACAACATAACTTTGAAATACAAATCTATCATTTGTATATTAGAGTACAACACTTACATAACAGTGGAAATAACAATAGTTATAAAATGCTGCTGAAGCCTCCTGCTCCAAACTCCATCTAGTGTATTTGTAAATCCCGACTACTTGACTGCCCGTACAAAATTGAGCACCTAAGAGTTTAGGGAAACAAAACAAAATAAACTCTGGGTCAGTCATGTGATTTGTGTGAGTAAACTCCAACCATTTGTTTAACTTTTAAAATCCTTTTAAAAGAAAGAGTAATCGTAAGACTAATCCACACATAAACACCGATGGTTTTTACCTTACGACTACTCAAAATATTCTTTATATCCCAACTCTTCTGATATTATAATAATGTCTAAATCAAGTAAATCACAATCTAGTAGAACGCTTTCATCTCACGTTCTACATATATAATATATAATCAAAAACCGCAAACTCTTATTGGGTAATGGATTTCCAACTATTACAAGGTATGGAACCACCTTCCGATCAGTGTACTCTAGAAGCGATACACTGGAGTTCAACAAGAACATCTTGTAACTCGGCCACACATGACCGGCCATTCATTTCGCTTGAATGTTCCGAATATATTGTCACCTTACGGTTGGTATACCAAAATAACCGTTCCCGGGAGATACAGAATTAAAAGAAGTAACAAATATGAATATTCTATAGATGGTGACAATATACCCTAATTGGGTGCGACTTACTCAGCCATGCTGCCTGCCTGATTGCTGTCATTTCCCAATTGATGAGGCTTGAGGTCATATCTTTTAATAGATCACTCCTTCATTTACTTTGAATGCCACATCGTCATACCCGTCAAATCACAAATTAATTTCCCCAAAAATACCATGGTTATAAGCTAAGAGAAACGAATTCCTCCGCCGCTAACGTAAATACGTTTGAAACGATCAACTTACCCAATCTACCAAATATACTCTGTCAGACATTCGTCCATTCAAGTTGTCCTGTGACTGGACAACCCGAAGGCACTATTCTGTAAATTCATCTTAGGCAATTTCTACCTAGGATTTACTGAACAGCCCTTGCATAACTCCGTCTTCAAATATCTTCATCATATTTGATTCGCAACGCTGATTCCATATGGAGTGGTTTTCAGATAATATATCTGATCCCGGTCTCTCCGTATTGACAACGGAAATGCTCAAAATATTTGATAGTCGGTGATTTAACTATCAAAGGAAATCATACATACAAACAACGGTCGTATTTCCAAATGGAAATCTTACCAATAAATCATCATTTTATTTCCCAATTTCCCATTTATTGTTTCCATATATTCATAAATTTCTTGTTTTCTAAAATTAGAAAATATAGGCTATTTACTTTGGAAAACGTTTCCACTTCTTATTCACGCATCACTATCTTCGCACATCTATCAGTCCTAACTGTAAACTAGTAAGAGAACAACTTGCCAAGTATAAAGCCGGAAGGATGAAACCAACATCAGATCGATGCCCAGAAAGCCATTCAACTTAACTAATTTCCAGTCAGTTTCTAATTCCAGTAATTCCATTTAAATTCCTATTTCAAACCCAATTCCCTTTATAAATATTTTATTTGCAGAATATTTACTTTAATCTATTTTTCACATAGAATATGAATAATATTTCTTTATATAATCAAACAGTTTGATTTCGTATTTAAAAAACAATATCTCAAACCCAAATTCTATATATATTTTTATTTGTAGAATTATTCATACAAATCTCCTTTTTATTTATAACACTTAAATCTCATTTATAATTTCCTTTATATAATTCTATTTATTCTATATAAATCCTTTTATATAATTCTATTTATTTTATATAAATCCATTTATAATTCTACTCATTTTATATAAATCCTTTACATAATTCTATTCATTTCCCAAATATTTCCTTAATTATATTTTCCAATATTTGTTTTCCAAATTTTACCTTTTATAATATCATATTTATTTCATATATAAATATTTCATTTTCAATATTCACTTTGAAAATTCCCTTTTTACATTCCAGTATTTCATATGGTATTTAAAATACCAAATAACATGACCAATGTCATCATAATCAATCACAGATTATATATCACATCATACGTCACAATATATGAAAACAAACAGTATTATAAATATTGAGGAACCCGGTTGGATCCCTCCAACCTGTTTCCCTGCAACCACAGATGTTAAACAATATAAATAACATCGATTTCATTTCAATATGAAATATTCTAATAAACAGAATCAATATTTGATTAACGATATATATATATATATATATATATATATCGTTACTTATAATTTCAACCAATAAATCAGCAATTCAACCAAACAACAATACACAGCAATCAACCATCATTTATCAAGTCTAAAAATACGTTATAAAAATATAACTGGGTAGAGTTAGTGAGATTTACTCACATTGGATAATCATCGTTATATAACGATAACTATCGATTGATTCAAACAGACAATTTATTTATCCATAAATTGTAGCGAGCTCCAATTCACTCCCAGTCAGTTCCATTGTGTAGCCGCCTTCCATACATCCCATCAGATCCTATTTTGTTCAATTCCGATACCGTATGATAAAGTTATATAATTTACAAAATTTTAAACAATTTTGAATCAACTAATTTAATTTTCATTGGGCTTAACCTTGTTAACCCGGCCCAAAACCAATTTGCACCAGAAAAATCCTTCTTCCTCATCAAAATATCTCGTAGCCTGCTCCTCCATTAACGCAATGTCCTCCCATTAACACTTCACCTTCTCTCCATGATTCAACAAACTAACTACACCAGGTCCTTTCTCTTCAAACTCCCTTCCTCCTCATCGCTTCAAACTCCAACCCCAGATCATCCAATACAACGCGACATTGACTTGTTGTACTCGCCATTTCCATTTCCCTTCCACCTCGTTCTCTCCATCCGCACTACCGAATCACACCAAACCACCACCAGTCTCATCTCCTTCGATTTCTCTATCACTTCATATCTTATATGCACCATTCGAGCTCACCCTCCCACTTGTGATTTCCTGCTACCACCGTGACAATACTGTGCAACCACCGAACGAAAAAAACATGGAATCCTTCCAAATTTGAACACCGGTGCGGTTTTCTACGATAAACCCAAACATAAAACCCAAATTTCAAATCACTGCTCAAATTTCCAGATTTCATGAACCCTAGCCTTCGCTACACATTTGCAGTGAACGGATATTACGCCGAGTCAGGAAAAACACACCTAGAATTGAAGCCCTTGCCTTGTTGAATCCATTTCTACACATTTTTTAATTTATACAAATTTGTATGAATTTATTTTAATTTTCCAAATATAAAATTTTACTGTGTGAAGAAAGATGAGATCGGCGGAAGTTTGGTTGACCAGAGGAATGAAGAGATTAGGTTTAGAAATAGTGTAGGCTATTTATAGAAAGATTTTAATATTTTTATATTCGAATTTTATATTTATTTATAGTCAACCGCTATTTGTTTTGATGTTTAAAAATTTGTGTGATCACATACAACATCCAAAAATCATGAAAATGGGATGCAGCTAAAGTTCGACATTACGGACCCAATGAATCTTTTTTCGTCGAATTCCGAGTCCGTTTGCTCACACAACGTATTTTTAAAGTCAAATTATTGACTATTTTTCACATTAAAAATCCCATAGGGCCACATACCGACTCCAATAATCACGGAAATTGAAATCTAGCAATAATTTAATATTCCGGATCCAACAAAATTAGTTTCGTCGAAAACGGAGGTCGTTTGCGAAAATGGCTATTTTTAAAGCTCTAGATAAACCCATTTAAATATTAATATGTTTAAAAATAATTAAATTAAATATTTATAAATAAATATTATTGTATATATTCACAATAGAATATCATACAGCTCCGCAATATTCCTATCTGAATTTATAACTCGATATTTCAAATCCACTGTTAAATCGATACCCAATTTATATTAAAAATCCTTTTATGATATAAATAAACTATTATAAATTATAAAGGAATCCCATAGCGACTTTTCGAAAATTTAATTTGGATATAACTCACAATCTACATGACAAAATCTCGATTTTTCTCCTCCATTAGCAAAATATACTTCACCAGCTCCGAACATTTCTTATTTCACAGAAATCCAGCTTAAAACAGATTCTATATATTCGTTTGAAGTTCAAATCACCAAATTACGAACTACCGCGCCATTATGGGCTTGATTTAAATTATATAATAATTAATATGTTCAAACTTTGTTTAAATAATAAATTCGTTATTATAATTCAACTCTAAACTGAATTAAATATTATAAACAATCCAATTCACACAATATTGTGAATTCTACTATTTCTGACTATTTCAGAATTAAATATATTTTTCTATTATTTATATTAATTAAATATTCAATATTATTTAATTAAATAACCATTTAAATATATAAATTACTTTTTAAATAATTAAATAAATTAATTATTATACCGTAAAAATATGGGACGTTACATTCTTCCCCCCTTAAAATAATTTCGTCCTCGAAATTGCTAAGGTAGAAAACAAACCCTATTGACTGGGTAGTTTTTTGTTTACTTATTAACTTCAGTTTTAACTAAACCAATTTAATTTCAATTAAATTATTAATTTATTCCTACTAACGAAAATTTTCAAAAATCCTCAAAATTTTCTAACACCTTAAATTTTCAGAAAATTTCGCCAACACCTCCTTTGTACGACACAATCGGTACAGCTACAACTCACCTCTCTAGGCCTTCTCCAACCCATAAGAAAATCAAATAGTTAAGCGGCTTGCCAAACAGGCTCATAAATCTCATGCTTATACCAAATATAAACTTGTACCTTTTTGTCGGGCATATCATTATATCCTTTCCATCTGTTACCAATTCTGCATATACCAATACCTTTCCCAATCAATTCATCCTCAGCACAAATTATTTGCTCATCCAAGCCAATCTTATTTCAACTCAAGTTCCATTCATGATTCCAAACTCTTAACTCATCAATCCAATACCAGTTCAGATTCCTATTCATAATCCAATTTCATTCAATATCATTCTAATCCAATTCAATTTTCAGTTAATTGGTTTCAATTCAATTCCAGCTTGGTTTCACAAATTTCTATTTAAATTTGTTTTTAATTCAAACAATCTGCTTCTGGTTGTTTTTAAATAGCTTAGCTTTTCAAAAATCAAATATTCCTTTTTAGAGTTCAAAACAACTTGCTTTTCTCAAAACAATTCAAAATGAATACCTTTGGTAGTAATCCGTCACTTAGAAACTCGAAAATGAACACCGACGATGCCCAGATCATCATCGGAATTATTTTCCAGCGACCGAAGTGAGTTCAATACTATATCACTTTCAAAACCATTTTTAAACACTTCCAAATACATTTCAAAATACCATTCACAATGTTTGTAAAACAATTTAAAATCTCCTAGGATTTTAAAATTCTCATATATTTAATCCAATTTCATTCGCAAGTACATTTCCAGGGTTTTAGGGTTTTAATTTCAATTCTAATTTAAATTCAGATTTAATCCACTTGATTTCATATATTACACTTATATGAATTCTGATTGGTTATTTACATAACCGTTTCAATTATAACCTTAACTGATTAGAATAATAACCAACACACCCAATATACTATAATATTTCCAATATCTATACTTTCTTTTATATCAAAATATAACTTGGGTAAAATTATTTCATTTACCCTTCTTTCAAAACATACAGTATCGGTTCATCGTATTCGAGTGTTTATAAACCCCTATCGATACAGTGGATCAAACTAATCGACCAGAACCCATAAACAACTCAACCAATAAATCTCCACAATATAAAGCAATTTTTTTAAAATCTACAAGTATGTTCTCTCGTATATATACACTCAAACTCAATCTAGGGTATTACTAACCCTATCTCTATCGAGTTACGCCATAGAGCCAAGGTAATTACTTAACCTTCAGCTCTGATACCACTGTAACGACCCGAGGAATCTGCGACCTTGGTTATCGACATATACTCAATGTCGACTATCTAGTCACCGGAAATACCGGATAGTCAATAGAAAGTAATTAGAGGGCGAGAATAGATAAAATGGAAAATTAGAATAAAAGAAGAAGAAGATCACAACATAATCAGAGTAATACGAATCTCACAGCGAAATGAATAAAATATAATACAACATAACTTTGAAATACAAATCCGCCGTTTGTATATTAGAGTACAACACTTACATCACAGTAGAAATAACAATAGTTATAAAATGCTGCTGAAGACTCCTGCTCCAAGCTCCATCTAGTGCATCTGTAAATCCTGACTACTTGACTGCCCATACAAAATTGGGCACCCAAGAGTTTAGGGAAACAAAACAATATAAACTCTGGGTCAGTCATGTGACTGGTGTGAGTAAACGCCAACCATTTGTTTAACTTTTAAAATCCTTTAAAAAAAATCGTAAGATCGATCCACACATAAAAACGAATGGTTTTTACCATACGACTACTCAAAATATTCTTTATATCATAACTCTTCTGATATTATAATAATGTCTAAATCAAGTAAATAACAATCTAGTAGAACGCTTTCATCTCACGTTCTACATATATAATATATAATCAAAAACTGCAGACTCTTATTGGGTAATGGATTTCCAACTATGACAAGGTATGGAACCACCTTCCGATCAGTGTATTCTAGAAGCGATACAATGGAGTTCAACAAGAACATCTTGTAACTCGACCACACATGACCGACCATTCATTTTGCAGGAATATTCCGAATATATTGTCACCTTACGGTTGGTATACCAATATAACTATTCCCGGGAGAAACAGAATTGAAAGAAGTAACAAATATGAATATTCTCTAGATGGTGACAATATACCCTAATTGGGTGTGACCTACTTAGCCATGCTGCCTGCCCGATTTCTGTCATTTCCCAGTTGATAAGGCTTGAGGGCATAACATATCTTTTAACAGAACACTCCTTCATTTACTTTGAATGCCACATCGTCATACCTGTCAAATCACAAATTGATTTCCCCAAAAATACCATGGGTATAAGCTAAGAGAAACAAAGTCCTCCGCCACCACTGTAAATATGTTTGAAACGATAAACTTACGCGATCTACCAAATATACTCTGTCAGACATTCGTCCATTCAAGTTGTCCTGGGACTGGACAACCCGAAGTCACTATTCTGTAAATCCATCGTAGGCAAATTCTACCTAGGATTTACTGAACAGCCCTTGCATAAATACGTCTTCAATTATCTTCATCATTTTTGATTCGCAACGCTAATGCCATACGGAGTGGTTTTCAGATAATATATCTAATCCCAGTCTCTCCGTATTGACAACGGAAATAGTCAAAATCTTTGATAGTCGGTGATTTAATTATCAAAGGAAAACATGTGTACAAACAACGGTCGTATTTCCAAATGGAAATCTTACCGATCAATCATCATTTCATTTCCTAATTTCCCATTTATCATTTCCATATATTCATAAATTCCTTATTTTATAAAATTAGAAAATATACGCTATTAACTTTGGAAAACGTTCCACTTCTAATTCATGCATCGCTATCTTCCCACATCTATCAGTCGCTAGCTGTAAACTAGTAAGAGAACAACATCCCAAGTATAAACCCCAAAGGACGAAACCAACATTAGATCGATACACAGAAAGCCATTCAACTCAACTAATTTCCAGTCAGTTTCTAATTCCGGTAATTCCATTTAAATTCCTATTTCAAACCCAATTCCCTTTATAAATATTTTATTTGCAGAATATTTACTTTAATCTATTTTTCACATAGAATGCGAATAATATTTCTTTATATAATCAAACAGTTTTATTTCGTATTAAAAAAACAATATCTCAAACCCAAATTCTTATTATATTTTTATTTGTAGAATTATTCATACAAATCTCCTTTTTATTTCTAACACTCAAATCCCATTTATAATTCCCTTTATATAATTTTATTTATTCTATATAAATCCTTTTATATAATTCTATTTATTTTATATAAATCCTTTTATATAATTCTTAAATCTTTTTATATAATTCTATTCATTTTATATAAATCCTTTTATATAATTCTATTCATTTCCCAAATATTTCCTTAATTATATTTTCCAATATTTGTTTTCCAAATATTACCTTTTATAGTGTCCTATTTATTTCATATATAAATATTTCATTTTCAATATTCACTTTGAAAATTTCCTTTTTACATTCCAGTATTTCATATGGTATTTAAAATACCAAATAACATGACCAGTGTCATCATAATCAATCACATATTATATATCACATCATATATCACAATATATGAAAATAAACAGTATTATAAATATTGTGGAATCCAGTTGGATCGCTCCAACCTGTTTCCCTGCATCCACAGATGTTAAACAATGTAAATAACATCGATTTCATTTCAATATGAAATATTCTAATAAATAGAATCAATATTTGATTAACGATTTATATATATCGTTATCTATAATTTCAACCAATAAATCAACAATTCAACCAAACAACAATACATAACAATCAACCATCATTTATCAATTCTAAAAATATGTTATAAAAATGTAACTGGGTAGAGTTAGTGAGATTTACTCACATTGGACGTTCATCGTTAAATAACGATAATTGTCGGATGATTCAGACCGACAATTTATTTCTCTGTAAATTGTAACGAGCTCCAATTCACTCCTAGTCAGTTCCATTGTGTAGCCGCCTTCCATACGATCCCATCAGATCCTGTTTTGTCCAATTCTAACACCGTATGATAAAGTTATATAATTTACAAAATTTTATACAATTTTAAACAACTAATTTAATTTTCATTGGGCTTAACCTTGTTAACCCGGCCCAAAACCAATTTGCACCAGAATAATCCTTCTTCCTCATCAAAATATCTCGTAGCCTGTTCCTCCATTAACGCAATGTCCTCCCATCAACACTTCACCTTCTCTCCATGATTCAACAAACTAACTACACCAGGTTCTTTCTCTTCAAACTCCCTTCCTCCTCATCACTTCAAACTCCGACACGAGCTCATCCAATACAACGTGACATTGACCTGCTGTACTCTCCATTTCCATTTCCCATCCACCTCGTTCTCTCCATCTGGACTACCAAATCACACCAAACCACCACCAATCTCATCTCCTTCGATTTCTCTATAACTTCATATCTTATATGCACCATTCGAGCTCACCCTCCCACTTGCGATTTCCTGCTACCACCGTGACAATATTGTGCAACCACCAAACAAAAAATGCTGAATCCTCCCATACTTTGCACACCGGTGCGGTTTTCTGCGATAAACCCAAACATAAAACCCAAATGTCAAATCACTGCACAAGTTTCCAGATTTCATGAACCCTAGCCTTCGCTACACATTTGCAATGAGCGGATATTACGTTGAGCCAGGAAAAACACACCTAGAATTGAATCCCTTGCCTTGTTGAATCCATTTCTACACATTTTGTAATTTATACAAATTTGTATGAATTTATTTTAACTTTTCAAATATAAAATTTTACTATGTGAAGAAAGATATGAGTGGCGGAAGTTTGGTTGACCAGAGGAATGAGGAGATTAGGTTTTGAAATAGCGTGGGCTATTTATAGAAAGATTTTAATATTTTTATGTTCGAATTTTATGTTTATTTATAGTCAACCGCTATTTGTTTTGCTGTTTAAAAATTCGGGTGATCACATACAACATCCAAAAATCTTGAAAATGGGCATGCAGCTACAGTTCGACATTGCGGACCCAACAAAACTTGTTTCGTCGAATTCCGAGTCCGTTTGCTCACACAGCATATTTTTAAAGTCAAATTATTAACTATTTTTCACACTAAAAATCCCGTACGACCACATACTGACTCCAAAAATCACGGAAATTGAAATCTAGCAATAATTTAATATTCCGGATCCAACAAAATTAGTTTCGTCGAAAACGGAGGTCCTTTGCAAAAATGGCTATTTTTAAAGCTCTAAGTAAACTCATTTAAATATTAAAATATTTAAAAATAATTAAATTAAATATTTATAATTAAATATTTTCGTATATATTCACAATAGAATATCATATAGCTCCAAAATATTCCTATCTGAATTTATAACTCTATATTTCAAATCCAGTGTTAAATCGGTACCCAATTTATATTAAAAATCCTTTTATAATATAAATAAATCGTTATAAATTATAAAGGAATTCCATAGCGACTTTTCAAAAATTTGATTTGGATATAACTCATAATCTACATGATTTTTCTCCTCCATTAGCAAAATACACTTCACCAGCTCCGAACGTTTTTCGTTTCATAGAAATCCGGCTTAAAACGGATTCTGTATATTCGTTTAAAGTTCAAATCGCCAAATTACGAACTGCCATGCCATTATGGGCTTGATTTAAATTATATTATAATTAATACATTCAAACTTCGTTTAAATAATAAATTCGTTATTATAATTCAACTCAAACTGAACTAAATATTATAAACAATCCAATTCACACAATATTGTGAATTCTACTATTTCTGACTATTTCAGAATTAAACATGTTTTTTTATTATTTATATTAATTAAATATTCAATATTATTTAATTAAATAACCATTTAAATCTCTAAATCACTTTTTAAATAATTAAATAAATCAGTTATTATACTATAAAAATACGGGACGTTACACCAAGACCCTCAGATTTGATTAAAAACCATCAGAAACGTCCACGTATCGAAAAAACCTAATCTGCCAAAATCGGTCGTAAGGGGGTCGACCCTCTGGGTTGACACCCCGTTTAGGGGGTAGACGCCCCTGGTCAGGAAATCTGCCGCCTTCTCAAATTTCAAAATTTGAACCGATTTTTGAATTTCTGGACCTATTTCTGAATTTCTGAACCTAATATATATATATATATATGTTCTTCCTGCACGTATACAAACTTCGAATCTTAATAACTTCCTCTACGGTGTTCGATTTACGCAAACCAGGTGTTTATTTTGACCAGAATTTCGAGAGGACGCAACGACATAGTCTGCTTTACTTAATTCTGAATATTTAATTAAGTAATTTTTATTTTATTATCGTAAGTTAAAAATGCGAGGCGTTACATTCTCCCACCCTTAGGAAATTTCGTCCCAAAATTTGATAAGCGTAAAATCAATTAACCCGTCGCATAATATACATCCATAATGTGTGCATCCAATTTTTGCAAACATTGTGCACTTGTTCAAAGTGAAATACAACATAATAATGCATGTATGCCTAAGCGGTACCTCCCATGTCTAATTTTTTTTTCAAAATTCCTTTTAAAACATGTTGCTCACATCCTAAATATACTGGTAGTTCTACATGAATGCAATATTTTGAAAATCAAAATGCTTTTTCATCCAAATTTTCCCACACTCTTACCGAGTAGGAGCGTAGTTCATCCAATTGTTGCTCCATAATCCTACCAACCAACTTTATTCTTCGAATTTCAGAAAAATCTAATTTTCTAAATTCGATTTCTTATGTTACAAAAATGTGGAAAACGGAAAATTTCATATCTTCCGGTTTTCTTTTATATACCTTTTTCCAACCGTACTTCGATTTTATGAAACTATTTATAAAGATTCTCCTTTTTTCCTATCCAAGCACAGCCCACGTAAGAAAAATTTCTTTTGTTACCGATTTTCTTTTTCATCTTATCTTGGATTTTTTTATTCTTATCCACCTTTTCTCATAATTTACCATTTTTGTTGCTTTACTAAATTTTCTGTTTCCTATTCAGTTGTAACATTTCTCTTTCCTTGCTTATTTAATCATCTGATCTCAGTTTAAGTTTAAATAAGCCTTATAGTCTTTCAACTAAAACAGTAGAACAGACACCCTACATAGCTACTACTAAGGGCCAAGAATCTCGGGACTATGTCCCCCTCAGATAGAAAAGTCCGAACTATGGGATCACGACAGGCTTAGGTGCTACCTAACTACCCAACAAGAACAAAATAACGAAACGATTCCAACAGAAATGTAGCAACGGGCTTTACCCCTAACATGAAAATTAGCAACAGGATCTAAACACTTACTTGCCCATTTACTATCTAGTAGTCACTACTAACTCTAGCTGTGTACCAACAATTAGTTTAAGAAACAACCTAGGCTTTTCAATGCTTATGCATTCCATGGGAACTTTCCATTTTTCCAAGATAATTTTCGCTATTTACTTCATAGCCTTAAAACTTTTCCCATCTTCCCTAGGCTCTAGTCCTTTCTACTTCATCCTTTTAAAACATGGTATGGCCCTTTCATTTAAACTTTCTTCCAAAAATTTACAAGTGTCAAAACTTTATTTTTCTCATGAAAACTTTCTCTTGCCAAACCATAAAAACATGTCATCTTAAAAAAATATAAATCATTTTTTTTTCAAATCACAAAAACTGGAGTAAATTGTGACGACCCCAAAACCCCATACCACGGTGTCAAGGGTAATCTTTGGAATGTAACACATAAACAAATAATAGCAGAATAGAAATAAATAAATACACTAGATAATGAACAAATGCTACACTGGATAAACATAATCATCAGAGTTACACAGTATACAGGATCATACTTAGAACAAATACAGTTCAGCTATACATAAATGTCTACAGCGGAAAACAAAACAAAATGTACAATAAGAGCTGAACAACATAAAAAGAGATAAATGATAGAATCCATCTTCAGCTCTAGCTATCCAGAAAGAGCCTGCCAAAAACTAAACACAAGGCAGCCCGTGTAGAAAAAGGGGCACCCGAGTTTGCAAGTAAAACATAATGTTCAGACCCAGAACGGACTTGCAAATGGACTGTGTGTCTGACATTGGAATTCATTCTGTGCGATCGATAACCATCATTTGCATGGTGTGAATTGCCTGTGTGGCATGCTAAGATGCAGTGATCAGGGCTTCTGTTGAAAAGCAAAGTCTTGTGGTTGATGATCAAAGCACCGCCTGTGTGGCGTAGCTTTGTGTATAACATGAATTCGCGAGCCTCACACCCCGGTATGAACCAGAAACGGGAGAGGACCTCAGGAAGGGCATGCGTTTCCTTCTAGCTAGAGGTGGTGTCAGTGCTTGAACTGGCTAACATTTATATTATTTTCACCTATGTGGTTGTTGCTGTTGCGAGGCGCCTCAGATATATCGGTTGATCCGGGACCGATGGAGTAGTCATTCGTTGGCTTACTCACGCCCCAAAGGGCGGGGAAACGCAGTGTTCAGGAATTTTAATCCACATCGGTGGACCGACCCGGACGATCCAAAGGCTTGACTGAGTATTTGCCTAAGGGGCGGGCTAGAGCGTCTTGAAGTCGGTAAGGACTATCTTTTGCCTTGGTTCATGACGGAAATCCAATTTTCAAATACGTGACTTTGCGGTTTTGATTGTATACCTATATATGGCGACATGATATATGGTACCCATGCTGTCTATGATTGATATTTATGATTGTGTATAAAATTAGAAACTAACTGCAAACGAGCTAAGATGGGTGGTTTCCTGAGTATTGGTCTGATGTTGGCTTCGACCTTCGGGGTTAATACTTAGGGAACCATTCTCCGGCTAATTTACAGTTGGAGTCTGATTAAGAATTAAATGACAAAGTTTACATTTTAAATGATTTGTTTTGCTCGTATCAAGCATATTTTGGTCGATATAAGGTAAAACTCTATCCTCCGGTTTGTGTTGCATTGTGTGATGGGACTTGAGTCTTATATCGGCTTCATTTTCATAAAAAGCATTGCGATGTTTAAAAGAATTATTTGTTTTAAAGCACTGGCAATCCAATGGAGTAAACCCGATCCGCGAAAGTGGCGTGGTCCTGTGATTTGCCAAATTATATAATGTGTTAAGTAGATTTCTCATACCAGTCCCATGACTGACTCATAGTTTGTTTCACTTGCAAACTCGGGTGCCCCTTTTTCTACATGGGCAGCCTTATGTTCAGGTTTTGGCAGGCTCTTTCTGGATAGCTGGAGCTGAAGATGGATTCTATCATTTATCTCTTTTTATGCTATTCAACTCTTATTGTACATTATGTTTTGTTTTCCGCTGTAGACATTTATGTATAGCTGAACTGTATTTGTTCTAAGTATGATCCTGTATACTGTGTAACTCTGATGATTATGTTTATCCAGTGTAGCATTTGTTCATTATCTGGTGTATTTATTTATTTCTGTTCTGCTATTATATGTTTATGTGTTACATTCCAAAGATTACCCTTGACACCATCGTACGGGGTTTTGGGGTCGTCACATAAATAAGGACAAATATTTCTCAATCGGGTTTACGGCTCATCCTTGCCTATAAGGTCAGTTCAGTCTCTTACTACCAGATGCAACCATCTACTCTATTCTTAATTTCTACAACTTATTTTATCCACCCAACAAAATTATCTTGTTCAAATAATTTATAAAAAAGGGTTGTCATAAGAATAGAAATTTCAAATCTTTCTTTATAAAAACAATCTTGTATGAAATATGACAAGAAAACTGTCGAGCTATACATGCTCTATAATATGCCCTTTTACTGAGAGAATTTTTCGTTAGGCAAGGTTTCCACAAGAAATCACTATTTACAAATTATACCCCATTTGACTTAAAAACCCAATATGTACTTCTTTACATATTTAAAACTACGTCTTTTAAGATTAAAACTTGAAAACACCATAAACCATTTTCTCCAAAATTTTACAATTTCAAGTTCTTAAAAGTTAACAATGGGGTTAGACTCAAAGCGGGTTTCCAATTTCCTAGGCTTTCCTAAACACTCCCCAAGGCAATTCTCTCAACTATATATACTCCTAATCCATTTTTCTCTTTTCAACCTTTTCCAGTGTATAAGGTTTTATCGCTAAACCTACTAATCTGAAATACCAACATATAGGATTTATCTTTCTTCCATACAAAGTATATTGTACACTTCTGACACGACCTGAACTTCCCCGTGAAGGAAAGCAAGGATTGCGTTGAGGACAAGACCAATCGGAACGCAAACAGAAGAACATTTCACTGTATATTACAACAATTCCATCAGATACAAGAATATACAGAGTATGAATAAATAAAATACATTCGATAAATATCAGAGATTACAATAAGTTACATAGTAGCGGAAAATAACACAAAACACAACTGAACGTAATACACGGATACAGAGCTTTCCGAGCATCGAAATCAGGATCCTATGAATATAAATCTGCAAAACCAAAACTACTAGCTACCCATGACAAAATAAGGGCACCCAGAGTTTAGGTTAAAACAATAAACTCCAGGTCAGTCATATGACTGGTGTGAGAACTAAAACAGTTATTAATATTGGTTTTTAAAGTTCGGTAAATCAAGGGACCACGCCGTATAACACGGAACGGGTTTCCTCCCAAGATACCACTGCATAAAACAAACAGCGCAATGCTAAATAAAGAAAGATGAAGCTATTATAAGACCCATGTCCCATCACACAATGCAACGCAAGCCGGAGGATAGGGTTCTTACCTTATAATAGCCAAAGCATGCTTGATATGTTAAAAACACATTACTTGATACTATAATGAATGTATAGTGTCAAAACAATTTCAATCATAAATATCAATCATAGGCGGCATGAATGACCCATACCACTATGTTGCCATACTAGGTTCTACAAATAAAACCGCAATATCACATATTGGAAATTGGATTTCCGTCATGAGTCGAGGCAAGGGGCAAGCTCCTCTCCGATTCGAGACACTCTAGCAAATGTCTCTGGACTCCACTATGATCCTTTGGAACCTCTAAGGCCGGTCCTCTCTTACTTTTGAGGATTGGCAATTCCTGAACAAACGTTTCCCGGTCCTAACAGACCTATATCCGAGGCGCCTCGTATCCAACAACCACACAGGTGAAAAGTATATAAATGTCAGCCAGTTTAAGCACTGACACCACCTATAGCAAGAAAGAAACGTCGTGCACTCCTTGGGTCCTTATCCCGTTTTTGACTCATACCGCGGTGTGAGGCTCGCGAATTCACGCTATACACAAAGCTGCGCCACACAGGCCGCGCTTTGATCATCAACCACAAGACTTTGCTTTTCAACAGAAGCCCTGATCATCTGCCACTAAGGCGAGCCACACAGGAAATTCACTCCATGCGACTGATGTCCATCGATATACAACCTCTGAGCTCGTACGTCTCAGAGAAGGGAGTCAAGCAAGAGAATAATTTCTCCACCGCCAAACAGATGTATATTTAATAGAGATCAATCAACACAGAATAAAATCCAATGTCAGACACACAGTCCATTTACAAGTTCGTTCTGGGTCTGAACAAAACCGGAGGCACTTTCCTCGCATATCCATCGATCTCCAAGCACATCTAGACGACCACCAACTGTTTCTCTCCTCTTGGGTGTACAACCCAATCGAGATCATCGGCAATCACCCATACGATGTGAAGACTTCCAGTCTTCAACCACCGTCTTCATCTTCGACATATCGTCGAATCGGTTATTCAGAATGGGTATAAACCCGGCCTTTTCGAATAACCCGCGTATATAATAAACAAATGTTACACAAATACAACATACGCCTCATTCCAATTCAAAATATTCTTTTATTCGAATTTTCACATCATTAGGGAATAGGATCCCAATAATTTTATCAAAGATAAATTCTTCTAAATTTATTCCTTAATCTTCCTTTGTATATCATTTCAAGCCATATTATGGTTTTCCAAACTAGTCGGGATTAGCGAACCACACCGAAGTAATTATTTATTTTATTTCCCAATCCCAACCTATTCATCCCATGGGGTAAAACTGATAATACTCCATATCTAACACCACGGTGTTATCGGTAAATATCAATTACAATTTCATGTTCAAATCTAATTAAAGATTTAACTATCGCTTTGGAGCAAAACTGGTGGTACTCCAATCTCAATCACCCTTCAGATTTGATAATTTAAATAATCAATTCACTTTCAATCTAATTAAAGATTCATTAAAAATCCACTTAGTTTTAATCTTCCCAAAAATCAATATCCTGACTTTAACTGGGTTAAAGAACCAATGTCACCTAAAACATGATCCACGATAAACCCAAAATCACTTTCTATTGTTAATCGGGTTAAAGAACAGGTATTATTCAATACACCGCTCACGATAAACCCAAAAACAAATTTAAATTAAATTCCAATTAGATATCATTTAATTGGTACACTTCATTAAATCCAAATAGAAAGATTTAATCTTTAACTCTACTGGCCTTAAGTACAGTGTTAATGAATACACCATTCACGACAAACCCAAATCACGTTTGATATTAAATACAAGGCTCTGAATAGAAAATATACCGGCTTATATTCAATAACAAATTCTGAAACCAACAAATATCGTATTAGAAATAACGATATAAAATATATCTTTCAAATTCCCATAACAATATCTGTATAATCACGAAATCAAACATCGAAATATTCCGAAGATAATTTCGATTCAAATCCAGTCCAATTCACGTATTGGGAATTTTGATTATTTTTAAAACCACTTTCAAAATTAATTTATTTATTTCAAAAATAAATTGATTTTAATCCTAGTTTAAAACTAGTTCATTTCGATAAAAATCTATTTTTATCCTTTCAAATGTGGAATTTTTCATCCCAGTTCTTCACAAATCATTTCTTAAGATTTTACACAAATTATTGACATTTTTAATAATTTTATCAAGGCCCGTACAGTCGATTTCCACCAATGGCCATCGAACTGCACCTACAACGACCCTTTCCAAATTTGATTTGGACATAATTCCAAATCCAACCGTTAGATTTCAAATTTATAATATTCATTGGAAAGCTCTTTTCGATATGAACCCAACGGTTCCAGTTTCAGGAGAATCCAACGGTCGAATCTCCCGTAACGTCAATTCGAAGTCAATGGTCGAGATACACGAACTGCCGCGGCGCAGTGCGTTCTATTCAGGCCATTATATATATAATATATATATATATTTATATTTCGTCGATTTCCTTTTTAAAACGTATTTTATAAATCGTTTTAAATTCGTTTTCGAAACGATTTCAACTCTATATTCAATTTCAAATCAAAATTGAATATTTCATATCATTACCATATAAATGATGATATTTTCAAAACGTTATATTTTGAAATCACCACCTTTTCTATATTCATTATAAAAACGACTATAATCGATATAAATATCGTTCACGTCAAAATAGCGCAACTCTAATCAACACGGCTTTATATATTTCAATAAATTCGTTATTCTATTCAACAAATGAATATTTATTCAATTCAACACATGAATCTATATTTCTTTCAACACATGACTAATTTCAACACATGAGTACTATCAACACATGACTATTTTTGTTATGTAATATATTTTATAAAATTATGGTATTTATCATTTGATTTTTAATCAGATTCCAACCGTAAAGTAGTTTCTAATCTTAAATATGATAAAGATGTAAATTTTATTGTTAAAATATTTTACTCAACACATGAATGTTTTTATATTCTAATATTCTTTATTTTCCCAATTGGAATGAAGCCCAATCAATTACCATATAACCTTAATTATATGGATTCCATACAACACATGTATATAATAGCAACGATAAATAATCAACCATCATCAACTGCATAAGCATCAAATATAAATAATTAACGCTTACACAGTCTGTCGACCTATCAATCGACATACAATTAAATAATTGGGATTAGTGTACGCCAAATATCATCCCAACATCTGTGTGGGGTTTCAAATCAACAAACACTGAATATTATTTGTGTAGTTGGGCGATGTGTAAAATTTATCGTCCCAATCAATATCTTTCAAATAGGTGTACATAAACAAACCTTCCGGTTTGTAAATGAATATTTATTTATTCACATTCACGTTAAAATTATATTTTTAATGATAATTAATTTATTCCTACCATCAACATTTTATTATCGATTTCACATCAACATCACAAACAAATTTCACAACACATCAAACAAGCATATAAGCCGTCCATGGTCTGTGGACGACGGGTGTCGGGTGCTACTAAACACCGTCTACATCTTAGTATATAATTTAAACTAGAAAGTAGATTTAAAGTGAGAAGTTCTCACCGAGGGTTCCACTCCTTCATAGGAATTTCTGAAATTCAGAACAATCTGGATTTGCCCGTACTTCCAACGTAGTCTTCTCCATGCTGTTCATATTAAAATCACATTTTTAATATGATGTTTTATACATTAAAAAATCATATTATTAATCCTTTACCAATATAAAAATCATATTTTTACTCTTTACATTATATAAAAATCATATTTTTATTCTTTACGTTATATAAAAATCATATTTTTATTCTTTAAAAAAAAATCACGCCTTTTTATATTTAAAGAATCAACCTTTTTATTTTTAAAGAACTCGTCTTTTTATTTTTAAAAACCCAATCTTATCACATAGAAAAATATAATCTTTTCATGTATAAAATCAACTCTTTTTAGTTAACAAAATCCAATCTTTTATTGTTTAAAACTGAAATTAAACAAGGTTTTATCCCTACATTAACTAGACAAAATAAAATAAAATAAAATGAATGCGAAAAAGAAAGACTTACTTCGTTTTTTTTTAAAAAGGGGGAAGGCTTCATTGTCTGGCGCCACAGGGGGGCTTGCGCTCCAGCCGGCGGCAGCAGGCCTGGGGGATCGACGGTGGGAGAGCAGCGTCGGACTGCAGGGGGTGGCGGATCCAGGAGCTGTTGGTGGCGAACTAGGGTCTGGCGGCGGTAGGGTTTCAAGGGGGGGCTTGAGCTCGGGACTGGTTCCCATTGGAGGAGAGAGGAGAGAACGGAGGGGGTGCGACGAGGTCTGAAGGGAGGGCGGAGGTTGGCGCGGAGGTGGAGGGAGAAACGACGCGGCGGTGGCGATGATCGAAGCGGAGGAAGGGTATCGGTTTTTCTTTCTGAAGGGGGAAAATATTTGATCAAAGAAATGAAATAACAGGGGGGTTTAAGTGAGAAAGTTTTATATTTTATATATTTTTTCTTTTTTATTTTCAAAAAGGTTGACTTTTCCATTCGAACACTAAATCAAACCCAATGACTGTCGCCCCTAGCTAATTACCCCCATTCCGAACACAATGGGATAAGTTACGTAGGCCAATTCGATCGTTACGATCAATTTTCGTCAAAATCAACATATAACTCTATATATTGAATTTGAACATGCACTTCAATTTACCGGGGCCACATACTAACTCGAAAAATTCCCGAAAGATATTTACTAACTTCGTATTAACGATACGGTCCTAACAAAACTAGTTTCGTCGAATTTTGTGACCGTTTGAAAAATGGCCATTTTCCAGTCGATTAAAATCAACTGAAACTGGTCGAACGCGTTTTCCTTTGCCACGCTCACATATTGATTCAAAATATTACGAATTTTGGAATCTAGCTATAACTAGACATCCCGGATCCAACAAAAGTGGTTTCGTCGAAAACCGAGGTCGTTTGCAAAATTTACATTTTTAAGGCCCAGAATTCACATATCTTCTGATCCCCGCTATGAAATTTTGATTTTTCGGATTCGTTGGAAAGATATTCTCAATTAGATTCTAATATTTTTGGTTTTACTAAAATCTGGTTTATTTTGCACCCGGTACATTCAATTGAATTTTGAAATCGAATTACCGAACTACCGCGCCATTTTCAATTCCTTTTATAATTAAAATAAAATATTTATATTCTAACGACGACGAATATAAGTATACGTTCTATCCCTATTCAAAATAAATTTCTCGTCGATATTATTTAAAATAATCTATTTTAAATATTCAAAATTCGTTAAAATTGCCAAAATAAAAAATTTAAATTGGCTCGCATTTTCCGGGTTGTTACAATCTCCCTCACTTAAAACTTTTCGTCCCCGAAAAGGAACGAAGCTGAAAGTTGTTTCACTAATCAACTCAACTTCCATTATTTCCTATACGGCTTAAGTTCTTCAACTTTTCAGTTTCTAAGAACTTCTCAAATTTTTCAAAATTTTTACTAACATCCTAAATTTTTGAAAAATTTCGCCATAACCTCCCCTGCACCGGGGACTTCGGGATATTTCATATAGCCTCCCATGGCCTTTTTCAATCCAAAAGAAAAGGAAAAAGCCAAGTGGATAGCCAATCGGCTCATAAAATCATCATCACCCAAATAAAACAGTAAATTATGGTAAACATGTACCTATTTGTCGGGCAAACAATTTTATTCTTATGCTCCAGCCTCCTTGCTATGACCTGTTCAATGTAAGTACATGTATATGCAAGCAAATGCGACTAATTTTCAATACAATTAACTATTTGGTTCAATTTGGCATAACGGTTCAAAATTATCAAACAAATAAACAAACAACACAACCATCAATCAATTAGTGGATTAACGTTTCAAATTCATAATTTTGATACATATATAGAAAATCATGTTTTGATGCCAAATCACAACAATAAACCTATCTAATTTTGGTTCTCACACCAGTCTAATGGAAATATATAAATATCACACTTTCATTACTCGAAGATGAATTCTGACGACGAGTACTCAACCATCAGAATCATCTTCGGGCCACTAGAGTATGATTCTATATCTATCCAGTATATTAAAACTTCGAATATATGTTCATGACGCGTATATGCAAAATCTTTATATACTCGATTGTCCAAAATCAATATAAATAAAATATTCAAATACGAATAAAATGGTTTAAATTTTCAAAACAATATTGTTTTCAATTGAAATATATACTCTTCACACTCGTTCTAGGATACTACTGATCCCATCTCTAACGAGTTATTCTAATTGGATATTACTAATCCAATATCTGATGAATTCTTTCGTTTGGTTCTAATGTGTCTTGTTCTCGAGCTCTGTAAACCAAAGCTCTGATACCAAACTGACACGACTCGAACTTCCTCGTGAAGGAAAGCACGGATTGCGTTGAGGACAAGACCAATCAAAACGCAAACAGAAGAACATTTCACTGTATATTACAACAATTCAATCAGATACAAGAATATACAGAGTATGAATAAATAAAGTACATTTGATAAATATCAGACATTACAATAAGTTACATAGCAGTGGAAAATAACACAAAACACAACTGAAAGTAATACACAGATACAGAGCTTTCCGAGCATCGTTCCAGCTGTAAATCAGGATCCTGTGAATATAAATCTGCAAAACCAAAACTACTAGCTGCCCGTGTCAAAATAAGGGCACCCAGAGTTTAGGTTAAAACAATAAACTCCAGGTCAGTCATATGACTAGTGTGAGAACTAAAACAGTTATTAATATTGGTTTTTAAAGTTCGGTAAATCAAGGGACCACGTCGTATAACACAGAACGGGTTTCCTCCCAAGAATACCATGGCATAAAACAAACAGCGCAATGCTAAATAAAGAAAGATGAAGCTATTATAAGACCCAGGTCCCATCACATAATGCAACGCAAGCCGGAGGATAGGGTTTTTACCTGATAATAGCCAAAGCATGCTTGATATGTTAAAAACACATTATTTGATACTATAATAAATGTATAGTGTCAAAACAATTTCAATCATAAATATCAATCATAGGCGGCATGAATGACCCATACCACTATGTCGCTATACTAGGTTCTACAAATAAAACTGCAATATCACGTATTGGAAATTGGATTTCCGTCATGAGTCGAGGCAAGGGGCAAGCTCCTCTCTGATTCGAGACACTCTAGCAAATGTCTCAGGACCCCACTATGATCCTTTGGAACCTCCAAGGCCGGTCCTCTCTTACTTTTGAGGATTGGCAATTGCTAAACACACGTTTCCTAGTCCTAAAAGACCTATATCCGAGGCGCCTCGTATCCAACAACCACACAGGTGAAAAGTATATAAATGTCAGCCAGTTTAAGCACTGACACCACCCATAGCTAGAAAGAAACGTCGTGCACTCCTTGGGTCCTTATCCCGTTTTTGACTCATACCGAGGTGTGAGGCTCGCGAATTCATGCTATACACAAAGCTGTGCCACACAGGCTGTGCTTTGATCATCAACCACAATACTTTGCTTTTCAACAGAAGCCCTGATCATCTACCACTTAGGCGTGCCACAAAGGCAATTCACTCCATGCGACTGATGTCCATCGATATACAACCTCTGAGCTCGTACGTCTCAGAGAAGGGCGTTAAGCAAGAGAATAAATTCTCCGCCGCTAAACAGATGTATATTTAATAGAGATCAATCAACACAGAATAAAATCCAATGTCAGACACACAGTCCATTTACAAGTTCGTTATGGGTCTGAACGAAACTGGAGGCACTTTCCTCGCATATCCATCGATCTCCAAGCACGTCTGGACGACCACCAACTGTTTCTCTCCTCTTGGGTGTACAGCCTAATCGATATCATCAGCAATCACCCAAACGATGTGAAGACTTCCGGTCTTCAACCACCATCTTCATCTTCGACATATCGTCGAATCGGTTATTCAGAATGGGTATAAACCTGGCCTTTTTGAATAACCCGCGTATATAATAAACAAATGTTACACAAACACAACATACGCCTCATCCCAATTCAAAATATTCTTTTATTCGAATTTTCACATCATTAGGGAATAGGTTCCCATTAATTTTTTTTAAAGATAAATTCTTCTAAATTTATTCTTTAATCTTCCTTTGGATATCATTTCAAACCATATTATGGTTTTCCAAACTAGTCGGGATTAGCGAACCACACCGAAGTAATTATTTATTTTATTTCCCAATCCCAGCCTATTCATCCCATGGGACAAAACTGGTAATACTCCATATCTAACACCACGGTGTTATCGGTAAATATTAATTACCATTTCACGTTCAAATCTAATTAAAGATTTAACTATCGCTTTGGAGCAAAACTGGTGGTACTCCAATCTCAGTTACCCTTCAGATTTGATAATTTAAATCAATTCACTTTCAATCTAATTAAAGATTCATTAAAACTCCACTTAGTTTTAATCTTCCCAAAAATCAATATCCTGACTTTAACTGGGTTAAAGAACCAATGTCACATAAAACACAATCCACGATAAACCCAAAATCACTTTCTATTGTTAATCGGGTTAAAGAACAGGTGTTATTCAAAACACTGCTCACGATAAACCCAAAAACAAATTTAAATTCAATTCCAATTAAATATCATCTAATTGGTACACTTCATTAAATCCAAATAGAAATATTTAATCTTTTACTTTACTGGGCTTAAGAACAATGTTAATGAAGACACCATTCACGACAAACCCAAATCACATTTGATATTAAATACAAGGCTCTGAATAGAAAATATACCGGCTTATATTCAATATCAAAATCTGAAACCAACAAATATCGTATTGGAAATAACGATATAAAATATATCTTTCAAATTCCCATAAAAATATCTATATAATCACGAAATCCAACATCGAAATATTCCGAAGATAATTTCGATTCAAATCCAGTCTAATTCACGTATTGGGAATTTTGATTATTTTTAAAACCACTTTCAAATTTAATTTATTTATTTCAAAAATAAATTGATTTTAATCCTAGTTTAAAACTAGATCATTTCGATAAAAATCGATTTTTATCCTTTCAAATGTGGAATTTTTCATTCCAGTTCTTCACAAATCATTTCTTATGATTTTACACAAATTATTGATATGTTTAATAATTTTATCAAGGCCCGTACAGTCGATTTCCACCAATGGCCATCGAACTGCAACTACAGCGACCTTTTACAAATTTGATTTGGATATAATTCCTAATCCAACCATTAGATTTCAAATTTCTAATATTCATTGGAAAGCTCTTTTCGATACGAACCCAACGGTTTTGGTTTCAGGAGAATCCGACGGTCGGATCTCCTGTAACGTCAATTCGAAGTCAATGGTTGAAATTCACGAACTGCAGCGGCGCTGCGCATTCTATTCAGGCCATTATATTTAATATATATATATATATATATTATATATTTTGTCAATTTCCTTTTTAAAACGTATTTTATAAATCGTTTTAAATTCGTTTTCGAAACGATTTCAACTCTATATTCAATTTCAAATCAAAATTGAATATTTCATATCATTACCATATAAATGATGATATTTTCAAAACGTTATATTTTGAAATCACTACCTTTTCTATATTCACTATAAAAACGACTATAATCGATATAAATATCGTTCACGTCAAAATAGCGCAACTCTAATCAACATGGCTTTATATATTTCAATAAATTCGTTATTCTATTCAACAAATGAATATTTATTCTATTCAACACATGAATCTATATTTCTTTCAACACATGACTAATTTCAACACATGAGTACTGTCAACACATGACTATTTTTGTTATGTAATATATTTTATAAAATTATGGTGTCTATCGTTTGATTTTTAATCAGATTCCGACTGTAAAGTAGTTTCTAATCTTAAATATGATAAAGATGTAAATTTTATTTTTAAAATATTTTACTCAACACATGAATAGTTTCAACACATGAATGTTTTTATATTCTAATATTCTTTATTTTCCCAATTGGAATGAGGCCCAATCAATAACCATATAACGTTAATTATATGGATTCCATACAACACATGTATATAATAGCAACGATAAATAATCAACCATCATCTAAAGTGCACCACACAACTACATAAGCATCAAATATAAATAATTAACGCTTACACAGCCTGTCGACCTAACGATCGACATACAATTAAATAATTGGGATTAGTGTACGCCAAATATCATCCCAACACCCGTGTGGGGTTTCAAATCAACAAACACTGAATATTATTTGTGTAGTTGGGCGATGTGTAAAATTTATCGTCCCAATCAATATCTTTCAAATAGGTGTACATAAACAAACCGTCCGGTTTGTAAATGAATATTTATTTATTCACATTCACGTTAAAATTATATTTTTAACGATAATTAATTTATTCCTACCATCAACATTTTATTATCGATTTCACATCAACATCACAAACAAATTTCACAACACATCAAACAAGCCTACAAGCCGTCCATGGTCTGTTGACGACGGGTGTCGGGTGCTACTAAACACCGTCTGCAACTTAGTATATAATTTAAACTAGAAAAGTAGATTTAAAGTGAGAAGTTCTCACCGAGGGTTCCACTCTTCCATAGGAATTTCTGAAATTCAGAACAGTCTGGATTTGCCCGTACTTCCAACGTAGTCTTCTCCACGCTGTTCATATTAAAATCACATTTTTAATATGATGTTTTATACATTAAAAGATCATATTTTTAATCCTTTACCAATATAAAAATCATATTTTTATTCTTTACATTATATAAAAATCATATTTATATTCTTTCTATAATATAAAAATCATATTTTTATTCTTTAAAAAAAATCTTGCCTTTTTATATTTAAAGAATCAACCTTTTTATTTTTAAAGAACTCGTCTTTTTATTTTTAAAAACCCAATCTTATCACATAGAAAAATATAATCTTTTCATGTACAAAGTCAACTCTTTTTAGTTAACAAAATCCAATCTTTTATTGTTTAAAACTGAAATCAAACAAGGTTTTATCCCTACCTTAACTAGACAAAAGAAAATAAAATAAAATGAATGGGAAAAAGAAAGACTTACATCGTTTTTTTTTTTTAAAAAAAGGGGGAAGGCTTCATTGTCTGGCGCCACAGGGGGGCTTGCGCTCCAGCCGGCGGCAGCAGGCCTGGGGGATCGACGGTGGGAGAGCAGCGTCGGACTGCAGTGGGTGGCGGATCCAGGAGCTGCTGGTGGAGAACTAGGGTCTGGAAGCGGTAGGGTTTCAAGGGGGGCTAGGGCTCGGGACTAGTTCCCATCGGAGGAGAGAGGAGAGAACGGAGGGGGGTGCGACGAGGTCTGAAGGGAGGGCGGAGGTTGGCGTGGAGGTGGAGGGAGGAACGACGCGGCAGTGGCGATGATCGAAGCGGAGGAAGGGTATCGGTTTTTCTTTCTGAAGGGGGAAAATATTTGATCGATGAAATGAAATAACAGGGGGGTTTAAGTGAGAAAGTTTTATATTTTATATATTTTTTTCTTTTTTATTTTCAAAAAGGTTGACTTTTCCATTCGAACACGAAATCAAACCCAACGACTGTCGCCCCTAGCTAATTACCCCCATTCCGAACACAATGGGATAAGTTACGTAGGCCAATTCGATCGTTATGATCAGTTTTCATCAAAATCAACATATAACTCTATATATTGAATTTGAACACGCATTTCAATTTACCGGGGCCACATACTAACTCGAAAAATTCCCGAAAGATATTTCCTAACTTCGTATTAACGATACGGTCCTAACAAAACTAGTTTCGTCGAATTCTGAGACCGTTTGAAAAATGGCCAATTTCCAGTCGATTAAAATCAACTGAAACTGGTTGAACGCGTTTTCCTTTTCCATGCTCACATATTGATTCGAAAAATTATGAATTTTGGAATCTATCTATAAGTAGACATCCCGGATCCAACAAAAGTGGTTTCGTCGAAAACCGAGGTCATTTGCAAAATTTCCATTTTTAAGGGCCAGAATTCCATAGCGACAATTCTGAATTTTCAACTGGAAATATCTTCTGATCCCCGCTATGAAATTTTGATTTTTCGGATTCGTTGGAAAGATATTCTCAATTAGATTCTAATATTTTTGGTTTCACTAAAATCCGGTTTATTTGCACCCGGTACATTCAATTGAATTTTGAAATCGAATTATCGAACTACCGCGCCATTTTCAATTCCTTTTATAATTAAAATAAAATATTTATATTCTAACGACGACGAATATAAGTATACGTTCTATCCCTATTCAAAATAAATTTCTCGTCGATATTATTTAAAATAATCTATTTTAAATATTCGAAATTCGTTAAAATTGCCAAAATAAAATTTTTAAATTGGCTCGCATTTTCTGGGTTGTTACAACTTCCCACCCGAACTTCCTAAGGGTCTCAGATTTCCATATTCATTCCTTTAGTGTACAAAACAAACAACCTATTTCTTACCATATTATACTCTTTCTGTCTAGTGGGTTTCTCTATAGATCTTGGTATATATATATAATATTTATATTTATAAAAATACTAATACGTTCACTCACTATTTATACAGGAATCCTAAACCATATGTAAAACCCGAATTCCAACAGACTGGTTTTTTTTTTCAAAATTCCAATCTATTGAAACTTGGATTGGTTTGTTCTGGTATCTTGTAGAAAAGACAGAGGCATAAAACATGTCAGAGCTCAGAAAATATCTTATAGCGGAATGGATAATACATAATACAATCAAAATATAACCTTACCGTATCAATAATACTGACCAGTATCCAAAGCTATAACGTCTCTACCACAAATCTAACTTGCGAGTATGTCTTGAGGATGGGATCATAACACAAGTTTTGGTGACTGGATTTAAATTATACACTTTGGATAATCCTACATATACCGTTAAATCATATTCTCTTATTTATTAGGTTACTTGGGTTAACAGCGTTTAAGGCTTACACACACGTCATACCCATTTACTTCCCAGTGGATTAACCTAATATAGTATTTATGTAGCTACCCCCAATATTAAGGTACACCCTATGGTACCCCACTCGCACGGTCTCCACCGTAACACCATCGAAATATATGCAATCCCTCATCCTACGCCATAGTGACGTAGGGATCTCTATATAACAATGTTATGTTCCATATATATCTATCATTATTATGCTATGTAAGCGTACAGACTGCCACCTTCGATCAAATCAGATTCCATACAAGAGTAATGCCCTCAAGTCTACGATACACCACCTAGAGCCGACATGCATGTATCTAGACTGTCCACATATGTATTGTCAATTGTAGCTCGATGCCATAACTGCACGTCCTCTAATGTGCATCAAGTTCCGTGGTGGGACGATACAAGAAACACGGAACGCGGTTGGGAGCTTTTCCATATCTGTACAGGCTCGTCTTTAAGAGCCTCTATATACAGATATTCCTAGGGTCTGTTTTCACGGTGGCTATGACCCCACCTCGACCCCTCCCTCAACTAGTAATGAATACAAGAGCTAAATAACTGCCCCTAAGAAAAACAATCTAAACATCAATTTGGCGTCTTCCCTCAACCACTGTACCCTGATAGTGAAAGGTGAATGGTCTATTGGTTTTAGCTCTAGTCTTTTCGCATCCCACTAGCTGCCGATGACGGGTATCCGACGATCTACTATCCTTATTGGTCGTGACCCTTCGCCTCCCTGTTGAGGCGATCACCGAATCACCTTGGTGTCATCGCGTCGCAACATTCTGACTGCATAGCTACTTCTGCAGTCAAGGCCTATTCACCTAGTAGCTACGTGCAAACCCAACCTCTGCGAGCACAGCCTAAACATCTGCCACTACACAGAGGACTACTAGGAGCACCTTACGTATCTCAGGAAGCCGCGTGCTTCCCCTTCCAGTCCTTCGGAGCCGACAAAATAATCATATGAATGTGTGCTCCCCTCGTACCTTTCAACACCGTGATGATGTACCGCGTTGGGTTATTCACCCTAAACGTGCAGATTGCTTCAAGCGCCTCACTTTAATATGTTGTTAGACCCTATGTCTAAACATTCTTTACGTGCTTGCCCTACCTCATCCGGTTTCCATTTAACTTGGTTATTCCCATTCACATTGAATTCTCAATCAAGTTACCAAGTTCCTCTTGCTTATTAATTTCAGCTATATAACTGAACCTGTTTAAGTTTATTAATAAGCCCAAAACTTGTTATTCTCTAGATTATGGTCCAAGGTTTGTAATCCACAATACCCTTTATTTGATTTCATGGTTACAATAACATGTTCTACTTAATATGTTATTAAGTATACCTCAATTCACATGTTTTCTAATTAACATGTCACTTACCATTTATGATTAAATATAACTTATTTCATTTTATAAGTTTTCCTCATCCTTTCTCATTTAATCATAATCCCATTTTACACTGTTACTACAACTTATCGTTGTTTACTTATTAACTTAGTTCTCTTAACTAAGGCCCATTAATAAGTTTCTCTACCCATTTATTATAACCTTATGTTATAATTTCCTCTTGTCCCTAGGATAAGTCCAAACATGTTATTCTTATCAGCAGGTTTCAGACTTCCAAGTTTACAGATTACTTAATTTATAATTAAGTACAAATTCTTATATTTTATATACTCTCCCCCCTTTTCTCAACTGGTTTCTGGCTTTCCCATTTACTGATTACTTAATTTACAATTAAGTATCTCTTATCTCATTTCACCAGTTATCCCATTTCCCTACTAGCTTATTATAACCTAAGCTATAATCTTCACTTGTCCCTAGGATAAGTCTACCTATTATACAACATTTTAATTAATGTTATTTACTTATAATAGGTTATTATCATTCCCCATTTAAAACATAACTGTTGTAATCCATTATTCTTCATTCACCGTTATATATGTTCCTTATTTTATTAAGGAAAACACTTCATGCACCTTATCAGTTTAATTTATAGAAGGAATCAGTAATTTATTTTCATAACGTATTCCCATATAAATTCGCGGTGGAAAGTAATCTCTTTCCTCTTTCTTACTTTATTCACTATGTCTTACTTGCAACCACGTTCTCAGAAATAGGTCATTGAGGGAAATACGTCACTTTTCCTTCGCATCACACTAACTCAGTCCGTTACATCCCTTCCTTTCTTATTTCCGAGTTAGACATTTTAATTCCCATCATTGCCATTTATTCATATCTTGTTATATATATATATATATATGCACTAACCTCCCACATTAAGCCTACACTTGTGGACACTGGATTTGTCGGGCGGGTCCGAGCAGACTTCTACCACAAGTTGACTTAACCTCGTGTCTTAGCACCATTACATATTTTAATTATGTACTTAGACCCCTCACATTAGATTTACCACTTGTGAATGCTGTATATGCCGGGTGGTTCCGGGCAGACTTCTATCACAAGTGCAATCTAACCTAGTGCCTGAGAGCGTTACAATTTCAAATTACTATGAATAAAGGCATGTTTGTTTTTTAACAATTATTCCTATTTCATGTAAATTTTAGGAATATTATCCTTTTTACTATAATCTAGTTTACAGTAATCTAATTTACATGTCGTCCAATTATGCCTATATTTTGTCGCATGTCCTTTATAACATATGTTTAATTCTATTTTGAGATGTAAACATTCAATCGGGTAATTATTCAAATCCAATAAGTTAAACATGTCGTTTACTTAATAATATACCACAAGTGAATCATATAATTATAACAACAGTAGTCATTGCCCATATTCTAACGAGTTTATTCAATATGTAATCATTCCAATATTTTAACTGATTCAACGTATGAATTATTCATATTAACATCTCAAATTGTTATAACAAAAATTTATAATTAATCTGACAATTTCACAATTAATAAAAAGGGGAATTCTAAACGATAAAATATTATTATCTAAAGGCTATAGCATAAACCCACTCACCTCGTAAGCTTTCCAAATCCTGGATCTGGTCCAGATATATCATTCCATGGTTTTTCCCCTAATTTGATTTAGAACCTAACAACCATGGATTCATAACTTTTTACTAAAAGAAAGAAAGAAAAAGAAGAAAGAGAAAAGAATTGAAAATAGACCAGATCTAGGAATTACCTCACTTCGTTAAGAGATCTGAACACCCATTTACAAGCATATGTTCCTCTCCTCTAGATTTAGATTCAGAATTTTACCTAAACTAATAACCTAAATTTTTTGAATAGATTAGGGGAGGAAGAGGGAAAACAACAAGGCTTCAGCGTAGCCTCAGAAATACGAGGTTTAAGGTTAGCTTTAGGGTCTTATTTATAGGTGTATCAGAGAAATCAGGACCCTCAGAATTGATTAAAAACCATTAGAAACGTCCACATATCAAAAAACTTAATCTACCAAAATCTTCCGTAGGGGGGATCGACCAAGGGGTCGACACCCCCTTTTGGCGGTAGACACCCCTGGGCGGGATATCTGCCACCTTCCCAAATTTCGAATTTTGAACTGATTTTTGAATTCATGGACCTATTTTTGAATTTCTAAACCTAATATATATATATATATATATTACGTACATATATATTCTTCCTACGCGTATACAAACTTAGAACATTAAAACTTCTTCATACGGTGTCCAATTTACGCAAACCAGGTGTCTATTTTGACCAGAATTTCGAGATGGATGCAGTGGTGCAATCTATTTTACTTAATTTTGAATGTTTAATTAAGTTATTATTATTTTATTATCTTAAGTTAAAAATGCGGGGTGTTACTGATTGGGTTTGATGATTTTATGAGCCAATTTGCAACCCGCTTGGCTTTTTCATTTTTTGACTGATGAGGGCCCAAAGAGGCAAACTATAGTTGTATTGATCAACCCGTACAAAGGAGGTTATGGCGAAAATTTTCAGAAATTTAAGGCATTAGCCAAAATTTAGGAAAATTTGAAAGTTCTTAGAAACTGAAAAGTTGAAGAAATCAAGCCAAAATGAAAGTTGAGTTGGTTAGTTAAACAACTTTCAGCTCCGTTCCTTTTCGGGGAAAAAAAGTTTTTAAGTGGGGAGATTGTAACAACTCGTATTTTTGGAACCAATTTAAGAATTTATTTTTAATTGATTCAATGGATTTTTAATATTAAAATAATTTATTTTAATAAATAACGACTTGAAATTTATTTAAAGAGGAAGTTGGAATGTATGAATTTTAAATTTAATTAAAACGAACTCGTAACGGCGTGGTAGTTTGAAAATTTTGTTTTAAACTTTAAATTATTATACATAATTTGATATAAGTCGGATTTTAGTATAACTAGAAACATTAGAATCTATTTAATAATATATTTCTAACAAACGTGAAAATTTTAGATTTCATATTATAAGTTGTATGTTTTGCCCAAATCAATATTTAAAATAGTCACAATGAAATTTATTAATATTTTAATATTATTTAAGCCCTTAAAAATGGTCATTTTGCAAACAACCTCCGTTCTCGACGAAATCAGTTTGTTGGATTCAGACCATCAAATTATTGTCATATTTAAAATTTCAAGTCAATTGGAATTAATAAGTAAGCGTGGTAAATTTATACGCGTATTGAATTTCAGTTAGAATTTAATACGCTAGTTAAAAAGCCATTTTTCAAACGGTCTCCAAATTTGATGAAATTAGTTTTGCTAGGACCGTAATTGTAAAACATAGCTAGATTTCAAATTCATAATTTTTAGAGTCAGTGTGTGGTCTTGGCAAATTAAAAATGTATGTTCATATTCAATAAATAGATTTTTTTTTGATAAAAACTAATTAAACCGATCAAATTGGGTTATGAAACATATCCCATTATGCCCAGAATGAGGGTATTTCGCTAGGGGCGAAAGTGGTTGGGGTTCTTTTGGAGTTCGTAGCATTAAACAAGTAATTCACGAATAAAAATATTACTATATATATATATACAAACAATTTGTAGAAAACCCTAATTTCTATTATAACGAGCCGCCACCAGATGAAAAAGAATGGCTGAAACCATCTGATCTACTTCCCAATTTCTTTCCAAATCAAAAAAATATTATTCAAAACTTTCTTCTACAATATTGTTCTACTCAATGAGATATTCTAAATGAACGGTTGAGATAAATTTATTTTTGTAAATCATGCCAAATTAGGGTTTAAAACCCCCCGCATTTCAGTGTGTTTTTCGAGGCACTTGGGGCTTCGAGCTTCACGTGGTGGCCAACAGGGTGAGGAGGCACTCCGGTGCTCCTTGTAGCGTTCTTCGATCAGGTCCGGCTTCGTCCAGAGGCATGGACAAGGGGTTAGATGAAGTCGAGGGTTGGGTTTTGCGGTTCGAACAACATCTAGAGCATTACAAAGAAGAAAAAGATGATATAATTTAATGTAATTAATTAAGTATATTATATTATTAATGTAATTAATGTTTAAAACCTTCGTATCTTGTTTAAACAACAACAGAATTCGATAATTTCAGAACCATTGTAATCGTCTTGATGAACACTACACCATTGAACAGACCTAAACAAAACAGAAACGGAAGAAATTAAAATTTCTGGTTAAATTAAACGTTATGTTTAATTTAATTGAAACAATCGTTATTTAGCGATTTCAGAACCGATCATTATGAGAACTCTCTCACTCAAATATTTTGTATAGTTATTTATTTTTATAAATGGAAACATATTAATTGCCTATGTGAATTTTTATTTATTACATGTGATACCCCTTGAGTTCAACACATAAACTATTCACAAATTTATTTGTTATTAGAAGCTTCATTAGAAATATGATACTTGTATTTCAAATAATGTGGATGGACACTTTGTGGCGCCTTAAATGGCAATGGACAATTATTTATGTTATGATTTGAATGTGAATTCGAAATAATTAACATGTTAAAAACAATGTTAAATAATTTGTGGTACTTGAAATTTTATTAAAAATCCATTTACAGGTAAACCGACTTGTTTATGTTCACCTATTTAAATAATATCGACTGGAATAAATAAATAAATAAATATTTATTTATTGGTTGAAAACCCCACACGGGTCTCCCAATGATAATTAATTCACACATCTCCCTTGTGTTTAGTTTTATGTCAGTCAATTGATTGATAGGCCGTTATAAGCGTTATTTAATTGTTTAACGCTTATACAGTTGTAATGCACTCTGGATATGAATTGGATGTTTAATAATTGTTTATAATTATTCTTGAATACAGACGATGTATGAAATCCATAAAATTAAAATTATATGGTAATGATCGAGTCACATTCCAATACGAAAATAACAAATATTTTAATATAATATTCAGTGAATAATTAAAGTTTGATTTTGATGTCCGATTTTGGATGGACACTAATATTATAAAATTATAACGAATATCGAGAAGATTGATTACAAAATATGACATTTAAAAAATATTATTATTTTAATATTATAATAATATGGCATGTTCAATTTTTAAAATAAAATTGAAAAGGAAGCTAAAATCGTTTTTAAATGAATTTATAAACGTTTTATAATATACGTTTTGTATGGAAATCGAATAAATCTATTATATATAAAATAATGGCTTAAAATGAAGATATTAGATTTTTTTTTTAAAGTAAAATGATTGTACTAAAATTTCAAATGGTACTTGTAAATAATTTATAATTGTTATAAATTATTTTGGAAACATTTTCGATTTTATTTTAATATATAAATCAAATTCGGCCTAGAATAGAATGCGTCACGCAACGATAGTTCGCGAACGTCAATCCATAACTTTGAATTGACGTAATATGAGATCCGACCATCGGATTCTCCTGAAACTGGAACCGTAATGAAATAAGCCTTTTAATAAAATAAGAATTTTCGAAATCAAACGGTTTGATTTTAAGATAAGTTTCAATTAGTTTTGGAAAAGGTCGCTATGGATGCAGTACAGTGACCGATATTAGAAACCGACTGTAAGGTATAATAAAATTATTAAAAATATGAATAAATTATGAAAAATTAGAATAGATGACTTGAAATGTTTTTGGATGAAATAATCCAAGTTTGAAAACATAAAAGCAAGATATTTTTACCTAAATAAACTAGTTAACTACAAGAATAAAGAACTAAGAAGAATTGTAATGGTTTTAATATAACAAGAATTTTTCCAATATATATAAATTGGAATGGATTTGAATGGAAATAATCTTCGAATATTTCGAATTGGATACCATAATTATTTGAATATCGTTGAGGAATTTGGAAGATATAGATATCGTTATTCCCAATATGGTATCCATTAGTTTCATAATTTAATATTGAATATAAACCGATAAGATTTCTATTCAGAGCCTTGTATTTAATATCAAATTGGAATTTGGGTTTGTCGTGAATAGTGTCTTAAATAACAATGTTCTTAAACCTAATTGAGAAAGGATTAAATCTTTTAATTAAGATTTAATGGAATTTTTCCAAAGTAAAGTTTTCCGATTTAATACATTAAATTGGAATTGAGTGGAATTCGATTTATTACCAATCGAGATAAGCCTCTATGAAGGACGGCAACTGCTATTTATGGAATTTAAAAGGTCTTGTCGTTTTTCCACTCATAGTCTTAGTCTAATATGGAAATTTATATCGATTATATATTATTATGATTTCTGTGAAGATTCCATTTTGATGGAATATGATTTTGGGTTTATCGTGAACTGTGTTTAAATAACGTTGGTTAACCTAGTTAAAGACATGATTGATTTCCTAAGATTGAATAAATCATTAAGTAATGATTTATAAGATCAAAACTAAGTTGGATTTTTAATGAATCTTTAATTGGATTGAAATGTTAATGAGGTAATTAAATTTACCAAAATTTAAGAAATGATCAAGAATGGAGTACCACCAGTTTTACTCCATGCATTAGCTAATTCGTTAATTATACTTGAAAGTTAAATGGTAATTAATTTTATCGATAACACAATGGGTGTTAGATATGGAGTACTACTAGTTTTGCTCCATTGGATGAATAGGTTGGGATTGGAATAATAAAATGAATGATTATTTCGGTAGGCTCGTTAATCCCAACTAGTTCATAAACCTTAATTTGGTTTAGGTTGTGAAAAGATAATACAAAATCTTTTGAAATGGTTTCCAACGTGAAGATTTAAATAAGAGGTTTAAATGAATTAAATCTTTGATAGGATTTATGGGAATAATTCTCCGTATAAAGAATACTTGAATAAAAGAATATTCTAGAGTGGAATGAGGCGTACAATGTGTTTTTATATCACTTGATATAAGATATGCGAGTTATTCAAAAAACTGGGTTTAACCCATTCTTAATAACTGATACGACAACTAAAAGTCAAAGATTTGAAGATGGTGGTAGAAGACCGGAGATCTTCACATCGTTAGGATGATTACTGATGTCTTGATTGGGATGTACACCCAAGGCAAGGTAATAAGTGGTGGCCGTCTAGAAGTACTTGGAGATCGACTGGATATGCGAGGGCAGGCCTCTCTCCTGTATTGGAGATATAGGACAAGGAATAAGGTGCCTGCAGTTTCGTTCAGACCTAAAATGGACTTGAAAATGGATTGTTTGTCAGACATTGTACTTCGCGCGGTATTCATTTATCACTGCTAAATATATATCTGTTTGGTGGTGGAGAATTTATTCTCTTTCATAACACCCTTCTCTGAGACGTACGAGCTTAGAGGTTATATATTGGCAGACATCAATGGTATGGTATGAAATGATAATGTGTCATGCTAAGATGCAATGATCAAGGCTTTTGTTGAAAAGCAGAGTCTTGTGGATGATGATCAAGCACAGCTTTAATATAACACAACTTTATGTAGCGTTAATTCACAAGCTTCACACTCCAGTATGAATCAAAAACGGGATGAAGGACAGTAGAGAAAATGACATATGCTCCCTTCTATCTAGAAGTGATATCATGGTATGGAGCCCAGACATTCTACTTATGTGGATGTTGGAAAGCAAGATACCTTGGTGGTCGACATACTGACCAAGATTACGGTCCAATCAGACCAAGGAATGTATAGTTCAAGTATAACTAATCAGTAATGACTGGCTGACCTTACATGCTCCATGGGCTCACCTGAGTCTGGGTCCTGCACATCTTGCTAGAGGTACTCCGAATTGGCACAGGAAAATCCCCTGCATCGGTTCACAGATGGAAACCCAATTTCCAATACGCGATTTTACGGTTTTAGTTGTAAACCTATATGGCAACATAATATTACGGTACTTATGTCGTCTATGATTGATACATTTATATTTGAAGTTGATTTCTTCACTATGTACTGATAATAAAAAATAAATTTCGCATATCAAGCATATTTGGCCATTATAAGGTAAAACACTATCCTCTGGTTTGTGTTGCATGGTGTGATGGGACCTGAGTCTTATAATGACTTCATTTTTCCTTTTTAAGCATTGTGTTGTTTATTTACGGTATTCTTAGGAGAAAATCCGTTTTGTGTTATACGGCGTGGTCCCTTGATTTTACCCAACATTAAAATTAAGTTAATAACTATTTTATTTCTCACACTAGTCCCATGACTGACTCAGAGTTTACTGTTTTTCCACCTAAACTCTGGGTGCCCATATTTTCCACACGGGAAGCTAGTAGTTTTTGTTTTAGCAGATATTTCTTTTCCTAGGATCTTGGATTACAGCTGAAACTATGTATATTGAATGCTTTGTATCCGTGTATTTCTTTCAATTGTGGTACTTGTTGTTTTCCATTGCACAATATATTTATGTATTATATTTCTGCTGCTTTGTAATTTATAAATCCCTGATATTTTCTATTGTGTGTTACTTATTTGAACTCTAATGTAAATTGTTTTAATAGCAATGAAATGTTCTCCTGTTTGTGTTCCAACGCATCGTGTTCTCAAAGCAATCTGTCTTCTTGTTCGGTTTAAGCCGGCCGGGAAGTTCGGGTCGTCATATCCTCCCCCACAACAAACGACCGCCAACCCTCCACCACTACCCTCTACCCCCAAAGCCCCAAGCCTCCCTCACGCGGGCACCCTTGCTTCCGAAACCCTTCCTTTCTCTTTAAATCACTCAAAACCCACTTTTCCCCTTTAAATAAAACTTCCACCACCAAACTCTCTTCCCCTAGGTACCCATCCAACCTCTAGGATGCGCACACCTCAGGTGGACCCCATCTCCCTAAGTGTTGTCCTACTAGGGTTTCCAAGTCCTTAAGACCATTAAAACTCCACATTTCCCTCTTAAATTCAAGTGTTATCCTATATACATTATAGTTTGAAGTAGTTGGGTTGAAAAATCGCGATTTGGTTGCTAAGGAAATCTTAGGGTTACATCGTAGTTAGAGAAATCCTATATAAGAAGAGTCACGGTGTGGATAGCTATGGTGAGAACTCTGCACCTGTTTTTAGTTAACTACTTTGGTTAATTAGCTAATGAGTATGTTAGTGATGAATTGCTATGTGATTTACATATTGATACTATATGTTGTGGTTCCCATGTTAATTTGGTAAATTGTTAAGCTAAAAAGAAGTTGAAATGATGATGCTAGTAGTAGTTGAGTTAATCACTTAGTAACCTGAAGAACTGATTATCACTTAGTAACCCGAAGAACTGATTCACTATGTCTACTTAATAAGTTAAGAAATATTGGTAAATATTCAGATGAATATGTGATATCGTTGTATTGGTTGAACATTGGTTGATATTGATTATGGTATGGATGGTCATTTAAATGTGATGTGTATTAATGTGAAATTGTTTTGTCAATTACGGTAACAAAATGTTAATGGGGTTTAATACCTTAATTAACAATGGTTTGATTGAGTATTAAGTGTTAATGATGTTAACACTTATGCCGATGATGCCACTAGATGATAATTGGATGTTACTATTATTGGATGCTAATGATGTGTGAAATCCATATAAATTGAATATATGGTGACTGGTTGAATCTCATTCTAATTTGGAACTAAATCGGCTAATTTATTAATAAAATATTCAATGAAAAATAAAAGTTTGAATTTTAAATTCGAAATTATTTGTAAGGGTGGTTAAGTCAATACAAATAGTTTTCGTAAAAGTAGGAATTTGATTAAGTTAGTTTTAAATTAATAAAGGCATGTTTTCAAATTTAAATTATAAATGAATAGCAATTTCAAATAATGAAATTCTGTTAAGGTATTTAGTAAAACTTTTGGAAAGAGTTTCTTTACAAAACTTCCATATTTATTTTTATAAAGGATGTCTAGAAAATTTGGACTTCAAATAATAAGTTTTAAAAAATAATATTATTTTAATGGTTTAACTAATATTAAAAATAATTAAATAATGGAATATTTAGTTTTTAAGAGAAATAATTGAAATGTAGTTTCCAAAGATAGTTATATATGTTTTATATAGTTAATAAACTATTTTGGAAGTAATTCGATTTAGTTTTAATTATAAATCGAAGTTTGGTCTGAATAGGTCTAGTCGCGTAGCAGTAGTTCGCGAATTTCAACCATTGACTTCAAATTGATTTTCAAGGAGATTCGACCATCGGATTTTGCCAAAACGAAAAACGTTGGGTTCAAAGTGAAAAGATTTTTCAAATGAAAAAGATAGTAGTAAGATCCAACGGATAGGTTTTAAGATAAATCCAGATCGGTTTTCCTAAAATCCTTATTTGGTAGTTTAGGGGTCAAAACTGATTTTGCCTATAATGGTTAAATAAAAATTACTAAAAATAGGGAAATTTTTTGGTAAATCATAAATAAACGATTCAAAAGTTATTTGAACCAAACATATTTAGTTTTGAATAATGTAAGGCTATTTTGTGAAAACTAGCTATTTTGGTAAAAGTGATTAAAACGTTTTGAAGTTAATAAGTACTTATCTAAGTTAATTTTTTACAATATATAAATTTAATTGGATTTGAATGGAAAACATCTTCGGATATTTTAATATTGGATTCCGTAGTTATAAGAATACCGTTGGAGCAGTTTGGAAGATATTTATATTGTTATTCCATATACGGTATTTGTTGATGTCAGAACTTGATATTATATAAGTCGATATGATTTCTATTTAAAGCCTTATATTTGATATCAAAATGGATTTTGGGTTTTTCATGAATGATGTCTTGAATAGCATCCATTCTTTAACCCAGCTTAACACCCTCCTATGAGACTTATGTACTCAGAGAGCTATATACTAATAGACACCGATTGTAACGACCCGTATTTTTGGGAAGTCAAATATTTAATTTAAAAATTATATTTGAAATATCAATGGAATTTAATATTGAATTCGTTATTTAAAACAAATTTTGAACGTTATAATTTATATAATTAAAAATCGAGCCCGAAATGGCGCTGTAGTTCGTAATATTTGGTTTTGAAATTCAACTGAATATACAGGACCCGATATAAGTCGGATTTCTGTGAAACGAGAAACGTTGGAACCGCATTGATGATAATTTTTATATGAAAGAGAAAAATCCTGATTTCGTGTTATAGATTGCTAGTTATAGCCAAATCAAATTTTGAAATAGTCGCTATGGAAATCGTTATTTAAAATATAGGCCTTTAAAATAGCCATTTTTCAAATAGTCTCCATTTTCGCTGAAATTAGTTTCATTGGAACCGTAATGTTAAATTATTGTACGGTATTGAATTGCGTAGCAAATCGATGTCGTATGTGACCACGGTAGCCGTAAACGCCGAATCAATTTATATAGTGTTTAATTAAATTAATTCAATTCAATATAGAGATATTTGTGTGTAACTTGAGCAGACGATCAAATTAGGCCACGAAACTAGTTCTGTTGAGTTCGTATCGTCGATTAGAGTCAGGATAGGGATATAGTTTGTTATTTTTGGAGACCGGCTAATTTGGTGTCCAAAATGGAATTGTGGTGCGTATAAAAATAGCCTACCGGGAAAACAGTCTCAGAATGCGACGAAACTAGTTCCGTTGGGTTCGTATTAATTAATTATTGAAGGAATTCAAAGTTTCAAGTTGATTGGATTTATCTAGTGATCGTGGAAAAATTTAATGCATGTTTTTGTTGGTTTTATAAAGGAATTTTTTTCAAACGACCTCGGATTTCGACGAAACCTGTCCCATCCGGTCCGGAATATTTTTTTGTACTAAGATTAGTTTTTTAATCAAAAAACGGAGATTGTATGTAGTGGTTTTATTGTGTTACTTCACGACGAAGTTTCGATTAATAATATAATATTATATTTTTACCATCCCCTATATATACCATACGTTTTCCCCAAAACCTAGTCAAACCGTCTGTTTCCTTTTGCATGGTCAAACTAGAGCCTCCACCAAAGCGTCCAATGGCCACAAATCAATTTAATTTCCGTCATTTTATCTAAAAATCCATTCATTGAAACTATTTACCTTCAACTACAAAGATCACGAGCTCATCGAGCTCTTCCTACTTGTCGGTTGAGATTTGATATGGAGAGCCGTGGCCATCGAGATCGGACCAGGAAGCACTCTTGTTTGAGAGACATTTCACGGTGGTCGAAGGCATCGAGTTCATAGAGGGTTTAGGCGCTGGGTAAGGGTGGAGTGGCACAAGACATAGCGGCATGAGATCAGTCTCTGGTGGTTTATTGAGGTGTCTAGCGGTGAGCTTATGGTCAGCGCCGGGTTATTGAGGTGTCTGGAGCTAATTTTGATGAAGCAAACGTGAGGCTTTAGACATGGAAAATTTTGTACTGGAAAATCAAACGTAGACCGGGGGGGGGACAAGGTCCAAACGAAAAAAAGATGCACGTTGGGAAACAGTAATCGTGAAGAAGCGGTTCGACCAGTATTAGTAACGTTAATTTTAATTAAGTAAAAGTTAGTGATTTAATTAAACTGGTGAACTAATATTTTGTATAATTCATGATAGGGTGGTCGATTGCTTTCCAAAGCAGGAACCAAATTGAACACTAAAGCAGTATACGTGAACAAAAGGGGGGAAGGTTCTGGAAGGGAAGACAATGAACACGTGTAAATAGTTAATTTTAAGCTTGATTTATAGAGCTTACTTTATAATTTAATCATAGGGTAACTCAGTAAATTTTATCCCATACAGAATGAACGAAGGGATGAAAATGAGATGGAGTAAAGCGGACAGACAACAAAGTCCAGAAGAGTTAAACCGTCGACCTAATATAAACTATGTAATTTATTTATTTAAAACTAACATTAAAAGTTAATTATTATAATTAAATGAGTAATGTTTAGTACGTTAATAACATTCTCATTTCTACAAGTTGGAAACAAAGCACTGCAAAGAGGAAAAGCCGGACTGTTTTCCTGTTGGATCCGGCTTAACACTTAAAAATGTAATTAATCAATTTGATTAGTGTAAGATTTGTAAATAAAAATAAGTAATTATATTTAATCCGTATAACTTTAACTAGTGATAACTCAATCATATTTTATCAGAATTGCTCCAGACAAGGAGCAATGGAACAATGGAAATTAATACTATATCTGGATCTACTCGGACAAGGTCAGAAATGACTGGAATCCTCGGTAAAATTAAGCACTTGTTTAATTTAACTGAAAACCCAAATTTGCTTAAGCGACAAAAGGAATCAAATCAAGGTGAGTTAAACTCACTTAGTTCTTCCCATTTATATTTTATATAAATTGAGTTTTTATTTTGTGTGTTCTGTTTGCCGATGGTTGACTGTTTGCTAGTTATATATTTATTTGTTGATTTAGCTGATGAAATTAAACCGTTGTTTAATTTCAGTGAAATTCCAAATCGTTATTTTAACAACTGGTTCCAATAAAGGTAACTTACCTTGTTGGTTACATTTATAAAATAAACATGCTAAAATTGTTTGAAATTATTGTGAATTGGTTGATGTTAAATGGTCGTTATTTATTGCAGTTAAATGAAACTGAAATGATCTTATTTGAGATAACCGTTGTGATTTCAGGGAAGAACAGGTTGGAGGGACCCAACCGGATCCCTCAAATATATTTTTTATTTTTATATTATCATATATGAACTGTCATGATTGGGTAATTGATTTAGTTAGTGACCATTGAATGAAAATTCAACTTGTATTTTGTTTTAACCAATGGGCAATATTGGTTGAGTAATTGGCAGTCAATGGTCTAAGAATAAATTGTTTTACTTTATATTGGTTTACCGTCAGGTGAACTGATAGAACTGAAGTTATAAAATTTATTTTATAATTGGAGATAGATTTTGTAATATATTATTTAGAATAAAGGTTTGTTCAAAAAGAAATAAATATTTATTACTTATCATTTAAGTTATAATTAATCATTAATTGTTTTTATAAAGTAAAATCAGATGTTAATCAGATTTGTGAACAAGTGAATAGAAATTAACCGTAACGATTTAAATTTGGATAATTGTTTTGTTAAGAAACAATTAAAAGGAAATTATTTAAAGTGAGAACTAATTGGAATTGGTTAGTGGAATAACCGCGTTTTAAGTGAATTTAATCGACCGTTTTGAATTGGAATTGATTTTTTTATTAATGTGTTTGGAATAAATTAGTTATATGAATATTGTTAAATTTTAATAAGTTTTTTTTAAAGAGGAATTTACTATTTATTTTAGTTAATAAAGTAATTAACTTCTTTACAGTAGTAAATGATTAAAGCAAAATATTATCCTGATTAATAGTAATTTGGGAAATTAGTTTTTAACTGAATTAATGAAAGTAATCGAGGTTGAGATGAAATTTAGTTGAATAGGGAAAGGGGTTTTTGAAAGGGTTTTATATTTGAAACCCAAATTTTTTATAATGAAGTTATAAAGAGGAATTCAAGTGAATACAATAGCTTAAAATAAATGTTACTTAATTATTTGAATTAAGTCAAAGGAAATTAAGATAAAAGGTATATAATAAACCAGGGTTATGTAAATGAGGTTTAAAGTGTTAAGGCGTTAATTTTACATTAACGATACTTGAAAATGAGATCAAGTAGAAAGGGGAAATTTGAAATAAGATTTCCAAAATAGGAAATGGTCGAATAGATTTGAAAGGAGATTGGTAAAAGTGAAGTGGATCATAGGATTGTATAACCAAATCCAATTTATAATGGAATTTGTTTTGTGACTGGAATAGAATATTGGTTTGATTACAACTTGTATTTACCAGAGGACAAGAACGTTGTTGATCAAGGTCTGAGAAGTAATTAAAATACCCCAACTTGAACAACATCAAGATTATCTGAAAATGATATTGGTTGGTAATCGGAAAAGAGGTTAGTGATAATTTATTATTTCAATTAGAGAAATAATAATGCGACGTTTGGTGAAAATTTGGAGAATATACGAAGTAAAGGAAATTACTAAGAAGGAAATGTAAGGTCGAATTTTTATTTTATACAAATAGATATTTGTTATTGTTTCAAGAATAGAACAAAAGATATTACGTAACGTTGGTTACGAATAATAAGTTAGGTGGATTTCCCAAGTTTAAATAATAAAGAATGATGTAACAAATGTTTTGTAAGGAGAATTAAGTGCAAATTGAATATGGTTATAAGTTATTAAGTGATATAATGAATTGGTTTTGAGAACATTAGTATATTGAGTAAGAATTCAAATATCGTGTTTTTAATTATTAAAAGAGTTAGAAGTTTTAAATTAAACAGAAGTGAATCAGTTTGTTTTAAATTAAAAGGCTAAGTGATGTTGAATACTGAACCAGTGAACTCATTGGATGTTCATGATTGAATCACTGTTTATTTTGATAGCTAAATCACCGACTATCAAATCTGTCCAATACGATTGTTGGTACGGAAAGACCGGGATCGAATTTATATTCGAAAACCATTCCGACCAACAAATACGTGAAGATGTCAGAAGATGTTCGAGATGGAGCATTGAAGATCGTGGATTTTAATAAACAGAAGAACGACTAAAATTCTCTACCTGGCAAGTAGAGATAAGCTGTGATTCTGTCATGGTTGGAATCTACGGATTGCAAGGACTTCTCGCTACTGATCCATGGGGTGATTCCTATATTGGATGCAGTAAGAGAGTGCCTTCAGTTCATACTATTCCTGGATGACTTGTATAGACGGATGTTTGACATAGTATTTCCAAAGGGATTGTGTACGTTGATTTCTTCAAACGTGCTATAGTTGTTGGCGGAGGATTGTCGTTCTCTGATATACACGTAAATGTGTATATTTTATCCGCATATTTATCTTATTTTATCTTTTAAATAATTGATATTGTGCATTTATAGTTGTGTTTACAGATTATTTTTGATGAATGGATTTACGCACTTAATTGTTGAAAAGCTTAAAGAATTTGTGCGAGAAGAGTGTTGAATTTTAGAGCTGGATTAAAGCTTGAAGACCTGAAGAAAAGTTGCTATTCAATCACCTTCTGCGGCATATTTCACAGACAAGATTCAATGCTTTTCCATAACAAACTCTTGGCAGTTTTTTTTGCTCTAGAAAAATTCAGACCTTATCTAGTTGGCTCACACATCACGGTTTATACAGATCATTCCGCACTTAGGTATCTTTTCTCTAAAAAGGATGCCAAGGCTCGTCTCATTCGTTGGATCCTTCTACTTCAAGAATTTGACCTTACCATTAAGGACAAAAAAAGGATCTAACAATGTTATTGCAGACCACTTGTCTCGTCTTCCAAATGCCCCGTCTTCTCCTCTTCCGATCAACGAGAATTTCCCTGATGAACAGCTATTTTCTCTATCCACTGATCCTTGGTTTGCTGACATTGTCAACTACTTAGTCACCAAGCGGACCCCTTCTTTTTGGTCTAAGCAGGATAAACACAAATTCTTTTCTCAAGTGAAACATTTTTATTGGGACGACCCCTATCTTTTCAAATACTGTCCAGACCAAATCATTCGAAGATGTGTTCCCGACACTGAAACTCACAGTGTCCTCTCTTTCTGTCATGAGCAAGCCTGTGGTGGTCACTTCAGACCCAAAAAAACAGCCGAAAAGGTTCTCCAATCAGGTTTCTACTGGCCCAACCTTTTCAAAGACGCGTACGAATTTTGCAAAACTTGTGATCGATGTCAATTCTTAGGGAAAATTTCTAAACGGAATATGATGCCCCTAAACCCCATTCTAGAGGTCGAAATTTTTGATGTGTGGGGTATAGACTTCATGGGTCCCTTACCTAATTCTTTTGGGAACCTTTACATTCTCTTAGCTGTTGACTATGTTTCCAAATGGGTCGAAGTTGTTCCATGCAAAACAAACAATAACAAGGTTGTTGTATGCTTCTTGAAAGAAAATATCTTCTCTAGGCTTGGCACACCTCGCACAATAATCAGTGATAATGGAACACACTTATGTAATCGTTCTTTTGAAGCTCTAATGAGAGAGTATTCGATAACCCACAAGTTATCCACTCCGTACCATTCTCAAACTTGTGGGCAGGTTGAAGTATCGAATAGGCAGATTAAACAAATCCTTGAGAAAACTGTGAATTGAAATCGTAAAGATTGGTCCCAAAAGTTAACCAACGCTCTTTGGGCTTACCGCACCGCTTTCAAAACAAACCTGGGTATGTCCCCTTATCGGTTGATTTTTGGTAAGCCATGTCACTTTCCAGTTGAACTAGAACATAGGGCGTTATGGGCAATAAAAACTTTGAATCTTGATTTAGAGCAAGCAGGTGAACATAGGAAGCTTCAACTTAATGAACTTGATGAAATTCGAAATGATGCCTATGAAAATGAACGAATTTACAAGGACAGAACAAAAGTTTTTCATGATAAATCAATTTTACGTAAAACTTTCATGCCAGGTCAAAAAGTTCTATTGTATGACTCAAAACTGCATTTATTCCCGGGTAAGTTAAAATCTATATGGACAGGACCTTACACTGTACGGACTGTTTTTCCATATGGCGCGGTAGAAATTGAGAATCCAACCGATGGATCATCCTTTAAGGTCAATGGTCAATGCCTTAAACCTTACTTGGAACCAATATCCAACCAAGAGGAAGAGCTCATGGTCCTCCATGAGCCACATTACATTCGGTAAGACGCACTAACCCTCTTTTGTACATATGTAAATATTCTCTTATTTGTTTTTCCCTTTCACTAAGATATGTCTGATTAAGACTGTGAGGACACAGTCACACTCAAGTATGGGGGGGCAATTTACATTACATCAGCAATCAAATTTTACAAAGTAGGTCATTCATTGAACAAGGATTAACTCAAAATTCATAAATAACACCTTGGTTCTTGTTTGATAAGTTGAATTGTTGGGTAATGGGAATGAACATTATTTATTCATTGAATCGTAATGTGTCTTTTTAAGATGTTAGCTTGAGACTGTGCAGACGTTAGTCGTGTTCTGGAGTAAGCGTGTCAACCTTTGTTATACATGTTAGAATGTGCAAGTAAAAATAATCAAAAAAAAAAAATCAAAAAAAATGAGTTTGCACTTACACATGTTGGATTTTCTGAGTTCGTTTTCATGCATAATATTTTTCTCACTCAAATTTTCACACTTTTAAGTTCTAAATTCCACTTGGCCCAATTAAGGAGAAATGACTCATTGTAGCGTTCTTCTTCGATACCCCCACATTATTCAAACCCAAGTTTTAGTCGATTTACATCCATGTTTCAATAAATTTTTCTTATATTGGTATACTCAAGAACCTTTTCACTGATTTATTTTCAAAGGTTAAATACGTCACTTTATATACCAATATTACACTACCCATTCCGTACTTGTTTTAAGGTAGGATAACCATAGACCGCATCTTATTTTATATGGGTTATCTATCTTACGAAACTTTGTTTATCATTCCTTTCAGCTTTTTGTATAACATCAGTCCAGACTTGTGTGTTGAATTAAGGTTATAGAAGTAGAGTAACTGGGGCACAAAACTTTCATTTCATGAAGTGTTGGTTTAGTAGAGGATGAATCAAATGAAATAATGTACGATATTATTCCATTCCATCTCCATTCATCATGCAAAAGAATAAAAAATGAAAAAAAAAAGAAAAAAAGGGAAAAGAAAAGAAAAAAAAAAGGAAAGAAAAAAAAGAGAAAAAAGAAAAAAAATGAAATAAAGAGAGAATCTCTCTGAATAAAATAGTCATTCATCATTCTTGACTATAAAAGCATTCAATTCCATTCCATCCACATCCATTCTACTGTACTTGGAAGTGAGGATTGTAGTAGACGAGACGAAAGGAAATAAAAATGTTCATATGTGCCTTAGTATTACTTTATCTTTTGTAGCTTGAAATTCAACTAATACACTTGCCCTCTTATCTAGAATATTTTTAGAACTTACAAAAAAAATTCCTTCATCTATGCATAACTCATATCCAATACATTACAGTTACATTGGTGCAAAATCATTCAAAAAGAAAAAAAATAGGGAATAAAGAATAAAGAAATGATTGGGTGCACATTGTCGATGTGTAGAACTTTGGTTGACACCACGCTCTTAACCTTCAAGACAATTACAGTGTTATCAAGGAATTACGATTCAACTTGAAAATTTTTATTTTTGCACTAATTATAGGATGGACAATTTGGGGCTAAACCGTTATTATTGAAGTTAGGTGAAATCCTTGGAATGTGAAAGACATTAAATATATTATTTGATTAATCCACAAGGCGCTTTGGATTTTGTGGGTAGTATCCGCTGAAAACCCTCACGAGACAACACTCGTCCTACTAGGGACACCTAGGGGTTTAACGGCTTATTGCATACGCTAAATGCAATCGTGTTTCCTACGAAAGTGTGACATATCTTAGTTTAGTTTATTCGAGGACGAATAAAAAGATAAGTGTGGGGGTATTTGATATACACGTAAATGTGTATATTTTATCCGCATATTTATCTTATTTTATCTTTTAAATAATTGATATTGTGCATTTATAGTTGTATTTACAGAATATTTTTGATGAATGGATTAACGCACTTAATTGTTAAAAAGTTTGAAGAATTTGTGCAAGAAGAGTGTTGAATTTTAGAGCTGGATTAAAGCTTGAAGACCTGAAGAAAAGTTGCTATTCAAACACCTTCTGCTGCATATTTCAAAGACAAGATTCAATGCTTTTCCATAACGATCACTTGGAGTTGTTATTCATTCTCAAGTCAATTGGAGTTGAAGCCCGCAACCTATTTTCCATGACATCTGCATGCATTCACATTGGTCTAGTTGCTAATTGGGCTAAGTCATTTGTCCCATATCATGTAATTTGCAAGGCTTCTCATTCATGCACTGCACGCGTTCACACTGAGCTACTTGATTAATGTGTTATTTGTCCGACATTGTGGAATTTGCCAAGTAGCCTTGGCCAATACAACTATAAATACCTTGTATCTTATTCATGTAAAAACACACTTAGTTTTATTCTATAATCTTTCTCTTGGAATAAAACTCTTCTTCCTCTGTTCTATTTAGTTTCAGTTTTATTTATATTCATGTTATCCAATTTCTGTTTTTCTTCTTCTTTAGCTATGTCTAGCTCATCCCCTTTGATTAGGGGGTGATGACGCTAATAGATATGATTCAACATGAATCACATAGCCAATAGATGAGGACTTTATATATGTTGATCTAGATCTGAATCAAGGGTTAGATCTGAACCTTCATATTCTGTGTCGTTTAAGAGTTATGCTCCTTCACAGGGTATATTCGTGTTCGATCTAACAAGTATCAGATTTAGATCTAATTTTAGGTTTTTAGAAATTAATTTGTGAATCTGTCCTAATAGTCTATGGTTGTTTAAGAGTTCAGCTCCTGTATAGGCTATGCTTGTCGTTATTTACTTATTTGTTTCTAAGAATCTATTTATTGTTGATTCGTGTTTGTGACAGAAACATGAATTAGATCTATATTTATTTGTTGGCTATTGATGAGTTGAATCTAATCTATGTCATTATCCCCTAATTGCTTTCTCTTATTAGATAAATCTCTCTTCTTTATTTAATTGCTATTATTTTCTGTGTTTTCAATCAATCAAAATCTTGGAATTACTTGATTGGATTTATTAATTAAAATATTTTTGGTCCCAGAGTTCGACACCCTCTACAACAATCCTTGTTGTTTAGGAAAGCCGAACGGATTTTACAGTTGTTTACAATTGTATAATTTGTTTGCCAACATTCTCTTAGCTTCCAACTAGAGTATTTTTGTTGACGTCAATTAGTGATATCTGGCGGATTTGACGATGTGGCATTCAAAGTAAATGATGACCAGATGTTCAAAAGTAAATTTTGGCCTCAAGCCTCATCAACCGGGAAATGACAAAAATGGGGAAAGCAGCATGGCTATGTGGGTCGCTCCCATTAGGGTGTATAATCACCTATCTAGAGAAATTCCTTTTGCTTCTTTAATCTATTTTGATGCTATCCCTTTTCCGGAAATGGTGGGTCGCACCCAACCGTTGGTGACATACATTTGATACACTCACGCGGAATGAGTGGTCGGCAATGTGTGGGCCGGGTTGCAATACGTTCTTGTTGAACCTAGTGTATTCGCCTCAAGAGATACACTATCGGTAGGTGGTCCCATACCTTGTCATAGTCGGAATCCATTCTCCAATAAGCGCCCGCTATTTTGATTGTATACTATATATGTGGAGCGTGAGATGCAAGCATTCCGCTAGATTGATATTTACTTATATTTAGACACTATTATAATATCAGAAAAGATATTGATTTCAAAAATGTTTTGGGTTATCGTAAGATAAAAACCATCCGTATTTATGTGTGGATTTGGTCTTACGATTATCTTTTTCTTTCGAAAGGATTTTAACTTAAAAATCAAGTTGTGTGATACCCTTAATACTGTGCGAGTTTATCTCACTCTGGGTTGCCAGACTGACCCGGTGTTTTGAAAATGCTCGGGTTAGCCCGGGGTGTACAGGTTCAGGTTGTCGAATGCTGTGAAGTCCAGAGACGAGTTGGAGATGTTCAGACATATGATATTATATAGCTACTATTCCATTATGTGTTGTATATGGGAACAGGTTATTATAACTGTCCCGGTGTGTGATGTACTCTGGTATTGTAGGTATTTATAAAGCTCTCAATAAAGATTTATTTCTGTATTATATTTTGTTCCACTGCGATGTGAGACTCTGTGTTGTGTTGTTTCTTCTTCTTCTTCTATTCTGATATTTCTTTCTTATCTCACCCTCTAAATTCTTTCTAATAACTATTCAGTGTTTTCGGTGTTTGAAAGGTCAACATAAGATACAGAAAGGTATTTATGTTGATTTTCGTGGCTGAAAATCCTTGGGTCGTTACAGTGGTATTAGAGCTATTGGTTTAGTAATAACCTTGGCTCTGTGATGTAACTCGATAAAGATTGGGTTAGTAATACCCTAGATCGAGATTGAGTGTGTGTGTGTATATATATATTTATGAGAGCGTATTTGTAAATTTTTATACAAATGATTTGTATAGTGTTGGTTGATCGGTTCAAGTGTTGAGAAGCATTGGACTGATAGATGAATGCAATATTGTTTTGAAAAGAGGGTAAATGAAATAATTTTACCCAAAACATATTTTTGTATAGAAAAGAAATAATTTTCTCAAACTGTTGAGATACTAGTGTGCTTGACCGATTTGAATGGAATTCAAATTGGATTGAAAATTGGAATTGAAATTTAACTTGGTTAAGTGTAATTTAATTAAGAATGATACTAAAATTAAATTAAATAAATTTGAAATTTGGAATTTCAATAAATAATACTCAAATAGAAATCAATTGGATGTAAATTGATTGATGTCCAAACATGTGAAACCAAAATAAAATATTAATATTGAATGTAAATTCAATTGATTTGGTTAATTTGGTTGTGTATTGGTTGTGAATTGGTTGTTATTAGATGATAGTTTGTTTGAATTGGAATAATCAACAATATAATGGAGCTAAACGAATTTTAAAAATAATTTCTGGTATAATTAAACTGGAATTGAAATGCATTTGAATTGGAATTTATGATTTAACCTTGTATTTGATAATGAAGTGATGCTAGCTATTTGACTTTGAAATAGGTGTAGCTATACTTGTTAGTTAGCAAAATAATATATAAGAATTCCATATATTTATTACTCATATGTGAATTGAGTAAGTACAGGTGTCAGATGGATAGGCAGATTGATATTGGTTGAGTAAATCGCATATACATTGAGCAATTATGCTCAATAGTGCTCGTAAAAGGTATGTCTACGCAAAAATATAAATTTTGGGGTTTTGATTTTTGTTTTCCAACTGTATGGGTTGATGTATATATATTATGTGTTCCTATGATATCGCAGATGTCACTCCGTGCAGTGGAGACTCTGCCGAATTTTTCCGGCAATTTAAACTGTTAGAAATTTTTTGATATTTTTGAAATATTTATTTACGGTATTGAATTAGTTTCGATTTAAAATTGGATTCGGAAATTAACGGGATTTATAGCATTTTTCTTACCTTAGCAATTTCGAGGATGAAATTATTTTAAGGAGGGAACAATGTAACGACCCGTATTTTTGGCTAGTCAAATATTTAATTTATTTAATTTAAATATTGTATTTGGAATATCAATGGAATTTAATATTGAATTCGTTATTTAAAACGAAGTTTGAACGTTATAATTTATATAACTAAAAATCGAGCCCGAAATGGCGCTGCAGTTCGTAATATTTGGTTTTGAACTTCAACTGGATATACAGGATCCGATATAAGTCGGATTTCTATGAAACGAGAAAAGTTGGAACCGTATTGATGATAATTTTCATATGAAAGAGAAAAATCCAGATTCCGTGTTATAGATTGTTAGTTATGACCAAATCAAATTTTGAAATAGTCGCTATGGAAATCGTTATTTAAAATATAGGCATTTAAATAGCCATTTTTCAAACAGTCTCTGTTTTCGCTGAAATTAGTTTCATTGGAACCGTAACATTAAATTATTGTACGGTATTGAATTACATGGCAAACTGATGTCCTATGTTACCACGGTAGCCGTAAACGCCCAATTAATTTTTATAGTGTTTAATTAAATTAATTCAATTCAATAAAGAGATATTTGAGTGTAACTTGAGCAGACGATCGAATTTGGCCATGAAACCAGTTCCTTTGAGTTCGTATCGTCGATTAGATTCAAGATAGGGATATAGTTTGTTATTTTTGGAGACCGGCTAATTTGGTATCCAAAATGGCATTGCGGTGCGTATAAAATCAGCCTACCGGGAAAACAGTCTCAGAATGCGACGAAACTGGTGTCGTTGGATTTGTATTAATTAATTATTGTAGGATTTCAAAGTTTTAAGTTGATTGGATTTATCTAGTGATCGTGGAAAAAATTTAACGCGTGTTTTTCGCAGGTTTTATAAAGGAATTTTTTTCAAACGACCTCAGATTTCGACGAAACCTGTCCCATCGGGTCCGGAATATTTTTTATGCTAAGATTAGGATTTTTATCAGAAAACAAAGATTGTCTGTAGTAGTTTTATTGCGTTACTTCACGACAAAGTTTCGATTAATAATATAATATTATATTTTTACCATCCCCTATATATACCATACGTTTTCCCCAAAACCTAGTCAACCCGTCTGTTTCCTTTTGCATGATCAAACTAGAGCCTACACCAAACCGTCCAATGGCCACAAATCAATTTCATTTCTGTCGTTTCATCAACTAATCCATTCATTGAAACTAGGTTCCTTCAACTACAAAGATCACGATCTCATCGAGCTCTTCCTACTAGTCGGTTGAGATCTGATTTGGAGAGCCGTGGCCATCGGGATCGGACCAGGAAGCACTCTTGTTCGAGAGATATTTCATGGTGGTCAAAGGCATCGAGTTCGTAGAGGGTTCAGGCGCTGGGTGAAGGTGGAGTGGCACATGATTTGGCGGCATCATATCAGTCTCTGGTGGTTTAAACGGGGGTTCGGTGGTGAGCTTATGGTCAGCGACGGGTAATTGAGGTGCCTGGAGCTAATTTTGATGAAGCAAACTTGAGGCTTTAGACATGGAAAATTTTGTATTGGGAAATAAAATGTAGACGGTGGGGGGGACAAGGTCCAAACGAAAGAAAAGATGCACGTTGGGAAACAGTAATCGTGAAGAAGCGTTCTACCAGTATTAGTAACGTTAGTTTTAATTAAGTAAAAGTTAGTGATTTAATTAAATGGGTGAACTAATATTTTGAATAATTCATGATAGGATGGTCGACTGGTTTCCAAAGCAGGAACCAAATTGAACGATGAAGCGGTATACAAGAACAAAACGGGGAGACAGGTTCTGGAAGGGAAGGCAATGAACACGTGTAATTAGTTAATTTTAAGTTTGATTTATAGAGCTTACTTTATAATTTAATCATAGGGTAACTCAGTAACTTTTATCCCATACAGAATGAACGAAGGGATGAAAACGAGATGGAGTAAAGCGGATAGACAACAAAGTCCAGAAGAGTTAAACTGTCGGCCTAATATAAACTATGTAATTTATTTATTTAATACTAACATTAAAAGTTAATTATTATAATTAAATGGGTAATGTTTAGTACGTTAATAATATTCTCATTTCTATAGGTTGAAAACAAAGCACTGGAAAGAGGAAAAGCCGGACTATCTTCCTTTTGGATCCCGCTTAACACTTAAAAATGTAATTAATCAATTTGATTAGTGTAAGATTCTTAAATAAAAATAATTAATTATATTTTAACCGTAAACTTTAACTAGTGATAACTAAATCATATGTTATCAGGATTGGTCCAGACAAGGAGCAATGGAACAGTGGAAAATAATATTATATCTGGATCTACTCGAACAAGGACAGAAATGACTGGAATCCTCAGTAAAATTAAGCACTTGTTTAATTTAACTGAAAACTCAAATTTGCTTAAGCGACAAAAGGAATCAAATCAAGGTGAGTTAAACTCACTCAGTTCTTCCCATTTATATTTTATATAAATTGGGTTTTTATTTTGTGTGTTCTATTTGCCGATGGTTGACTGTTTGCTAGTTATATATTTATTTGTTGATTTAGCTGATGAAATTAAACCGTTGTTTAATTTCAGTGAAATTCCAAATCGTTATTTTAACGATTGGTTCCAATAAAGGTAACTTACCTTGTTGGTCATGTTTATAAAATAAACGTGCTAAAATTGTTTGAATTGCTTGTGAATTGGTTGATGTTAAATGGTCGTTATTTATTGCAGCTAAATGAAATTGAAATGATCTTATTTGAGATAACCGTTGTGATTTCAGGGAAGAACAGGTTGGAGGGACCCAACCGGATCCCTCAAATATATTTTTTATTATCATATATGAACTGTCATGATTGGGTAATTGATTTAGTTAGTGATCATTAAATGAAAATTCAACCTGCGTTTTGTTTTAACCAATGGGCAATATTGTTTGAGTAATCGGCAGTCAATGGCCTAAGAATAAATTTTTTTGTTTTATGTTGGTTTACCGTCAGGTGAACTGATAGAATTGAAGTTATAAAATTTATTTTATAACTGGAGATAGATTTTGAAATATATTATTTAGAATAAAGGTTTGTTTAAAAAGAAATAAATATTTATTACTTATCATTTAAGTTATAATAAATCATTGATTGTTTTTAAAAAGTAAAATCTAATGTTAATCAGATTTGTGAACAAGTGAATAGAAATTAACCTTAATGATTCAAATTTGGATTATTGTTTTGTTAAGAAACAATTAAAAGGAAAATTTTTAAATTGATTAATTTAATGAGAACTAATTGGAATTGGTTAGTGGAATAACCGTGTTTTAAGTGAATTTAATCGACCGTTTTGAATTGGAATTGATTTTTTTATTAATGTGTTTGGAATAAATTAGTTAAATGAATATTGTTACATTTTAATAAGTTTTTTAAAAAAAAGAGGAATTTACTATTTATTTTAGTTAATAAAGTAATTAACTACTTTAAAGTAGTAAATGATTAAAGTAAAATATTATCCTGATTAATAGTAATTTGGGAAATTAGTCTTTAACTGAATTAATGAAAGTAATCGAGGTTGAGATGAAATTTAGTTGAATGGGGAAAGGGGTTTATGAATGGGTTTTATATTTAAAACCCAAAATTTTTATAACGAAGTTATAAAGAGGAATTCAAGTGAATACTATAGCTTGAAATAAATGTTGCTTAATTATTTGAATTAAGTCAAAGGAAATTAAGATAAAAGGTTTATAATAAACCAGGGTTATGTAAATGAGGTCTAAAGTGTTAAGGCGTTAATTTTACATTAACAATACTTGAAAATGAGAACAAGTTAAAAGGGTAAATTTGAAATAAGATTTCCAAAATGGGAAATGGTCAAATAGATTTGAAAGGAGATTGGTAAAAGTGAAATGGATCGTAGGATTGTATAACTAAATCCAATTTATAATGGAATTTGTTTTCTGACTGGAATAGAATATTGATTTGATTACAACTTGTATTTATCTGAGGATAAGAACGTTGTTGATCAAGGTCTGAGAGGTAATTAAAATACCCCAACTTGAACAACATCAGGATTATCTGAAGATGATATTGGTTGGTAATCGGAAAAGAGGTTAGTGATAATTTATTATTTCCATTAGAGAAATAATAATGCGATGTTTGGTGAAAATTTGGAGAATATACGAAGCAAAGGAAATTAGTAAGAAGGAAATGTAAGGTTGAGTTTTTATTTTTTACAAATAAATATTTGTTATTGTTTCAAGAATAGAATAAAAGATATTACGTAACGTTGGTTACGAATAATAAGTTAAGTGGATTTCCCAAGTTTAAATAATAAAGAATGATGTAACAAATGTTTTGAAAGGAGAGTTAAGTGGAAATTGAATATGGTTATAAGCTATTAAGTGATATAATGAATTGGTTTTGAGAACATTAGTATATTAAGTAAGAATTCAAATATCGTATTTTTAATTATTAAAAGAGTTAGAAGTTTTAAATTAAACAAAAGTGAATCAGTTTGTTTTAAATTAAAAGGCCAAGTGATGCTGAATACTGAACTAGTGAACTCATTGGATGTTGATGATTGAGTCACTGTTTATTTTGATAGTTAAATCACCGACTATCAAATCTGTCCAATACGATTGTTGGTACGGAAAGACCGGGATCGAATTTATATTCGAAAACCTTTCCAAAAAACAAATACGTGAAGATGTTAGAAGATGATCAAGATGGAACATTGAAGACCATGGATTTTCATACACGGAAGAACCACTAAAATTCTCTGTCTGGCAATCAGAGATAAGCTGTGATTATGTCGTGGTTGGAATCAACGGATTGCAAGGACTTCTCGTTACTGGTCCATGGGGCGATTCCTATATTGGATGCAGTAGGAGAGTGCCTTCGGTTCATCCTATTCCTGGATGACTTGTATGGACGGATGTCTGACAGAGTATTTCCAATGGGATCGTGTACGTTGATTTCTTCAAAGCTGTAGTTGTTGGCGGAGGATTGTCGTTCTCTTAGCTTTCAACTAGATTATTTTTGTGGACGTCAATTAGTGATATCTGGCGGATCTGACGATGCGGCATTCAAAGTGAATGATGACCAGATGTTCGAAAGTAAATTTTGGCCTCAAGCCTCATCAACCAAGAAATGACAAAAATCGGGCAGGCAACATGGCTATGTGGGTTGCTCCCATTAGGGTGTATAATCACATATCTAGAGAAATTCCTTTTGCTTCTTTCATCTATTTCGATGCTATCCTTTTTCGGGAAACGGTGGGTTGCACCCAACCGTTGGTGATATACATTCGATACACTCAAGCGGAATGAGTGGTCGGTCATGTATGGGCCGGGTTGCAAGACGTTCTTGTTGAACCCAGTGTATTCGCCTCTAGAGATACACTATCAGCAGGTGGTCCCATACCTTGTCATTGTCGAAATCAAATCTCCAATAAGCGCCCGCTGTTTTGATTGTACAGGTTCCGCTAGATTGATATTTACTTGTATTTAGACACTATTATAATATTAGAAAAGGTATTGATTTCAAAAATGTTTTGGGTTATTAAGGTAAAAACCGTCCGTATTTATGTGTGGACTTGGTTATATGATTATCTTTTTCTTTCGAAACAATTTTAACTAGAAAATCAAGTTGTGTGACACCCTTAATACTGTGCGAGTTTATCTCACTCTGGTTCACCAGACTGACCCGGTGTTATGTAAATACGCGGGTTAGCCCGGGGTGTACAGGTTCAGGTTATCGAATGATGTGAAGTCCAGATACGAGCTGGAGATGTTTAGACATATGATATTATATAGCTACTATTCTGTTGTGTGTTGTATATCGGAACAGGTTATTATAACAGTCCCGTTGTGTGATGTACTCTGGTATTGTAAGTATTTATTAAGCTCTCAATAAAGATTTATTTCTGTATTATATTTTGTTCTGCTGCAATGTGAGACTCTGTGTTGTGTTGTTTCTTCTTCTTCTTCTATTCTAATATTTCATTGTAACAACCCAGAAAATCTGAGCCAATTTTAAAAAAAATAATTTGGCTATTTTAGTGGATTTTAGATATTTAAAATAAATTATTTTAAATAGTAATGACGAAAAGTGTGTTTGAGTCGATGTTTGAAAATAAATATAATTATTTTAAATTATAAAGAAGGCCTGAAATGGCGCGGCAGTTTCAAAATTTCAATTCAAACTTTGACTGACTGTACTAGGTGCAAAATAAAACGGATTTTAGTGAAACCAAAAAATATTTAAATATGTTAGTGAATATCTTTCTAACGAATCTGAAAAATTGAAGTTTCATAGCAGGGATAAAAAGTTATGGCCAAATGAATTTTCCGAAAGATCGCTATAGAGAATATATCACCCTTGAAAATAGACATTTTGCAAACGACCTCAGAATTCGAAGAAACCACTTTTGTTGGATCCGGGATGTCAAATTATTGCTAGATTTCAAATTCCATAATTTTTGAAGTTAATATGTGAGCATGGCGAAGAAAAATGTGTTTGGTCAATTATAGTTAAACTGGATCGACCAGAAAAAGGTCATTTTTCAAACGGTCTCAGAATTCAATGAAACTAGTTTTGTTGGGTCCGTATCATCAAAACATAGCTAGATTTATTTTTCGAGAATTTTTAGAATCAATATGTGGCCCTGGCAAATTGAAATGTACGTTCAAATCGAATATTGAATGTTTTATATTTTAATTTGAAGGAAAACTGACTGAAACAATCGAATGGGCCTACGAAACATATCCCATTGTGTACAGAATGGGGGTATTTAGCTAGGGACGACAATCGTTGGGTTTGGATTGGAGTTCGTATGAGATAAGGGGTATTTTTGAATTTTTAAAAATATATAAATAAAAGAAAAAAACCTATGGGTCAACACAATTTCTCTCTCCCCGATAAACCCTCCAGGCGACGGAGGATGTGAAAACCCGTAACTACCCCGTAAAGGAAAGCCGCGGATAGTTCGAGAACAAACCACAACAGGATACATACGAAAGAACATTTCATTGTATATTACAACAATGCACTAGAATACAAGAATATACAGAGTATAAATGAATATTACACAGAAATATCAGAGATTTAAATTACATTTAAATACATAGCAGCGGAAAATAATACAACACACAACTAGAAGAGATATACGGATACAAAGCTTCTCGGATATCATTCCAGCTGTAAACCAGGATCCTGTGAATATAAATCTGCAAAACCAAAACTACTAGCTGCCCGTGTCAAAATAGGGGCACCCAGAGTTTAGGTTAAAACAATAAACTCCAGGTCAGTCATGGGACTGGTGTGAGAACTAAAACAGTTAATCTTTATTTTTAAAGTTAGGTAAATCAAGGGACCACGCCGTATAACACGGAACGGGTTTCCTCCCAAGAATACCAGTGCATAAAACAAACAGCGCAATGCTAAATAAAGAAAAATGAAGCTGTTATAAGACCCAGGTCCCATCACACAATGCAACGCAGCCGAGGATAGGATTTTCCCTTATAACAGCCAAAGAATGCTTGATACGTTTAAAACAAATCGTTTGATACTATTATTAGTGCATAGTGTATAAAACAACTTCAAATCATAAGTATCAATCATAGACGGCATAAGTGCCCCATCCCACTATGTCGCCATACTAGGCTCTACAAATAAAACCGCAGAATCACGTATTTGGAAATTGGGTTTCCATCTATGAACCGAGGCAAAAGATAGTCCTCAACCGATTCGAGACGCTCTAGCCCGCCCCTCAGGACCCAGACTCAGGTGGGCCCTTGGATCATCAGGGCCGGTCCACCGATGTGGATTAAAATGCCTGAACATGCGTTTCCCCGCCCTTTGGGGCGTAAATGAGCCAACTAAATGACTCCATCGGTTCGAGAACGACCGATCAATCCGAGGCGCCTCGCAACAGCAACAACCACATAAGTCAAACTCGTCAGGGCGTGTAAAACCACTGACGCCACTTCTAACTAGAAAGAAACGCATGCCTTCCCTGAGGTCCTCTCCCGTTTTTGGTTCATACCGGGTGTGAAACACGCGAAGTAAACGTTACACAAAGCTACGCCACAAAGGCCTTGCTTTGATCATCACCACAAGACTTTGCTTTTCAACAGAAGCCTCGATCAATTGCCACTTAGGCATGCCACACAGGCAATTCACTCCATGCGTTTGATATCCATCAATATATAACCCTTGAGCTCGTACGTCTCAGAGAAGGGCGTTAAGCAAGAGAATAAATTCTCCGCCGCCAAACAGATATATATTTAATAGAGATCAATCACACGGACTAAAATCCAATGTCAGGCACACAGTCCATTCACAAGTCCGTTCTGGGTCTGAACGAAACCGGAGGCACCTAGTACCCTGCATACCCATCGATCTCCAAGTACGTCTGGACGATCACCAACTGTTTCCATCTTCTTGGGTGTACAGCCCAATCAAGATCATCAGTAATCACCCAAACGACGTGAAGACTTCCAGTCTTCGAGCATCGTCTTCATCTTCGACTTATCGTCATATCAGTTATTCAGAATGGGATAAACCCGGTCTTTCCAAATAACTCGCGTATATTTTAAATAAGTGTTACACAAACACAACATACGCCTCATTCCAATCCATCAGTCACTAACCGTAAATTAATCAAGAGAATAATTTCCCAAATATTAACCCCGAAGGCCGAAACCAACATCAGATCAATATCCAGAAAACCATTCTGCTTGGCTAACCGACAGTTAGTTTCTAAATTTCACATTCATAGGGAAAGGTTCCCATTAATTTTATCCAAGATAAATTCCTTGAATTTATTCTTTAATCTATTTTTGAATATCAATTCAAACTAGTTGGGATTAGCGAACCTTACCGAAGTAATCATTTGTTTTAATTTCCCAATCCCAACCTATTCATCCCATGAAGTAAAACTGGTTATACTTCATATCTAACACCACGGTGTTCGGTAAATTCAATTACCATTTCACGTTCAAATCTAATTAAAGATTTAACTATCGCCTGGAGCAAAACTGGTGATACTCCATTTTCGATCTTTTCAATCTAATTAAAGATTCATTAAAACTCCACTTAGTTTTAATCTTTAACTGGGTTAAAGAATCAGTGTCATTTAAAACACAGTTCACGATAAACCCAAAATCACATTCATTAATTATCGGGTTAAAGAACGAGTGTTATTTAAAACACTGTTCACGATAAACCCAAAAATCATTCCATTAATTATCGGGTTAAAGAACAAGGGTTATTTAAAACACTGTTCACGATAAACCCAATATCAATATCAATTCAATTCCAATTAAATATTATTGAATTGGTACACTTCATTAAATCTAAATAAAAAGATTTAATCTTTTCTCAACTGGGTTCAAGAACAGTGTTAGTGAAGACACCATTCACGACAAACCCAAATCACATTTGATATTCAGTACAAGGCTCTGAATAGAAAATATACCGGCTTATATTCAATATCAAATTCTACGACTAACAAATATCGCATTGGAAATAACGATATATATATATATATATATATATCTTTCAAAATCCCATAACAATATCTGTATCATCACGAAATCCAACATCGAAATATTCCGAAGGCAATTTTGATTCAAATCCATTCCAATGCAATCATTGGAAATTCTGGTTATTTTCAAAACCATTTCAAATCCAATTTATTTATTTAAAAATAAATAGAATTGTAATTCTAGTTCAAAACTAGTTCATTTCGATAAAAATCTATTTTTATCTTTTCAAATATGGAGTTTTTCATCCCAATTCTTTCTAAATCATTTCTTATGATTTTACATAAATTATTTCTATTTTTAATAATTTTATCAAGGCCCGTACAGTCGATTTCCATCAACGGCCATCGAACTGCACTTACAGCGACCTTTTTCAAATTTGATTTGGACGTAACTCCAAATCCAACCGTTAGATTTCTAATTTCTAATATTCGCTAGAAAGCTCTTTTCGATACGAACCAACGGTTCCGGTTTTAGGAGGATCCGACGGTCGGATCTCCCGTAATGTCCATTTGAAATAAATGGTCGAAATTCACGAACTGCCGCGGCGCGGCGCGTTCTATTCAGGCCATTATATTATATATATAATATATATAATATATATTTCGTCGATTTCTATTTAAAACGAATTATATAAATAGTTTTAAATTCGTTTCAAAAGCAATTTCAACTTCCATTTCAATTCAAATCAAAATTGAGTTCTTTATAAATTCGTTTTAGAATTCATTTCTATTCAATTCAAATTTCAATTAAATTTGAATTCATTTCAATTCGTTTTCAATTTGAATTCGTTTTCAATTCATTTCATTTCAAAATCGTTTTCAATTTGAATTCGTTTTCTATTCAATTCAATTTCAAAGTCGTTTTCTATTCGATTCAATTCGAATTGGTTTTCTATTCGAAATCGTTTTCAATTCATTTCATTTCGAAATCGTTTTCAATTCATTTCATTTCGAAATCGTTTTCAATTCATTTCATTTCGAAATCGTTTTCAATTTATTTCATTTCGAAATCGTTTTCAATTCATTTCATTTCGAAATCGTTTTCAATTCATTTCATTTCGAAATCGTTTTCAATTTGAATTCGTTTTCTATTCAATTTGATTCAAATTTCATTTCAAAATATGCATTTCCGAAATCACTTTTCAATATTCGTTTTAAAATGAATAAAATCGATATAGATATCGTTCACGTCAAAATGGCGTCAATCTAATCAACACGGCTTCATAAATTTCTATTTTCAAGTAGTTTATTTCAAATACTTCTTTTTCCAAAATAGTTGTTATTATCAAAATATTTCGTTCTACACATGACCAATCTCAATGGATGAGTACTGTCAACACATGAACCTTTATTTTATATTGATAAGATGTAAATTTTATTACTAAAATATTTCGTTCAACACATGACCAATCTCAACGGATGAGTACTGTCAACACATGAACCTTTATTATATATTGATAAAGATGTAAATTTTATTACTAAAATATTTCGTTCAACACATGACCAATCTCAACGGATAAGTACTGTCAACACATGAACCTTTATTTTATATTGATAAAGATGTAAATTTTATTACTAAAATATTTCGTTCAACACAAGACCAATCTCAACGGATGAGTACTGTCAACACATGAACCTTTATTTTATATTGATAAAGATGTAAATTTTATTACTAAAATATTCTTTATTTTTCAAATTGGAATGAGGCCCAATCAATTACCATATAAAGTTAATTATATGGATTTTCATACAACACATGTATAATAGCATTGAAAAATAATCAATCATCAACCAAAGTGCACTACACTGTATAAGCAGCAAATATAGATATCTAACGCTTATAACAGCCTGTCAATCGATCGATCGACATATTTAATCAATCAGGATGAGTGAACTTCAAATTTCATCCTAACACCCGTGTGGGGTTTCAAACAATCAAACACATATTTTATTTGTGCAGTTGGGCGATGTGTAAAATTTATCGTCCTAATCAATGTCATTCAAATAGGTGTACATAAACAAACCGTCCGGTTTGTAAATGAATATTTATTTATTCACATTCACGCTAAAATTATATTTTTAACGTCAATACATTTTATTTTAACACATGAATTTCTATTCAGTTTATTCTTTAAATAAAATGATATTTTTATTTTTCTAACATATTTTAGAAAATTTCGGCGGCATAACGGCACGATACTAGAAACGGGACAAGGCCTAGCCTTATCCCCGGTCTAGTGAAGGCCCACGCCATTCACACATCAATCAAATCCATTCATCTCACCAAACAATTCAATTTCAATCAAATAATCTAACTTATTTTTGCAATCAAACAAACAAGTCCATGGTCTGTGGACGATTGTGTCGGGTGCTACTAAGCACCGTCTGCATCCTAGTATATATATATAACTAGAAAAGAAATTGAAAGGTGAGAAATTCTCACAAATAGCTATCCTAGCTCCACAGCACTTCATTGATAGAAATCTTCATCGCTATCGCATCTTCGTCATCTTCTTTGCCCGTACTCACTACATATGTAAAAATCGAGTTTTTACTACGATGTTCAATATATAAAAATCATATTTTTACTTCGATGTTCAATATATAAAAAATCATATTTTTACTACTATGTTATATAGATAAAAATTATATTTTTATCACGCTATTTTCCACCTAAAGATTTCGACTTTATAAACACATAGACTTCGCCTTTTCAAATTTAAAGATTTCATCTTTATAAAAATCTCATTTTTATTTTTCTACACATATAAAGATGATATTTTTAATATTCCTATCATGTAAAAATTATATTTTTAATTCTCTACCTAAACAAAAATCATATTTCTACCACTTCTATATAGTAAAGATTTTATTTTTAATTCTTTAAAAATATAAAAACTATATTTTTAATACTTTAAAACATAAAAATCATATTTTTATGATATTAAAAATCGTATTTTCCTAACATGAAAAATATAATCTTCTCTTACATTATTTATATGGAAAATAAATAAGCTAAATTAAAATAAATACTTACTTTAATTCAGCGAAGGGAGGGGGGTCTTGGGAGCACCGAATTCAGGGAGGGGAGGGGATTTACTGACGGAATTGGTGGAGGGGGGCTGTCAGGCCGGCGGCCGCTGCTGCGAGGGGGGTCTTCGGGGTTAGGGTTTCGCGCATCAGCGCGAGGAGGGGTTGCGGCAGGTCGGGGAGGCGCCAGGAGGGTGGCGACGATGCGGTGGAGGCGCCCCTAGGGCTAGCCGCTTGCGTTCGTGCTTCAACGGAGAGGGAGGGAGAGAGGACCGAGCGCGAGAGGAGAGGGGGGTTCCTGGTGGAGGGCGAGGCCGTAGGGGCCAGGCGACGGCGATGGTGATGGCGGTTTTCCGCCTCCGCCCCTTTTCTTTTTTTTTATTTCTAAAATGAACGGGGCTGATAAAGGAATGGGGGGGGTCTGGAGATAAAGGTTTTTTTTTAATATCATATTTAATTCCCTAGAGTTGACTTTTATTTTGAACTCAAAATTGAGCCCACCGACTGTCGTCCATAGCTAATTACCCCCATCCCGAACATAATGGGACGTGTATCGCAAGCTGATTCGATAGTTACAATCAGTTTCCGTTGAATTTACATTTAAATTATTATATTGAATTTTAAATGTACATTTCAAATTACCAGGGTCGCATACTAACTCTATAAATTCCATAAAAATATTTTCTAGCTTCGTATTGACGATACGGTCCTAACAAAACTAGTTTCGTCGAATTCTGAGACCGTTTGAAAAATGGCCAATTTCCAGTCGATTAAAATCAACTAAAACTGGTCAAATGCGTTTTCCTTTGCCACGCTCACATATTGATTCTAAAAATTATGAAATTTAAAACCTAGCAATAATTTGACATCACGGACCCAACAAAACTGGTTTCGTCGAAATCCGAGGTCGTTTGCAAAATTTCCATTTTTAAGGGCCTGAATTCCATAGCGACTATTCAGGATTTTCAACTGGACATATCTTTTGATTCCCGCTATAAAATTTTGATTTTTTTTGATTCGTTGGAAAGATATTATCAATTAGATCCTATCATTTTTGGTTTCACTAAAATTCGGATTGTTTTGCACCCGGTACATTCATTTGAAGTTTGAAATCGAATTATCGAACTACCGCGCCATTTTCAATTCTATTTATAATTATATATAAATATTTATATTCTAACGACGACGCGTATAATATATACGTTCGAATTATATTCAAAATAAATTTCTCGTCGATATTATTTAAAATAATTCATTTTAAATAATCAAAATTCGCTAAAATCACCAAAATAAAAATTTTAAACTGGCCCAGATTTTCGGGTTGTTACAGAGGAAACAGTTATGACCTTCACTCCTCTTTTTCTTTTCCATCTCTCAACGAAACCCCACCCTCCTTTGGCGCCTCCTTTCGTGGTGTATTCGGGGAGTTCTATCGCTCCAAAGTCAGAGTGTTCATCGCGCCGCTGTGGATCAACGCCGCCGTCGAGTTCGCCTGCACCACCACGGTTGCGCGTGCCTCTCCAAGCTGCTCCATGTGGTGTTGGCCGATCGTCATATCACTGCGCGGATTAGAAGAAAAATTACGATCTAGTTTTGAAGATTTTCAGAGAGGTACGGCTTTATATTATTTAAACTATTCTATAGCACTTTAAAGCGCTACGGTTTTTGATTTCACAATAAAAGTCATATCTTTTTTCCATGTTGACGAAATCCAGTGAAACAAGAGACAGTGGACTCATGTGGACGTCTTCTACATTCTAGAAGAGACCGCATATTTTTCTGAGCCTTCCGCAATTTTTGTTGGAGTGGAACCCAATGTGAGATTTCTAATTTATAAACGATATGGAAAACAATGATGTATAAATTATATAGTCGATGTATGGGTTATATAAGTGTTGTACACCTCATATATAAGCGTTGTATAAGTTGTATGTTCGATATACAAGTTATATATGCGTTGTTAAAATAATATATGTGTTCAAATAAATTGAAAAGATATTGAAGTGAAATCGAAATATATTTATATACGAATATATATATATATATACTCCCCTCATCCACATACGATGGACGATATATATCGGTTGTGATATTGTTTGGATTATTGGTTGATGTGAAATTTGGTGAATATCATGAATGGTTGATTTGAAATGATTGATTGTGGTTGAAATCCCAATAGGATTAGTATATGGGGAAATTGGTCTACGTACGAACTAGATATTGAAAATCTCCATTGTCAAAAACCGCGAGGTTTTATGGTAGAGCGAGAAGCTGTACTAGGGACGGTGCCAGTTTTAACTACCCGGCCGTTATGCTGCCGAAATTTTCAATAATATTCATGTATTAGAATTATTTTCATATGTTGAAACAATATTCATGTGTTGAATAGAAATTCATGTGTTGAGTAGAAACTCATGTGTTGAATGAAGTTCATGTGTTGAATAAATTCTTTGAAAGATAAAAATAACATTTTTATTATATATATAGACTATATAAATATTAGTATTTTAAATAAATTGTTTTAACACCAAAAATAACATTTTTACCTTATGTATGAACTATATAAAATAATCGTGTTTTGAAATAAATTGTTTTACAATAAAAATCACATTTTTATTATATATATATAAACTATAGAAAATATTCATGTATTGAATAAAGGACTAGAACGATAAAAAAAATCATATTTTTATCATGTGTGTGAAGTCGAAAACATTCATGTGTTGAATATATAGATTGAACAATAAAATCTACATTTTTATTGTGTATATGAAGTGTTAAAAATATTCATGTGTTGAATAAATATTTTTGATGATAAAAATATCATTTTTATCAAATATATAAAATGAATATAGTTTTGAAATCGAAGAAAGAATTATATTTATATATAATTATATGAAATATAATTAAAATAAATCGAATAACGAAGCTGCAGTTCGTGTTTCGAAACTGTGATTTCAAACGATTAGTGCGGGAGATCCGACCATCAGATTTTTCCCGAAACCGAAACCGTTGGGTTCGCTTTGGAAATATCTTTCCAACGACACCCACTTTGTGAAGATCCAACGGTTGGATTGTATTGAATGTTTAATTCAAATATGAAGAAAAACAGCGCCAGAATCGATTATATTTATATGTAAATATAATTAAATTAAATCGAATAACGACGCTGCAGTTTGTATTTTGAAATCGTAACTTCAAACGATTGTACCGGGAGATCTGACCGTCGGATTTTCCCAAAACCATAACCATTGGATTCATTTTGAAAAGATCTTTCTAATGATATAAAATTTGTGAAGATCCAATGGTTAGATTTTTAGATATGTGTAAATCAAGTATGAAGAAAAACAGCGCCACGGCCGCGTTACGGCCTGAAGCGTTGTTTGAACGAATTGGCTATTTTTAAATAAATAAAAATAGCGATAAATCGTGATAAATATTATAAACGATATGGAATGGAAATAAACTGAATTTGCTCGGTTTATGTGATATTTGATGGTTGAATGTGTTTGGCATGAAAATTTCATTAAAGAACAGAATCAGTGATATCGAATAATTTAACCATTGAAATGAATTGATTTGAAATTCTAAATATACGTGAATTAATTGAAAAGGCCAAGTTGATTCTCATTTCAAATAATTGATCGACGAGTGAAACTCGAAGATATGAAGACGGTGCAAGACCGATGATCTTCATATCGAATGGAGGGGTGCTACCGATGCTCATGATAGGAGTAGCTACCTTGAAGGGGCTGAAGTAGTAGTCGTCCAGACGTACTTGTTGATTGTACGGATATGCGAGGTATTGAGTGCCTCCGGTTTCGTTCAGACCCAGGACGAACTTGTAAATGGACTGTGTGTCTGACATTGGAATTTGTTATGTGCTGATTGATCTCTATTAAATATATATCTGTTTGGCGGCGGATAATTTATTCTTTTGCTTAACGCCCTTCTCTGAGACGTACGAGCTCAGAGGTTATATATCGATACAAATCAGTCGCATGGAGTGATTTGCCTGTGTGGCATGCCTAAGTGGCAAATGATCAATGCTTCTGTTGAAAAGCAAAGTCTTGTGGTTGAAGATCTAAGCGCGGCCTATGTGGCATAACTTTGTGTATAACGTTGATTCGTGAGCCTCACACCCCGGTATGGACCAGAAACGGTAGAGGACCTCAGGGATGACATGCATTTCTTCATAGCTAGGGTGGTGTCAGTGACCTACCAGCCCTGACATTTATATTATTTTCACCAGCGTGGTTGTTGCTGTTGCGAGGCACCTCGGATATAGGTGACTATGTGAAGTTGATGGAGTCATATGACTCATTTACGCCCCAAAGGGCGGGGAAACACAGTGTTCAGGCATTTTAATCCACATCGGTGGACTGGCCCTGACGATCCAAGGGGCAGTTGCGGCTGTTCTTGAGGCTCGGGCTAGACAGTCTCGAATTCGGTAAGGACTATCTTTTGCCTTGGTTCATGATGGAAATCCAATTTCCAAATATGACACCGTGCTGTTTTGATTGTGTATATATATATATATATATATATATATATATATGGCGACATGATATATGGTACCCATGCCGTCTATGTTTGATAGTTATGATCGAAATTGTTTTTGAAACATATATTCACTAGCAATAATATCAAATGATTTGTTTTGCTTGTATCAAGCATATTTTGGCCATTATAAGGTGAAACTCTATCCTCCAGTTTGTGTTGCATTGTGTGATGGGAACTGAGTCTTATAATGGCTTCATTTTTATAAAAAGCATTGCGATGTTTAAAAGATTTACTTGTTTTGAAGCACTGGCAATCCAATGGAGTAAACCCGTTCCGCGAAAGTGGCATGGTCCTGTGATTAGCCATATTGTAAAATGTGTTAAGTAGATTTCTCATACCAGTCCCATGACTGACTCGTAGTTTGTTTCACTTGCAAACTCGGGTGCCCCTTTTCTATACGGGCAGCCTTGTATTCAAATTTTAGCAGGCTCTTTCGGGATAGCTGGAGCTGAAGATGGATTCTATCATTTCTCTTTTTATGCAGTTCAGCCCCTATTGTACATATTATGTTTTGTTTTCCGCTGTAGACATTTATGTATAGCTGAACTGTTTTTGTACTAAGTATGATCTTGTATGTTGTGTAACTCTGATGATTATGTTTATCCAGTGTATTCTATTGTACGTTATCTGGTGTATTTATTTATTTATTTCTGTTCTGTTTATGTATTATATTCCAAAGATTACCCTTGCCACCCTCCTTTGGGGTTTGGGGTCGTCACAAACATGATATCAGAGCTTTGGTTAAGCTTAGTTCTGGAATATAACATATTAACGAATTCATCAGAAATAGAACCAGTAGAGTTCTAGGGCGAATAACTCATTACAGATAGGATCAGTAATATCCTAGTATGAGTATAGCAGAATGAAATACACCCCAATAAACACATTTACATTCAAGTATATTTTTCTGTGTTTTGAAATATCTTTTCTGTTGACACTGACACTTGGTCTGCTATTTGCAGATGCACTGGAAAATGAGTGGCAGAAAAAGAAGAAGTAATGCACACCCAGATGTTGAAGCTCTACTTAAGAAATATAGAAATATGGGTGGAGTACTATTCTTGGGCGAAGAATCTATTATTAAAATACAAGCTTGGATTCGATCTGCTAAGAAAATCTTTGAATGTTTAAAGCTGAGGGATGACCAAAAAAGATTACTGGCATCTTGGGCACCCAAAGACGAAGCTTTGTTCTGGAGGGATCCGATTATTAAGGGTAATCCAGAAGGTAATATTAACTGGGATAGATTTAAAGAGATTTTCAGTGAAAGATTTATTCCTCCAGAAGCAACCGAGCGGTTATGTGATGAATTTCATTATCTGATACAAGGAGATATGACCATTCCGGAATATCATAAGAATTTCAATGAACTTTCTCATTTTTCCCCTCATCTAATTCAAGATCCAAAGAGGAAGAATCTGAGAATTATAAAGGGTCTTCAAAGAAAATACCAGAACAGTGTAATGGGGCATGTGAATCTTCCTTTTTCTGAAATGATATACATGGCTTATCAGTATGAAGATCTTGATTAGCGAGGCCTTTTTGTCGATGAAGAGGAAGTCAGCACTACCAGTAAAAGGAAATCTGAAGCTAATAGCCCATGGATAAGTACACAACCTGAGGCCAGTGTGACGTCTGGGGCCAGAAAGCGGCCTAGAATCAATAGGAAAAAGGTTAATTCTGAAAAAGAACCAGTAATGACCGCCATATGCCTTAACTGCAATCAAAAGGGCCATTTGTCCAGAAAATGTAAATCTTTGACAATGCAGAGGAAGGAGGGATCTAAATCCAAGAACCAGGTTAAGGAGGATAGAAAATGCAATCTTTTCCATTAGGTTGGTCATGTAAAGCAAGATTGTCGACTATCATAGAAATCTGTAGTGGTTTAGGTAAATAAAGTAGCGGAAACTTCTAAACCCTCAGCTAGTCTAGAGAGGCCAGATATTTTAGAAGGTACGCTTACTGTCAAAGATAACCCAGTTAAAGTACTGTTTGATACAGGCGCGTCACGAAGCTTTATTGCAAAGAATGCAGTTAAGAAACTGGATTTGAATTTGAAAAGCTCAGAGAACCAATGACGTTCATAATCCAGTTGGAGGTTCCCTCGATCTTAGTTGGGTTTGTGGGGTGCCAGTTTCTTTTTCCCGTTATCGGTTCCCTACCATCGCGATCGTCATGAATTTTACCGAATTTGATCTTATCTTGGGTTTAGATTGGTTACCCAAATATGAAGCTGAGGTTAAATGTGCCGACAGAGTCGTTAAGGTGAAGATTAAATCCAGTGACTATATAACCATTCCATGTGATGGTCCGAATACGGAGAGAAAAGACTTCTGGGCAGCTTTAGATGTTTCTCCTGCTCAAATAGAACCTGTTCCTGTCGTTCCGGAGAATATTTCGGTCGACATTGAAAATATTCCTATTGTCAAGAACTATGTGGATGTGTTCGAAGAAATTGTTAGCTTACCTCCGCAGAGAGAAATTGATTTTAAAATCTCTTTATTTCTGAATGCAAGGCCAGTAGTTCACGCTATTCGAAGAATGACCTTGAAGGAAAAAGAAGAGTTAGACAATCAAGCTAGACAGCTTGTACGGAAAGGTCTGATCAGGCCTAGTTTCTCTGATTGGGGAGCAGCAGTGGTATTTGTCCCAAAGTCAGATGGTACTCTCAGATTATGTGTAGATTATCGTGACTTGAATAAGCAGACGCTGAAAAACAAATATCCATTGTCGCGGATTGATGATTTGTTGGACCGATTGAATGGAGCACAAATGTTTTCATGAATGGACCTAGCTACCGGTTTCCATCAGTTTCGTATTGCTGAAGAGTGTGTACCTTTGACAGCATTCAGAGGTCCAGACTTATTCTACGAGTGGCTAGCAATGTCGTTCGGCTTTTGTAATGCTCCAGCTTATTTTGTCGATCTAATGAACCGAGTATTCAGAGGAGTATTGAATAAATTTTTTCTGGTCTTCATTGATGATATTCTAATCTTCTCTAAGTCAGAAAGAGAGCATGAAAAACATTTGGAACAAGTGTTAGAAATTCGGAGAAAGAATGTGTTGAAAGCAAAGTTTTCCAAATGTATATTCTGGCAAGAAGAAGTCAAATTTCTTGGCCACGTCGTGTCAAAGAAAGGAATTTCAGTGGATCCCAGTAAAATCACTGCTATTCAGAATTGGAAATAGCCTCGTACACCCACAGAAGTCAGAAGTTTTCTCAAGTTGGCCAGTTATTATCCGAAGTTCGTTAAGAATTTTTCGAAGATATCTAGTCACTTAACAAAGCTTACTAAGAAACATTCGAGATTCAACTGGACTCCCGAATGTGAGGCAGCTTTCCAGGAGCTGAAGTTAAAATTGATGACTGCTCCAGTGCTCACAATTATTGACATCAACCAAGACTTGAAAGTCTGGACCGATGCTTCTAAAGAAGGCCTTGGCGCAGTGTTAATGCAAAGAGGCCATGTAGTCGCTTATGCTAGCCGTCAATTGAAACCACATGAAAAGAATCATGTAACTCACGATCTAGAATTGCTAGATATCGTATTTGCTGTGAAAATCTAGAAGCATTATCTATTAGGTGAGAAGTTTGAATTATACACTGATCATCAATCATTGAAATATTTATTCACCCAGAAGGATCTGAATATGAGACAACAGTGTCAGTTAGAATTTCTCGCGGCATATGATCTGGATATCTTATATACACTGGGGAAAGCTAATGTTGTGCTGATGCGCTAAGCAGAAAGAATGTAATTATCGCCAGTCTTATCATCACGCCTTCGTTGATTGATAACATATCTGCTCTTCAGAAGGATGATCACTTCATTCAGAAGATCAGAGAGAGAATTCAGAAAGGCGAGCCCTCGAGTTTCAGATAGATAACGAGGGGATTCTTAGGTTGAAGGGTCGAATATGTGTGCCAAACATTCCTGAACTCCGGAGAGAAGTATTAGATAAATGTCACAAAGCCAAGCTTAGTATCCATCAAGGGGTGAGAAAAATGTATAATGACATCAAATGCACTTTCTGGTGGAAATCTATGAAACGAGACATTTCTTTATATGTTAGCCGATGTCCTACTTGTCAACAAGTCAAAAGCGATCAGCAGAAGCTCGTTGGATTGTTGCAACCTTTTGAAATTCCAGGTGGAAAGTGGGAACAGATTTATATGGACTTCATAGATGGTTTACCCAGAACCAGGAAAGGAAATGACAGTATTTGGGTGATCGTAGATCGTTTCACGAAGACCGCCCAATTCATACCTGTCAAATCGAATAGAACTGCTCAGAGTCTGGCGCAGATTTATTTTAGAGAAATTGTTAGACTGCACGGAGTTCCCATGAGCATCGTTAGTGATCATGACCCGATTTTTGCTAGTAAATTCTGGGAAGCATTCCAAGAAGAACTGGGAACGAAACTGAACTTGAGCACCGCATATCATTCTCAAACAGATGGTCAAACTAAGAGGGTGAATCATATTCTAGAAGATCTATCGCGGGCTTGTGTTATTGATTTTGGCGGATCATGGGAAGACCATTTGCATTTGGCCGAGTTCCCATACAACAACAACAAAAAGCGAGCCTGACAATGTCACCATTCGAAGCACTATATGGTAGACCATGCCGATCTCCTGCTTGTTGGGTAGAACCTGGTAATAGACTCGTATTGGGACCCGATATGATTAGGGAAGCTGCAGACAAAGTCAATTTCGTTAAGAAACGATTACTAGCCGCTCAAAGCCGACAAAAAAGCTATGCAGATAAGAGAAGAAGAGATATATCATTTGCTGTTGGTGACCACGTATATTTGAAAGTATCTCCAATGAGAGGAGTAATCCGGTTCGGTAAAACAGGGAAATTGACACCCAACTTTATTGGTCTGTTTCCTATTTGGAACGGGTTGGAACTCTCGCGTATAGGGTTCAATTGCCTGATTGGTTGCCTGGAGTACATAATGTGTTTCATGAATCTCAACTTCGAAAGCATGTTCATGATCCAGACTTGATCGTGGAAGAAGCAGCATAATGGGATATAGAAATTACTCCAGAATTGGCTGTGAGAAGAGAGCCGCTAAAGATTATTGGCCAAGAAACCAAAGAACTGAGGAACAAGAAGGTTCACTTAGTCAAAGTGCAATGGAGTGGAGATCCGCGGGATTGTACTTGGGAAACAGAGGAAAGCATTAAGAAAGCCTATCCTAAGTGCACGGTGGATATCTCTGATTGACTCTGGTGCAAGGTGCATTTACCATATCTTTGCATTACCATTTTGTTCTCTATTTTGCTGTTGTTTTCTTTTCATGCATGTAAACCTTTTAATTATATAGTCTGAATGTTTTCCAAAGAGTATATGAATTATTTGGTATATTTATGAAAAGTTAAAAACAAATTGATTGTTGGTTGCATTGTGTGACTGTGGATTTGATTAATTGAATTATTAGAATGATAGTTAATTTAATCAATAAGAGAATGAAGTTAAATGTATGCAATTGAACAAGTATCGAACTGATTTAGAAATAGATAGAAATATATACATGTGCATTATATATGTGTGAACAGGTTATGGATAAACAGCTAAGCGGAGGAATAAAATTGTTTGCCCGACAAATAGGTACATGTTTATTGTATTTCTTAGGATTTGATGATTTTATGAGCCGATTGGCTAGCCGCTTGGCTTTTTCATTTTCTTTTGGATTGGTGAGGGCCATGGGAGGCTATTTGAAATATCCCGAAGCTCCCCGTACAAAGGGGGTTATGGCGAATTTTTTTGAAAATTTAGGGTGTTAGCCAAATTTTTGAAGAATTTGAAAATTCTTAGAAACTGAAAAGTTGGAGAATGGAAGCCAGATTGAAAATAGAGTTGGTTCATTAAACCACTTTCGACTTTGTTCCTTTTCGGGGACGAAAAGTTTTAAGTGGGGGAGATTGTAACAACCCGGAAAATCTGAGCCAGTTTAAAATTTTTCATTTGGCTATTTTAATGGATTTTAGATATTTAAAATAAATTATTTTAAATAATAACGACGAAAAGTGTGTTTGAATCGATGTTTGAAAATAAATATAATTATTTTAAATTATAAACAAGGCCTAAAATGGCGCGGCAGTCTCAAAATTTCAATTCAAACTTTGACTGACTGTACCAGTTGCAAAATAAAACGGATTTTAGTGAAACCAAAAAAAAAAAATTAAATCTGTTAGTGAATATATTTCTAACGGATCTGAAAAATCGAAGTTTCATAGCGGGGATAAAAAGTTATGGCCAAATGAATTTTCAGAAAGGTCGCTATAGAGAATATATCGCCCTTGAAAATAGACATTTTGCAAATGACCTCAGAATTCGACGAAACCACTTTTGTTGGATCCGGGATGTCAAATTATTGCTAGGTTTCAAATTCCATAATTTTTGAAGTTAATATGTGAGCGTAGCGAAGAAAAATGTGTTTGGTCAATATAGTTAAATTGGATCAACCAAAAAAAGGCCATTTTTCAAACGGTCTCAGAATTCGACGAAACTAGTTTTGTTGGGACCGTATCGTTAAAACATAGCTAGATTTATTTTTTTCGGGAATTTTTAGAATCAGTATGTGGCCCCGGCAAATTGAAATGTACGTTCAAATCGAATATTGAATGTTTTATATTTTAATTTGAAGGAAAACTGACTAAAACAGTCGAATAGGCCTACGAAACATATCCCATTGTGTTCGGAATGGGGGTATTTACCTAGGGACGACAGTCGTTGGGTTTGGATTGGAGTTCGTATGAGATAAGGGGTATTTTTGAATTTTTAAAAATATATAAATAAAAGAAAAAAAACCTATTGGTCAACACAATTTCTCTCTTCCCGATAAACCCTCCAGGCGACGGCGGAAACAGTTCTGACCTTCTCTCCTCTTTTTCTCTTCCATCTCTTAACGAAACCCCACCCTCCTTTGGAGAATTTCGTAGTGCTCATCAGGATCTTCAAATCCATACATGTGGCGCCTCCTTTCGTGGTGTATTCGGGGAGTTCTATCGCTCCAAAGTCGGAGTGTTCATCGCGCCGCCATGGATCAACACCGCCATCGAGTTTGCCTGCACCACCACGGTTACACGCGCCTCTCCAAGCTACTCCACGTGGTGTAGGCCGATCGTCATATCACTGCGCGGATTCGAAGAAAAATCGCGACCTAGTTTTGAAGATTTTCAGAGAGGTACAGCTTTATGTTATTTAAACTATTCTATAGCACTTTAAAGCGCTATGGTTTTTGATTTCACAATAAAAATCATGTCTTTTTGCTATGTTGACGAAATCCAGTGAAACAAGAGACAGTGGACTCATGTGGACGTCTTCTACATTCTAGAAGAGACCGCATATTTTTCTGAGCCTTCTGCAATTTTTGGTGGAGCGGAACCCAATGTGAGTTTTCTAATTTATAAACGATATGGAAAACAACGATGTATAAATTATATAGTCTATGTATGGGTTATGTAAGCGTTGTACACCTCATATATAAGTGTTGTATAAGTTGTATGTTCGATATATAAGTTATACATGCATTGTGAAAATAATATATGTGTTGAAATAAATTGAAAAGATATTGAAGTGAAATCGAAATATATTTATATACGAATATATATATATATATACACACTCCCCTCGTCCATAGACCATGGACAATAAATATTGGTTGTGATATTGTTTGGATTATTGGTTGATGTGAAATTTGGTGAATATCATGAATGGTTGATTTGAAATGATTGATTGTGGTTGAAATCCCAACAGGATTAGTATATGGGAAAATCGTCTGCATACGAACTAGATATTAAAAATCACAATTGTCAAAAACCACGAGGTTTTAAGGTAGAGCGAGGAGCCGTACTAGGGACGATGCCGGTTTTAATTATCCTACCGTTATGCTGCCGAAATTTTCAATAATATTCATGTGTTAGAATTATTTTCATATGTTGAAACTATATTCATGTGTTGAATAGAAATTCGTGTGTTGAGTTGAAATTCATATGTTGAATGAAGTTCATGTGTTGAATAAATTCTTTGAAAGATAAAAATAACATTTTTATTATATATATAGACTATATAAAATATTAGTATTTTAAATAAATTGTTTTAACACCAAAAATAACATTTTTACCTTATGTATGAACAATATAAAATAACCGTGTTTTGAAATAAATTGTTTTACAATAAAAATCACATTTTTATTATATATATAAACTATAAAAAATATTCATGTGTTGAATAAAGGACTAGAACGATAAAAAAATCATATTTTTATCGTGTGTGTGAAGTCGAAAACATTCATGTGTTGAATATATAGACAGAACAATAAAATCTACATTTTTATTGTGAATATGAAGTGTTAAAAATATTCATGTGTTGAATAAATATTTTTGATGATAAAAATATCATTTTTATCAAATATATAAAATGAATATAGTTTTGAAATCGAAGAAAGAATTATATTTATATATAATTATATGGAATATAATTAAAATAAATCGAATAACGAAGCTGCAGTTCGTGTTTCGAAACCGTGATTTCAAACGATTAGTGCGGGAGATCCGACCATTGGATTTTCCCGAAACCGAAACTGTTGGGTTCGCTTTGGAAATATCTTTCCAACGACACCCACTTTGTGAAGATCCAACGGTTGGATTGTCTGGAATGTTTAATTCAATTCTGAAGAAAAACAGCGCCAGAATTGATTATATTTATATATAAATATAAATATAATTAAATTAAATCGAATAACAACGCTGCAGTTCGTATTTTGAAATCGTACCTTCAAACGATTGTACCAGGAGATCCGACCGTCGGATTTTCCCAAAACTGTAACCGTTGGATTCGTTTTGAAAAGATCTTTCTAATGATATAAAATTTGTGAAGATCCAACTGTTAGATTTTCAGATATGTGTAAATCAAATCTAAAGAAAAACAGTGCCACGGCTGCGTTATGGCCTGAAGCGTTGTTTGAATGAATTGGCTATTTTTAAATAAATAAAAATAGCGATAAATCGTAATAAAATATTATAAACGATATGGAATGGAAATAAACTGAATTTGCTCGGTTTATGTGATATTTGATGGTTGAATGTGTTTGGCGTGAAAATTTCATTAAAGAACAGAATTAGTGATATCAAATAATTTAACCATTGAAATGAATTTATTTGAAATTCTAAATATACGTGAATTATTTGAAATGGCCGTGTTGATTTTAATTTCAAATAATTGATCGATGAGTGAAAGTCGAAGATATGAAGACGGTGCAACACCGATGATCTTCATATCGAATGGAGGGGTTCTACTGATGCTCATGATAGGAGTAGCTACCTTGAAGGGGCTGAAGTAGTAGCTGTCCGGACGTACTTGTTGATTGTACGGATATGCGAGGTATGGAGTGCCTCCGGTTTCATTCAGACCCAGGACGAACTTGTAAATGGATTATGTGTCTAACATTGGAATTTGTTCTGTGCTGATTGATCTCTATTAAATATATATCTATTTGGCGGCGGAGAATTTATTCTCTTGCTTAACGCCCTTCTCTAAGACGTACGAGCTCAGAGGTTATATATCGATAGAAATCAGTCGCATGGAGTGAATTGCCTGTGTGGCATGCCTAAGTGGCAGATGATCAAGGCTTCTATTGAAAAGCAAAGTCTTGTGGTTGATGATTAAAGCGCGGCCTGTGTGGCATAGCTTTGCGTATAACGTTGATTCGCGAGCCTCACACCTCGGTATGGACCAGAAACGGGAGAGGCCCTCGGGGAGGACATGCATTTCTTTCTAGCTAGGGTGGTGTCAGTGACCTACCAGCCCTGACATTCATATTATTTTCACCTGTGTGGTTGTTGCTGTTGCGAGGCGCCTCGGATATATCGGTGACTATGTGAAGCCGATGGAGTCATATGACTCATTTATACCCCAAAGGGCGGGGAAACGCCATGTTCAGGCATTTTAATCCACATCGGTGGACCGGCCCTGACGATCCAAGGGGCAGTTGCGGCTGGTCTTGAGGCTCGGGCTAGACGGTCTCGAATTCGGTAAGGACTATCTTTTGCCTTGGTTCATGATGGAAATCTAATTTCCAAATACGACATCGTGCGGTTTTGATTGTGTATATATATATGGCGACATGATATATGGTACCTATGCCGTCTATGATTGATAGTTATGATTGAAATTGTTTTTGAAACATATATACACTAGCAATAATATCAAATGATTTGTTTTGCTCATATCAAGCATATTTTGGCCATTATAAGGTAAAACTCTATCCTCCGGTTTGTGTTGCATTGTTTGATATGAAATGAGTCTTATAATGGCTTCATTTTAATAAAAAGCGTTGCGATGTTGAAAAGATTTACTTGTTTTGAAGCACTGGCAATCCAATGGAGTAAACCCGCTCCGCGAAAGTGGCGTGGTCCTGTGATTAGCCATATTGTAAAATGTGTTAAGTAGATTTCTCATACCAGTCCCATGACTGACTCATAGTTTGTTTCACTTGCAAACTCGGGTGCCAATTTCTACATGGGCAGCCTTGTATTCAGGTTTTATCAGGCTCTTTCGGGATAGCTGGAGCTGAAGATGGATTCTATCATTTCTCTTTTTATGTTGTTCTGGTCCTATTGTACATATTATGTTTTGTTTTCCGCTGTAGACATTTATGTATAGCTGAACTGTATTTGTACTAAGTATGATCCTGTATGCTGTGTAACTCTGATGATTATGTTTATCCAGTGTATTCTATTGTACATTATCTAGTGTATTTATTTATTTATTTCTGTTCTGTTTATATATTATATTCCAAAGATTACCCTTGCCACCGTCCTTTGGGGTTTGAGGTCGTCACATTCTTTCTTTCTTATCTCACCCTTTAAATTCTTTCTAATAACTATCCAGTGTTTTCGGTGTCTAAAAGGTCGACATAAGATACATAAAGGTATTTATGTTGATTTTCTGGGCCGAAAATCCTTGGGTCGTTACACGGATTATATGTTGTGAATTGGCAATGTTTCATGCTAAGTGCTGAGCCGATAAAAGCTTCTTGATGAAAAGCAGGGTTTGTGGATGATGATAATCAAAGCATGGCTGATATGGCGTAGCTTTGTGTTGAAACGTGACTTTGGCAAGCCTAACAACCCGTGAATGGCCGAAAACATGATGATAGACCATAGAGATAAGGATTAACATTTCCCTTTAGCTGAAAAGTGATGCCATGGTATGGAGCCCAAGAAATGTACTTATGTGGATGATGGAATCAAGGCACCTTAGATGATGGTCAGATAAGACCAAGACGACGGTCAAATGCGACCGTGGGAAAGTTATGTTTATCAGCCCATTAGTGCTGGCCGGCACTGCCGATCCGAAGGATCATATGCGTGTGAGTCCTAAGACGTTCGGTAGGATGTTCCAAACTATTAAGGAAGATCCTTTACCTTGGTCATTAATGGAATCTAACTTCCAATACGAGCCTTGCGTTTTCAGTTGTAAACCTATATGGCGACATAGTGGGATGGGGAATTATGCCGCCTAAGATTGATGCATTTATTTGTTAAAATGATTTCTACACCATACACTACTGATAATAAAAGAGAAATTTCGTGTATCAAGCATGTTTGGCTATTATAAGGTAAAACTCTATCCTCTAATTTGTGTTGCATTGTGTGATGGGATTTGACTTGTAATGACCCGGATATTTCATCGATTAATTTTAAATATTTAATATGGATTTAAATATTGAGTTGATAATATAAATGAATTTTTATATTGAGTTATCAATTTAATAATCGATATACGACTTAATATCAAATATATTTAATCGATTATAATACGAAGTTAATTCAATTCGAAGTTAAAACTAAACTGAAAACAGTTCAGATGATCAATACAAACTTCTGTTTGAATCGAAATAATTATATTAATTTATTATTAAAAAATTTATTGGTTTGAAATTTATTAAAATCGATTTAAATTAATATCTTCCACAGACGATCGATTGAGGCTTTGAAACCTGTCCCAATGTGTCCAGAATAGGGGAATAACCCTAAAAATGTCAGTTGTTAGGTTCAGAAAGGAGTTCGGAATCAAGGGGTATTTTAATTAAAGGATACCAGTTTTAATTAAAATGGAAATAAAAATTTGAATAAAATTAAAGGTAAAATAAATGGACACCTCCCTTTTTGTTAATCACCACTCCTTTCCTTTTGCTCAAATCAAACGACATATGCCACTTCCTTTACTTCTCTTCTAAATCTTGTTATTCAAAGAAAAATTGAAGGTCACATCCCCATTTCCTTTGAAATCACGTTGGTTTCCTTTAATCCACAAATTTCTTTATAAAACCACGATCCCCTCTCTCTTATTTTCTTTCTTCAGAAATGCAAATCAAAATCGAATCTGAATCCAAGAGCGTGATAATAGTGATCTCGATATCAACGCCACATTTGAAGATCTGAGACTCACGAAGTACGGGTTAGGATCCGGATGACCAGTCGAATGTCGAGTTCAACATTGAGGGGTTCAGGAAGAAGATAGAGTTGAACTTGGTGGATAGCAATTCAAATAGAAGACGTTGAGGCATCCTGGAGCTCTTAAACGAGTCGAATCGGGGAGGACATCTAACGCGATGATAGGTATAGTTCATTCACGATTCCAACATGATGATGTTGTTTTACCTGTTAATGGCAATGGACCTTTTTGGGGGTTTCGAATTGGAATTTACTTAGGGTTTTGAGTGCGACGGATAATGAAGGTGGTGGCTAGTGTATCGAAGAGGAGAGATAAGGGAGTGTTACGGAAGTCAGTGGTGGTTCGATGCTTTGGGGAAATGGTGGCAGGTTGCTGTTGGGTTCGAAAGGGTACTGATGGGAGGATTGGGAAGATGATACAGTGTTCATGTACAGTAAAGAGGAGCATGGACTGTGGCTTCAAGTTCAGGAAGTAAAGGTTGTTGATGAAGTCGACGGGTGGAAGAGCAATGTTCGATTTTCTGAAGGGGGTTCGAGTTCTGGAAATTTGCAGTAATGTAGGGACAAACTAGGTGGTTCGGCATTTGAGCAACAGTTTGGTTGTGGTGTCAAAACGAAATGGATTTGCTAGTTCAAAACGAAATGGATTAAGGTAATTTCATTTTTAATTTACTATTTATAAACTAGAAAAAAAAATTCAATTCTAAATATCATTAGGTTATATAATGTGTATATTTATACGAGGTCCAAAAATCATGAAAAAGACGTCATATGGATTCGTAGCTATGAAATTCTCAAGTTGGAGTTGGTTTGGATTTATCTTAGAGTAGACTGGATTTTTAATTCAAAATCGAAACGAGTTGCAAATAAAATCATGGTGAGTAAATCTCACTCGATTTATTTATTTAGAATTTATTTCTAGTTGTCAAAAATTATTGTTTGATGGTTGTTTGGTTGTGTTAAAATATTACTGTGGCTATTATAAATATATATTAGTTATTTAGGATTGGTGTTTGAGGCTATTATATATATATATTGTTGGTTGGATTTCCACGGTATCATTAGCGGATGCCCTCGGTACCATTAGCGGATGATTTCCCTATGCGTCCTACAATATATATAGTGGATGATCTTCATACCGCAATATCTTGCCTCGAAGCAGGATGGGTATTATTTATGTTGGCTAACATCTGTGGATGCAGGAAAAAACAGGTTGGAGGAATCCAACTGGATTCCTCAAAATTTATTACTATTTGTTTTCACATATATATTATCATATATGATGCGTTATAAAACCCGTGATTTGATAATTGAGTGTTTTTGGATATCTAAATATCACTGGGCTAAAATGTTGATTTATATAAAATATCGTAAAATGATATTTAGAGATTTAAAAGGGAAATATATTTTTCCAAAAATAGATTTCGAATTTTGAATGGACTATAAATATTTAATTGTTTTGTAAAATAAAAATAAGTATTGAATTTATAAACGACGTTTATAAATTAGATAATGCAGTGAATTTATAAACAATGTTTATAAATAAAATGAAATGATTTTCATGGGATAACCAAGGAATTGAAATGAATTTATAAAAAAATGTTTATAAATATGGTGGATAAATTATCAAGAGATAATTGGTAACTTTAAATTCAAGTATGAATTTAAAATTGAAAGTTGAAATCATTTTAAAAAGGAAATAGGGGTTTTTATTCTAGAATTCAGAATCTAGAAGGAGTTGGATTTCAAAAGGGATTTGAAATGGAAAACTTGTTTTAATATATATAACAAGAAAGATGGATTTACAAACGATGTTATAAATCTACTGAAATAAATTATCATTGGATAATTTAGAGTTTAAATTCAAGGAAGGGCTTAAAAAGTGAAATTGGAAAACATGTTGAAATAGAATAATTGATTATATTTAGAAAATTTGAATATAAACTGAATTGCGAAAATCCAAAGGAGTTCTAATTGGAATTCGATCATATCGAATTATATAATTTATTCATAAAAGGAATTGGGATTTTAAAATAACCAATTGAGTATAAATAAATGTATAACCGAGTAAGGAAAAATCAGCGATTTTAGATAAACAGAATTTATTGAGTTGAATTAGGAAAATTGGTTTGAAATATATTAAAAATATATTAGAATGGAGTTGAATTTATTTTAAACGAACTTTAAAAGTTTATATATATATATATATAATTAAAATGGACTCGCTAAGGCGCGGCAGTTCGTAAATTGGCGATTCGAACTTCAATTGAGTATAAATACTCAAATTAAATTGAAAATCTTTGAAACAAGAACCATCAAGAACAATTAGATAATAGTATTCTAATGGAAGAGAAATTTCTGAATTTCGTCGTATATATTTTGAGTTATGTAAAAATCAATTTTTTAAAAAAACAGCGCCATAACCATTTAAAAACCACAACGGTTTATTTAAATAAAATCCGAATTTCCATTAGGAAAATCTAGAATGGAGATATAAAATAAATATGAACTCCAGTGAAGTACGTGAAATGATTTTTGAAACAAAAATCAGATTTTTATTTATTAAATAGATTTAACTAATTTGAAGAATAAATAGTTAATCGAGTTTTGAATCGAAATTGCCATTGGATAAGTAAATTGGTTTTATGGATTCATATTCGAAATCGAATTTGAAACTCAAGTTAGAAATGAAATTATACTTGTTTATAAGCGAATTCAACAATATTTGAACATGATATGTTCAAATAAAAGTGAAATGGGCAAATTAGCTAATTAAAGAATAGATTAGCAAATTGAGTTAGAATGACCGGATTGAGTTGGGATAAATTGGAAAACAGGTGAACATAGATTAAACAGGTTTGGAATGAAGTATATGAAGATTATAATTTGTGTGCCCGACAGTAAGGTACATGTTTAAATTCCATATGAGGTTTTATGCGCCGAATCGGCAAGCCGCTTGGCTTTTTGATTTTCTTTTTGAATGGAAAGGTCTTAGAGAGGCGAGTTGAGGTTTGAACTATTTGTCGGTACAAAGGTGGTTATGGAGAAATTTTCCAAGAAATGAATGAGTTAGAATATTTTTAAGAAATTTTGGTAGTTAGAAATCAATGTATCGATATATATATATATATATATATATATAGAGAGAGAAGGAAACAAACTTGAAAATAAAATATTATAAACAAAAAGGAAATCGATAATCTAGAAATAGAAAGGGAAATGTATATACGTTTTAAAAATGGAGAATTGGTTTTATATTATGTTAATTATTCGAGGTAAGTGGTCTTGTCCGTTTTGAATTTAAGGATGTTTTCAGTCAAGGTCTGAGAGGTAGTTATACCCCAACTAGATTGATTTTGTTTTTAAACGATAAATAGCAAGATCCAGTCTCGAAGAGGAATGTTTGAATAAGAGTTAGTTGAATGTAGTGTTTTGGGTTGTCGTAATGATGTTTTACACAACATTCATTTTAATCTAAGGAAGTGAAATTTTGGAAATATGATTATAAATATTTCCTAAGTCTAAAAATGAATGGTCGTGAAAGAGATAAGTAATTGGAATATTTTCCAATTATAAATAGAATATATTTTCTACGTATTGAAAATAAAAGGAGGCGATATATGGAAATGTTTTCCAAATAGCGAAAAGGTTCAAGACGATTGTAGAAAATATTTGGCTAACAAATATTGATAAGGAAATGGGGTGGTGATTTAAGTAATGAAATATTAATTAAGGGGCTTAGTGATTGTTTGATGTTATGAATGGATGTTTGTTTTTCTTCAATAGTTAAATAACCGACTATCGAAGTGTTTGCCAATATCATTGTCAATATTAAGAGACCGGTTGGATTGCTATCCGAGAACCACTCCATATTGGCAGTAGCGTTGTGAATCAGATTATATAAAGATAATCGAAGACGGAGTAAAGTGCAAGGGATTTTCTATTAATGGAAATTGTGCCTTCGGTTTTGTTCAGTCCCAGAACGAACCTGTACGGACGAATATCTGACAGGATATTTCCGATGATCGCATTTGGAATGTACAAATATATATGGTGGCAACGGATTTATTTCCTTAGCATAATATCCAGAATATATTTGCAAATCAATAAATGATTAACGGATCTGACAATGTGGCATTCAAAGTGATTGCGTTATCAATGAATGCAAAGTAAGCGTAGCCTCAGGCCTCAACAACTGGGAAATGACAAAAATCAGGCAGGCAGCATGGCTATGTGGTTAGCTCCCATTAGGGTGTATTATCACCTATCTAGAGATTCGTTTAATTCCTTATTCTATTCGATGTTGTCCCATGTGGGAAATGGTTGTTGGTCCCAACCATTCGTGATATACATTCGATACACTCAAGCAAAATGAGTGATCGGTCATGTGTGCCGAGTTGTAAGATGTTCTTGTCGAACTCGGTGTATTCTCCTCTAGAGATACACTATCGGAAGGTGGTTCCATGCCTTGTCATAGTTGGAAATTCATTACCCAATAAGTGCTTGCGGTTTTGATTGTATATTATATATGTGGAACGTGAGACGCAAGCGTTCCACTAGATTGTTATTTATTTGATTTAGACACTATTATAATATCAAAATAGTTTGATATAAAGATTATTTTGGATTCTCATAAAGGAAAACCCGTTCCGTTATACGGCGTGGTATTATGAGATATCGTTTAGTTTCTCAAACTATTTTAAATTGTTTACTTATACCAGTCCCATGACTGACCCAGAGTTTGTTTTGTTTTGTTTTACCTAAACTCTTGGGGACCTAAATTTGTACGGGCAGTCAAGTAGTTCAGGATTTTACATATTTATCTGAAGAAGCTTGGAGCAGGAAGCTTCAGCGTTATCTAGTTATTGTTGTTTCCGCTGTGTTTTAAGTTGTACTCTGATAGTGATACTCAGATAATGATATGTTATACAGTTAAAATTTTGTATTTCAAAAGTTATGATATATTATATTTTATTCCGCTACGATGTGAGATTCTGTGGTGTTATTTTTATTCTTCTTCTAACTTTTTCTTCTAAAAAAATGATTTGTATTTTCGTGATAATTGGGTTGGATGTATGATGTATGTAGTCAACTCATATAGTACAGATTTGCAGGACATTACATGAGTCTTGTAATAGCTTCATTTTTCAAAAAGCATTATGAGTTCTTACAACTGGTATTCATATAGAGAAAACCGGTCCTGTGTTATACGGCGTGGTCCTGTGATTTACCTAACTTTAAAACAAAGAAAAAATAACTTTTTTGGTTCACACACCAGTCCCATGACTGACCTGGAATTTATTGATTCCCACTTAAACTCTGGGTGCCCATATTTTCCACATACGCAACTAGTAGTTTTTGTTTTACAGATATTTTTAAAGTAGGATCATGGATTATGGCTAAAGATATACTCTGGATTATTTTGTAATCTTTCGCTGAATGTTATTTTGTTTCCGTTGTATATTGTAAAACATTATTCTCTGATATTTGCAATGTACTCTGATGTAAAATTGTTTTAATAAAAATGAAAGATTCTTTTATTTTGATGTTTTGTAACCCATAATGGTTTGAAGATTTTTGCCTTTTGGATCGGACTTGTGCGGTTTATGGTTGATCCAAAGGTAGGAATTTTCGGGTTTTCACATTTTGTATCAGAGCTTTGTTTTACAAAGCTTTGGGGGTATGACGCATTAGAGCAAGATGAAAAGACTTGTCATAGATAGGATTAATAACATCCTATAAAAGAAAACTCATTAGAAATAGGATCAGTAGTATCCTAGAATGAGTGATTCATTAGAGATAGGTTTAGTAATGCCCTAGAATTAGTTGAGAGAATTATATATATGTTAGAAATGTATTTGTAAATTTGATTTTTCCAAGTAGTAAGTAATTTTACAGAAAAATAAAGTTAAGTTTGAAAAGTTAATCAACTAATTGATTACTGTATGTGATGTTTGGTAGCTAATTTAACTACTTAAGAGATGGTTATGAATTTAAGATATTTAATTAGGATAAGTAAAAGGAATTTTCGGCGATTTTGGGCAGTTGAAAAAATCTAACACGTATTAGGTTAAAATTATAAAGGAAATTATATTCACGATTTTAGATAGTGAATATACATGAAACAAATTTGTTGTTTTACTTAAAAGGGTCTTAATAAACCTATAGGTTTAAAAAGGGTTAGTTTAAACTCAAGTTCTGATTTGAAACTCTTTATTTTAAGTTGTCGCGGGGTAAGCAGCTTATAGTTAATGGTACCTAACACAGTTTCGAGGGCCTGTTGCATCTAGCAGTTCATCCGAAAGCTCAGACAGTAGTTCGACAACCTCGCAGATCAGAGATATCATAGATAGTTTTTCTAGTTACAGTGGCGCCAGTGGGTACATGTCTGATTCCACTTCGGCTTTTAGACCCGTGGAGGTCTTAGATTCTGACTTAGATTCATAGGATGCTTCCATGGACTTAGACGAGCCTACGGATTCGTGAGCCAATGACAAATTGATGTTAGCTGATGATGAGGGATTTGAGTTTGATTCCGAAGGCCATGTTATGATAGGGAATCTAGTCGTCGTCGCACCAACAGTGGTAGATATTCAGCCGCCCCAATGTTTGAGATCATTCCTGACTATGTTCCTAAGATCATTCCATAGGTTTTGCATTATGAGTCTAAGTTGGATTTTCCTACACTACAACATCTAGAGTTAGGAAGATCAGTATGGGACGAGCAGTAGTTAGGGTAGGAGATGGATGTTCTTCTAGAGACTTAGCTCAACATGCAGTACCCAAGGATCCACCAGTATGGGATTTTGCACCATATATTGATGAGGCGATTGAGTGGGAGATCGATCCAGAGATCAAGGACGAAGGTTATGATGTAGATAACGAGGAAGACTCTGACAATATGGTAGTATATTGGTCAGATCGCGAGAGTGATGACGATGAGCCTGATGACTTCTAGGTTGAGAAGGAGATATCATCCGACTGACATCTAGATCTCCCAGATTGGGAGGAAGTTGACCAGGAGCCTGAGGAGATGTCACTTTCTAGACCTTCTTACTATGACTCAGGAGAGGATTAGAGAGTCGGTTACTACTTACTCTTTATATATGTTGAGTATATATAGTTGGATCTCATTTTGGTGGAGTTTAGGCACTATGTGTATATTTTGAGGCACGATACCAATTTGACATTTGTATAAACCGCCTCAAGTACATAGATGTACTCAGGTTGGTATGGTTATGTGCATATACATAGTTTATACCTTAAGTGGCACTTTACACTAGGGTATAGGTTATATCCGTGATTATAGTTGATATTTTGGTTGCGATATGCTGCTATATATGATATGATAATTTTTATTTTAGATAAATTAGTATTGTTTTAGTATTGCTTCGGTATTCTTTTCTTTGCTTCATTCTAATTTAGTGGAAGAAATTGTTTTAAGTGGGGGAGAATGCAATGACCCGAATTTTCATTCAATTTAAAATAGGACTTAAATGGATTTAAAAAGGATTTTCAAATGGATAAATCTGATTTGAATTTCAAATTTTCATTTAATATCGAATTTGGACTTGAGAAATTTTGAAAATGAATTCTAAACTTGACTTTACATTTTACTAGGATAGAAACAAGGAAAGTAAACCTTTAAAATCCATTTTAAAGGGAAATATTAAAAATCAATAATTTAATATTATTTTGATGACCTGAAAATAAACCATTTTTGAGACAGTCTCAGAATCCAACGACACCAATTTTATCTGATCCGTAATGTTAAAGTACGGTAAGATTTCAAATTTCAAGTCAGTCGGAGTTAGTGTGTAAGCATACATAATATAAACGCGTGTTGAAAGATTAGTCAAAATTCAATAAAAGCTAGAAATAAGGCTATTTTCAAATAGTCTCCGAATTAGACGAGGCCAGGCCCATTGGAATAGTACTTGTGAAATATACAAGGATTTCAAATTTCGTACCGATTGGACTAACAGTTTGATCATACAAGTTGAAAACGTGTAGGAATCTTCTTATTGAGATTTGACTTGAAATTAAGTAGAATTGGGTAATACTGAACAATTTGAAAACATTGATAAAATGGTAAATAATAATCTTAATGACTTATTAACATTTATTAAAAGTTTTATTGGGTTAAAAATTAATTTTAAAAGGATAGCACCTTCCTAACATAAAACCTTAAGTATTAATTTAAGATAATCATTCTTCTTTTTGCACACATTCCCACCTCTTCCTAACATTAGACAACATATTGTACTCTTAAACGCATGTCATTGTCTTCCAAAAACCCACTTCCCTTAAGTACATTTGCATATGGAGAGAGAATCCATTTTCATTTTATCTTCCATTTCCTTTTGCCCTTTTTCCACCATTTTCCTTTCACCTTCTTCCTCCTTCACCCAAGTCTCACGCTACGTCCTCCCCCACAACCACCATCCCCTCCACCACCAGGCGCACCACGCTGCAACTCCAAGACTCCCTCACATGGACCACTTTTCTTCCAAAACCCTTCCTTTCTCATTAAATCACTCAAATCCCACTTTTCCACCTTTAAACCAAACTTGCACCACCACAATCTCCTCCTCCGGGCCCCACTAGCTCATGCCTTGGCCCCACCCCACCACCACGTCGTGCACACCTCAAGTGGACCCCATCTTCCCAAGCCATGGGACCTACTAGAGTTTCCAAGCCCTTAAAACCATAAAAACTCCACCTTTACCTTTTAAAGTCAAGTGTTAACCTATATACGTTATAGTTTGAAGTAGTTCAGTTGAAAAGGTTGCAATTTTTCTTGCTAAGGAAATCTTGGGGTTGCATTGTAGTTAAAGAAATCTTACATAATAAGATCCTTAGTGTGGACAACTATGGTGAGAACTCTTCACCTATTTTTAGTTAACTACTTTGGTCAATTAGCTAATGAATATGTTAGTGATCAATTGCTATGTGATTTACATATTAGTGTTATATGTTGTGGTTCGCATGTTAAGTTGGTAAATTATTAAGCTAAAAAGAAGTTAAAATGATGATATTATTAGTAGTTGAGCTAATCGCTTAGTAACCTGAAGAACCGATTCACTAGTAAGTTAAGAAACATTGGTAAATATGTGATACTAGATAAATATGTGATATTATTAATATTAGTTGAACATTGGTTGATACTGATTGTGGTATGGATGATCATTTGAATGTGATGTGTGCTAATATGGAATTGTTTTGTCAATTATGGCAACAAAATGTTAATTGGGTATAATACCTTAATTAACAATGGGCTGATTGAATATTAGTGTTAATGATCTTAACACGTATGCTGACGATGCCAGTAGATGGTAATTGGATGTTAATAGTTATTAATAACTATTATTGGATGCTAATGATGTGTGAAATCCATATAAATTGAATTATATGGTGATTGGTTAAATCTAATTCCAATTTGGAATTAAATTGAATATTTTATTAAAAAATATTTAGTAAAATATAAGTTTCAATTTTAAATTCAACATAATTTGTAAGGGTAGTTTAAGTCATTATGAATAGTTTCTGTAAAAGTAAGAATTTGATTTGAGTTAGTTTTAAATTAATAAAGGCATGTTTTCACATTTAAATTGAAAATGAATAGAAATTTCAAAAAATGAAGTTCGGTTAGGGTATTTAGAAAAAAAAATTGAAAAGATTTTCTTTATGAAACTATATTATTTATTTTTATAAAGAATGTCAGGAAAATTTGGACTTCAAATAATAAGTTTGAAAAATTATATTATTTTAATGATTTAATTAATATTTAAAATGATTAAATAATGGAATATTTGGTTTTTAAGAGAAATATTTGAAATATAGTTTCCAAAGATAATTACATATGTTTTATATAATTAATAAACTATTTGGAAGTAATTCGATTTAGTTTTAATTATAAATCGAAGATTAGTCTGAATAGGACTAGTCGTGCAACAGTAGTTCGCGAATTTCGACCACTGACTTCAAATTAACTTTCCAGGAGATCCGCCATCAGATTTCCTCGAAATAAAAAATGCTGGGTTCAAAATGAAAAAAGTTTTCAAATACAAAAGAAAGTAGTAAGATCCAACGGATAGGTTTAAGATAAATCCAATTCGGATTTTCTTAAAAATCCTAATTTGGTAGTTTAGGGGATAAAACTGAGAACCTATAATGGTTAAATAAAAATTATTAAAAAAAAGGAATTTTTTTTTGAAAATCATAATATATGATTCAAATTTTATTTGAACCTAATATATTTATTTTTTAATAATATAAGGCTATTTTGCGAAAACTAACTATTTTGAAAAAAGTAATTAAAATATTTTGAAATTAATAAGTACTTATCCAAGTTAAGTTTTTCCAATATATGAATTTAATTGGATTTGAATGGAAATCATCTTCGAATATTTCAATATTGGATTCTGTAGTTATACGGATGCTGTTGGAAGAATTTGGAAGATATTTATATCGTTATTCCCTCTATGGTATTTGTTGATGTCAGAACCTGATATTAACTATAAGTCAATATGATTTATATTTAAAGCCTTGTATGTGATATCAAGTTGAATTTTGGGCTTGTCGTGAATGATATTTATTCCTTAACCCAGCTAAAGACAGGATATGCTTCCAAACATAAGTAATCATTGAATAATGATTTGGAGATTAAAACTAAATTAGAGTTTTAATAATTTTTTCAACAAAGATTTGAATGAATGAAACAGGATTAAAACTAGTTTAGAGTTTTAATAAATCTATCAATAAAGATTTCAGTGAATAAAATGGAGATTAAAACTAAGTTAGAGTTTTAATAAATCTTTCAACAAAGATTTAAATGAATGTATTGGATACTAATACTAGGTTAGAGTTTTAATGAATCTTTAATTAGATTTGAGATAAAAGAAGGTAATTAAACTTACCACAATACGAGGGATATTAGACATGGAGTACCATCAGTTTTGCTCCATGGGATTGATAGAATGGCAATGGTGTTTTGATTTTGGTAATAACCTTTCTGTTAAAGGTTAAATTGAAATCAAAGAATAATCCAAATTGGAACAAAACTTAATGATATTTATGTGCATTCTCCATATGTTTTAAAAAAGCGCTAGTTATTCGAAAAGACCGGGTTTCAACCCATTCTGAATGTGACGATCGAGAATTTCGATCGATCCGAATCAGTCGCTAAACCGACCAAGACCATTCGAAACCCCTAATTGTTTTGAGAACACGACAAATTCGAGCACAAACAGAAGAATATTTCATTGTATATTACAACAATTCCATCAGAATACAAGAATATACAGAGTATGAATAAATATTACACCGAAAATATCAGAGATTTAAATTACATTTAAATAGCAGCGGAAATTAATACAATACACAACTAGAAGTAATACACGGATACAGAGCTTTCCGAGTATCGTTCCAGCTATAATTCAGGATCCTGTGAATATAAATCTGCAAAACCCAAAACTACTAGCTGTCCGTGTCGAAATAAGGGCACCCAGAGTTTAGGTTAAAACAATAAACTCCAAGTCAATCATGGGACTGGTGTGAGAACTAAAACAGTTATTAATCTTTATTTTAAAATAAGGTAAATCAAGGGACCACGCCGTATAACACGGAACGGTTTTCCTCCCAAGAATACCAGTGCATAAAACAACAGCGCAATGCTAAATAATGAAAAATGAAGCTATTATAAGACCCAGGTCCCATCACACAGTGCAACGCAAGCCGGAGGATAGGGTTTTCCCTTATAATAGCAAAACATGCTTGGTACGTTAAAAACAAATCATTTGATACTATTATAAGTGCATAGTGTATAAAACAATTTCAATCATAAGTATCAATCATAGACGGTATGGGTACCATATATCATGTCGCCATATATAGGTTCTACAATCAAAACCGCAAAGTCACGTATTGGAAGTTGGATTTCCATCTGTGAAATGAGGCAAAAGATATTCCTCACCGAATTCGAGACAATCTAGCCCATGTCTCAGGCAGGTACTCAGTCAATCCTTTGGAGCGACAGGGCCGGTCCACCGATGTGGATTAAAATGCCTGAACACTGCGTTTCCCCGCCCTTTGGGGCATAAATGAGCCCAATGGCTCCATCGGCTCCACACAGTCACCGATATATCCGAGGCGCCTCGCAACAACAACAACAACCACATAAGTCAAACTCGTCAGGGTGTGTAAAACCACTGACGCCACTTCTAGCTAGAAAGAAACGCATGTCCTTCCTGAGGTCCTTCTCCCGTTTCTGGTTCACAACCGGGGTGTGAGGCTCGTGAATCAATGCTACACAAAGCTATGCCACACAGGTCGTGCTTTGATCATCAACCACAAGACTTTGCTTTTCAACAGAAGCCTTGATCATATTGCCACTTAGGCATGCCACACAGGCAATTCACTCCATGCATTTGATATCCATCAATATATAACCTCTGAGCTCGTACATCTCAGAGAAAGGCGTTAAGCGAGAGAATAAATTCTCCGCCGCCAAACAGATATATATAATAGAAATCAATCACACAGAATAAAATCCAATTTCAGAAACACAGTCCATTTACAAGTCCGTTCTGGGTCTGAACGAAACCGGAGGCACCTTGTACCTCGCATATCCATTGATCTCCAAGTACGTCTGGACGACCACTAACTGATTCCCTCCTCTTGGGTGTACGGTCCAATCAAGATCATCAGTAATCACCCAAACGACGTGAAGACCTCCGGTCTTCAACCACCGTCTTCATCCTCGACACCACGTCGAATCAGTTATTCAGAATGGGATAAACCCGGTCTTTCTGAATAACTCGCGTATATAATAAACAAGTGTTACACAAACCCAACATACGCCTCATTCCAATTTAGAATATTCTTTTATTCAAATATTCTTACACTTTGGGAAGGGTTCCCATTAATTTTATCAAAGATAAATTCTTTAAATTTATTCTTTAATCTTCTTTGAATATCAATTCAAACTAGTCGGGATTAGCGAACCACACAGAAGTAATCATTTATTTTAATTTCCCAATCCCAACCTATTCATCCCGTGAAGTAAAACTGGTCATACTTCATATCTAACACCACGGTGTTATCGGTAAATTCAATTACCATTTCACGCTCAAATCTAATTAAAGATTTAACTATCGCCTGGAGCAAAACTGGTGATACTCCATCCTCGAGTATTTCAATCTAATTAAAGATTCATTAAAACTCCACTTGGTTTTAATCTTCTCAATAATCACTATCAATGATTATTTGACTTGGGAAAATCATATCCTGTCTTTAACTGGGTTAAAGAACCAATGTCATTTAAAACACGGTTCACTATAAACCCAAAATCACATTTCACTCGAACAGCCTTTAACCGTAAATTAGCAAGTGAACAATTCCCTAAGTATTAACCCCGAAGGTCGAAACCAACATCGGATCAATACCCAAGAGACCATTCAACTTAACTAATCACCAGTTAGTTTCTGATTTTCTTAACTCCATTGGGTCTAAGAACAGTATTATTGAAGATACCATTCACGACAAACCCAAATCACATTTGATATTAAATACAAGGATCTGAATAGAAAATATATCGGCTTATATTCAATATCAAATTCTACGACCAACAAATATCGTATTGGAAATAACGATATAAATATATCTTTCAAATTTCCCTAACAATATCTGTATAATCACGAAATCCAACATCGAAATATTCCAAAGACAATTTCGATTCAAATCCATACCAACTCAATTATTGGAAATTCTGGTTATTTTCAAAACCATTTCAAATCCACTTTATTTATTTCAAAAATAAATAGAATTATAATTCTAGTTCGAAACTAGTTCATTTCGATAAAAATCTATTTTTATCTTTTCAAATATGGAGTTTCAGCCCAATTCTTCCCAAATCATTTCTTATGATTTTTCACAAATTATTACTATTTTTAATAATTTTATCAAGGCCCGTACAGCCGATTTCCATCAACGGCCATCGAACTGCACTTACATCGACCTTTTCCAAATTTGATTTGGACATAATTCCAAATCCAACCGTTAGATTTCAAATCTCTAATATTCGTTAGAAAGCTCTTTTCTATATGAACCCAACGGTTCCAGTTTTAGGAGAATCCGACGGTCGGATCTCCCGTAATATCCATTCGAAGCCAATGGTCGAAATTCACGAACTGCCGCGACGCAGCGCGTTCTATTCAGGCCATTATATAATATATATATATATATTATATATATTTCGTCGATTTCCTTTTAAAACGTATTTTATAAATCATTTTAAATTCGTTTTCAAAACAATTTCATCTTCACATTCAATTTCTAATCAAAATTGAATATTCCATATCATTAATCTATAAATGATAATATTTTCAAAACATTATATTTTGAAATCACTTCCTTTTCTATATTCATTATTAAAATGAATAAAATCGATATAAATATCGTTCGCGTCAAACTGGCGTAAATCTAATCAACACGGCTTTATATATTTCAATAACTTCGTTATTCTATTCAACAAATGAATATTTTCTCTATTCAACACATGAATATATATTTCTTTCAACACATGAATATTCTCAACACATGAGTATCGTCAACACATGACTATTTTGTTATTTAATATATTTTATATGATTTTATATCGTTTAATTCTTAATTAGACTCTAACCATATATTAGTAAGAGAACGATTCCCTAAATATTAACCCCGAAGCCCGAAACCAACATCAGATCAATACCCAGGAAACCATTCATCTTAACTGATTTCCAGTTAGTTTCTAATTTTATATTTGATAAAAATGAGAATTTTATTGTTAAAATATTTTACTCAACACATGATAACTTTCAACACATGAATATTCTCAACACATGAGTATCGTCAACACATGACTATTTATTCTATTCAACACATGAATTTTCTTTCATTCAACACATGAATTTTCATTTTATAATATTCTATATTTTCCAAATTGAAGTAAGGCCCAATCAATTACCATATAACTTTTATTATATGGATTCCCTACAACACATGTATATAACAGCAACGATAAATCATCAACCATCATCCAGAGTGCACCACACAACTGCATAAGCATTAAATATAAATAATTAACACTTACACAGTCTGTCAACTCATCGATTGACATACAACTAAACAATCGGGATTCGTGTATGTCAAATATCATCCCAATACCCATGTGGGGTTTCAAATCAATAAACACATATTTTTATTTGTGCAATTGGGCGATGTGTAAAATTTATCGTCCCAATCAATATTAGTCAAATCAGTTTATATAAACAAATCTCCGATTTGTTTACTACTATTTATTTTATATACACGTTAAAAATTATATTTTTAACTATAAAATATTTTCCACTATAAAATATTTTATTTCATTTCACATCACACAATCAAATTTCACAACACAGCAATCAAACAAACATGTCATCCATGGTCTGTGGACGACGGGTGTCGGGTGCTGCTAAGCACTATCTGCATCCTAGTATATATTTCAACTAGAAATAAAAAATAAAAGTGAGGAGTTCTCACCTTTGGGATCCACTCCTCCATTCTCAATTTCTGAACGGTTTGGATTTATATTCGTTTCCAGACCGTTCCATCGTAGTCTGTTTCAAACGATTTTTATATTAAACATCACATTTTTGTTTAAACGCTAAATGGATAAAAATCACATTTTTATGCTGTTCAGTTATAAATAAAAATCATATTTTTATACTGTTAGATATAAATAAAAATCATATTTTTATACTGTTCAGATATAAATAAAAATCATATTTTTAAACTGTTTAGATATAAATAAAAATCATATTTTTATTTGCTAAAATTTATATTTGAAAAGCCATGTATATTTATGTTTCAAAAGAACACATTTTTATTTCAAAGTTTTATATTTTAAAAAGAATTCCTTTTATTTATTCAAAAACAATTCGTTTTCTATATTCAAAAACATGGATTTTTATTTTCAAAATAATTCAACATATATATTCAAAACTTTACGATATATATATTTTTAAAACTATTTCTATATATTTTTAAAACTGCATTTCATATCTCAAAAATCATGCCATTTCATATTTCAAAAATCATGCCATTTCATATTTCAAAAATCATTTCTATTTTACATTTTAAAATCACTTCTATAGTAAATAAATTAAAATAAAACTACCTTTCACTGTTGAAATCGCTCCAGGATATTTGCCAAACCCTTTCCGCCAATGTCGTGACCAGCAGCCGCCACCAGAGGCATCGCGCCTCCGATCAGAGCCCATCCGACGATGCGCCACCGTGAGCCGCTCCTCCAGCACCCCCTCTGGTCAAACTCGGTCAACGGTGGCGGCGTGGAAGTTGACCCAAACGACGAGACTTTGAAGGTGAAATTCGAGCAACACAGCTAACAGATCTAGATGAAGGTGGTATGAAATCGAAGCTGGTATAAATCTCGTTGATTTTCCCTCTGAATCATCACAAGATATCGATTATAGAAAGAGATCGGAGGAGATGTTTTTCAGAGCTCCAGGACCGTTAGTTTTATTGTGGCGGCGGCAAAGGATTATGAGCTAGGGTTTCACTATTTTTTTATTTATATATAAATATTTAAATATTATTTAATTTTGAAAATAGCTTGTTTATTGGTTCGAACTCCTAATCAAACCCAACCACTGTTGCCCTAGCCAAATACCCCCATTCCGGATAACAATGGGATATGTTTCGTAAGCCAGTTCGGCTGTCTCGTTCAGTTTTCGCTAAAATTAAAATATAAATCTATATATTCAATTTTTAACGTACATTTCAATTTACTGGGGTCACATGCAGTCTCTAAAAAATTCCCGAAAAATTATTTCTAGCTTCGTATTGATGATACGGTCCTAACAAAAATAATTTTGTCAAATTCTGAGACTGTTTGAAGAATGGTCATTTACTGATCGATCCAATTAAAGTGAAAACTGTTCAAACACGTTTAACTTCGCCATGCTCACATATTAATTCAGAAAATTATGAATTTTGGAATCTAGCAATAATTTGACATCCCAGATCCAACAAAAGTGGTTTCATCGAAAACGAAGGTCATTTGCAAAATTTCCATTTCTAAGGGCCTTTATATATATTAAAATATATATAAATTCCACTGCGACTTTTCTGAATTTTAAAATGGACGTAACTCTCAACTTTTAAAACGAAATCTCAGTTTCTTAACTTCGTTAGAAAGATATTATTAAACATATTCAAATATTTCTTGTTTCGCTAAAATCCGATTTATTTTGAATCTTGCACATTCATTTGAAATTCGAAATCGAATTTTCGAACTACTGCTCCATTTCAGGCTCGTTATATAATTAAAATAAATTTATTCGTTTTAACTTCGTCGAAAATAAATTTTCTGTCGTTATTATTTAAAATAATTCATTTTAAATATTCAAATTTCATTAAATTCGCCAAAATAAAAATTTTAAATTGGCTCAGAATTTCCGGGTTGTTACATTCTCCCCCACTTAAATTCTTTTCGTCCTCGAAAAGGAACGAAGCCGAAAGTTGTTTAACTAATCAACTCAACTTTCATTATTTTCATTACGGCTTAAGTTCTTCAACTTTTCAGTTTCTAAGAACTTTTCAAATTCTTCAAAAATTTGGTTAACATCCTATATTTTGGAAAAATTTCGCCATAACCTCCCCTGCACCAGGGACTTCGGGATATTTCATATAGCCTCCCATGGCCTTCTTCAATCCAAAAGAAAAAGAAAAAGCCAAGCGGCTAGCCAATCGGCTCATAAAATCATCCAAAACCCAAGAAATACAATAAAAATGTTCCTATTTGTCGGGAAAACAATTTTATTCCTCTTCTCTAGCCTTCTAGCTATGACATGTTCAAGGTAAGTACATGTATATGCATGCAAATGCAACAAATTTTCAAAACAATTCACTATTTGGTTCAATTTGGCTAAAGGTTCAACATTTAATTAATCAAACAATAATCAAACAACACAACCAGCAGTCAATTAGTTGGTTAATTTTTCAATCATATAACTTTGATATAAATACATAAAATCATGTTTTTGATGCCAAATCACAACAATAAGCCCTATCTAATTTTGGTTCTCACACCAGTCTAATTGGAAATATATAGATATCACACTTTTGAAACTCGGAAATAAATACTGATGATGGTATACTTCATCATCAGGATCATGTCCGGGCGACTAGAGTGGGATTCTATATCTGTCCATTATATTTGGGACTTCGTATACACGCTAGTTAGGCGTATATGCAAAATCTTCAAATACTAGATTGTCCAAAATCCAAAATAAAATAAATATTCAAATACGTATAAAATGATTTAAATTTTCAAAACAAAACTTGTTTTCATTTTTATTTTAAAAATAACACTCTTCCGACTCATTCTAGGATACTGCTGATCCTATCTCTAACGAGCCATTCTCATTGGATATTACTAATCCAATTTCCGATGAATTCTTTCATTTGGTTCTAACGTGTATTGTCCTCGAGCTCTGTAAACCAAAGCTCTGATGCCAAATGTGACGATCGAGAATTTCGCTCGATCCGAATCAGTCGCTAAACCGACCAAGACCGTTCGAAACCCATGATTGTTTTGAGAACACGACAAATTCGAGTGCAAACAGAAGAACATTTCATTGTATATTACAACAATTCCATCAGAATACAAGAATATACAGAGTATGAATAAATATTACACCGAAAATATCAGAGATTTAAATTACATTTAAATAGCAGCGGAAATTAATACAATACACAACTAGAAGTAATACACGGATACAGAGCTTTCCGAGTATTGTTCCAGCTATAAATCAGGATCCTGTGAATATAAATCTGCAAAACCCAAAACTACTAGCTGCCCATGTCAAAATAAGGGCACCCATAGTTTAGGTTAAAACAATAAACTCCAAGTCAGTCGCCGCATAACACGGAACGGGTTCCCTCCCAAGAATACCAGTGCATAAAACAATAGCGCAATGCTAAATAAAGAAAAATGAAGCTAATATAAGACCCAGGTCCCATCACACAGTGCAACGCAAGCCGGAGGATAGGGTTTTCCCTTATAATAGCCAAACATGCTTAGTACGTTAAAAACAAATCATTTGATACTATTGTAAGTGCATAGTGTATAAAACAATTTCAATCATAAGTATTAATCATAGACGGCATGGGTACCATATATCATGTCGCCATATATAGGTTCTACAATCAAAACCACAAAGTCACAAATTGGAAGCTGGATTTCCATCTGTGAACTGAGGAAAAAGATAGTCCTCACCGAATTTGAGACATTCTAGCCCATGTCTCAGGCAGGTACTCAGTCAAGCCTTTGGACCGACAGGGCTGGTCCACCGATGTGGATTAAAATGCCTGAACACTGCATTTCCCCGCCCTTTGGGGCGTAAATGAGCCCAATGGCTCCATCGGCTCCACACAGTCACCGATATATCCGAGGCGCCTCGCAACAGCAGCAACCACATAAGTCAAACTTGTCAGGCCATGTAAAATCATTGACGCCACTTCTAGCTAGAAAGAAACGCATGTCCTCCCTGAGGTCCTTCTCCTGTTTCTGGTTCACAACCGGGGTGTGAGGCTCGCGAATCAACGCTACACAAAGCTATGCCACACAGGCCGTGCTTTGATCATCAACCACAATACTTTGCTTTTCAACAGAAGCCTTGATCATATTGCCACTCAGGCATGCCACACAGGCAATTCACTCCATGCGTTTGATATCCATCAATATATAACCTCTAAGCTCGTACGTCTCAAAGAAGAGCGTTAAGCAAGAGAATAAATTCTCCGCCGCCAAACAGATATATATTTGATAGAAATCTATCACGCAGAATAAAATCCAATGTCAGACACACAGTCCATTTACAAGTCCGTTCTGGGTCTGAATGAAACCGGAGGCACCTTGTACCTCGCGTATCCATCGATCTCCAAGTACGTCTGGACGACCACTAACTGATTCCCTCCTCTTGGGTGTACGGCCCAATCAAGATCATCAGTAATCACCCAAACAACGTGAAGACCTCCGGTCTTCAACCACCGTCTTCATCCTCGACACCACGTCGAATCAGTTATTCAGAATGGGATAAATACGGTCTTTTTGAATAACTCGCGTATATAATAAACAAGTGCTACACAAACCCAACATACGCCTCATTCCAATTCAGAATATTCTTTTATTCAAATATTCTTACACTTTGGGAAGGGTTCCCATTAATTTTATCAAAGATAAATTCTTTAAATTTATTCTTTAATCTTCTTTGAATATCAATTCAAACTAGTCGGGATTAGCGAACCACATAGAAGTAATCATTTATTTTAATTTCCCTATCCCAACCTATTCATCCCATGAAGTAAAACTGGTCATACTTCATATCTAACACCACGGTGTTATTGGTAAATTCAATTACCATTTCACGCTCAAATCTAATTAAAGATTTAACTATAGCCTGGAGCAAAACTGGTGATACTCCATCCTCGAGTATTTCAATCTAATTAAAGATTCATTAAAACTCCACTTGGTTTTAATCTTCCCAATAATCACTATCGATGATTATTTGACTTGGGAAAATCATATCCTATATTTAACTAGGTTAAAGAACCAATGTCATTTAAAACACGGTTCACTATAAACCCAAAATCACATTTCACTCCAATAGCCTTTAACCGTAAGTTAGCAAGTGAACAATTCCCTAAGTATTAACCCCAAAGGCCGAAACCAACATCAGATCAATACCCAAGAGACCATTCAACTTAACTAATCTCCAGTTAGTTTCTGATTTTCTTAACTCCATTGGGTATAAGAATAGTATAATTGAAGATACCATTCACGACAAACCCAAATCACATTTGATATTAAATACAAGGCTCTAAATAGAAAATATATCGGCTTATATTCAATATCAAATTCTACGACCAACAAATATCGTATTGGAAATAACGATATAAATATATCTTTCAGATTTCCATAATAATATCTGTACAATCACGAAATCCAACATCGAAATATTCCAAAGACAATTTCGATTCAAATCCATTCCAATTCAATTATTGGAAATTCTGGTTATTTTCAAAACCATTTCAAATCCACTTTATTTATTTTAAAAATAAATAGAATTATAATTCTAGTTCAAAACTAGTTCATTTCGATAAAAATCTATTTTTATCTTTTCAAATTTGGATTTTTTCATCCCAATTCTTCCCAAATCATTTCTTATGATTTTACACAAATTATTACTATTTTTGATAATTTTTTCAAGGCCCGTACAGTCGATTTCCATCAACGGCCATCGAACTGCACTTACAGCGACCTTTTCCAAACTTGACTTGGAGATAATTCCAAATCCAACTGTTAGATTTCAAATCTATAATATTCGTTAGAAAGCTCTTTTCGATATGAAACCAACGGTTCTGGTTTTACGAGAATCCGACGGTTGGATCTCCCGTAATATCCATTCAAAGCCAATGGTCGAAATTCGCGATCTAGCGCGACGTGGCGCGTTCTATTCAGACCATTATATATATATATATATTTCATCGATTTCCTTTTAAAACGTATTTTATAAATCGTGTTAAATTTGTTTTCAAAACGATTTCGACTTCGCATTCAATTTCTAATCAAAATTGAATATTCCATATCATTAATCTATAAATGATAATATTTTCAAAACGTTATATTTTGAAATCACTTACTTTTCTATATTCATTATAAAAATGAATAAATTCGTTATAATTATCGTTCGCGTCAAAATGTCGTAAATCTAATCAATACGGCTTTATTTATTTCAATAACTTCGTTATTCTATTCAACAAATGAATATTTTCTCTATTCAACACATGAATCTATATTTCTTTCAACACATGAATATTCTCAACACATGAGTATCGTCAACACATGACTATTTTGTTATTTAATATATTTTATAAAATTATGATTTTATATTGTTTAATTCTTAATCAGACTCTAACCGTATATTAGTAAGAGAACGATTCCCTAAATATTAACCCCGAAGGCCGAAACCAACATCAGATCAATACCCAGGAAACCATTCATCTTAACTGATTTCCAGTTAGTTTCTAATTTCATATTTGATAAAAATGAGAATTTTATTGTTAAAATATTTTACTCAACACATGATAAGTTTCAACACATGAATATTCTCAACACATGAGTATCGTCAACACATGACTATTTATTCTGTTCAACACATGAATTTTCTTTCATTCAACACATGAATTTTCATTTTATAATATTCTATATTTTCCAAATTGAAGTGAGGCCCAATCAATTACCATATAACGTTTATTATATGGATTCCATACAACGCATGTATATAACAGCAACGATAAATCATCTACCATCATCCAAAGTGCACCACATAACTGCATAAACATTAAATATAAATAATTAACGCTTACACGGTCTGTCAACCCATCGATTGACATACAACTAAACAATCGGGATTCGTGTACGTCAAATATCATCCCAATATCCGTGTGGGGTTTCAAATCAATAAACACATATTTTTATTTGTGCAGTTGGGCGATGTGTAAAATTTATCGTCCCAATCAATATCAGTCAAATCAGTGTATATAAACAAATCTCCGATTTGTTTACTACTATTTATTTTATATACACGTTAAAAATTATATTTTTAACTATAAAATATTTTCCGCTATAAAATATTTTATTTCATTTCACATCACACAATCAAATTTCACAACACAGCAATCAAACAAACATGTCATCCATGGTCTGTGGACGACGGGTGTCGGGTGCTGCTAAGCACCGTCTGCATCCTAGTATATATTTCAACTAGAAATAAAAAATAAAAGTGAGGAGTTCTCACCTTTGGGATCTACTCCTCCATTCTCTATTTCTGAACGGTTTGGATTTGTATTCGTTTTCAGTCCGTTCCATCGCAGTTTGTTTCAAACGATTTTTATATTAAACATCACATTTTTATTTCAACGCTAAACGGATAAAAATCACATTTTTATGTTGTCCAGTTATAAATAAAAATCATATTTTTATACTGTTCAGATATAAATAAAAATCATATTTTTATACTGTTCAGATATAAATAAAAATCATATTTTTATTTGCTAAAATTTATATTTCAAAAGCCATGTATATTTATATTTCAAAAGAACACATTTTTATTTAAAAGTTTTATATTTTAAAAAGAATTCCTTTTCTTTATTCAAAAACAATTCGTTTTCTATATTCAAAAACAAGGATTTTTATTTTCAAAACAATTCGACATATATATTCAAAACTTTACGATATATATATTTTCAAAACTTTACGATATATATTTTTTCAAAACAATTTCTATATATTTTTAAAACTGCATTTATTTCAAAAATCATGCCCTTTCATATTTCAAAAGTCAATTCTATTTTACATTTTAAAATCACTTCTATAGTAAATAAATTAAAATAAAACTACCTTTCACTGTTGAAATCGCTCCAGGATATTTGCCAAACTCTTTCCGCCGATGTCGTGACCAGCAGCCGCCACCAGAGGCATTGCGCCTCCGATCAGAGCCCATCCGACGATGCGCTGCCGTGAGCCGCTCCTACAGCACCCCCTCTGGTCAAACTCGGTCAACAGTGGCGGCGTGGAAGTTGACCCAAACGGCGAGACTTTGAAGGTGAAATTCGAGCAACACAGCTAACAGATCTCGATGAAGGTGGTATGAAATCGAACTGGTAGAAATCTCGTTGATTTTCCCTTTGAATTCATCACGAGATATCGATTATAGAAAGAGATCGGAGGAGATGTTTTTCAGAGCTCCAGGACCGTTAGTTTTGTTGTGGCGGCGGCAAAGGATTATGAGCAAGGGTTTCCCTATTTTTTTATTTATATATAAATATTTAAATATTATTTAATTTTAAAATAGCTTGTTTATTGGTCCAAACTCCTAATCAAACCCAACCACTGTCGCCCCTGGCCAAATACCCTGAGCCTTGCCTTGTCACTAGGGCTAGGTGTCAGCTCCTGATTGGTCTCTCCTTCAAATGAATGGCTAATATTAATCCAAGCTCCATCGACGGTCCTAATCAATTCACAGACTCTATAAAAAGGACCTAAGACTCCACCTAATTCACACAGACAAAAATAAGAATGAGACCGTCATGCTGTTGAGGAAGGACTAGAAATAGCCGTCAAAATTGAGAGACGATTAGGAGACAATTCAAAAGCTTAAAGCAACGACAACTAAATCAAAACAACGCCTACAACAAAGGATAGCATCTCCAAATTTAGAATTCAGGTTCCTGAATTGAAGATTCGTCATACTTGTAAGTAGAGTGCTATTCCGATGTGAATAAATAATTGTGTTTTGATTTGTGTAAAATGAGAAATAGAATTGTATTTGATTTGTGGTGATAATAATTCATATTTGTATGTTGCTTTGATTCTAAACGATTTGGGATGTTGTGGTATAACGATTGGATATTTGCAAGTACGTGATTCATGTTGAAAGTTAACAACTACATGTTCGTGGTAGTTTATTGAGATTCATGCAAGTATATGATTCACTATTATGCCAACATAATATATATTATAATCACTTTTAGTGTAGTTGGATCCATTTGGGTATTATGACTTATGCGAATTTATGTTGGAATTGGCATCATGATTCAAGTGTAAAACCGTACTTTTGTATTAGAGACAAAAGTAAGCATCTTTGTGAACTTGTGTTGACTCTATGAACATGACTAGACTATACTTGGTGTTATGCCTAATTGAAAAACATGTTTTAGGCCTATATTGTTATCAAAATCATATGATAATATATGTGACACATAGCTAAGTTAGATTTACATTCTAATTTCAAGTTTGCATGAATGGATTAAAAACCATGATTTCATGTTTAGGTATGTTTATGCCATGATTATATGAATAGATCAAAAACCATGATTTCATGTTTAGGTATGTTTATGCCATGATTATATGCTATTACGATGCAAGTTCACAAGTGCCAAATTTATGTAATTAGTTCGCTATGTTGCAAGTTCATGCATTCACACTCCCCTTTTTATGTTACTTAGAATATATAAACACCATGTTCTAAGCCTCCCCTTTTCATGTGGCTAAGTTGGGTTTAATTGTTAAACCCAACATATGTTATATTGTAGCGAACGTATAAAACGGGGGTAATGACGTTTGGGTTAAAATATAGAACATATGTGTTGGCATGTTTGACGCATGCCAACGACCTTGAAAAACAATTAAGTGGTGTAAATTAATTTTACCCAATAAAGATGAATTTGAATAATGGGCTGCAAATATTTACATATAAAAAGAAAAGAGACAAAATATGTAAATTTAGAAAATACGATGTGTTTAACCCGAGGTTGGATTGAGTTGTGATGTAAACCTGCCCGGAACCGCCCGGCTGTCCAGTAGTCACAACAATACCTATCCAATGTGGGTGGTTAAACACGGAGCCCAATAAGGACCCGAGGTTAGACTGACTTGTGGCGTAAGACTGCCCGGACCCAACCGGCAACAGGCAGCCACAACAATATCTGTCTAATGTTAGAGGTCGAGGCATTAATAAGACAATTAAGGCTGAGTCAGGATTGGTAGGATTAAGTAAATTAAATTAATACTTAATCAAAAATGGAACATGCTAAACTATACAGACGGATAGGGGGTTAGGTTTACAAAACACTTAACCAACTTAGCATGTTGGCTAGAAATAGAAAACCTGGTAGAGGGGGACCCATTTCAGCAGTAACCCTACAAGGTGTATCAGGATACCCTGAACTAGGCAGGGTGGGGCACGATTACTGGGCTGACTATAAGAGGTCAAATCGACGGCGGTGGTGCGGCAGTGTAGGTTCTAACGGGGTGCGGGCGTGCACACACTCCGGCGCAGAAAAATAAGGCACTGGGCACCAGTAGTATACCTGTGCATTCTAGAATTGTGTCGGGCCACCACCATGGGACTTGATACACCCCATGGTGGGACCAGCATAGGTAACTACAACATCGGGGGCCGTAAGACACATGTAACTATGCGAGTAGGAGCCGATCATTAGAAGGATCACTTCACCCTGATTATGGGGTGCCTGTTGGGAACTAGTTTATATGGATGCAGAGATTAATATGGGGTACGATAAGTATATTCGACTCTAGACAACTTAACTTAGTTTATGGTGCTTTCCCATTTCCAGGTTATACTTATCATGCCCAGTTCTTTAATCATAGACTGAATAGTCCTAGACTTACTTAGGCTTTATGTCTGACTCTACTTTTCTTTCGTCTTCTTTTCTTTCGTCCCCCCCCCCCCCGGTCCACAGGGAGGGAATACCGCAGCTTGACCAGTTTTCACATCCAGCTTGAAGAGAAAGAATGTATTGCTTGGATCTCTTTCGTTTTGGACTATGGCTTTGGATTGCAACTATGGGGACTTATGCAGTTTACTTTTGTTTTTATGCTTCTTTAAGTTATGAAATCAAGACAATTATGAAAATGTAATGGTTTTCGGAAGTATTGTAAGAAAATTATGACATGGTTTGTGTAACACGTATTTAGTTGAAATAAAAATTGTTGTTGTTTTCCGCTGTTCAAAAATATGTGTATTTATATCTGTCCTGTGTATCTGTGACTTATACTTATAAACCTCCACCAAAATTAGGGCATTCCCTTTGAGAATGACCCTAACGGAGGTGGGGTGTTTCACTTGGTATCAGAGCATAGGTTTACCAGATAAGATAAAAAGTTTTGAAAATTTATTTTCAAAAGAAAATTTAAAGAAGCATTTTTAAAGATAAAATGTTATTTTATTTTAAGAAGGCAAAGTCCCCCAAAGCCATAGGTACTATCTTTTATCCTTCGTTTTGAATCTATCCTTTTTGTTTCAGCATGTCCGAAGAACTTAACTTGCCAGAGGGTATACCAATACCTGGTTGGTTTAGACGATTCTTAGAAGCAAGGGCCAATCAGCCAGGTCCTACTGTTCCTCCTCCCCCATCTGCAGGAAATCATGCAGCTGCGGCAGCACCTCTTCCTCCACCTCCTCCACGTGGTAATACTTTTGCTAAGATATGTAAAGATTTTAAAGCTATGGGAGGAAAGGACTTTCATGGAACTGAGTCCTTCGTGGCAGCCAGAAATTGGCTGAAGGAAACCGAGGACTTATTCGTCATCTTTGAGGTAGAAGATAGGCAGAAGGTACAACTGGCAGTCTGGCTACTAAAAGGTGAGGCTTCCTACTGGTGGGAAGTCACCAATGCAGAAAGACCAGTGGAAACATGGGAGGACTTTTGGGCAAGGTTTGAAGCTAAATTTCTCTCGGAAGCTGAAAGGAGTCTTCAGTTGGAAAAATTCTTATTTCTTAAGCAAGGGAATATGACAGTCAAAGAGTATGTTAATCAGTTCGATCAGCTGGCTAGGTTCGGACTGGACCTAGTCAACACTCCGCACAAGAAGGCTCTCCGCTTTGTCAAAGGATTGAATAAGCCATTACACAGTTTGGCCATGACCCATATACCCATGGGAGCTACGTATGAAAGGTTGGTGCAGATGGCATTGCTGAACGAAGAGGATAAGGGCAAGAAGGAGACAAAGGCTGAAAGCTCTCAAGGGAAGAATGAGGGTTTACAACCTAAGAAGACCGACTTTAAGAAGCGCGGGAAAGACAACAAAGAGAAGAGGAAGTGTAATTTCTGTGGCAAAGTGGGACACTTAGTGAAAGATTGCCGGAAAAAGAAGGCCAAGATGAATGGTGGGTGCTTTTCTTGCGGTGAGACAGGCCACATGGCTAAGGATTGCCCAAAGAAACGAGGGCAGGGGCAGAGGGCTGGATCCACCTCAGGGGCACAGGTTCATGTGCTAGAAGCGCCACCTCTGCAACAGCGAGGTATAAATACTTCTGTAGAAAGTGTAGTTTATCTTTATGATCACCCAGTTAGCACTTTATTTGATTCTGGCGCATCACACTCCTTTATCTCATCTGCATTAGTAGAATCTCTGCACCTAGAAACTAGTATGGTAGAGGACCCCTTAATTGTTTCAAACCCAATTGGGGGCCCATCTCATTTGTCTATGATCTGTGTGGGATTGAAAATTTCTATTCTAAGAGTAGAATTTAGATGTAGTGCCTTTTTTTGGGCTTCTCGGGATATGGTTTGATTTTGGGCATGGATTGGCAATCCAGTAATGGTGCCATCCTGGATTGTGAGAAAAGGGTGGTTAGGCTTTGACCCAACTCGGTAACACTCTGGAAATTACTTGTAATCCCTCGTATGCGGTTATGCTTAGTTATCTTGAATCGCTAGATGCCTCTGTTGAAAGTTTGCAATCGGTTAGAGTGGTCCGGGAATATCCGGATGTCTTCGAAGAGGTGGAGGGCTTACCTCCGAAGCGGGAGATAGACTTCCCCATATATCTTGTAGATAATGCAAATCCCGTTGCGTTGCCCGTTAGACACATGGCTCCACGGGAAAGGAAGGAGATCAGTAAACAGATTAAAGAGCTTCTAGAGAAGGGGTTCATTAGAAGGAGCATTTCAGAATGGGGCGCTCCAGTGGTGTTCACTACAAAGGCGGATGGTTCACTCCGTCTGTGTGTTGACTATAGGGAGCTCAACAAGCTAACGAAAAAGAATAGGCACCCTCTCCCCAGAATTGACGATCTGTTTGATCAGCTTGTAGGAGCGTCTGTTTTCTCCCAACTCGATTTGGCGACCGGTTTTCATCAGCTAAGGGTGGCTGAAGATAGCATCGATAAAACGGCATTCAGAACCCCAGACGGCTTCTTTGAATGGCTTGTCATGCCTTTTGGCTTGACAAACGCACCCGCTTACTTCGTGGACCTGATGTGTAGGGTGTTCAGAGAATTCCTCAACAAGTTCGTGGTGGTCTTCGTAGACGATATCTTGATCTTCTCAAAGAATGAGGAAGAGCATGCTCAGCACCTAAGGGCAATCATGGAAACTCTGCGAGTCCATCAGCTAAAAGCCAAATTCTCCAAGTGCCACTTTTGGAGAGAGGAAGTGAGGTTTCTTGGGCATATCGTATCCAAAGAAGGGCTAGCTGTGGACCCTGCTAAGGTAGTAGCGGTATAGGATTGGAAGACACCAAAGAACGCAACAGAAGTCCGAAGATTTCTCGGGCTAGCAGGCTTCTATCGGAAATTCATCAGAGACTTTGCAAAAATATCAGCTCCACTCACCAGGCTGACAAAGAAGAATCTAGTGTTCAATTGGGACTTGGATTGTGAGTTTGCTTTCCAACGACTAAAAAGGGCTCTTACAACAGCCCCAGTTCTGACGTTGCCAGATGGAAGCAAGATGTTCACAGTTTATACAGATGCATGTGGGACAGGACTAGGCGCTGTCTTAATGCAAGAAGGAAGGGTAGTAGCTTATGGCAGAAGACAGTTGAAAGTGCACGAAAAGAACTACCCGACCCACGATCTTGAGTTGGCTGCCATCGTCTTTGCACTCAAGTCTTGGCGACACTATCTCCTAGGTGAGAAGTTTGAACTTTACACTGACCATAAATCGTTGAAATATCTTTTCTCGCAGAAAGATCTTAACTTGAGGCAACAGAGATGGATGGAGTTTCTTGCCTCGTACGATTTCGAGATCTCCTACACTCCGAGCAAAGGCAACGTAGTGGCAGACGCGTTGAGCCGAAAGAAACTAACCCTAAGCCCACTGTTTGTTGAAAGACAAAGCCTAGAGTTTATAGCCAGCTTTGACTTTAGGCCCTCCTCCGATTTTGTACCGGGCTTGCTGGCATCTCTCGAAGTACGCCCGACTTTAGTGGACTCAATAGGGACAGCACAACGCGAAGACCCTCAGCTTGTGGAAATGATTGATAGGCTAATTAGGGGTGAGACTTCAAGTCACCTCAACAGATACTCCATCGACGATAAGGGTTGGCTAAGGCGAGACGGAAGACTATGCATCCCACAGACAAGGGATTTAGTAAAGAAGGTTCTCGAGGAAGCACATCACTCCAAGATGACGATACATCCAGGCGGGGATAAAATGTACAAGGACATAAAGAGAACTTTCTTTTGGAACGGCATGAAGAAGGACATGGCAGATTTTGTTTCTAAGTGTATGGTGTGCCAACAGGTTAAGGCGGAACAGAAAAAGCCTGGCGATTTGCTCCATCCTCTAGAGGTCCCGCAGTGGAAGTGGGATAGCATCTCAATGGACTTCATTGATGGGCTGCCTAGGTCTAGAAGAGGCAACACTAGCATTTGGGTAACAGTGGATAGGCTTACTAAAAGCGCCCACTTTTTACCTGTCAAAAGTAAAAGAACTGCCACATCCCTAGCATCTCTTTAACTCAAGGAAATTGTCTGACTCCATGGAATACCATCCAGCATTGTTAGTGACCAAGACCCTATCTTCACAAGTGAGTTTTGGCGGAGTCTGCAAGAAGCGGTAGGCACACAGTTATGCTTGAGCACAGCCTATCATCCCCAAACCGACGGCCAGACAGAAAGAGTGAACAGAGTTTTGGAGGACCTTTTAAGACTGTGCGTCCTTGACTTCGGAAGGACGTGGGAAGACCATCTTCCTTTGGTGGAATTTGATTACAACAACAGCTACCAAGCAACCATCGGAATGGCGCCCTTCGAAGCTTTATATGGAAGACCGTGTCGATCGCCCACTTGTTGGTGGGAGTCTACTGACAAGCTTATACTTGGGCCAGATATGATCCGAGAGACTTAAGAGAAAGTAGACTTGATACGAAAAAGGATGAAGACAGCCCAAGACAGACAGAAATCCTACGCCGACAAGAGGAGGACCGACCTTGAATTTGAGGTTGGGGACAGAGTTATTCTTAAGGTATCTCCGCTAAGGAAGGTTGTTCATTTTGGAACCACAGGAAAGCTAGCACCAAGGTTCGTAGGGCCATTCCCTATCATCGAGAAAATTGGGGAAATGGCCTATAGATTAGAGCTACCCGAAAAGCTGGCCGGAGTTCACAACGTTTTCCATGTTTCACACCTCCGAAAATGCCTACATGAATCTGCTGAAGTGGTAGAGCCAAATATCCTAGAAGAAGCAGAAGTGGAACGCGAAGCAACCATGAGGAAAGTTCCAACCCGCATATTAGGAACGGAAGTGAAAAAGCTACGCAACCGCGAAGTCAAGCTCGTCAAAGTTCAGTGGAGCGACGCCGAGGAAGACGCAACTTGGGAAACTGAAGCTAGAATACGCGCAGCCTACCCTTTTCTTTTCGAGGGTACATCTTTGATCTTTCTTTTTCCTTAAGTTGCGCTTTTATCTATCTTTTTAGGTATATCTCCTCGACCTTATCTTTTAGGAAGAAACCCTTTGGATGAAAACATGTAATTGAAACATGTTATGGATGAGGGTTGCAAGTGGTTGCAAGTGATTGCTAGTGGTTGCTCGTGGTTGCATATACACACACAATCTAGGTTTTAGATCGGCTCAGTCACTTCATACTGCATATGCATATATGTATTTATATTCGTATATGGTTGAAGTTTAATGTGTTGTCATATGGATGTTGCATTTATATATGAATGATTGTGCACTCATGTTGAATCATGAATAGGAAAATTTGCATACATAATGGATTCATGACACTTACATAATTTGCGTTAAGGAGGTCGACTGAATCAGTAGACCGACTGATTTTGCATTAGATAAGTACATGTACACACACTTCGCATATGATCATGAAGCATTAGAAGTCTTTTAAGGACAATGGATGCTCATGTTTGATGGATGAGTAGATGGATGTTTGGATGTTAGGATGTACATTCTTCCTGAACTTGAAGATTTCGAGGACGAAATCCTTTTAAGTGGGGGAGAATGTAACACCCCGTGTATTCTATAACAGTGAAATTCACAAATTAAAGTATAACTAATTTCAAATAAAAGAATCAAGGGAAACGGGCTGTGCCATTGCGTTCGTCTCGGAAAAATACCCGAAATAGAGTCCGAGTTTTCGAAAAACGGAGCACGTATGACCAAATTATGGCCCGATGAAGTTTCAGAAAATTCAAATTTCGAAAACATATTTGAATTTCAGCCCAATCAGAGTAGGCGGGAAAAGTTCCCGCCCAACCCACCAGGTCGACCTGGGGGTCGACCTGCCAGGCCAGGTCGACCTAGGGGTCGACCTGCCCCAGGCCAGGTCGACTCTAGAGTCGACCTGGGGGTCGACTGGGGAGTCGACCTGGCCCTTGAGCCAGGTCGAACCCAGCCCCCCCCCCCTTGCTGGCCCGGTCTGTGCTTAGCCGAATTCCTGAGCCTTGCCTTGTCACTAGGGCTAGGTGTCAGCTCCTGATTGGTCTCTCCTTCAAATGAATGGCTAATATTAATCCAAGCTCCATCGACGGTCCTAATCAATTCACAGACTCTATAAAAAGGACCTAAGACTCCACCTAATTCACACAGACAAAAATAAGAATGAGACCGTCATGCTGCTGAGGAAGGACTAGAAATAGCCGTCAAAATTGAGAGACGATTAGGAGACAACTCAAAAGCTTAAAGCAACGACAACTAAATCAAAACAACGTCTAAAACAAAGGATAGCATCTCCAAATTCAGAATTCAGAATCCTGAATTGAAGATTCGTCATACGTTGTAAGTAGAGTGCTATTCCGATGTGTATAAATAATTGTGTTTTGATTTGTGTAAAATAAGAAATAGAATTGTATTTGATTTGTGGTGATAATAATTCATATTTGTATGTTGCTTTGATTCTAAACGATTTGGGATGTTGTGGTATAACGATTGGATATTTGCAAGTATGTGATTCATGTTGAAAGTTAACAACTACATGTTCGTGGTAGTTTATTTGAGATTCATGCAAGTATATGGTTCACTATTATGCCAACATAATATATATTATAATCACTTTTAGTGTAGTTGGATCCATTGGGGTATTATGACTTATGCGAATTTATGTTGGAATTGGCATCATGATTCAAGTGTAAAACCATACTTTTGTATTAGAGACAAAAGTAAGCATCTTTGTGAACTTGTGTTGACTCTATGAACATGACTAGACTATGTTTGGTGTTATGCCGAATTGAAAAACATGTTTTAGGCCTATATTGTTATCAAAATCATATGATAATATATGTGACACATAGCTAAGTTAGATTTACATTCTAATTTCAAGTTTGCATGAATGGATTAAAAACCATGATTTCATGTTTAGGTATGTTCATGCCATGATTATATGAATAGATCAAAAACCATGATTTCATGTTTAGGTATGTTTATGCCATGATTATATGTTATTACGATGCAAGTTCACAAGTGCCAAATTTATGTTAATTAGTTCGCTATGTTGCAAGTTCATGCGTTCACACTCCCCTTTTTATGTTACTTAGAATATATAAACACCATGTTCTAAGCCTCCCCTTTTCATGTGGCTAAGTTGGGTTTAATTGTTAAACCCAACATATGTTATATTGTAGCGAACGTATAAAACGGGGGTAATGACGTTTGGGTTAAAATAAAGAACATATGTGTTGGCATGTTTGACGCATGCCAACGACCTTGAAAAACAATTAAGTGGTGTAAATTAATTTTACCCAATAAAGATGAATTTGAATAATGGGCCGCAAATATTTACATATAAAAAGAAAAGAGACAAAATATGTAAATTTAGAAAATACGATGTGTTTAACCCGAGGTTGGATTGAGTTGTGATGTAAACCTGCCCGGAACCACCCGGTTGTCCAGTAGTCACAACAATACCTATCCAATGTGGGTGGTTAAACACGGAGCCCAATAAGGACCCGAGGTTAGACTGAGTTGTGGCGTAAGACTGCCCGGACCCAACTGGCAACAGGCAACCACAACAATATCTGTCTAATGTGAGAGGTCGAGGCTTTAATAAGACAATTAAGGCTGAGTCGGGATTGGTAGGATTAAGTAAATTAAATTAATACTTAATCAAAAATGGAACATGCTAAACTATACAGACTGATTGGGGGTTAGGTTTACAAAACACTTAACCAACTTAGCATGTTGGCTAGAAATAGAAAACCTAGTAGAGGGGGACCCATTTCTGCAGTAACCCTACAAGGTGTATCAGGATACCCTGAACTAGGCAGGGTGGGGCACGATTATTGGGCAGACTATAAGAGGTCAAATCGATGGTGGTGGTGCGGCAATGTAGGTTCTAATGGGGTGTGGGCGTGCACACACTCCGGCGCAGAAAAATAAGGCACTGGGCACCAGTAGTATACCTGTGCATTCTAGAATTGTGTCGGGCCGCCACCATGGGACTTGATACACCCCATGGTGGGACCAGCATAGGTAACTACAACATCGGGGCCATAAGACACATGTAACTATGCGAGAAGGAGCCGATCATTAGAAACGGATCACTTCACCCTGATTATGGGGTGTCTGTTGGGAACTAGTTTATATGGATGCAGAGATTAATATGGGGTACGATAAGTATATTTGACTCTAGAAAACTTAACTTAGTTTATGCTGCTTTCCCATTTCCAGTTTATACTTATCATGCCCAGTTCTTTATTCATACTCTGAATAGTCCTAGACTTACTCAGGCTTTATGTCTGACTCTACTTTTCTTTCGTCTTCTTTTCTTTCGTCCCCCCCCCCCTCTCAAGGTCCACAGGGAGGGAATACCGCAGCTTGACCAGTTTTCACATCCAGCTTGAAGAGAAAAATGTATTGCTTGGATCTCTTTCGTTTTGGACTATGGCTTTGGATTGTAACTATGGGGACTTATGCAGTTTACTTTTGTTTTTATGCTTCTTTAAGTTATGAAATCAAGACAGTTATGAAAATGTAATGGTTTTTGGAAGTATTGTAAGACAATTATGACATGGTTTGTGTAACACGTATTTAGTTGAAATAAAAATTGCTGTTGTTTTCCGCTGTTCAAAAATATATGTATTTATATCTGTCTTGTGTATCTGTGACTTATACTTATAAACCTCCACCAAAATTAGGGCATTCCCTTTGAGAATGACCCTAACGGAGGTGGGGTGTTTCAGTTGCCAAATATAATCGGATAACTCCAATTTAAAGGATCCATACGTGCAGATCAACGAAAGTCATTGCCACAACATATGGATTTTTGTATGGCGATGGAGCAAGTGGGAGTATGAAAATGTAATTTCATATTTGATTTATGGACTCGACCTGGGGAATATGAAGACACTCTTCATATTTGGCATTATCAAGAATTCATAGCCTGGATTTTCACCCACACTTGGAATACGAAATGATCTTTTTCTATCCGAGGAGATGAAATACAATAAAGCTTGGACTAAGATACTTCGAGAGAAGCGCTTGGATCTTGGTTAATTCCCAGGATACTTACCGATCCCGGGATACATATTATTATGGTTACAAATTCTCGTGTCCTACACCTATAAATACCCCACTTATGTGACATTTGAGTGGACTTTTAGGCTGATTTGATCTGACCTCGGGATTAGAGCTTCTTTAGCATCTCTAATGGCTTCCACCAAGGTTCTTCACAGATAGAGAAGGCTATTCCACTCAAAATTTATCAACGTACATGAAGAACACTTGGATTTGGCTTGCAACCTCCTTTCAACTCTTGATTTGCATATTTGGACATTAAGGCAAGCTTGGATTTGGACTTCTTGGGTTTGTTAGAGGATTAGCAAGAACCTTGTTTTTTTTCTAACATTACTCTATATGCTCAAAGAAAAGAACTTGGATTGAACTCATAATTGTAATATCATGAAGAATAATTACAACAAAGTGGATGTAGGCATTAGTGCTGAACCACTATCAACTTTGTGTGTTCCATTACTTACCTGCACACTTTCTTTGGATTTACTACTTTACTCATTGTACTCGGGTGTTGGCGTGTTTTGACTAATTCCTCACTTCAACATTTTGGCGCACCAAGAAGGGGATACGTTAGAATACCATTGGGTTTGATTGGATACAGATACATATGCTCTCGAATTTCTCCTGAATTTGAAATTATGGTTATGCGAAAACGTATCTCCTTAGCTCGTGTGGAAGGAGAGGAAATAGAGGAAAGCTAAGAGGTTTCATCTACTGGAAATCCCTCGAAATTCATTACTCAAGAGGATATTGATGGGATGGTTTTGGGCCTGACGAAAGAATTAACTTCACGTCTCGAACGATAAAGATCTCTTCAGATGACAATAAGAAGATATGACCACTTTTATGGCTCAAATAGAAGGTCTCGGAAGGCTGTCACGCTTAGGTAACATCATTGGGTCTAGTACCAGTGTTCCTCAAGGTTTACCTCGTGAATTGGGGGAAATCAATCAAAATCAACGTAGGTCGATACTGATCCTCAGATCAACACCATTCCTGCTACACTCAGGGGCAACACCCCCAATCCTGATGTAAGGGTGGCCCGGGATGCTTTGGATGTTCAGGTTTTCGGTTTAGGTACTAGAAATGTTGCTCAAGTGCCAGTCATGGAGATGCAGATATTGGAGGTGCTCCTACGGTTACGTAAATCAGGTTTATGCCTGTTGCGGCTCCTCAGACTCGGATTGAGCCAGATGTTCTCATTGCAAATCAACCGGTGGTTAATTTGAAATTAAATACTGGGACAACAGTGTTGGCTTGAATGATCGGAGGCAGATTCTCAGGTCAATAAATGAAAGTCAAATCGCTGACATGATTCGACGGTATACGCAGAGAGGAGCGCCCCTATCTGACTTGGACTATGTTACTCGCAGCCTGTTCTCTCGGGAGCTAAGGAATTTCCAAAACCCATTGTACTTCAAATTGCCATTGTTAGTGGCTTTTTGTGACACCCTACGTCCGTTAATATGACTCTTTATCATAATGCATTAAGTTTCGTGAAGCGTTATAGGTAAACAGAAACACAAACATTACAAGACAGATATAAATAACAGCGGAATTAAAACTTTATTTAATAGAAAAGCTTCGTGGTTCTAACCCAATTACATAATAAGTCTGGAATACTAAAAACATAAAACTTCTGCCTTGTACATAAATCATCATCAGAGTACAATAATACTTAAAAAATAGAATAATCTCCAAAATATAGCGATAGTAGATAAGACACGAAATCAAGCAGTACATCTAAGCAGCTCCAAGCAGAAAAGAAGAATCCTGATCAAGCTTGAGTATTCCCACCCTGAGAACCTAGGGGAGGGGGAATGGAAGAGAAGAAGAGGAAACAAAATGCGTTATACATAAGTCTGGCGAGTCCAGTTACTTTAAGCATATAAATAAGTAAACGCATCATGACAGGCATATAAGTTGGAGAGAGAGAGAGAGAACAATGTCATAAGGCAAGTATAACAAGGTAAACAGGATAAAAAGAACAGAACATGCTTTGCGCTTCTTTAATAATTTTCTCCCTCTGCACTAATACTAGTATAACCGGAACAAGATGATCCCAACAAGTAGAAGATGGTAGACTTAGGTGTACTTCTAGTGAGAGATTTTACCCCCATACAATAACAGGTAGCCCAACAGAACTGACGGGCATTACCCCAATGGTAATAACGGGCTCCTAAATAGGCGAGACTAGATGTACCTTAATTACTACCCTAATTGATTGGTTCCCTAACCAGTAGATACCCGTGCTGGCCCCACAGTAGGATGTATCACTCCCTAAAGTGGCAACCCCGTTATTTCCCAGATGAACAGCTATATCTACAGATGTCACATCGTATTATTTTCCCGAGAAGGCAGACCTATGCACGCATATGACCCCGATGGAACGCGCCGTCAGACACCTTTCTCCCAAGTGACCTCTTATAACCAGCTCAGTAAGCTTTCCTTACCCCAACCTAGTTCGGGGTTCTCCGTTGATACCGATATAGGTTACTGACTGATACGGGTCCCATACACTAGATGATACAAGCTTCCCCCTAGACTTGCATCCCCACTATTAGGATTTCAACAGGTTATGCCTACTAGTTTAACAAGATCGCATAACCCCAACAGGTTAAGTTTGTCGAATTTATATGTATAACCCGCCCCAACATATTTAACCAGATTAACTTAACCCACCCACTGATTCAAGCAAGCTTACTTAACCCCTACTCAAGTTAACCGGTTCATGTAATCCTTATGAATTCAAATAGGTTAAGTATTACAAGTTTATCACCGTTCATTCATTTATGGTTATAATGCGCTAGACCTCCCACATTAAGTCTACTACTTGTGGATGCTGGATATGCCAGTTGGGCCCCGGCAGACTTCTTCCACAAGTCAGACTTAACCTCATGTCTTAGCATCCTCACGTGTAAGTTTATGCACTTAGACCCCTCACATTAGATTTACCACTTGTAGACACTGGATTAGCCGAGCGGTTCTGCGCAGACTTCTACCACAAGTGTAATTTAACCTCATGTCTAAGAGCGGTTATAATTTCTAATTACTGTAAATCTAGGCATTTCCATTACTAACCAATTTTCATGTTTATTATGCCCTAAATCCCCATCTGTTCTACGATATAGTTATGCCCAAATTAAGATTTAGATCAAGATATAGATTATACCCCCAAATCCTTAGTTTTGGTTCAAGGTACCAATTTTGCCCAAAATTCCCAATCATGTTTACAATATGAATTATGCCCCAAATTAATCTTTCTCAATCGTTCCCAAATTCGTATGTTCACGTATTTTAGCAATAGGCATAGGCTCAAAGGTAGCCTGGCTATATAGAAATAAAAAGGGAAGAGGGAGAGAAGAGGACAAGAATGGGCATAGTAAATAAATAGGCATATGATGACATAATTAGGCAAACTAGCATAATAGGCATAAGGTGGCATGATTAGGCAAAATAACAGAATAAGGATATCATGAATAGGCATATGAGATCTAAGCAATAAATTAGGTACATAAGAAATGGCATATCTATTATGATTCAGGTTACTAATAGGCATAGGCTTAGATCCAAAATTATAAACATGTCAAGATTACATTTTAGGTGTTTATATCTAAAAGAAACATAAATCATTGCATTGGATCTAAAGAATAGAGAATTTGATTGCAGATGATGTAGCACAGATCTTTGAATTCGTGTAACTTGCTGTTGAAAAAGAATGGGCTATTTTAATCTAAGCTGGGACAGCACCTCATTGTCGCCATTCGTTTAGATGAATAAAACAATGAGAATGAGATCCTATTTATAGCCTAGGGTCAGCGAATCTAGTCAAGAAATGAGTCAACATTCAAAGAATGAATTCTACCTAAATCTGGCAGGGGTTGACATGGGTGTTGACATGGGTGTCGACACCCCTGTTATGGTGTCGACCCATGGCTCGACATCCCTTGGTTAGCGTTGACCCCTAACGGCCTGAACTCCCGTCACGTCTTCTGATTTTGAATTATTTTGAACTGTTTGAATGGTTTTGTATATATATAATTCTCTTGTGCGTATACAAACTTCTAGGCTTAAGAACTTCCTCATACGATGTCCGTTTTACGCAAACTTGGTATCTATTTTAAGCAGAATTCCTAGACAAACGCAATGGCGCAGTCCATTTTACTTAACTCTTAATATTTAATTAAGTACTCCTTAGTTTATCATTTTAATATTTTAATAAATTACGGGGTGTTACATTCTCTCCAACTTAAAGGATATCGTCCCTGAAATCTCCAAGTTAAGAAGAATGTATATTGTAACATCCATCATCCGTATACTCATCCATCAATCATAGGCATGCATTGTCCTCAAAATATTTCTAATGCTTATATGAATGTATGCAAAGGTGTGTGTAAATGTCCTTATACTAATGCGAAAAATCAGGTGATCCACTGATTCAGTTGACCTCCTTAATGCAATTTATGTTAGTGCGATGAATCCAACATGTAGTCAGATAATCCTAGTATAACAAGCAAGTTATATATGTATGCACAATCATACATTCAAATGCAACATCCATATGATGATTCGTCCATTCTCATCCATTAAAGAAGAAAAATGCACACATATCCATATGCAGTATGAGAGTGATTGAGCTGATTGAGCAGATTTAGTGCCTAATGTGCATGTATATGCATCCACGAGAAACCACTAGCAATCAATTGCATCCACTTGCATCCATTAAAAATAAAATGTCATAAACACACGTTTACATCCATGGTTTTACTACTTAAAGGTCGAAGATCCAATCGATAGGATATACTTAAATGACAGAAACAAGCATGAATAAAAGCTTTGGTAAAAAGAAGTAAAGAACATACCCTTGAAACGAAAAGGGTACGAAGCATGAATCTTGTCTTCGGTTTCCCAAGTTTCTTCCTCTTGGTTATCTCCCTACTGAACTTTCATCAACTTAACCTCTCGGTTTCGTAGCTTTTTAACCTCTGATCCAAGAATACGGGTAGGAATTCGTCTAACTGTCGCCTCCCGTTTCACTTCTGCTTCCTCATGCGTACTCGGCTCAACTACTTCTACAGTATCATGCAAACATTTCCTTAAATGGGAAACGTGAAAACATCGTAAACGCCAGACAGTCTCTCTAGTAGCTTTAATCTATATGCTATTTGGCTAATCCTTTCTATTATGGGAAATGGTCCTACAAACCTTGGTGCTAATTTCCCTAAAGATCCAAAATGAACTACATTCCTCAACGGTGATACCTTGATGAAAACCATGTCTCCTACCTTAAACTCAATATCAGTCCTTCTCCTATCTGTTTAGGACTTCTGCCTGTCCTGAGTTGTCTTCATGCACCTACGGATAATATCAATATTTTCTTAAGTTTCTCTAATCATCTCAGGTCCAAGTAGAAGTCTTTTTGTAGACTCCCACCAACAAGTCGGTGATCTACAGGGTCACCCATACAATGCTTCGAAGGGTGCCATGCTAATATTAGCCTGATAACTGTTGTTGTAGGCAAATTCTTCCAAAGGAAGATGCTCCTCCCAAGTCCCTCCGAAGTCTAGGAGACACTTAAAAGATCCTCAAGAACTCTGTTCACCCTTTCCGTCTGTCCATTGGTATGAGGGTGATATGTAGTGCTCAAACACAACTGTGTACCCAATGCCTCTTGCAAGCCCCTCCAAAATTCACTGGTTAAAATGGGGTTACGATCACTTACGATACTAGAAGGACTCCATGTAGATGGACAATCTCGCGAAGATAAACTGCTGCCAACCATGCTGCCATTCTCTTGCTCTTAACAGGAATGAAATGAGTGCTCTTAGTAAGTCTGTCCACTATAATCCAAATACTGGTGTTGCCTTTCCTCAATCTAGGCAAACCATTAATGAAATCCATCGAGACGCTCTCCCACTTCTGTGGGACCTCCAAAGGATGAAGTAAACCACTGGGCTTCTTTTGCTCAGCTTTGACTTACTGGCAGATCAAACGTCGAGAAACAAATTCTGCGACATCTTTCTTCATCCCAGCCCAAAAGAAAACCCTCTTCATATCTCTATACATCTTATCACCGCCTTGATGAATAGTCATCTTAGAACGATAGGCTTCCTTAAGGACTATCTTCAACAAACTCCCAACTAGGGGAACACAAAGCCTTCCATCTTGTCGCAACCACTCTCTATCGTCCGTGGAATATCTACTGAGGTGACTAGAAGTTTCCTTCTACTGAGCCTATCCAAGATATCTGCTAGATGTGGGTCCTCTCGCTGTGAAGTCCATATCTGGTCCAACAGAGTAGGTCGCACCTCTAACGATGCCAATAAACTAGGGGTAAACTTAGTGGAGGGTCTAAAATCAAAAGTCGATATAAACTCCAAGCTTCTCCTCTGCACAAACAAAAGGCTCAAAGTAATCCTCTGCCTCTCAATGCGTATGCCACCACATTACCCTTGCTAGGTGTATAAACAATCTCGAAATCATAGGATGATAGGAACTCCATCCATCTTTGTTTCCTTATATTAAGATCCTTTTGCGAGAACAAGAACTTGAGAGATTTATGATCGTTGTATAACTCGAACATCTCTCCTGGCGCCAAGTCTTAAGCGCGAATACTATGGTAGCTGACTCCAAGTCATGGGTGGGTAGTTCTTCTCATGGACTCTTAGCTGTCTACCTCCATAACATAGTACCCTTCCCTCTTGCATCAGAATTTCACCAAGCCCTATACCACAAGCCTTATACCACATGCATCAGTGTATACTGTGAACACCTTGTTCCCGTCATGCAAGGTCAAGACTGGGGTTGTTGTCAGAGCCCTCTTCAATCGCTGGAAAGCATCATCACAATCTATATCCCTAGAAAATGTCAGATTCTTCTTCGTTAGTCTCGTGAGTGGGGATGATATCTTTACGAAGTCCTTAATGAACTTCCTATAATAGCCTGCTAATCCAAGAAAACTCCTCACCTCCGTTGCATTCTTTGGGATCTGCCAATCTTGAAATGCAATTACCTTCACGGGATCTACTGCTATCCCATCTTTAGAGATTACATGCCCTAGAAATCTCACTTCCTTTCACCAAAAATGACATTTGGAGAACTTTGCCTTAAGCTGATGTGCACGGAGAGTTTTCATAACCTCCCTCAAATGTAGGGCATGCTCTTCCTCTCTCTTCGAGAAAATCAAGACGTCATCAACAAAGACCACAACAAACTTATTTAGAAACTCCCAAAACACCCTACTCATCAGATCAACAAAATAGGCGGGTGCATTCGTCAAAGCATGATGAGCCACTCGAAGAAATCATCTGGCGTTCTAAAAGCGGTCTTGTCTATACTGTCCTCGGCCACCCTCAACTGATGAAACCCCGTGGCCAAGTCCAACAAGAGAAAACAGATGCACCAACAAGCTGGTCAAACATATCATTTATCCTTGGAAGTGGGTGCCTGTTTTTATTAGTGAGCTTATTTAACTCTCTATAATGCACACATAAGCGAAGTGAACTATCCGCCTTAGTGGCGAATACTACCGAAGCACCCCATTCAGATATGCTTGGCTTAATAAACCCTTTCTCAAGTAGCTCCCCTGCTTGTGTGCTAAGCTCTCTCCTTTCTCTTGGAGCCATGTGGCGCACAAACAATGCAACTGGCTTTGCATTGTCCACCAAGTATATACGAAAATCGATCTCGCGCCTCAGAGGTAAGCCCCGAACCTCCTCAAAAACATCTGGATACTCACGGACTACTGGTACAAATTGCAATCATCGATAGATGCATCAAGTGACTCCAGGAAACTAAGCATGACAGATCCTTTAGGGTCACAAGAAATCTCGAGGGTCCTCCCATGGAAAGTCAAAATTTTAACGACCCTCCTCTCACAATCCAGAATGGCATCGTACATGGCTAGCCAATCTATCCCTAGAATCAAACCATAGCCTATGAAACCAATCACATATGTATCGCATTCAAACTCGACACCCAACACGGATATCCTCAAACCCTGACAAATCATAGACAGATGAGCCGTACCCCCAATGGGGTTTGAGACAATGTAATAACCCGGAAAATGTGAACCAGTTTAAAATTTTTAAATTCGGTTATTAACAAGAAATTTGAATGATTAGAATAGCCTATTCCCATAAAATATAGAATATTTCAATAAATTAGTGAGTTAAGAAATAGTAAGTCAGTTTGAAAATTGATATTTTGCATATGGCCTCGGAATTCGACGAAACCACTTTTGTCGGGTCCGGGATGTCAAACTATTGCTAGGTTTCAAATTTCATAATTTTTCGAATCAATATGTGAGCGTGGCAAAAGAAAACGCGTTTGACCAGTTTCTATTGAATTTAATCGACTGGAAATTGGCCATTTTTCAAACGGTCTCAGAATTCGACGAAACTAGTTTTGTTAGGACCGTATCGTCAATACGAAACTAGAAAATATTTTTCTGGAATTTTTCTAGTTAGTATGTGACCCCGGTAATTTGAAATGTACGTTTAAAATTCAATATAAGGATTTAAATTGTAAATTTCAACAGAAACTGATTGTAACGATCAAACCAGCTTGCGATACATATCCCATTGTGTTCGGAATGGGGGTAAAACGCTATGGACGACAGGCGGTGGACCTCATTTCGAGGTCATATGTAAAAGTCAACCCTTGTGCATAATTTAATAATTAAATAATATAATAAAATAATAAAAAAATACATTTCCCCCTTTTCTTCCTCGTTGCCCCCCCCCCCCCCCCGATCAGTATTCACAAAGCAAATAAAAAAAAAAAAAAAAGAAACCCTAAATAATACGAGCCGCCGCCCTCCAGACTCCGAAGCCGCCGCCTGACCGCCGAAGCCCCATCGCCTGAGCCGCCCTCGCAACCTCCTCCTCCCACCGAACGAACCATCGCAGAAACCCTTGACCTCGACAACTCCGAAACCACCGCCGCGACAACTCCGAACGCCGCCACGAGAACCGCCGACTTCCTCCTCCCATTCGAAGCTCGGTGAGTTTTTTTTTTTTTAGTTAGTTAATTTATTTTTATTTTTATTTCTGGGTAATAAAAACTGTATTTTTAATAAATTATAAAACTAATTTTTGTTTTAAGTTTTTAAAACAGAAATTTTTTTAAAAGAAATAAAAACTGTATTTTTAATAAATTTAAAAACTGATTTCTTTTAGTTTTTTTAAAACAGAAATTTTTAAAAGATTTTCAAAACAGAAATTTTTTAAAAGGATTTTAAAACACTGTTTTAAAAGAAATCAAAAACAGAAATTTAAAAAGGAGAAATCAAAAACTATTTTAAAAAGAAAAAAACTGCATTTTTTTAAAAAAGTAAAAACTGCATTTTTTTTTAAAAGTAAAAACTGCATTTTTTCTAAAAAGTAAAAACTGCATTTTTCTAGAAGATGAAAACTATTTTTCTAAAAGGAAAAAACTGCATTTGAAAAAGAGAAAATAAAAACTGCATTTTTGATAGAAGAAAAAACTGCATTTTTAATAAAAGAAAAACTGCATTTATTTTAAAGATAAAAACTGCATTTATTTAAAAGAAAAAAAAGATTATAAAAGCAGTTTTGAAAGAATAATAAAAATATAATCTTTATATTTAATAGCGAAGTCAAAATGCAATCTTTATATATTGAATAACATAGTGAAATTCGATTTTTACCTATGTAGAGGATACAGTCAACGAAAGCAACAACAAGGCGAAGTAGGCGAAGTTTCTATTAAGGAAGAATCGTGTGAGTGGATAGCTATTGGTGAGGATTTCTCACTCTTCAATCCCTTTTTATATAAATATATCTATGTTGAAAATGAAAGTGAACTGCTATATATAAATATCTATATATATATATATACGCCCCTCGTCCACAAACCATGGACGATATTTATTGGTTGGAATTGATTGATTGTTTGGGATTGTTTGTGATTGATATTGGTTGATTGTGGTTGAAAAATACCCAATTGTGATTGGAAAATATTTGGTTGAAACCACATAGGATTAGTTTGTGGAAATGAAAAAAAAAATAAACATGCCGCCTGCGTGCGAATTAGATGCATGATTCCCATTGTCAAAAACCGCGAGGTTTTAAGGTAGAGCGAGGAGCCGTACTAGGGACGGTGCCGGTGTAACTACCCTGCCGTTATGCTGCCGAAATTTTGAATAATATTCTTGTGTTTGAATTATTTTCATATGCTTAAACTATATTTATTCATTGTATAGAAAACATTCATGTGTTGAATTGTTATTCATTCGTTGTTTAGAAATTCATGTGTTGAATGATATTCATATTTTGAAATAAACCGTTCGATAATAAAAATCACATTTTTATCTATATATAGAAACTATAGAAAACATTCATGTGTTGAATTGCTATTCATTCGTTGTTTAGAAATTCATGTGTTGAATGATATTCATATTTTGAAATAAACCGTTCGATAATAAAAATCACATTTTTATCTATATATAGAAACTATAGAAAACATTCATGTGTTGAATTGCTATTCATTCGTTGTTTAGAAATTCATGTGTTGAATGATATTCATATTTTGAAATAAACCGTTCGATAATAAAAATCACATTTTTATCTATATATAGAAACTATAGAAAACATTCATGTGTTGAATTGCTATTCATTCGTTGTTTAGAAATTCATGTGTTGAATGATATTCATATTTTGAAATAAACCGTTCGATAATAAAAATCACATTTTTATCTATATATAGAAACTATAGAAAACATTCATGTGTTGAATTGCTATTCATTCGTTGTTTAGAAATTCATGTGTTGAATGATATTCATATTTTGAAATAAACCGTTCGATAATAAAAATCACCTTTTATTGACTATATGAACTGTGTAAAATAATCTCGTCTTAAAAGAAATTGTTTTATGATAAAAATTCCATTTTTATCACCAACTTGAACTATTTTGAAGAATAGTGTTTTGAAATGAATTGTTTTACAATAGAAATCACATTTTTATTGTATGCATAAACCGTTGAAATGTGAAGTGTTAAAAATAGCCACTTGTTCAAAATAAACATATATGAGTTGAAATATTCATTAATTAGCTAATGAAATGATTTGCACCTATTTATGTAACATTAGAATGAATGGTGTTTTTAAACCAAACAGAAATCAAATATGAAGTTGAATAGAAAATGATAATTGACAAGAACTGTATATATATGTACATGCATATTCATTGAACAGGTTATAGCAAAGGGGCTAGAGAAGAGGAATAAAATTTGTGCCCGACAAATAGGTACACATTTACTGATTTGTTTGGGTGATGATTTTTGAGCCTGTTGGCTAGCCGCTTGGCTTTTTCTTTTTCCTTTTGAGATTAGAAGGACCGGGACGCTATTTGCGATTTCCCGATGCCCCCGGTACAGGGGAGGTTATGGCGAAATTTTTCCAAAATTTAGGGAGTTAGAAAAATATTTGGAGTGAAAACGATATAGAAATCATCGAATGAACTATATTTATATAAATATATAAATATAAATAAAATTAAAACGAAACGAGGCCGTGCAGTTCGTATTTTGAAACCGTGATTTCAAACGACTAGTGTGGGAAATCCGACCATTGGATTTTCCCGAAACCTCAACCGTCGGGTTCGCCTTGGAATAATCTTTCCAACGGCACCAACCTTGTAAAAATCCAACGGTTGGATTGTCTGGAATGTTTAATTCAAAATTAAGGAAAAACAGCGCCAGAAACGATTATATTTATATATATATATATAAATATAATTAAATTTAATCGAATTACGACGCTGCAGTTCGTAAATTGAAACCGTAACTTCAAACGACTAGTGTGGAAGATCCGACCGTCGGATTCTCACGAAACTGGAACCGTTGGGTTCGCTTTGGGAATATCTTCCCACTGATGTAAAATTTGTGAAGATCCAACGGTTAGATTTTCCGATATGTGTAAAACAAATTAAGGGAAAAACAGCGCCAGTGACACGAAACGACCTGAAACGTCGTTTAATTAATTATGGCCATTTTTAAATAAATAAAAATGGCGAAAAATCGTTATAAAATATTATAAGCAACATAGGTTGCAAATAAACCAGTTGGGCTTGAATTGTTTGATATTTGATGGTTGTATGTGTATGACATGAAAATAACACTAAATAACTGAAAGATGGATGTCGAATAATATAACCATATAAAGAATCGATTTAAATTCTAATGACGTGAGTTATTTGAAAAGGCCGAGTTAACCCTCATTTCAAGTAATTCATCGAGCGATTCGAATTGAAAAAAAAATGCAAAGACGATTCAAGACCGACGATCCTCGTATCGGTTGGATGGGCGATACTGAGGTTCCTAACCGGAGTAGCTACCGGAAAGGGACGGAAGTAGTAGCCGTCTGAACGTGTATGTTGATTGGACGGATATACGAGGAATTTGACGCCTCCGGTTTCGTTCAGACCCAGGACGGACTTGTAAATGGACTGTGTGTCTGACATTGGATTTTGTTCTATATTGATTGATCTCTGTTAAATATATATCTGTTTGGCGGCGGAGAATTTATTCTCTTGCTTAACGCCCTTCTCTGAGACGTACGTGCTTAGAGGTTATATATCGATGGAAATCAATCGTATGGAGTGGACTGCCTATGTGGCATGTTAAGATGCTGTGATCAAGGCTTCTGTTGCAAAGCAAAGTCTTGTGGATGATGATCGAAGCAAGGCCTACGTGGCCTAGCTTTGTGTATTTCGTAGATTCGCGAGCCTCACACCCCGGTATGAGTTAAAAACGGGATACGGACTGCAGGGAGAGCACGACGTTTCTTTCTAGCTATGGTGGTGTCAGTGACTTACCAGCCCTGACATATTTATCTACTTTTCACCTTTGTGGTTGTTGGAATGCGAGGCGCCTCGATTATAGGTCTGTAAGGACCGGGAAACGTGTGTTCAGGAATACTAATCCTCTAACGTAAGTGAGGACCGGCCCTGAAGCATCCAGGGGTTACCCAGTGTGCGTAATCCTGAGGCATTTGCTAGAGTGTCTCGAAGCGGAGAGGAGCTTGCCCCTTGCCTCGACTCATGACGGAAATCCAATTTCCAATACGAAATAACGGGCTTGATTGTAGAACTAGTATGGTGACATAGTATATGGTAGCTATGCCGTCTATGATTGATATTTATGATGCTATTCGTTTTTGAAACATATATGCACTAGTAATAATATCAAATGATTTCTCTTTATACATATCAAGCATATTTGGCTGTTATAAGATAAAACTCTATCCTCCGGCTTGCGTTGCATTGTATGATGGGACCTGAGTCTTATAATAGCTTCATTCTTTCTAAAAGCATTGCGTTGTCTTAAAAAGAATTTACTTTGTTTTAAATGCACTAGCAATCACTGGAGTAAACCCGTTCCGCGAAAGTGGCGTGGTCCTGTGATTTGCTATTACTGTTGTTTAACTGTTAAATAGATTCCTCATACCAGTCCCCATGACTGACTCGTTGTTTGTTTCACTTTGCAAACGCGGGTGCCCTTATTTTCACACGGGCAGCCTAGTACACAGGTGACAGGTGATTTTTGGTTCTGCACAGCTGCTTAGCGTGCACTTTTGGCTCATGGCGAGGCTGACTTCATAGTGATGACTTAGATATTTTCCGCCATTCATGTATTTATGTTTATGATTCCGCCACTGGCGATGATGACTGATCACTTCCTTTTCTTTTTACTAAGTGTATCCCCACGTTATGCTATTCTGATATTCCTACATGTTGTGATTCCGCTGTCATATCCATGTTAAATTATTTTATTTATTGTTTCTGCTATTATCTGTACTCTGCTATGATGATTAATGTGTTATTTCCTAATGATTATCCTTAATACCGCCCCTCGGATTTTGGGATCGTCACAGTTGGTATCAGAGGTTTGGTTAACCTTAGTTCTGGGATCTAACACATTAAACACCTCGTCAGAATAGAATCAGTAGTGTTCTAATGCGAGTAGCTCATTAGAGATAGGATTAGCAATGTCCTAGAATGAGCTAAGCAGATTAGCAAAACAAATTGATCAGTACATCATCATTATCTTTCCTTGTATTTCCTTGCTTTATCATTTATGAAAATTATCAAATCTGTGAGCTTGACTCTTTTCTTGCTTATACAGTATTCTTAGATGGCTACACGAGCAGCAGCAGCCAGAGGAGGCCGTGGAGGCCGTGGAGATGCAGCAGGAGGACGGGGGAATATCCCCGTAGCTGCAGAGGCCCCTATTATTCAGGCACCAGCACCCGAAGACTTTGAGTTGGATAAAGTGGCAAAGAGATACCGAAATCTGGGAGGGAAACCTTTTACAGGCACAGGCACAGTGACTGAAGCTATCGCTTGGCTGAAGACCTGCGAAAAAATCTTCGAAGGTATGGGCATGGGAACTAACAACAAAGCCCGACTTGGCATTTGGCTTCTTCAGGAAGAGGCAGAGCTGTGGTGGGACGCCATTACTTCTGGAGATGCAGCTGGTACTATCCGAACATGGGAGCAGTTCAGGACATTATTCAATGAGAAGTTTGTGCCAGAACAAGCTCTTGAGAGGATGCGGGAGCAATTTGCTAATCTCCAACAGGGAGACCTCTCAATTCAAGACTATCTGAATAAGTTCACTCAGCTATCGCGCTATGCCCCAGAGTTGGTTTTGACCGACAAAGCGAAGAATAAAAGATTCATTTTTGGGCTGAAGCGCAAATACCATGATAGGGCTATGAGCAACATCAAACTTTCTTTTACCGAACTCGTAGAGATGGCTTGCAACTATGAGGACATGGATGAGAGACATGCTAGCCAAGACCGCGCTAAGAGCCAAGCAGGGATTAAGCGCAAGACTTCAACTGACCAACCTGAATCTAGCATCACCGCGGCCGCGACTCAAAAACCCGCAAAGATCCCAAAAGGCAACTGCTATAATTGCGGGAAGCCCGGTCATTTCTCAAATGTATGCAAGGCACCAAAGAAGCCAAGGGCCAGTGACTCAGCTGAATGCTACAATTGCCACAAGAAGGGGCACTACAGCAATAATTGTCCTTTGAAGAAGAGCGCACTAGTGGCCCATGTTTATGACGGGAATACCCCGCCAGCTATCACCGACGGCTCAGGTAAACCCGATGTCTTGGGAGGTACCCTTACTATTAAAAATATTCCTGTTTCTGTACTTTTTGATACTGGTGCATCACGTAGCTTCATATCTGGTAAAATTGTTCATAAGTTAAATTTGAAACAAAGAATTCTAAGGGAACCAATTAAAGTTCAAAACCCGATAGGAGGTTCTGTTAGTCTCAGTTCATACTGTAGAGCGCCTATCTCTTATTCTTGCTACAAGTTCTCTTTTAAGGTGATTGTCATGGACCTTTCCGAATTTGATATGATATTGGGACTTGACTGGTTGACAACATATAAGGCCGAAGTTGGATGTGCCGAAAGAATCGTTAAAGTTGAAACAAAATCGGGGCATATCACTATACCTTGTCTCGGTGCAGAAATAAATAGAGCAGAATTCTGGGCTTCTTTAGAAATTACTCCCCCTTCAATAGAAAAGATACCGGTCGTGAAAAATTATGCGGATGTGTTTGAAGAAGTAGAAAACTTACCGCCGCAAAGAGAAATTGAATTTAGAATTGATCTAATTCCGAATGCTCGACCAGTAGTTCATCCAATAAGAAGAATGGCCCCAAAAGAAAAAGAAGAGCTAAGTAGCCAAACCCGAGAATTGCTTTGGAAAGGTCTGATCAGACCAAGCTTTTCAGCATGGGGAGCCGCAGTAGTATTTGTCCCTAAATCAGACGGTACTCTGAGACTTTGCGTCGATTACAGGGATCTCAACAAACAGACACTGAAGAACAAATATCCTTTGCCCCGAATAGACGATCTGTTAGATCAATTAAATGGAGCAACCGTATTCTCTAGAATGGACCTAGCTACAGGTTTCCACCAATTGCGTATAGCCGAAGACTGTGTTCCTTTGACAGCCTTCAGAGGTCCTGATTTATTCTATGAATGGTTAGTAATGCCGTTCGGCTTGTGCAACGCTCCGGCATACTTCGTTGATCTTATGAACAAAGTGTTCCGTGGTGTGTTGAATAAATTTGTTCTAGTCTTCATCGATGACATTCTAATCTACTCTAAGTCGAAAGAAGAACATGCAAAACATTTAGAACAAGTGTTGGAAATTCTAAGAAGAAATGTCTTGAAAGCTAAATTTTCTAAGTGTGTCTTCTGGCAGAATGAAGTTAAATTCCTTGGCCACGTTGTATCAAAGGAAGGAATTGCTGTAGACCCAAGCAAAATTACAGCGATTCAGAACTGGAAACAACCTACTACGCCCACTGAAGTTCGAAGTTTCCTTGGATTAGCTAGTTACTATCGGAAATTCGTTCAGGATTTTTCAAAGATATCAGGAGTTTTGACAAAGCTTACAAAGAAGCATGAGAAATTCAGATGGACTCCCGAATGTGAAGAAGCTTTCCAAGAGCTGAAACTGAAGTTAACAACCGCTCCGGTATTGACAATAATAGAAGGTAACCAAGACTTGACAGTATGGACAGATGCTTCTATTAGAGGGCTAGGAGCAGTGTTAATGCAAAAAGGCCAAGTGATCGCATATGCCAGTCGTCAACTAAAGCCACATGAAAGAAACTATGCTACTCATGATCTTGAGTTATTAGCTATCGTGTTCGCTTTAAGAATATGGAGGCATTATCTACTGGGCGAGAAATTCGAGCTATTTACCGATCATCAATCCTTGAAATATCTGTTCACCCAGAAAGATTTAAACCTGAGGCAACAGCGTTGGTTAGAATTCCTTGCAGCATACGATTTTGAAATTATATACACTCCAGGGAAAGCCAATGTAGTGGCGGATGCGCTCAGCAGGAAAAATGAAATCATCGCCAGTTTTGTCATCACGTCTTCATTAATAGACAAGATCTCGACTCTTCAGAAAGACGATGAATTTATTCAAAGAATCAGTCAAAGAATCAAAGGAGGTGAATCCACAAGTTTTAGACTCGATGACAAGGGAGTTCTAAGATTAAAAGGTAGAATCTGCGTCCCAAACCTTCCCGAGCTCAGAAGAGAAATACTTGATGAATGCCACAAATCCAAATTAAGTATCCATCCCGGTGTGAGCAAAATGTATAACGATATCAAACGCACATTCTGGTGGAGGTCAATGAAGAGAGATATCTCATTATATGTTAGCAGATGCTCCACTTGCCAACTAGTCAAGAGTGATCAGCAAAAATTGGCTGGATTATTACAACCATTGGAAATTCCAGGTTGGAAGTGGGAACAAATCTCGATGGATTTTATCGATGGCTTGCCTCGGACTAGAAAAGGAAACGACAGTATATGGGTGATCGTAGATCGCTTCACGAAGACTGCCCATTTTATACCTGTCCGATCCAACAGAACGGCTCAAAGTCTGGCACAGATTTACTTCAAAGAAATTGTTAAACTTCATGGAGTACCGCTCAGTATAGTCAGCGATAGAGATCCCCTGTTCACTAGCAAATTCTGGGAAGCATTCCAAGAAGAATTGGGGACCAAATTAAATCTAAGCACCGCTTATCACCCTCAGACAGACGGCCAAACTGAGAGGGTGAATAGAATTTTAGAAGATTTGTTGCGGGCTTGCGTTATTGATTTTGGAGGCTCATGGGAAGATCATTTACATTTAGCAGAATTCTCTTACAACAATAGCTATCAAGCAAGTTTGGGAATGTCTCCATTTGAAGCACTATACGGTAGACCGTGCAGATCTCCCGCATGTTGGGTAGAACCTGGCAACAGACTTGTGTTAGGGCCCGATATGATTCAAGAAGCATCGGATAAAGTCGATTCCATTAAGAAGAGATTAAAAACCGCACAGAGCCGACAGAAAAGTTATGCTGATGCGAGAAGAAGGGATATATCGTTTGCCGTTGGCGATTATGTTTATTTAAGAGTTTCTCCAATGCGAGGAGTAATCAGATTTGGCAAGACTGGGAAGTTGGCACCGAGATTTATTGGTCCCTTTCCTATACTAGAACGGATTGGAACTCTAGCATATAGGGTTTCATTACCTGATTGGTTGCCTGGTGTACATAATGTGTTCCACGTATCTCAACTCAGAAAACATGTTCATGATCCAGATCTTGTTGTGGAAGAAGCAGCACAACAGGATATTGACATAACTCCTGAATTAGCACTCAAAAGAGATCCATTAAAGATAGTTGGCAAAGAAACCAGAGAGCTAAGGAGGAAAAAGATTCACTTAGTCAAAGTGCAGTGGAGTAGTGATCCTAGAGACTGTACTTGGGAAACTGAGGAAAGCATTAAACAAGCCTATCCCAAATGCAGAGTGGACATCTCTGACTAACTCCGGTGCAAGGTACCTTTACAATACTTTGCATTTACATTTTATTTCCTGCTTAACTATTATTTCCTTTTCGAGGACGAAAAGTTTTAAGTGGGGGAGATTGTAATAACCCGGAAAATGTGAACCAGTTTAAAATTTTTAAATTCGGTTATTAACAAGAAATTTGAATGATTAGAATAGCCTATTCCCATAAAATATAGAATATTTCAATAAATTAGTGAGTTAAGAAATAGTAAGTCAGTTTGAAAATTGATATTTTGCATATGGCCTCGGAATTCGACGAAACCACTTTTGTCGGGTCCGGGATGTCAAACTATTGCTAGGTTTCAAATTTCATAATTTTTCGAATCAATATGTGAGCGTGGCAAAAGAAAACGCGTTTGACCAGTTTCTATTGAATTTAATCGACTGGAAATTGGCCATTTTTCAAACGGTCTCAGAATTCGACGAAACTAGTTTTGTTAGGACCGTATCGTCAATACGAAACTAGAAAATATTTTTCTGGAATTTTTCTAGTTAGTATGTGACCCCGGTAATTTGAAATGTACGTTTAAAATTCAATATAAGGATTTAAATTGTAAATTTCAACAGAAACTGATTGTAACGATCAAACCAGCTTGCGATACATATCCCATTGTGTTCGGAATGGGGGTAAAACGCTATGGACGACAGGCGGTGGACCTCATTTCGAGGTCATATGTAAAAGTCAACCCTTGTGCATAATTTAATAATTAAATAATATAATAAAATAATAAAAAAAAATACATTTCCCCCTTTTCTTCCTCGTTGCCCCCCCCCCCCCGATCAGTATTCACAAAGCAAATAAAAAAAAAAAGAAACCCTAAATAATACGAGTCGCCGCCCTCCAGACTCCGAAGCCGCCGCCTGACCGCCGAAGCCCCATCGCCTGAGCCGCCCTCGCAACCTCCTCCTCCCACCGAACGAACCATCGCAGAAACCCTTGACCTCGACAACTCCGAAACCACCGCCGCGACAACTCCGAACGCCGCCACGAGAACCGCCGACTTCCTCCTCCCATTCGAAGCTCGGTGAGTTTTTTTTTTTTTAGTTAGTTAATTTATTTTTATTTTTATTTCTGGGTAATAAAAACTGTATTTTTAATAAATTATAAAACTAATTTTTGTTTTAAGTTTTTAAAACAGAAATTTTTTTAAAAGAAATAAAAACTGTATTTTTAATAAATTTAAAAACTGATTTCTTTTAGTTTTTTTAAAACAGAAATTTTTAAAAGATTTTCAAAACAGAAATTTTTTAAAAGGATTTTAAAACACTGTTTTAAAAGAAATCAAAAACAGAAATTTAAAAAGGAGAAATCAAAAACTATTTTAAAAAGAAAAAAACTGCATTTTTTTAAAAAAGTAAAAACTGCATTTTTTTTTAAAAGTAAAAACTGCATTTTTTCTAAAAAGTAAAAACTGCATTTTTCTAGAAGATGAAAACTATTTTTCTAAAAGGAAAAAACTGCATTTGAAAAAGAGAAAATAAAAACTGCATTTTTGATAGAAGAAAAAACTGCATTTTTAATAAAAGAAAAACTGCATTTATTTTAAAGATAAAAACTGCATTTATTTAAAAGAAAAAAAAGATTATAAAAGCAGTTTTGAAAGAATAATAAAAATATAATCTTTATATTTAATAGCGAAGTCAAAATGCAATCTTTATATATTGAATAACATAGTGAAATTCGATTTTTACCTATGTAGAGGATACAGTCAACGAAAGCAACAACAAGGCGAAGTAGGCGAAGTTTCTATTAAGGAAGAATCGTGTGAGTGGATAGCTATTGGTGAGGATTTCTCACTCTTCAATCCCTTTTTATATAAATATATCTATGTTGAAAATGAAAGTGAACTGCTATATATAAATATCTATATATATATATATATATATATATATATACGCCCCTCGTCCACAAACCATGGACGATATTTATTGGTTGGAATTGATTGATTGTTTGGGATTGTTTGTGATTGATATTGGTTGATTGTGGTTGAAAAATACCCAATTGTGATTGGAAAATATTTGGTTGAAACCACATAGGATTAGTTTGTGGAAATGAAAAAAAAAATAAACATGCCGCCTGCGTGCGAATTAGATGCATGATTCCCATTGTCAAAAACCGCGAGGTTTTAAGGTAGAGCGAGGAGCCGTACTAGGGACGGTGCCGGTGTAACTACCCTGCCGTTATGCTGCCGAAATTTTGAATAATATTCTTGTGTTTGAATTATTTTCATATGCTTAAACTATATTTATTCATTGTATAGAAAACATTCATGTGTTGAATTGCTATTCATTCGTTGTTTAGAAATTCATGTGTTGAATGATATTCATATTTTGAAATAAACCGTTCGATAATAAAAATCACATTTTTATCTATATATAGAAACTATAGAAAACATTCATGTGTTGAATTGCTATTCATTCGTTGTTTAGAAATTCATGTGTTGAATGATATTCATATTTTGAAATAAACCGTTCGATAATAAAAATCACATTTTTATCTATATATAGAAACTATAGAAAACATTCATGTGTTGAATTGCTATTCATTCGTTGTTTAGAAATTCATGTGTTGAATGATATTCATATTTTGAAATAAACCGTTCGATAATAAAAATCACATTTTTATCTATATATAGAAACTATAGAAAACATTCATGTGTTGAATTGCTATTCATTCGTTGTTTAGAAATTCATGTGTTGAATGATATTCATATTTTGAAATAAACCGTTCGATAATAAAAATCACATTTTTATCTATATATAGAAACTATAGAAAACATTCATGTGTTGAATTGCTATTCATTCGTTGTTTAGAAATTCATGTGTTGAATGATATTCATATTTTGAAATAAACCGTTCGATAATAAAAATCACCTTTTATTGACTATATGAACTGTGTAAAATAATCTCGTCTTAAAAGAAATTGTTTTATGATAAAAATTCCATTTTTATCACCAACTTGAACTATTTTGAAGAATAGTGTTTTGAAATGAATTGTTTTACAATAGAAATCACATTTTTATTGTATGCATAAACCGTTGAAATGTGAAGTGTTAAAAATAGCCACTTGTTCAAAATAAACATATATGAGTTGAAATATTCATTAATTAGCTAATGAAATGATTTGCACCTATTTATGTAACATTAGAATGAATGGTGTTTTTAAACCAAACAGAAATCAAATATGAAGTTGAATAGAAAATGATAATTGACAAGAACTGTATATATATGTACATGCATATTCATTGAACAGGTTATAGCAAAGGGGCTAGAGAAGAGGAATAAAATTTGTGCCCGACAAATAGGTACACATTTACTGATTTGTTTGGGTGATGATTTTTGAGCCTGTTGGCTAGCCGCTTGGCTTTTTCTTTTTCCTTTTGAGATTAGAAGGACCGGGACGCTATTTGCGATTTCCCGATGCCCCCGGTACAGGGGAGGTTATGGCGAAATTTTTCCAAAATTTAGGGAGTTAGAAAAATATTTGGAGTGAAAACGATATAGAAATCATCGAATGAACTATATTTATATAAATATATAAATATAAATAAAATTAAAACGAAACGAGGCCGTGCAGTTCGTATTTTGAAACCGTGATTTCAAACGACTAGTGTGGGAAATCCGACCATTGGATTTTCCCGAAACCTCAACCGTCGGGTTCGCCTTGGAATAATCTTTCCAACGGCACCAACCTTGTAAAAATCCAACGGTTGGATTGTCTGGAATGTTTAATTCAAAATTAAGGAAAAACAGCGCCAGAAACGATTATATTTATATATATATATATATAAATATAATTAAATTTAATCGAATTACGACGCTGCAGTTCGTAAATTGAAACCGTAACTTCAAACGACTAGTGTGGAAGATCCGACCGTCGGATTCTCACGAAACTGGAACCGTTGGGTTCGCTTTGGGAATATCTTCCCACTGATGTAAAATTTGTGAAGATCCAACGGTTAGATTTTCCGATATGTGTAAAACAAATTAAGGGAAAAACAGCGCCAGTGACACGAAACGACCTGAAACGTCGTTTAATTAATTATGGCCATTTTTAAATAAATAAAAATGGCGAAAAATCGTTATAAAATATTATAAGCAACATAGGTTGCAAATAAACCAGTTGGGCTTGAATTGTTTGATATTTGATGGTTGTATGTGTATGACATGAAAATAACACTAAATAACTGAAAGATGGATGTCGAATAATATAACCATATAAAGAATCGATTTAAATTCTAATGACGTGAGTTATTTGAAAAGGCCGAGTTAACCCTCATTTCAAGTAATTCATCGAGCGATTCGAATTGGAAAAAAAATGCAAAGACGATTCAAGACCGACGATCCTCGTATCGGTTGGATGGGCGATACTGAGGTTCCTAACCGGAGTAGCTACCGGAAAGGGACGGAAGTAGTAGCCGTCTGAACGTGTATGTTGATTGGACGGATATACGAGGAATTTGACGCCTCCGGTTTCGCTCAGACCCAGGACGGACTTGTAAATGGACTGTGTGTCTGACATTGGATTTTGTTCTATATTGATTGATCTCTGTTAAATATATATCTGTTTGGCGGCGGAGAATTTATTCTCTTGCTTAACGCCCTTCTCTGAGACGTACGTGCTTAGAGGTTATATATCGATGGAAATCAATCGTATGGAGTGGACTGCCTATGTGGCATGTTAAGATGCTGTGATCAAGGCTTCTGTTGCAAAGCAAAGTCTTGTGGATGATGATCGAAGCAAGGCCTACGTGGCCTAGCTTTGTGTATTTCGTAGATTCGCGAGCCTCACACCCCGGTATGAGTTAAAAACGGGATACGGACTGCAGGGAGAGCACGACGTTTCTTTCTAGCTATGGTGGTGTCAGTGACTTACCAGCCCTGACATATTTATCTACTTTTCACCTTTGTGGTTGTTGGAATGCGAGGCGCCTCGATTATAGGTCTGTAAGGACCGGGAAACGTGTGTTCAGGAATACTAATCCTCTAACGTAAGTGAGGACCGGCCCTGAAGCATCCAGGGGTTACCCAGTGTGCGTAATCCTGAGGCATTTGCTAGAGTGTCTCGAAGCGGAGAGGAGCTTGCCCCTTGCCTCGACTCATGACGGAAATCCAATTTCCAATACGAAATAACGGGCTTGATTGTAGAACTAGTATGGTGACATAGTATATGGTAGCTATGCCGTCTATGATTGATATTTATGATGCTATTCGTTTTTGAAACATATATGCACTAGTAATAATATCAAATGATTTCTCTTTATACGTATCAAGCATATTTGGCTGTTATAAGATAAAACTCTATCCTCCGGCTTGCGTTGCATTGTATGATGGGACCTGAGTCTTATAATAGCTTCATTCTTTCTAAAAGCATTGCGTTGTCTTAAAAAGAATTTACTTTGTTTTAAATGCACTAGCAATCACTGGAGTAAACCCGTTCCGCGAAAGTGGCGTGGTCCTGTGATTTGCTATTACTGTTGTTTAACTGTTAAATAGATTCCTCATACCAGTCCCCATGACTGACTCGTTGTTTGTTTCACTTTGCAAACGCGGGTGCCCTTATTTTCACACGGGCAGCCTAGTACACAGGTGACAGGTGATTTTTGGTTCTGCACAGCTGCTTAGCGTGCACTTTTGGCTCATGGCGAGGCTGACTTCATAGTGATGACTTAGATATTTTCCGCCATTCCTGTATTTATGTTTATGATTCCGCCACTGGCGATGATGACTGATCACTTCCTTTTCTTTTTACTAAGTGTATCCCCACGTTATGCTATTCTGATATTCCTACATGTTGTGATTCCGCTGTCATATCCATGTTAAATTATTTTATTTATTGTTTCTGCTATTATCTGTACTCTGCTATGATGATTAATGTGTTATTTCCTAATGATTATCCTTAATACCGCCCCTCGGATTTTGGGATCGTCACAGACAACAACGGGATTCAAAACCATATAAGTACTAAGGTGTAGAGAGTTAACCACAAAATCAGATATAAAAGAATGCAAAGCGCCCGAATCAAAAAGAGTTCTAACAAGATGGTTGGAAAGAGAAATCAAACCTTCAATGGAAACTTTCCTACCTCTGTCTGGCGCACTAGCCACGAGAGCATGCACCTGCCCTCCCGAAGATCCTTCCCTTTGACCTTGTCCTTACTTCTTTGGGCACCCCTTAGAAAAGGTTCCGACCTCTCCATAATTGAAATAAGCATTTTTCGTCCTTTAGCTGTCTTTGACCAAATGACCTTCGCATCCGCAATTATGATATTTCCTCTTATCTTTAGCCTCGTCATTCTTTACGCCTTTCTTTTGTTATTGTTGTTGTCCTTTCTTCAGCCATACTTTCCTATTTTGTGTTTCCTCAACCTTAGCCTCTTTCTTTTCATCTTTATCTTCCTCGTGCATTAATGCCATATCAACGAGCTTCTCAAAAAGTCACCCCATTGGAATATGAGACATAGCCAACCCATGAATGAGTTCATTCAATCCTCTAGCAAACCTCATAGCTTTCTTGTGCGGGATATTCACTAGCTCCAAACCAAACCTCGCCAATTGATAGAATTTATTAACATACTCTTTCACAAACATGCTTCCTTGCTTAAGCACCAAAAACCTTTCCATTTGCATACTTTGCTCGGCTTGAGAAAGAAACTTCATTTCTAATGTCTAAGGAAATCATTCCAAGTCTCCATTGGGCACCCTGCTTGTGTTGCTTCCCACCAGAACGAGGCCTCGTCTTTCAGCTGCCAAACGGACAACTAAATCTTCCTATAATCATCAACCTCATAAATCACAAACAAGTCCTCCGTTTCCTTAAGCCAATTCCTTGCTTCTACAACAGTCTCTGTCCCTCGGAATGGCTTTCTACCCATAGCGCAAAAATCCTTACATATCTTGGAGAAATTATCTGTTCGCGGAGGGGGAGGAAGGGGACAACGGCTGCAGATGGGGAAGGGGCGTTTGCTTGGCCTTTGGCAGGTGTCATAGCCTCCAGATACCTACGAAACCAAGCCGGTATCTGAATGCATTCGGGAATATTAGGTTCCTGAGAAATGATCTAAAAAAGGAAAAGGGATTCAAACAGAGAATTAAAAGATATCATACTGCTTTGGGGAATATGCTTTTCAAAACTGACTTTCTTTTGAAAATGCTTTCCTTTTAAAACCTCTTTGAAAACAATTTCCAAATCTTTTATCCGATGTAGTAACCTTCATCTTTGATACCAAATATGACACCCCACGTTCGTTAATGTCACACTTTATAAGAATGCATTAAGTTTCGTGAAGCATTATAGGTAAACAAAAACAAAAAAATTACAAGATAGACGTAAAACAATAATGGAATTAAAACTTTATTTAATAGAAAAGTTTCATGGTTCAAACCGAATTATATAATAGTCCGGAATACTGAAAACATAAAACTTCTGCCTTGTACATAAATCATCATCAGAGTACAATAATACTTAAAAGAGCATAATCCCCAAAATATAGCCATAGTAGAGAAGATACAAAATCAAGTAGTACATCTAAGCAGCTCCAAGCAGGAAAGAAGAATCTTGATCAAGCTTGAGTATTCCCACCCTGAAAACCTTGGGGGGGTAACAAAAGAGAAAGAAGAGGAAACAAAATGGGTCAAACATAAGTCTGGCGAGTCCAGTTACTTTAGCATATAAATAAGTAAAAGCATCATGATAGGCATATAAGTAGGAGAGAGATAAAGATAACAATGTCATAAGTCAAGTATAACAAGGTAAACATGATAAACAGAACAAAACATGTTGTGTGCTTCTTTAATACTTTTCTCCCTCTGCACCAATACTAGTATAACTAGAACAAGATGATCCCAATAAGTACAAGATGGTAGACTTACGTGTACTTCTAGTGAGAGGTTTTACCCCATACAATAACAGGTTGCCCAACAGAACTGACAGGTGTTAACCCAACGATAATAACGGGCTCCTAAACAGGCAATCGATCGGCTTCCTAACCCGTAGATACCCGTGCTGGCCCCACAGTAGGATGTATCACTCCCTAAAGTGGCAACCCCGTTATTTCCACGATGAACAACTATATCTATTGATGTCACAACGTCTTATTTTCCCGAGCAGGTGGACCCATGCACGCACATGACCCTGATGGAACGTGCCGTCAGACACCTTTCTCCCAAGTGACCTCTTATAACCAACTCAGTAAGCGTACCCTAACCCCGACCTAGTTCGGGGTTCTCCGTTTGATACCGATATAGCTTACTGACTGATATGGGTCCGACACACCAGATGATACAAGCTTCCCCTTAGGCTTGCATCCCCACTACTAGGATTTCAATAGGTTGTGTCTACTAGTTTAACAAGATCGCATAATCCCAATAGGTTAAGTTTGTTGGGTTTATATGTATAACCTACCCCCACATATTTAACCAGATTAGCTTAACTTACCCACTGGTTCAAGCAAGATTACTTAACCCCTACTCAAGTTAACAGGTTCATGTAATCCTTATGAATTCAAATAGGTTAAGTATTACAAGTTTATTACCATTCATTCATTTATGATTATAATGCACTAGACCTCCCACATTAAGTCTACCACCTGTGGATGTTGGATATGCCAGTTGGGTCTAGGTAGATTTTTTCCACAAGTCAGACTTAACCTCATGTCTTAGCATCGTCACGTGTACGTTTATGCACTTAGACCCCTCACATTAGATTTACCACTTGTGGATGCTGGATTTGCTGGGCGGTTCCGGGCAGACTTCTACCACAAGTGTAATCTAACCTCGTGTCTAAGCGCGGTTATAGCTTTTAATTACTGTAAATCTAGGCTTTTCCATTACTAACCAATTTTCATGTTTATTACGCCCCTAATTCCCGTTTTTTCTACGATACAGTTATGCCTAATTAAGATTTAGATCAAGATATAGATTATACTCCCAAATCCCTAGTTTTGGTTCAAGGTACCAATTTTGCCTAAAATTCCCAATCATGTTTACAATATGAATTATGCCCCAAATTAATTATTCCCAATCATTTCCAAATTCGTACGTTCGCGTATTTCAGTGATAGGCCTAGGCTCGAAGGTAGCCTGGCTATATAGAAATAAAAAGGGAAAGAGGACAAGAATGGGCATAGTAAATAAACAAGCATATGATGACATAATTAGGCAAACTAGCATAATAGGCACAAGGTGACATGATTAGGCAAACTAACAGAATATGGATATCATGAATAGGCATATGAGATCTAAGCAAGAAATTAGGTATACAAGTAATGGCAGATCTATTATGATTCAGGTTACTAACAGGCATAGGCTTAGATTCAAACTTATAAACATGTCAAGATCACATTTTAGGTGTTTATATCTAAAAGCAACATAAAATCACTTTGATTGGATCTAAAGAACAGAGAATTTGATTACAGATGATGTAGCACAGATCACTGAATTCGTATAACTTGCTGTTGAAGAAGAATAGACTATTTTAATCGAATCTGGGGTAGCACCTCATTGTCGCCATTGATTTAGATGAATAAAACAATGAGAATGAGGTCCTATTTACAGCCTAGGGTCAACGAATCTAGTCAAGAAACGAGTCCACATTCATAGAATGAATTTTGCCCAAATCTGGTAGGGGTCGACACCCCTGTTATGGTGTCGACCCATGGGTCAACACCCCTTGGGTGGGATCAACCCCTAAAGGTCCGAACTCCAACCCAATCCTGCGTCTTCTGATGAATTATTTTGAACTGTTTTGAATGGTTTTGTATATGTATAATTCTCTTGTGCGTATACAAACTTCTAGGCTTAATTACTTCTTCATACGATGTCTGTTTTATGCAAACTTGGTGTCTACCTTAATCAGAATTCTAAAACAAACGCAATGGTGCAATCTGTTTTACGTAATTCTTAATATTTAATTAGATATTACTTAGTTTACCATTTTAATATGTTATAAAATTATGGGGTGTTACACTTTTGACGGCTACCGCTCACTTAGCGTGTTATGTGCGCCATATGGAAGTACTTGCAGCTTCGGATAACATAATTACAAAGTTCTTACCTATCTATCTCAATACATTATTGCCATGTGGTTTAGGCAGTTGGAATCAAAATCTGTAAATAGCTGGAATGTCTTGGTCAGAAAATTCATCGAGCGGTTCAGGCTTTACATTGTTCGATCTAAAACGTTTTGATTATGACAACGATTAAGCATAGGAAAGGCGAGATTTTGCGCAAATTCCTAGAAAGATTCAATGTTTTTGTAGCTTTGATCGACAGATCAGACCCATCCATGGTCCTGATGGTTTTCATTTGTGGCATTCTTAATAAGACTGACTTCAAAGTCTCGCTGCAATGAGACCCACTGAGAGATCTTAGCAAATTTTATTATGAGGTAGAGAGGTTTCACGAGAAGAAGACTCTCGGGGTGAAAAAAGGTTCATCAGGCCAATATGGCAAGGGGCGGAAGACTGTCCAACCTCGGAAAAGGATAAAGCAAATCTTGGGACAATCGGAATGTATAGCCATAGATAGAGCCAAAATTCCCGTCCTATACTGAACTCACCCAGGGCTTGGAACGAATTTATCTCAAGGTCCATGGAACTACTCCTTTTCAAAATCCCTCCAAGAGGAAACCAACTGAAAAACAAATGAATTCTGGCAAGTACTATATATTCCATGAATTGCAGGCTACGACACTGACTAGTGCAAGCAACTTCGCGATCAAATCGGGCAACGACCACAGCGTAGGCTCAGCACCTTACTACCTCCGAGGATAGAACCAGACTAGGAACTAGTCCCCGTAGCATCATAATCAACTGATCTGGCTTCCTGCATCTTTTTGGATTTCTAGACTCCGGTCTGTGGCTTTTGGCTTTTTTGTTTCGTGATGATTAAGTTGGCCTACAACATATGCAAGATTAATACTTAATCTTCGGGCATACTTCATACCCAATTCTTAACCATCCACCTTTTCAGTTTAATAACTTGTAATCAAAGGCGGCTATGCCAATTTACACACGTACTAGATCAGGCTGTGATCCCTAGGCATCCTCTGATTTCGACTACAAACTGTTGTATCTCTTTGGCTTTATCAAAATTCTACGAACTTGGTCTGCCAAGTATAAAAATATCTACCTTGGTCTGCCTAGTATAAAAATTCCAACCTTGGTCTGCCAAGTACAAAAATCCATATCCTGGTCTGCCAAGAACTTGGTCCATCAAGTATAAAAATTCCTACTTTGGTCCTCCAAGTATAAAATTCTTACCTTGGTCCGCCAAGTATAAAAATTCATTTCTTGGTCTGCTAAGAACTTGGTCTGCAAAGTATAAAAAATCCTACCTTGATCTGTTAAGGACTCAGTCTGCCAAGTATAAAAATTCCTATCTTAGTCCACCAGGTATAAAAATTCCTACCATAGTTCGCTAAGGACATGGTTCGCCAAGTATAAAAATCTGTCTTGTTCCACAAGGAAATTGGTCAGCCAAGTATAAAAAACCACAAACTTGATCCGCCAAGTATAAAAACTCCTTAACTTGATTGGTCGAGTATATAATATCTAAATGACTTGATTCGTCAAGTATACTATATCTTACTAACTTGACACGTCAAGTATATAATATCTTAATAACTTGGTCCACCAAGTATATAACATTCTATAACTTGGTCAACTAGGTGTGAAACTCTCTTGTAGGTACATACTTGCTCCGGCAAGGCCCAATGAGCCCATGGCTTCAGGCTTTCTGGAATCTATATGCTTTGAATACTGCACTCCTTCAAAATACGATTCACAATGATCATTGGCTTTCTTTCAACCACAGCTTATGGTTTTCTATCCAATATGATCCATAGCGATAGTCGGACCTCCATTTAAGACAATTCATGGCAATCGTCCAATCTAGTTGGTTCTGATTTTCTATGCAAATCATGACTTCCTGGATTTTTGGTTTTTTATTAACTCCAATTCGACGCAATCTATAACCTTTCGAACTTCGATCTTCTATTAGTGGGAATCAACACGATCGTGGTTTTTTGGTTTTCGGATCGTTGAAGCTCCATTCAGACTCCTCCCAAATCTTAGCTCTTGGAATTCTAGACTTCGCAAACACGTCTTCCTTCTCATAAAAAATGTTTTGGGGGGAAAGTGTTAACACGCCTTTTTCATAAGGCAGTCATACAATGATTTCATGATTATTGAGGTGCCCGCAACTCAAGCACAATTATATAGAGGCACTCAACGATTTGGTCGAAGCCGCTAAATTCTCTAAACCAGGTTGAAAACTCATTCAACCCTCGAATCGGTATTCGTTGACTCGATCTCCGAATCAGCATTATAATCATGAATCCTTAGATTGTATATCATACACACGGGTAAATGAGCACATCATACTTTGCATCACTAAATTGTGATTGAATCCGATGTGCGCACTTTGAATTTGGGATCGGACCAGGAAAAGCCAAGGATTTAGCACGTTAAAACTCGGGTTGGATGAGCTTCAAAAACTTGCCATTCCTACGTTGATCATCTAAAACCCAGACCACTTGCTAATGGATTTTTGCAGAATTCAGATATTTGTTCCCAAGATCGTGTTGCACTTCGTAGCCCCTGGATATGAATTCAGATGAGATCCGCTCTTTGCAAAAGTCTTGCCAAATACTTGCACATCACTCAAAAAGCATGGCTTGCATCAAGAATTCCAAAACCAAGAAATCTGATCCATGGATCGATATTTTTAAGTGGATACGAACTTTGTTTCCCTGGATCAGGCAAACTCAACAACACTGCTAAACACATGCGGATCACGCAAGCTTATGGGTGCGACACTGTATTTTTCAACTTGGAATTTGCACTCTGTATATGAAATGTTGCCTAGATTTAGCAACTCAGTAGTGTTGTCAAATACGACCAAATCACTCCAATTTGAAGAATCCACATGTAAGGATCATCAAAAGTTATGGCCATAACACTTGGATTTTTGTGTAGCGATGAAGTGGGAGTACGAAATTGCAATTTCTATCTGATTTCTTATTACAACCCATATTTTTATAAAGCAATTTAAATAAAAATTTAATAAAATAAATATTAATTAGAAAAATATTATGATGTGGGCAACGAGGGTTACGCCATTGGGTCCGTTACGAAATTCTAGCTAAGATAGACATTTGGTTCGCTAAAATCGGACTTAAAACAAAGAAGATATGGAAGAAAGAAGTTTGAAATTTAAAATTCAAAATTGGATTAAACAACGAATTAATTTGGAATTTATTAAGCCATAAATCATGATCAGTTGGGAGACCCAGCTTTTAGCTGGGTTTACCCAGGCCCCAAGTGGGTCGACTCACCAACAGGAGGGGTCAACCCATTTAGGCAATGTGTGCAACCTGGTGCACACGTTTCTAGTCGATTTAGCTAGCTTCGGTTGTGTCCTTCTAGAGAATTCTTCAGATCGAATGGCCTAAGTTTTTAACCTAAAATCCAGCGATCCTAAAGCCCCTAGCTCTACTATAAATATAGCTCCAAACCTAACCTATTTCTCCCTACTCCGTTTCCTCCATTCTCTGCCTCTGCCTCAAACAACTTTCTTCTCAAATATTTTTAATAGAATACTGAGGCTTGGGTTTGCACATATTTTGGAGAATATTCATAGATAGATATTTCCTACCATGGCTTAATTTGATTTGCTTAAAATTGTGAGTAATTTTAGTAATTACAAGATTCAGTATAAATTTGGATTTTTCTTAACATTATAATAGTTGCAGATTTCTTTAGATTTCAGTTTTCTTTTTTGTTAATAATCCATGTATTCTGATTACTGCTTCTATCATTTCTTTTGTCTATCTTAATAATCTATTCTGTTATCGTAATTTTATTCATTTCATCTTTACCACTTTTCTTCATATAATTTTATTACAGTTCAGATTTAGATTTGTTCTTATATATCTGAGCCTAAGCCATGCGAGAGCCCAGGCCATTGTCCTTTTTTTTATTTTTATGCTAAGTTTAGGCCTTTAAGAGCCTAAACATTATTATTTTTGTTTATGCGCAGTTTGAGTTAAAAATACAAGTTTGATAATAAAAGAGCATTTGGGAAAAATAAGAATTATGTATAAAAGGAGAAATTAGGCTTATTGAAATTGTGCAATAAAGGATAGTTGAACTATAACTTTGATAAAATGAATAAATGACATTTGTTTAGATGCTAATAGTAGGGTTAGGTTGTGCAATGAAATTAAAAAAGAATAATGTTTACAAACGACCTGTAAATTGAAGTTTACATGCAACCTATAATATGAAGAAAAGTTACATAAAGAAAGTAGGCTTATTAATAGACTTAAGATTGGTGTTAAATTTTAAAAAATTTAATAAGCATGATTAGTAGTGGTCCGTTCCGGTAGCTTAAGCTAGTTAGGGAAAATAAATGGCCTATTAATAAAATGTGTAGTAGGAGTCCGCTCCGGCAGTGATGACTGATTAGGGAAAACAAGGGGCTCGTAGTAGTGGTTTGATCCGGCTGCAAGGGTAGACTTATTGCAACCAACTAAAAAAATTAATTTATAGTGGCCTAGGCGTTGATGACAATTCTATGGGGGGTCTGGGGTTGCTATGCAATCAACAATAATTCTACGGTGACCTTGGCGCTAGTAAATTAAATTGGGGACAAAATCTAGGGGTGACTTATGTAATATTGCATTTTTGGTTGGCGATCTGTATCAGCTAGTGTTTCTTTTATCACACTACACTGAAGTTTCATGAAGAGGCAAAGGCATGCTTATATTGTACTGGGTAGTAAGGGATCTAAACGAGGTAAGTACGGGCATGTTTTGGCGGGGTGGTGAGTGTGCATCCTGCCAATTAGGGAAGACAAGACACTATGGCCCAGTGATTTATGTTATGTTCATAGAGCTGATGGAACAGGTATGATAAACCCGATACCATAATCGGTATATGCTACCATAATTTTGGTTTAGGAGCCGATCGATGGGTAGAATTAGGTTATATCCTAATTATGAGTTGTAGTAAATGATGCAGAAATCGAGTGATTTGACAATCGACTATAGTCTTGCTTATCTTCATGTTCTTATTTTCTGAGTTGTGCTTTACACTATTATTCTGTATAGGTTTCCACTTTTATCACCCATGCTAGTAATTACTGAAGTCACCAGGCTTTATGACCAACTAGTTTTCTTCCTCTCTTCCCCCAGGTTATCATGATGGAGGATCTAGTGCTTGAGAGAGCTTTGGCCCAGCTCATTCCATTGGAGATTCTCATTTGTCTTGTTGTCTGTCTTTACATGTATTGGTCCACGTTCTACTTATTTCCGTATTCGGCATTGAGGAGGATTTTTATTATGATGCTCTAATTATGTAGTTTTCATGAGACAGCTGTGGTTTTTTGTTTCTTATGATGTAATGACACTTTTTTATTCTGCTTTAAGAAAAAAAATAAAGTTGCATTGTGATTTCTATATGTTGTCTTGTTAATTTCAGTCTTTGTAATGTTACTTTCTACATATACGCTTCATAATTCTTAACGAAATCCTCATATGAGTGGCGTTAGGAAATATGGGGCGTTACATTTGGTATCAAATCCTAAGGTTATAAGATTAGTCAAAAGTTTCTATTTTTTTTTGAAAAAGGACTTTTAAAGAAAAGTGTTTTCAATATAGAAATTTGTTTTTGAAAAACATCCCCTGCAGCTGATTACCATATTCCCTTGATTCTGTTCCTGAATCCCTCTCTCTTTTCCGTTCACAGCATGTCCGGGGCTCTTAATTTTCCTAAGGGTATTTTCATTCTGACTTGGTTCCGTAGGTATGTAGAAGCTATGGCACTAGCCGAAGGGCAGGAGAATGCCCAAGCTCCCTCTCCAACTGTGGTAGCTCCTCCTAACCCACAACCAGTGGTGATTTCTCTAAATTTTGCAAGGATTTCATTTCTCTTGGTGGCAAGACCTTCCTAGGTTTAGGGACTTTTTTGAAGCCCGCGCTTGGCTCAGGAAATTCGAGTGCATATTGGACTTTTAGAGCTTGATGATATGAGGAGAGTTCGGTTGGTTGTATGGCAATTGAAGGATAAGGCTTTGTTTTGGTGGGGATGGCTGAGCCAGTGCGTGGTTTTGAGACTTGGAATGACTTTACATTGAGGTTTGGAAGGACATTTCTGTCTCAAGTGGAAGAGTGCATGTAATTGGAGAAGTTTCTAGTACTGAGACAGGGTGATTTCTCGGTAAAGAAATATGTTAAACAGTTCAATGAGCTTGTTAGGTTCAGGATGGATTTGGTGAATACGTCTCATAATAAGGTTGTGAGGTTCGCTAAGGTTTGAATCAACGTCTACAGGGACTTGATATGACTCATATTTCGATGGGTGCTACGTTTGAGAGTCTTCTTGAGATAGCGCTTATGCATAAGGAAGGGAAAGGTGATTTTGTGGAAAGCAAAGCCGAGGTTGCCGAGGAAAATGTTAGGAAAAAGAAATGGTGGCCCAAGAATTTAATAAGTAAAAGGGCGAGAAGACAAAAAAAGCTCATATTAAGAAGGAAGTTAGATGCCAGGATGCGGCATGACAGGCCATTTTATTAGAGGCTGAAAGAAAACTGCTAAGAAAGGGAGCTGCTTTAATTATGAATAGTCGGGCCATTATAGTAGGCAGTGTCCTCGGAAGCAAGGGCAAGGAGCTAGTACATCTGGAGCGCAGATGCATGCATTGGAAACAGCTCATGCTAGTGTTAGTCTAGTACATCTGGAGCGCAGATGCATACATTGGAAGCAGCTCATGCATGTTGGTCAGGATATGGGCAGGAAGGTCACAGTCGAAGGTTTGATCTCTCTTTATGACTTTCTAGTTATGACCTTATTTGATTTTGGTGTTTCACATTCGTTCATTTCTACTTCATTAGTCGATTTTCTACACATTAGTATATCTCTTGTTTCTAATCCAGTAGTAGTTTCAAACCCTATAGGAGGTTCGGCTCATTTATTATGATGTGTAAGAGTTTGAGACGTTCTATTTTAGGCGTCAAGTTTGATTGTGATGCTTATGTACTGGGGTTTTTAGGGTAAGATATTAATTTAGGGATGGATTGGTTGGCCATGTATGGTGCCATTCTTGACTATGAGAAGAGTGTAGTGAGATTGATGACTTATCATGGTAGGGCCCTCGAGACATTTCGCGACCCACGAGGGTCATGGTAAGAGATTTTCTGGATGTATTTGAGGAGGTGAGAGGACTACCTCCGAGGCGAGAGATCGACTTCCGGATTTATTCGACCTAGAATGCTAAACCTGTTGCACTACCTGTGCGTCATATTGGCTCCGCTGGAAAGGAAAAACTGAGTAAGCAGGTGGGTGGGCTGTAAGAGAAAGGCTTTGTTAGACGGATTATATCTGAGTGGGGAACACCAGTCGTTTTAATTACTATGACAAATGGCTCTCTCCATCTATATGTGGATTATAGAAAATTAAACAAGCTTAAGAAAAAGAATCGGCACTCAGTCCCTTAAATAGACGATTTATTTGATCAGTTGTTGGGTGCATCTATTTTCTCTCAGTTAGATTTGGCAACTGGGTTTCATCAACTTTGAGTTGTGGATGATTGTGTGGATAAGACCGCTTTTAAGATTACAGATGGATTTTTCGAGTGGTTGGTTTTGCCTTTTGGGCTAACCAATGCACTGACATATTTTGTGGATTTGACGAGATGAGTGTCTAGGGAGTTCCTAAATAAGTTCGTGGTAGTATTTGTGGATGACATCTTGATATTCTCAAGAGATGAGGATGAGCATGCGTTGCATTTGGGAGAGGTCCTCTGTAGTCTTTATGCCCATCAGTTTAATGCAAAATTCTTGAAGTGCCACTTTTGGCATAATGAAGTGACATTCTTAGGGCATGTAGTTTCGAGAGATAGTATAGTGATGAACCCCTCTAAATTGGTTGCTATGTAAGACTTGAAGGCCCCACAAGAATGCGACTAAAGCGAGGAGCTTTCTAGGTTTGGCGGGGTTTTACCAGAAATTTATCAAGGATTTTACATGGAATTTAGCTTTGCTTACCCGCCTTATTAAGAAGAAATTGGTATTCTTATGGGACGTGGACTGCAAGGATTTCTTTATGAGATTAAAAGAGGTGCTTACGAATTCTCCAGTGTTAACTCTCCTAGACGTATCTAAGATGTTTACAATGTACACAAATGCTTGTGTTACATAACTGGGCACAGTCCTAATGCAAGAAAGTAGGGTTGTTTTTTATGGGATCAGACAACTATCAGTACATGAGAAGAATTATACTACCCATGACTTAGAGTTAGCAGCTATTGTTTTTGCCTTTAAGTCTTAGAGTCATTACTTATTAGGAGAGAGGTTTGAATTGTAACCGATCATAAGTCTCTCAAGTATTTATTCTCACAAAAGGATCATAACTCAACGTTAGATGGAGTTCCCAACATCCTAAGATTTCAAGATTACTCTATTGGAACGGATTGGATCTTGTTAGCATGATGATCAATAGCTAGTCGATATTCTGGACCGACTAGGTAAAGGCAATATCTCTAAACACCTTTCTAGATACTCGGTTGATGAGAGAGGATGACTACACCATGATGGAAAATTATGTATACATCGCACGGAAGATGTGACAAGTGTGGTATTACCGGAGGCTCATCATTCTCGGATGACCATCCATCCAGGAGGATATAAGATATATAGGGATAGGAATTCATCTTCTATTTGAAAGGTATGAAGAAGGACGAGGCAGATTTTGTGGCAATTTGCATATCACGTCAGAGAGTTAAGGTTGAGCAGAGAAAGCCTGGAAGATTATTTCATCCCCTAGATTTGCCATAGTGAAAGTGGGAGAGCGTCTCGGTGGATTTCATTGATGGTTTTTGTAACAATTTGGAATTTCGTCCGATCTGAATCGATCGCTAAACCGACCAAGTCCGTTCGAAACCCCTGATTGTTATGAGAACACGACAAATCAGAACACAAACAGAAGAACATTTCACTGTCAATTACGACAATTCCATCAAAATACAAGAATATTACAGAGTATGAATGAATAAAATACATTTGATAAATATCAGAGATTACAATACATTACATAGCAGCGGAAAATAATACAATACACAACTGGAAGTAATACATAGATACAGAGCTTTCCAAATATTGCTTCAGCTATAAATCAGGATCATGTGAGTATAAATCTGCAAAACCAAAACTATTAGGTGCCCGTGCAAAAAATAGGGGCACCCAGAGTTTAGATTAAAACAATAAACTCCAGGTCAGTCATGTGACTGTTGTGAGAACTAAAACAGTTATTAATCTTTATTTTAGAGTTAGGTAAATCAAGGGACCACGCCATATAAAACGGAACGGGTTTCCTCCCGAGAATACCAGTGCATAAAACAATAGCGCAATGCTAAATAAAGAACAATAAAGCTATTATAAGACCCAGGTCCCATCACACAATGCAACACAAGCTGGAAGGTAGGGTTTTACCTTATAATAGCCAAATAATGCTTGATACGCAAAATTTCATCTTTTATTATTACTATAAGTGTATAGTGTGAAAACAATTTCAATCATAAGTATCAATCATAGACGGCATAAGTGCCCCCCATACCACTATGTCGCCATATATAGGTTTTACAATCAAAACCGCAAAGTCATGTATTGGAAGTTGGGTTTCCATCTGTGAACCGAGGCAAAATATAGTCCTATACCGAATTCGAGATGCTCTAGCCCGCCCCTCAGGAATAGCCGCAATTGCCCCTTGGATTGTTAGAGCCGGTCCACTCGATGTGGATTATAATGCCTGAACACTGCGTTTCCCCGCCCTTTGGGGCGTCAATGAGCCAAATGACTCCATCGGCTCCACAAAGTCACCGATATATTCGAGGCGCCTCGCAATCCAACAACCACACAGGTGAAAATAATATAAATGTCAGGGCTCGTAGATCACTGACACCACCCTAGCTAGAAGGAAACGCATGTCCTCCCTGAGGTCCTCTCCCGTTTCTGGTTCACTTGTGAGGCTCGCGAATTAACGCTACACAAAGTTGTGCCACACAGGCAGTGCTTTGATCATCAACCACAAGACTCTGCTTTTCAACAGAAGCCTTGATCATTTGCATCTTAGCATGCCATACAGGCAAACCACTCTATGCAACCGATATCCATCAATCACACAGAATGATATCCAATGTTAGACACACAGTCCATTTACAAGTCCGTTCTGGGTCTGAACGAAACCGGAGGCACCTCGTACCTCGCATATCCATCGATCTCCAAGTACGTCTGGACGATCACCAACCGATTCCATTCTCTTGGGTGTACAGCCCAATCAAGATCATCAGTAATTATCCAAACGATGTGAAGACCTCCGGTCTTCGATCACTGTCTTCATCCTCGACACATCGTCGAATCAGTTATTCAGAATGGGATAAACAAGGTCCTTGTGAATAACTCGCGTATATAATAAACAAGTGTTACACAAACACAACATATGCCTCATTCCAATTTAGAATATTCTTTTATTCAAATATTCTTATACTTTGGGAAAGGTTCCCATTAATTTTATTAAAGATAAATTCTTTGAATTTATTCTTTAATCTTCCTTTGAATATTAATTGAAACCAAATTATGGTTTATCCAAACTAGTCGGGATTAACGAACCTTACCGAAGTAATCATTTGTTTTAATTTCCCAATCCCAACCTATTCATCCCACGAAGTAAAACTGGTAATACTTCATATCTAACACCACGGTGTTATCAATAAATTCAATTACCATTTCACATTCAAAACTAATTAAAGATTCAACTATCGCCTGGAGCAAAACTGGTGATACTCCATTCTCGATCATTTCAATCTAATTAAAGATTCGTTAAAACTCTACTTGGTTTTAATCTTCCCAAAAATCAATGTTAATGATTGTTTAACTTGGGAACCATATCCTGTCTTTAACTGGGTTAAAGAACCAATGTCATTTAAAACACGGTTCACTATAAACCCAAAATCGCATTCCATTTACAATGGAATCTTCATGGAAAACAAATCGATATAAACTTCCATATCCGACCAATAATATAAATGGAATAACGGCAATGCCTTTTAAATACCAGATATATTAGTTGTCTTCCTCCACAGAAATTCACTTCGATTATTACCAAATCGAATTCCATTCCATTCCAATTTATTTTATTAAATTGGAAAACTTTACTTTGGAAAATCTCCTTTAAATCTTAACAAAAGATTTATAAATTCCAAATCACATTTCACTGTAAATCGGGTTAAAGAATGAATGTCGTTAAAACACAGTTCACAATAAACCCAATTCACATTCCATTAATTATCGGGTTAAAGAACAAGGGCTATTTAAAACACCATTCACGATAAACCAAAAAATCAATTCAAATTCAAATTCAATTAAATACCATTTAATTGGTATACTTCATTAAATCTAAATAAAAAGATTTAATCTTTTTCTCAATTAGGTTTAAGAACAGTGTTAATGAAGACACCATTCACGACAAACCCAAATCCTATTTGATATTAAACTCAAGGCTCTGAATAGAAAATATATCGACTTATATTCAATATCAAATTCTACGACCAACAAATATCGTATTGGAAATAACGATATAAATATATCTTTCAAATTTCCATAACAATATCTGTATAATCACGAAATCCAACATCGAAATATTCCAAAGATAATTTCAATTCAAATCCATTCCAATTCAATTATTGGAAATTCTGGTTACTTTTAAAAGCCTTTCAAATCCAATTTATTTATTTCAAAAATAAATGGATTCTAATTCTAGTTCAAAACTAGTTCATTTCGATAAAAATCTATTTTTATCTTTTCAAATATGAAATTTTTCATCCCAATTCTTCCCAAATCATTTCTTATGATTTTACACTAATTATTGATATTTTTAATAATTTTATCTAGGCCCGTACAGTCGATTTCCATCAACGACCATCGAACTGCTTTTACAGCGACCTTTTCCAAATTTGATTTGCACATAATTCCAAATCCAACCATTAGATTTCAAATCTCTAATATTCATTAGAAATCTCTTTTCGATACGAACCCAACGGTTCCGGTTTTAGGAGAATCCGACGGTCGGATCTCCCGTAATATCCATTCGAAGTCAATGGTCGAAATTCGCGAACTGCCGCGGCGCGTCGCGTTCTATTCAGGCCATTATATATATAATATATATATATATATATTATAGTTCATCGGTTTCCTTTCAAAATGTATTTTATAAATCGTTTTGAATTCATTTTCAAAATGATTTCAACTTCCTATTCAATTTCTAATCAAAATTGAATATTCCATATCATCAATATATAAATGATAATATTTTCAAAACATCACATTTTGAAATCAATTTCTTTTCGATATTCATTATAAAAATGAATAAAACCGATATAAATATCATTCTCATCAAAATAGCGTCAATCTAACCAACACGGCTTTATATATTTCAATAACTTCGTTATTTTATTCAACAAATGAATATTTTCTTCAACACATGAATATATACTTTATTCAACACATGAATATTTATTAATTCTTACTTACAATAAAAATGTGAATTTTATTGTATAAATATTTTATTCAATACATGAATATTCTCAACACATGAGTATATTTTTTTATTCCACACATGAATATTTATTCTATTCAACACATGAATTTTCTTTTTATAATATTCTTTATTTTCCAAATTGGAATGAGGCCCAATCAATTACCATACAATGTGATTGATATGGATTTCATACACACACGTACACTACAACAATCAAACACAATCAACCATCACCCAAAGTGCATTCTACACTGCATAAGCATCAAATATAAATATTTAACACTTATAACAGCCTGTCAATCAATCGATTGACATACAGCTAATTATTGGTACTAGTGTATGGCCAATTTCATCCCAATACCTGTGTGGGGTTTTCAAACAATCAAACACAGGTTTTATTTGTGCAGTTGGGCGATGTGTAAAATTTATCGTCCCTATCCATATCAGTCAAATGTGTGAACATAAACAAATTGTCCGATTTGTTTATAACTATTTATTTTATATACACGTTAAAAATTATATTTTTAACCATAAAATAATTTATTTCATTCCACTACACACAATCATTTTTCACAACACATCAATCAAACAAACAAGTCATCCATGGTCTGTGGACGACGGGTGTCGGGTGCTATTAAGCACCGTCTGCATCCTAGTAAATATTTCAAATAGAAAACAAATTAAAAGTGAGAAGTTCTCACCGAGGGTTCCACTCCTCCATTCTACTTCTGAACCGTTAGGATTTGTTTGATATTCCAATGCAGTCCTTTTCACGCTGTTCATATATAAAAATCACATTTTATCGCTTCATTCCAATAAATAAAATCATATTTTCATTTCTACTTAATACAAAGAAAAATCACATTTTTATTTACTAAAAATTATATTTTTACATAACCAAAGATCGTATTTTTACCCTATTAAAAATCTAATCTTTTCTTCTCTAAAGATCTAATCTTTTCTTACCCAAAAATCTAATCTTTTTATTTTATAAAAATCAAATCTTTTGATTCATATACATGTATAAAAATTAAATCTTTACATTCATACACGCGTATTAAAAAAATCAAATCTTTTCACTCGAAGATCCTCACATAAAAGCCTGATTTCCATGCAATGTTATTTGTATATATTTTCTATTCAAAACATATTTTTTATTTTAAAAATATAATCTCTTATGTTATAAATCTAAACTTCACATGTTAAAAATCTAAGCTTTCTTTTAAAAAATCTCGTCTTTGTACTAGCAAAAATCATTTCAAAAACTATTTTTTTTCATGCCATAAAATATATAAAAACTGATTTTTTTAAAACCAAATAAAATAAAATAAATAATGGAGGAAGACTTACTGAGTTTTGGAGGCGGGGATGGTGCGCTGGTGTCGAGGGTGGTGGCAGCAGCGTCTGCGCGGTGGTGGTCAGCAAAGGGGGACGCAACTATGGTTTATCGGCTCGATTTGGTCGAGGTTTGAACGGAGGAAGTGATGGGGAGGGGCTACGGTCAACGACGAGGAGAGGGAAGGTTGCTCCAACGTTGGTGATCGCCTGAGGCGCGAGGGGGGGTGGCGTTGTTGTTTAAATCGATTCAGGTCCTTGGGGGGAGGTTTAATCGATGGAGGGAGGAGAGAGAACTGGGGTCGCGGTCGAAGTCTGGTGGGCGGAGGCCGGTCTGGGGGTGGCGGAGCTGAGGGCGTCGGCCTGGCGATGGCGAACGTCGCCATTCTCTTTTTTATTATTATTATCCTTTCGATCTAAAGAAAAGAAACGGGGGGGGAGGCGTTGACTAAGAGAGAGGATAGGGGTGTGTTTGAATTTATTTAATAATTTGATTTTAATTTTCCCTAAAAGTAACGTTTTAATTCTAACTCCAAATCAAACCCACTGACTGTCGTCCATAGCTAATTACCCCCATTCCGAACACAACGGGATATGTATCGTAGGCTGATTCGATCGTTTCGATCAGTTTTCGTCAAAATCAAAATACAAATCTATATATTGAATTTGAACGCGCATTTCAATTTACTGGGGCTACATGCGGACTCTAAAAATTCCCGAAAAATATTTTCTAGCTTCGTATTGACGATACGGTCCTAACAAAACTAATTTCGTCAAATTCTGAGATCGTTTGAAAAATGGCCATTTTCTGGTCGATTGAAATTGAATGAAACTGTCAAAACACGTTTTCTTTTGCCACGCTCACATATTGATTCAGAAAATTATGAATTTTGGAATCTATCAATAACCTGACATCCCAGATCCAACAAAAGTGGTTTCGTCAAAAATAGAGGTTGTTTTCAAAATTTCCATTTTTAAGGGCCAAAATTCCATAACGACTATTCTGAATTTTCAACTGGGCATAACTTTTTATTCCCGCTATGAAATTTCAATTTTTCGGATTCTTGGAAAGATATCCTCAAATAGATTCTAATATTTTTCGTTTCGCCAAAATTCGGTTTATTTTGAATCTTGTACATTCATTTGAAATTTGAAATTGAATTTTCAAACTACCGCGTGATTTTCAATTCCTTTTATAATTAAAATAAAATATTTATATTCTAACGACGATCTATATAAATATATACATTCTAATTCTATTAAAAATAAATTTCTCGTCGTTATTATTTAAAATAAATCATTTTAAATATTCAAAATTCACTAAAATTGCCAAAATAAAAATTTTAAATTGGCTCGGATTTCCGGGTTATTACAATTTTCCTATATGAAGGAAAGGCAATACAAACATTTGGGTGATTGTGGATAGATTAACCAAGAGAGCTCATTTCATCCGAATTAGGAATAAGAGGAGCACAGCAGGGTTAGCTTCGATATATTTGAGGGAGATCGTTTGACTTCACGGAGTATCCACGAGCGTTGTTAGTGATAGAGGCCCTATCTTTACCAGCGAGTTTCGGAGGAGCCTGTAGGAGGCGTTAGGGACAGCTGAGACTTAGTACTACACACCACTCTCAGAAAGATGGAAAGGCCGAGAGGGTTAATCAAATTCTTGAGGATTTATTGCGGCTGTGCAATTTTTTGGAGGGAGTTAGGAGGAGCATCTTCCCTTAATTTAGTTTGCTTATGACAACAACTGCTGGACGAGTATTGGTATGGTGCCTTTTGAAGCTTTGTATGGACGACCCTGCAGAACGCCATCTTATTGGTATAGACTACAGATAAACTTCTTCTTGCACCAGAAATGAATAGGGAAACCTCATACAAGATCGAATTAAATCGGAAAAGGATGAAGACGGCTCAGAACATAAAGAAATCTTATGCGGAAAGAAGGAGGACAGATCTTGAGTTTAGTGTGGGGGATATGGTTTTCATTTAAGCATCTCCCCTTAGAAACTTGGTGTGGTTTAGTTCAGTGGGGAAATTAGCACCAAGGTTTGTTGAGTCATTTAAGATAGTAGAGAGGATAGACCATATTGCCTATAGGTTTCGTCTACTGGAGAGGCTGTCAGGGGTTCACAATGTATTTCATGTCTCATATTTGAGGAAACGCCTACCTGATTCTTCTATAGTAGTGGAGCCGAGTACTTTAGAGGAGGTTGAGGTCGAGAAGGAAGCTTATGTCAGATGAGTACCTATGCGAATTTTGTATTCTGAAATAAAGAAGGTAAGAAATAAGGAGATTAGACTCTTTATGGTTCAGTGGGGAGAGGATATAAACGAAGCAACATGGGAACCAGAGGAGAAGATTCATGCATCATTTCGACTCCTTTTTGATCGTATGCTCTTAATCCTTTGTTAATTTGAATTTGAACCCTATCTATCATTTGAATTAGTGAGTCTTAGGGTATTCTATGGATGGTAGGACATGGTTTAAACATGTTATTAGGACATGTTATTTTTGATGGATTCACGTGGATGCAAGTGTTTGCTAGTGGATGCAATGGATGCATATGCACACTAGACACTAATTAGTGATCAACAACTAGGATACTAACATAATTACATATGGATGTGTGCGCATTTTTAATTCACTTTTATTTTATGGATGAAAATGAGTGATTGTCATATGCATGTTGCATTTTGATGGTGGTTGTAGCACGCTTATAGAACTTTATGTACCATTAGGATTCTCTTGCATACTGTAACACCCCACTTCCGTTAAGGTCACTCGCAAAGGGAATGCCTTAACTTTGGTGGAACGTTATAAGTAAACAGAATAGAAATTTCCAAGACAAATAAAGTAGTACTTGAAAATTTTATAACTTTATTACAGCAGAAACAGAAATAAGTTTGGTTACATCTTTCAAAACCACAATATCGGAATACAAGTACATAAATCTCAGTCTTGTACAAAAACCTTTAGAGTGCATAGTTTTTAAAGCCATAATCCCCAACATAAACTGCCATGGAAAGATAGAGTCAAAGCCAAGCAATACTTCAAACACTTCAAGCAGAGAGAGTCTGAATCAAGCTCCTATGTTTCCACCCTGAGCACCTTGGGGGGAAACGGAAAGAAAAGAGGCGAAACAAACTAGGTCAGACATAAGTCTGGTGAGTCCAGTGACTTCCAGCATATAAACAGATAATAGTACCATGACATGTAAATAAAACTGGATGAGAGATAACCGTAACAAGAATAGCAGGTTAACAGAAGAAACAGAATGATATAGGCTAAGCTAAGCTTCTTACTTAGTTTTCACTTCTCTGCACTAATACTAGTATAACAGAATTAGGTGTTGTCCTAATGTCTAAACAGAAATCAGAACGATCTCTTCAGAAACATGATGCTAGTAATGGGCCTTTACCGCCCAAACAGAGATAGATGGTACGGAAATAGAATGCTAATAATGAGCCTTTACCACCCCAACAGAGATAGACGTACGGAAAGAGAAGTAGGAACGGAATCAGAGATGGAAACAGAACAATCCCTACGGAAACAGAATATTAGAATTAGGTGTACACTAGTAACGGGCCTTTACCACCCCAACATACAGTACCACACAGAAACAGACAGGTGTTACCATCCCAACATAAACAGACGGTACCCCAATAGAAACAGACAGAACTAAGTGTACCCTAAATTCTACCCCAAGCGATCGGCTCCCTAATACATAAATACCCTGTGCCAGCCCCACAGAAGGGTGTATCACTCTCTAAAGTGGCAACCTATAGACACAGACCTATTTACAGATGTCACGGTGTCTTACATCCTCAGAGCAGACCAAATCTATGCACACATATGACCAGGTAGGAATGCGCCATCAACACCCCTCGCCATTATCAGAGTGAACCTTTTACAATTAGTTCAGTAAGCGTACCCGGACCCCTCTTAGTGTTGGGTCATAGTTTTGATACCAGAAAGGGTTACTGACTAATATGGGTCCCAAACAATAGATGACACAAGTAATTACCTCTCCTAACCTTGTGTCCTCAGGCTAACAGATTTCAGATTAACATGCTTACAGATTTCAAATGTACAAAGTTCAAATTAACCAGTTCTTAGATCAAACATACAGGTTAACAAGCTTTCAGACTAACGGATCATATATACATATTAACAAGTTTTCAGAATAACAGATCAGATATACAGATTAATAGAATTACAGATTGTTTCACCTAACCTTGTATTGGGCCTACAGATTTACAAAACGGGTTTATTAGATTCATCAGCCCAGTTGTTTTAACCCTATTCACCCAACACGTTTTAGGTATCACATTTATCTTAGATTTGCATTAATTAAAGATTAATGCACAGACCACTCACATTAGGTCGATAGCTTGTGGCCGCTGGATGTGCTGGGAGGTTCCGGGCAGACTTCTGCCACAAGCCAGACCTAACCTCGTGTCTAAGCTTTTTTATGCCTATGACCTCTTACATTAGACTGACAGTTTGCGGTTGCTGGTTAAGCCGGTTGGGTCCGGGCAGGCTTCTACCGCAAACAGAGTCTAACCTCGTGTCTCAGCATTCTTATTTTTAGCTAAAGTATTCATTCACAGATTATACCAATATCAGACTAATTATGCAAATTCAACAAACTAACTTCTTTACAAGTTACAATAGATTATCCAAAGTTCTATTAACATGTTTTGCCTAATTTTAGATCGAGCGTACAGATTTCATACCTAAATTACCGTATTCAGTTTTCAACAGATTTAGCAGATTAGGCAATTTAACAGATTTAATCATCCCTTAAAATTCCATTGACATACCTCGCCCAATTATAAAATTATGCCTAGTTTTACATGCCCAAATTACGGTCATAATTCAATATATAACATATATTCCAAATTTTAGTTAAATTTCCACCGTACAGAATATTCTCTAAAAACCCCAAATCATAATGCACAATATAAATTATGCCAAATTATAACCGTTGATTACCGCGTATGTCAAATATCCAAAAATCTGAATTAGGCGTATTCACATTAATAGTTATCCCTATTTTAATATAGGTTTTCCGATCCTTTTTCTTCCAGGTCATAATTCGTCATATAAAATATACCCTAAATCTAGATCTTAAGTTACAACATGTATTATTCCTCAAAATCAGATCTTGAATTATAACATGCGTTGTGTCCCCCAAATTACAAGTCATATGTTGTCATACAATAATTCTCCTTCTTCCAAATCATAAACCGTCATATATAGTATGCCTAGATCTAGATCTTAAATTACAACTTATGTTGTGTTCTCAATTTAGTCACAAATCAGTTATGTCCGATTATGCATCATTCAATATTTTCCCCAAATTTAGCATTCGCTTGTCAATCTCTTATGAGATTTGGCTTAGGATCGTTGTAGCCTAGCTATAGAACAGAAAGAAGGAAGAGATATAGAATATTTACAATAAGATAGATCTACACAAAATACAATAGATCTGATAAACAAGAATAAGATAGATCTACACAGAATAAAACAGATCTGATAAACATGAATATGCATAATCTCCAATTCAGATTTATAACCATGTCAAGATCATAATTAAATTTTATATCTAAAAATAACCGTACTCACAATAAGAGAAGAACAATTCTGGGATCTAATTTTCTGGAGTTGATTTAGCTTTCCGTTGACGTAGGCGTTGATTTGTTATCTTTTAATCCTATTCAGATTGGAAGAAGAAGAAGCACTAGTTCTAGCTTAGGTTTCAGCAGAGTAGCGACGCCATTGATTTATTTTAATATGAATTAGAGCAGAGTATAGGAGTAATGAAATTGCGTGGAGAGAAAGTGAGGTTTGGGGGTGTTTAAATAGCTTAGGAGCAACGAATCTGGTCAGAATGGGCGTCTAAATGCAGAAAAATGGATCTGTCCTCGGATCTGGAAAAGGGGGGAGGTCGACCCCATGGTCGACCTGCCTACCCAGGTCGACCCTATGGTCGACTTGGGTCCTGGGCGGGAAATTTCCCGCCCAGCCCGGGTGTGTGTTTTGAATTCGAATTTGAATTTCTAGCTGAGCTGTTTTAAATTTTCTGAAACTTCTGAAGGCCATAACTTCTTCATACGGAGTCCGATTTACGCAAACTCGAACTCTATCTCAAGCAGAATTCCGAGACGAATGCAATGGCGTAACCTGTTTCCCTTAATTATTTTCTTAAAAATTAATTGTACTTTGTTTTGTTACTTTATGTTCACAAAAATTCGGGGTGTTACATTCTCCCCTCCTTAAAGGATTTCGTCCCCGAAATCTTCAAGTTAAGAAGAATGTGTCCTACCATCCAATCACCCATATACTCAACCATCATCCACAAGCATCCATTGTCCTTAGAAAACTTCCAATGTTGTATGAACATATGCAAAAGTGTGTGTATATGTCTCTTATCTAATGCAAGGATCAGGCGGCCTACTGAATTAGTTAACCTCCTCAATGCGAATTATGTTAGTGCCATGAGTCCAATTATGTATGCAAGAAATACTATTTGATACACATCATTTCTATATGAGGGCATAACCATTCAACCAAATGCAACACCCGTGTGATGAGTCAATCATTTTTCATCCACAAAAATTGAAAAATGCACACACATCCATATGCAGTATGAGAGTGCTTTTGAGTTGATCTAGTGCCTAATGTGTGTGTATGCATTCACGAGCAACCACTAGCATCCACTTGCAACCATCAAACATAACATGTCTCAAACACATGTTTACACCCATTAGTTTCTACCTAAAGGTCGAAGACTCGATCGATAGGATACAGTCGAGTGATAGAAGCAAGTACAATTAAAACAAAAGCTTTGTTCCCATTAGACATCGGTTTAAGAGAATAACCCCCTAAGTATCAACCTCGAAGACCAAAATCAACATCAGATTGACAATCAGAGAAGTACTCCATTTAAACAAATGTCAAACTAGAAATCTACTTCATGCTTTGAGTAAAAACCCCTATCCTTTTCAAAAATATTCAGATACTTACAGACTACTAGTACATATCAGATTATCAAATAATTCTTAGGAAACTAAGCATGATAAAACCCCACCATATCCCACAAAAACCAGAATGTATGCTTCACAGTCAACTTAACGCTTAACACAAATACCTTCAAACCCCAACTTATCACAAACAGATGGGTTGTAACCCTCATGGGGTTAGAGACTATAGCGGGATCAGAAACAAGACTAGTATTAAAGTGCAAAGTCTCAATTAGAGAATCAAAATGCCAGAATCAAAGAGAGTTTTAACTCAATAATCAGATAAGGAAATTAATCCTTCTACAGAAATTTTCCTATCTTTGTCCTATCCATCAGTCACGAGAGCATTCGCCCGCCCTCCAGAAGTAGGTTCTGCCCTCTGCCCTTGCCCACGTTTCTTCGGGCAGCCCCTAGTGAAGTGTCCCATTTCTCCATAGTTGAAGCAAGCGCACTTCATCTTTCTACAATCCTTGTTCAGATGAGTCAAGCTTCCACAAGTAAAGAACTTTTTCTCCTTCTTATCTTCAGACTTTTCATCCTTCTTTTGTGTTTCCATTTTGGGCCATGCTTTCTTATTCTATGGTCCTTCGAGCTTTTCTTCTTTCTTCTCGCTTTTGGCTTCCTCTTCATGCATTAACGCCATGTCAACCAATTTCTCGAAGGTAGCCACCATGGGAATGTGGGTCATAGCCAACCCGTGAAGCGGTTCATTCAAACCTTTAATGAATCTCAGGGCCTTCTTTTCAGGTGTGTTCACCAAGTCTAAGCCAAATCTCGCCAACTGGTTGACCTTGTTGACGTATTCCTTTACCAATAAATCCCCTTGCTTCAATGCTAAGAACCTCTCCATGTATAAATTCTCTTATGCTCGTGAGAGAAATTTCATCTCGAACCTATGCCTGAAATCCCTCCATGTCTCCACTGGACGCTCTCCATTTGTGACCTCCCACCAAAATGAGGTTTCGTCCTTCATTAATCAAGCAGCTAGTTGGACCTTCCTTCCCTCTTCTGTCTCGAAGATACCAAATAAATCTTCCACCTCCTTAAGCCAATTTCGAGCTTCAAAAAACGTCTCTGACCAATGAAAAGGTTTCTCGGCCATCGCCCAAAAGTCCTTGCATATCTTCGAAAAAGTATCAACACGGGGAGGGGAAGGGGGAGGAGGAGGAGGAACGTCTGCTGGGCCTGCGGCGGTGGACCTAGCCTCCGGATACCTTCTGAACCAAGATGGTATTGGTATTCCCTCGGGTATCTCGGGTAATCCAGACATGCTAAAAAGAAAAAGGAAGAGATTCAAAACGGAGAATCGAAAGAAAGATACATGGCTCTTGGGGATTACGTTTTTCAAAATAATGAAAGTACTTCCTTTTTAAAACCTTTTTGAAAATAGTTTTCAAAAACTTTTTATCAAATCTGGTAACCTTCGGCTCTGATACCAAGTGTAACACCCCACTTCCGTTAAGGTCACTCGCAAAGGGAATGCCTTAACTTCGGTGGAACGTTATAAGTAAACAGAACAGAAATTTACAAGACAGATAAAGTAGTACTTGAAAATTTATAACTTTATTACAGCAGAAACATAAATAAGTTTGGTTACATCTTTCAAAACCACAATATCAAAATTCAAGTACATAAATGTCGGTCTTGTACAAAAACCTTTACAGTGCATAGTTTTTAAAGCCACAATCCCTAACATAAACTGCCATGGAAAGATAGAGTCAAAGCCAAGTAATACTTCAAACACTTCAAGCAGAGAGAGTCTGAATCAAGCTCCTATGTTTCCAACCTGAGCACCTTGGGGGGGGAAACGGAAATAAAAAGGCGAAACAAACTAGGTCAGACATAAGACTGGTGAGTCCAGTGACTTCCAGCATATAAACATATAATAGTACCATGATATGTAAATAAAACTGGATGAGAGATAACCGTAACTGGAATAGCAGGTTAACAGAAGAAACAGAATGATATAGGCTAAGCTAAGCTTCTTACTTAGTTTTCACTTCTCTGCACTATTACTAGTATAACAGAATTAGGTGTTGTCCTAATGTCTAAACAGAACGATCTCTTCAGGAACATGATGCCAGTAATGGGCCTTTATCGCCCAAACAGAGATAGAAGGTACAGAAACAAAATGCTAATAATGAGCCTTTACCACCCGAACTAATGGGCCTTTACCACCCTAATAGAGACAAACGAATAGAAACAGAAGCAGGAATGGAATCAGAGACGGAAATAGAACAATCCCTACGGAAACAGAATATTAGAATTAGGTGTACACTAGTAATGGGCCTTTACCACCCAACAGACGGTACCACACAGAAATAGACAGGTGTTACCACCCCCAACAGAAACAGACGGTACCCCAACAGAAACAGACAGAACTAAGTGTACCCTAAATTCTACCCCAAGCGATCGGCTCCCTAATACATAAATACCCTTTGCGACCCCCACAGAAGGGTGTATCACTCCCTAAAGTGGCAACCTATAGGCACAGACCTATTTACAGATGTCACGGTGTCTTACATCCTCGGAGCTGACCGGATCCATGCACGCACATGACCCGGTTGGAATGCGCCATCAACACCCCTCGCCATTATCAGAGTGAACCTCTTACAATTAGTTCAGTAAGCATGCCCGGACCCCTCTTAGTGTTGGGTCATAGTTTTGATACCAGAAAGGGTTACTAACTAATATGGGTCCCAAACAACAGATGACACAAGTAATTACCCCTCCTAACCTTATGTCCCCAGACTAACAGATTTCAGATTAACTTGCTTACAAATTTAAAATGTACAAAGTTCAGATTAACCAGTTCTTAGATCAGACATACAGGTTAACAAGCTTTCAGACTAACGGATTAGATATACAGATTAACAAGTTTTCAAACTAACAGATCAGATATACAGATTAACAGACTTACAGATTGTTTCACCTAACCTTGTATTGGGCCTACAGATTTACGAAACGGGTTTATTAGATTCATCAACCCAGTTGTTTTAACCCTATTCACCCAACACGTTTTAGGTATCATATTTATCTTAGATTTGCATTAATTAAATAATAATGCATAGACCTCTCACATTAGGTCGATAGCTTGTGGCTGCTGGATGTGCTGGGCGGTTCCGGTCAGACTTCTGCCACAAGCCAGACATAACCTCGTGTCTAAGCATCTTTATGCCTACGACCTCTTACATTAGACTGACAGTTTGCGGTTGCTAGTTAAGCTGGTTGGGTCCGGGCAGGCTTCTACCGCAAACAGAGTCTAACCTCGTGTCTCAGCATTCTTATTTTTAGCTAAAGTATTCATTCACAGATTATGCCAATATCAGACTAATTATGCCAATTCAACAAACTGACTTCTTTACAAGTTACAGTAGATTATCCAAAGTTCTATTAACATGTTTTGCCCAATTTCAGATCGAGCCTACAGATTTCATACCTAAATTACCGTATTTAGTTTTCAACAAATTTAGTAGATTAGGCAATTTAACAGATTTAATCATCCCTTAAAATTCCATTGACATACCTCGCCCAATTATAAAATTATGCCTAATTTTACATGCCCAAATTACGGTCATAATTCAATATATAACATATGTCCCAAATTTTAGTTAAATTTGCACCGTACAGAATATTCTCTAAAAAACCCAAATCATAATGCACAATATAAATTATGCCAAATTATAATTTTTGATTGTTGCATATGTCAATATCCAAAAATCAGAATTAGGCGTATTCACATTAATAGTTATCCCTATTTTAATATATATTTTTCAATCCTTTTTCTTCCAAGTCATAATTCGTCATATAAAATATACCCCAAATCTAGATCTTAAGTTACAACATGTATTATGTCCTCAAAATCAGATCTTGAATTATAACATGCATTATGTCCCTCAAATTACAAGTCATATGTTGTCATACAATAATTCTCCTTCTTCCAAATCATAAACCGTCATATAAAGTACGCCTAGATCTAGATCTTAAATTACAACTTATGTTGTGTTCTCAATTTAGTCACAAATCAGTTATGTTCGATTATGCATCATTCAATATTTTCCCCAAATTTAGCGTTCGCGTGTCAATCTCTTATGAGATTTGGCTCAGGCTCATGGTAGACTGGCTATAGAAAAGAAAGAAGGAAGAGATACAGAATATTTACAATAAGATAGATCTACACAAAATACAACAGATCTGATAAACAAGAATAAGATAGATCTACATAGAATAAAACAGATCTGATAAACAGGAATATGCATAATCTCCAATTCAGATTTATAACCATGTCAAGATCATAATTAAATTTCATATCTGAAAATAACCGTACTCACAATAAGAGAAGAATGATTCTGGGATCTGATTTTCTGGAGGTTGACTTAGCTTTCCGTTGATGTAGGCGTTGATTTGTTATCTTTTAATCCTATTCAGATTGGAAGAAGAAGAAGCACTAGTTCTAGCTTAGGTTTCAGCAGAGTAGAGACGCCATTGATTTATTTTAATATGAATTAGAGCATAGTATAGGCGTAATGAAATTGTGTGTAGAGAAAGTGAGGTTTGGGGGTGTTTAAATAGCTTAGGAGCAACGAATCTGGTCAGAACGGGCGTCTAAATGTAGGGAAATGGATCTGTCCTCGGATCTGGAAAAGGGGGGAGGTCGACCCCCAGGTCGACCCCATGGTCGACTTGGGTCCAGGGCAGGAAATTTCCCGCCCTGCCCGGGTGTGTGTTTTGAATTTCGAGCTGAGCTGTTTTAAATTTTCTGAAACTTCTGAAGGCCATAACTTCTTCATACGGAGTCCGATTTACGCAAACTCAGACTCTATCTCAAGCAAAATTCCGAGACGAACGCAATAGCGTAACCCGTTTCCCTTAATTCTTTTCTTAAAAATTAACTATACTTTTTTTTGTTACTTTATGTTAATAGAAAATTCGGGGTGTTATACATACATTTTGGACGCATGACACTGACATAAATTGCATAAAAGGAGGTCGACTAAATTAGTGGACCGCCTAATTTATTGCATTAGTTAGGGACATATACACTACAATATTGCATATGTTCATGAAAAGTATTAGAAATCCTAAGGACAATGGATGACTATGATTGGTGGATGAGTAGGTGGATGTAGATGATGGTTTGATAATATTTATGACATTCTTCCAGCCTTAGAGATTTCAAGGAGAAATCCTTTAAGGAGGGGAGAATGTAACAACCCAAATTTTAATAAAGAAATTTAAATAAAAGATTGATAAAATAAATATTAATTAGAAAAATACTAGGAAATGAGCAATGGGGATCGCGCCATTAGGTCTGTTACGAAATTATGGCTAAGTTAGGCATTTGGCTCGCTAAAATTAGATTTAAAACGAAGAAGATATGAAGGAAAGAGGTTTGAAATTAAAAATTTGAAATTGAATTAAACAACAAATTAATTAGGCCGCAAATCACGATTGGCTGGGGCGAACCAGACTTTAGCTGGGTCGACCCACATATAGGATTGGTCGACCAATCTGGGCAACATGTGGAACCTGTGCGCACGTTTCTAGTCGATTTGGCTGGCTTCGGGTGCATTCTTCTAGAGAATTCTTCAGATCCAATGGCGTAAGTTTTTAACCTAGAATCCAGCGGTCCTAAATCCCATTGCTTTACTATAAATATAGCTCCAAACCTAACCTATTTCTTCCTACTCCATTCCCTTCATTCTCTGCCTCCACCTTAAACAACCTTCTTCTCAAATATTTTTAATGGAGCACCCAGGCTTGGGTTTGCACATATTTTGGAGAATATTCATATATAAAGATTTACTACTAGGGCTTAATTAGATTTGCTTAAGATTGAGAGTAATTTCAGTAATTACAAGATTCAGTATAAGCGGGGTTTTTCTTGATAGTATGATACCTGTAGATTTCTTTAGATTTCAGTTTTCTTTTCTGTTAATAATCTATGTAATCTGAAAACTGCTTTTATCCTTTCTTCTGTATATCTCAGTAATTTATTATGTTACTACAATTTTATTCAGTTTATCGTTACCACTTTTCTTCGTATAATTTTATTACAGTTTAAATTCAATCTTATCTTATTTCAGACCTTTTCTTATTTATCTTGGCCCAGGCCATGCGATAGCCTATGCCATTATCCTTTTATTTACACTAAGTTTAGGCCTTCAAGAGCTTAAACCATTATTCTTCTTGTTTATGTGTAGTTTGAGGTAAAAACATGAGCTTGACAGTAAAAGAGCATTTGGGAAAAATAAGAATGATTTATATAAAAAAATGATAAATTGAGCTTATTGAAATTGTGCAATAAAGGATAATTAAAATGTAACTTTGATAAACTGAATAAATGACATTTGGATAGACGCTAATAGCGAGGGTTGGCCTGTACAATGAAGTTAAACAAGAATAATTTTTATAAACAACCTGTAAATTAAAGTTTAGATGCAACCTATAGTACGAAGAAAAGTTACATGAAGAAAGTAGGCTTATTAATAAACTTAAGACTAGCGTTAAGTTTAAAATAAACAAACTTATAAGCATGAGTAGTAGTTTTCTGTTCCGACAGCATAAGCTGATTTGGGAAAATAAATGGCCAATTAATAAAATGTATAGTAGGAGTCTGTTTCAGCAGCGATGATTGATTAAGGAAAATAAGGGAACGCAGCAGGGATAGGCTGATTAGAGAAAATAAGAGGCCAACTAAAATAATTAATTTATAGTAACGTAGGCGTTTTCTAACAATTCTATGAGGGTCTGATGTATCTAGGCAGTCAACAATAATTCTATGGTAGCCTTGGCGCTAGTAAATTAAATTGGGGACTAAGTCTAGGGGTGACTTATGTCAAATTGCATTTTTGGTTGGGGATCCATATTAGACAGTATTCCTTTTTATCACACTACTCCGTCGTCTCACAAAGAGGCGGAGGCATGCTTATACTATACTGGCTAGTAAGGGATCCAAACGAGGTGGGTACGGGTGCGTTCCGGTAGGGCGGTGAGAGTGCATCGCGTCGATTAGGGAAGATAAGACACTGTGGCGTCGATAATTTATGCTATGTTCTTAGAGCTGATGGATCAGGTCAGATAAACTCAAGACCATAGTTGGCATAAGTTACCACAATTGTGGTTTAGGAGCCGATTGATGGGTAGAATTAGATTATATCCTAGTTATGAGTTGTAGTAAACAGTGCAGAAATCGAATGATTTAACAATCGACTATAGTCTTGGTTATTTTCGTGTTCTTATTTTCTGAATTGTGCTTTACACTACTATTCTGTTTAGATTTCCTCTTTTATTACCCATGCTAGTAATTACTGTACTCACCAGGCTTTATGTTTGACTGGTTTTCTTTCTCTCTTCCTTCCTTCCTTTCCCCCACATTCTCAAGGTGGAGGATCTAGTGCTTGAGAGAGCTTTGGCCCAGCTCACCCCATTGAAGATTCTCATTTGTCTTGTTCTCTATATTTACATGTATTGTTCCATTTCTACTTATTTCTGTATTTGGCATTGAGGAGGATTTTTATTATAATACTCTAGTTATGTAGTTTTCATGAGACAAGTGTGATTTTTGTGTCATGTGATGTAATGATTCTTTTTATTCTATTTTAAGAAAAAAAAAGTAAAGTTCCGCTACGATTTCCATATGCTGTCTTGTGAATTTTAGTGTCTGTGATGTTACTTTATACCTATATGCTACATAATTCTTAACGAAATCCACATATGAGTGGCGTTAAGAAATGTGGGGTGTTACATTTCTAGACTCGGCCTGGGGAATACGAAGGCACTCTTCGTATTTGGCATTATCATGAATTCATGTCCTAGATTTTCACCAACACTTGGGATATGAAATGATCTTTTCATATCCGAGGTGACGAAATACATCAAATCTTGGACTAAGACACTTTGAGAGAAGCGTTTAGACTTTGATTAACTCCAGGGATACATAATGGTCCCGGGGTACATATTTTTAGGGATACAAATTCTTGTGTCCCACACTTATAAATACCCCAGTGATGTGACATTTGAGGAGACTTTTTGGCTGATTTGACCTGAACTCGGGATGAGAGCATCTCTATCATCTCTAATGACTTCCACCTTGGTTATTCCACACAATATTCATCAACATACGTAGAGAATACTTGGATTTGGCTTTCAACCTCCTCTCAACTCTTAACTTGCATATTAGGACATTAAGGCAAGCTTGGAACATTTTAGGATAAGAAGATGATATTGGCTTCTTTGTTTTGTTAGGGGATTACCAAGAACCTTATTATTTTCTAGCGTTACTCTATATACTCAAAGAAAATAACTTGGATTGAACTCGTAATTGTGATATCATGAAGAATAATTACAAAAAATTACATCTAGGCGTTAGTGTTGAACCACTATAAAGTCTGTGTGTCCCTTTACTTACTTTCACATATTCTTTAGATTTACTACTTTACCCATTATACTCGGGTTAGCGTGTTTGACTAATTCCTCACGTCAACAATTTTTGAACTAATATTTTATTAACTTTTAATGCTATAGTCATAATTAATTCCTTTGTTATTATGAACGTATTTATTACTTTTTGTAACGTTTTATTTCCATAGAATGCACTCTTTACACTTGAATTTCTTAATTAATTGTTCTTTAAATTTTGGGTTGCTACACATGATCAACTCAAAGCAACACAAGCAAAAGCCAGGACCAAGTGGAAAATGTGGCAAAACAAGCACTTTAGCACTTAGAAATTCACTAAGATTAAGAACAACAACTGGGAGGAGATGGCACAGAATATAATTTGCCTATGTCGACACAGGGACTGCCTGTGTCGACATAGGGCAACGTGATGCTACAAGCATCTTCGCCTGTGATGAACTGATATTTTGGCCATGCTGCGCTTGGAATTTCATAATGAAAATTTGCAGAATTAAAGATCAAGCCATAAAGAACAACCTAGAATTGAATGTTAATGTAAACACATAACCTCTTCTTCGTTTGCAGTAACCGTACTTTCTTAGCTTAGACAATCAAAAACAGGGCAATAGGGGAACAAGAACATGCATTGATAAAAGCTAGAATGCATGAGTCAAACAACTCACCTTGATTGGTTAATAGAAGATTCTAGCCTGAGTTACTTTGTAAAACCATGTTTTGAAGCTCTAAAACCTACAGGAGTGGAGAAAAATGCCATGCAACATGAACTTCTATTGTAACTCTCCTTCTTCTCTGATTCCCATAAATTAGAGAATTTGATCATCGATTGGAGTTTAGCTTCTCGTAGGACGAGAATTTACCAACTCTCTTAAGATTTAATCTGGGTTTTGGGGGCTTAGATTTGAAGAAAAGCCATGGTTTCTTTTCTCAATGATGAGCCAGAAATAAGAAGGAGAAGCAGTTGAGAATAATACGTACCTTCCCAGTCTTCTAGTGTTGACATCAAATAGTTGTTCTTTTAACAATCAACCCCCCAAATGCTCAAACCGTACATGGATCACAAATAATTCAATCATAGAATAACATAAAACATTAAAAAAGGGGAACACACAATATTTTTATACTGGTTCGGAGTTAACGAGCCTACGTCCACTTTATTATCTATTGTTTATACTGTCAGATTACAATACAGTTGAGTTTAAGAAGTGTAGAGAGAAGAAGTGATTTGCTCAACACAAAGTCCTTGTGTTGATTTTGGAGTTCCGCCTTTCTATAATGCAAAATCCTTGCGTGAATGCTACTAGTAAAAATGGAGATCCTTCCAAATGCCCAGAAAGTGTGTATTTATAGGTTGAGGTCAAGCCCAGGTCGGAATGACACGTGGCGCATGATCCAACTCGATAGTGAGGTGCTGACCGCATCTCAAGTTAGTGGGACACATCTTCTTTGGTACATTACATGACATGTGTACATTGATTCAAGAATTTAGGATGCAGTTACCCATGTGTTTCTCCAGGGGAATAGGTCAAAATGCCACTTCAGCACTCGGTTCGGTATTGTCGAACAGACCTCGATTCAACATGTCTGATCCGAGCCTTGCCAATATGAGGAAAGTCCTTTCTTTATGCTGACTTTTTTATCCAAGCATGAACAAATTCAAGCCGAACCACATGAGTGTAAGCGAGATAGTGTATAAGTTCACTAAGGCGGGATGATCGAGCCGTCCTCATTCAATTCGAAGTATTGTATATTGCTGAGGTAGGCCAAACCGAGCTGCAGACCAATGATGATATTCGCTAGGCCGAACCGAACACTTCGATCCAAAACACAAATGTTTCTTACTCATACACTTGAATATTTTCCATGCTTAATCCAAGCATGTCCAAGCTCTCCTGAGCATGCGTTCAAATGCGAAATTGTATAAAATTCTAGATGTGACTGCTTTGCTAAAAGGTAGGTCAACACCTAATTTCTTCTTTTCATTTATTTTTCTATGGATAACTTAGGTCCAATCTCATTTAACAAGCCCAATTGTAATTAGTTCAAGAAATTAAGCTTTGTAATTACAATTTAACCTAGTTTTAATCCTATTTTAGCACCAAATTTTCACATGAAAAATGTACAATTCAATACTTTCAACTTGCAAAGCATGCACTATGTTTTTAATACTATTATAAACCATTAAACACTATTTTAATTTGTTTCAACCATGATAATAAATTACAAATACAACTTAGTATTCACATTTTCAATTGCTTAAACTTGCATTCTACAATAAGATTTACACACACAACACTGTTTATAGCAAAATAAGTATACAACAATCTGAAATTATTTCAACACATGAATATTGATTTTTAATCAATATTCCACTTTTTATATTTTTAATTACAATTCACTTAAGTTTAAAGTTGCACTATTTGCAATGAAATCTACTACTCGCAATAATTTAGGAAACTATTGCATTTGCACAATTAAAATATTTTAACATAATTTTTCACATAAATGCAAATAATAAAATTTCAAAACATAATTTTAAACACAACTTTTGTTTTATTCTACAATTTCTAATACTTACATTTTTCATACAAAATTTACAAATATTTAATGATCCCATTAGAACAACTTAACATTCCACACTGGAAATGTACTACTACTTAAATGTTGATTGCTAATCAGTGTTCATTCAAATCATCAAAAATATAATTTACAAACAAGGATTGATATAGATTTTCTTATAATTCTAAATGAAATTAATTTATTGTAATACACACAATTTCTTATAAATCTCAAATACTATATTTCCTCATTTTAATATTATTATACGAGTCAGGCTCCTGTACTCGTATTCTTACATCATGGTTTTAAAATCACAAAACACATTATAATCTATTTACGTAGGTACCCAAAAACCCAGGTTGTTATAGATACCCCTCTAAATAAATTGAGTCCTCATAGTTTACTTAAGATAAAACACATACACACACATATCATCTCTAATTACTCATCCCAAATTTTACTTATATGAGATTTAATTAAGTTGCTAAACACATAACATTCCAGACATTAATTTCTTCTACCAACTTATCACACAAGGAACAACAGAGGTAGAAATTTTAAATACTTATTTTTACCAAGATTTCAATTCCCATCTCAAATCGTATACATAAAAGATTTAAATTATTATAACTTATCTTTCACAAGGCATATCTTTGAAATACACATTTACCTTTCTCTAATTTCCAATCGGTAATTGACGCTGACTTACCATCAAAGTTATTCAAATTTTCCAATAAATGGCTGCTGTTTTGATTATAATATCAAATTACCTCGCCATTTGTCGTTTATTATCACTAACTTGATGACTGCAATCGCCTTTTAAACCCAAGTATGAGAGTGTATCTCAAAAATGTTACCCATATTCAAGATAATCACCCATTTAAAACAAATTTTATAGTCAAAACACTTATATTTGTTTCACATAATTCTTTTCAAAATGCAATTTTCATTTAACAACTTATTAACTAGTTTCGAATAATATTAAACTACCAAATTTATAATGATTTTTCCTATCATTTGACTGCAAAGTTGATATAACATCACTATTGCCTCGCCAACACCACTACAATTCTCATATAATCTAGTGATTTAACACTATTCTCACAAAGATATTCTTTCCCAAAAATTATTTTATTACATAATATAATATGCTCGATCGCCTCGTATAAGTGTTTAAGAAATACTTATCGATATCATTGATCGGATGTACCAACTAAAACTCTTAAAATACTTAAGGGACAATTCGTTACAAAAGATAGTAATAGATTTTAGTTTACTCATGGTCGTCTTTACCATTTAATTATCACAGCCACTCTTGCCCTCTTTTTTTCAAATAAAAATAATCCAACACAAAATCTCATTAATTAGTTATTGATTTGAATTTACTATTTAATTACTCTTAACAAAAATTAAGTCATCACTACTTACCATCCCTTAATCCCACTTGCATATTTATTAAATTTTTAGCATAGCCAAAATAATTCACTTATTTCTACTATGCTACTCCAGTTTATTTCAATTTGCACTACAAATCTAGAGAACTCTGCATTACGTTGTTCTAATTGATTTGACCTTTTTCTGCCCATAGGTCATCCATCACTGCTTCTGTATAAACAAAATCTTTCCTTCGAACTTGGATAGCTTCCTGGACTTGAATCAGAGTAGCTAATTCTTCTTGTTTTATTTTTTTGCTCGAACATGAAGTTGTTCGGATCCTTCCATTTCGATAAACTAGATAGAAGCTCATAGTAGTCCTGAAATTTAAATGGTTATCCGTACTGTAGTTGGTACGCCTTACGGATTCTTCAATCTTTAAGGAAAATGCAAAAGGGTATTGATATATAACACTACTAAAACATAATATAGTATAAAAGAAAGTTAAAATAATAAAGTACTTATAATATATAAGGAGCTGCCTCGCTTTGTTGTGTATTTTGCAATCTGGTAGGTATTGCCAAACAGTTTTGGCATGCAATGTTCATAACCCGATACTCTCCTCTTAACGATCCTCATTGTTGGGTATTCCAGCCCATATTTGGCATAATTTTATGCAGGCATATTTGGCATAATTTTATGCAGGCATATTTGGCATAATTTTATGCAGGCATATTTAGCATAATTTTATGCAGGCATATTTGGCATAATTTTATAAATGCATATTTGGCATATTTTTATGCAAACATATTTGGCATATCTTTTATGCAGGCCATGCTTAATTTGTGGGTGAGATTTATTGGTTCTGTCTTTTTCCCAGATTTGTTGTGCAAGCATGCCTTTTTGTGCAACAATATCTTTTCTTTTCAAGGAAGACATTTTGAGAGATTACTCAAATATTTGGTATGCACATTAAAAGAAAAGAGGGTTAATATAAGCAGATCTAGTCACATAAGGCAGTAGCAGTTTTTTGGTCATTTATGATCTTCTTCAAGATGTTTTGGTCTTCAAGATTGAGCTTTATTCTTGTTCGATTCACCGCTGGTCTGGAGTGCACACATAGGGTGTTTTCTTACACCTTTTTCATCTCTTATTGTGTTTGGATTCCGGTGATTAGAAGCGAACCTTTTGTAAACATTTTGGGGTAGTTTTCCCCTTTTGGTTTATCAATAAGAGAAGAGGGTAGACTCCTTAAGAGGTCTCGTGGTTTTTACTCTTCACATCGAAGAGGTTTTCCACATATAAAATCTTGTGTCTTGCTATTTTACTTTCATCGTATCTTTTTTATTTGAATGGTGTGTTGATTGATTGTGTTGTGTGTGATATTGTGGGTGTAGCTTGAAGTAACCCCTAATCGATCTTATCAAATTGGTATCAGAGCAAGGCGATTTGTTTTAAATTGTGCATCAATTATTTCTACAAAGTTTGGTAGCTTCAGTGGTGATTATGCTATTACTATTTTGGAGAAAAGGAGACTTCAGTGGAGGAGATTATGTTGAGAGAAAAGAGCGTTTCAATCTGGGAACTTTGACGTGATATGGAGTTTACCGTGTTGAAGGGACTATTGGATTTGGGAAGTTTTGATCATGTTTCTGACAGGAGTCTTCATGTTGATGATGCTCGAAGGATCCAAGATGATCAGGAAAGGAGCTCAGGTCAAGTGATAGACGGGAGTCAAGACAAAGATCATTGTGGTTTAGACAGGGGTCTTCACGTTGATGATGCTCGAGGGATCCGAGGTGATCGAGGAAGGAGCTCAGGTCAAGTGTTAGACGGTTGTCGATGTGTATTGCAAGCACTTTTAGACCGTTGGTTTTTGCACGGTGCAGCTCATGGTGGTAGATGCATCTTTTGCAGGCGGTGGGTGAAGCTTGTAATGGTTTTGATTAAGTGGCAGGAGAGAGATTTTTTGTGAGTACAGAGATTTGTATTTTGGCTCTGTATTTGAATTGGTGATTGAGAGAATTATTTTTGGCCTAATTGGTGGTGTTGAGATTGCGTTGGTGTCTGCCTTCTTCGTTATTTTGGATATTTGCAACAGTTTGTTGGCGGGCGGGGACGTTGTCTGAGCTCGTTAACAATTGTGTGATGGGGGTAGCTTTGCTGGAACCCATCAGGCAAATATTCATTTTTGGTTTCTATCTCATTGTGAGATTTTGATTGAAGGTGGAGTTCTATTGAAGAGTTTTATGATGTGAAGAGAATTTGATTGGAGATGGGGTGTTGCAGATATGTGATTTTGCATCAAGGTGGAGTGTTAAATTTGGTGATACAAAATCACAAATTGATTGGAACAAATTTGCAAAGAATGGAAAGTAAATATTTTTATAATGGGAATGAATTTATTGCATTTGATGAGGTGTTAGAGAAATAAATGAAGGGATTAATTTCTTCCATCTATGCTAAAGAAACAGATTGATTTACTTCTTATGTTTGCACATTTGTTGGTATGGTAATTTGCCTCCATTATATTATTACCATATGTTGGTAATTTAATTGATGACTCACATAGATTTGCACTGGCTATATATTAAGGGGTAGACTTTAGTGTAAACCCATCCTGGCTTGGAGCCAGTGAACCCTAATGGTGTCTCTTCTTGTTAAACCTGATTGAGGTTTGGATATGTAAACTCTTATTTTGTACTCTCTTGTAATTGTCTCATGTGGAATAAAATCTCTCTCTGTTGGACTGGACGTACACTATCTCGAGGATAGTGGAACCAGTATAAATATTGTGTCTCTTTGTTTCTCTGCTATAGTTGTTTACTATTTTGTTGATGTAATAGAAAAATTGCTATCAGATTAGATTGGTGTTCAATTGGCAAATCTAGATCCTATTTTTTGCGCTTCCGCATATGCTCAATTTTCACAACAGATTGGTATCAGAGCTTGAGGTAGGCTATTTATCACACTATGGAGTCGAGCAATCATAGCTCAATGATTAAGTTGACATCAACCAACTATTCTATTTGGAGATCTATGATGGAAGACTTGTTATATTGCAAGGATTTACATGACCCAATTGAAACCGTCACTAGTTCGAGTGGTATTATCTCTAAACCTTCTAAACCCGATAAAATGGAAGAGAATGAATGGATAAAGTTGAAAAGGAAGACTTTAGGAACCATTAGACAATGGGTTGACATTAGCATTTTCAACCATGTGTCACAAGAGACTGATCCATATGATTTGTGGAAGAAATTAGAAGGTTTGTATGAGAGGAAAACCGCCCATAACAAAGCTTCATTGATTAAAAGGCTTGTTAATCTAAAGTTGAAAGGTGGAAAGTCAGTTTCTGAGCATCTTAGTGATTTCCAAGACATTATTAACAAGTTGACAACTATGAAGATCATTTTAGGTGATGAATTGCAAGCTTTGTTCTTATTGAGTTCTTTGCCAGATAGTTGGGAAACTTTAGTTGTGACCATTAGTAATTCAGCTCTAGATGGTGTGCTATCTTTGGATGTGATAAAAGAAAGCATGTTTAATGAAGAAATTAGAAGAAAGGAGATTGGAGTTGACTATTCACAAGCTCTTGTTGTGGAGAATAGAGGAAGAAGCAAGAGCAAAGGACCCAAAGGCCGTGATAACTCAAGAGGAAGATCCAAGTCTAGTGATGGAAAGAATCACTTCATATGCAACTACTGCAAGAAGCCTGGCCATATTAAAAAGTATTGCTTTCGTTGGAAAAGAGAACATGGGAAGAAGAATGATTTTCAGAAAGAAGGCGATGATAAAAATGTTGCAGCAGTAGCCTCTAAAAGTGATGATGATGTCACTTTAATTTGAGCAACTAGTGAATGTCATCATGTTAGCAGTACAGATTCTGAGTGGTTGGTTGATACAAGTGCTTCATATCATTGTGTTCCTAAGAGAGAGTATTTTTTGAATTATGAAGCAGGTGATTTAGGCAGTGTCAAAATGGGTAACCAGAGTTCAGCAAGCATTGTTGGGATAGGTGATATTCGTGTGAAGACTAATGTTGGATGCATGCTTACATTGAAAGGTGTACCCATATTCCGGATTTGCGTCTTAATTTGCTTTCAGCTCATATTCTTGATCAAGAAGGCTGAGTGGCAAGTGGAAATTATCCAAGGGATCCATGACAATTGCAAGAGGCGAGTTGTGTTGTTCTTTGTACAAGACATATTTGACCGTATGTTTTGGTGAGCTTAATGCAGTGGAAGAAAAAGATTCTCTTAATTTGTGGCATCGAAGATTGGGACACATGAGTGAAAAGGGTTTGAAATGTTTAGCAGGTAAATCTCTTATTCCTGTCAATACTACAATTTCTCTTAACCCTTGTGATCATTGCTTAGCAGGAAAACAACATAGAGCTTCTTTTGCTAGAAAGTCTACAAGAAAGTAGGCTAAGTTGGAGCTTGTACATTCTGATGTATGTGGTCCTAATGAGGTTGAATCCAATGGTGGCAACAAATATTTTGTCACTTTTATTGATGATGCTACTAGAAAGACATGGGTTTTCATTTTGAAGACCAAAATCCAAGTGTTTGAAACTTTTCAGAAGTTTCATGTTATGGTGGAAATGGAGACAGAAAGCAAGTTGAAGTGTCTTCGTTCAAACAATGGTGGAGAGTATACTTCACATGAGCTCAAGAATTATTGTGCGCAATATGGCATTCGACATGTGAAGACGGTTCCAGGAACTCCCCAACACAATGGTGTAGCTGAGAGGATGAATAGAACCATTGTGGAGAAGGTGCGATGCATGTTGAAGATGTCCGATCTACCAAAGTCATTTTGGGCTGAAGCAGTGAATACAGCAGTTTATCTGATCAACCGCTCTCCATCTATTCCATTGGGGCATGACATTCCAGAGAGAGCATGGAAGGGATGTGATCTTGTATATACACATCTTAGAGTATTTGGATGCAAGGCATACATGCATGTGCCAAAAGATCAAAGATCAAAGCTGGATTCCAAGACTAATCCATGTGTTTTTGTTGGCTATGGTGATGAAGAGTATGGATTCAGGCTATATGATCCAGAAAAAGGAAAGGTAGTAAGAAGCAAAGATGTAGTGTTCTTTGAGCATGAAAAAGGTGCAGAACTTTTGAGTGCAAGGTATCATACTAGCTCAGATTTTTTTATTGATACTACTGATGTTTCTTTGTCCTCTACTCGTGGTTTTGTTGAACAGCCAATACAGGCTGATCTTGATGCAACACATGAAGGTGTTGATGATGCACAACTTGATGGTGCACATTTTGATGATGTTCATGATGAAGCTCAACCAAATGAAGAAGTGGCTTATGAGCAGGGGGAGAAAATTACCCCATAAGTGGATGATGCTCAAGTTAGAAGGTCAACCAGAGAACATAAACCATCTACAAGATATCCAAGCACAGATTATATCTTAGTTACAGCTGATGGTGAGCCCGGGAGCTTCCAAGAAGTGTTGTCTAGTCGAGACAAGAATCTTTGGCTTGAGGCTATGAAAGAGGAGATGGATTCTTTGATGAAGAAGTAGACTTTTGAGCTAGTGAAACTTCCAAAAGGCAAGAAAGTTTTGAAAACAAATAGGTTTTCAAGAACAAGAAAGATGGTGAGAAGATAGTAAAGCGCAAAGCTAGATTGGTAGTCAAAGGGTGCAATCAGAAAAAGGGCATTGATTTTGATGAGATTTTTTCACCAGTTGTCAAGATGACTTCTATCAGAACCATTTTGGGTTTAGCAGCAAGTTGTGACCTTGAATTGGAACAACTTGATGTAAAAACTGCATTTTTACACGGTGATTTGCAGGAAGAAATCTACATGGAACAACCTGAAGGATTTGAAGAAAAGGGAAAAGAAAAACTTGTTTGCAAGTTGAAGAAGAGTCTTTATGGACTTAAGCGAGCACCAAGGCAGTGGTATCATAAATTTGATTCATTTATGACAAGCAATGGTTACAAGAGGACTATTGCAGATCCTCGTGTGTATTTTAGAAAGTTTCCTGGTGATATCTTCATTATTCTTCTTTTATATGTGGATGACATGTTGGTAGTTGGACAAAACTTAGAATTGATTAGCAACTTGAAGAAAGATTTGTCCAAGTCATTTGACATGAAGGACATGGGTCCTGCAAAGAAAATCTTAGGCATGGAGATTGTTCATGACAGAAAAGCTAGGAAGTTGTGGCTATCTCAAGAAAAATATATTGAACGTGTGCTTGAAAGGTTCAATATGAAGCATGCTAAGCCAGTTTGTACACCACTTGCATCTCATTTTAAGCTAATTAAGAGGGATTGTCCAACAACGGAGAAGGAAAAAGCAAGTATGTCTTTTATTCCTTATTTATCTGCAGTTGGTTCATTGATGTATGCTATGGTGTGCACTAGGCCAGATATTGCACATTCTGTTGGTTTGGTGAGTAGATACTTATCTAATCCTGGTAAAATTCACTGGGATGCAGTAAAGTGGATTTTCAGATATTTGCGTGGTACTTCTAGATTTTTCTTATGTTTTGGAGGTAGCAAACATGTTCTTGAGGGGTATACAGATGCAGACATGGCCGGTGATATTGATAGTAGAATATTTACCTCAGGTTATGTGTTCACATTTTCAGGGGGAGCCATTTCTTGGCAATCCAAGTTACAAAAGTGTGTGGCTTTATCTACAACCGAGGCAGAGTATATAGCAGTTGTGGAAGCAAGTAAAGAGATGCTTTGGTTGAAGAGGTTCCTTCAAGAGTTGGGTTTGCAACAAGAAGAGTATATAGTATTCTGTGACAGTCAGAGTGCTATGGATTTGAGCAAGAATTCCATGTATCATGCACGCACTAAGCATATTGATGTTCGGTATCATTGGTTAAGAAATGTGATTGAAGAAAATATGCTCAAGTTGAAGAAAATTCATACAAACAAGAATGGTGCAGATATGTTGACTAAAGTGGTTTCAGGAAACAAGCTTGATGTTTGTAGCAAGCTTGTGGGAATGAGTTTCAAATGATGATTGAAGCATGCACATCTTCCCCAAGTTGGGCTTTCATCGGTTCCAAAGCATTGTGAAACTCTGTAACTCTTTTCCAAAAAATTTGACCTTTCATATTATTGTCAGAAATACTGTCTTGCGAAAAACATGTTTATGATTTAATAAGCGAAACATACTGCCTTGAAGAAAACTTACATTTCTTTTTTTGTTGTTAGCTGGGGTTTCTTCCTCTTGGACATTTTTTTCCTCAATGTTATCTATGCCGGTTTATGTATTTATAACATTTATATTTATGTGTCATCTGTCAAAAACGCTGGTTAAGAATTTCCACTTCTTGCTGTTATATTCCCAGTTATGAGGTATAATAAATTCAACATCTCTGTCTTCAATCCTTGCCTCTTGGAAATGGTTTTCCTCTTCCTCCTGCTCTGAACTATCAACAATTTCTTCATTAACAAGAAATTGTGTGCATAAGAGAATTTTCACTGAAGATTTTACATTGCTTAAAGGTCACAAATCTCTATTTGTTGCACATCATGGTAATGATGTTGACTTTGGTCATTTTACATCATAATTAACGTGTAGGATGAATGGTCGTCGTATGCACCTACCACGGAACGCTGATGATAATACTTTGCGGGCAGTAGAATGAACAATAGGAAATTTAGGGGAAGCGAGTGGTTGGTACGGCTGGATATAAAGAAAACCTGAATATGGCGAGTATCAGTACTCAAGCGATGGAAGGATTGGTTGTTTTTGTTGTTGTGCTGGACGTTGGTTGGAAAATCCGATGGAATGCAGCTTGAACATTGACTTTTTACCCATAATCTTTTTGCCGAGTCGTTTGAATGCAGAAGGCATTTTGTAGAAGTTAAAGAAAATATTGATATATTGTTGTGGAAGGTGGAGATATGGAGTGGTGAAGATATAGGTACGCAAAATAGAGTCGTTGTACTAGTTGTTCGGTGTAATGGCTACATGGAGTATAACAAGTAGTTTGCTGTTTTACAATTATAACAACAAAGATTTTGTTGTTATAATTTATAACGGTAAACACTTTACTGTTATACTCCACCAACCTCTATTCAGTGAATGAACCACTGAATTTCTTCCAACTGGTGTAACGACCCGTATTCTACGCATCATAGGATCGTATAATATTTATTTCTTTCACATACGAAGTCGTATGGTCATGTAACTTTGGGAGACGACTATTGGGGTCATTTCCCATGTTCATGATTTTTCCCGATTTTTAAATGACCATTTTACCCCTAGTTGGTACTGTTTTGGCCATAACTTTTGTCTGGAAAGGAATTTTGACCTGAAACCACTTCCATTGGCTCCGGATGATGGTTTCTCTTTCCGTAGAGTGGTCACATTAGCCAAACGGACTCACCGTTTGGGAGATATGGCTGAAACAAGTTTCAGATGGTGAAAAACAGTTTAATTGGGCTTAACCGGGTAATTAGCAACTAGGCCCAGAAGGGAATTTTGGGTTTAGAGGTATAAGAGGACTGATTAGGGTTAGGGAATCACTTTCATTTCAGTTTTGAGCCGCCACAAACCTTTTTGAGACCCTAGTAATGGCTTCCATCCTCTAAAACCACTCTTAAACACATTTTTAGTGAAGATTAAGCCTAGACTACATCAAAACAAGGCCAAATAGCAACAAAGCAAGGTTGGAGCTGCTGTTATACGTAGTAATTCAACCCAAACAGAGAATATTTCAGTTTTTGGGGTTTTAGTTGTGGCCAAGGTGAGTGATTTGCATAGTTTTACACTAATTATGGCTAATTAGGGGTGATTAGTGCTAATTAGCGAATTTAAACATGATAAAATTCGGAAAAAATGTTCATAAATTCCTAAATGATGTTTTAGACCTCTGATATGAATTTGGGTTAATTTGGTTAAGTTTTGCTAATCCTATCATTAGTTTCACCTAAACATGCTTAAGGGGAAATATGAGATTTTGGGTATGTTTGATCCATTTTAACCTATGCTACTAATGTGAATGATGTTTGTGGTTGATTATGTATGTTGATATGACTATTTGACATGAATTTTGATTGATTAGAATAGTTAGATTTGTCAAAAACGTCGTCGAATGGCGTAAACAAGTTGCTGGAAAAAGTCGCAAAAAGCTGTGCAGAGCTTCGGATCGGATCGGATGAGGGCTCGGATCGGATATGTGAACTGGGCAAGGAAACCCGACCCGAACTGGAGTTTGGCACATAAGAGACTTGGTAAAAAGGAAGGCCGTTTACTTAGAGTTGGAGTGGACAAGGGGATCGGATCGGAAGAATAATGGAGACCAGATCGGATCGGCTCAAGAATGGAAGGCTACGACTAGAGTAAGGTGGAGTGATCGGATCGGATCGGAGTAGATGGAAACAAGGGAGCGGATCGGAGAAGGAGCATGAGCTGGAAGGAGGACAGCAACCCGACCCGACCCGGAGGAGGACACCGACCCGACCCGGAGTGAAGTACCCGACCCGAACCGAATGGAAGATGACAAGGATGGAGGACCGAACCGAACCGACGAGGGCAATGACTACCGAACCGAACCGAGTTCTAGGACTGTTACTGCGCGACAACTCTTCTGAAGACCCACTCCAATTCGACCAAACCCGAGATGCAAAGGAAGTCCAAATGAGAAGCTAGAGCTCAAGATCCAGATGGGAATCAACGAGTTCGCTTTATGATTGGGCTTTGCTGCGGGACGCGTGTTAAGGGGCTATCAATGTCTATAGCTTTGGACCACTATGGTAGGAGGTACGGAGGCGGATTCAGGGCCATTATGGCATTGGTAGAACCAAGGGCTACGATCAATGAAATGGGTCATTGAAATGTTTGGTCATGACTCCATATGTTTAGCTTGGTCACAGCAGGGTTTCTACAAGTCGGGATCCGTCGTTACCTCAATTTGTCTAGTGTTCCAAGGTGGTAGATGTCGTATGCTTTACGCACTGAGTGAGAGATGTGAGGATGGTTGCTATGGATGGTTTGTTTGCTATCATTAGGACATACACACCCCACCCCCGTATTCTTTACACTATTCATTATGGCACCTTAGAGTATTGTATGGTATGTGGTACTAACTCTTTGGTTGCAGGTCCAGGTTCAGGTATGGTTTAGTATACCTGTTATTATTCTGTTTAGATGCTTATCGCTCATACCAGGCTTTATGTCTGACCCAGAGTTTTATGTCTCCTCTTATTACTCTGGGTGCTCACACGAGCAGACTAGAGGCAGGTTAGCTGGTGATGTACGGGTAGATGATCCGGAGACGAGCAGGAGGCTTCCACGTAATATATATAGTATTCTCCCTGTGTTGTTGAAGATCACTGCTTGGGCATTGGTGGTGTATCTTCTACTTTAGCTTTCTTTTGTTAGAAACAGTAAATTTGGAAAGTTGTAATAAGCTGTATTTGGATTTCCGCTGCTTTGATGTTGATATTGATTATTAGTTATCAGCTTATGCACTGTCTCACCTGTTTTATGTCAAGTATGTTATTATTATATTTTATTCCATGTGCTGTGAGACATTCTACAGGTTCTTTGTATGTTCATTTCCTTCTTCCTTTTTCCTTCTAACGACCCGTTCCGTGCTAACTGGACATGTGTACAGCGCACTTTTGGAGTAAATGTCGGTTGGTGCGAGGCGGGCCGTCACACTTGGTATCAGAGCCAGGTTGCGTAGTTAACCTAGGGAAGTTATCAGGGAGAGATAGTATACGTGTACGAGAGAGCGTATTTGTTATTATTTTGGTTTTCAAAAACTATATATATACTATTAGTAGTATAAGAATGAAGTCGTGCTGCACTAGCACCACTATGGGATCATTAATCATTTCCTTTTTCAGATTGACGATGAGCCGATATGTTAGAGGTACCGGTAGAGGGGCCAATAATGGTAATGCTGCTGACATGAGGACGATGTTTACTGACCTCATGAGAGAAATGCTTAGAGATGTACGGAGGGCAGCTCCCAATGATGGAAATGGTGGTGGTCCAATAGTGCAGGCGCCGAGGGTCGATTTCGCCAAGCTGAATAAGGATTATACTAGCCTTGGTGGGAAGCCGTTTCACGGAACGGAGTCGGCCACGGATGTTCAAGATTGGTTGGATAGTTGTGAACGTATCTTCGAGGATTTGGGTATCGAGGATGCGATGAAGAGAAAGCTAGCGTCCCGTCAGCTGCAAGGGCGGGCAATGAATTGGTGGAGTGCTATAAAGGCAGCTACTCCTGAAGATCAGATTACTTGGGAGCAATTTAAGGCTCGCTTTAGCGAGAAGTTCATTCCAGCTGCTCAGAAGTCAGTGCTGTTTAAGAAATTCTTAGAGCTCAAGCAGAATGGCAGAGCTGTCTCGGAGTATATTGCTGAATTCGACACTTTGTCGAAATATGGGTTATCTCTTATTGATACTGCCGAGAAGAAGAATGAGAAATTCATAACTGGTTTGGATCATTACTTGGGGGAAAGGCTTATTAACCACATAGACGAGACGTTTGAGTCGATTGTAGGGAAAGCATTGAGGTCAGAAAGTCTCTACACTAAGCCGAAGACTTAGGTTGCATCCGCAGGTGAGCCAAAGTCACAAGCAAGTGGTGAAGGCAAAGGTGGTTCCCAGAACAAGAGAAAGCAGAATCAGACTAAGGATGGCCAGAAGAAAAAGAATAAGCAAGATGTTGAGTGCTTCAGCTGTGGTAAGAAGGGCCATTATGATAGTGATTGTCGGGCCAAGCCAGCGGATAGGAAGTGTTTCAATTGTGGCCAAATGGGACATCACAAGGACAAGTGTCCGCAACCCCCTAAAGAAAAGCAAATGGTGAAAGCATATGCCCTTAATGCTATTCCTTCTTCGTCGAATGCCCCAACTGCGGCGGAGAAAGGAAAGAATGTCGTCATTCAAGGTATGCTTTCTATTTACGATGTCCCTGTTAGAGTTTTGTTTGATACCGGAGCTTCCAGTTCTTTCATATCTAGTGACCTGGTAGATAGGTTGGGATTGGAGCCCGAGATTGTCGATAGACCTTTAGTAGTGACGAACCCGATTGGTGGTTCTACTAGCCTTAGCATGATTTGTCGTAATATGGTCTTATCGAGTCATGGATGCATGTTTGTTTGTGATTGCTTTGTTTTGGGTTTTACTGGGTTTGGCATTATTTTGGGTGTAGATTGGCTCCGAAGATACGGGGTGGTGGTAGACTGTGAGGGCTTTTTGGTGACAGCTAGAGCGGATGATGGGCGGAGGATAGTGTTTGGTGGTCTACCCAGTGAGGGGGTATTGGCTAGTTTTCTAAACTCCCTCGACATTCCTCATAGTGAGTTGTCAGGTTTGCCCGTGGTTGACCAGTATCCGGATGTTTTCGAAGAAGTGACCGGACTTCCACCACACCGAGAGATTGAGTTCCGTATTGATTTGGTAAAAGATGCCAGACTTATAGTGATGCCACTTCGTCGTATGGCACCAAGGGAGCAGCGAGAGCTCGAGGTGCAAGTCAGCGATCTTTTGAAGAAGGGATTTATCAGAAGGAGTGTCTCCGAATGGGGAGCACCAGTTGTGTTTGCTACCAAGGCGGATGGTTCCCTTCGTTTGTGTGTAGACTACCGCGAGTTGAACAAGGTGACGAGGAAGAATAAGTATCCTCTCCCGTGGATAGATGATTTGTTCGATCAGTTGAGTGGCGCGAGAGTGTTCTCCCAGTTGGATCTCGCGATAGGTTTTCATCAGCTTAGAGTGGAAGCTGAGAGTATAGCTAAAACGGCATTTCGAACGCCGTCTGGATTTTATGAATGGTTGGTTATGCCATTTGGGCTGACTAATGCCCCGGCATATTTTGTGGATCTTATGAATAGGGTATTCAGAGATCAGTTGAATAAGTCTGTTCTTGTGTTCGTGGATGATATTTTGGTTTACTTAAGGAACGAGGAAGAACACAAGGAACATTTGAGGACAGTGATGGAGGTGTTGAGGAAACACCAATTGAAAGCAAAGTTTTCTAAGTGTCACTTCTGGAAGAGGGAAGTGAGATTCTTGGGCCATGTTGTATCATAAAATGGGATTGCCGTGGACCCGGCGAAGGTGGCTACGGTATAGGATTGGCCTACGCCCAAGAATGCAACAGATGTAAGAAGTTTCTTGGGATTAGCTGGATATTATCGTAAGTTCATCCAAGGTTTCTCCAAGATAGCAACACCGTTGACCCAGTTGACCAAGAAGAATCAAGCTTTTGTCTGGGATGAAAGGTGCGAGAATGCATTCAAGAGTCTAAAGGACAAGTTGACAAGCGCACCAGTGTTAGTCATTCCTAAGGGGGATGAAGAGATGATGGTATAAACGGATGCATGTGGTACCGGGCTGGGTGCTGTATTGATGCAAGGCGGTAGGGTTGTAGCTTATGCAAGTCGGCAATTGAAACCGCACGAGAAAAGATACCCTACCCATGACTTGGAATTGGCAGCGATCGTGTTCGCGTTGAAGATGTGGAGACACTATCTCTTGGGAGAAAGATTTGAGCTGTTTACAGATCATAAATCGTTGAAGTATATCTTCTCCCAGAAGGATCTAAATCTCCGGCAACAAAGATGGTTAGAATTCTTGGCTTCCTATGATTTTGATATTGCATATACACCGGGCAAGGGCAATGCGGTGGCTGATGCATTGAGTAGAAGACATGCCAGTTTAGGGGCTATGTTTTTAGAATGGAAGCAACTGGAGTATATCGCGGGGTTTGATTTCAGACCAAAGTGCGAACTGGATCCAGAAATGTTAGCAAGTTTGACGATCAGACCCACTTTGATTGAGCGGATCGGCTCTAGTCAGAGGGACGATCCTAATCTATTGGAAATCATCTCCAAGTTAGAGATGGACATCGATGAGGAGATGAACAAGTATGGGCTTGATCGAGATGGATGGCTTAGGAAGAATGGAAAGCTTGTTGTACCCAATGTCAATGGATTGAGAGATGAAGTTCTTTCATCACTCAAAGCTGACTATACACCCCGGTGGTAACAAGATGTATCGAGACATGAAGCAGACCTACTACTGGGAAGGGATGAAAAGAGACATTAGGAAGTTTATATCTAAGTGCATGAATTGCCAGCTAGTTAAAGCCGAGCAAAAGAAGCCTAGTGGATTGTTACAGCCCTTAGAAATTCCCGAATGGAAATGGGAGCAAGTCTCGATGGATTTCATTGATGGTTTACCAAGGACTAGATCGGGACATGATAGCATTTGGGTAGTTGTGGATCGACTGACTAAAAGTGCAAGATTTATACCAGTCAAATCAATCAGAACGGCAGCCAAGTTGGCAGAATTGTATATGAAGTGGGTAGTGAGATTCCATGGAGTACCTAAAAGCATTGTGAGTGACCGAGACCCGTTGTTCAGTAGTGGGTTTTGGAAGAGCTTACAAGAAGCTCTAGGGTCAGAGTTACATCTCAGTACCGCATATCATCCTCAGACCGACGGTCAGACGGAGAGGGTGAATCGTATTTTGGAAGATCTCTTGAGAGCATGTATATTGGATTTTGGTGGATCATGGGATGACCATTTGCATCTAGTAGAGTTTGCATATAATAATAGCTACCAATCCAGTATCGGTATGGATCCGTTTGAAGCTTTGTACGGAAGACCATGCAACTCACCATCATGTTGGATAGAGACTGGCGAGAAGTTTATGCTTGGACCAGATGTGGTGAGGGAAACTTCAGATAAAATCAAGACCATTCAACAACGAATGAAGGCTGCCCAAGATAGGCAGAAGAGTTATGCCGATAAGAGGAGAAGAGACTTAAAATTCTCCGTTGGCGACTTGGTGTTTGTCAAGATTTCTCCGTTGAAGAGCGTAATACGATTTGGCAGGAGAGGCAAGTTGGCACCAAGATTTGTTGGCCCATTCCCTGTTCTTGAACTAGTCGGGAATTTGGCATATAGAATTGACTTACCAAAGAAGATGGCGGGAGTTCACAACGTATTTCATGTTTCCCAACTAAGGAAGTTCGTTCACGACTCAGATATGACTATTTCACCTGATCAGTTAGAGGACTTCGAAGTAGAACCCAAGACGGTTGGGAACCGCAAGCCGGCCCATATTGTCAAACACGACATGAAGCAACTTCGAAGGAAGGCGGTGAAGCTAGTCAAGGTTCAGTGGGGCGAGGACGAGAATGATTGTACTTGGGAGACAGAGGAGAACATTAGGAAGACACACCCAGAACTCTTTGCCTGGTAAGATTTTGACTTCGATTTAGTTTTCCGCATGCTAGGATAGGCTTGTTTGCTTGTTTTGCATGTTTGATTGTTGTATGTGGTTGTTAGGCACGCGGGATCCTTTGTATGTTTTGGGTTAAGGAATTTCGGGGACGAAATTTCTTAAGGGGGGAAGAGTGTAACGACCCGTATTCTACGCATCATAGGATCGTATAATATTTATTTCTTTCACATACGAAGTCGTATGGTCATGTAACTTTGGGAGACGACTATTGGGGTCATTTCCCATGTTCATGATTTTTCCCGATTTTTGAATGACCATTTTACCCCTAGTTGGTACTGTTTTGGCCATAACTTTTGACTGGAAAGAAATTTTGACTTGAAACCACTTCCATTGGCTCCGGATGATGGTTTCTCTTTCCGTAGAGTGGTCACATTAGCCAAACGGACTCACCGTTTGGGAGATATGGCTGAAACAAGTTTCAGATGGTGAAAAACAACTTAATTGGGCTTAACCGGGTAATTAGCAACTAGGCCCAGAAGGGAATTTCGGGTTTAGAGGTATAGAAGGACTGATTAGGGTTAGGGAATCACTTTCATTTCAGTTTTGAGCCGCCACAAACCTTCTTGAGACCCTAGTAATGGCTTCCATCCTCTAAAACCACTCTTAAACACATTTTTAGTGAAGATTAAGCCTAGACTACATCAAAACAAGGCCAAATAGCAACAAAGCAAGGTTGGAGCTACTGTTATACGTAGGAATTCGACCCAAACAGAGAATATTTCAGTTTTTGGGGTTTTAGTTGTGGCCAAGGTGAGTGATTTGCATAGTTTTACACTAATTATGGCTAATTAGGGGTGATTAGTGCTAATTAGCGAATTTAAACATGATAAAATTCAGAAAAAATGTTCATGAATTCCTAAATGATGTTTTAGACCTCTGCTATGAATTTGGGTTAATTTGGTTAAGTTTTGCTAATCCTATCATTAGTTTCACCTAAACATGCTTAAGGGGAAATATGGGATTTTGGGTATGTTTGATCCATTTTAACCTATGCTACTAATGTGAATGATGTTTGTGGTTGATTATGTATGTTGATGTGACTATTTGACATGAATTGTGATTGATTAGAATAGTTAGATTTGTCAAAAACGTCGTCGAATGGCGTTAACAAGTTGCTGGAAAAAGTCGCAGAAAGCTGTGCAGAGCTTCGGATCAGATCGGATGAGGGCTCGGATCGGATATGTGAACTGGGCAAGGAAACCCGACCCGAACTGGAGTTTGGCACATAAGAGACTTGGTAAAAAGGAAGGCCATTTACTTAGAGTTGGAGTGGACAAGGGGATCGGATCGGAAGAATAATGGAGACCAGATCGGATCGGCTCAAGAATGGAAGGCTACGACTAGAGTAAGGCGGAGTGATCGGATCGGAGTAGATGGAAACGAGGGAGCGGATCGGAGAAGGAGCATGAGCTGGAAGGAGGACAGCAACCCGACCCAACCCGGAGGAGGACACCGACCCGACCCGGAGTGAAGTACCCGACCCGAACCGAATGGAAGATGACAAGGATGGAGGACCAAACCGAACCGATGATGGCAATGACTACCGAACCGAACCGAGTTCTAGGACTGTTACTGCGCGACAACTCTTCTGAAGACCCACTCCAATTCGACCAAACCCGAGATGCAAAGGAAGTCCAAATGAGAAGCTAGAGCTCAAGATCCAGATGGGAATCAACGAGTTCGCTTTATGATTGGGCTTTGCTGCGGGACGCGTGTTAAGGGGCTATCGATGTCTATAGCTTTGGACCACTATGGTAGGAGTTACAGAGGCGGATTCAGGGCCATTATGGCGTTGGTAGAACCAAGGGCTACGATCAATGAAATGGGTCATTGAAATGTTTGGTCATGACTCCATATGTTTAGCTTGGTCACAGCAGGGTTTCTACAAGTCGGGATCCGTCGTTACCTCAATTTGTCTAGTGTTCCAAGGTGGTAGATGTCGTATGCTTTACGCACTGAGTGAGAGATGTGAGGATGGTTGCTATGGATGGTTTGTTTGCTATCATTAGGACATACACACCCCACCCCCGTATTCTTTACACTATTCATTATGGCACCTTAGAGTACTGTACGGTATGTGGTACTAACTCTTTGGTTGCAGGTCCAGGTTCAGGTATGGTTTAGTATACCTGTTATTATTCTGTTTAGATGCTTATCGCTCATACCAGGCTTTATGTCTGACCCAGAGTTTTATGTCTCCTCTTATTACTCTGGGTGCTCACACGAGCAGACTAGAGGCAGGTTAGCTGGTGATGTACGGGTAGATGATCCGGAGACGAGCAGGAGGCTTCCACGTAATATATATAGTATTCTCCCTGTGTTGTTGAAGATCACTGCTTGGGCATTGGTGGTGTATCTTCTACTTTAGCTTTCTTTTGTTAGAAACAGTAAATTTGGAAAGTTGTAATAAGCTGTATTTGGATTTCCGCTGCTCTGATGTTGATATTGATTATTAGTTATCAGCTTATGCACTGTCTCACCTGTTTTATGTCAAGTATGTTATTATTATATTTTATTCCATGCGCTGTGAGACATTCTACAGGTTCTTTGTATGTTCATTTCCTTCTTCCTTTTTCCTTCTAACGACCCGTTCCGTGCTAACTGGACATGTGTACAGCGCACTTTTGGAGTAAATGTCGGTTGGTGCGGGGCGGGCCGTCACAACTGGCTACGATGAACTGAACACGCCGCGCTTGAATGCTCTGTGGCTTATTTAGTAACTGAACAAGCCATTGTTGGTTGTGCCCTAAACAAGCAGACCGCTCTAAGGGTTTCCAGGAAAAATTAGTGATTAACCTTTGAGATGTGGCATTATGTTGCTGAAGTAGAGGTAGTCGTATGGTCACGGTATATTAACAAATATATAATTGACCAAACACTAAATAACATAGTGGTTCGTCTACGGGAACCGTATTTTATAGTGGTTCATCCACTGTAACTATACAGTCTCATAGCACGTGAGCTAGCCTAAATGACTAGACTACACTTACATTCAACTCCATGCATGGAGAAACATATATTCCATGCTTCACGCAGAGATAACATTTCCATCTACCAAAGCAAAAAAATAACATAGGGAATAGTCCTAAACCCAACAAAAGGTAAGGCCTGATCAATTCTAGCAAGTTGTACCAAGGTAACAAAATATAATTTTCTTCACAAGCCAGAAAACAGGCATGGAATGCAAAAAGTACCAAAAAGCATATCACTTCCAAGTGGGCCTACAGAGCAGACCTATCATAAACAGTTGCGCTTCCAAAGCATCCTTATTGATCGAACAGGGAGACAACAACCCAACTTTGACATTGTACACATTAACATAAACAGTGACAAATGCACCACTGAAACATGACAGTGCAAGAGCCCCTTGATGAACAACCCTAAAGCAGGATAGTGAAACATTAGATTAAACAAGAAGCCAGGGCACACCACTGCCATTGCAATGCAATCGCCACGATGACAGCCAAGGCACGGAACTATCCAACCCAAACAAAACTGCGAACCAAGAACCTGCCTACCACCAAAAAAGCCAACTGCATAGAATAAACTTGAAGAACTATGACATATAAGACTTGCATAAGACACACCCAACACCATAAATTAAAGTAGGAACCAAGTCAGACAAAAGACTTATTGCAAACAGAGCTAAAGCACCAACATGCCAACCCAAACAACAACCACAATCGACGCAAGTCGAAACACTCTCAACACAGATCACCCTTCTGGAAACAGATAGACAAAATGGTGCCCAACCAATAACAATGACCAAAAGACCCTAAAGCAATACCGGAAAGATCTTATCAACACGCCGACGTGTCGGTCCATACCCCAATGGGACTGCCTTTCAGTAAGAATCAAGCACGGCGTGGCAAGAGGAACGATACAAGGTAGTCGCGAAAAGACAACATGATCTGGCAGAGAATGGATAGGCTACGGTCAGAGGAACACCACGCGAAGACAAAGGGGCAGGAGTTGGATCACATATGAGCAAAAGAAGTTCGCAAATAGAAAATAAAACCAGATCTGATTTGGCGAGAAATTAGGACTGGGGAACAGTGAGCCAGGCAAGAACGCTAACGAAAGCTGGTTAGAGGTAGATTAAGGGTTGGACGAAATAAAAATGAAGATTTTGGATCTATGAGAAGGTGCAAACAGAGGAGGAAGAGAGAAGGAAGTGAAGAAATTTGTGAATGAGAACCAATCGCCATTGTTGCTAGCTTGCAAGCAGCGTATGAGGATGATATGAACTTGTTATATGTGTGTATAATAAGAGAGAGATTACCATTAACGATACATTTGTATATATAGTAGCTTGATGTCATACTTTTTGTATCAACGTCAACTACCAGAAATGCTACTTTTTCTTAATATCACTAAAAAGTTGGACCCAAACTCTTTTACAAATTCAATATTCTTCTTGTTAGATGCCACTATGAATAAATGTAATAAATATTTCTAAATCCTAGTGTCTATCTAGCAAATATTTTTCTTTCAAATTCAAAACTTTCTTCTATATATAAATTTCCAGATTTATTAACGTTTAAAAATTATAATGTAACAAATAAACAATTCATTGAAAAATAATTAACGTCTAAAACATTCATTTACAAATTCAAATTGTCATCCATAAATATTTTCAAATCTTAGGATACTTAAAAACGTTCATTATATATGCTATCAAACCCTAATCTACTTAAAAACATGATTTAACAAATAAATTCTTAACTAACAATATACACTTTGTTATAAAATAAAATAAAAAATCTACGTGCGCAGTGCGTATCGATACATTCGTCGTATATAATAACAATGTGATTACAATGATAAACAAGATAATAAAAAGGAAGTATGCAATAATAATTTAAAAGAAATATGTGTTTGTCGCCGATGCAACATAATATTAGAAATTATATATTTTATCAAATCAAACATTATAATAACCAAGCTATAACCATTATGTATAAAAGGGTAAACAAATCATTATTATGGTGATAAACTGTTTTCACGATAGCATTTAATGAGAGTCGACCAGTAAAGGTTAAGTTGAAGTGGATCAGCCAAATTTTAATTTAATCAAACCGACCATATTGCTTCATGTCTCATGTTTCATAAGTCTCCTCTCTCTCGGATATTGTTTTCTTTAATATCACTTCTCCGCATTGTTTTCCCCTTAAGATCCAATGTTGTTTTCCTCCAACTCCGTCACTTTAAATTCCAAACAAAACCTAATTGACCACAATCCCGGTGCCTTAGATTTCGCAAATAACATCTTCTTTGGCCGACCATTTTTTGTGTTCTTCTCTGTTTGACGACATCAAGCTCCCCCAATTTGATTCACATATGTTGAATTGCGCCGCTTAATTGGTCAGATAAACAGTCATTCCTTCTACCAGCTTTGCAAATCCCGTCAAATCCGGAAGTTTAGTTTCATCTATTCAAACCCTAACCCTAGTTTCAATTTCGCCACCTGAATTACTTGAGAGAGTTACAGCCGATCTTCATGTTTCTTCAAGCAGTGTCGCAGATGCCCTTCACATCTGAAACTCCATTGATGCTTTTGCCCAGACTACTTCGCTATACAGTTAAGGTATTCTACTTTACTTTTTTTATTAATATTTAACATATACACAAAACAAAAAGGTTTAATTTTGTGTATTATGTTGTTTTATGTGGTATGATATAATTATAGGATTCGTTCACATGAATCACATCATAAACTTTGATATATTTTCTGCTTCAGGTTATTGATTTTGTATAATATTTAATGTATAGTCAACAGTGTGTCGACTACATTTCCAGTTTTAGCTTGCTCAACAGAGGGTAAGCGAAAGAGGTAAATATTCAGCTGAATTTTATTTAGTTTGATCAATAATATTTTGTTCTCTTTTAGACTAAATAACGACAGTTTCTTACTAAGGTAAAAATGATGTAATGTGTTGTTGAGTGAAAAGTAAGGGAGAAACAATGATTTCTGGTATTTTGCGGACACATATTAATAATTGTGACTTCTAATATTTATTAATTGACATATTTATATTTGTTGTATCATCACATTCTACAAATATATTTAGTGGTATCATTATTAGGATAGTAGATTCATTGGTTGAAACAATCACAAGTTAGTACAAGATAATTTATTAGGATTCACTGGTTTGAACATCTCACCCCTAGAAGTGTTTGAGAACAATACAAGAATAACTGAAAATTTAGAACCAGAAAAGCATTCAAAAGGAAATCTGAGCAGGAAATTAGAAGTAGGTAAACTTCATAGATTTTTTTATTGAGTTTCAATTTCAGGCTTTTTCCCCCTAAATTGATGAGAGTGATAATCTGCAATATTCGACTCGCCTAGATCATATTTCATTGTAATTTGTGCTAGATCCGATAGAGTTTAACCGAGATTTTCATACACATAATTCAATTTCTTCCCTATCGATTCCTTCACTGCACCGGTTAATATCGTTAGATACAAGTCAATGTCAATGCTAAATTCGGTAGTGATTAATACGATGAAAGAAATGCTGAAAGTATTGTTGACTTTGTCGGATCTCTAAACGGGTTCACCTTCTTCGTCACAATTAGAATTCTTCAAAATACTAGGTTGATTTAGGGGTTTGGACGTTCTTTCATTTGGTTGTATATGGATCTGGTACATGCATCAATGATTAGTTGTTTTTGTATCATATTGATGTACTGATACAGTTAGGCACTTATTACTTTATTGATTGAAAACTGGAACACGGTTGCATGATCCAGTTCTGATTCTGGCATATTTACATAATACTTTGGTTTTGTTTTAGGTGGTTGTTCAATGCTGTTTCTAACCTTCGTTGAGGACCAAATATATTCCTATCCACCATGGAAAACGTGAGATTTTTCTATTACATTTTTTGAGCGATTGTTGCCATCTGATATTAAATTTGGATATGTAGTTATTCATCATTGTTATAATTAATGTAATGCTAAGGGCATCGCCATTCCTTATTTATGGATGGTGATTGGAAAATACAATAATTATTAAACTCAAATGTTTTCTAGTTTTATAATGAAAATTTTGAGTTTTGCCTAATTTTATGATCCACTTCTTTTTCATCCAATGGTTCAATGATCATAGTAAGGGAACACATATTTATAGGAAGCGTTTCATTACTTTCCTGGTTCATGTTAAACCATGAGACTAGTTTTGTGACCATTGGACAGTGACTTGCTTTTTATTGCATGGACTTGTAATCCAGTGTTAAACATGAGATTTAACTAAGGATCGGTCAATGCACTAGCCCAAGTTTTATGAGATAATAATGGGACTACTATTGTTCACTCCAATTGCGTTTTTAGCCTGGTTTCCATTTGTTTTTGAATTATAAACTAGGATGCTTTTCATTCAAGCTTTTAGTAGAGGTTTGCAAATTTATCATATTCTTGGAGGACAAAAAAGAGAGCGCTCATCCCGTAGCAAAGAGTAAATTTTTTTTTTTTTTTTTTTTTTTTTTTTTTTTTGCGACAGTATTGCATCGAGTATGAAGAGGAATTTGGTCAAATTTTATCATAGTCTAGTGATTGTATATTCATGTATATGGATGTGTTAGATGCTGTAACACTAGCATAGAAGAATTTTCATAGCTTTTTTTGTTGTATGATTAGTAGTAATCTCTGATCAACAAGCTGGACAGTGTTTGTTTACCCCTTGCAAATGAGTTTTAATTTCATTGTTTGAACGATAATTGAACCTCATGGTAAAAAAAAAAAGCTCGTTATTTATTATATGTTTATTATTCGTTATATAATATATATGTACGTACAAATCTATGAGCTGTTATTTTTTCCTTATTATTATATAATAATTTAACGGTCGATTATCTCAAACCCTATCTGTGAATATTAATTTGGGAAAGCAAGCAGTTAAAACCGATCCTATCGCTGCGGCGCCTATTGCAAAGGTATATTTATGACTTCAGTAATAATCTTCATGTTCAAAATCCACAAGTTATCCTGAACATAAGAGTAGAAAGCGGTGGTGTAGAGGCGAAACGAGCTCCAAAAAGGAGCAAAGAAGCTAAAGCTTAGCATACTTTTCTCCTTTTCTTCTAGTCGTATATTCTCTGGGTGGAGTAGTGAAGTATGTACATGCCGTACTCTTTTATGTAATGCTTTGCTGATATGGTTACATTTTGGATTCTGTGTACTGCGTATTCTCTACAGACTTTTGTTTGGCAATAGATGGGTTGTTTTTTGTCAGAATAATAATAATAATTAATGGTCATTTATATGTATACATTAACAAACAGGGACTGCTTGCTCGAATTTTTGTCACTATTAGTAGACCGATCTTGCTGATATGTCCAATTCTATTTTCTAGTTTTACATGTTACCTTTCTTGTAGCATATATTCAGCAGCATAGTTCCATTTATATCAAAATTAACAGACTAACCTTGTTAATACCTTCTGCTCTTACCACTATTACTAAACTGATCTTGTTAAGCTATATAATACCATTTTACCACTGTTAGCAAATTGATATATTTGATATTTTCAATTTTGCATTTTCTTTTTTTATTACTATTTAAAAATAGATATTCAGCTTTAAAGAATTATTGAAAAGTATTTTACCATCAAAGATGCTCAAATTCGACCTTAAAGTGAAACGGTTGATCTTCCTCTTTATTTGTTTAGTGTGGTGTTAAGGATACCCTAATATGTTCTTCCTAATACCACAACTAAAAAATACCACAAAATAATATATTCCTCTCTTTCTGATACCAAACGGTTAAAAATAGGGGCTACCACCGTATTTCTCCATCTCGCTGTCATTGCCTTCGAAAAGCCTAAGTTAAACTCGATCTCCAAAAAACGCTCGACTCAAACTGTGACGACCCCAAAACCCCGTACGACGGTGTCAAGGGTAATCTTTGGAATATAGCACATAAACAGATAATAGCAGAACAGAAATAAATAAATACACCAGATAATGAACAAATAATACACTGGATAAACATAATCATCAGAGTTACACAGTATACAGGATCATACTTAGTACAAATACAGTTCAGCTATACATAAATGTCTACAGCGGAAAACAAACATAATATGTACAATAGGAGTTGAATAGCATAAAAAGAAATAAATGATAGAATCTGTCTTCAGCTCCAGCTATCCAGAAAGAGCCTGCCCAAAACCTGAATACAAGGCTGCCCGTGTAGAAAAAGGGGAACCCGAGTTTGCAAGTGAAACAAACTACGAGTCAGTCATGGGACTGGTATGAAAAATCTACTTAACTGCTTAAACAACATCAAGAAGACAAATCATAGGACCACGCCACTTTCGCGGAACGGGTTTACTCCATTTGATTGCCAGTGCTTTAAAACAATTAAATCTTTTAAACATCGCAATGCTTTTTATAAAAATGAAGCCGATATAAGACTCAAGTCTCATCACACAATGCAACGCAAACCGGAGGATAGAGTTTTACCTTATATCGACCAAAATATGCTTGATACGAGCAAAACAAATCATTTAAAATGTAAACTTTGTCGTTTAATTATTAATCAGACTCCAACTGTAAAATAGTAAGAGAACGATCCCCTAAGTATTAACCCCGAAGGCCGAAACCAACATCAGACCAATACCCAGGAAACCACCCATCTTAGCTCGTTTGCAGTTAGTTTCTAATTTTATACACAATCATAAATATCAATCATAGACGACATGAGCGTCTCATGCCACTATGTCGCCAAATATAGGTTTACAATCAAAACCGCACGATGTCGTATTTGGAAATTGGATTTCTGTCATGAACCAAGGCAAAAGATAGTCCTTACCGACTTCGAGACGCTCTAGCCCATGTCTCAGGATCAGAGCTCGAGTGACCCTTGGATCGTCAGGGCCGGTCCACCGATGTGGATTAAAATGCCTGAACACTGCGTTTCCCCGCCCTTTGGGGCGTTAGTGAGCCAACGAATGACTCCATCGGTCCCGGATCGACCGATATAACCGAGGTGCCTTGCAACAGCAACAACCACATTGGTGAAAATAATATAAATGTCAGCCAGTTTAAGCACCGACACCACCCCTAGCTAGAAGGAAACGCATGCCCTCCCTGACGTCCTCTCCCGTTTCTGGTTCATACCGGGGTGTGAGGCTCGCGAATTCACGTTATACACAAAGCTACGCCACACAGGCGGTGCTTTGATCATCAACCACAAGACTTTGCTTTTCAACAGAAGCCTTGATCACTGCATCTTAGCATGCCACACAGGCAATTCACACCATGCAACTGATGGATATCAATCACACAGAATGAATTACAATGTCAGACACACAGTCCATTTACAAGTCCATCCTGGGTCTGAACGAAACCAGAGGCACTATATACCTCGCATACCCATCGATCTCCACGTACGTCTGGACGATCACCACTCATTATCCATATTTCGGGATGTCTCCCAATCAGGACATCAGTTATCATCCAACCGAGGTGAAAATCTCTGGTCTTCTACCACCGTCTTTATCTTCGACTTCTTATCGTCGATTCAGTTATTCAGAATGGGATAAACCCGGTCTTTCTGAGCAACTCGCGTATATTATAAACAAGTGCTACACAAACACACATACACCTTATTCCAACTCATTAGTCACTAATTGTAAATCAGTAAGAGAACGATTTCCCAAATATTAACCCCGAAGGCCGAAACCAACATCAGATCAAAACCCAGGAAACCATTCGACTTAGCTAACCTTCAGTTAGTTTCTAATTTTCACATTCCATATCGTTTATAATATTTTATAATGATTTATCGCTATTTTTATTTATTTAAAAATGGCCAATTTATTCAAACGACGCTTCAGGCCATAACGCGGCATGGCGCTATTTTTCTTCAGATTTGATTTACACATATTTGAAAATCTAACCGTTGGATCTTCACAAAATTTATATCATTAGAAAGATCTTTTCAAAACGAATCCAACGGTTCCAGTTTTGGGAAAATCCGATGGTCGGATCTCCCGGTACAATCGTTTGAAGTTTCAATTCCAAAATACGAACTGCAGCGTCGTTATTCAATTTAATTTAATTATATTTATATATATATAATCGATTCTGGCGCTGTTTTTCTTCAGATTTGAATTAAACATTCCAGACAATCCAACCGTTGGATCTTTACAAAGTTGGTGTCGTTAGAAAGATATTTCCAAAGCGAACCCAACGGTTTTGGTTTCGGGAAAATCCGATGGTCGGATCTCCCGCACTAGTCGTTCGAAATCATGGTTTCAAAACACGAACTACAGCTTCGTTATTTGGTTTATTTTAATTATATATATATATATATATAATCCATTCTTCGATTTCAAAACCATATTCTTTTCATACCTTTGATAAAAATGATATTTTTATCCAACCGACATTTATTTCAACACTTCACTATTTTTAACAATTCAGGTATATAATAAAAATATGATTTTTATTGCAAAACAATTTATTTCAAAACACGCCTATTTTATACAGTTCATATAGATGATAAAAATATGATTTTTATTATAAAACAATTTATTTCAAAACACAAATACCATTCAACACATGAATTTCTATTCAACACATGAATGTTTTCTATAGTTTATACATATACAATAAAAATGTGATTTTTTATTGCAAAACAATTTATTAAAAACACGAATACCATTCAACACATGAATTTCTATTCAACACATGAATGTTTTCTGTAGTTTATATATATACAATAAAAATGTGATTTTTATATTTAAAACAATTTATTTAAAACACGAATACCATTCAACACCTGAATTTCTATTCAACGAATGAATTTCTATTCAACACATGAATGTTTTCTATAGTTTATATATATACAATAAAAAGGTGATTTTTGTTGCAAAACAATTTATTTCAAAACACGACTATTTTATATAGTTCATATAGATGGTAAAAATATGATTTTTATTATAAAACAATTTATTTCAAAACACGAATACCATTCAACACATGAATTTCTATTCAACACACGAATATAGTTTCAACACATGAAAATAATTCTAACACATGAATATTATTCAAAATTTCGGCAGCATAACGGCAGGGTAGTTAAAACCGGGGCCGTCCCTAGTATGACTCCTCGCTCTACCTTAAAGCCTCGCAGCTTTTGACAATGGGGATTTCATGCATCTAGTTCGCACGCAGGCGGCATGTATATTTTTTTCCACAAACTAATCCTATGTGGTTTCAATCAAATAATTCTCAACCACAAACGGGTATTTTTCAACCACAATCAATCAATTTCAAACCACAAACAATTCAAATCAACCATTCGCTATCAACCAATTTTTACACCAATCACAACCAATAAATATCGTCCATGGTTTGTGGACGAGGGGCGTGTATATATATATATATATATATATATATATATATATATATTTATATTTATATAAGTATATTTCACTTCTATTCAACACATATATAATTTTTATAACGCATATATAACTTATACATCGAACGTACAACTTATACAACGCTTATACATGTGGTGTACAACGCTTATATAACTCATACATCGACTATATAGTTTATACATCGTCGTTTTCTATATCGTTTATAATTTAGAAATCTCACATTGGGTTCCACTCTACCAAAAACAGCAGAAGGCTCAGAAAAATATGCGGTCTCTTCTAGAATGTAGAAGACGTCCACACGAGTCCACTGTCTCTTGTTTCACTGAGTTTCGTCAAGAAACGAAAAAGATATGATTTTTACAGTGAAATCAAAAACCATAGCGCTTTAAACTGCTATTAAATAGTATAATATAATATTAGCCGTTACCTTCTGAAATTTTTCAAAACTAGGTTTTGATTTTAAACCAAATCCGTTGTGCTTCGTCAAGATCGGGTTGCACCACCACCTAGGGCGTCGGAAGGCGCGCAGAAAGATGGCAGGTGGGTCCCACTCGGCGGCGGGGCTGAGGCAGGGTGGCGGTTGGAAGCTCGAGACTTTCGAGCTCGATTTCTCCCTGTATCCTCGACGAAAAAATACAAACTATATATGGATTTGAAGATCTTGACGAGCTCTACAAAATCCCCAACAGGATAGAGGTCTAATTATGAGCGGATTGAGAGGAATCGAGGAGAGAAGGAAAGAAGATATTTCCGCCTTCGTCGACGTTGATTACGGGGAGAGAGAAGTTCGTTGACCAATGATTTTTTTTTATATTTATAAATTTTAAAAATCCAAAAATACCCCTCTTCACGTACTAACACCAATCCAAACCCAACGACTGTCGTCCCTAGCTAAATACCCCCATTCCGAACACAATGGGATATGTTTCATAGGCCCATTCGACGGTTCCAGTCAGTTTCCCTTCAAATTAAAATATAAAACATTCAATATTTAATTTGAACGTACATTTCAATTTGCCGGGGCCACATACTGATTCTAAAAATTCCCGAAAAATAAATCTAGCTATGTTTTGATGATACGGTCCCAACAAAACTAGTTTCATCGAATTCTGAGACCGTTTGAAAAATGGCCCTTTTCTAGTTAATCCAATTTTATAGAAATCGACCAAACACATTTTCCTTTTCCAAGCTCACATACTAGCTTCAAAAATTATGAAATTTGAAACCTAGCAATAGTTTTACATCCCGAATCCAACAAAAGTGGTTTCGTCGAATTCCGAGGTCGTTTGCAAAATGGTCATTTTCACGGGCTATATAAACTCTATAGTGACCTTTTTGAAAATTCATTTGGCCATAACTTTTGCTTCCCGCTATGAAACTTCGATTTTTCAGATTCGTTAGAAAGATATTCACTAACAAATTTAAATATTTTTGGTTTCACTCAAATCCGTTTTGTTTTGCACCCGGTACAGTCAGTCAAAGTTTGAAATGAAAAATTGAAACTGCCGCGCCATTTCAGGCCTTGTTTATAATTCAAAGTAATTATATTTATTTTCAAACATTGATTCAAACTTACTTTTCGTCGTTATTAATTAAAATATTTATTTTAATTATTTTAAATTCACTAAAATAGTCAATTTAAAATTTTTAAACTGGTTCAGATTTTCCGGGTCGTTACACAAACGATGATGATAAGAGAGTGTTTTTGTTCTGCTCGGTCGTTGAACACCATACCTCACTTCATTGGTTATTTTTCCTAGATTGCACACTGTTCGGTTATTATAAACCATGAGAATTTGATCTATTCGGCTCTAAGTCACTGCTGAAAACATTAAACTCTTTTCTTTATTTCTCTCGGTGGTGGTAGACCGAATTATTCGGCAAATAACGGTTGAGTGAGAGATTGGAATGGATAGGTAGCGGTACTAGGAAGCACATAAAATTTAATAAACTTTATTTTTTTAATTGCGGTATTAGGAAGAACATGTTGGGGTGCGCTTAGCACCACACTTTGTTTATTTGTTTCAATTTCTTTTAAGATCTAACAAACTTTGCTTGTTAACTCTATAGAGATGCACCCTGCCTTGATATATACCTGATTAATGGAGAAAATTGTGTGCTGAATGAACTAGTAAAAAAGGTGCACAACTATAGGTAACTGTTAAACGAATGCATTTCTACCATAAGTAGAAAACGTTTCATTGCTTATGAATGATAACGTACTTAATAATTGGGTCACCTAAATTGAGACTGCCTTTGTATGTGCCATTGAATTTTATTTTATTTCTTGTCCGTTTCTGGTTTCAGTTGTAAGGCCAAGCTTTTGTATTGCCTACATCGTATGGAAAGTACTAGTTTAGTTTATTTATTCCGGATTTATTTACTACATCCTACTCTTACGTTTATTTTTAATTTGGTTAAATATTCATTGATACGATGATATGTTTTGATCTTATGTTTGTTTCGTTTCTCTTTTTATTTAATTCATTGATGGTTTAGAGTTGCAAACTAACTAAACATTAAGATTACATTGATCATACTTGATATATAATAAACTAGTGGAAACCCGTGCTATGCACGGGAGCATAGACTTTCGAGTGTTGTAATTTGCATTTATGAATAAGCGGTGAGAACATATTGTATAATAGCAAAATATATAATGTGAGTGATATATGTATGTGTTATGATTCTACTGTAGAAACTAAATTTTATAGCAAGAAGTAAATGATGCATGTATAGCGAGTAGGTACAGCTTGCACGTAGTACAAACAGTGTCAAATTTTATGTATCTTTATTGGGTTGATGAAAAGATATATGTACGAAATGATGAATTAAACAACCATATATGTGTTAATCTGCATGGTTGAACACAATAATGATAGAAATATGAGTACGGTCAACTGTCTCAACATAAAATCTATGTTGCATAGGCGCTCAACCCAAATAATTAGACTTGTTTTTCGCAGAAGTTCTGCTTCCATAGAATGTTTTATGAATACATCTATTTCATTATTGTTATTTTTCAAACTTGTTAAATTATGGGTTTCAATTAATTCTTTTTTTGTTAACATCTTTTCAATATGAACACGTGTAAACATTTAATATTCATTGATATTACAATAATTGATGATAATTTTATAGGATGCTATTTGCACAAAATTTACCTCTACATTTAGTCCACCAAGATTTAAGTAGTATGTAATGTAAATTTAGTGTGTTGCTCTTTTATAATATGTAACTGGATCTTCTTGCCTTAAATTACAATTGTCTATTGAATCAAAAATTGTAATACCATTTACTGTTCTACTAAAAAAACAACATTAACCAAAAATGAATTTGAAGTTGATTTGCAGGTAGTCAGTTACCCGTGAGATTGAAATTGTTTCATACTGACTTAAAGCTAAATTAACAAAGCTTTTTATAGAAAACAATCCATAATTATGCATAATTTTCACATTAGTTTCTTAAATGTGAATGCAATTACTTTACTATTGATCATTTAAAACTGCAAGAAATAACAAATATCATTGGAAATAAAATAAAGTTAAGGAAATGTAATACAGTATTAGTAACATATAATTTAGTTGCATTTGGCTATAACAAAAAACAATATTCTTTTATATAAATAATTGTAAAAGCAGTAAAAGTTACATTCGATGGTACTCTTGTCAAAAAATTAATATATTCATGAATAACGTAATTTCATAATCGTTTTCAAAATGCTAACTAATGTACATTTTTATGAACTTAAACTCTAAAAATATATTGATTATTGCAAGGATAAAAGGCAATGGTATGTTACCATAGAACAATGATATGTTAAGGAAACATGGTGAAATTAAGGGAAGCCAATCTTAAGAAATAATTTATTTAAGGAAAACTAACGCAAGGATATGTGATATAATATTCAAGATATAGTATACTATAATTTGCATTATGATAGTAGAAAGATGCAAGATTTTGAGTACAGGGAAGAATAATCAACTATTAATGCTATAAACCTTTTGTGCGGAAAATTACTATAGTTTGGTGTTACCTGATTAAAGATAGAAAAATTGAGTAATATAACTAAAATGATGCCGACAAATCACTGTGGTAGCTGAATCAATTACAAAATTCAATGGATACAGAGAAAATATGCTAAATTTTCCATTGTCAGCTAGATTTGCTGAAACTTCAATAGTTATCTATCCTACACAACAAAAAAGAGCATAAAAACAGTGTTTATATGTATATTAGTTGTCTATTGCGTTTCTTACTTAAGCGTATGGAAAATATGCAGTGTTTCTTTATATCCTTCACTAAACATCAACTAAGCAAATTAATTTGGAAAACATTAACTTGAGGCAAGGAAAATGTGATAAAAGGATATCAAACTTTACTTTTTTTAACTCAAAGATGATTTGTATAATGAAGGATCAGCAATGCCAACTGTTAAAGGTCTATGTGACCAAATTCAATTGTATATAGTTGTTTCAATCACTAAATTCTAATATGGCCCATAAGATTCAAATCAAAATCAATTAAGAAAACTCACTGGTTATGCAAAAAAGATGCTAAATTTGTCATGGTAAACTAATTTTCTTAAAACTTTGTCTATACTGCACCATAAAAAAATCATAAAATAAAAATTAAAACCCAACCATATGATACACACAACAAGCTTTCAGAATTAATCAAAACATTAGAATGATAAAGAGAATTTTACTCATATTAGAATGATGAAGAGAATTAATCACTAAATTATTCTGTATACATATAGAAGGCATATAGGTTAGTATTCATATCAATACAACTTATTTGTCGCCGGACATTCAGACATAAACAATGATAAAGATAATTTTACTCATTCAATATCTGTTACATTTGGGCAGTCTCATTATTTCAATATCTAATTTGTTTATTCATTTTCTACGATTCAAGAAAGTCGAATCCAATTGAAGTGTGGAATAATAAGATGTTAATCATGTATTAAAAAATTGAGCCATGACAAAATATTTAAAATTACATGATATGAAGTATGTATTACTATGCATATAATAGATGTTTGGATATAATTGTTATGGATAACACTATTGTGTCAGCTAATATACGAATTTGTTTACTGATACCCACATTTCTTCATAAATGGAATTTTGAATAATACGCATTTTTATAGAATAGTTTGGAAAGATTTTGAATGGATATATGACATGAAAAGACATATTTATGTTGTAGATAAGCTGTAATATAACTAATGAATTAATTCTTTAATTGCAGGTAATATGTATTTTACCATGAATGTTTACATGATACATTTCTTTTAGTGTATATGCTGCAAGCAGAAGTGTACTTATTGAAATCATGCATATCTGATGTTTAATATTTAATTTTTCATGTTTTTTTTTTGAATGTAAGGGTAGTTCAATATTAATAAGCAATGGGTTCACATAGTTTCTTTTTTTAATACCTTATAATAACGGATGCACTCTATAAATATAGAATTAATATTATGCCTTATTTGTTAACGTTTTAGTGAAAAAGAAAAAAAGATGGTTAGATGAGAGTTGATTTTAGTGGGTCAAAAAGCCATGTCATATTATAATTTATGGTATTATAGTTTTACCGAATCATGCAATTATTTTACGTTAAAGTCAAATACA